>LR989928.1:58836158-60128658 GCA_905146935.1 Scaeva pyrastri
TCATCATCATCATCATCATCATCATCATCATCATCATCATCATCATCATCATCATCATCATCATCATCATCATCATCATCATCATCATCATCATTGAAGAAGAAAGAAATTGTGTCCTTTGTGTTTTTCCCTCCCTTAAGCCGGTCGCGCTCCCAATTCTGACAATTTACCCTATTTTCATTTTGTGCTCCTTTATCCGTATTACCTAGTGTTGTGAAAAATTGTGTATTGTGCGAATGTGTTACCTCTAGGAATTTTAGTGTTACCTTTATTTTTTATTGTTAAATTTTTTAGTTAAATTAGCTAAGTGATATTTCCTTAAAAAAAAAAAAAAAAAGGTTTTAAAAGGTTATAAATAATAATAGAAAAAAAAGGTTTTAAAAGGTTATAAATAATAATAGAAAAAAAAAAGGGTTTAAAAGGTTTCAAGTAATAATAAAAAAAAAAAAAAAAAAAATGTTTACATAACTAAACTACATATACATATATAGAAATATTATAAACACCTAAAATTGAAAATTAATATCCAAAACCCAAAAAAAAAAAAAAAAAAAAAACGGAAATTTTTTAATTATAAAATAAATAAATAACAAACCAAAACTAACTTTCCCAAATAGCCAACGAGACACCACCGTAGTGCACTGCAGCTGGGAGGTCGGAGTAAAAAGGTTGGTAAGTTTGTTTATTAATATATTATCTACAAATGGATTTACCTGATTTTTTTTATAATTAAAATTTCCATTTTTTTACACTTCTAAAAAAAAAAAAAAAGAAAAAAAAAAGCATATATATAATATATTAAATAGATAATAAAGAGTTAGATACTTACCTAGAAAAAAAAAAAACTTACACATTTCTTACTTAATTTTTTTTTACTTACCTTAAAACCTATAGTAAATGAAACATTATACTTACCTAAATACTTACCTTAAAACCTATAGTAAATGAAACACTATACTTACCTTAATACTTAGCTTAAGACTATTTAAAATTTATATTAATATTTTTTATAATATATTAATATATTATGGTAATTTTAATATAACGTAATAGTATATAAACATAATATAAATTTAATAAATATGTTAATAAAAGAAATAAGAAATAATAATACAACACCAACTTGAGAATTTTTACCTGTAAAAAAAAAAATTAAAGAAAAAAAAGACTTACATTATACTTACCTGATGATTATAATAATTATTTGTAATTTAGTTTTAAGTTTTTTTTTTTGTAATAAAAATTACATAAATTATTATAACGTGGATGAAAACAAAAAAAAAACTTTTCTTTTATTTGGATAAATGATCGCGGGAATTTGTTTATGGGAAGGCAGTTGAGAAGTTTTTAGGATTTCTTTTTTTCAGTCGATCCAACCATGGTGGCGTAAAAAGACCTCCAAGAGGTGGAGGTGATGAAACAATGTAAGGGTAAGGTCTAGGTGGGTGCAAGGTCGAGTAAGGGACTACTGCAGTAAGATGGAGGTTGCAGTAGTCAAGGCGGTATCTTTAGGATACATGGGTGGGAAAATCCTCCGAGGGTCAATACCATCTCCGACCCTCACCCCTCTATGGAGATCACTCTCCCCCCTCACACTGCTGGACATTTCGGGTCCCCTCTCTCCTCGATTTTTTTTTATTTATGGCATGAAGTCGTAACACCGTCCAGTGCAGCGGTAGCAAGAACCCCCCCTCCGGCGAGCTAGGTCGTGCGTGTGCAAGCATGCCAAGCTGCCGTTGCCTGGACACCCTCACCTTCCTGCTGCCAGGATCAGCCTCTAGAGCCTGTAGCTAGAGGTTGTAATGGTGGTAAGGGAAGGTGAGGAATAACACCTCGTGGGTATTTTGTTACAAATTGAACCCAGCCTCTTTTTTTCTCATGTATTGGATCATTTTGCCTACTTCATTCAAGTGAACATTGGTGATGGTGATGGATAAAAAGAGTACAATCCCGGTCAATTCACAAAAACTATCCCGGACGTCCCCCACACAGTGAAGTGAAGACATTTCTCTAAAAATGATGGATTTAAATTCTAGGGACTTTGAAATGTCAAGATTTGTAAAAGATATCAAGATTTTGTATTTTTAGCTCAGCTTAAGTTTGACATGTAGTAGTACCCGTGGTGTGATGGTTAGTTCGTTGGACTGTCATGCCAAAGGTCTAGGGTTCGATCCCTGCCTGTGTCACCTGAAAGTTTTTACGGGTACTGCCTCTTGCGAGGAATTGACAAATCCTCCAAGAGTAGTTCTTGTCATGAAAAGTACTTTCTCAAAAATTTTGCCGTTCGGATTCGGCATAAAACTGTAGGTCCTCTCCATCCTTGCCATTACTCGCACACAGGAATGGTTGAGAGTTGTAAGTCACTCGGACCTGGCTCTATACGAGCTGTAGTGCCACAAAATGTAATGTTAAGTTTGACAATGTCATATACCAATAATTTAAAACATACGGCAAACTTATAACGATACATAAAAAACATGTCTGAATAAATAATAATTATTTATTTTACAACAACTCATTAGTTTTTGGTCATGCATGTCAAGTCAAAAATACCATACTCCAGTTTTGAACAAAAAAGACCTAAAACAATACCAAAAAAGTATTTGTTTAGATTTAAAAAAGAAGATTCCAACCAATATTTTCCTATGACTAAAAATAACAGTGCTTACCATACAACCTTATTTAGCTTATGTTAGCAAAAGGTACACTTAATTTATCTTAAAGATATCTCAACAACTTTCTACGAAACAATTTCAATGAATAATTGAAAGTCGACTTTGTCAACACAAAGTGTTTGCGGAACAACCACATAAATTTTATAAACACGAATTCCTGTATAAGATTAATGTTTTTTTTTACAAAATTAAAAACGAGCTAAAGGTAACCTAACCAAACCCTACAGTGCGTTTACTCGTTCCTCCTTAAAGCTAACAATAATAATTCATTGCAGGTTCCTAAAAATAATGTCTCATGTGTGTGTCGTTATTTGTCCCAAAACATTTCTCAACTCCCAAAACGGGAGAAGGTTTTTGATAGAAAACCTCTGCTAACGTTTTACACGAAGTTTACCTTCGACGAGTCAATAATATTAATAAAAGATTTCATAGCTTTCAAACATTCTAACCAATACTAACATAACTTGGCTGACTTTCATAGAGCCATAATAATCTAAAGCAACGGAATATGTAAACAGAAATCTCATCAAAAAGGCATTTTAGTTTCCGGTTCCGTATTCCCAGCGCTGTCATTAAAGTTAACGACTATTATGGTAACATGTGGCTGATTAGTGTCATAAAATGGATTCCTTTTTTTTTTGCTTTTGGTAGCGTGTTATGAAGTGTTGTGTCTTCAACTGAAACAAAAAAAATCATCAAATCGACTCCCTTGATAGTTTTCGGTTTAAGGACAAACAAAACAGGAGGTAATTCATGACACCTTTAATGTTGAGTTTTACACAACTTGAATTGAGTTGTTCTCAAAAAAAAAAAAGGGTACCCGTGCACATTTATTATGACATGACATAAGGTTGAAATTTGTTTTATTGATTTGTAATTTAAGAAGTTTGTTCTTGGAACAATGAAGTCATTCCCTGACATTAAGTTATGTTGCTTTGGGCTGAACATGCTTCGTCAACATTCTTATCTACCGATAAATAAAGATTTAATGGATCTTTTCAAATTAATTTATTGAGCTTGAAAACGTAAAAAAAAAAACCTTTCAATACAAAAATAGTGTTCCCAGATGAGCTGAGTATGCATACAGTATTTTGGTTTTGTTTTGAAATCTTATCTTAGTTGCGATTCATCCCATTTAAGAATAAGATAACAATTTATTCCTCCAGGGAGAAATCCGTGGTGAGTTGTTTCCTTGGAGCTTTAATATAATTCCCAGAAACATATAAATGTTAAGCTTATATGCACATTTCCATTTATTGATTTTCTTTCAACTTAAGTTCATAAAAAATTCAAAAGCCATCTTCTGAGAAGAATAAATGCCACAACTTTTTTTATGGAAAACAAATATTTTAAGGGATCTATAATGGATAAAGTTGGATTAAGGCTGAGAGGAGGGATTTATTTTAATAATACTTCCCTCTGGACTATAGCCAAGTCTATGATTTGCAGAGCTATTTCATAGGAACATTTTTTAATACTCA
This sequence comes from Scaeva pyrastri, assembly GCA_905146935.1. Lineage (NCBI taxonomy): Eukaryota > Metazoa > Arthropoda > Insecta > Diptera > Syrphidae > Scaeva > Scaeva pyrastri. Next base: position 58,840,315 of record LR989928.1, read on the forward strand.
CACTCAATTATATCGCTATCGAAATCCTATCTCATTTCTAAAAAAAGCTCTTGTGTCTTGTTCATAAAATTCCTTCTGAATTAACAAACATCATCTAATCGTTGTAATACTCTTAACAGAAGTAGGGCTAGTCATGTAAGTAAGTAAGTAAAATTTTATTGAGATTTTTTTTTTTTTTTTCAATTACAATTATTTACAAATTTATATGTACACTTATAATTAGAATTTTGCCGACTTGGAATTGGCCATGCTACACAATTTTGTTAAAGTTAGAGTTTGTTATATTTAGAAGGAATATAATGAACAGTTTGTAGTTAATTAGATATTAAAAATTACTGATAGGGAAAATAAATGGACTACTCAACAAGACCATACAATTGCAAATAAACTTAACCTAAAGAAACTTAAAACTAAAGTAATGGATAAAAAAAGAAATAAAAAATGACGACTGATGGTCGAGTGTAAAAATGAGAGCTAAGCTCTTTAAAGCATATGGTAGTTACATTTGTTAAATAATTATTTCATAATACAAATTTATATTTTATCAATACGAACTAATAACTTGTAAAAATTTAGTAGATAACTTATTATAGACATTCATTAAAATTTACAATATTTTTAATTAAAATACTTTTTTTTTTTTATGTAACAACGTAACAAAGTTAATTAAATACGAAAAAAGATTTTTTAGGTATTTCATCCAAAAATAATAAATGCAGGAAACTATAGTAATTTTGTTATATAGTGGCAATTGAACTTCATCCTCTATTAGTATTTGGAGAACTTTTTTTATAAAATGGAGCAAGAAATGAATTATCATTTTCGCAGATAAGGAGCTCCCCTAGAGAATCCCCACTGAGTGCACAAACAGGTGACAAGTAATATGTTTCATAGGGCGAGTTGCCAATATTTTCTTCAAATGTAATTCGAAGTACTGGGTTATCATGGTGTTGTAGACCCTGAATTCTTCTTTTAGATAAATTTGTGAGGTAAGAAAGTAGTGGAACTATGCCCGACTCATTATATAAAGTTTGGTTGCTATACCATTTCCCACATGGTTTCCTATATTTTAATATACATTTTCTAATGACTTTCCTTTCAAAAACTTGTAGTTCCTGAGCTACATTAGGAGAAATGTGAAACCACAAAGGGAATCCGTAAGAAATAATTGGTCTAATGAGAGTTTTGTACATAAGGAGCTTAGATTTCTTTTCAACTTCTTTAGAGTTAATAAGAAATTTTAATATAGCCAATGCAGATTTACTTTTTTTTAAAGCCGTCCTAGTCATGTTTAAGACTTCATCTGACGTAAATATAAGTCTTCTTTAATTCTGAAATAAAACTGAGATTGAGTGAAACAATTAGTTTTGAATTTTTTTTTGTAAAGCCTTGTTAGAATATACATAATATTTTTAAATTTCAATCATAGTGAAAAGACTTTATAGATATAGAGAGTTTTCCAATTAAAGGGTTAATTGTTTCTGGACCGTGTAATCTCTGGAAGGGGTAATCACAATTGGCCTCTGAAATCTTGTGATTTTACACCTTGCGACTTCTTCCATTAGGGCTACGTGAAAGATTCAAGACCTCAAAGATGGAATCCGTGAAGCTATTGAGGGCATATCTACAGCATCCACTTTTCGACTTAGTGATGGAAAATTTCATGTAAAGGATACGGTTCTGTAAGCGTAGCCTGACAGCCATTTGACTGATATTGTTTTCCATTATTAATGACATATTTTCCTCTCTACATTGAAATAAACATCCAATCATTTATTTCAAGAAATTACAGTTTTCTTTGAATATCAAAATATCACTAATTATTGGAAAACCCTGTATTTAATTTCTTACTACGGATGTTATACTTTTAAAGTGAAATTTAGAATAGAATACAGTTGCACCCACATTAGAATCTATAAGGTGTTAAATGTCATTGGAAGATAAATAAGACATTGAGTTCAGAATGCCAAGATGACATTTAAGAACAAATGTCAGGTTTTTAAAAAATAAGACTTTAAATTTAATTATTCAATTGAAAAGAACACATAACCGACACTTTAAATGGAATTGTTATAGTAGACCAAAGGCAATTCTATCATAATCGAACAGTGCGTCGAATATCGATCACCACTTCACCTGCTGTTCATTGATTTCGAGAAGGCTTTCGACAGCGTCAACAAGGAGTTTATCTGGCTTGCTTTGCGCAGGAGGGGTATACCGGAGAAACTCATTGCTATTATAAAAGCGACTTATGATGGATCCAAATGTCACGTCTTAGACGGAGGTTAGGTTGTATGAAGAATTTGATGTCCAAAGCGGGGTCAGACAGGGCTGCATAATGTCACCAATCCTGTTTTTATTGATGATTAGTGATGCACTGCGGAATGCTTTGACAGGAATCAGAGGAATAAGATGGACTCTGACAACTTACCTTAAATATTTTGACTACGCAGACGATCAATCGTGGGCCTGAAAATCAATACGGGATAAACAAAAATGTTCAGCCTCGGGAGCTCGCAATCATCCGCTCCGATGAACATTATTGCTCAACAAGCAATAGAGAAAGTACAGAGCTTCTAATACCTTGGAAGCATCGTCTCTACTAAAGGAGGAACCGAATTTGGAGGAGAACAGTTGAGGAGGAATCTGCTAGATTGGGAAAGAGCTGGAGGGAGCTCAAATACACCGTAGGTCTGAGGACTTAAGTAAGTAAGTAACTAAGAGCGATTCCGGTACACCCAATAACTTTCGAATCTAAGAAGAAGGAGAGGTTTGGAACATGAAGAACTCTAGCCAAATCATACCGTCTGTGTGGCCTTTTCACAACCAATTTTCACCAAGAGATCTATTTTCTTGTCTTTACTTATACAAAGCAACACCTTGTGGCAAGAATTAATCATTTGTTATTTTACGAACTCTTGATGTTGTATTAACTTTTGTATAGTTTTTTTTATTCACACTCAGAGTTGTATTGCAAATGAGTCACAAGCCACATTTTTATGGCCGACCCACCTTTACAACTACTCCTGTTCCATCCAACACCACCTACAATGAGTCTCCTCATTTGGTTACGTTAACTCGCAAAAAGTGATATTTATATTTAAGAAAGGCGTTGGAAGCTCTTCGATCTTACGTGGATTGATTTCGTCACACATTTAGAAGCTATTGAACTTAGTATTTATCCCTTATTAATCTAAAATAACTTTCCTTAACCACCGACTTCTTCCTTACATTTTGATATATTTACTATAAGGTTTTTAAATTTTTGATAATCTGGATCTTGGTTCCCATGAAGCTTGACTTATTCACATTCACGACCGCCGAAACATTTGCCATATCTTTTCCCGTATATGTTTAAAATCGAATTAGCGCTATCTATACGCCAGACGTTTAACTATGCATGTTTAATCGCCAAATTAATGAGAATCTTATGTCATGACAAACATCAAGCTATAAATAAATTCTTAAGTTACTACCACAGTCCTCTTAACTTGTTGTTTCAGTTATAATGTAAATATGTATATACCTATATCTTCCAATTTGCCATCCCCAAATCCACCTCTAAGACATTGGTGTGTCCTTAAAGGTCTACATTGTTAATACTTTAACTTCTCCATACACTCGTACATACATAGAAGGTTCCGTATATTCCGAACCTGACATTGACGACAATGACGACGCACGACGCTGGCGACGACGACGAACGGCTTATTCAAATAAGGTCTTCATTGCGTAACATTTTGGTTAATTGGATTAATATCAAAATTATATCATGTGATGAAGAGAACGGAGGTAGATTGATTGAGCTAATTAGTGAATAAAATATTATGCTCTATAATTACAATTCACTTAAAGACAGACAAGCAAAGTTATCCTGTTGATTCAGGAGTGGATTGAGTCTTTAATTGTTTAAAGGCTTTAATTTATGGAAATATTTTTTGAAGGACTAAATGAAAAACGTTTGAGTCTGGTGTTCAAGTGTTCCCATCTGACCTTTTTTCTTAAACTTGCTTCCATAGATAAAGTCAAGGATGTGCCATGCTCCTACAGAAAAAGCCACAATATTTTTTGTATAATTTTATAGAAAACGTAGAAGAAAAAAAAATAGGTACTAACTTTTTCCCTTAATGACTTTTGAACTTAAATTATAATAAAATCCATTTAAAACATAATCAAGTAAAATCTGTTATCATGCTTCAAGGATAGGTTTGATTAAGGTGTCCTTGTCTTCAAATTCAATTTAACAAAGGAAAAAATGAGGTATTTATAATGTTTTTTCTCAAAACACCAAGCTTTCGATCTGAAACTCTGATGGTAAAATGGTTGAAATTCGTCAAAACTGTGAAAACACCTCGTTTTGTACATTCAGTGGCAATTTTAACTCTTATGGACTCGGTTTTTAACCATTTTACTAAAAATGCTAAATCTCATTTTCAAATATCACGGCTCAGATGCGAAAAACAAGGGTTGAGTTTCCTCTACCCTCTTAACAAAATTCCGAAAATCCTTGAGTGAAAAAGCCACTGAGGTCTTAAGTAAGATTTTACAGGCTTTAAGAATCCCAATCCCATCTCCCTTGATGGGTTGATGAACGATGATGAGTTCTCTGCCATCGTTAGCATATAAGATCTAAATTTCCAGTTCGATTTATCCGGATGCGATATGGTGCCTTGCAATTACTAGTACATCGCAATTAAAACTATTTAATGAACCGTGTCACGTTATACCAAGCGCATAATTCCAAACAACCATAAAGCAAATGACGTTCCTGCACCAGAACCTCCACTTAAAACTGATTGCTGATGATTTCCTGAGTCTCGGTTAAAAAGTCCTGCAGGACAGCGTTAGCTAACTTTATACCACTTGTATTTTTTAACTTATTCTTCTTTTATAAATGTACTTTTAAAAAATTACCCTAAAATAATCCGCTACTGTATGTGAAATGAATTTTTCTCCTTTTATGGATCAAATGTTAGCTATTATTCCATCCCACTCCCACCAACCTCATAATCAACACTACCCCCCCCCCCCCCTCTCATATTTAAATATTTACTTTTACCAAAGGTATTTCTCCGAACACAAAGTAAATATCCCGAAAAGGAATTTCAGCCAGAATTATCACCTTTCCATTTTACAGTATTTCGCCTCCCGAAGCGGAAATTTCATTAGACTTTAATACTCAAGACTCAGCCAATCTTACATGAAACCGGAAAAACCAAACCGCACCCACCCAAGTAAAGGGGTTAACCGCAGCTGTTTGTCGTTCATGTTTTCGTTGTCGTTGTCGTGAAACCGTGGTCAAACCAGTGAGCAGTGACATTGCACACGGGACTGAAAAAAGGAGACCGGGAAAAGAATTAAGAAGCTACACACAACGACAGCATCCTTCTTGACAATGAAATATGCTTTCTAATTAACTCACACTAGCTGGCTAAGAGTACAAGTATGTAACATATATACATATATACATAGGTCCTTTTGCGAGCTAACACAATTATTGATGTGACTTCCCAGAATGGTGGGCGTGGGAGGAGACCTTCCCCATGGTGCAGTTGAAGGGGTTGGTTTGATGTTTTCATCCGAAGGTTTGCGCTGGCTTAGCTTACAAAAACACCATGACCTATGGCTTACCACAGTCGTACTCCGTGGAATTATTTACACACTACACAGAGCTTAAATTGGATTCAAGGGAGAAGATTTGTGTATGGGTACATTTATAAACATGGCTTTGTTCTAAGAAGCAGAAGAGGGGCAGAAAAAATCCTTAAGGGTGATTGGTGAATAAGTTTCACACGCCCTTAACTATTTTGTGTCCGATCGTAAATTCTTCTGATAGCAAGAAACGAGAAAAATGGGAATACTTAAGATGTCCCTCGGGGGGCAAACGATGTTGATGTCCATGTTGGTGTTGTTCTTAACAGTATCTATACATATACGGTATCGATATCGATGTATAGAGTATCGTATTCAATTCACACTTCAGGATAATATATTTGATGACATTTTTATGGGAAGAATGATGAACTTTGTGGTAAAGTATACTAGTACCACTTTGGTCTTGTTACTATCCTCACTCTTTATTGAAAAAAAGGATATCGAATGCAGTTTATGTGGCTAAATATGAGCAATAAGACATCACTTCGGAAAATATCTGATAAATAAAAACATCCAGGAATGAAAATGTAAATATACAGGGTGATCCTAAAGAGGTTTCATTTTGATATTTATTAAACGAATGTATTATTCAACATATATAATTTTTCAACTAATGGATGTTTAATAAATTGTAAAGGGGATAAGGTATGTCATTAATAAAACATTGACACGCTGCAAGAGCCCCAAATGTAACAGTTCGGTTTTTTAATCACCGAAAAATTTTGATGCATTTCAAGGACACGATCAGCTAGTGATTAACAGGCGTGAGTTTGTAGGATACCTCAAAAAATTGTAATACATAATAAAAATATTAATAATAGTAAATATAATAAAAATAATCTATAGAACTGGAGTGTTCCTGCTGCTCCTTCTCCTAATATACTTCTAATACTAAAGCCATAAAACATCAGAACATCCAAATGTAACTGACCATCGAGTCACTCAATATGTGTCAGCCGATCATTGATCCCGCTGACCGGTGATGAGATATGTACTATTGCTGGGTGTATAGGAAAGGACCGTTGACTAAAGTTGGTTGCGAAGAAAAGTTCTCGAAAGAGGAGGAGCTTGATGCTAATTGGGATTGGAAAAAAGTCAAAAAAAGGTCAGTTGGTGTCGGCGGCGTTTAATCGTATGCTGTTCAAAAAGAGAAAGAAAAAAAGAAATTTTCCAGTACGGAAAAACAAAAAAATATTGGACATATGAACGTACAAAGGAAAAAAAAATTCTAAGAAAGAAACAGAGAGAAAAGTGCCAAGTTTTAATAAAACTTAAAATAAGTGGAAAAATTTAAGACTAATTCTAAAGTAAAAATAACAAGTTATGTATAAAATTAAAACGATGAAAAAAGAAACAAGAAAAGTGCTCTGAGGGACAAATATAATAAAAAAACGTGCAAAGACAAAATCACAACAAAAAAGGACAATAATAATAATTAATATAATCATAAAATATGTAGATAAACATTATTATTAAACGATAAATGAAACACGAACGAAAAAAAAAAAAGGTTACAAAAATAATAAAATAATGAATATGGTAAAATACATTTACGTGCATACACAAATAATTTGATTAAATAATATAATTTGAATTGATTTTAAATTTACTCAAAGTTAAATTATTAAATACAAAAAAAGGAAAGGTTAAAGTTTAATAATGTTTTTTGATATTTAATTGTAAGAAAGGGGAAAAAATAAAAAAAAAAAATATAAAAAAATAAATAACAAACCAAAAAAAAAATAATATTGTGTAAATAAATTCCCCCAGTGGTACACTACAGCAACCGGGAGCCATAAGTTTGTTTTAAATTAATTATTTCGTTTTAATACATTTTTTAATTTTTTGTTGCTTATATTTTTTTGGAATTTTGGTTTTGATTTAATAAGATTTTGGTACACAAAAAAAATATTTAAGTAATTAAAAATTAATTAAGAGAAAAATAATAAAAATACGAAATTCTAGGTGCAAAATAAAACTTACCTTTTTTATAATTTAATCAAAATTTTGAGCTATACTTGATAAAACAAATACTATTTAAAAAATTAAATAATGCATAAACTTTATAAGAAAAAACTTATCTAACTTTTTTATATAAGAAAAAATTAAATTCAAGAAACCAAAAAAATAAAATAATAAAATAATAATAATGATTTTGTGTTCGTTCACTAACCAAACCAGTTGACCGATTTTTCTTACTTGCTCTGAACCAAAGTTTTGGTGAGGAAACGACAAACAATGAATTATATTTTTTATCAAATTATACCAACATAATAGTTATTTCATTTACTGTTATTTTTTTTATTTTTTCCGATTTGTCAAATGGAAATTTTTTAACAAATACACTCCGCTCCACTTGAATAGAAACAAACTTTTTTTTTACTATCAAACCGTGTAGCGCTTTGGTAAATATATAAATTCAATTTTTTGTTTTAGTTCTTATAAGATGGATCTATTGCAAATAAAACTACATAGACAGAATAATTCAGGAAAATACCATTAGCTTATTTTAACCACTTTTCTAATTACTTCATTAAAACACTGTTTTTTTTTTGCTCCACTTGAATAGAAACATTCGCTTAAATAAGGAAACAAATTGAAAAAAATGCAGTAAAGAGGGTATTTTTTTATTTAAAATGATATTTTAATAATGTGTGCTACCACCTTTATTTGAAATAACTTCAAAAACCCTGTTGGGAAGTGAATCATACAGTTGTTTTAAGTAATTTAGTGAAATTGCACTCCATGCCTCTTTGATAGCAGCAGTAAGTGATTCTTTGTCATCATACTGTCGTCCAGAGTCGTACACTTTACGAACCATCCATCCCCAAACGTTTTCTATAATATTTAGGTCCGGGGAGTACGGTGGCCATTGAAGTAAGGTAACATTTTTCTCGGCTATCCAACTTTTAATGATCCTTGCGTTGTGGATTGGCGCGTTGTCTTGTTGAAAAGTCCATGGTATTGGTCCAAATACATTGGTAACCTTAGGGAAAGCTTCTTGCAATATTTGCTTGTAGGAGTTTGCCGTCATTTTCAACGTGGGAAACTTCAGATCAATTGTTCCAAACCAGGAAATTGCCCCCCACACCATTACACCGCCTTCTCGGCTATGGTGGCGCTCCAAAAACCTTGGTTCCTTTCTCATGTCATGAAAATAGAAATTATACCCGTCCGGGCCATCTAAATTAAATTTTTTTTCGTCAGAAAATACCACTTTTGTCCACTCTTCCTTCCACGTCATATTCCTTCTGCAAAAATCTATTCTATTTTGTCGTCGTATTGGATTTAATGGTGGTTTTTTCTTCAATTTAAGGCGCTTCAAATGTTGTGACCCACGAATGACACGTCTAATAGTGTTAAGACTAGCTGCAATACCACTCTTCGCCTTGATTTTAGCAGCAGAGTCGCTTGAATTGGAGGCCAGCCTAATAATCTTTCTTCTGTCTGCTTCTGTTGTGGCTCTTGTTTGCCTGCCCTTCATATTTGTTCCATAGCTGTCTTTATTTCTAAGGTACGACCAAACAATTTTCACACTTCTTTCTATTTTGTTGGCAATTGTGCGTAGGGGAAGCTTGTTTTCCGCGTATACTTCTATTTTGGCCTTTTCTGCAAGGTTTAATGGTTTTCCGCGGCCCATATTTTCTTTGAGCGAACAATTAATACTTTTAATCTAAATTTCTATTACTAAAATAAGAATTTTTGTCGTAACCGTAACCAATAGAAACAAAACGCACACTGTTTCTATTCAAGTGGCGCAAAAAAAACAGTGTTTTTTAATGAAGCAATTAGAAAAGTGGTTAAAATAAGCTAATGGTATTTTCCTGAAATATTCTGACCATGCAGTTTAATTTGCAATAGATTCCTCTTATAGGAACTAAAACAAAGAAGTGAATTTATACATTTACCAAAGTGCTACACGTTCTGATAATAAAAAAAAAGTTTGTTTCTATTCAAGTGGAGCGGAGTGTATCTCGAGAACGGAGAATGATATTGTATTCATTATTTATTTTCAACATATGCATTTTCCAATACTAGAGCTCTGGATTCCGGCCGGGTAATACGCGCAATAACCGGGTTCCCGGGTACCCCGTTACCCGAAATCTTGGATATTACCCGGGTACTCGGGTTACAAATTAAATAATGACCACAAATGAAAAAGTTATTCAAACATTTATACCAAAATTTAATTACAATTCTGCAAAAGTGTAAAAAATAATACCTACCACATAGTACATACATACATTCATAATATACATATATGTTGTGTATGTAATTCAATTATTTTCTCAATAAGGTAATGCATGTTTTATGCATCCACAAGCACTTATAAAATTAGATGCTGGTTTTAAAACAAATTAATAAAATCAATTAAAAGCATATTTTTTTTTTTTGTTTTTAGAAAGTTTTTGTAAGTATTGTTAATATTTTTGACAATACTTTTATGATGTGAACACTAGAGATAATTTCGACACTATGAACAAATAAACCACTTAAATTCTCTTCTTATGCTTTATTTAAATTTTACCAAGTACAATTTTAACCGTTACTAATCCAATGATAACGTTTGTTCTCATAAAAGCATTCAAAACAACAAAATTCACACCATTACTACCATACAATATAAATACCCGGGTACCCAAAACTCACCGGGTACCTAACAAAATTCGGATACCCGGGTACCCGAACGAACTAATTAACCGGGTACCCGCCTAATTTTTAAAATGTCCGGGTACCCGGATATCAAGACCTATATCCAATACCTTAAAAATGATCAAATATTAACGAATATCAGAGAAACTAAGTTTAAGAGGAAATTGTAGCCCTTTAAAGTGGAACCATAGATCTGTGGGAATTATTGGAATTCGTGGATCATTACATTTTCACCCTTTCCTACGCCCGTTTTCCCATGTCAGTTAAGTATGTTTTCACATACCTGAAATTGAAGGCTCCATTCTCTGGATTTTTTATTAATTTTTTTTTCATTTTACAATTGACAAATTATAAACACCTTACAAAATTTCTCACCCCACAAAAAACTATAACTCAAGTCGCTGCTAAATTGATAATTGTAATAAACACAGTTAAGATAACCGCCTTAAACTTTTAGGCTCAATTTTCCAAAACGACGAATTTTAACACAGGTTCGTATTCCTCCCATCGGAAAACATGTCGTAAAATAGGGATCTTTAATCCATACAGATTTTTGGAGGGGTCATACGATTGTCTGGGTCAACATGGTTGTACCCATAAAAAGGTTAACCATAGTAATCCGGCCATTTCATTTGTTGATGATGACGAAACCCATACCCAAAGGATTGAATTCCAATGGAGAGTGGTGAAAAGGGAATTGGGTTGTGGAATACCAATGGAGAAGAAATTTAAAAGAAATATATTAGATCCATTTGATGAATATGGTCCAAGCTATCGTACATGCGTACGGGGACTTGAGACTTTTAATACTTATATTCTTATTATGAAATGAACAAAGTTGTGGAAATTTCCAAATTCTGATAATGCAAAGTATACTTTGTATACAAGTCCATTGGAACTATGTAAGTCCGCTTCATATGCACCAGTCGATTTTAGAATAAAAAAATATCGCGCTGGTTTCAAAAATAAACTCCGGCAGTGGACTTGGAAAGCAACCCCTTTGGATCAAAAGCACCAACTTTCCGAATTTTCCGAATGTGTACAATTTTTATGCAAAGTACTTATAAATTTAATAAATAAATAAACTTAATTATGTTGGGGTTCTTATTCAGGATATTTAAATATATACAGTGATGGCCAAAACTAAAGCACGAAAAATTATCACTTTATAAACATCCTAATAAAATGTGAAAACACAAATGATATTTTTATAATTTTAATCTTTTCTTATTTGAAAAATATTGTTCTATATTTTACAACTTTAAATTTGATTTTAAATCTTAACATATTTAAGAAAAATAAAAAAAGTTAAAAACTCATCAAAAAGTAGCTGGACAAAACTAAAGCACATTTTTGCTTTTATGTTCAAAGTAAGTAAAAAAAAAAGTTAATATTTAATGGCGTAACCATTATTTTTGATGACTGCATCATATCGACAAGGCATTGAGGTAATTAGATTGTCAATTATGTTCATGGGGATGTTTTCCCAGGCAGTTTGAACTTGTTGGAGCAGTGAAGTCAAACTGTCACATTTTGTGTGATCAATCCTCTGATCTACAATTTCTCATAGATTCTATTTGGGGTTTAGATCAGGGGATTGCGCTGGCCACTTCATAAGTTTAATATTGCCTTCATTAAGCCAATCCTTCAACCAATTTAGCGGTATGATTCGGATCGTTGTCATGCTGGAAGATCCATCGCAACGGTATATTCTCCAAGCATGACGTTTTCAAGTATTTCCTTGTACATGAAACGATGCATTATACGATAAATTTTATGAATTGGCCCAACTCCTTCGCTGGAAAAACATCTCCAAACAATAAATTTTAACCCACCATGTTTCACAGTTGCCTGGTGAATCGAGGATTAGGAGTTCGCCTTTCGGCCTTCGTACAGTGCGAAATCCGTCCGATCCTTTTAAATAAAGTTTTAATTCATCCGAGAAAAGGACCTTCTTCCACTTTTCACTCGTCCAGTTAAGGTGTGTTTAAGCAAATTCTAGTCTTGCACGTCTATTCTTTAGGGAAAAAATTGCTTTTTTAAGGGACGACAAGATTTCCAGCCGCTACTAACCACTCTTCGCCGGATCGTTGTTGACGACATTTTAAAGTCTTATTCTTTTTGAGGAAATATAAGGGTCATTTTTTATTAACCTGATTAATCGTTTGTCACATCGCGACTTGGTTTTTTGAGGTCTACCGCCATTGTGTACTGCTCGTACAGTACCTCGAGTACGAAATTGAGTTATTATTCGAGAAATGACTGTATGGCTGATAACATTTTTTTCGCCAATAAATGTTATCGATTCACGGTTTTAAAAGCTCATTACTATTTTTTCTTAAAGTTCATTTGAATATTCATTCCACGTCATTTTACCATTTTTTATAAAAATTTTAATTTGTGACCGTTAGCACCATCAAAAATCCACCATAAACTTCTTATTTATTCCTTAGAATATGCTTGACTAATTATCAAGTGAATATAGTAGCAATTAAAAAGTAAATTGTAAAACTTGATAATTGTAGACAGTAAAAGAGTGCATGTGCTTTAGTTTTGTCCAGCTACTTTTTGATGAGTTTTTAACTTTTTTAATTTTTCTTTAATATGTTAAGATGTAAAATAAAATTTAAAGTTGTAAAATATAGGACAATATTTTGCAAATAAGAAAAAAATAAATTATACAAATATCATTTGTGTTTTCACTTTTTATTCGGATGTTTATAAAGTGATAAATACTCGTGCTTTAGTTTTGGCCATCACTGTATATATTTTAGTGTGTTATTTTTGGCTTTAAGTTCAAAATAAAGTCTCTAACTACGCCGATACTGATATCAAAAATAGTTAAAAATACACTAGACTGCTTCAAAGCTCTGCTTTGAATCATCAGGAGCTTCAAACCAAAATTAGCCACGTTTTATTGGTAATCTATCCCTAACAGGCCGACTCCACTAGATATCTGTATCGCCAACTAAATCTCTGACATCTATATCTGTGAAATGTCTTCTCTCTTTGCTGGGCAGTTTATGTCTTGACATTTCATTCATGCAAAAGACTCTGACTTCTAAGTATCTCTGGCAAACGTCAAATAGTAGATACTTCTTCGTCAAGGTTTTTTGAGAATATCGTATTTTGCATTGTTGCATTGCATTGTTTATGTTATGAAAAATTAGAAATTCATTTTATGAATAAATTTTGTTTTTTTACCTTTATCTCCTTTGGGTTATTAAAAAAGTTGAATTCGAGTACCAATAAAACGCCATATTCACTTTTAATTTTTCTTCTTAAAGTTCTTGTCCCTACATTATTTGTCAAATTACTGATGTCAACATTTTTAAATCTTCTGTCACGGACATAATATAAAAGGGAAATGTGCAATTAAAAATAGAAGAAATAAAATGCATATTGCAAACAAAAGTTGTAGGTAAATTTATACAAACTCACTTGTTAAAGAAATTTCTGGCTAAAATCTTTACATTTTAGTTAAAAATTCAATTTGAGTTTTCAATCAAAATAAACAACAGCTGTTCTACATGGGGCGCGTTCGAAGAATGTATAATTGTGTAAATTATTGGGTCGAGTCGGATATTGCATGAAAATGCTTGTTGAGTTGAAGTTTGCATGGAAATGCACACCGAGTTGTTTTAGAATGTTTTTTACTTATATTTGTAGCAAAACTTTGAAAATATATTGATTTTCTTGTTAGATTAACCATCCACAGGTTAAAGTTCACCATTTTATCAACTCCCTCTTCAATTTTATTGTCTTATATGGAAGAACGAAAACTATGAAACTAAGTTTCTGGCAACTTTAAAGACCAGTTGAATAATTGTGGTTCACTTTTTTCCTTAAATTATTATCCCATTTATTATACAAACCATTTATTTGGATAGTTAACATACTTTTATTCAATAAATAAAATATTGAAAGACAAAATTCAACACGAAATTATAAAGAAATACTTAATACCAATTTTTAGAAGTTACTTTATGTTGCCTGTAGAGTCATAATAACTATTTTATTCTACTGAATACCATATTCATATTACTTTGGGTTTTTTTATAAATACATGCGATCAATTGCGATGATATTAAAGTCAAATAAAATATGTTTGCATGTCAGTTTTTATAGTTTCACATTTGCGCTACAAATATTTGAGTTTTGCATTTATGAAAATCGGACACTTAATATTTGCATTTATGAAAGGTATGGATTCGTTAGAGTTTCACAACCATGCATTTATGGAAGCAACCTTTGTCAGCTTTTTAATAAGAACAAGCATATTTCAATTTTTCCACTATAATATATTGTGATGGTTAAATACACTAGTCCTAAATAAAATTATTTTATCAATTTATTGATCCTAAAAGTCTTAAAAATTTGGTGAAGAATGGTTACTAACGAAATAATTTAGTTTTGGTAATTTCAACCCAAATAAATGTTTGATTTGAAATTTGTGGATCGCTTGCACTTTTCAATGCAGGTGAAGAGAGAGTAAAAGAAGTGTATTTTTGTTACCGAACACACTCTCAAGTTGCCAACATTTGCATATTTTTTGCACTTATTGACTGCCTCCTACATTTAACTAGATGAAACTCTATCTTCACTAAAATACTATGGATAAATACTACCTTATTTTTGTTCACTTTTGAGGTGTTGTTGTTTTCCATGTAAAATTTTACTAGGTAGTATTTTCAATTACCAATAAAACACGGCTATTGTTGTATCTGAAAATTTACTCCCCAAATCGACAGCTGCAAAAGTCGTGAAGTCTTAATTGGAAAGTCCAATACATTGTTTTGGATTTCTCTGGAAGATGGTTCTAAATATGAATATATTAGAGATTGAAAAACTAGATTCACGTGAAATCAAAGATTAAATCTGGTTATATCAAAGTTTTTTATGTGACCAATTTGTAAAATTAATTAAACCTTAACTTCTTGCAGGTGTTTCACCTTCTATAAAATGTTTGCTTAAAATTTCTTCAACTTCGTCTATTCAACTTCTTTTATAATCAAAACATCTGTTATTAATTTTTTTTTTTTTTTTTGAAACCTTTAAAAGTACATTTTGCGGTCAACAAAAAAAGATTTAATATAAAATTCCTTCCAAGAAAAAAATAAATACATTCACATAACGATTACATACATAAAAATTTCCAGCCCTGATGCTATAACTTTGGCCCAAAAGTAATAAATCAAACCGCAGCAGAGGCGTAAAACATTTCCCATCCATAAAGGCATCATCACATTATAATTTGCATCGTCATTTTTGTTGTTGGTTGTTGTTGTTGTAATTGTGATTTTTTAATGATCACCATCACACAACATCACAAACCTTCCTTCCTGCCTTGCTTCCCTTCCACACAATTGCTTTTAATTGCCAAAAGGAAATCGTTTCGTTTTTATTTTCCTGGGGGATGTCCTTCCATACCAATATTCGAGTATGAATATCTCGAGAGTGTTGGTGTACAATTAAATTTGTTTTTATATTTTAAGGTCAGAGGAGATTTGTTTTAAAAAAATTAACTGAATGAAATAACTGCATTTTATAAATATTTGTATAGAATATTTTTATGTTTGTATTACAGTGCCGTTGCTGATGGCATCTTAACGGACAATCCACATCTCGTCCTGCTGTTCTATCTGTCGCAGTTATTTTTACGTGAATTAGTTAAGAGCTACCGCCTCATACAAGTTGTACCAATGGACATGTCTGGATATTATGGTAAGTTTTATAGCACTCACATTTATTATAGTGATATGCAAAAAAAAAAACTTGAGAAATCAAATTCTTGCCTTAGGTTCTTACATTACTTTATATTCATGCTACTACTTACTTAGATTTACAGATTAGAGCCACTTCATCTAAGCGACTAAGTCTTATAGGTGATACAATTTTAAAACAATAAACAAACAAATAAACGAAGACGAAAAAAGGACTATTTTCTTTTCCTTCCTTAACCCTATACCCAGTTTTTGTGAAAATTATAGTGTACTAGCTTTTAGCCGCGACTTTGTCCGCATTATTTTTTTTGTTTTCTCCTGGTTGTAAGTCCCCCTGCAACAATGTCCCACTGTTCCTGTGGGAATGAGATATTTTCCCGAAGTAAAAAGTAGTCTGAATTTTGGTACCTTCCTACCCTATAAGTTAAGTAGTGTGATGGAATGTCGCTAAGTTTTGATCCAAGTAAAACTGTTAAATAAAGACAGTTGCATCAAAATTTTATCATAAATTCCCTAAATTATGGCGCCTACCTATTCTCTAAGTTAGAAAAGTGATCAAATACTAACTTGACGTCTTAGTAACACTCAGTTAAAAAAAAAATCAAAATCATTTCAGTAGCTATGGCGTCATGCGCTTCTTGACACGATCAAGCTAGATTTACTCGGGAATGAGGTATTTTCCCGCCGTAAAAAGTAGCCTGTGTCCGTGCCTAGGATCCTATCTTTAAATTAACCAAGTGTTATAAAAATCCGTTCAGCCGTTTAGGCATGATAGAGCTAAACTCCCAGCAAAAACCATAAAAAAATCACTAACTCAATTCAGTTTTCTGCCTACTTTCTACCCCCTAAGTACAATGACGTGATCATTTTGATCTAATATCCGTTTTTAGGTAACCATCTATTACCTTACTAAATTTCATCAAAATCCGTTCAGCCGTTTATACGTGGAAGAGCAAAACTCCCAACAAAAACGACTAAAAATCACTAACTCAATTTAGTTATCTGCTTACTGCCTACCCCCTTAGAACTATGGCGTGATGATATTTATAGCCTATGACCATTTCTAGATTATCATCTATCATCATACCAAATTTCAACAAAATCTGTTCAGTCGTTAAGGTGTAAAAGAGTAACAGACAGACAGACAGACAGAGTTACTTTCGCATTTATAATATTAGTATGGATTAGTATGAAAGTATGGATAGTACTTATGTGTAAGTTTTAAGAATTTTTCTTTGTGAATGTTTGTAATTTTTTTTATAATTAAATTAAAAATATTTCCCTTATAAACTTGGAATATATAAAAATATCATCGAGGAAGAACAACTAAACTCGAGTTTAGTCATTTTTCCTTATCATGAGAATGGAAATAAATCAATAAATTGAATACGGAAAAACAACCAAATTAAGTTTTAGTTGTTATTAATTGAGTAAACAAGAAGAAATTATAATCTTAAGTGAAGTTTAGTTGGTTTTCCTAGATGACGTTGTAAGAAACTGACTTTAGTTGTTTTGTTTTTTGAAAATTGTGGGTCCATTTTTTACAATACGGAGTTAAATAAAATTTACAAAATAGAGTCGGACCCTCTGAATCTAACGACATAAAAATCTCAATTTTGTCTAAACTAGACTTTAGCGGTTTTGCTTTGAGGGCACAGAATGGTAAACGTGAAAATTTTCCAATAATAATTTTGAGTTAAAAAATATATACATATAAAAATTAACTAACCAAAACCAAAAAAAAAGATAAATAAACCAAAAAAATTATAAAACAAATTAAAGTGTTTACTACGTAATCCCCCTTCGCTTTAGAGATAACCAACAGAGTTCCAGTGGTGCACTACAGCGGATCCGGTGGTAAGTTTATTAAAAAAAAAATTTGTTATCCATTGGATACAAGGCGGACAAATTCTCTGAGGGTCAACACCATCTTCGACCCTCACCCCCCTATGGAAATCACCGTTGCCTGGACACCCTCACTTCCTGCTGCCAGGATCAGCCTCTAAATCCTGTAGCTAGGGGTTGTAATGGTGGTAAGGGCAAGTGAGGTAAAACATCGAGGTGATTTCGTTACAGCCTTCCGTTTATAGGATTATCAACAGTTCGAGAAATTATATTGGAAATGTGTTCTGCGTTTACTTCAACAAATAAAGCTACCTTAGTATCATCTTTTTGGTAGCTTGCGATAGTAATTATTGCTTAACTGCTGTTGATATTGGTGCTTTCGGTAGTCAAAGCGATGGAGGAGT
The DNA here is from genome assembly GCA_905146935.1 of Scaeva pyrastri. Taxonomy (NCBI): domain Eukaryota; kingdom Metazoa; phylum Arthropoda; class Insecta; order Diptera; family Syrphidae; genus Scaeva; species Scaeva pyrastri. The sequence continues at coordinate 58,858,595 of LR989928.1, forward strand.
GTTGCAGGCAAGTTTTTTCGGTAGCAAGATTCTTAGTGAAGAAATTAACCTACCACCTGATGAGAACCTGCCAAATTCTGATGTAAGGCTTCCTTATTACTTCATCGGCGATGGAGCCTTAACTCACTTAAAAATAATTTGATGAGGTCTTATTTGCGGAAGAATTTGAAGAATGACGAAGAAACTTTTAACAAGCGACTCTCCTCTGCTCGAGTAAAAATCGAAAATACCTTTGAAATATCGAAGCAGAGAGTTTTATTAAGAACTATTAATTGTTTTCCTAAAAACGCATTTTGCAAATTAATGATCCTTATTACTACCCAGATAATTATGTCGACCAAATCGATTGAGACCAAGAAGTAAGAGGATTATGGCGCAAAGAAAAGCTGTATATTCCGCAGTGTAAGTGTCTTCTTGGACTAAGAGAAACTCTCAAAGATTATATTTGCCACCAAAGGCTCAAATAAATACCAATGAACAAAAATTATAAACAATTGTTAATTTATAAGTTTGTATTAAATATTTATTTATTTCAATACAACATAACAGTCTTTTATTTACTAACAATACAATTTTTTGATTAGCCTGGTTCAGTCATACAATATTATGAGAATTTACATTTGCACTCCCGTTTTATTGGCAATTTCTGCCTCTACAATATTAAAAACATTCGACTTTATGCGAGATATGCTTGAGGCGATGCTTTAGCATCATCAATGAATGTTGCCATGGAAGCAAAGAAGAGCTGTGTAGAAGAGAATGTCTGAAATGATGCCTTCACTATCTGCAACATTCCAGACATTTGATTTTGGTTTTCTCCAGGTCTTCGTCGTCGAAGGTGGCCAGATTTGTGCGATCTTTAGCAAAGACAACATATATTAAGAAGTGGGAAAGTCGTGGAGTGAGCCTCAGATAATTATATATAAGTTTTGAAAATAGGCTTATGTAATCCATGGATCAAAGTCCATTGAATCGAACTGCCAAGAATAGTCCGTTGCTGACGTGGACATCGGATCATATTGAGGTGATAAAGAGTGAAGGTACATCAGTAGATCGTACATTAGGGAAGATAATTCCATTGATCTGGTCGGCTCGTACAGAGCAGAGGAGTGGTCTGTCAATAACGATCGAGCGTTATACAGCGTGCGTCGGGTCGGGTAAAGTGTTAGTCTAAAATAAAAGTAAAGATATAATTTTAAAAAAAGGCAGTATAAAGTCAAGAGACTTACCTCGTGATTATGAAATATTAGAATACATATATTCGAAATTTGAGTAGATACTCGTACCAAACACTAACCGAATTAACTGATATTGATATTAATATTGTGAAATTAAAGTATAATAGCGTGGGGTAAGATAGTGATTTTTTTTATTAATGAGTGTTTAAGTAATCGAGTGTCCACTTCGATGTTGGATTTTGATCGAAATTTAGTGTATGAGTACGGAGATTGGCTGGCTTACGGCTCTTCTGACATTTCTCTTCATTATTGTTTGCCATTTCATGATGGAAAGATATACGAGCCAACAAAGAGTCGAAATTATTAAAATTTACTACCGAAATTCGGAGTCAGTGGCCTCAACGTTAAGAGCGCTACGTCCAATTTATGGTCGTCATAATCGACCTAGCAGATCAACAATTAAGCGTCTAGTGAAAAAATTTGAATCCACAGACGCAGTACAAAATGTTCCCGTGCCAGTGAGACAAAGAAGTGCCCGTAGTGTCGAGAATATTGCTGCCGCTGAGGCTTCAGTTGCAGAAAGCCAAAATGTGTCTCTCACACTTAGCGTCGTTCTCAAGCGTTGGGCATCTCTGTGACGTCGTTGTGGCGAATTTTGCAAAAAGATCTACATCCTTACAAGATTAACTTGACGCAAGAACTGAAGCCGCTTGACCACCAGAAGCGTCGTATGTTCGTGAATTGGGCTGAGCAACAACTTGAAAATGATTCGGATTTTCATCGAAAATCATCTTCAGCGATGCGGCCCATTTCTGGCTGAATGGCTTTGTCAATAAACAAAATATGCGGTATTGGTCAGGCAGCAATCCCCACGTACTCCATGAGTCATCATTGCATCCCGAAAAAATTACGTTTTTTTGTGGTTTATGGGCCGTACTTCTTCCGTGGTGATCAAGACCCGCACGTTACTGTGAATGGGGATCGCTACCGTTCAATGATAACCGAATATTGTTGGCCCCAATTGGATGATATGGACTTGGAGGACATGTATAGTTCCAACAGGACGGCGCCACAACCCCCACAGAGAATGTCACAATCAATTTATTGGAAACCAAGTTTGGAGAACGTGTTATCTCACGAAATGGTCCAGTCGTTTGGCTGCCTCGGCAGTGCGATTTGACGCTTTAGACTATTAACTGTGGGGTAACGTCATGTCTATGGTCTATGCCAACAAGTCAGGGACGATTGATGAACTTTTTACGAATATCGAACGTGAAATTGCAGCAGTATCGGCCGATTTATGCTTGAAAACTGTCAAAAATTTGGTTCAGTGTCTGGACTTCTGCAAGCGTGCCTGTGGTGACGCTCTTCTTGAAAAATGCTTTATTTGGATGAGTGTGCTAAGCGACCTAAACTGTGCGACATCTAACAAATTTTTTGGTGACCGTTTGTTGGCGTAAGACAAAAAGATTTTTAAAAATATCGCTTAGCGTATTTTTTTTGGCGGATAATACAAATTTCATGGAGCAAAATTATTCCAGTGAGAAAACTTGACGGTTGCTACAATTTTATTTTCTCTCTAGCTTCTTTTGCAGTGTGGGCCGAAATATAGAGCTTAATTTCTAGTAGGTATAGTTCCAGATCAAAGAGTCATTTTCGAAAAAAATGTCACTCAATACATAAATGTAAAATGTTGATGCAAAAATTTTAGAATTATCTGAATCCTGATCTACTATTTCAACACTATTTTTAAATTCTGGTAATTTTAATCAGTTTTATTTTAGTTTTAGTTAAACTCAATACTCATCTAGAATTTGGGATATGGACCAAGCTTGAACTTATATACATAATTTCATACGTAAAAGGAATTCAATTAGAATATTTCAGTCCCGTAATATGTATACCTAACTATATATGTATCTAGTTTCTATTTATTTTTATCTTCCAAAAATACAGAATTAAATAATTTTATTTAAATTAATTTGAATACCCCGGGAGAAAAATAAGTAAGCCAATTGGAAATATGTTCAGATAGTTGAAGACTTTTACTCATGACTAATTATAATTGTTGTTTCCATCCAAACTATAATTAATGTCTTCCTACTTCAATTAACAAATAAATTCTCCTCTAGGTATTGACCATCCAAGCCGAAAAGTTCAGAAACTACAAATTCTTAATTTGATTAAACCAAAGATTAATTCAATATTTCATTTTTCAATAACCTTATTTGCCATTATCCTTGTATCCCTATCGACAAAACAGATACTAATGGCCCAAATTCGAAAACAACAAATGAAAAATTACCATTTGCCTTCTTATCCTTAGATATGTATCCATTTTTCCAAAAACAAAAATACTGCCAGGAAATAACTACTAAGTACCTACTTAGCAAACGAAAAATAATAAAAATAAAAATGGATTTACAAGATGTTCCCTCCAAAACCATTATAATAAATTTTCTGCCCAGACAATCCTGGAAGGATATTAAATCGGTATTTCTGCACACCGCACGCAATTATTTTATTTTCTCCCTCCTTTTTTTTTGTCTAAGTTAAAACAAACAACAACACAAAACGTGTGCATTTTTGGTTAAAGATTCGAACCAGACGACCGACGACGCCGACGCACGTGGAAAGGGTCGGGAGACCGTTTTTGAAAAAATCCAAGATGATTAAAAATCACATTAAATAAACGATAAGATTGTTTTCCTCTTCTTCTTTCAAAATAATTATAATTGTATTGACCTAGATTCTTGGGTTTTATCGGATTTTGTTTCTGAGGACGTTAAATTGCAGTGAGAAAAGTTTATTCTTTAAAGAAGCTTTTTAAAAAGTTACCACAGGAAGACTAAAGACCAACAATTCAAAATAATGCTATGGGAACAAATTTCAGATTATGTTATCAGACAGTGGTCTATTTCTTAAGTAAAACTGAGACAAAAGGTGTTTGTAAATGAAGTTATGACATGCAGACTATTAGATCCGTCTTCTGTACTGTCTTAATCGTGTGAACTTAAAAATTTTGTGTGGCAACTTTGACGGAAATGTCATTTTCAGATGATGATTTGACATTTAAACTGTCACTTATAAAAAAAATAGTCTGTAAAGACAATTTTTGTTACTATCAAACACTTAGAAAATTTTTGGACACATTTGAAATTGTATCTAAGGTCAATGGAAAAAAAAGTTGGGCGAATATGTCAAACAAATGTCTGTTCATCGAATCGAACAATTTTTCGTAAACAAATATCGGTCAAACTTGTGAACTGACAATTTTCAACCTGACAATATTGTTGTCAATGTCAATATCAGAGATTGGAAGGCTTAGTGACAAAATCTTTCAACCATGTATACAGACAGTTTTTTTTTAGAGCACTGACATTTCTGAAAAGTAAGCGAAGGACTTCTGTTGAGAAGGAGAATCTCGAATTAACAGAAAAGTTTAAATGTTTGTTTTGCTGCCTCTGTCTATGCTCACAAATTCGATGGAGATGGAGATGGAGACATGGTTTTAAAAACGTTAACGTTTGAACGTTTTGAACTTACTTGTTTTGAAAACTTTAGCAAAACTTTTAATATAGAAAACTTTTTTTCACTCAACTGCAACCATATTTAATTTATTTATTATCCATTTTTGTACCCACAAAAGAGAACGTATTTTCGCAAAGATAACATACCAATAATTACTTTCATGTTAGCCATTTCGAGGCTATTGTAAAGAGTGCAATTTAAGATGTACATGTGAGCTTAAAACACAATACATACTTATGTGTATTGTGTATCCACGAACGATTGTATTGTATCCTGTTTATGAAAGGAATTTAATTAAATCATCAATAAGCCTATAACAAAGCCGATTTAAGTAAACTTCAATAATTTCAATTGCTTTCGATTGCACATTGAATTGTAATGAAAAATTATAAGAAGAACAAAAACAAATATCTTTGTTATATAAATTTGAACAGAACTTAAGGCAAGGTCATCCGTCCTTGATCAAAAAGGACTCTCAGTCAAAAAGTATGAAGGATAGTACATAATTCCTTACCAAAGCCATTGTTAGTCATCGTAATAAATAAGAGTTTGATTAAAACAACGAATTTTATTTTTATTTATTTAACCAATATGTTAACTTGGCCTAAAGACCAAATAAAAATATAAACATGATTCATGTGCCCATACATAATACAAAAAGTTTAGACATATTTCATTATTATCTAACCAATATATATGCCGGATTTCATAAATATTTAAAGTATCTGCTGAAAGAATAATAAAGATAAACTCAACTTTACTAATTTATCACACGAGCACGAGGGCATAGGACTCACTACTCTACTCACCTTCCAAGGATTTATACTTAAATTCAAGTCCATCATCAGAGATTAACCATGAAGACAGCCTTCTGTACAAGTCTACACGTCTCCACCTTCTCCTCTCAATCAATAAAAATCAATTTATCACTATGAGTCATTTCATCTTACAACAACAAAAACACCAAAATAACAAAACAATGATTTTCCTCCATAGACAACAATCGGGATCGAGACGGGATGCTTTGGGTCAAAGGACGAACTTTTGGAAATTATTAAATGAAATTCATTGAATAATTTGCTTGCTTCCAGTAAATTTCCATTGATAAATGACACCAATACAATTAGCTTGAAAACAAGATATTAGTTTTCTTGTTCTCTCTCTTTCTCTCCTTTTGTATTGTTGTTGCATTGTTAGTTTGTATTTATATAAATTATAAACACAATCTAATATCCAGGGGCGGACTATAGATCAATAGGCCTCCTGGATTTTTTAAAAAATGACCTCAGAACCAAATTATATCTCAAAATTACTAAGAATAAAAAACATCACTATCTATATTTAAGAGTTAACCTCCAAAATAAGTTTGTCTAGGTTCTTCAATAGTTATGTCAAACCTTGACAGCTAATTGTAACCCAATCCTATTTATGCTGTCATTAAGTCAGTCTATCTAATCATCATGGAGAGTTATAATGGTCTGTCATGTGGAAATTGCTGTTTGCTTAATGAATGATTGAATGACACTAATTTTTGACAGGACACTGATCGTACCTGTTAAGAGTCTGGTGAACGCCTCCTGTCGGAAATTCTAAAGAAACAAATATGGCTATCCACGAAAAGAAACCAGACGAAAAATGTTCTTCGTATCGGTCTCGTATTTCTTCTCATAAATAGTTTAATTTGAAGTCTCGTCTCTTCAAGCCAAAAGAAAGAATTTTCAATTAGATTTGACAGTTTATAGCTTCGATGTTAGCTTAAAATCTATAAAGCCTGACAAGACTGTTGAGTGGTGAGCCTCGAAAAGTGTTTGTCCAAAATACCTAGACTTGTATGGATTTCAGATGCTTTTTAGGTAGTTTTATTTCGTCTCGACTTGTTGCGGTTTCACGAGACGAGACCGACACGAGATTCAGACTTTTCTCGTCCCACCACCCACCGCCTAGCAAAAGCCTTAACGTCCGATGGTCCAATCCGCTCGTGGATATATCTAAAACTCTTGGTCGACCATGATAAGATGAAGGCAGATTAAGTTAGCCTTTTAAAGTGTATGTGTATTTGTATTTGTGTTTGTTTCAGACTCGCAGAATCCTCGGGAGATATCCAACTCCCTATAGAGTGTCTCGCGTTCTACATATAATTCAGAGGAGCTGTCTGGAGGGTGTATTCGGTTTCGGATCGGTGTCTTAGGTAACAAGAACGGGACCTTTTTCTCTGTTCAGAATTGCAAATGAGACTTCATCTCGGTGGATTTGTTTATGTTGTTGACACATTACCAAAGAGAACGAGCATCTAGGTTCAAGAAGATACAACGTAGTCCGGGAGATTAGGTTTGATTCTGTGAAGAATTGCTGTGGGATTAAGGCGAAAGAGTTAGATTTTAATTTCATTCAAGATTCATATTTTGGTTTAACCCTCTGCCAATAATTAGAAAAATCAGTTCTTTTAGTATACCCACATTTTTCTCTTGATTTTCATTTATTAAGATACATTCTTTATTTACAACATTACCTGACAATCTTTGAGTAGTGAGGTTTGTATACTGTTTCTGTATCTGTATAACGAAGGACGAAATGTTATTAGCCTTTGGCTTGACATTGATTTACTATCTCCTCGTGTAGTATACCCTGGTGCTTGCCATACAACACCATTCACACCAAAACTAGTGCTGGGCAATAAAATACAACTCAAACACTAAACTTTTGTTCTTCCCATCACTACCGCGCTTCTGGGGCATTGATTACCACCTACGGCAAGGTAAAGGAGAGTTTCCTTCCTGTTGGTGGCAGTTTTATTCAGAATCAGAAAGCTAAAACTACATATATATATACAAGACAGATATACATTATACATAGCTACATAATATAATATGTACGTGTACGTATCTTCAGTCCAATATTGAAGAAGAGATTGGGTTATTTGTTTTGTTTTATGAACATAGCTACCTATTAAAAAAGAGACAAATAGACAAAAGATACTCGTGATACAGATATTCTATGTGCTCGCAGGGATAGAGATACTAGGTGTTGATGATTTATTTTCGACTTGAATTGGACAAAATTGAAAACCAGAAAAGTAATTTTCAAAAGTTGATCATTTTTGACATGATACTGAAGTGTTGTTGCAGGAATTGGAATGATGGTTTGTGATTTTGGCATTTCGACCTAGATTTTTGGAATTGGAATTTTGTTAGATTTTTAACTTTCCTAAGGAAGAAAAGAGATATCAACTCTAGAGTTAAACATGTTATAGTTTCAATATAGATGCAGAAAGAAATTGCAGTTTTTTTTATAAAAGAGTGGAAATTTTGGAAACAAATGAGACTACTGACATCAAATCAATTTTTTGCTCATTATGACGTCATGCAGATTTGTTATACATTTGTGAAAAAACACAACATACCGTTATTTAAAAGAAAATGTTGTGGCTGAAATATACAATGAACCACAAATGATATGAACTCTAGAAAAATTTTTTACTGTGGTAAAATCTTTGAAAAAATGCAATTGACATTTTTTTACAAAAAATAAAAAAATCTATTAAAAATTAGTTAAAAATGTCTTTTGACGCAAATATTTTGAAATTAGGGTTTTTACCTCAGAACTATAAATGTTTAAAAAAAATCAAATTACCAAATTAAGTTTGTTTACAGATCGAGAGTGAACACCCGATATTTTTCGTTTGATAAGCGACATATTAGGCGTCTTTTCTGGCTCAGAAAGGAGTTCTGAACAGAGTCCGAACGTATCGAGCATGCTCTGAATAAACTAAAGGCACATTCAGAACAAAAAAAGAAACTTTTTTGAAGCTCTGACAGTTCAGGATCTGATCTGAACTAAAAAAGAAAAACTCCTATTACGATTTAAACTTTCAATAAATGACAAGTTTTTAAAGTATAATGGGTAGTTTTTAGCATAGGTCCACCACACCCAGCCTCTTTAGTTCTGAAGTTAGAGGAGTTTCGAAAATAAACTAAATTTATTTCTGAAAAAGGATTTAGTGTCTAAGAATTTGATACCATGCGTATTAAGTGCGTTTATTAGATACATAAAATATGCTACATTCAAACATTTTTATACAAAAAAATAGGACACAAATGCCAGTTAAAAGAACATTTTCAGGTATTTTTAACTTCACATAGGAAGTTATTGTTATCAGTCCGATTGGTGAAATTTAAATTTTTGAAAATCTGAACGCTTCAAGATCCGTCATTTTTGGAAAGGTGTCTGTGTTTGCGTGTGTCCGTCCGTTTGTACGGTAGAGATACTCTTTTTCGTTGACGATATCTCGAAAACGAGTTAAGATATCGACTCGAGTTAAATATTTTTCGACAGGCTATAACTTCAAAAGAAGCAGAAAGGACTTTCATAAAATTTTGGTTGGTTGCAAATATCTTAGGAAGGGTTAATGCTATTGACTTCAAATACATTTTACTATACACAATGTGAAGTGACACCAGATTTCGTATAAACTTGGAAAAAGTTCATATACCGTTATTTTTTTTTAATATAAAAAAGTTTTCGTGCTCAAATATACAATGAAGGAAAAATGATAGTATTTGACATCAGGTACAATTTTAGAAAAATTTCAACTAACAGGTTTTTTGCAAAAAATAAAATAGTAAAATAAAATCTACCGAAAATTGGTACAAAAAATGTTTTTTGACTCAAATATCTTGAGAACGGGCAGTAATATTGACCTTACATTTATGTTATTTTCTACATAATACAACTATTAACATATGCTTCAATTTTGACAAATAAAGAATTGACAGTTTTTTTTACGAAAAATGAAACAAAAAATCACCAAAAAACGTAAAAAGTTGTTTCTTGACTTGAATACGTTGAGAATGGTCAATCATATTAACTTCAAATGTATTTTATTTTCAACATAATGTAAATATGTACCTAAATTATAAAATGTTGACGAATTTCAATTTGAATATATTTTTATAATAAATAAAAACCTATACAAAGTTCTATAAAAAAAAAATGGTAAATATTGTTTTACCACTAAAATATCTCAAGAAATTTCTTTGATATTTTCTGATCATTTTTATGTTTATAAAATTGTTATGAATCAATATCAAAAGTAAATAGATTAATATCAGGAATACCAAGTTTGCATAATGGGAAGTTATCAGTGTTGTTTACAGCTAGCCTCTTTTTTGTTTTGTGGTTGTAATTCATTCAATATTCAATTTACTTATTCGATATTTAAACACATCACTTAACAAACAAAAAATGGAATCAAATATTCCCTAAAATTGTATAGAAAATCTTTTTTTAGTTTTCTCCAGATGAAAATTAATCCTGAAAAAGAATTTTGTAGATATTTTATTGTAGAGATTTTAGGATTTATCTCGTTCCATTCATATAGCTTAGTTTGGTTTTATATATCTCCGTCTAAAAAAGTAAAGTAATTCTTATGAATATAAACGAAAGAATAATTCTTGTATGATGATTTATTTTTTCCACATACTAAATATTAATGACGTAAAATATACATCAAGGAACAGTCTTACTGATTAGCTCAACATCAATAATCATCAAAACATAAAAACTATCAGATTTTTCTTAATATCTCTATTGTTTTAATTTAAAAGAATAAGATGTTTTGGAAACTTTAACATCAAAATACATACATGAAAATCTGTTTTAAATCCCATACACCTATTTCCAGAAGAAAGTTTACTAACTCGGTTATTATGTTATATTTAAATCCTATTAATCTATGGAATTTGGACTTCTAATAAATAAATTTGTAGCATCAAGGCTTTCGAGCTTTTGGATGTCATTTAAAACATCGCCAAAACAGATGAATATTATTGCAGTACGTTGGCGTTGCTGGTACCTGATTTTAGATCGGTGTCTAACTTTCACTTTTCATATTATTGAAATTAATTTTTCAAGAACTTTAAAATATGTACCTTCATTTAACTAAACTATACTAAAGACGTATAAACATCCAGCTAAAACAATTTGAAACAAAATCTGAGTAAGTCATTTTAAAATATTAAATTTCTTAATAACATCAAATACTGAATTGGCTTCTTGGAAAGAAAGTTTTTTCTAGTTCAAACGAAAGGAACAAAAAAAAAAAAAAACCTTACATCTTTATTTGGCATTTTACTACAACACAAATTATTATAGGAAATTCCTAGCATCCTTCAACCTTGACCTTATATCCTGGTTGCAGAGTTGCGACTGCAATAAGGGAATTTAGTTTTCTCTAATTTAGAATAAATTTTCATTTTGTTGTTGTTGTATTTTATTTTTTCGTCCTTTGATTATTATTCTTTGAAAGTTAGCTTAAAGAAAATTTTATAGAGAAATAGCAAAAATAAATATACATAATGGAAAACACCATAAAGGAAGTTGGTAGGTATATGGGAAGAGTTTCTATGGGGAAATCAATAAAATGAAAGTAACTTGTGTGTCTGAAAGATGCTTTTTTGTTTGGAACTGGCCTATAGAGCAGCTCTGTAGGTTTTTTTTTATATATAAATTAACATTGTTATTTTTAGTACCCAACTAGTTTTTAAGTTGTTTAAAATTTCAAATAAAAGAATAAAAATAAAATTAAGTTTCGTGGAACACTATTTCACTACATTTTGTATTTTACTTTTTTTTTGTTGTTTTAGAAAACCGTGCTGGTCCGTCGAATCTTGGCAACGTAATAAGTCAAATTCTGCTTTGTAAACAAATAACACCCGATTTCAATCAGGAGGAATTGTGCAGCATAACGAAGGACTCCCAGGAAATAGCAATGCTTCTGGCAGAAATGCAAGAATACATGCCTCAGCACGAAACGTATCTGGGTAAGTTGTTTTTTTTTTTTTTCAGTTTTTATTTTTTCTAAGATACTTATTTATGTATATTGAAGTTTGTAAAGGTTGAAAAGAAGTTTGACTTTTGTGCTTTGTTAGAAAACACACTGAAGTTTTTTTTTTTGCAATTAATAGTTGGCAAACTTTTCTATGAAGGTAACAGATGAAAAAGAGCAAAGAGTTCGTAGAAAGAATAATATAAAATTAAACCCAACAAAGGCACCACAAGGACACTAATGGGGGGTTCTGATATTTTTAGTTATAGTTATGTATGACGTTTTAATGTAAGGCAGTGCTGCCAGACATCCAGAAGTGTTTAAAAATTTCAATGATTGTGACACTATTTCACAAAAATGAAAAATTGAAAATATTTGTACTTATTTTTAACACGCTTATATTAGCTTCACTTGTATGTATGTATGTATGTATGTATGTATGTATGTAACCGACACCTTTACACTCGATTTTGACCCACTTTACACGAACCGATTTTAATAAAATTTTGTACACATATCAAGAACCGGTGGCAAAACAATAATTTCATAAGTTTATCTCAATATCCTTATCAGGATTACCAGGATTAAATATTTTAATCCCACAGCTCCTGCTTTTTCCTGATTTTATTATGCGCTTATAAATATTAATAGACTCCCTCATTTTAAGTGCTGCGGTGGCTCAGTTGGTTAAAGCGCGGTCACGTTTTAGTTTGAGCGTCAAGGGTCGTGGGATCGAATCCTAGCTATGGGTGACTTTTTTTTTTTTTTAATTAAAATTACGAGATTTTAAATAATAAATAAATAATTCCAATTTCATTTACAATTTCAATCAACTAAATGGGTCAATGAAATGTTTCAATGTTTTCTTAAATTACAAAAAAACATCAAATCTGTGAAAATAAATACAGTTAAAAAAAAAACTAAAAAACACGCTTTTAAAGCACTTTAAACTAAAAAGTTAATAATAAATATAGTTTGAAAAAAACTAAAAAACACGCTTTTAAAACTCATCATACTAAAAAAGCGAAAAATAATTTTTAATATAAGCTGAAAACAATAATGAACTAAAAATACAAGTGTTATTGTGAATAAGCGTGGGGTGCTCGATATATGAAAAAAAAAATATGGCCAATGCGCCCAACGCTTTTTCACAATAACACTTGTATTTTTAGTTCATTATTGTTTTCAGCTTATATTAAAAATTATTTTTCGCTTTTTTAGTATGATGAGTTTTAAAAGCGTGTTTTTTAGTTTTTTTCAAACTATATTTATTATAAATGACAACATGATTTAGTTATTCTGATTTAAAATTAGGACAAAAATAGTACTTAACATTTTAATCAAGCAGACTTAACTTAACGAATGAGCTGTTATTTAAAGTAGCAAATTATCAATTAAAAAAAAAATGTTTTAAGTTGTAGAATTTTTTAGCATTGTTTATTTCCTTAAAATGTTCACCTTTTGATTTAACATTTTTTTAGAACTTAAACTTTACGTGGACAAAAAGAAAAAAGTGTAAAGGTGTTAAATGACAAGATATCGGTGGTCAATTGTGATCAACTCTTCGGAAAATGATACGGCCTGGCAAAAATTGTGATTGCTTCGTTGCATTTTTTTGGTAGCTTAATCTAACCATGAGATCATAAGTTCTTGAGTTAAAAACGTCTTTTCGCAAAGCCTTATTCCAAAGATAGACGAGGAATCGACAAATCTGTGGTTTTCATCAACACTGCGGGCTACAGAAATATTCTCAGTTGTTCTTGAGCGGAACACACGGTTCTGATTCTTCACGTCTGTCACTTATTTTTCTGAACAGTTAAAATTTTTAGATGAGTTTTGCAATTGCCGGCCAAAACGGTTCTGCAAAATTTCCATAATCTTCCAGTGAATTTTAACAATATCAATTTTAACTTGTCAAATGTCAAAATATGATAGCTGTCCAAGTATTGAGTTATTCAAAATGAAACATCTTATTAATAAATGATTAAGAGACGTTTTCTTTCAAGTAAATTTGAGAGTAATCAAGTCTTATTTCCTGAAACTTTCTAGCTTAAGACTTAACAAGTGTGAATTGTTCTGGGAAATAAGTTTGAATTAACTTGATGGAGTAGCTAATAAGAAAGACTATAGCGTATACATTTTTCTTTTTTTGAAAGCCACAGAAAAAAAAAGTTTTAGATGATTTTTGTCCAAAAACCACATGCCCGTTAACATTAGGAATTTGTCTTTTTAAGCTCAGATCATAGAACTCTTTATCAAAAAAAAAAAAATGTGTGTTGCTTTTCTTAGCCTAGATACATTAGAGCGCTGAGAACTCAGCTCACGAGATTGTCCTTATTCGTTTGGATCAAACGCCCAACTTTGAAAATTGTTCATGGTGAGACGAATTGACCCTTACCGAAGAACCGAAGTAATGACATCAACGGAACTTGGTCTTTGGTAATATTTTCAATAATTTTCATTTTCCCCCTCAATTGCGAAATGATGGCAACCCTAGAGTTTATAGAGTACTTAAAATTAATTTTCTTATTTCTAACAAATGTCTTACCCTTAACATCATATTTAATAACATATACATACATTCAATACACAAACAAACAAGTAGGTATCCTAGAATGACACCATCTTTAAGGATGTACCATCAGACCTTTGATAAAACTGCAACGATTTGTCCAACTCAACTCATCTCATCTGAACTGAAAAAAAATCGATTCCATAATTTCAAACAATAAAATATAGATGTTCAATGTTCATGCTTCATCATCGCCACTTTTCCTTTTCCAAGAAATTTAAATAAAAATTCTTCCGCTCAATCAAACCGCTCTCAAGACGATCAAGGATACAAAATTTTCATCATAATTTGTTTCCATGAAATACAACAACAAAACCAACAACAACAACAACTAAACTAAACATTTTCTTCTTAACCAGCACAAGTAAACACTTGGTCTTTTTTTGGAGGGCATCTTTCTTGTAGCATTATTTATCAATTTCAACATTTCAACAAGAGTTCAGGGATGGCAATAGGGTTTGTATTAAATACATTTCTTAGTACTAAATATCGAACAAATTTTAGGTGTAGCAAATTAACGAAAGCTGATTTTTCCTCCAATCTATCTCTAAAGAAAGTCTGATACTTTTCCATCACTTTGCTAAAACGAAACTGAAAAGTTAAAGTTTGACATTTGCGGGCATTTGACAGTTAATGCTTCAGACTTGGAACTAAAACATAAATTCGTATGTGCTTTAGGAGAAAAAAGTTCCTCGTTTACCTGTTTAATTTCAGTTTCATACCCCGACTTCGTGAACAAAATAAATAAAAAAATACATGAAATTACCATCCCTGGTCTGGTTCTCAAAACTTATCATCTCTTCCCAAACTCAACGACGACGACGACGATGCCGCCGACGAAGGAGTAAGTAAATATTTGAGATGTGTTCATAAAACCTAGGAATCCATCATGCGGAACCAAAACAGCTTCAGACAATTTCCTGCCAGCGTCAAATCATTCCGTCATTTTTGTGGTGGCACAAGGCAAAAGACACGAAGGGGGGAAATCTTGAGAGGATGCTTCAGAGGCTGACTTTTCCTCCTGACTCACATTCCTTTTCCTCTTTCACTGATGCTGATGGTTAAATGTTTTACACCATTTTGTGAGTCCTCTTTTGATGAAAATGTCTTCCCAACGACGACGACGAAGCACGGCGAAGTAGTGACGGGCAGGATAAATATGAGAAAGACGAACATTTGGAAGCCCCTTCAAAAATAAATAAACTCAAAAAAAGCAAAAAAAAAAAAAAACACGACTGAAATGTGCAATAACGTTTTGGTATTAAAACTTAATGGAAACTTTTGAAATATCAAAGTTTTCATTTGTATAATGTGACGGAAAGTACCGTATTTTTATGAAAAACGGAACTGCAATATAAATGAGAATGACCCATTGCCATTTTCATCAGGAAGACTTCGAAGTTATCGAAGAAGGACCCTCTAGCAGCTACTAATTAAATATATTATTTATTTCACTCCACATTCAAACCAAGATCAAGATGAACTGAAAAACACCTTCCTTCTCGTGAAATTGCTTAGGTACCTATACGAGAGCTTTTCAAGGATTCTTGCAACCCCTACTGCAGTCTTTAGGGGGGTGCGAGTAGAGTTGGCAAGGTACTTAAAGTCAAGCAAAATGACTTAAGGATAAGAAGTCCTGTCGACTGTCGACCTAACTAACCTATACGTACGATACTGGGATGTGAAATGTGATGTAATTTTATTACGCTTCAGGTGATACATATTTTGCGATGGTGTTAAGGAAGCCAACGAAATATCTATGGAAATGTGAGATGATGTTTGAGTTAGGGACTTCGGTGCCGGTGACGATGACAATGACGACAAAGCACGGGGTGTTCCCCAGTAGATTGGGAATTAGTTGTGAAAGTTTGAGTCTTTTAGTACTGACTTGAAGTACCCATACCCATGTTAATGCGCTTTTAGATGGGGACATCGTGACATATTGAGCTCAGCTACTCAAACAATTTTAATTTGTTTAAAAGGCACTCTTGGGACTTTTGAGGAAGTAAGGTAACTTTGTATAGCAATATTTTATTCTTATATTCCTTCTGTCAACGAAAATGTTCAAGGTTTTGTTTAATCTTCTTATCAAAGACAAGACTTTCATTGTCCATGGTGCTCTGAACTGAGGTCGATGTCAACTTCAGCAGTTGTGTCCACTGACTAATTTCGTTTCTTAACGCTATTTTCATTCGTCATTTCTTAGACCCTCCTAGATAATATTAGCTTTAGGTGCGGTAATAGAGTTGAAAGGATCCATGACTCTCCATTAAAAATGGAATTGGTATTCCTTCTAGACCCTAATCACCCGTATACACTACTTTTTCTTAAAAACGAAGGGATGTGGCACCTTTCTGTGAGGGTCCCCACAAAACCACTACTCAATAAAATATTCGATTCGAAAATGAATTTCTGATTTTTTTTAGTTTTTCATGTTTTGTAAAAAGTATAAAATATCTTTGGATATCAAACACGTAGTATAAAATGTTTTTGAAGTCGATATCTTGATAAAATTGAAAACCATCTCTAAGACTTTCGTCACTAGCATTGAACCATCAATGAAAATCTACCAGAAACTGTCATTTAACCCCAAATAATGACCGGTCCGACACCTTGCTTAATGGTTGCTCTTAATTTTTTTTTTCAAAGTTAAACTTGTTTTGACTAAGATTCAATAAAAGACCAATTTCTCAAGACGAACTTTTTGAACGAGTTTTGCTTGATCAATAATGTTTCTAAGTTGATTCAACTCAGTTCAAATTCATTCAACGATCAACAATTTTCCATGATATTTGTCAAAATAATGTCTAGTAATATTTTCAAGTTATTCCAATATTTTCTAGATATAATATGTAAAAGTTCTAAATTCAGGTGTCTGAAAACTGTCATAAAATGTCATAATTCCTGGAAAGTGATTTAACATATTTTTGTAACGATTATATTATAAAATCATTAAGAACCGTAAGATGGAACAGAATTTTTAACCAAAATTGTTGCAACAGTTTTTGAAATTATTGATTAGTCTAATAATTTTAATGAATTAATCTATTTATAAAAATCAATTTCTATTTGTTTGCATCGCTAAAACTCATGAATGGCTTGGCCGATTTTGGTTTTGAAATATTTATCATAGTCCAGGGAAGGTTTAAAAAGTGAGAAAATATGGAAAAATTACGAGAATGACAGTAAAAAAAATGTATTTCATTTCAGTAGTCTGTCCAACGTTATCGAAACCCTATAAAGTTGCCTGTCATTCTATCAGCATATTATATTTATTAAAATCTTTTATCATCACCTTATCAGTGTGTGAGATATTTACTGTTATAAAATGCCAAATTCAACTCAATACAAATCAAAGAATTTTATTATAGGTACACTTTTTTCGTATAAGATCCGAGAGTAATGAAAATTTTGATCGATTGTTGACTTATCGACTAATCGAACAACCATGCGTGCTGTTAGAACTCAATGGGGGTGGGACAAAGTTCGTTGGGTCCTCTAGTAAGCAGACAAACTGTCCGCATTGTGAGGCTTACTTTTTTATTGTGTTTTTATAATCTTAAGATAACACTTTATAAAAACTTAAGTTAGAATTTTATTACGAAAGTTTTTCTCAAATCTAGGTTATATTTGCTTTTCTTTATGTTGTAAAAGTAGTTACGACTTTGAAGTCTTCCTCCTTTCAACAACCGTTTACTTTTATATTGTGTACTTGAACAATTGCAACTAAAATAAAGCATTTCCTGCCAACAAGAAAAGATAAACAATTAAACTCAAACAAATTCCAAGACACCCTGTTCAACAACTTAGAGCCATTCCCTTTTGGCCATGTTTGTGTTTTACCAACAAAAACACATACATACGAGGACTCGTATAATTTTGAGTAGGTAATTATGAGTTTTAAGTGCTGTGTATGTTGAAAAAGTAATTAGAAGTTTTTAAACAACTCTCTTTTCATCTCTCTGTCTCTCTATTTCTGGATTTTTAAAATACAACTTAGCAAGTACCAAATATTTGGTCCTGTGCCAAATTGCATTCAAATTTTCAAGTTCAAAGGACATTTTTTTTACTTCATTTCGGTTTAATAGGACCTTAATAATTTCTAATTCGGATAGAGTGCTGCCTAAAATGGATGTGTCCTTTTTTTCATTTTGTAAATTAAAATCACGGCATTTTGTTTAGGAATTTCATCCATATCCTTTTGTTTTCTTGCCTGCATAAATAAATGTGTGCCATTTAGTTCAAGGATGTAATAAATGCCTTAGTTTCGCGTGTAGCTTATGCAGTAAAGAATATTTTTCTTTGTTTGCTGCTGTACTTTTTTTTTTTTTTTTTTTTTTTTTTTTAATCTGGAAGGATGGTATAATTAGGAGTGAAGACCATTTTTTGTAAGCACTCGCATATGTATTCTAGGCACGTGTCAGTCTTTAAAGAGCAATTTTTTTTTGGCTGTGAACATTACTCCGTTTAATGGCTTGCCATGACACGGAAACAGGAACTGAATTTAATGTCACGCTGTGTGGAACTATAACACCCTTTTTTGTGAGTGTGTCGTTGTTAAGGCAAGCAATTATCCTGGGCTATCCCCTGTGAGTATTTCTAGCTAGAAAAATAGTGTAATAGACCAATAAATCATTTGTTTTAATTTTGTGGACTAATGAAAGTTTAATGACCGACCGACAACGACGACGAAGACGAAGACGACACGTTCGTACGTTGACAATGGGTTTGAGTAATTTACGTGCTCGATGGATGTCCACTTAAAGTTGTTTGAGTTGGAAAAGCAAATAGTTACTAAAAATAAGAAAAACAAGCACGTTTAAAGAACTGAAATACTTAAGGCCACAAGATAAAATTTAGGTTGATTTAGCAAGTGAAGAAATAGTTGAGAATTTTAAATGGAACCACTTTCTTTGGAGTATTTTGTCGAAATTGGCCAAATAAAATACGAAAACTTTTGGTGGTTTTATTTTCAAATAACATTAATTAAGTTATTTTTTTCGAAAATTAAAATAACAACGTTTTGCCACAGCGAAGTTCTCTTGTTTACTTTAGCACTTCAAAAAAAAAACAAAAACTTTACAAGTTTGACCGTAACATTTTTGTCAAATAAAAACCATACGGAATTGTTTCAAAACACTTCTACTTTGAAACCTTAAAGTAGAATAGATACAAGTAGTGTAACCGTATACGACCCAGAAGTGTGTGGCTTACTTTGAAAATAAATCCAGCAGGCACTTTCCCCAAGGACCATTGCACAAAAGTCCTTCTCCCAGAGCATCATCAATTACGGTATTTCAAACCTAAAGTGATTCTTTCCTCTCACCACACTCCTCTGTATTCACCGATGCGCATATATATTACTCACTAAATAGGTCAACTTTATTAGCAACAAAAAAAATAAACAACTTCATTTAAGCTCCGAGTATAACCTTATTTTATTCTCTTTACGTTTACGTATACGACTATACGTATACGTTTACGTTAACCTTGATCGAAATGGAAGCAAAATATTATCCTTTTTTGCACTTTGTGAACCGAAAGCTTAAAGGTTCACTCATTCGAAAAATGTTATACAAAAAATTCCCAAATGAAAATCATCTCACGTTCGCTGTCAGGTGCATTATATCCCTCACAGAGCTCACACAGAGGCACCGGGCACCCAACGCATGTTATTCCGTTAGAATTATATAGAAATTCCCATTTGGCATGTGAACTGAAAACGTGACACACCCATCATGAATTGCTTGTATCCCTGGACTCTGGAGATATATTCAACTGTACCTTTGTATATTGTATCTTCTATATATCCACTTCACACCCACACCACTTCCAGTCTGATGTTTTGTGTCCTGTCCATTTGACTGCGCCAGAATTAAATGGAAATGACATTCGTGGGAGTTTTTGAACTGTCACATTCATTTTGGGCAAAAATAAATAAAAAGTGATGCTCTTATCGTTGAATTTATCTTGTGAACAACTTAAACGTATCTATGTACAGATATAAACTCGTACATTACAAAATCCTGACTTGGATGTCCTTATTGATCGCAATCACATTCACATTCACATGTGCGTGTGTGTGTCATTCTGTTCGGTTGTCATTTCTCCTTTTTACAATCAGTACTATATACGTTATAGTAATGTGTCATGAACGTGTGCGGTACGTGTACTTTGGGTTGGTTAAATCGAAATTAAAAGTGCAGACTAGCAAAACTAAGCAACTTTGGGAGACCTTCGTAATGGGTTCTTGGGAAAGTTGATTCTTTCAAATTACGAGTATGTCCTTGTTTGCGGTGTTGGTTGTTTTTCATTTGGAATATAGGGACATTTCGATTAATGTAAGACGTCAGCTTTGTTCAAATCCCAAAAGTCATCTGAATATTGTAGACAAATGCTTTCAGGCATGATTCGATGATTGAGTCTCTCACACTCTCTAAAAAAAATATACTCGTACTAGAAAATTTAGTTTAAGTTTAAAAATGATTAAGTGTTCATGTCTTAATCGACCTTTAAGCGGATTACCATATGAAAACGTGGTGAAAATCAACATTATGTTAAGTTTACTTTACAAGTGGGATTTAAATATCTTCTGTCAATCAACGTTTTGTCAAGAGTTTTTATTTTTTTAAACTTCAAATTATGAAAGAAATATAATGTCTTTGCGAACAAGGTTTCATTGGGAAGATAGCCAATTTTAAATAACTCTAAAGTATTAAATCAAGTTTAATTTGAACAATTTCAATAGCATTAGTTATGTTAAATGTGTTTTAAGGAATAAGCAAACAAGGAAACAATGTAATCATTTGCAAATTTTATTGATTTTACAAGATAAGCTTAATAAATTGACAACAACTCATGACATGCATACATATGTAGTTAAAAGTACTTGTCATGTCTCAAAATTTTGAAATATGAATTTTTGTAGTAAGAAGAGTTATGTCAATAAATTAGATGGACAGGTCAAGTTCTCAGCACACATATGTATGTCACAAAAAATACAAAGTTAAGTAAGATGAGATTGGTGAGAGTCTCCTGCGAGAGAACATTGGATGTTTTTAAGCTTCTATCGTCTCGCATTCACGAAGCTAGGTTATTTGAAAAAAAATTGAGAACAAGCCCTTCAAAACCACTAAACCTAAACTATGTAACCTAAATGGTTCCTGAGATCCAACATTTCAAAAGTAACTCATTGAGAAATTATTAAAATTATGATGCACTGACCGGTATAGTAAAACTTTGAAATTTTAGTACAAGCTTAGAACAAGCTATTTTCTATACAAGAGGCGGGGTATCCGTGAAAAAAAAAATAGATCCAAATTCACTCAAGTGAAAAAAAGTCCATGAAAAAATCTAAAAATGCGCCAAGTTTTAAATATAATGGCGCAAACGATTTAGCAAATTGTTAAACCCATTTTTAGCAATTTGCTAAGCTCACCCTACTTAAACTCTTAGCAATTTGCTAAATCCATATGATATCTGTCATTATCCTAAAAAAAACTTTCTTTTCAATTTTACGTCAAAGTTCCCGAATTATGAAAATCACACGTATCAAGTGTGATTTTGATAATTCGGGAACAAAAAATTGTTTTTAATCAATAAAATGCTATCGGAAGACGAAGATTTTGAAATGTTTGAAGTCTTTGTGCAGATAAAATACTTTTTTTGGGAGAAATCTACATCAGGATGATGGAATACTAGAATAATCCTGTGTTAATGTGTATTTTAATCATATTGGATTGCATGGGATTGTCCAGTTTACAGTTGGGTCATTTCCAACTAATGGGTCCGTTTAAGTATGTTTGCTTTGATATTTCTCACGAACTGTTACTACATATTTGTACATGTTCGAATACCCGTTTTTTTATAAAATGGAGTTAGCAATTTCCTTGTTAGCAAAACGAAAAAAGGGTTTAAAATTTTTGAGTCGTTAGTAAATTGCTAAATATTTATCAAATTGTTAGTTAGTAAAATGTTAAGCCCCTAACAATTGGTGGTTTAAAATTTTGCGCCAATTTATTTAATCTGTTAAATTTATGCCCGATAAGCAACGATCTGTCTTAATCTAGAGTTTAAATAAATTGAAATTTTAACCTACTTAGTTTGACTCTGTTTTGGACGAAGTTATGTTATTGTTGGGATTAAAGCCATCGGAAAAACAAAACAAATCCCTTATCCAAAAGCACAAATAATATCAAAACTGACCTCCAATTAAAGGTTAAAAAAGGCCTTAGATGTGCCTTATATTTTACGCCACAGAAGTCAGAAGACCTAAATTAATCGATAAAGGAATGGTTTTAAATAAAACAACTGCCAACCTAACCTAAATCTTTGATTTACAATTCTGCCAAATGTTTGGGTCATTACAAATGTCAATGAACCAATACAAATCTCAATTAATATCCTTAATGCTTTTATTTCTATACACTTGACGGCCCGAAACTAAAATAGTCTGACAATTAAAAGACCCTAATACTTCCTCAAAATCGTATTCTTTAATTAAACTTCATACATACAAACATACATATATTAATCCATTATGCAAGGGTTTGATTAAAACCTATAGCAAATACATTTACAACTTGCTTCGAAAAGTCCATGAAATAAAAAATTACTCAATTAAGTAAGGAATCCAACAATGCTTATATAATTTGTTAAGCAAACAATTTATACATCAGTAAGCCATTCTTAAATTAAACAAAAAATAACAAAAACAAAAACAAAAAACAACAAAAATCTCTACAGCTTCATTACGAAATCAGTTTGGTTTATACACAGAAACCCCTCGCCCTTCGCCCTCATTTTAATTTCGAATTAAATAAGCTTCATCATCGAATCAAATAATAATACCCCCAGGACAGTGGAACGGAATAATATTTATTATTCTCATCCCAAAGTAATAAATTCGAGTATAAAAGCTAAATTCCCTTTTCATGTGATTGTATTTTTTTGTATATGAATACGAATAGGGGTGTATGTACATCTGCAAGTATTAACCATTTCCTCGCTCTCCCTCTCTCTCTCTCTCTGCCACGTTTTCTACCCTTAATCTTCATTTTGGCCTAATAGAAATTTATCTTATAATTCATAAAACTAAGAAATATCTTTCAACCGGAACCGGAACAGCTTCAGACAATTTCATCCCTCAAAATTTTTCGACTTCCTTTATTTTTTTTTTTTTTTTACTGTGGATTTAAGTAATTTTTTGTATGCATATTTTTGTTGTTGTTTTTTTTTTCCTTCGTATGATGAATGTTAAGTTTTTTATTGGCTGTGGCTATAAGTGAAATGGTAATGGAGAAAGAAATAGTGTGCTAGTTTGGACGGACTTGTTAATTTGTCGCCTTTTGAGTGCCTTACTTCCGGTGCTATTATTTTTGACTGCTATTTTTTTAGTTACCATATTCTGAAGGAAATGAGCAAACTTCAGTTTAAAAAAAAGTTCGTTAGTACAAAAGTGCCTATAGTCTATTGTTTACACACATTTAGTTGGGGTGCTTTTCTTGAAAAGTTATGATAATACAAAGCAAAGGAAAGAAAAAGTCTGAGGATGAAGGGGGAAAAGTTTTCAAAACTTATTCGTACTCAATTTATTGACCTTGAAAGTTGTTTTTGAAGTTCAAAGCCAGAGTGGGAAACTGTGTCTGTAAGCAATGAATGTAAACATAAAGACGTTCATAAAAAAGTATAAAAGCAGTAAAAAGATTTTAACCGTTTTTTTTGGGGGGAGAGGGTTCGGGATGAGGTGGAACAATAATTTAGATTTGTACTTTTGAAGTTTACATAGAAATACTTGTTATCGATTTAGAAACATTAACATAGAATTATAGTTTATTATTTACCTGCCATTGCATGTTTTTCAAACTTAAAATGTTGACAAATCTTGACGTTTAAAGTTCTTTAGATAATTTTTAGACAGATGTCTGTTCTGTGTGTACTTTTGGGATAGCTTTTTTAGTAAGCCATAATTCAAGAAAGAGGAGAGATACTGGCCTCAAGTATACGCAGAACAGACTTTTTAAAGAATTCAGGCGAGGACTTCTTTGGATTCTACATTTAAAAAAATCTGGGTTAATCATTTGACTATTAAAATACTCATACATCATAAGTCATAACCAATAAAGATCTAAAGCCAGCTTGTGCCGTAGCTATATCCGATACATATACAAAGCTCAGAAGCTGCTTCGGTCTTTCTTATTACTTACTGAACAAAACAACAAGGGAATTCTAAAATTTATAAAAGGTTTTTCAATGGGGTCTTTCGAATTTGAGTTACGTCGTCGTCTGTCGAAGTGTGTATCCTTATTCCAGTTCGAGCAATTTTAGCGTTGTGCTTTTAGATTGCCCCCGTAAAAAACTTAACTGTTCTAAAAGTTTATGGCATATAGACAACGACGTTAACTGTTAACTGTTTCCGAAAGATCGTATTCAGCATTGAAGACATTTTCGAATGATAAGTCAATACACAAAATTGTTATGAATTAGGAATATCGTCTCACATGTGTTTTTTTTGGCTGACAACATCATTGGTCTGAATTGGATCATAATAGACAACAGTAAGAAGGCGATACAAGAGATTCGAGAGTATGGTCAACTCAAGGTCATGTAAACTGACCATTCATTTGCTACCACAACTTCAAAATTTTTGTAGCATAAAAAGGAACTTCTTTGATGTTTTGTAAATCAACTTCTATCTAAAATATCTAAAAATCCGCAACACTGATTTTGCGAAAATTTGATATTTTCCAAAATCTGTTTTGTCAAACAACTGTTTCATTGTTTTTGTTGAGTAATTTTAAAACCCCGAACTTTCCTCCCACTCTATATGCGTATTGTTGCCCTCTACAAATATTCGCCCTAAGCTTTTCATTGTGGTAAATCCACAATTGACTTGAACACAAAGTAAATTCCTTACAAATGGAGGCTTCGAAACTAACTAAGTCGGTACAAGGACGACGATGATGATGATGATGATACATACTCGTATTCGTAATACAAAAGGTGATGCATTGCCCCAAATAAACTTATAGACGGTTAAGTCCGTTTATGGTACATGAAGATGATGGAACTGGAAGGATGTACGTCTTCCTTTATGTTTGTGGCTTCTTCGGTTGGGTGCGTGTTCTTTGTTTCGTTTATTTTATTCCGAAAGTGAAAATGCAAAAGAGGATAACGAGAAAATTATGTCGGGACTTACTCGCATATCCTTACAGCAACAATACAACGAATATTCCAACGTTGCGGTGCGGCGCCGTCTTTGTCATATTGTTAAAAAGGAACTTAGAAATAGCAATGGGGAAATGCTTCCCTTTGTTCTTGGGAAAGTATAAAAGATTATTCTTTTGATTTATTTATACGATGAAAAGAAAATTTAATAACCTCTCTCAAACAATTAGTTGAATATATTCTGGTTAACGTTTTGTGTTTCTTATAAGAATAAATTGTGGCTTTGAGAATTGATGTGTTTCAGGAAATGGAAAATCATCAACCATGTACCTATGTATGTTAGAAGAATGAATGTGAAAATTAATTTTTTGGAGATGGTTTATTGGTTTCATACATAATTAATTTAATGGCAATTTAAACATAATTCCTGAAATCATTGAGTGTGCCTTTCCAGTTTGAATAAAAACTTGTTTACATCACTTACTTTCGATCTGAATCGATATGATCTGTCAAATTGAAAATTCTGAAAAATCTTGACGTTTTAAGATCCCTCGAAACTAAACTCATCTTTTTTTTTCACTGAAATCTGGAAAGTATTTTTTCGACTCTGTAATACCTACAACCACTTTAATAAACTTCGTTGAATAATTTACTAACATGGCTGATAGATGCTCACAAAGCTTAATTAGTTCAATGTGAAACTTGTTATGAAAGCCTCATTCTTTAGACTCGGGAAGGAGCACAGACAAGCAAAATTGAGTAATCAATATATTTAAAGAAAATATCAGAAACACTACTCCTTTTCTATATGTACCGGGTGATTTTTTAGCTGGTTTGGTTTTGGCAACACTGGTTTTGACAGCTGACGTGTGTTTAGTACCTTGTGTCACTGTCAAACAGCTTCAGTTTGGTTCGCAATTTAACCATGGATCGTCTTACAAATGAACAACGCTTGCAAATTATTGAATTTTACTATCAAAATTCTTGATCGGTTCGAAATGTTCATCGCGCGAATTAAAACACTTGTTTCTTACTTTTAAAATTAAACAATATTTATTTGGAACTATGTCCTTTATTATTGAAATACTTTTTACTAATTCTAAAAGGAGCTTAAGGCTACTATGTAGTTACAATAAGACTATTGATAAATTCATCATACAGTCGTATTTATATACTTTTCTTATCTATCTACAAGGAGACCCAAGCGTACAATCGTCTTGCTTGATAATGAAGAAAAGATAATATTCCAACATTGTATACAAACGATATTATCTCTTTTACATATGTTATCATTGTAGCGTTGTGTGCAAGACTGTACTAGAGACTAAAGATATCATTGAATACAAATAATGTTATCTTTTTTCTCAATATGTTTTGCTATGGATACTTAACTCCCCCCCTTGTTAAACGAAATCGTCTCGATTTTTCGACGCTATTTTTAACATTTCTCTTTCATAAGTTTTGTTATATGCGTCAATCTTTTTTTGTTTTTGACGATCTGTTATACATTGTATAGTTTTTATCATTACGTACGTAAATGCTAGAATAACAATCAGTGTTACAATTGTGTATATAGTTGATAATATCGGTTTTTCTTCAAAAGGAATAATTAGTTTTTTTAAAGTATCTATGTTATCGAATTTGTACATTGTATCTTCTTTAATTATTTGGTCGATGTAAGACTCTGAATTATGATTCCTTAATATAACTTCTTTAATTTGCTTATGCATGTTTTTGTATATTTTATCGTCTAGATTTATAGTATTTTCATAAGTAACTAAGTTTATACCATTAATTGTTTGATTATTTAACTTATGCTTACCGCTTAATAACATAACACCGGATTCAATTTCTAAGTCGTAATCGTATTCTTGTTTAATGTTGCATTTTGAAGTTATATTCTTTAAAAGTGGAATAAGACAATTTTCTTCTTCAAAGTTAATTTCACAAATGTTTTTACTTAGATGATTTTGACAATTTCTTGTTCTTAAATAAGTTTGGTTACATAAGGCAATTGTTTTATCTGTAATGATTTTTCCATGTTTTGAATTTAAAGGTGTTACTTTATACAATTTACATGATTTAATTAGAACTGGATATTTATATATTGTGATGAAGAATTCATCAGTTCTAGCTAATAATATTTTAGAGTACTGAAGTATATTTATTATGGGTACTTGAATTATTTCATGTTGAATAATATTTTTAATGTCATCTAAGTCTAGGCTTTCTGATAAATATTCATTATTTTTTGCTGCATTAATTGTTCTGGTCAATAATAATAATTGTTCGTACACTTGTTTTATTA
Source organism: Scaeva pyrastri (assembly GCA_905146935.1). Lineage (NCBI taxonomy): Eukaryota > Metazoa > Arthropoda > Insecta > Diptera > Syrphidae > Scaeva > Scaeva pyrastri. Next base: position 58,886,173 of record LR989928.1, read on the forward strand.
CTAAATGTTCTTTAAGGCTCTGACCTTCGAATTGTTGCAAAATTTGTTCAAATCTAGAATTTATAGTTTTTTGTTTATTATTGTTTTCTATGAGATTATTTATACTCGTTTCTATGTTAACTAAGTCATAATGGTCAGGATTACCAAACACATATTTGAAAGCTGTTCCTAAAAAGTTAATTGATCTAGTATGCCTAGTATGTTCTTGTAATTGGTCTGCTAAATTCTTAATTTTACTTAACCAAATTTTTTCTTCTTGTGTAGGTTGATATTTACTAGTTACGATATTTACGTAAGGTTGAAATATCGAAGTCAGGTTGGTGGCATGTAACAAATAAGTTTGTTCTTTGAATAAATACACGTCATCTGTTTGCGTAAGTATAAACTTCTTGTTTAGTAACTCAGTTATTTGAACGTTTCCTTGCCCTTCTTGACTCTGTACAATTCCTAGTAATGTTAGGAATATTAATATTTTCGTCATCTGAAAAATGATAATTCTTTATGTTATCCTTGTGAATTTTTATTCCTTCTTTAGAGATTACAGTGTCTCCTTTATCTTCTTCTACTATTCTTGTTATGTATCTGGCGTTAGATTTCTTTCTAAGACCTGTGATTCTTACCATTATCTTATCTCCTTTTTTATACTCTCTGTGTCGAGTTCCTTTATTTAGACGTTCGATCACTTTTTTGGATGCTGAGTTTAGTTTATTTATTATAATTTCACTATTGCTATATTTATTTTGATTAAAGAAAATGTCTCTAGGTTTCAAACCGGTAACTGAGTGTATAGAATTATTTAATTCACGCACTGTTCTAAATATTTCTTCGATAAGTCTTGTTTTATTCTGAATTGTGAATATTCTAGACAGTTCAGTTATTGTACCGTTTACACGTTCTACCTGACCGTTCGCTGTCGATCTGTATACTGGAGTTTCTACTTTAGTTATGTTGTATTTCAAACACATTTGGTTCACCATTTCTGTTTTGAATCCCTTCTCGTTATCTGTCATGAGTCGTTCACATTTTGGGAAATAATTAGATAAGACCTCTTCCATAACGTCGTACAGTCTGTTTCGAGTTTCGATTTCCCGAAGGATTGTATATTTAGAATACTTATCTACTGTTACAAGGAAAGTATACTTGTCGTTGAAGTATATGTCCATATGAATGTGTGTTCCCACATGTGTTGGTATTTCTGAATTATTCAGAGGTTCTCTGATAGGTTTTCTTTCATATTTTCCAAATAGACATGCTATGCATTTTTTGTTGAAACTCTTTGCTTGTTTATTTAGATCGGGCCAGTAATATTTCTCTGAGATTTCTTGTATATTGTTACGTAACCCTCGGTGTGCTCTTTCGTGAGTTACCCTTACAAGTTTTAGTTGTTCCTCCAAATTTGTCACGTCTTGAAGTTTTCTTGGTGTGAATATAAATCTTACTAGTGGGAATTCTTTTTTTATGTTTTCACCATATTTGTATATGTTTTCAAATTTCGTATGCAAAGCTACAATCTTTTGGGGTTGTATAACTTCTTTCATCTGCCTTAGTAAAGAGTCTTTGTCCTTAAACTTTATTATGAGTCTTATTTTGTTACTAAAATAGATTTGTGTTTCGATATTATTTGTTATATCTTCAATAAGTTCGAACTGTGCAGCGTATGCATTAAAAGGCTGATTCACAGTTTTTATTATATCATTAGAAGAACTTTCAGCTGAATGTGCTGTTTCTATGGTAGAAGTATTTATGCGTTGACGTGATAATGCGTCAGCTACAAGATTTAGGTTTCCTGGTTTATAAACTAATTTTGCTCCAAAGTCTTCAATGATTCCCTTCCAACGTTTCAGCTTTGTGTTGGGATTTTTTTCTGATACAGAATATATAAGGCTCTGGTGATCGGTATATATGGTTAAGTCTGCTATACCATATATGTAGTTTCTGAGTTTTTGTAAGGACCATATGATCGCTAATAGCTCTTTCTCGTTTGTGCTATAGTTCTCTTCTGTCTTACTCAGTGTTCTTGACAAGAAGTGTATAGGTTGCTTATTCTGACTTAGTACGGCTCCAATAGCTATGTTGGATGCATCAGTAGTAAGCTCGAATGGTTTACTATAATCCGGTTGAAAAAGTTCGACTTGTTCTTTCAAATAATTTTTTAAAATTCTAATCGCTTCTAATGCTGAATCATTCAGATTTAACTTAATATTTTTACTTTGTTTTTTGTTTACTTTACCGTTATCTCCTCGTAAATATAATGTCAGGGGCTTGGCTATGCTTGCGTATCCTTTTATAAACTTACGATAGTAACCTGTAAGACCTAAAAATCCTCTCAAATCCTTTACCGTTTGTGGGACTGGAAAATTTTCTATAGCTGCTATTTTCTCAGGGTTCGTAGTGATTCTACCATGTCTGATTATGTGACCTAAGTATTCTACTTCTTCTTGAAAAAACTTACTTTTCTCATCAGATATTTTTAATGTGGCTTTATTGAGTACGTCGAATACTTGACTTATGTGCTGTATATGTTCTTCCTCAGATGAAGAATATATCAATACGTCATCAATGTAAACGTGTACGAATTTACCTACAAAGTCTCTCAAAATGTCGTCCACGCATCTCTGAAATATGCTTGGTGCATTTTTGAGCCCGAAAGGCATTCGTTTAAAATGATATTTTGCGCCATTTATAGCAAAAGCTGTTTTTTCTTTATCATCTGTTTTGATTTTAATTTGGTGGAAACCTGACTCCAAATCTAACGTTGTAAAGTACTTGGCTTTACCTAAATTTTGAATTGTCATGTTGACATCCGGAATGGGGTATCTGTCTGTTACAGTGTGAGCGTTAAGTTTTTGGAAATCAACAACCATGCGCCGTTTTGGTTTTCCTTTTTCGTCCAAACCTTTTTTAGGTACTGTCCATATGGGACTGTTATAAGGACTATGGCTTTTTTCTATTATATCGTCATGTAAGAGTTTCTGTATTTCTTTGTTTACGAATTCGTTATCTGCTATGGGATATGGATATTGTTTAACATAAACCGGATTATCATTGGTCGTCCTAATGCTTGCTTCTATAGTATCTGTAAAGGGTAACGGTCCTATGCTGTTATTAATCTTCATCAGTCTATCTATGTCTGCTTTATAAATATTATTTTCCCCAATTATGTAATTAATTTTCTGAATAGATTCGACACTGCTTATGGTAGTTAGAGTCATATTACTGAAATTTATTTCCGCGTTTAGAACTTTAAGTCCTTCATATCCTAATATCATATCAAAAGACTGAATATCCTCTAATTCAAAAAATGTTATATTTTTCTTTAATATCCTAACTACTTTCTTTGTATCTACCATAGAATAACCATGCATTGTTTTTATTTTTATAGGTTTAATTTTAATTTTTTCGCTAGAATCGCATTTTCTATTAATGTAATTATGGGTTGCACCAGTATCAATAAGAATTTTATAAATTTTCTTAGAAATAGTACTAGTTAAATTTAAGCAGGGCAACCCGTCTACTAGTTTAAATGATCTATTCTTATGTTATTATTTACCATACATTCCGTTTCATCTGCTTCTGCATATGTACTGCTGACATCGTCTCTGCGTTGTTGTCGGGAGTTATTTACTCTCTGCTGCTTGAAGTTCTGCTGATAAGATCGTTGCGGTCTGTTGTGTGTGTTGAAACTCCCGCTGTGTTCACGTTTCGCTGGTGGATTATATACATCGGGTTTGTATTGATTCCAATTTTGTCGCTGTGCATGTACAATTTGTCTCGAGTTTATCTCCATCGGCTGTGGTCCGTCATTTCTCTTGAAAGGGTTTAGGCGTGGTCCTTGATTGTGTTGCTGCATATTATCGTATTGCTTCTGGGGTTGATAATTCGTTGTTTGGCTCGAATAATTTGGTCTTCTTTCGTTTCTGCGTTCATGTGGCATATTTTTGTGGTGCTTATCTTGAGTGAGATGTAAATGCCTGTGCACATTATCATGTTCTATTCTGCGAGCAATTGCGAATGCGTGTTCTAGATCATTTATTGTAGCTGAATATAATGATCCTCTTGTAAAGTTGTCACTCATACCATCAATGAATATACGAACTGCGTCGTCGTTAGCATTTTTAATTAGTCTGTCGATTATATTCGGCGGATCACCTGACATAGTGATTTTTGATATTATTAAATTGAGATTTTTATTTATCTCGTCGTGGTATTCAGACAGTGTGCTTCTTTTTTGCGTGATGGCTTTCATCATGTCTTGTAGCACGTATAGAGGTTCTTGATTAGAGTACGTATAATCTAATCTGTTACGTATCGCCTCAAAATTAAAAATTGTGTTATAATTAGTTAACACATTCGCGGCTGCACCCTGTATTTTACTTTTCACTATAGTCAATGCTGCTGCGTACTTACTGTGTGTTTTGAAGTTTTTAATGCTGTCCATTAATCTGGATGCTTCTTCGCGCCACGACCGATAATTTGATTGATCGCCGTTGAAAATAGGTAGGCTTTTAAATGCGTCTAACTGTATTTCACTACCATCTGTATATGTGGTTCTTATTTCCTCTAGCACAGGTATGTTTGGTACTATGCCTAATCCAGATTTTACTTCATTTAGTTTTGTTTCTAAATTAGTGTTTATTTGATTTTGGTTAGTTATTATTGCTGCTAACCTTGCATTCTCTGTGCGTGTGTGCTCTAGGGTTTGTGTTACTGTGTTGCACCTGGTTTCTAAAGCTTCTAATCTTGCCATTAATACTGCGAGTTGTTCCATTTTGAACTCGTGTCTGTTGTCGTCGAATTTGTGTGTTTTTTTCCTCCACATATACACTTTCACTGAATTGCTTTGCTGCTTCGTACGAAGAAGCTATATTTGTACCTGCTATGCTAGGTAATTCTTGTAACCGGTAACGCGAGTGTTCTGTTTATACTAGATTTCACTACTTGTTCCCGAGGTCCGCTCGATTGAAGTTAAAAAGTATATTTAACCTCCTGGCAGGATCGCCAATTAAAACACTTGTTTCTTACTTTTAAAATTAAACAATATTTATTTGGAACTATGTCCTTTATTATTGAAATACTTTTTACTAATTCTAAAAGGAGCTTAAGGCTACTATGTAGTTACAATAAGACTATTGATAAATTCATCATACAGTCGTATTTATATACTTTTCTTATCTATCTACAAGGAGACCCAAGCGTACAATCGTCTTGCTTGATAATGAAGAAAAGATAATATTCCAACATTGTATACAAACGATATTATCTCTTTTACATATGTTATCATTGTAGCGTTGTGTGCAAGACTGTACTAGAGACTAAAGATATCATTGAATACAAATAATGTTATCTTTTTTCTCAATATGTTTTGCTATGGATACTTAACTCGCGCTGCTTCCATTTTATGGTCGGCATTCTCGACCTTCTGAGCAGTCTATTCGGAAGATTGTGACCAAATTTAGCACCAAATTTACTTTGTTGGACATTAAACCACCAACACGTTTACGTACTGTGCGTAGTGAAGAAAATATTGCGGCCGTATCAGCTAGTGTGACAGAAGACCGCGAAATGTCGATTCGGCGCCGTTCCTAGCAGTTAGGCCTTTGTTACAGCACTACGTGGACAATTTTGCGGAAGGATTTGGGCCTAAAGCCTTTTAAGATACAGCTGGTGCAAGAACTAAAGCCAGCCGACCTACCACAACGCCGAATTTTTGGTGAATGGGCTCTTGGAAAGCTGGCCGAGGATCCGCTTTTTTATCGAAAATTTGTGTTCAGCGATGAGGCTCATTTTTGGTTGAATGGGTACGTAAATAAGCAAAATTGCCGCATTTGGAGTGAAGATCAGCCAGAAGCATTGCAACAGCTACCAATGCATCCCGAAAAAGCCACTGTTTGGTGCGGTTTATGGGCCGGCGGCATTATTGGGCCATATTTCTTCAAAGATGATGCGAATCCCAGAGTTACTGTCAATGGTGAACGCTACCGAGCGATGATAACAAACTTTTTTTTGCCCGAAATGGAAGTTCTTGACTTGCATGATATGTGGTTTCAACAAGACGGTGCCACATGCCACACAGCACGCGAAACAATGGCGCAATTGCGAGGCGAGTTTGGTGAACAGTTAATTTCACGTTTCGGGCCGGTCAATTGGCCGCCTAGATCGTGCGATTTGACACCATTAGACTATTTTTTGTGGGGGTATGTCAAGGCTAATGTCTATAGGGACGCACTGGAAGCCAACATCCATGCCGATATGTGTGAAAGAGTATGCCAAAATTGGACTCAGCGGATGGGCTACCTGAGACGCAGCCGCGGTCAACATTTGCATGAAATTATCTTTAAACATTAAATTGCAAGGTTCAAACTATCGATTCAAATAAATATTTCATTCATTTTTTCGAATTTTTTGGGTTTTTTTAAAGTTCTAAACCTCTTAAAAAATCACCCATTACATTGTACATATCAAAAGATTACATTCCTAACATTTTTATCGATAACCAAAACATAGGTAAAATGTTTTTATTAACTCTTTACGGTTTAAAACTTCTGCAATCAATGTTTCAGAGAAAAAGTACTGATTTGCTAAAAACATTAGCATAGAGTAAACTTAAAAATCTACTATAATTAACTATCAATCGTTTTTTTGTTGGGTTGAATTTAATTTGTTTGGTCGTAAAAATAAGAGCTGTTTACTGTTCTACTATATGTATATATAGTTTTACCTTATATACATATATATATATTTAATAGAATGGGCCAAAATGGTATTTGAAGTTAGTTCGTTCAAGATTTGAAGAAGATGTTCATTTAGGGCCTCTATATTTTTACTTTACGTAAATTTAGTTTTGAAAATGTCTTTTATGACATGATGATATAAGATTTCTTGCATCAATTTCAGGTTAATTTGTTCATAACTAAATTATTTAATTTAGCCTTGAGAAATGAATCGATTAGTGTTATGATTATGAGTTATAAAGTCAAAGATCTCGACAAACAATATGATGAAAAACTCATTTCTATTTCTCACATTAATTCTACAATTTTTTGATCAGATTCTTGAAACGAAATTCAGTGATTCGTACGTACAGTTTAGGATCTCTACTCGAAATCAATCTAAATCACTAAATCCATGTTAAAAATTAAATACATACATACGTGCCTTTTTAAAATATTAACAAAAAATGACCATAACTAAATAATTTACTTAGCAGAATTACTTAATCTTAAAAGCAATTTGTTTTAAATATAAAAATGACTCTTAATTATTTTAGATTTCATAAAAATCAGACATTGATAACATAAAAGAAGATAAACTATATAATAGGTGTGTTTTTTTGGGCAATGCTATCGGTAGTGAAGAAAGATTTTGCTTGCATTACAAATCACCAACCTCACTACCAATACAAGTAGAAGTAGGCTATAGAATTTTTACGTTTGCTGGAGTCTCGAATATAAATGTTGGTAGTTTGGTACAATTGATATCTCTTGTGTAACTCGAAGGTATGTTCGTAAAGTACGATAAGTAGTTTTTGTTTAACATTTTACATTTGTCACTGAGTGTTTACACTTTTACTCTTTGCTGCACTTTTTGAGGTCTCATGTTTTATATGCAACTAAACTAAGATGAAACAGAAACGCGACGAAATTAAAAACGCTGTGGACCGAGTGTTCGTAAACTAACGCTGCAAAAAACAGTGTTCTTTATATTAAAGAATTTTTATAAGAAAATTGGTGCGCTTTTTCGATGAATTTGTGTTTAAAATCTTATAAACCTACACACTATTGCTCAGGCAGCGACGTTTTTATGTTTTTTGTTTTTTACTTTTCGAGTTTGTGTATGCAATCTCATAAGTTTGGATCACTTTTGTCGTTGCAACAAAAACGGGTTGGTTTCTTTTATTCATAATATAGGGCGTTGGATCCCTTTAATGTGGGTACTCTCACCTAACGTTTGTAAATTAATTGTGACAGGTGTACCTTTCGCCATAGCATCGAATTTTTGGCGTTTATCTTCAAGAAAAAATTACTTAGTGTAAATCTAAAACCAACCAAAGTCTGCTAACAGACCCCTTGACTTTTGTTTTGGTATTTGTCACAAAAAATACAAAATACTAAAAGGAACTTCTGATTCTGAGACCTTAGGAATGTTCATGTTATAGAATTAACTGAAATAAATAAACTTTTTTATTTTTCTTTTCATATCTTCTTCTAAATCTACCATTTTAATTTAACTATCTTCTTATTTTGTATTCTCGGTCTGTCAAAAAGTTTTTTTTTTCAATAAAATATCTGACAACTAGTCAGTAGTACCAAATTTTAAATTGAAAAAGTGTACCACTGCGGATATATGTACATTTTTTTGAAATCCCACTTCACTACTGATAGCATTGCCAAAAAGCACACCTATTATGTATTATTTTTAAAAAGAAGGGATGGTCTCGAGAAGAAACCAGACTCGGTATAGTATAAGGCGATACTATTTTAATATCTCAGAGAAGAGGCTAATCATTTTGGGTCAAAATTTACTAAAACTCTCTTCAACAATTTTAGCTATTCACTAATTTTTCAGAAAAAATTTCAGATTATAGTCATTTTACAACTGAAAATTTAGATTTTATAGTTTTGAAGTGGCTTGTAGATTGGAATATAACTGAATTGCAAACAATTTAAATTTGTATTTAATTTACTGCAAAAAAGAACTATTTTACAGTTTATAACTCACAATTGCAAGCACAAATAAGATTTAGAAAATCAGAACATAACCCTATTATAAATTAAACTGATCACAAGAGAAACCACTAAGTATAGACCAATCTCAACAATACGAGACCAATCTTGACCTTACTCGATTTTTACTCTATTTCAAAGAGACACTACATATTTCAATTTCAAAAAATGGTTGGACCAAAATGTTTGCCGATTAAATTTGCCACCAAAATAATTTTAACGTGATAATTGCTTAAACAGAATTTTTAGCTTATTTTTATCAAAGCGATATGTTAAAATAACTACCTCTTACTTTCAACTATAACACGATATTTATTTAAATTTCAAACAAAATTGTTTATGAATTTTTGCGATTAATAATAGATAGGTACTGTTTTAGTATCATACTAACAAAAAAAAAAAATTAAAAGATTTCAATTAAACTAAAAATGATTAGTTATTAATAATTTAAGTTGGATATTAATTTAATACTAAAGTATGTAGGATTGTGTGCCGATAGTATTATATTTCACTACTTACACCACAATAACCAGGAAACTGCAAACCTTTGTTAAAAGGTGTATTCGAAACATCTTACGGGTTTTCTGGCCTAATCGTATCTCCAACTATGACTTACATAGACGAACAGGTCAGGAACCCATAGATACCATTATACGTAGGCGCAAGTGGCAGTGGATTGGACACACGCTTCGAAAAGGTAATGACTGCATTGCAGGCCAAGCAATGCAGTGGAACCCACTCACACAAGAAGGAAGAAGAGTAGGTAGACCGAGAAGCACGTGGAGAAGAACAGTTGAGGAGGAATCTGCGAGACTGGGAAAGAGCTGGAGGGAGCTTAAATACATCGCTGGAAACCGCACACGATGGCGCGTAGGAGTAGTTGAGGCCCTATGTCCCGCTAGGGAACACCAACGGACTTCGTAGGTCTGAGGACCTAAGTAAGTAAGTAAGTAAGTACTTACACCACAAATATGGACTTGATATTAAAAGTAAGCTCTAGTTTCCCAAAACCATTACGGGAGAGAGTTTTAAGGACTTTCTCATAATCAAATTCTTTTAAGAAAAACCAATTAACATAAGGAGTTTCTTGTTGATGCGCAATGTTGCCATAGTGTAACAAAAGTCTAATACGAATTTTATATTTTTTCTTTAGTTTATCTTAAATTTTATGCAAATTGTTGTTTTTTTACATTTTATTTTTTCATTGATGAATGTTTTAGATAATTTCAATGTTCTAAATATTAATATTTATAAAAATTAAATTATTAGCATCAAGAGACTATATTCTCTTAACTTTTTTAAAAATATTTTACTTTCTTATGTTTTTAGATTTAAGTTGTTACACTTTCATGAAGACATGCGGCAACACTGGTTCATGCTCTACTAACTGTCATATGAATCATACAATGAGAGGAATAATTCTCTTTTAAGAATAAAATAACAGAAGAAATTGAGACAAAAGTCTTTAGTCTTAAAAAAAGTGTTACATGACTTACATGAGTATAGTATGTATTACTGTTTTTTGTGTTGGGAATGCCTTAAGCTTAAGACAATACCAGTTACACACAGTCACACAAAAGATGAAATGATATTTCCATTTATTTTCTTTTTATTTGGCGTAACAGATTTTCTCTTTTCTTTTTACTTTAATCGACAGTTGTTTTTGTGTTCTGTCGAAATCTTAAGGGAAATTCCTGAAGATGATTTATTATGATAAGTGGTGTTTTTTTTTTTATGAAAACTCATTTCGGTATTTATGCTCTAACAGTAACAAGGGTGTTGTTTTTTTCACATTTGTGTGTCAATCGCATAATTTTATGGTATAACAGTAAAAAGGGTTCTTGCTTCATTTATTTGTGATGTGTGTAAAACAAAATTTAACGTAGGGACTATTGAAATTGGGATAAACACATGATTGATGTTAGCCTACCCTAATTGGTGCAAATTTCAAATTTTGACACAATTAACACATTTATGCATGCGTCAAACAAAGCAACTTTTTTGGTAAAAAAATGATGTATGTATGTATGAAACATATCCTAAAATCTTACGAAATCCCTTTTATACATATGTAAGTGATGAATCAATTATGAATTCCTGAATTCCAATCCATCAAAAAATAGTAGGTATATAGACTTTTTGAATAATAGGACATCAGGGTTGATTTCCTTTAGATTTGCGATTTAATTTATGAGTACTACGAGTATGTTGAATTTTTCGGATTCAGAAAAAAAATCTGATTCGAGACTTAAACCAGGTAAGAGATGATAAAAATTGAAAAAAAGAAACAAAAATGATCCCACAATTCGGTTTCCTTAACTTGGTATCTGTTCATCGGATTTTCTTTAAATTGGAAATTTTAAAGTCATTAGTGAATTCTAAAAGCTTTGCATCAGGCAAGTGAATATTTTGAATAAAAAATAAATACTAAACAAAAAATGACTCATTGCTGCAATAAAACAAAACAAAATGATGATGCCTTTGAACACTTTGCAACAAACTGAAGGTTTTATCAGAGCTTTTATATTTCAATGTAAAAAAGTTAGGAAGACAGAACAATCTGCTTTTATACACAAAACCAAAAGCATGCGGGAGTGGCCGAGAACCAATATCCAAGGTTTTATAGAAGCAAAAGGTTGGTCCTCCAAGTCCAGATTTTAATCCTTTGGATTATTGTTTGTGGTCAGAACCGGAGAACATGTCCTGCAAGACTGGAAAGCCTCAAAAAGATTTGAAGTACAAATTGAATGTACATAGAAAATATTTAATTACAAGAAAGACGCTGTAAGAAAGTTTTGCATTCGAAAAGTTTTTGAATAGAACCTTTTCGAATAAAAAGAATAAAGTGACATATGAGATTGGTACTTAAGTTATCTAACTTCTATTAGAATTTTTTGTGTTCAGGTTCGACCTTGAGGGCTTCTACATTCCACCCCCTCCGATTCACTATTTCTCCCCAAAGTCAAAGTCCAACAAAACTGGCAGCTACAAAACAAACTTCGATTAATTTTTTTTCCTGATAAGTAAAATGTTTGATTTTAACAACAAATAAACAAAAAAAAAACACACAAAAAAACCATCAGATATTACTTTCTATTGATTCAGTGCTCTTGTTCAAAAGTTCTTGTTTTTGTTTGACACATGAATTGTTTCAAAACAAAAATATAAATTAAAAAATAAAAGAAAAAATGCTTTTTTTTGAGACAGAGAGATAAATACATATAGGGAAAGGGAAGTGAGGGAATTATGATATCTCTCTGGTGTAAACTTTAACATTTAGAAACCGCAAACTCATCAGAAACGCTCTCGAAACTTTAACATGTGGCTTTCAATGTTATGATTCTCATATAAAATTTTTGGAATTTTTCGACAAGGACATCGCACCCACAACCTACATACATTCTTACATTTAAACACATCCATACTCAAATATTCTACATGAACATATATTTATATGTGAGTGGGGATTTTTTTGTATTTTTTAAACATTCTCACCAAAAATAGAACCAGCAAATATGTAAGTACTTAACAAAAAAAGGAAAATAAAGAAATATGAATCGAAAATTTCGTCTTTTTTTCTATCTTAACACACACACAGGGGTGCACACATAACACACAGTCATAAACACTTCTAACCGAGAAGGAGCATTAGGCCTTGTGGGTAAAGGCTTTAACAGTTCGTTGGCTGCTGAGGATCAGGTTTATAAATTAATCAGCCGGAGTAAATATTTGATTTCATTCCATCCCATTTGATTGATTGTGGCAATGTACGAATGTATAAGTAAAACAATGATCAATTTTTTTTTTCTTTCTTGCTGTTTTTTTTTTTCTAATGGTATACCCTGGCGTATACGTAATTTTTTTGTTTATCAATTTTTTCGTTTCTGTTCTGTTTTGGTATTTTATTTCGTTTGTTTTGCCTGTTATTTATGTACTTATGTGTATATGTTTGTTTGGTATCGAATTTTGTTTTGTTTTTAAATGAAAAGAAATAAAAATTCCCACTTCTATTTGAGACAGATGGAGTTTTATCAAATCAAAGAATGGGGATTGAAAAACGTTCTTGATTTATGGTAGTTTTGTTTGACGTTTTTTTTTTCTAAATATCTGAATCGAAATGTCTGATAAGTTGAACTGTGTTTTTTTGGTAGAAAAGTCAATATTTTTAAAATGTGTGTCAATTTATACATGAAAGCATTTAAAAGAGAACATTTGTGATTGCGAAAATGAATAAATTTGGTGGCGAGACACAGGACGTGGAGCCTTAGGGTGGCGATTTCTCCTAACGTATTTTCTATTGCAGGAATAAAAGGAACCTTGAGAGTTTTTGCTGAAGTTTTTCATGGCTCTAGAAATGAGAATGCTCGTGAGAAATTTTGTAATTTCTCGCAAGAGACAGATTGGTGGGAAAAAATAGAATGGTATTGAATTTTAAAGCTCTGTCATGATGATTCTGTACTCACTTATTTAATAAATAAAAAATTTAATTTTCCAATAATACCATCCGAAAAAACAAATGATTTCCAAATTTTGAAGCTTAAAGTATTGAAAGACCTTAAATAATATTAAAATGTCAAAATTTCCTTGAAAAAATAGTTTGAAATTTTTTTTCATTTATTTATTTTTTCAGAAAGAAATGCTGCTCTTTCTAATGACGCAAATGGACCATGGCCAGCGAAACGAAGACGAAATTCAATTTACAAAAATATGGGACTTCTCTGCTGTGTATCTCGACCAAATTATCTCTGAAACGAGACCTAGCATTAGATGCACTCAGTTGTAATCTAATAAATAGGTAAACAAAAACAAAACAGAAAAACTAAATATTTAAAAGTTAAAAAAAATCATTATTCATTAAAAATACACAATAGAATTACATTAATTTAAATCGTTATGTGTTCTTGTTATAATTTGAAAACAAAAAGGTATAAAACATATGAATAATTTAAATTTAATTTATTTTCTTAATGCAAATACATATTGTGTAGTAAAAAATACTTCATTAAAAAAGAAAACAAAAACATAATCACAATCACAATAAATTTTTCATTGACACTTGTGTAAATTCATTAAAATTACAAAACAAAAATAAATATCTAAAAAGCAATATAAATTATTTTCTAAGAATATCAATAATTTAGATATTATCTTATTATAAAAATGCAAGAACCTTATAAATTTCCAATTAAAAATTATTTTGTAATAAATGTTTTCTAACGATTTGGTGATGTTAATCAAATATGATAGTATAAGATATCATGCGACACATACAAATGTATGTATATGATGTACATATTTTAATGGCAAACTTAGTATTTTATTTAAAAAAATTGAAAGGTTTCAATTTAAAATTTAAATTTTAAATAATTTTTTTATAGTTTACTTAAACATCTCTTAGACACACTATAGTTTCTGTAATCCCACAAAAAAGAAAATAACTTGCAAATTAATTTATTAATAATTCAGAAATCGCAAAATTTAAGCCTTTTACAAAAAAAGAAAAGGTTTTGGTAAAACTCTTCTTTTTCTACCCTAAGTTTTATGTTTTGAGGTTAAAATTCTAAACAGTGCAAAATTCTGTCATCAAAAGTCTGATTTTAATATTTTGCATTTAAAATTCAGCTTTTCAAAATTCTGTTTTAAAAAAATCAAACAATTATTTAAGAAAAGTTTTATTATTATGACCGCCCCTTTCCCCTCTCAATGTAATTATTTTGTTTCAATTATTTTTGTGTTATTTTTTTTTTATATGTTAACAAAGAATAAAAATAAAAGTAAGGTTAAAGAGTAGTGAGCATTTGTAGATTTAGATTTATTTTTTAAAATTAATTATCAGATATTAAATGTCTTATAACTTCTTTTTTAAATTTGTTATTATTATTTAATGATTTTATTTCATTTGGAACATTATTAAACAACTGAAGTCCTTTAAACATCATTGTGTTCGGCGCTCGAACTGTAGTTTTAAATTCAAGTCTAAAATTCTGTGCATTTCTTATATTGAGTGTCACTGATATATTTTAAATTGTTCATACCAGTTCAAGGGGATTTAGTTCCCCGTTAAATGGACTTTTACAATGACATTCAATAAACCGCATATGATTATAGGAAGTCTGTGGGGCTTATCAAAAAAATGTATATATTTTTTATCATTTCATGCTGCAATTACCATACAAATATGAAGCATTTTATTTTAAAGCAAAAAATTTTTGTTGCTTTAAATTAATTTTTACGACTTTATAAAATCGTCTGAGTTACTATGTATAACAAATTGTATTTTGGTAAGGAGGACATTATTTTCAGTGTCATCATGGAGGTACATAACGTTCCCACCTCAACTCCTTGAAAACCCTTTTTTTTGAAACACCAAATATATATGTATGTTTATTTGCACACAAAATAAGTCATCCATAAGTCCTCTTACACTTGTACATTTAATTTTCAATTGCAGTATGTGTACAGTAACACTGCACACCTATACAACAACACAAAAAATATATTAAAGTTTCAATTAGAAAACCACTCCCTTGGAGGTATTACAGCCTCTATCTGCAAGGCACATACGACAAGACTCATACATAGTGTAAGTACATAGTGTAAAAAGCAAAACCATGTAATATCCTTGGAATTAGCTTTCCCAGCTTCATCATCATAAATGCATGCCCTGGGAAATGAAATCATTTCAGAAACGATGCTCTCTTGGGTCTTGTGAAAACTCATGGAAAAAGTCGGTATAAAATTTTATTTTCCATTTTTTGTCTAGGTGAAAACGAAAATTATGTTAAAATGGCTTTTTTGTATCTTTATATTTTAATATGTTTTTTTTTTTTGTTTCTTTTTTGTTTGCCAAACATAACGTTGTCGGGCGAGAAAGGTCTACAAAATAACATTGATGTCCATTTTGGGTAGAAAAGCAAACACCTTTCCTGGTCAAAATTGAGTGCACAAGTCTGAGTCGTAAGCATATGCTCTGCTGGTGACAAGAAATTGCATTCTTATTTAAATCCTTGGGCTTTGGTCATAAGGACTCCATTTTCAATCTATAATTTGTTCCTTAATGTTCTTGAAGTAGTCTTTGTTTTCTGACCATTTTTCAAGTTGTTATCTTTTTTTACCATTCCAATACTTTGCCCCAAAGAAAAATAGGATATATTTTTTTTAACCATTTTATTGATGTCCTAGTTCACCACTTTCCACTTGATGGATATAAATTTGCATTAAAACTTTGAAATCAAGTTGTGTTGAAATGTCCTTGTTGGCCTGCTGCTGGCGGAGTGCAAGCAACAAGGATTCAATTTATCTCAACGATAGTGATGATGGACTATACATGGGCATAGTCTATACACAGTGTTGGACATAGATGTATGTTATACATCTGTAATATGTATATGGGAAATGGAAAATGTGTATTTTTTTTTATTATTATTATTATGTTTTGAGATCTTACCCTAGATATTGAGTTGTGTCACTACGACCATAAGGACGAACGAGTAACAGGCTGGTCAGGAACAGAAACAGGATTCTATTTTATTTTGTTAAAGCCCATGGGGAATGGCACAGAGTCTGTGTCTGTGATGGTGATGGCTTTGAAAAGTATGATTGGTTTTGTAACTTATTGCTTGAGATAATATTATTGGCTTTTTGGCTGATTAAAGAAATTTCTTTTTATCAAGATCAATACGAATTTCAGTAAATTGTAAAGATAAAATGGAAACTTACACAATATAATATCGAGGTCATAAAATTTATCTCACAAAATAGGTACAGAAATAAAAATAAAAATCATTGACTGTTTAAAATTTTCAACTGAATTTGTTCTTAATTTGGGGCTATTATTTAAGATTTTTTAGTAGATGTTATTCTAAAATTGTAACAGTACTACATTTAATATTTAATAACATAATATTAGACAGTTTTATAAAGAAAAAAAAAAGCTATAAAAAAAATTTCATAGGCGGACAGATTTGACAGATCTGGAAAACCCGTAATGGCCAAAATTTCGTACGACACTTCAAATTTTACTTTTGAAGACATTTAAATTAAAGTCAACTGTTTTTTATAAAATTATTTATAATAATTCCAAAAAAAACAACAGATTTTGACTCTGAGTTAAAGTAAATGTATTTAAATGACGAAAGAGTTTCGGATTGTGAAATATAGGAGGCAGTTAAGTGGTGCAAAAAATAGATAATTTCCCTTGTTTTTGTTTGTTTCTCTTTTAATTCATTAAAAAGAATACAAATGGAAATTCTACATATTTCGAGTTTTCGGGATTTGACTCCACTTCCATATTTCTTCTCTATACATTTTTTGAACAGGGAACAGAATTGGTATTTTTGAGATACCTACTTGACAAAAACTTTGATAAAAATTGGTCAGAGAAGTTCTTAAGAAATTAATTTAAACAAAAATGATTAGTTTTTTGGGTAATTTGGTTCATTCATCAAGTATCTATCTTATCTAACTTGAATAAATATTGATTTACGAACGCAAATAAGAATTTCGATATGTGCAGTCGAATTTGCAACAGAATATTATATCAATGTAAAAACATGGTTTACTATCAATATTATTGTCAAATTGTCGAACTGCATTAAGCAACGATATTGGATTTAAGAGCTACGAAAAATCAGAATATTAACTCTACAAATACTCTTTTTATAATGGTTTTGCTCCAGGAAAGAGACATTTTAGGATTTCATGGTGGCTATTCAAGTTCTAGTTGTTTGAAAGTTCTTAATTTGTCATTAAATTTTTTTTATTTTGAAGTAAGAAATAGTTACTAATTTTGTTGTTTTGATGATCACTTAATTACATATTTTTCCCAATATTTTTGGTTTTAAAACTCAGTTTTTTTTTTTAATTTTAATCCTTCTTTTCAAAATTGACCGCAATAAAAATCACCCTTTCAAATTTTTTAATTCATATTATATTCTAATTTCTATAACCAAGAGACTTTTAGGAAGCAAAGCGATTTTACTAATGAACTTTTCTGAACCTGAACTATAAGTATTAAAGGACAAAATGTTGTTGTTAACAAACGTTCTCAGTTTCATTAAAACCAGATACTTGATTATTGAAAATATTTTAAATTTGAATAAACTATTTTATACTTAATTTAAATCAAAAATATTAACAGTTCACCACACACAATAAAAACTTAAAATTCGTTCTTTAGCAAAAAACCAAATTAACAAGTAAAATGCAATAATTAGTTCTCCATAAAATATTACATAACTTTAAGAAAGATCAAATAATTTATAGTATGTAAAGTAAAAGTATTTATAATATGTACATATATAAAAATAATAACAATATAGGTACACCCAATCCTATATTTATTATCATCACATTATAAATCAAGAAATTTAAATTATAATTTTGATATTTAATTAATTTTAGAATTTAATTATAGTAAAACAAAATTAAAAAAAAAAGAAATCATTGCCAAACAAAAACACAAAAAACAAAAATTAAATTTAAATTAAATTAAGATTAACACACAACAAAAAAAAAAGATATAAAATAAATATTACATAGAAAACTGTGATAATATAATGAAAAAAAGTAAAATAAAAAAAAAATATTTGTTTTATATGAATAAAAAATGTTAATTAATCCTCGTATTAATATAACGACACAATACTAAAATTAACACTACACTATCTCTCTTAATTGCAATTCAATTATTATGAATACAAAATTCAATTAAAATCAATGTATGTACCTCTACAATTTTAAGGCAACTCGTATTTATATAATATTAATTGCTAATCTTAATTGGCAATAATTATGTATATTATACCTGCTATCACATACCCTGGATAATGAAATATTAATTGTCAATTTCACCACAAATGCAAATTATATTTATAATTATTATCAATAACAACAAAAAACAAAAATATTTATTATAAAAATTAAATTAAATCAAAAAACCACACAATTAAAATAATTAATTCATATTTCATGTAGATTTGCATTGGTTTATCTGCATCTGAATGGTTATAAATAAAAAAAGGGTGTTTCACAAAGAAAGCAAAAAAAAAGATACAAAATTTAATATAACATTTTTAATTAAAAAAAAAATATTTTAATAAAAATATTTAAATTTATGTAACATTTTATTTTTCAGATAAATTTATGAAGTAAAATTTTGTACGTGTCGCCCTGGAACACCCTTTAGTCTATTTAAAAATTGTGGCAAGCAAAAAGTGCATCACACAAAACTAAGGTTTCCGCATATACTCGTACATAAATACATATACATGTTTTTATATTATTTTATATGTAAAACTTTAATTTGACATTAATTAACACACACCCATACTCACATGTACGGTATGTCTACTCGTATATAGAACCAAATTCCTTATCCAATCGATACAATTTGCTTACAACCAACAAATGAACGAACGCAACGTTCAAAATACAAACTTGCATACGGGCTGAGGGTTTTCCTTTTCCATTGGACAACAAAAAATCTCGGAGCAAAATGCCATTGCAGTTGACATTTATCCAGAAACCCATATGAATGACACCAGCATGTGGTTTTGGTGATGCGGCAGTGGCAGACAAATCTATTAAATTATTTAGCAGTTAGATGGGGCAGAATACGGTGGCAAGTATACGAGTACATACATATATATTCATAGTCATCTCTGTCTGTAGGTTTTTTGAACATATGTGAGGCTTGAAGTTCGTAGGAAAGGTACAAAGGTCCTTTATAAATTTGAAGCGAAGGACATAGTTCATGTGTGCTGGATGTCTGTTTGCACAATCAATTAATTACATATATATATATATTTTTTTGCACTCAAATATTTTCGAATCAACTCTGGTGACCTCAAAATAATCGAACGACCAAAAGAAGGAAAGAATTTAAATATTAAATTGCAATTAAAAAAATATATTAAGTCATGAATGCATGGCATGTGTTGACAAATTGTATATGGTTTTGTATAAATTAAGCTGATTACCAACGTTGTCAATATTAATGAGTGGGGCTATGATAGTGAGTGGGTTTATTATAATTCGGTGTGATGACAACCTTATGTTCTATTATACATACGTCGAGTATGAATCTACATTTTATAGGATAAATATTGGTTTTTTGAATTAATATTAATTAATGAATTAATTCGATTATCTGAAGTTCAAGTTCAATATGCATTTATATGTCCTGTCCTGTCCACTTCTGAGCTGAAAAAGATTGAGGAATATGAATGTAGCTTAGGTTTGAGACTGATTTTTGACAACTTTAAATATACGATATCAGTATGATGTAAACACCAAAAAAGGTGTTACTTTTTTATTTTTAAAGATACCTTTCCCGAAAGTTAAAGTGAAAAAGTCTTATTCGTTAGACTTAATCCAGGATTGATCCAAATTTCTCTGACAACCTCTTGAGTTACCAAAACAAAGAGGTCCTCAAGATCATCCACAACAAAAAACACAGACATATTTTTACTGGTCATGAAAATATTAAAATCTTTTAATAGACAATTAAGTATTCTAATCTTTATTTCAACTAACCCCAGCAAAAAATCTTATGCTAACTTACGGCAAATTTAAAGAACATAGGTAACAAAAAAATAGATAATAGATGAGTTCAGATATTTTGAAAATACGTTTTGGGATGACTTTGAGGTGACTTTAACGAAAAATCCTTATTCTTTTCATATAATTTACACTCGGTTCAATATAGGAATAGTAAAGCCGAGTTTAAGCTATCATTCCGCCTTAACGTCATGTGAAATTTTAGTTAATCTCTGCTTATAAATAATTAACCAAAAATATGACCAATCTAAAGCTCTAGTTATTGTTAACGTAAAGAAATCGCAACTATTCATTTATTTTCATCTAAACAAATTTTTTTCCAAAATATATTAGATTATCCCAAATTTTTTTGAGAATCCCAAATCAGTAGGCCTAAGTTTTTAATCGAGATTTCTTGTTCTTGTAAAAACAACCTATGTATTTTTATTGCCGAATTCATATTCGTAGTTTTTTTATTTGAATTTACACGGATTCATGTTAATTCTAATAAACAATTTTTCTGTGTGTATTTATTATACCCACTTTTTTTCATGCACATCGCATTAAATTTTAATTATTGTAGAATTTTTAATTTTCACCATTTCTTTTTTCTTAATTTATGTATACAACCTCTGGATTTTGTACAACATTGAAATTTATACACAAAAGCAATAAGACGAAGAACATGCAATCTTTGGCTTTAGTATACCGTCTCAATCTTAGTCATATAACATAACATTTTTTAAGTTAACTTTACCAAGGTTTTAACCTAATTTATAATTACTCTCGGAATCCTGTTACGTAGCTGAAGTAAAAGTTGCATGTTTAAGTATTATACAAACGCAAATTCGCGTGTTAAAATGACATTCGAATATTGAAATAAAATTATTAATGATGCAACAATCAAATAAAGTTAAGGCTTTTAAATAAATGTTTGAATTATTTATTTAATGCATAGCATATTAAAATTGATGAGTAAATAGGATTACCTACATTTTTAAATATTAACATATGAGTGTATTTTATACACTTGCTTGTAAAGCAAACTAATAATAATTATACACGTAACTTTTGCAGAAGTTGATGTTCAGAGAGTTTAAGAGTTCGGATTTATAATTATTGACCTAAAAAGATAAACATGAGATGAGTTAAGGATAGTTTGGCTTATAGTTGGCCTAGTTTTGTGAGTGAGTGAAGCAGAAGTTTAGGTTGTTCCGTTAGATTTATTAGATTCGTTGCAAGGTCAAGGGCGTAGCTACAATGTCGCAAATTTTTTTTCGTTTTGCTAACAAGGAAATTGCTAACTCCTTTTTATTGAAAAACAGGCATCCGAATATTATGTCCAAATAGTGACATTTCGTGAGAATTAGTAAAGCAAACATACTTAAACGGACCCATTAGTTGGAAATGTCCCGACTGTAAACTGGACAATCCCATGCAGTCCAATAAGATTACAAACTAAAATACACATGAACACAGGTTTATTCTCGTATTCCATCATCCTGATGTATGTAGATTTCTTCAAAAAAAAAACATTTTCTGCACAAAGTCATCAAATATTTCGAAATCTTCGTCTTCCGATAACATTTTATTGATTAAATACAATTTTTAGTTCCCGAAATATGAGAATCAACACTTTGAAGTTAAAAGAAATATTTTCTAGGATAATGAAAGACTATCATAAGGATGTAGCAAATTGCTAAAAGTTAAAGTAGGGTTTTCGGGATTTTAACTTTAGCAATATGTTAAGAGATAGTAATATGTTAAAATCGTTTAAAATAAGCTTAACCATCTTTTTAGCTTAGCAAATTGCTAAAAACGGTTTTAACGATTTTCTAAATCGTTTAAAATTTTGCGGCAATTATTTTAGCTTTCTTGTTATCCTATCCTTTCTTACTTAATTCATAAAGGGTCTGAAATATTGGAGTTATCCACCGATTGCGATTTTCCACAATTAATCAAGAATAAGCGGTCTTGGTCGTTTCGAACCGGATTTGAAGATTTTCTTCTACAGAGCATTGTTGTCCTTCGCTCAATGTGGCCGAAATAGTGTAGGCTTGTAGTGTTTGACTCTTGGTACGGCTCGTAAATTCCATGATTGAATCTTCTCCTCCATTCGCCCTCTTCGCTTTTAAGACCAAATATCCGCCAAAGAATTCTTTACAAGAAGAACCAAGTTGAAAAATCACATGATAGCGCATGATACATATGTCTGAAATAGCTTGGATGAGCTATTACCCATTTGTACTTTGCACCGTGTTTTTTGTAACGTAATTCAACATAATATAGATGAATCAGTTTTTTTTGAGATCCCGAATTCCTGCATTGCCAATAGAAGCTCTTGATGACTCATGCTATCATATGGGACTTTGAAGTCGATGAAAATATGGTGGGTCTCGATTTGAAATCCGTTGGTCTTTTTTGCCTCAATGTGAAAATTTGGTCTATCGTTGATTTACCTAGTCTGAATCGGAATCCACACTGGTACTGGTAGCGTTGTAGAATGGACATACGATAGCCTTTTTTTGATTGGGTATTTATAGTATTGGACCAGTCATCGGACATGCTTTCCTCCTCCTACACTTGGTTAATAAACTCGGTTCATACACCCTGCCAAGACATCTCCTTCATACTTGAAGAGTTCTTCTAATTTTTCGTTCTTAAGCTTGTAGATGGCCTTCTTAAATTCTTCAATACTGAACGCTGGGACTGGAATTTCATTGAAAGAGTTTATGCTTCTTTGTTCTATCGCTTCCTCCCGCTGAAAGTATTGCCTTTACATGTCCATCAATCATACTTCACTGTGCTTCTATACTAGATTCCCTTAGCTGTTTTGAAAAGCTTGCTAGCCGGCAGATCTGTAAAGACTGCAGTCTTTTGGATCTAATAAAAGACTTTAACTGTAATACTACATTCAGCACTTCAGCAGTAATTTTCAATACTTTGACTGTGCAGTACTTTTTGACTGGTTCCAGTATTTTAGTCATTGCAAATTAGGTACTCCGAACTTTGACGGTTTGGCTTACATTCAAAAAGTTTTAACTGCAGTCAATTAACTGTAAGTCTTTTAACTATTTTTAAGTCTTTTTTAATTTAATTGCTACTTAATTGACTACAGTACTAAAGTAATGCATATAATAAATAGGGAATAAATTAGGCTGAATTCTTCCGTGTGTTGTTGTCGACAGAATCTTTGATCGACTCTTGGACTCTTAAAAACTTACGAAGAAATGGAGTTAAGCCCCTTTGACTCACTTCTGGGTATAATTTTGAGATTGGCTTTGAAACTTCGAATTCTTCAATTTATGGTTCATTTATTTAATAAATTGCTACTATTAGAGAGTTTCTTTATGTTTACTACTTTCTGAAGAATTAAAGTCTAGAGAGATGAGTTGTCTTCGCCCATACTTTACGGTCAGTGATCCCCAAGTCACAGTTCACAGAATGACGTGATATATTTCTCTTAACGAACATAACAAATTGTCTTAGGTTCAACTAACTTCCTATGAAAAAAATAAATGTAATTAAAACAATTGCAAACCTTATGCCTTCTTTTAATTTGATATAGAAAAAGGCTGACAACAATTTTAGCATAATGTCCTTAATTTTTGTCCAAAAAAAAAAAAAAACTAAAATTTAATTCATCACAAGATAAAAACTTTCTACTAAGTAAGCAACCAAGGAAAAGGTGTGTAGCTAGGAGTAGATACGCATTTGAATTAGGTCCTTTTTAACTTTTTTTTTTCCTTGTTTGTGTAGGTAAGTTAAATGTGAATATGTGAATATATAAAGTAATGACGGATAAAGAAAATTCTCGCACGTTTGTAATAGAACGAAAACCATTATGTACAAGTATACACATTACATATATGTATATGTATGTATAATGTATATAAACGTAGGTAGGATGTTTCACTTCAACGTTTTGTGAAGGGAGTGGGCGGGGAGTGCCCCATTCATCATTTTCCATTCAGCAGATTTTTTCTTTGAAATTTTAATGAAACCAGAAAAAAAAACGTTTCTATGTAAGGTTTGGAGGTATTCAAATAAGCATCAGTGGAAAATATAAAAAATACACGCGAATAAAGGAGCAGGAGGTATATACACTCGGTATAAAAGTGTGTAGCTTTTTAAGTAGATATTCAAGCATTCAAGCATAAAAGTCATTTAACGCAAATACTTTCTCTAATTTCGTCCTTTGAATTTTTTCGTTATTTTTTCTTCGTTTTTTTTTTTTTTTTTCCTTCTTTGTATGTCATCCTAGAATGCTTAATGAGTTTATTGAACAAAACGAAATTGATGAAGAGATGTCTCTTAAATCGAAAAGAAGGTACCTCAGATATTTTTAGCTCTTATTGTAGACAATCAGAAGTAAAATGATATAAAATGTCAAATTAAGTTGTAAAATTTTGAGAATTTTCATCGGAGACAAATGATGATGATGTTTGATGTTAATCGCTTAATCAGCAAAGAAAAACAACAAAAATGAAATGAAGGAATTTGTTTGTTAAGCGAAAAAAGGTTGGCGGATCAAATTTCTCCGAAATTGTATTTTCTTTTTTTTTTTCAAAAAGCTTTAATAATATTGATAGGAGATTTTTCAATTTAAAAAATTCTTTTATGAATTAATCTTACGTTTTTCTAGTTTGTCGTAAATTTATTTTGTACACCATGTCACAAAAGTCTACAAATTTCAGAATCATTTTGGAGACTTCTAGACTTGAATTTTGTTATTTTTTTTAATGTGAAATGTTTTTATAAAAAATTTACTAGTTTTTCAATAAATAAAAGATTACAATTTGAAATCGTATGTAGACTTCTGTGAACTGGTGTAACTATGTTAATGTGTGAATATGGTGCTTGCCTAGATCCGACCTCAATTCTTATTTCTGATGTTCTCTGCTAAAGGATTCCATCTGTCAGGCTGTGATTGATGACGTTTTCATTAGTTTACACTTTCTGTCTGAATATACTTAAACCGAATCAATTGTAACCGAATAAGGCAAGAGTGACAGCGGATGTGTATTCATCTAAACTGTTCATCAGAGCATTGATATTGACAGCACTATCTGAAAAGCAACAGTGCTGTGTTGCTTTAGTTTGAACTAGTAATCAAAAAATTAAATGAAATGAATGAGATGTTATAATTTAACTTTAAATTAAATCTCATAGATCTAGAAGTGAAGAACATTAAATCTTTTCAAAGATGTCAAACTATCATTTTCAGTAATTTGTTCTTAATTTGAAACTAATTTTGACTCTGAACCGATAAGTGATGGTCCATTAGTCCGGAAGTAAATTGTCCATACAAAAACACATCTATTCGATAGCTTCACTGATTGAGTAAATTTGAAATCATTTTACTTAGTTCACAATAATTCAACAGTGTATAATTTCTCTCTTTCCCTCTCGTATTTGACCAAAATCGGATTAGGTACTGAAAACCTACAATTTACTACATTATCGATTGTATACAAATTTATTCATTTTATGCTACTTGGCAATAAATATAAATTGTTCCCCAAAGTGACAACGATAAAGAAAAAACAATTAATTTATGTTGCTATCCACAAACCAATAATTCGTACAAATGTCAAAAACTAGTTTAATTTTTTCTATTCTCATGAAACTACCTACCAAACAGAAGTGACAGATCGTTTTCGTTTGAAGCTTTCCTTGTATAAAACTGTGAAGCAAAAACCTCCTCTTCCCTTTGCTTCCCACCTCAAAGTCTCAAACACATAATTTATCCAACGCAGGCCAGCTATATATGTATGTATATGTACTTGTACATACAATAGTCTTTTGAAAGGACATTAAACGTCATATCAATTATATATAATGTACCTATCACATTTACTTCAAAACATAACCACAAAATTGTTCGAGTATGAAGCCTTTGATTAATTAACTCCTATTATGAGAGTGAAAAATTCCTCATTCTTTTTTTAACTAGACCAGCATAAGCAATAGGCCACTGGCAATGGGTAAAGGGCAAAAGTTGAACTTTTCTCATATCAAAGTGAAAGTAATAATCCGGCTCGGGCCTCCATGAAATGAACATTTCCAGTCGTTCCCAAGTTACCTACATACTACTGTGCCGTTACTGAAGCTGACATATCCGTCCCTTCCCATCGGAAGAGACAACCAACCTAGACAATATCATAGTCTTCATTCTCTTGGCTACCAGGGCCACATTGAAAATGTCAACTGCGATACTGCGAAGAGTCTGTCCGTCTGTCTGTCTGACCGGCTTGCGGTAGTGCCAGCTATGATTTATCACACATAAAACGCAAGTGAAGGCACAACTGGTACATGTAAGGTATTCTGTTTGAGAAAATTGCAAAAAAAGGATGTTTTTTTCTATCTCGTGTGTCCTAGATATTTACTGAGAGTCATGTCCTTGCCACGTTATCATGGTAACGTTGTGCTATCTTCTTTTTTTTTTTGGGTGCTGCGGGCTTGTTTATTTTTCGATTCATTTTTCGGCGCTAGACTTCTGACACTCAACACACATTTATCACTTGACTTAAGCCACAGTCAAATCCTATTCCAAGTCCAATATAAGGATAACCAAAAAGGACACGACATATGAGTGCATTGCTTGCCATCATCAGAACGTTAATAGCAGTGAGTGTAGCAGCCTTGATCCAGGGCTGGAGTAGGTAGTCGGTTAGGTTTGTAAGGCCTGGGAAAAAGAATTAACGGGCCGATATTATTTAATATCTAAATGTCACTTTGGCATAACAACGTTTGAAATTCACAAAAGCGACTATTATAGAATTTTTAATTTTACGAAAACAAAATAGGTACTAAGTTTTTTTTTGAATAAATGATTTATATCTTCTTAAAATAATTTAGTTGCAAGAAGGACAGATTAAAGCAGTACGAGACAGTTTAAAATAACTAGAGCTTTAGATCGGTAATTTTCTGAGAATATATCTACATTTATTTGACATAAGGATTTGTTTGACGTGACATATACGGAGTAAGAACTTTGACTCGGTTTAAATATTTCTTGGTTGAATTGAGGATTTGTTAAAAAGCAGATGGCAAACTGTTTTTCTTTACATAAGACTTAATCGGTTTCCACAATCGATGTGTATAAAATGTCAAAATGAATCACAGTCAAAATTGACGTTTCCAGTCTTTTTCTACCGATAAGGTTTCTACTTTGCGCCCTTTGACACATCCTGCGCCATTTATAACTACTCACTATAATCCACCACTTGAAAGTCCAATATATAATATCATTCTTAGCTAAATAGAGATGGTGTCAAAACTTTTTATTGAAACCTCCCTCTATTGGCCATATATGTATGCATGTATGTGGTATGTGTTATAGGTGCTCGTATACTGTACACATTTTATTCAAGGATGTGTCCATTTATTTCCGATTAAAGCTGTATGGCTCTATGGATGTCCTTAAGCTTAATGTTTTTGTTGTTTTTTTTTTTTTTTGTGTTGTGCCTGGCAAACGTCACCAACTTCAAAACATCGTTTGCAGATAACAAAAGACACAACTTAATTGCCATTATAAGCCAGAATTGTTCAATGTATACCCCGTGAAATTGGTTCTTGTTAAAATGTTAGCTATGGCTGTCCCAAGACTATAGGTAGGGTAGATGTTGAATTTCAAATTTCAACTCAAGTTATCCTTTCACAACAAACACCCACACACTATCCACATACACACACACATATGTATGTTCTGGAAAAAGTATAACATGACATTTAACTGTGTTTTAGTTTTTTTTTTTGAAGGTGAGTGTGCATTTTAACTTTTTTAATTAGTTGTACAACTTGCATGTACAACAACTACTATGAGATGATGTGGTTTTTTTTAAGAACCACATTTAGAACTTATGTACTCGGAGTTTATATCATCACACAAGTGGCTAGTTTATCCTTTTTAGAAAACTATTTATATGTTAACCTTTATATGAAAAAAAAAAATTTTTTTTTAAATTGAAAAGTCAGTCAGGAATTTAAGGTGGAAACTGGAAATGTGCGTTTTTAGTTTGTTTTTGGTTTAACAACTTCAAAAGGGCAATTTTTATTGAAAATGTGTTCACAAAGTATGGTAACTAACTATTCATTTAATAGAACTTTTTGATTTTTGAATTTCATGGTCTGTATAGCTTCAGTTCAGGGATGGATCTAATGCTGAATTTTTTTTTTTTTTCTAAATATTGTCAGTAATAAAGTAAAGAGTTTGCAACAAATTTAAATATAATAATATATTAAATACTGACATTTTGGTGAAAGGTATGATTGTAAGGACACATACGCATTGCTTTGGCATTGACATTTCACCTTCTTAGAAGGACAGTCTCTCAATTTCCCAATCTCATGGAATTTTTGATTACGTAAATTTTGGGATTGGTAAATTGAAATTTCGATCAACTTGGAAGAACTTAAAGTTCTTGGCAACTTACCTACTGCAGTCCAAGAATCCCGCAATGACACCAACATCCTTCAACACTCGGAATATCTGCTGGTTTAAAAATGGGATGCCATACTCTTCAAAAAAAAGAGAAAAAGTCACTGAAGCATAGGAAAAAGTAGGGAACGGTTTTAGTAATATGAACATTTTTTTAACATTTTAAATTAATTTAATCACCACAATCCAACCCCAACTCAACTCGAGCTCTTGAAACTGCATAAAAATAATATAAAAATGGGTTAATGAAATTAAAAAAAAAAAAACAGTTTTAGTTTGTAGTGTAAAGTAATTTTTTATGAGAAAAAAAAGTACCACATACGCCACCGTACACTTCAAAAATTGGCTTTATAAAAAAACAATACAATGACCCCAAATCCGAAATTTAATATGCATTAATTATAAAACCTTCCTTGGGTTTTCTTTCCATTTATAATTTTGTATTCATTTTTATTTATTATTTTTGTTTTTGACTTAATTATCTAGATGAAATGGTATAATAGTGGACCAATAGAAATAACAAAAAGAAGAATAGCATGTCAATTCAAGAGTTAATATACAAAAAAAAATAATGAAAACAAAAAAAGTATATATTTTTTATTAAAATCGTAGTCAATTTAGTTGGTGCAATTTTTTAAAATTACATAAAATATGTAAATGGTAACATTCACATTCCTACACACAATTTACTACATATGTATAATAATTAGGTACATAAATAATAATAAAACAAACAAAAACATAAAAAAAAATATTTAAATCAAAAACATACTTCATTTAATACATTATACAAACATGTTGGCACTGCACTTTGTATTTGTTCATCTTGTAAAATGAAAAGAAAATCAAAAATGTATTTATAATAAAATATTTTATTAAAATTAAATCACAGTGCATCCATTAGATTTAGGAAAAATGATTCGATTATTTATGCATACAAATAAAATGACAAATGAAACTATTTAATAAGTTAACAATCTAAGAATTTGCATTCGAGTTTAAGTGCGTTATTTTGTTTATTTAATTAAATAATATTATTAATTTTAAGTAAGTTATCTATAAAGTATTAGAATAAAGCAACTATCAACTATGAGAAACTAAGATTTTTTTTTCAACTTCTTTTTTTATAACAAAATATAAAAAAACATTGAGCATGTATAAGAAATGTTTTGTTATTTTTGACAATTATTTAATTTTTCTTGTTGTTTAAAAATCTAATAAATGAATCTGTAATTATAGAAATAATTCAAAAAATCAAAAAAAATAAAAATCTAATAAATGAATCTGTAATTATAGAAATAATTCAAAAAATCAAAAAAATCTACATAATTTAAAAAAATATATTGTAAGAACAACTCCAAATTATATGAAACACTGTTAACATGAATGAATAAAAATAATATTTTATTGATATAATTAAGCTAAAGCGTGTTTATTTTAATTCTACTTTAATTCCAAAATCAAAACACTACATATTTCTGAATTTTTCACGAAGTGAAATAAAACGTTTTGTTTAATGAAAAAACAATCGTGCATCTTATGGCTTGTAGTAAAGCTAAGCTCTCCAAGTGGTAAGTATGTACTAGCCAAATTTTTAATGTAAACAATAATTAAAACCAACATAATTTTTAAAAATACTTTTATTTGCAATATCGCTAATTTTATGGGAACTTTTTTCCCCACAACTTACTTACTTTGTTCGTAAAAAATTAGAAACAATTACCCTTGAAAAACTGATTCATGATATAAAAGTTTAAAAAATGGCATATAGCAGTTTTTTTCAAAAAGGTGGGTTCAAGTAATCTTACATGCAGCGGCGGCGGTAATGGATCGATGTATATGTGTTAAAAATAAGTCTTTTTAATTTTATAAAAAACTGTGTAAAATTTTAAGTTTACAATGGATCATGCCAAGCACTCCCAATAATTATGTTAAAAAAATTCTAACGCCGCCGCCGCCATCTGAAAATCTATCATAAATAGTGGAGTAGATGCAAATTCCTAGTGACTGAAGATATAACTTCCAGCTAAGCTAATCGATACAATCCCAAGTAGTGGCTAAATCCAACAACACATATTCTATTTCTTATAATAAACAATGAAACTGGAAAATCCTACTGGGCTGGACTAACAAAAAATACGGAGAATCTTATTTCTTCTCATAGCTTTTTCATACATATTTCTAATAATGCAATATCATAAACTGTATATAAATTATTACTTTGAGCTTTCACTTCAGAAAACTAAAATTAAAAGGAAAAACATACATTGGAAAATATAAACTAAGCTTTCTCTTTTTGTGTCTGACTGGAATTTAATGCAATGTCTTGTTTTTATCCGCAGTCGGTGTTTTACTGGGATAATAAACAAGAAATAAAATAATTACAACAATTACAACAATTAACACAGTTACTTAAATTGATTTTAAAATCAAAAATTCTAACAATATGCAGGACTCCCAACAATTTCTCAAAAATATTTCTAACAGATATATTACCGATTCACAAGCATAAGTCAAACAGCTGATACTGAAAATGAATCTCTCCTCAAGTTCATTTTATGCTATCTTTCGCAAATGAATGTTATTCGATCGATACTCAAAATTAAGAAAGTTCATTCGAACGAATAGAATCATTCTAACGAATAGACTATTCATGCGAATGTCATAATAAGCACCATTAAAATGTCGATCGAATGAAACAAGTTAAAGGCGAGACTGAGATTAGCAAATCCAATAGGTTTCGCTTCAGTCTCAGCTGAATGTTAACTCACTCTTTGTTAACACTTTCCTCGTTATACTCAAACTTTCGCCTTGTTCGGTCCTTGTCTCGTCAAGGTCTCTTCACGATCATTACAAGTGCCTGAGCACTACATAAAATGTTCACATCCATTTGCAATTAAGCTTACGTTCACAAGAACACAGCCCCTCTCAGAAGAAGATAGACCCTGCATTTCTTCTGGAGCATAATGCAGCAACAGATTCCCTCTATCTAATTTCGATGCAGGGTGCTTTATATGTGCCCTGACCACGTGTGAAGGCCAAGTGACTGAACTTCATTAATAATAGTAGGACTCCATGTTTTTCTGGCATTAAATATTAAATAAAATTTCAGGAGGTTACTTCCTTCTATTACCTATTCCTGTAATTATAAATGACATTTCCCCACAGTAAAACAATGTTATTTTTTGCACACATATACGTAATTGTTATACAATAAAAGTTTATTGATTTATTGATATAATAGAGATTAATACATTGAATATTTTTTGAGTGATGATTTTTAAGAGATACATCAATACAATATTTTTAAGTTTGCATTACAATTTGAGACCATTTATTATTTAGATTTAAAAAAGAATTATAACATGATAAAATGTTTTTTTTATAGTTTAATTAAGTCCAGTTTAAAACAAAAATATATTTTAATTGAAACCAAAAAAAAAGAGTATCTACGAAATTATAAATGATTTTGCCTCGATGTGTCTTTTTTTTAGCTACGATTCTTGGGACTGTTATTTTCGAATCGTGTTTACTTTTGATCTCATCAAACTTCTTTTTAAGGGTAAAGTATATGTATAATATATTTATGTGATATATTTAGTATATAAGTATATTTTTTAGGTGAAAATTTTCGAGACAAAGAGAACTTATTCAAAAAAAAAAACTAAACAAAAAATTCGAAAAAATCAAAAAAGTAAATTAATGAATATTCTTCGAAATGGTGATTTTTGTTGTTGTTATTTAATGTTTGTCATTCTTTATCTCGTCCACCTATAGGTGTAAGTGTGAATGTTGTTGTTGAATTTTTACACCTTCTCCTGCTCCATCCTTTTCCATTTTTATGACCACCGACTCAATACATACAGACATTAGAATAAACCAAAACTAATACGCATCTGTTTGTCTAATTACACATCAACACCAGCGCCACTCGAAGCCCACTTCTTCTGAGGTCGCCGACTATAGCATGACTTCATTCGAAAATCGAAAGCTACACATTCTCTCTCCCTGGGAGAGTTTATTGTTTTTTGTTTTTAAACAGAGAGACAGAGAGTGCGGCATGCCGCGAGTTATGACTTGAGTAATTATTTAAATTTAATTTTGCTTTTGCCTTTTGTTTAAAACAAAAAAAGAATATGTTTTTTTTTTGTTTGTTTTGTGTGTTGTTTAATGGTTGGTTGTTGTTGTTGTTTTACATGCGCACGCGACGCGGCGTACAAACAAGAAATACTAAGAAACAGCTTTGTTGCCGTTTAGTTTATAGGGGACGGGCCTACGACTACGAGTTTCATCTAAAACACCAAACACTAAGGACTCTACGAACTAACACGTAATATATTTGAAAGATAATTTTGAAGAAAAGGGGAATAATGTTGCTGCAGCAATTGCCAATTATAATGGATGCATTAATAGTTGCAATTGTTGTTGTGGTTCTGTTGTTATTGGTGGTGGTGCTGGGGACCACTGGTCACCAGAGGTTCATTGGAAGAGCATAACCTTGTTTGGACACATAGATATTACGGTCCGAGAAGGAAGATGCATTCCCAATTGATTTGCGAGCCGAAACAATTTCATTGTTTTTCTTGTTGTTGAATGAAGTTACCGTTTCGGATTTGCCATTTATGGTGCGAGTTGTTGTAGTTGTTGTATTACCCTCCGAGTCCTGGGTTACCTTGGTGGTCTCATACGAACCATCAGGCTTACGTATAGTCTGTGTCATTACGCTTTGACGAAACATCTTGGGGCCCTAAGATTAGTTATGTTTAAAACTCAGCTGCCCTGAATTAGTAAAACAAAAGCTATTCTTACTTGATAGACCCCCTCGAAAACGCCCCCAAACGGTGTTTTTATAGGCGGAGCGATCATATCGGGACCTCTTTTAGCCGGTGGCCGTGACTCATCGTCCAGTAAGGTTCCATGAATCCGACCCAGTATGGTTTCTTCATCGGTGAGCTTCTTTTTGGGTTGTATCATTTTTGTGCGATTATCATTGCGAGGCAAGATGTTGTTCATTTCAGGAGCAACACGTTGCAACAAAGAATGTAGTTGATTAGGATAGATTCTAAAATTGAAAATATCGTCGTTTTATGACTATTTTCAACTATCTTATAGAAATTTTATTTTAATTTCAACTTACTCTCCATCCAGATCAGTATCGAACATCTTCTTCTGGTTTTCGAAATCCTTGAGGAAATTTCCCTCAAAACCAGGCTTCAAATATTCTTCCTTTAGGTCCTTGTCAAATTTGGGAGGATTTTCTAAAGAAAAAAACAAAAATCAAATATGGATTTGGTTTAAATTTGGAAGTTTGATTTGATCAAGTAAATCGAAGAGAAAATTAAATTTTTTTGAAAAAGTAAAATAGTGAAATAAAATCATAGAGAGAAATAATCGACTTACTGAAACCACTATTGCCCAAAACCATTCGCAAATCAGTGGATGATACTCGATCGGTTAGACCACATATGTAGAGCTGACGAAACTATAGTAGCTGGGGCAGAGAGTGCGAAGACCATGACGTATTGATTCGTCATCGTTCTCACAGCTTGGGTTGTCGTATTCGACAACTTGGAGTATCTTACGTGAGGATCTCGGCCTTAAAGCGTTAAAAACTCAACTTGTTCAAAAATTGAAGCCAGGTAACTAAAAAATACGTCGTATTTTCACTGAATGGGTTCTGGAAAAAATCAATTCGGGGTGAAGCCCATTTTTGACTCAATGGATGTACCAAGTACTGAGCACGAAAAGCTACCATTACATCCATTAAAAACAACGGCATGGTGTGTTATTTTCTTTAAAAATAAGCCAAATCAGAATGATACCTTTGGATTATATTCTCTGGGGAAATGTTAAGTCTCAGGTCGTCAGAAATATGCCAGGTACGATTTACGCTTTGGAAGCCAACATTTTGCTATTTGCGAGATACCAAAATTAAACCTCTTCTCTTGAAACAATGGAGTTTTCTTTATTTTTCGGTATTATATTGTTATATTGCAATTTAAATACTAACTTTCTGATAATTTGGTTAACATAATGTATTCTAAGCTCAATGCAATCGAATAAGCTCCTGCTACCTTCAATGGTTTTTATGTAAATTCTTGGTTCACTTTCTTATTGCTCTTCCACTACAAATTGATTATTTAAAATTAAAGATTTAAGATTAAGAGAAGGTGTACTACAGAAAAGAACATGACAGCTTTCGATTTCATAACTACTGTTTCATTTACTCCATAATGAGCTCTAAAACACTTTGAGATATGTAGGTAGAAGAGAACGCATCATGATTCAAGTCGAGACTATACCGTTGATACATTAACTACATGCATAGGTAGCAAAGAAAAATCTTTTTTAAATCGATTTCCCTTAAAGTTGCAAGCGACTGTAAAATTTTAACCCTGAATTCGATGATTTATCATGAATTAGTGGTCGGTTTTCTTCCTATCTGTACTTGAATGTCTTGTCAGTTATCAAGTTATCTATGGACAGGTGTCTCCGTAAAAAAGAGCAGGTCTCAACTGGCGACTGTTTTTCTGGATTTGTAAGCATTACTTTTTAGAATTTCCAGCTGAAAACAGAGAGGCAACTTTCAGAGATTACTTTTTACTGGATGACTTCTTGTCTTTGACACAAAAAAACATGCAATATATGGGGAATTCAAGACTAGTCAGTAAGAAAACATGGAGATCCAAGTCATATGATCAACTTTAATATCAAATAGGTTTTCGACAAAACTACAAATTGGAATTTAAGATATTATTTGATCATTAATGAACCGAGTCGCTTCAAAGTTGAAAGTTCTCTTTTCAAAATGGTGTGTTTTTAAATTTTGCCAAAGCTAGTCTAGAATTGTTAAATTTCATGCATCGCGTTCTGAAACAGTCACTCAAGCCCTTCATAAGCCCCTTCACATTTCATAAAGGCAGAAAATAGGAATTTTTTCAAGCTTACTCAGGCAAAACATCGCAATTGGTTTTTCTCAGACAGGCACACAGTTGGTCAAACAAATCTAGAACTGTGCCAATCTATGTGCAATTGTTTGTTGTTTTTTTTTTCAACAAAATGCGCAATAGATATTTAAAATCTGCGCCCCTTCCTGTCTCCGTCCAACCTAGACGATCCGAAGCAACCACTAGACACCCACCTTTAAATTGCAACCCAGGAACAAAAACAAAAAAATCAACCCATTCTCACCAACAAGAGGAAGCACTGCGCCCCACAACACACAACCCAAACCTACCCTCGTATTGACTAACAGCCTCCATTATCTGCTGCATTTGGTGCTCGAAATGTTTCTGCAACTCCATGGGGTTAGTGAAGACCTCAAAAACGAACTTCCGATTGTCGCCAAAGAGCTCATCGTCGGTGTCCGACTCGTCAAACCAACTGGGCTTCCGGAATTCATCATTTTCCTCCAGCAAAGAACTGCAAAAGAATTTTTGTTAGTGTTCCCCCCTTGGGGGCTTTCAATTTTTTGCAATGGAAGATTTATTCTCAATTATTATCGTCGTCGGTTGTCGGCCGCCGATGGATCGATAAACGAGATGCTTGGTACAACTTTTTTTCTTCCCGTTTTTTGCTATGGGAACAACCGACTGCTCGGTCTAGGTGTACTTACTTCTTGTTCTTGGGGTCGTCGGTTTTGGCATCGGTATTATTAAACATTTTACGCAAGATATCCATTCCACTTGGACAAAAACTAAATAAAAAACTTTACTCTTTCCACCGATTGGAGCTAATTAAAAACTGAATAAATTTGTTGGGGGCTTTGTTTGCACTTTTTTAAAATCTCTGCTGCGATTTCTGGGGATTGATTTTTGCTTTCTCGTCACAAAAGTTTGCTGCCTGCTGCCGGAATTCTCTCGAAGTCGAACGAATTACGATTTTTTTCGGGTTTCTGCATCTGCATAGAAAAACTTGAGGGAATGCGCATGTTTTGGGAAATTTTTTGGTTGGCAAACGAAAATTTTTGTTTTTGTGCTTCGTTTTGTTGTGGGAAATTATGAGCAGGGTTGGCAGCGAGGTTGTTGTGTCACTGAATGCAGTCATGATTAAGAGAACATTTTGCAATAGCCTGAAAGTTCTGGCGAAATAATAAATAATTGTTTTCTTTTATCTGCATCGACTAGATTTGACACTATCAATTATCCAAAGTAGAGTAGTCTTTTGAACCAGAGCTACCAAAATGTTGTTTTACAGCAAATGATAGCCGCGTTTCTTTGATGGTGGCCAAGTACTATACTAGTGAGTTATTAACAGTTTCAATGGAACGCATAAAATTAGCTTAGCCTGTTTTAAGTGCGTAACTACTGTGCTCATCTATTGATGATAGTACTAGATTTTGATTTACTGACGACGACCAGCAGTTAAGTTAGCCATTGGCTAAACGCTATATTCTTTACTAATGGCGTTTTTAATTGGCAATCTGGAGGCAGAAAAAAGCATTCTGAAAGCCATCAATTGGGAAAAAGTGACAGTTCTGATTCTGGAAAAGAAGATATTTTTCTTCTTTGTTATCAGAAGTAAAAACAGAATTACTCACACATTTTAAATGTCACAATTGATAAATGTCATATTTTTTCATACTGTCAAGTGAATGCTTGAAATTAAAATATAAAAAGTTGAAAATTATATTGAAAATATCTTAACAATTGTTCCTAATTTGTTAGAAACATTGTTGGAGTCGTCTTCCTCACCTTCTTCATCAAGTTATGACGATGTAAGTGATGCAGTTAATTTTTTCTTGCAGACGTTTTCCAAAAAGTCAAGATTGTACAACTAGTAATACAGTCAACCAAACTTTACATTTTTCAGAATTCAGAAAAACTGTTCAATTGCTTCTAATTCTAATTCCGGATAGTCAATTAAAAACGACATACGTTTTTTGGCTTTAATAATTCTATTTACATATATTGAATGACTAGAATAAATGTTAGTTTAAATTAAATACTACCTAGTTTAAAGTCAATTTTAAAGCACAAACATTTCAAGAAAAAGACAACAAAAGTCAACGGTGGAGCAGAAGGAAATTTATGTCTGCTTTATGGAGTAACATCCTAAATCTTAAAAAAAATATTGCGATGCGTCTGTCCAGGACTCCAGGATTTGTGGCAATGGATTGGTAATATACAGGAATGGAAGAAAGTAAATATTTGAAATATAAATCCAACTTGTTAGCTTTTCTTTTAAGGTTTTTAACAATTATTGGTTTTAAGGAGTAATATATAAACTCCGTATGCAAAAAGCGAACTCTAAGGCAACCGGTGGTGGATCTCCGAAGCTAAAGAAGCCTATAAATAGGTTGGAAGAGAGGACAATGGCCTTTTGGGTCCGTTTAGTAGTAAATGGCCATCCAAAAGTTTCTGTGTCAGGTTGTTCTAAATTTAAGCAGTCACATGAACTTGACATCGAAATTGCGGATGTACTAGGAGCCCACGAATGTACGGTGATGAAGGCTTTGTTTTTTTGCGAAACTTGAGAAGGAAAAGTATTTGGTAATTGGTATTGGCTAAAAGCCAAAATGCCAAAAAAGAAGTATTGCAAACAATCTAGGTTAGCTCTAAGAATTTAATTGTATGCATTTATGTATGGCTTGTAATACTGGTACTTGAAGGTTTAGTTTATTTTGCAGTTTGAATTAATAGCACCTAGCACTACTGCTTTTTATCGTTCTTGCTGAATTATATTGACAGACGATGAATAAACCAACCTGTTTGTTAAATTAAAATTTTCATCGAGTTTTCGAAATTGTTTTGTTTCTATGAGTTTTGGCAGCAAATTGTGAATATTTGTCAAAAATTTCAAGTTACAAAACAGACCTCACATTGTACTGTTATAATGTGTATTTTTATTTCTGAATTCTGACATTAACATCATTATAAATTGTGTTTTTGTTATTGTTCGTTCGTTTGTTCTGTCGAAAATGTAAGTAAAATATAAAATATTTTAAACAAAAAGAATACTAAATAAATACTTTAGATCGGTAACACCATCACAACTTCAGATTCTGGTAGAATTTATGGGTGAGCATCCAGAATTGGCAAGAGGATATATTCCAACTAGCTCGCAAAGGGAAGCGGGAGCTAAACAAAACTTGGACAGATCTAGCTGAGAAACTAAACGCCGATGGACTTCCCACAAAGACCGTAACAGCGTGGAGAAAGTGTAAATTTATATACATAACTTTAGAAATAAAAAAATAATTTTAAAGGTTTGGACTGATTACATATACATATAGTGCAGTCACAACTTTCTGTCGTTGAAAAAGACCGGGGGTGGTCCATCTGAAGAAGTCCCCATTTCAGATATGGAAAAATAAAACACGACGGTATCTAAAAATGACAATTATTTTATTTATACGTGAAGCAAAAGCTCAATCGTCTATTCGATATCATTTAGAGTTTAGACGATAGTTGTTTTGTATCCTTACGAGAAGCATAGCTATCAATGACGATATGGAAAACGATATCGACAGCCTTACGTGATGAGAGCCCTGATATGTTCTAGAATCGACAAAGTTGTCAAAAGCATCGATGCCCTGACTTCTGCCCAACGAGCCATAACTTGACGTATTTGATTGCGGCAACCCAGAAATGGGGCTGCTCGCAATCGCAACAGATGATTGGTATGAACCGTATTTATAAAAATAAAATGTCAAAAGGAACTTTAATAAACAAAAATTTACAACACGGTGAAGGTAGAACATAAATATATTTGTATATTTATTTAATCTACATATTTGAAATGGTCGCATTTCAAGATCGTGTAAAATGCTCCAATATGTCAATCAAAATTCATGCATTTGATTTGTCCAACCGGCACAGCTAGATGAAATGTACATCAGAAAGACCAAAAAGATTACTTTCTAATCGTGGTTCCATCAAAAGTGTTCTGTGCTTTTTAAGATTTGTTTTTTGTACGAGTAATTTTGATCATCAATTATTTTGTGTGTATTAATATTACATACTTATATTTACACTTTTTTTCTCCTCTCCATAAATATTCAATGGGAGTAGGTAAACCATGGTTATTTTTTCGACATCAGTGTGAGATTTTATAAAATTCTGGATATGTCATGTTAGAATTTGTGAAATACAAAATACCACGTTTACAAATTTGTAATAACATTTGCTTCGAAGACCCTTTCTAAAATGTTTTTTTGGGAAATAGAAAATATTTCAAGCCAAAAAGACTTAGGCCCGTTTGCTGATTCAAATCATAAATCCTGTTATTAGCTAAGTTCCACATAATTTTTAAGTAAAACATAAATCTATTTATGTTGCACATACAAATCTATGTGTTACTTAAGTAAGTAACAGATCAAAAATACATCTAAGTTCACTTCGAACTGTGATGTATGTCAAAATTTTAAATGATTGCACACAAATTTGAAATTAAACGGTGAAAGTGGTGTGTAAATTAATTATTTTTGTTAAAAATATTATAATAATGTCGGAACAAATTAAAAAACACAATCCAAATTTTTCAACCGATGAACAATCTTTGCTTCTTCATTGCGTTTATGATGAAAGAGAAGTTGTGGAGAATAAGAAAACGGATGCTTCTACATGGAAGGATAAGGAAAGTGCATGGCGTCGCATAGAAAAAAATTTCAACAGCCAATCCGGTTCTTCCATTTTTAGAAGTATCCATTCTCTAAAACGGTTTTATTCAAATTATAAAGCTGAAACACGGAAGGATGCTGCCCAAGAAAAGTTTGTAAGTGTTCAAACTGGTGGAGGAAAACCTTTCAAACCGACAGATCCAAATATCTATCTGTGAATATCATTTTAGCATTCCAAATCGCTTGGACGTTTATAGAGAAATAACTTTTTCGATTTCGAAAAACTTCTGCATCAAGCCCACCTTAAATATTCCGAAATCCTTTGAAAATAAATAAATGAGAAAGCAACAAAAAAAGTCAACAACTGACCAGGAGACTGAATTTTAATATGAGTGCCGTCAATCGCGCCAATAACATTTGGAAACGATGCTATTGCAAAAAAGTCCATTTTAGTTTTTGAAATTTCAGATTGGGTTTCCGGAAATTTGATGAATTCATTTCCAAGTCTAGCTATTGCTTTGGAAACTTTTAAGACTATTCGAGACGTGCATTCCTCCAAAATCAGCTATACTAAGAAGATGCTTTCCAGTTGCAAAAAACCGTAAAGCAACCAAAAGTTGATTGATAGGAGCGATAGAGATGTTTTTGAATACGTCATATTTCATCTCTCATATATTTGACGAGGAATTCCTACTTCCAAAATTTCAATGACTTCCACGTCATCGTCAAGCACATCCAGAATATCGAAATCCATTTATTTATTTTTTATATTAAACGCTTGAAAACAGAAAATCAAAGAATTTTGTTTACGAATGCTTCAATTCCTTATGTCATACATAAATATTTTCAGCCTTATTTAATAGAATCCACTAAACAGATGAATAGTTATGCAGTGTATAAGAAATTATGTAGGCTCTATTCAAAGTTGTATAAATTCCTATTTATAAAAATTTTTCCTACAAATTATAGTTATGCAGTTCTTATATCACAAAAAGTACCAAAATGGGAAATCTAT
Source organism: Scaeva pyrastri (assembly GCA_905146935.1). NCBI lineage: Eukaryota > Metazoa > Arthropoda > Insecta > Diptera > Syrphidae > Scaeva > Scaeva pyrastri. The sequence goes on from LR989928.1 coordinate 58,927,452, forward strand.
TCCATTTAGATGTCATAATCAACAACTGTTTTTTTTTTCAATGAAATAGGTAAATAAATATCTAATGACAACAATACAAAATGGAATCGAAAGGGAAGAGAATGTGTTCGTCAAATTGGGACGAACTTGGATATCTACGGGCTCCTCAATTGTTGCTGTTGAGGTCCGAACGGACAATTTCAATAATTTGTTTTATATTTTCTATCGAAAATCTTTATTTATTTTTAAATTCTTCATCGCTTAGTCATGGTAACACGATTTTAATTATATAAATCATTTCAAAAGGAAGAAAATTGAAAAGGCTTTTTTATTTTTTTTTCTATTTCTATTATGGAAACCATGGAAACCATGACATTTTGTCAATATAATTTCCTTATTCAGGCTCTATTCAATCTCAAAACGTGTTTAGCTTATTATTGCTCTATTCAACGTTGTATAAGTTCTAAAAATAATATTTTAGCGTTTAGAGGCATTATACAGACAGCCTTATTTAATAGAATCCGCTAAGCAAATGAATAGTTATGCAGTGTATAAGGATTTATGTAGGCTCTATTCAACGTTCTATAAATTCGTATTTATAAAACATTTTCCTACAAATTATAGTTACGCAGTTCTTATATCAAAAAAAGTACCAAAATGAGAAATCTAGTCCATTTAGATGTCATAATTAAATCAACAATTGTTTTTTCTTTCAATTAAATAGGTAAATAAATAATAAAAATAATACAAAATGGAATCGAAGGGGAAGAGTATGCGTTAGTCAAATTGGGATTCGTCCGATAAGGTACATATAGCTATATAACTTGGATATCTACGGGCTCCTCAATTGTCGGTGCTGAGGTCAGAACGGACAATTTCCATCATTTGTTTCAGATTTTCTATCGAAAATCTTTATTTATTTTTAAATTCTTCGTCATGGTAACACGATTTAAATTATATAAATCATTTCAAAAGGAAGAAATTTGAAAAGCCTTTTTTATTTTTTTCAATTTTTATTATGGACATAAACCATGACATTTTGTCACTATAATTTCCTTATTCAGGCTCTATTCAACCTCAAAACGCGTTTAGCTTATTATGGCTCTATTCAACGTTGCATAAGTTTTATAAATAACATTTTCGAGTTAAGAGGTATTATAAAGAGTGTATAACTTTATGCAGGCTTTATGTGGGGATTATAAATAAGGCTGAGAATGTATAACTTTATGCAGGCTTTATGTGGCGTATATAAATAAGACTGTTTATGTTCTACATTTTCTAAAACATAAGTTATGTTCCACCTAATGACTTTTATGTTTAGGTTTGAGTTTGGTGCAAAGCTTTATGTTCTACTTAAGAGTTTATGTAAAACATAAACATAAGTTTAGTTTCAGCAAACGGGCCTTACAGACTTAGATCTTGTCTCCAAGTACCTACCTCCAAAATAAAGTTATTGATGAGGAAGAGGACAGTGGTATATTTTAACAGTAGTACTTGTCTTGTTGATTCCCTATTTACTTTTCGAATGGAATTAGTAAAACGAATGGAAATTTGGAATACAAATTATGAAAATCACACAACACAAAACTTTTAAAACGGAATCAAATTTCATAGCCTATTTAGTTTTAACTACTAGAAATTAAAAATTTTGAAGCGAGCCGTAGACATTCGAACATGGTTCGATATGATTTTAATTGTCTGCAGGCTAATGCGAGTACCAATTTGGTTGTTAACTTAAACGTCAGATTGGTCTCACCAATATCAAAAGTAGGTAGTTTGATATTTTTCGCTCGCATATTTTTCAATCTACATTCTGATCTTGAGGGGTGGAATCGGCTAAAGTGATTTTTGATAGGTGACAGTCACAAAAAATTCATTTGGCCTGCGTAAGGTGACTGTCACATGTGACAATCACATTTTTGTGACAGCTATTTTGTGATCACATCACATTTTCATTGTTGTTTATGTCTTAATGATTGTTTTTTTATTTAACAGATTCATTCCATAACATTCTTAAAATAGGATTTAACATTTAGGTACTTACATACATGTTCAACTATTTTTAAAAAATTAAATCATTTTTTTTAATACTATTTTTTTCTCTTTATTTTGAACAGGAGAATGATTGGAACTCTCTCGACTGTTTGGGCTTTTTCCAAAATATACTTTGAAGAATCACAATAATAACTATACAATACCTTTTCTTTTCCGTAACTAAAGTCCTCGTTATAATGTGCTGATATTAAAAAAAAAAAAATAAAAGAAACTGTCTGTTCAAAAACAAGGAAAGTTAGTCAAAATAAGAATTTTTTTTACATTTTCCCGTCCAATTTATCGCTTTGACCCATGAGATATGAACTTTATTATTTATTCTGTTATACATTCTGTTGTACATATGTATGAGCTATCGAAAAGTCTTTTATTTATTATAATTTTGATATTCTGCTAGATACATCTGTAATTAAAACTTCTTAAATCTATGATAAAGTTTGTAAAAATCTTCATTTCACTCTTCAAAATTTTAAATATCAAATAAAATTTTTTCGAGATCAAGAAAGGCAAACACTTATAAACCCTTTGCAGATTTGAACTTCAAATTTTTTTAATGTACAAATTTAAAGATTTCATTACCAAAAAAATACAATTAATATGATTTTGCACAAAGGCAACTAAAATTTGAACTTTTTTCTACGTTGAAAGAATCGCAACTTCTTTTCTTTCCAATTTTATACACCGGATATCCGGGAACATTGGTGTAATCGTAATTGCAGGTTATGTAGTTGTAAAACCATTTTCTAGAAACGAAATTAAAATAATAAATCAACAAACCAAAAACGAAGCCTGGGAATGGATTAAATACATTAAAGCATCAATATGTACACATTTGGGTGAACTTGTTGATAAGAAGCTTTGAACTTATGGAAAATTATTTAAAAAAAAATCATTATGAAACCTCTTACTCCCACTTTAAGGATTAAAATAAAAAACTTACTCTTCTTTATCTGCAAAACTTGTACAAAAACTTATAGCACAACCGACTCTTCCAACTTTGTCATTAGCCATTACAGTAAAATGTCCAATTTTTCTGAAAATATAACCAAAATCATTACAACTTCCAAAATCTCACATATAATAGATACAAACGCAGCTGAGTCAATTTTTGCAAATTCCTTAATAATAGACCCTGGCACATCTTTGCATTCCTTAAACCAATTATAAATCGATTTCTGTGCATGATCCAATGCCTTTCGGGGAGTGCCCGTTGTACCATGGTATGCCAGATTTTGGCCAGATATTGGTATACGTTCAGTGTTACGACATTGATCATGTTGCATTTTACATCTTCCAGCGTGCACTTTTGCTATGTACTCAAGTTCGTAATCCCATGCCTAGTGTGAGATAAATGTAAATCATTGGTCTATTCTTTCAACAACAACAAACTCATACCAATTCTCTCATTTGGGAAGCTGAGGGCAAATATCCATCGCTGCCTTCTGTTTTTCCACAGGCAACTTCGTTTCGATAGTAATTATGCCAATAAAGAATCCAGTTCCTCAATAGATCTGTCATGGGATAATGTTTTAGGTATTCCGAAACGGGGTCCTTCATGCAATAAGACAATAAATAAAATAACATGGACTAACAAATTGATTCACTAACAATCTGTTCCTTGTAACACACTATATGACGTTTGGTATTTCCCATGCAAATTTTTGTCTCCTTGTTGCAATACTCATAGCTATTTGTCGATGAAACATTATACAGATACAACAAAGTCGTAAAAAGATAAGCTATACAAATAATCATTTTGATTAATTCAAAAATTCTGAATGAAATATTAAAAGTATACTAAAAAGTGTTAGGTTTTAAGTAGAACTACTAGTAGAACCCGAACAAAATTCTAGCCTTTCCTAAAAATTGCTTTTGTATTTCGTTTTGTAATTTAGATGCATCCATGGATTGATCCTAATTCCAACTAGATCAAGGGCTTAAGACAACAGGATAGAAGAAGAATCAAGAAAAAATACAAAATACCGATCTTTAACTGGAAGACCTAGGTATAATTGTCATGAGAATGATCATACAATGTTTAAGGATGGAAAACTTATTTGCACACATCGTTCCAAAGTGTCTAATTTGATTAGTTGATTTAATTTGTCAATCTTAAAAACAGTTCCCAAGTTACAGAAGAACGAATATGTGGGAGAAAAGTTAGATTGTGAAGAATATGAATTTCTAGATGTACTTAAGTTCTATGGGCATTTTCAATGTGTTTTTTTAGAGATCCATTTCGACGTTCCGAAATATTTCAGTCAATCAGTTGTCTTCACTTCAAATGAAAAGATGACGAACTGCTTTAGTTCAATGGACAATAACTTGATCCTTGAAGTTCACTACATTCCCATATACATACCCTCCTTCAGGCATATGTATACTTTAAATATAACTCCTAATGTAGGTTACATTTTCTATTTTTGATATATACTTTAAAATGTTACATTTGAAAGAAATACATTATTTGCATTGATAAAATTAATAAACTAGCAGACGACTCGGCGGCGCGCGTCGGTGTGACCATGTTTAAAAGAAAGTTCGTTTCATTGTCCGTTGTTTTTTTTTTGCAATTTCTGGGTTTGTGGTACTATTTCAACAAAGTCACAATAAACACCAGATAAAAGGGAACAAACTCATATCGTGGAACAGGGCACCCATTTACGAATTAGTACCATAAAAGCAGATCTAAAGATTGCTAAATTCTACTGCAGTTGATTAACACAATTTAAAGACTATTTCGGCTTTAAATTTGAAGAGGAATAAAATTTCAACGACTGAAGTCTCAATCCTTAAGGTTTCAATTGGTTTATTTTTCGAATTAAATTTTCACACACGCTACAACAATTTTTAGTGGTGACCACTTTTCTTGACAAATCTCAGTCCACAGTATCCGCAAGTGTGTGATCCTGGCTTATCCTAGAATGTAAAAAACCATTTTCAATCCGTAATTAGCCAAAATATAAAAAAACTCTCACCAAATTGATGTAAACTTTTGGATGACCCAAGGGACCATCACCACCGTCACAATAGACAACACGTTCGGTGCATTCTTTGGGTGGAATTTCATCGATTAACTTAATGCCCCAGTTTTCGTTTACATACCGAGTGGCATTTGTGAATCGTACGTTGCGGTAGTCATCCTCAGGGAAGATCTGCAAATCGAAACAATCAGAAAAAAATGTTTGCGTAACACTAGCACAACATGGGATTCTTGTCTAATTTCTAGTTGATCTTCAACGAAACATCCAATTTCTACTTACTTGACCGGTGTGGGTAACTTTTTCTATATCTTTTTTAGATGAGAATTGTCTGGCACATCCAATGGCAGCCACTTTGAGTGGTGATTTGGTCAAATGGTGCAAATCCGAGACGATTTTCCTGCAGGCCATTCTGAAATTTGAGTTGCGAATTTATTTTTTTTTTTTTTACGTCGAGCGATTAGATGATTTTGACAGTTCACAGATGACAGTTTGTGAATTGTCAAAACAAAAGTGATTGTGTTCAGGGCGAATTCCCAGTAACTTCGAAAATGGGAAGAAATGTATTAGAGGTTTGTGTATGTGATGAGAATTTGTCGTTGAATGACTTAAAAATAACAGGGTGTTTACGAGGAAAATTTTTGATTAAATTTAAATAAACGAAAAAAATGGGTAAAACTTAAAGCTTGTTAAAATTGAAGTGGCTGTCAGACTTGATTTTCTATTTAAAAATTTCCAATTATGACCCCAATTTAGAAGCTAATATAGAATCTTGTTAAAGATAACAGATAATTTAGATCTAAGGTTGTGCAAATTTGTTTCGTTGGCTAGCAAGTAGTTATTTTATTTCAAAATGATGTTTTTCTTTGTAATATTATATTGTTGTAGTAACAGTTTACACGCGTAATGTTTCACCGTTTTGGTCGGGTTTCTAGAAATGTTCTTCAGGAGTGGATAAAAAAGGAAATTTTAGAATTTAATATCATGTTCACTTTCAACCACAAAACAAACAAAACTTCTTTATCGACGGAAATAGCCATGGAATACGTTACAATAATTTGATTAATAAGGCAGAGAGAGGGGCCTAGATTTAGCTTTTTGATTTGACTTTGATTTTTACACGTATCCACAAACCCCATTATAAGATTTTGATTATATTGGTATAAAATTGGTTCCACTCGATTTAGACGGATACTGCGTACTAAACTTAAATTATAAACTTAATTAATATGATTCAACAACGTATAGAATTCCCACCATGATTTTTTGTAGGTACCTACACTTTTCACATTAAATATTAACTAAATGTTCGTTGATTTCGTTGCTTGAAAACAAACTGTCATAAGTCAAAACTCGTCAATTTTCATAAAAGATATTTGAAGTTTTTCTTCACTTGAAAAATTAATGTAACTGTCGAGTAAGAAAGTATGTTTTTCTTGTTTCGAGTGGTATAGACTTATGTAAATACTTCCATATGACATAAATAAAAATGATGTTATGTCTTATGTCCATGTCATGCTTATCGAAATAACAAAAAGAAAAAGAATTGTCATTGTGCGTCAAAAAACATTGACCTTATTCCCTTAAATGCAAAACGACCATAACGCCATCACACTGTCAGTTTAAGAGTTATAACTTTTGTATGATAGAAATAAAGTCATTTTTAAAATTCCTTCCGGTATATCTACTTAGCTTAATAACTTGACTTATATCAGTTTGCTTTCCAAGTGACGATTTTTTAAGATAACTTTGTTACACCTTTAAGTATTTTTGCCAAGTTATTACTTATTTGGCCAATTTTTCTTACCAAAGTCTAAAAATGTAAGACTTTCTTAGCCTTAGTCATATTGCTACGCGTAAGCACTGAAACCCTTGGCCAAAACCACAAAAAAAGAAGAAACTAATTAACTGTTGGTTAAAATTCACATGATTCCCTTTAAATTGAAATGAATTGCTACTTTGTATGAATAACGATCCTCTTCTCCACAACATCGCAATAGCAGGTGTTGGTGGTGCGCATAGTCAAGCCATATCAGAAGATCCAATCAACAACTGACCGATAAAAAAAGAATCCCTTAAATCAAAAAAAAAACAAAAAAACAACTTAATTTCCGATGGAGGTTGTAACTGCGTGTGATCATCCTCTATCAGAAGCCAATCGCACTCCAACTTCAACTCCAATACCAATTCCAAGATTGGCCATTAAACACAAGACTTTATGTTTGCTTTTAATTCCAGAGCTTAAGAGATGTTTGTAACCCGAAATTTACACTCTTTATGCATGGATCCTTACTCAATACTCATATCATATAAATAATGTAGTAATAGGCCGAGGCCCCTACGTTTTCTGTTTTCGGGGGATTAATAATTCTGTCTGCAGGGATTTTGTATTATCGGCACCTTTGCGACCGGCCGGTAGTTTTTATGTCAAATTTAATGTCTTCATTAGGTTGAAGTCGGTTTTTTTTTCTGTCTGAATATAGCTACATACATACTCGTATTTCCAATCAGACATTTTCAATTAATTTTTTATTCCCTTAGCAGGGAAATTAAGATGCTCAATAAAAAAAAAAGAGAGTGTGCGTTGCGTATGGGCCAAAGCCAAGCGTTAAAGTTGTGCCCAGAGTCCGTTTTGACAGCTACAAACGGCCAAATCGAAGGACAAAAAAAGAGTGAGAGAGAGAAAGATAGATTTTTATTGCCCGCGAATATTTTTATGGCCTAATTCATAATTTAAAGAGCCGGGATCTTGTGTTATGCATAAAGATAACGTTAAGGTATATTATGAGGTTTTTGGTGTTTTATTACCAAGGATACACTTCCAAGGCATATTGACACCGATTGATGCGATGTTATGCTGTGTAAAATTACGTCGTCGTCGGGGTAAGTCGTTTAAGGACTCGTTATGGCATTTAAGACATTGTGGCGAAATCGGGCTATACGAGCTGTAAAACCACTTTAAATTGAATTGAAGGTTTGATGTGGTTGTATCTGGATTAAGATAAATTCAACCTAATGAGGATGAGGGCCTCTCTGAAGACTAAGGGTGCGGAGCTAATGAGATGTTATGAGGCCCTCATGGATTTATAATTCATTGCAATTATTAATTTATTGGTCTGCATAAATGATGATGAATTGAGCAGAAAAAAAAATACAAAAGATAACTATCAAAATATGAAAGAGTTGTTGCACGAACCCTAAAACAAAAATTATCAGGAGAACTTCCGAATCACTGCAATTGTGGAGTCTTAAGCTTTTTATCTTAAATGCAAACAATCAGAAAGGGATCCGAATTGGACTTTCACTTGTGAAAAAAGATATTTTAACGATTTTTGCCAAAGAACTTATCTTCAACAAAAGGGATTGATGTTCTATTCGCCAAGAAACTAAAAAAATACTTCAATAAGCTAATTTGAAAGGCTGAGATGTTATCATTATCATCGGTTTGCGTTCTACAACCGGAATCCGTCCTCGACATTATTTAACAATTATTTTCATTTATCCCGATATCGTGACCGGACGCCATGAAGTTGCACACCACAAGGCTTTAGGAGTCCTGATCTACGCCATCTCTCCAGCAGCGTAAGCATGGTCTGCCACGCTGTCTCCTACAATAAAATGTACTACAAACGACTTTCCGCGCTGGTTCCTCTTGAGCTAGTTGACCAGCCCACCGGAGTCTACCGATTTCATATAAGTTCACAGTTCTTGATTGTAACGTTTCCGGAATCGTTTTCAATCACATATGGGGCCAACAATTCTCCTTTTAATTTCCCCTTTGAAAGCAATAAGAGATCGTAATGCCTTTTACTAAGTATTTAGGTCTCGGATTCTCCTGATTGACTGGCCTTTATAGCAATATGATGCTCTAATTTTTCAAGGTCGATGTCTGATGAGCTAACTGTGACCGTACTATATCTATTAATGTCTCGAATAACTTTATAAAAGTTAAGAATGTTCTGTAGAAATTATTTTCATGGATTGATATATTCATCTTCACAAATAAGTTAATGGAATGGATGATATCCATTACCCATTTAAGAAAGAGTAAAAAGTTCCTAAAGTCTAAGAGGAGCTCAAAGATATGATCATCTGAAGATCTTTTAGAATCATTTGCAGATTATCATCAGGACTTGTCCATTATTCATTTCAAACTTGAAAATCATTCAAAATAACTGTTAGAAAGACTTTTCGAACAGTTAATCTATAGAGTACATTAGAAACGTTAAATTACCAAATACTAGCAGGCATAAAAGTTACTACCATCATCAAACTTGGTCTGCATTTTTCAACCTTAGAAAAATGTATTACATCCATGAATTATTGTTGCTTATGAAATGCAGGATAACAGTTTTGAAAGGTACTCGTAAATTAAAAATTAATAAAGCATTTAAGAACTTGTATTACTGTGTTAGCTAAAGAAACCAATAAAACACGGATTTTATATGAAAGTTTGGAATGGTTACGATTAAGATGACTCTTAATTCCGTCCAGTCATGGTGGCAATTTGACGTTGTATCATCGTAGAATTATTCCTTTGTCTATAAATGCCACCACATCCAGGTAACAGAAGACAACCAAATCCATATACATATGTATATTTAATTTTCAAAGTCCAATGAGGTGCATTCATTAAGCCAATGTAAATAAGTTGATTTAGCTTACTTCTGGATTCCATGAGAGATCGTGATTCATGAAGTTAAAATACCTCAACTGTGTCTTCTTGAACTGCGTGAAAAATATTCATGTTCTCAAATCAAATAGAACTAATTTATATTAAAAGGCGAATCAGTTCATCTCTGATGATCTTTTTCTCATAACTAATTGTCTTTCGATCCTGAACTAATTTATATAATCTAATCCGTAAAGAAATCACACTCCAGTATTTCAATTTAGTCCCCATGAATTTTTTCCATGAATTAAACACTCATATTGAAGCAACACCGACTTCATTATTCCCTCCTGTTGGACGGATGTAAAGCTATCCATAAGAGTTTGTTAACCATGATCTTAGAAGCCACAACAACAAAAAAAACGTAGGGAAACCATGATCGATGGCAATAACTTAGGAGAATTCAAAGGTGGGAGCTACTATATCGAAATTTATTATGCTGCATCCCTTGGCGTCTGCACTGGGTGCTGGGGTACTGTGTGCTGGGCTGGTTCAGTGGTTTCGAAGGTAGTTGCACTTTAAGCCTCGCATCCGCAACGAGATGTTGTAAGTTGCAAGTTTCATATGAAAACAGCAGTAGCAGCAGCTGGTAAATATTTTTAAAACCTATGCGCAATGTAGGGCTTCTTAAAAATTGTTGAACACGGAGCACACTACTGGCACTCGGACTCCGCACAGAAGACTTCAGTTATTCGTCGTTCATAAATCACAGCCCGTTGCAGAATCAATTTTCAATAATGCTCACCACAGGGATCCATGTGCCACACGCTGTTCTAACAAATGGCAACCTATCTGTTGGCCGCTTCTTGATTTTAATCTTCTTTACCTTTCTCTCTGTGTGTCTGATGTCTGCGTTCTGTCTTAAGTTGGATGCGTGGTTTGACAGCGGCGGCTGCGGCGGCGGCGGAGCAACGCATTATGGCGTGCCTTGGCGTGGTGTGTTGTGATGTGCAGTGCAGTGTAGCCGAAATGGTTCCTATGCAGAACCTTTTTGAGATGATCATATCACAACTATTATAGAATGCATCAACGGATGCTGCCTGGCAAACGGATATGAGGTATAGTGGGTTGTGGGTAGAACTAAAATAATTGTCCTACTGTGGTTTACATGAGTTCCTAGGCAGGTGGCCAAGAACTACTTATGGTATATACTGGAGGACTTGGTTGCGCTCTTTTCGTTTTGTCTTAAGTTGATGTCTTAAGCTGAATAGGGCTTAGAGTGCTTCTTTTAAACTAAAAGAACAAATCTGATAGCTTCAAGTAATATTTCACTCGAATTAGATGAGAACGTCCAAAAAGGACTTTCATCGGCATTCGGTTAGAAGGAGAACGAAGAAACTTCAAGTGATTGAAATCTGAACACGAAAGGAGTTATTTTATATTTGCCTCTTGTATAGGTCGCTAAAAAGTTGTTAAAACTGAATTTTGTTGTTCTATGTTTTCTATGTTTTTTCTACGTTGTTTCTAATTTCAATAAAAAAAAAACAAGGAACAAACTTTTCATTTTGAATGTCTTATTATCAAATAATTTGACTTCAATTACTCTACAACCAGTTGAGACACTTTTGAATTTGTCGTGCAATGTATTCTATGTTTTGTTTGTGGCTTTTTACTTTGTTCACTTGATATCAATTCAATCTTAAAACTAGGTGATTGAACTGATTTAATCAATCATTGTATAGAAATTATCTATAAATTAACCTTTACTTAGTTTCGAAAGATTAAACGAAGCCATTCTATGTTTTCTATGTTTTACCCGTCCAGTGTCTTCATATGAATATAAAGTAAAATGGTATAATAAAAAACAAAGAAAGCATGAGCAGGAGGCTGTACCAAACCTTCTGCTGCACATTTTTGACAGTTGAATTAATACATATAATTAGAGTACCAGAGTTTGGTTTTGAAGTCGTGTAATTCTACAAATACCTTAGGTTTGAGTATAAGAGATAAAAAGATAGAAGAATTGATTACATACATAAATTCATCAGATTCTTTTACAGTCATCCCAAACAGCAGCAAAGAATCATGGTTCTTGCAATATACTCACAAATTTGGCCCTTTTACTTTAGGAACAACGATTCCGAGGACGCAGGAATCAAAGACTGTAAAAAGTCTTTTCTAGCTTTTCGGGATAAATTTTAAGACTTGTTGAAAAAGAGCAGAACCACGGGTATGTCTATGAGGCTGTTGATTTATAAAGAAAGCAAGATATTATGAAATATTTGGCCAACTTGTAATTGGCACAAAAACTATCGGGTGATTCATTGTAAGGTTTGATAATAATTTTTTGACAGATCACGCATAATCTGTCTAACTGCTTTGTCATTTTTGTTTAGTATAGCTTGTAAAGTCATCATTGAAGACTCACATCAGTGAGTGATCAGTGTCTCCAAATTGTTCACGAATCGATTCGTTGTCCTTCTCAGGAGCTTGGCTTGTGGTATTTGACAACTTTTAAGTGATTTTACGAAAATTCAACCGAAGTCAACATTAAATGTGTTATTTACTATGCTCGTGTACTAGTTACTGGTCGCCCAAACTTGGCTCTTAAATTTTTAAATCTTTAAAAAAAGTAAGTGCCATGAATTGTTGATTTAACCGGTAATAAACATAATTGAAGTTCACTTTAAAGATTATTTTTTTCATTTTAGATTGTAAATCAAACCTCACTCTGAATCACCCGTTATATTATCAACAAATTTGTAACCTATTTTCTTTTCTTCAAAAACAAGGCATATCATTTTTTTTTTCTAATTTTGAGGACGCTTTACGACGGATACAATTTTAAAAAGCATTTGTTTTTCTCTATAGTTGTTTTTCATATAACTTTTTAAGAACTCTTTAGATAATTCTAATTCAGAATTATTTAAATGTACACTGTGGCGTATACGTACTTTATAAGACATTTGAGTATTTCTATTTTTGTGCCACAATTCACTGTTCGAATTTAGTTTCTATTTGATTGAGAAATTCATTAATTTTTACTTAATTCTCAAGTACAAAAAAAAGGATCAAACTTTTTATTTCTAGAGTTGTCAGACATTTTCAAAAGGTAAGCAACAATTCTTATGATGTGAAACATTTACGGATTCGTATGAAAAAGGAAGAGTTCTTTTACGTCTTTTGGCCTCCATTAATTATATTTAGGTTGCACAGTCCAGCTTTGGATTTGAGACATGATGTATGTTTAAAATGGTGGTTAGTTTAATAAAAAGATCATAATTCGAATGGTTTACATTCAAAATAAACACTCAATACTCAATATGTGTAATTTTAAAATTCAAAAACCAATCCTTCTACTTCCTTTTAAATAACTTCCATTACCTTGCAAGGTTCGATCAAACATAACTTTATCCAATCAAGGACTTCTCCTAGAATTATTCAATGCCACATGCGAAACTCACGCAGTAATTAATTCAAATTTTCACTTGTTAACAACGCAATCACAGAATGACCCAAGGGAAAATTTAACAAAAGCAAAAATCAAAAAAAAAAATTACCAATTCTCATGTTTGGCCAGAGCAATCTTTGTGCAATTCATTTGAAATTCTGCACGAACCTAATGACATGTAACTGTTATTAATAGCCTTGCCAGGACATTCGACACAAGTTACTTTCGACGGGTTATGGTACTTTATTTTGTGTGCGCTCTGGCCTTGTACGCATTTAAATGCTCTCATTAACTCCAGCTGAACACTTTATGGCCTGCAAGACATAAGAACCAGTTGCACGTACAAACAAAGTTTTAACGCCAGCGGCGGTGTGGTGCGGCGGCCACAACTTGACTTTGACTTCCCTTGGGTCGCCTTCTACTGCTTCTTTTTTGTATACCTACTTGGTTATATTTCTGGAGTTTTATAGGATAGCAGCAGAAGCAGCAACAGCAGCAGCCAGCCGAACAACATTAAGTCCGATACTTCCAACTGCTGGCCATCACCATGATCGTCGTCGTGGCGCGGAACTCTGAACGAAATTTATGTCCGCTCGATGTGGTTCTTCTGGGATTCCATTTTGCATAATGTGCATCTGCTGCTGTATTGGTATTGGATCGACTCGATTCGGTTTGGTTCGGTTCGGTACCACTGCACTGACTGCCCCTCTAGTTCCTGAATCCCACACGTTGAGTAAGCCCGTCCATCACACATGTGGAGCACCTGAGAAAGAGTGCAGTTTATGCTGGTTTTGGCGCGCGTAACACACCAACATGCAATGTTCCCAAGTCCAACTAACATCGATTTCGGATGGAAGAAGAATTAAATTCGCACTGTGTGCTAACTGCCATATTGCGTGCAGGGGTAGCTCCGATCGCATATCCCAGGTTCGGACTTCAGTTCAGAGTATATAATATCCTGTTCCTGATGGAACGACACAACCATCGACCATACGATGACGATGACGCTGGTGTAAAACTACAAGAACGACGAAATCCCGACCAAGTGAATAATAGCTCAAGGGAGTGGTCGTACTGTTTGCGAAAATATATTTACTGATGTGTCCTGTCTTGGAATATATAGTGTTGGTTTCTCGGGGAAAATGTTGCATGTGCGATGCACTGAATAAAGTCGGGAAGTGCTTGATGCATCTGCATCGGGACAAAAAATTTATTTCTTTGCATTTTAAAAGTGTCCAAAGTGATGTTCCCAAGTGGGATAAATTCGTTTTGCTGACAGCATGTGTTCCTTCCTGTGTGTAAGGATTTACTCGGCATGATGGTATTTGAGTTGTGGGAAAATGTTGACTATATTATGATTGTGGATTTCGGAAGAATTTGCACTTTAAAATATCATTTAATAGAAGACGGGTTGAGGTTAAGTTTGCTTATTCTCCATTCTCCAATACTTTTGCTAAATTTTTTGAGAAAACCCCAGGACGTTAGAAAAGAACTAATTAGGAGCTTATTTGATAATTTTGACTGATCGTAGTTTAAACCAAACTTTTTTCTATAACTCTTTTAGACTCAAACAGGATTGTGGAACCTTGCAAATTGATGTCAAAGTAACATCACTTTCGAATCAAATTTTAAGATTTTCCATTGCATATATACATATGTAGATAAATAAATGTATTTTCAATTTAATCTGTTAAGACCATGAGTTTCTTCACTTTATTTTGAGTGATATTTGACATTTAAAATTGATTTATTTTCAATTCACAATCAATCTGACAATTTAATGAATTAAAAATAGCTTAACTTCATTTACAAAAATCAACTGTTTTCGATGATTACCCGCTTTGACTTTTAATACATAACTGTCACTCTTCTATTAGATGGCAGATAGAGTTATTCCATGCCAAGAAAATCAATTATTTACTTTTTAATAGGAGGTGTCATAGCGACAACTGCCTCTCTTTAATTTTAAAACCACAGATCTTATCTCTCAAAACAACAAATATAATTTAACTTTGACAGTTTATTCAATATTATTTTTTTCTTGCTCTAAGTTTTATTTTCAATTGAATAAATTCATAAGCCTAGAGTTTTATTTTAATTCGAATGTATGTATGTAAATATTTTGCATTGAGCTCATCTCCTTAACTTGATACCAAACAAATTTGAACAAAAATTTGACAGTCGTAGAAATAATACCCACCACAAAATTAAAAAAAGAATCAATTGTCAAAATTGTGTCACCCATACGACCCAGACAAACAAATAACGATGTCAAATGATTTTGAACTACATGTCATTTCTTTTCTTGAGCTGTCAAATATTTACTTGCAATCCACAACAGTAGAACGCGTTTCATTTTTTTGAGTATAACAAAAGATGGTATAAAAATAAAGTGGTTGTCAGAAATAATATCCTATCAAAATTTACTGGTCTTATTGGTCTTTAAAACTCAGTTAGATTCCGACATGGTCCACTTTTACTTTTTAACAAAATTAACTGATCTTTTAAGTGGCAAAAATAAAGTTGTTTTCTTGTCTCATTTTGACAGTTCTCATGGGCATCTTTTTTCTTGATCAAAGATCAATAACTTTACAGACTAGACTTTGTTAACAGATCTGTTCCTTTTTCATTAACCACTGTACATGAAAATAATTGATAGTTACTTGCTGACAACAAATATTAACCTAAAACTTAAACAATTTATATTCTCTTATATGAGAGGAACAAAGAACCGACCACCCATGACCTGCCGTGTAAATTGCAAATAGTTAATTGTAGGGTATAGCTACTGTTAGCTACAATTGACAGCTTATTGTCAGGTTGTTTGTAGACATGACACTATTGTCAAATATGATAACGGTCAGAATTAAGTTTTAGACAAGACATTTACTGGCCAAATGACATGATTGCAATAGGTGCTCTATTTTTTAAAATGTCAATTCTAAAGCCATTTATTTATGTTTACTATTTGCTCCATCCACACTGAATGACGTTTAACTGACGTATGAAGCCATGTTTGCTATAGAATTCAACGATATGGGGTTTTAATCAAATCAATTGAATTATGTTAATTTCCTCTAAGCTGACAGTGTTATGACAAATCCTTATACAATCTACATTTTTGCCCTTAAACCATTCCAATAACTCGATCACTTGTCAGCCATAATAGGTGGTTATCCAAAGGTACATTATACTAAGAGTACAGAATTTTATTGCACACTTGGACTTGACCCTATAAGGTATAGAATTATGTTTGTTTTTTTTTTATTTTGTGATAAATAAGGTAAGATAAATTTGATTTGCAAATTATACCTCACGCCCTAATAAATATTCATAAGGAAAAATTAAACTTCGATTTGAAATAAACCTCCGCTCAGATTTCATTACTAACTTTATGTCCGTCTGTCTGTCTCGAATAAACTTTCCGCATTTAAAGACAATTGAATAAGACAAAAAACTAAACAATAATAAAACAAATTGTAATTGTATATTTTTTCTTTATTGTTTTCTTTTTTTTTTAAACAAAAGGAACCTACATCTACTATACGAACTCCAGTTAACAATCAAACACCAATAATGCGCGCCTACGTTAACATGGTCAAGACTCATATAGGTAAGCCCGAGTATACGAGTATTAATGGTGGGCTTAGACTTTAGACTTGAGAGACCTCCATTCGATTGAGTTAATAAATTTATCACCACTGCTAAGGCAGTTTATTTATCCCCATTCTCGTCGTCGTCGTCGCGGTCGGTCGCTGGTCGCTGATCGCTGGCCAAGCCATAAAGTAACCCGAGACTTAATATTATAATTATCCAACTCATTAATATGCATATTAAAGTCGTACCTATTTGAAAACGACGCGATTCCAATTTGTAACACAGAAGTCTAAATTAGATTTACGCTCGATTTGACTATTTTTTTTTCTTTTAATTTCTGAAAGGAGCAGTCTGAAAATACATTTGTACGACTACACATTATTTCGTCTTAAGTTTTCGATTTTGTTTATGAAATTATTGAAAGGAGTGGGCGTAGACTTAAAACAACTCTAAGTAGTTAGGTTTGTAATTTATATCAGCTTGATAGATACAAAATTTGACGAGTTTAATCGATCGAAAGATTTAAAGTTTTGTGCAATTTTTGGACTAATCGCACGAAACTAAAATGAACCTATTGCTTTTTCAGTCGCTTGCAAAAAGTTACGATAACACTCTTCAATAGATTACAGGCGGATTAAAACTTAGAAATCACTACAAGAGAAAATTTACTTATTATTTCAATCAATTCACGCTTAGTTAGCGAAAAATTAATAAGAAATTAAACATTTAATAGAAGTTGTTTTAAACAATTAAGTTAACACAAGGTGAGAGTTAATAGAAAAGTTTCCAAAACAGACACTAAATATAAACCATAGAATGACAGATTTGTCACTACGAATACTTATTCAAGGCTAATCAATGTCAAATTTTGTCTCGACTCTCAGTAAAGAACCACTTTGATTGTTTTTGTTAACATTCGATTTACATTTCATTAAACTAACTGGTACTTTGTACATCTCTCATATTTTTTCCCTGTTTACTAAACTTTTGTTAAAATTGTTTAATCACCCTGAAAAGATTTCAGAATTCAGATGTTCGTTTGAGACTGAATGCGTTCAGTTTCTGTTAAAAAAAATATGTCTACTTATTTTAAAGCTTGATACACAAGCGTTCAATTGGACAAAAGTGACAGTTCTGATTCTGAAAAAGAAGAGATTTCTTTTCTGGATCTGAAATCAGAAGAAAAAACATCATTCACACATTTAAAGATTTTGAATGTCACACTTTGATAAATGTCATATTTTTTTTAATTAACAAATTGTGCGAACTGTGAAGTGATTGCTTGAAATATGTATGTAGTACATACATATATACAAATATAAACAAATGGAAAATAATATTGAAAATATCTTAACAATTGTTCCTAATTTCTTCCGTACATAAATACACATAATTTAGTTGACACATGCCACACTTTAACAATCAATTAGGATTCTTTTTCTAATTCCAATTCCGGATTCCAATTAAAAACGACATTATATAATTACCTATTTCAAAAAAGAGGTTGGATGCGATCCACAGTTTTCATTGATGCCTTTGAAAACTTGACATTTAATGGAATTGTGTTGTAATATATTTACTTGACCAATCGCAAACAGGGTGTTCAATTTGAATATTCAAACTGAACTTTAAAACGTGATTTAAAAAAAAATCAATTAAAAACAACATTAATAAAATTTGTATTTTTTCTTTGTTATATAAACTGTCACATCGACATTTGAGAAAGTTTAAATACTTGTTAAGAATTGTATTACCGATAAAATAATATTTTATGTGGAAGTTTATGATTAAACAAACAAAAAAGAGCACAAACTAACTAATAAAGGGTCATCCAATTGGGACATCCGAACATTGACAGTTGGAAGAGGCCATTGAAACTACACCTGTCAAATTGTCTGTCCATTATTGTTTCCCTCATTTAACGGTCTCAATAATTATTATCCTATACTGGATTTTTTAGTGGCCATTGGCTAAGTCAAATATATTCCGAAGAAGTCATTTTTCCCCCAAAAATATAATTTTTTTCTTTTTGAATTGATTTAATTAATTTTCGAACATTTAATTACATATAAAATATTGGAAGAAGTTACATAAAAGATAATTTTTGTAACGAAAATCGCAAATTTTGACATCACACTAAAAATAGTCTGAGGTGTGTATTTAAGTTAAATGACCTCGAACACCCAGGCCTCAATGCATGGAATCATTCACTATTCTTCGTTTTTGCTAAGACTACACTTTTAAAAATTTATTTAACCATTCAAAACTTGTTTATTTATTTTTTTTTGCCCGTCATTGCGTCCGTATAATTCATTAACTCTCGCATCCATCTTCAATTCTCAATTCTTCATATATTACCCATTTGCACGCTACTGAATTCGATACCCATTCAATTAAGATTCAAGTCGAAAAACAATTCCATACACCATTCACATTCATTCATGCAATAACACTTATTCCAATAGCCACTTCACTGCACTGCACTGCATCGACACTGCATCAGAATTGCATCTGCATTACACTGCACTTTAAAGATACTGATGTAGTAGCAATATGCACTGCAAATATTCCAGTAAATCAAAGAAATTCCTGAAATTCCATCCGTTTGCAATTATTTTAATAATTTTTGATTCATCGCAAATCGCTTGCGTGTGTGTACGTGTACGTGTGTATCCTTTCGATCACATATTGATTACGTATAGTTACAAAGATCGTCGTTGGTGTTGTTGTTGTTGTGAAGCCATTAGCTGGGCAAAGGATTCCATTTGGAATTGCATTCATAAATCACACGACTCGTTCATTGAAAACCACATATCTTCCCTTGTGTAATGCACAACGCATTTTTATTGCCATATAGCTGCGTCACAAAGAGTGTCCAATGGACACTGCAGTGCATCTTCTCCTGTCCCTTCGATTCCAGATACAGGGAGAATACAAAATCCAGCATCGATCCACTTGTA
This sequence comes from Scaeva pyrastri, assembly GCA_905146935.1. Taxonomy (NCBI): domain Eukaryota; kingdom Metazoa; phylum Arthropoda; class Insecta; order Diptera; family Syrphidae; genus Scaeva; species Scaeva pyrastri. Next base: position 58,947,084 of record LR989928.1, read on the forward strand.
TACTGCACTGCACTTCTGTATCCCTCGAGCGTCTCCGGCCGTCCGGCGCACAGTGGGGCGACTTGTATGGGAGAGTGGAAAAAACTCCATAAAATCTAAACCACTGAACCGATTTTGTTGAAATTTTCAGGAATGATACTCAGTTTCAAGAGAAATTTTCCTTATTAATTTCCGCCCACTGACACGCCTACTTATTGTTCGTTTCAATAAAAACTAAATCTTCAAACCGATTTCAATGAAATTTTCAGGGTTGATAGTCAATGAAAACAAAATTATACTATTACCTTCCGCCCACTGCCACGCCCAGTTTGTTCTCCTTTTAATATAAACCTTTTTTAATATTATTTTTTGCATCGATGTGCTCTTAGTTTGATAAAATTTAAACTACTTGTACGATTTTTATGAAATTTTTCAGTGGATATTTCAATCCACCTATAAAAAAACATTTATCTAACCAAGGTTACTGTTTTTAGAAATAAATGGGGGAAAACGACATTTAAAATGAAACCATTCTTTTTCATTCAATTTTAACAATTATTAACGACATATTTTTATCATTTTATTCTATAATAATGTTTACTATTTAAGTACATATATTTTTAATTATTTCTTTAAAATTTTAATTTTAATCAATTTATTTTAATTTCACTTAGTTTTCGACTTTATTTTAATTCAATTTAAGATATTAATTCAATTTTACTAAATTGTAAATCCATTGATGAAAAAATAAATAAGTAAATAAAAAATAAAATAAATTAAATTAATTCATTATTAATAATGACAAAGAAAAAATGAGAATCAGCTTCAACTACCTCAATTGTGCATCAGAGCAAAACTTCGTACTCTCTTGCAAACAAAGTTTCAGAAAATGAGAGTTTCTTGACAACTTAATTATTTAAGAAAGAAAATTAAAATAAACAATTAATAGGTTTTACTATTAATCACATCTTTGCTTAAGTGTTTTTATACTTTGAATCCCAATCTTATATCAATTATTCAAAATAACCTACAAAATTGCACAAAACCCTGAAAACCATCAATTTTTAATGTTTTTGTACCGATTTTTTTTAATATGTAGATATATTCATAAACTGACTTCAGATTTGAATTCCTCTCATCAAAATACATATGAAAAGATGTGCTTTTTAAACAAATCCTTCCTATTTTTTACTATATTCTGCATTTTTAGAAAATACGTTTTTCACACATTTTTAGCTTCAAATTGATCTAAAAATCGAATACGGACGTCTTCGGATGAGATTTTTTTTGGAAAATGTTGCTGAGATTCAGGACTTTCTTATGATATATATCCGCCCACGGAGGCAGACGGAGGAAATAGTTAAAACTATTTGTGAATTTAAAATTCCGAGAATTTATAAGTTTTCTTAAAATGAAAAATAAAAGAAATTTTTTTCCCGTTAAACTTGCATCTCATATCGTTAACGTGTTTATTTTTAATATATTTCCAAAAAAAAAAAAGTCAAAATTTAACCGATTTTACACCATTTAATAACTACTCATAATTACATCAGTTTTCACTATTTTTCAACTTTGAATACAAATTTCCATGTCTAGAATTTTTTTTTGAAAAAAATGGTTTCATATCCGGATCCTACAACATCTTTACTATAAGAAACGATTCCAACATTTAAAAAAATCCAACCTTCATACCAAGTAGTTTTTTCCACTTTTTCCCCACTGTGCGTCGTGCGTCGTTGGTCGATGGCGAAGTGTCGTTTTGTTACTTGTCCTCATTGGCGCGCGATCCTTAAGGAAAATTATAAATTCACAACGTGTATGCTATATTGTCGCGATCAATTTCATTCGGAACCTCAGACCTCTCAGAGTGATCCCCATAGTCTGGACTCGGTGCGGTGGTGCTGGTCAGGGACCCGCCTGACTTGGTGACTCGATATCGCAAATACCAGGAACGTGTTTGCTTCTCCATGTGGGTATCGAATAAGTCACCTGTCCACTTCGATATTCTCCCCGTGTAACACACGCACTGACGGATATTTCGCATAGAGTCCGGTTCGTAATTTTTGTTTCCCGTGTGGTGTGTCGTTCTTTTTATTTGACCAGAATCCATCGAATACTGGTTCTGAATTCGAACCACCTCTCCTGATGGCCAAAAGAATCGGGCAATAATAATTATCTCTCTCCACCTGCATGAATGAATTTTTCAATTCATTCAGCCGTCGCAACTCACATCCATCAGTCATTGTAACTGATTTGATTCGTAACACAAGTTGAATGTTATGGTCAGAGATTGGATGGAGTGGTAAGGGGAAGGGCCGGGTACTGCTCCAGACACAGCGGGATATCCATTTCTGATGACCATGAAGTGATAGTGATGATCATCATTAGGGAAGTGACCCTAAATCATATGAGCGCGTGAGAAAAACTAAAAAGATTCGGTTTTACGGGACCGGAGTCGAGAAAAGATTTTGGGGAATTGGGGAACTAATGAAATTACTATGTCAAAGGCATGGAATATACAGATATCATTTAATTAATAAAGGCACAAGGTGTGATTTGATCGGTTCATCGTAACTGGTCAGGTATCTCTCTTCTTATTTTCGTTAGTTCCAACTTTCAAGTTATGAGTTTTATTGGTTCCAGCTGGGATATGCGAGCTATATGACCAGTCCACCAGAGTGTACATAGCTTAAATTTTTTGAGCTCCATTGCCTACAGATCATGATTTTTAAGTCTCCGGAATCGTCCTTCCTCACAAGGCTAGACTTTCCTCTCGAACGCTCCTAAGAAGTCGGAGTGCTTTTATTAAGCACCGAAGTCTCGGAACCATGTGAGAGTACTGTCAGAATCATCGTCTTGTACAGCAGGAGCTTAAAAGTTATGATAAGGTTTCTGGAGCAATCGACCGGCTGTTTCTATCGACTCAAGTTATTTGAAGGACTTCAAATTCATGCTCCGACACCTTAATTGTTTCACCACAGCTTGTTTTGTTCACCCGATGATGTCCATGTGGTCCGCGTTAGCTAGAATCTCGCTGGACCTGTTGACTATGATCCCTTTTGCTGACGTACCAGACCCACAGATTGCTTTTTCTAACGCCATGTTGAAGAGGAGGTAATCCAAAACATATCCCTTTGTTGGAATCCGTTTTATATGTCGATTGGCCTAAATAGCAATCCGACTGTTTTAACAACGCTTATTAAATTGGCCACAGTCAAACTGCATACTCGTGTGAACTTTAATATTAATGAGTAACATCGCAAAGTACCTATACTTCGTTAACTTCATACAAAAACTCGGATTTAATTTTAACCTAAAGCTGAAAAACTAATCGAAAGACATTCAATTATTGACTTTCTGATCACGACACTTATGCCTAAGCATGTCTAAGTACTGAGATAATTCCTCACAAAACAACTGCCCCAAGGGTTTTCTGTTAGCAACTAATAAATACAAACTCTTGATAAAACTGTCCATTTCCAAAGACTGAACAAATAAAAATAAACTTTCCCTTAGAATTCTCCCAGATTAACCATAAACACCTGCTGCCTTATCATTATTAACCTCAATTAATTAAACAAAAAAAAAAAAAAACGAACCAAATACATTATCCAATCACCGCAATCGAACAACATCGATAATTCAAAATCCAATATTGTCGTGACCACCTACTTGATCCGTGTTAACTGGGCAAAGAACTAAATAAAATAATTCCAAACAAGCTCATGGAAATACGAGATACATAGATACTAGTAAGATACTCTGTGGGTATCACTATATTAGATACTTTTTGAAATATCACACAATTTCCCAGCTGCCAACAAAATTGCCCACGGTAAGGTCATTGCTGACCATGTCATCGTACCATTTGTCAACATGGCTTATTCGAAAAAATGCATTTTATTCGTACACCGCGAATATGCGTGATTAACTTGCGCACCTGAGAGTAAGCGATAGTGGTATACACTCGAGTGGAGTTGGAGTGGCTTACTTGTAGATACGAGTACGTATGTATACCGCCCAACCCCACAGTGCTCAGGTTTTGTTGTTGATGTTGTTGTTGTATGATCTGACCAGAAACAAGTTGTTGCAGCAGCAACAGCCACATGTGTCGGTTTTGTCGTCTGTTTACCTGCGCTGCAGCCAATGGAGAGGTGTCTAGACATTGTACGTGAGTTTAGCCTACGCATTTGTTCAGCAATGCAGACAAATTGGATTAAATGTCGAAAATTGGAACAAACATTTTGGCCCGGTATCGGACAAGTGTCCGGCGCGGGCAAAGCTCTCAAATTTCTTCGCACTCACTGCGGTTTCGGATTGAATGTGCAACATGTTGGTGAAGTTTTTTCATTTGGTAATAATATTGATTTCTGCTGCAATCTGGTAGTCGAATTACACACTCTCTGGGGCTTTGGATATTAGGTCCGAAAACATTTATAGATTGACTTTTCACTATTTTAATGTGTCGTTGACAATTTACATTTTTGAAATATGTATTAAATGTCATTTGTTGATGGTTGACGCCTTTTCATGGAATTCAAAAGTAACAACTTACTAACTTATTAAAAATGGTGAACCTACAAGTGATACGATGTTTTTTATTATTAAAATCTGAGCAGCATTTGCAGTATAGCCATATCTAAATATTAAAAATAAAATTGTGGAAGACAAACCAGGATCAAAAATTATTAACTGACAGTTATTGAAAAATGGACCTGTTACTCCCTGGTAATGGCGTTCTTCGTAGGAAAATGGATCAATGACATATCAAAAACTGACGTTATTTGAATTCTTTAGATGCTCTACGAGAATTTGTATAAAGCCCCAAATAGGACAAGTTTGTTTGTTGAAAATTGGGGTAAGTTTAAAACAGCCACAAAATTTTGGGAACGACTGGAATGCCAGAATATAACTGTTTTATTATTTCAGTAAATTTTAACCATCCCTGGTGATTTTGGTAAGATAGATTGAATAAGTGACAGATAATGAGATAATTGATCTTGTAACAACTTTCAAACAATTGAAAGTATTATTTTTGCCTTGATACAATTTGAAGATTAAAATGCCTGCATTTTTGGGGCTTTAAAATTAAAACTATTAATTCTTGTCAAAAGTCATATGAAAAGCAATGATTTCGAATAAAATTTGAATAAAATTGCCAGGAACTGTCAATCTTTCGATTCAACGAACGGAATTAATGAAAAACAATTTTACAGTTCAAAGTTAGATATTTTAAAATGTCAAAATGAAGTTTAAGATATTACTTCCAAAAGAAACATTTTGCTGCATATTTTAATTTTTGAACAATCTAAACTTAAAAAGAAAACAAAATTAATTTTTAAATTATAAGTTGAAGGTGAACTAAGGTGACTAATTTTTGAAGTCTCAGCATTGGAAAGATAGGCAGAAATTTAAAAAAAATGAGTTGAAAGTGCAGCAGGTTAAATAATGAGATGTCAAACATCATCTTATGTCAGAGTCAATTTGGAAAATCTATTATTTATTTATTTTTAAATAAACGAGTGCGATTACATTACCTGGCTAATGTTAATTTCAAACCATAACTTATTTCCATTTTTGCGTTTTATTGAACAGATTAAACTGCCTAAAAAGGAATATGTAGATACGTCTTATTAGTTTTCCATACCGCAAAAAGAGCAATTTTTTAGTGAAATCCGAATTAGCCAATGGAAAGCTACATTGCAACTAATACGATTATGACAAGAAGTGATACTTACCATGGCATGTTTTCAGTCGTGTTAATCCAACATAAGTCCAGCATTTGAAGGGTGCTGAATCTGATACTTTGGGCAAACATTATTTCCGGGAGCTAGAGACTACTTGAAAATCAGTTCTTAAAATTGCACCTCACTTCTTTCCTAGTACAAGATTCAGATATCCCCCTGGTACAGTGGTGTACCATAGACCAACATAAAGATCCCACATGTACTCCTTCTACACAAAGGTAATGGTCCAGGCAAAACGAAATATGATAAATCTCCTTCTATTCAGAGTGATCGCAAATTGGCAACAGACCGCAACCGAAATAAGATCCAACCACTGGCGAATATGTTCTGTTCCTGCCCCGATGATCTGACCTTAACCAGGATCAAAAATGCACCACATATATGTTTATGTGCATATTCGCCTCGCAATGCAACCAAAGCGGCCAAAACATATCCAAACATAACTCTTATGGTTTTGTTTCATTTTCGCATTTGGATCATAGCCAAGACACGAAAGAAATTCAAGAAGTGAACAATTGCTCCGTAGGCGAACGATTTAACCCAAGACCGAGACTGTCTCTGTCTCAGGACCGACTTGGTTCTATGGACTGGACCACAGATTCGAGCGTAAATGCGAATGCATTTCGGTTTTCACTGCTGGGCGCGCGAAATAAAATTTATCGACGGCTTAATAAATTGTCGGGTATCCTGCTGGGTGTCTATGGGGAAATTTATTACTTTTGCTTCCTTAAATTAATTTAACATCGCAATGATACGCAACGAACACGATATAACACGCACTCGAACGTAATGTGCCAATGCAATTGGTCATGTGAGATGCAGGCCAACACCGGAGGGTCAAAACGCACCGCACTGCCATAGCCATAGCAATAAAACGAAGACTGAGACATGGATTTGGTTGTTATTGTTGGATGTGTTTCTGAACGGGGGTATTATGGAACCTAGCTCTGGGCCAACAGTGGGAGTTGATGAACGGTTTAGTGGCCTATGGACAGCGAGTTGGGATTTCTGGAAAAACACAAAATATGACTTCTTTGCAGCAATAATGGGTGTTTGGTGGAATTTAAATGATATCGTGCTGTTTTTTACTTTTATTTTTTGAGGATTATGTTCATATACATACGACTATACATATGTACATTCTCGTAACTGTAGATGGTGTACTCAAAAAATATTTCCACTTGGAACTTTTGTAACTGGCAATATGTACCTTTACAATGATAAGATGCCCAAAATACTTATATTTCCGGTTGCTATAGTCCACAAGTATGTCAAGTTTCGTCATGGTGGTCTTAGGCTTAAGGGCTCTTCTATACCAACACCAAACCAAATCTCAAATCAAAATTAAAGACAATTAAATTGACTGCGGTTTTGACATTTGATTGCTCCGTTTGTATTTAACTATCAACTCGGATGTCAAGTTCAGGAAGATTTGATTATTTTGCATAGTTACTCTTTTTACTCGGCTTGCATTAAAGATTAATTTTTAAAATGTTTCAACTATATTATAAAAAAGATCAAAACAAAAATTAACACAGTTAAAAAAACAGTCGGCCATTCCAGTCAGGTTCGATTGGAATAAAGTCAAATTGGCAACTCTGCTTTAAACGCGTGGCATAAGAGAAATGTCACAACTTATTACTTTATTAGATTGCTACTTTTGTGGGCACATCTTTTTCTGAAAATATGAAATACAAATCAAAGGAAGAAAAGATAATTTTTACAAAACATTCAATCAACTGTCACATTGGTTAAGCCGATTCGAAATCATGCCTTTCTTATTGAAAGCAGTAACTCTACATATTTAATACTTTAACGAATTGCTAGTGTTGCCATTTTTATCCAATTCAATAGAAGACACTTCATATGCAGTCTTTTAGAAGTTGTTTCTTTTTCGGATATCATTAAATGTCATTAACATGAAACTATGTTCACTTTCTTACTTTTAGCTTTTCATCACCTGACAATATATTACAAAAAAAGGCAAACATTTTTGATGTTTTGTAAAGAACAAGTTAAAATGGGAAAAAGTGAGAAAACATGAAAAAGACTCGCCTTAAAGGAGTCCAATGTCAAAAACGTCAAAGTTAACTGCTTAAAGAAAACAATTTAATGACAGCTGAAAGATAATTTACTAGAAACTTTCCTTACATTGGAAAGTAGAAAATAAAGTAAATAAAAACAGAACTTCTCACCCAAATGTCAAACGAGCGTTTAAATTCTTTTCTTGTTATTAAAATTCTTAGAGTTTTGACAGCAAAAGTGATAAAATTCTAAATTGTATAATTTTTCAATTTCTTAAAAAACGGAAATCTCTGCGATATGGTCAGTTTTGTTCTATGTTCAGCTGTCATTTTTCAATATTTTGTAGCATGAAAACCTGGACCTTTTTTAAGGAAAAAAAAACAACAAATAAATGAATAAAATCTCGACAAGTGTATTTCTAAAAAAAAAATAAGAAGAAAACGTCGATAAATAAGTCAAATAGTTTTTTTCATGAGAAATAGTCCATGAAAAAAAGATTAATGTTGGAGCTATGGCATGAAATTATGTTTTAACAATTTTAATTGTCAAAATTGACATTTGATTCTCTTGGCAGCCTAATCATCGCATTCTGTAACCGTTGTTCTCATCAAACATATCTACACACAGGGTAAACTAAACATTTGACATTTTATTGAGTATCAGTCGAAAAATTAATCATTGGTTTAAGATTCGAACGAGTAACATGTTGGTTTGTGGAACACATCCAATTGCTGTAGATTGCGATTTTGACAGTTCTTAGAATATGTTTAATTTTAATGCTGTTTGAACTGATAATTGTTTTTGATTTTTACGAAAAATTTCAGATTCTAGAACCACTTACAAAAAAGAACACAAGGCTATGTAATTTTTCCTTCTTGAAGGTCGAAGAGGTACTGTTTTTATCATTTACCCTTTCACATATCTATACGGCCAAAGCCAACCTATCGTAAATTAAAGATTCCGCACGTGATCACACACTAAACAATTTGTGGTTATTTGCACATAATATACTCGGCCCCATGAACAATTTATTAATGCCGGACCAGCACCGCACCATGGTCATTGATGATGGTGCGGCATTTGGCCTTGATCTCCACTGAAAGTGATGCACCAAGCACAATGCCGCCATTGCCTGGCCACTATCGGTATCGGACGGGGACCAGACCACAAAAGGTGTAGAATGTGGATATAAGTCTGCTGGTCCGCTCCTATAAGCACTTTGTTAAAGTGTAATTACGGGCATTGAAGAAGTGTGCTCCATGACTTTGTTACTTCACACCTTGGTCTCTTACTGACAGTTGCACGATTCGCAGTCGCGTCCAACTCAAGCCAAAGGCAGCCGATACCGATATACAACATTCGTTTGGTGAGTGCAACAGGATAAGCTTCTATAAGTCCATTCTTCGAAGAGTTCTTTTATGTCGGCTTTGATGAATCTGTTTGAGATTATTAATTTATTGCTGTGATTTCGCTTCCGTTTAGTTTGAAAAAATGTATTTTTGCTTTTCCAACAGAGAAAATAAAAATTATAAGAAATAACAAAAGATTAAGGAAGCCAAAAGTCCAGTGCCGCATTAATTTTGTTATGGTCCTTTCAGACTTATTACCAACGTTAAACAAATGATTAACTTAAGTGTTGAAGCTAGAAATGATAATGATAATCACTTATGGAATATTAAACAATTCGAAATGAAGATGAGCGTGTAATTATAAATTAATTGTCAATCATTACACGTCATGGGTGGCCAAGACATTTCTGACATAAGCTTGGCATTTGCAACTCAAGGCTGTCAATGACTTAAACATTTGGCTCGTGCCAATGTGTTTACATTTTTTTTCCATCCTGAATATCCCAGGAACTAAATAAATGGTGAAGATCGGCGCTGTCGGAAAATAATATCTACTAAAGATAATTTTGAACATAAAATATGCTAATCAATTTATTTACATAAATCAATTTTATAAATTATTTTAATTAAGGTTATTTTTACACAAAACATTACAAAAGATAAAAGAAGAAGAAAAAAGTGTATTTAAAATCTTATCACAAACGTCAAAATGTTCGTTTTGATTAAAATATTACTAATTTGGTTCCTATTTGTAAAATATGTTTGACAAATATGGTTTAATAAATATGTAGGTAATTGTCGTTTAAAAAAACATTAAGATTAGGTATTTCTGTTCAACACTCTTTAAAAATTCACTTTTCAATTTGAATTTTGACTGATGCTGAAGTACTCGGAATATCAGTGAAGACTTAAAAGTTAAATAGTTGCCATCATTTGTGTATTCAAACTTTTAAGAAAAAATACATTTGTCTTAAAAGCACTGCTGAAATGTCACATTGTCAATAATAGTAATAGAAGAACAAGTTTAACAGTTTTTGGATGGACTGTTGAAATTTTCGAAAACGTATTCGTCAAAAATATGCATTTTAGAATGTGAAGACCTTTTTAATATTGATTTTGACATTTGAATATTTTTCACATTATTTTTAGAATTAAATACATACATTTATGTGCTAACTGAGCGAAAAAACGCTTTCGATAGTTACACATTTTACATATCAATGAACGGAATCGACATCTACAGAAATATTACTTGACCTAGAGCTGGAAAAGATGTCAACTGTCAATAAATGTGTCATGTTATATTAAAAATTAAACTGAGTGAGACAATAATATTCTTGAGTGAAAATAGAGGAGAAATATTTCAGGGGCGAAGCGATGGCGACGGCGGCGGCACTGGCTGCAATACTACTAATGTAGTATTTTTAGTAACGCCAGTGAAAATCAATTGATTCGACATGTCATAAACACTGGTATAACATAATTATAGCTGCTTAGGACAGTTATACAGTTTTTAATGTCCGACTTATAGGCAAATGTCAAAAATGATGCTCCTAAGAAATGTTCTTCAGAACAAAAAAACAAGAAAAGTGAAATATGGGTTTCTGTTTTTAATAGTGATTCTAAATTTAGTCCTTAAAATCTCACGGTGAACCCTTTTAATCTTTTATGGCCTCATCAATGTAAACTTAAGCAATTCCTTACGTCAGACGAGATATAAGTTTAAAAAAAAAATCTTAAAAACAAAACAAACCATGCACATTTTAAATGAAAATCTATTTTTTGTTCTCCGCAAGCCCCAAGGACACAGCCAAAGTAATTCGTATTCATGAATTCTCCAGAAGCTGTTCTTCGTTAACAAAGGACCGAGTAAATTAAAAAAAAAGAACAATAAAAAAAAGTTTCAGTCTACTAGCTTCTGGCTTCGACAAGGACACGCCCACTTGCAGCTGAATATTTAACTCATTTTTAAACCAAAAGCTCTGATTTAAGCATTCAGGAATCTGTTTTACTTAATTTTTGCCCCTCGATGATGGTCGCCGTCGCAGTCGCAGTCCATTACCATACCGAAAAAAAGTAACGATCAAGAAGTAAAATTTTTTGGCGGCATTCTTGCGGCTTCCGCTCACTGAGGTTTCGCGAATGTTACTTAAAAATGTGTCCGCAGGTGTTTACCTTACACCTCTTAGCTTAAATCTTTTGTGTCCAAGGTGAATTATATGAGGAGTTTCCTTTTTAGATGCTTAAATAAGAATAAGTAATAAATAGTGAGGTATAGTAAGTTATAAGAAACTAGCTGACCCGACAGACTTCGTTCTGTCAAAAAGATTTAAAATGCGATAGGGCGGTGTGTGAGGTTCAGCACAGGTGACGAAAGTATCTTCGCTTCCACGAACTTTGGCCACCCTGACAATTTGCTTCAATCAAAGTGAAATTACAGCTTGAATGACATAACAACATGCTTGTATTGTCAACACTGAAAAAAATTTCAATTTGACAGAACAATCCACATTAACAACATTATCCTCCATTTATTGAATTCATTAGTTACAAAAAATGTGGTAAATGAAGAACCACTCGACCGATTCTGTGCGAACGTCGCATAAACCACCTACTTAATAGTCCGAACAAAGCCTAAACATTTGGTTTAGATAAGTGAGTAGTTAAGCAGTATAAAATTGAGAAATTAGTACAGTAGTAAAAAAAAGTAACAAAATTGTATTGCAGAGAAGTAAATACGAAAAAAAGAAAAATTTATAAGAGTTGTGAAATTCACCTTCAATTCATGTTTTTTAATTCACAAACAATCCGTGACTGTTAGGATTTTGCGTATTCATTCAAAAATTTGCTCCTCCAAAGATATTTTAATGCACTCGCAACGCTTAAAGGAACAGACGCTCATCGTATATATTGAATCCAATGCTGACGCTACTGTTGTTGGTTGATGATGATGCCGTTGCTGCTGTTGTTGTTGCTGATTCTTCATCTTTATCTCCTCTTCCTGCACTCCATGGCGATGGCATTGGCATAACCCAGAATATAAGAAGATCACTCTCGGCCCATTCGAGACGCTATATAGCTATTAATGACCGGATGCTCCACGATGTTCGATCTCTCTTGCTGGAGTGGTATTGGTAATACCGAGGGATTACAGTAGTGTGCCTGTACTGGCCATCGCATCGTCGTCGGTCGTCGTCATCATTGTTGTAGTCGTCGCAGTTGGACAGAACTGGTTCTTTTTCCTCTACGAGTACCTATATGTGCCCGGTGCTGGTGGCTCTGGCTCTGGCTGGCTGGGCTGGGCTGGACTGGGTGCTCCATTGAATGCTTTAAGAAAATTAAGTGCACCTTGCTACCTGACTTGCAGGTAATGATTTATGATACCAAAGATAATGAATACAGCATTCGGGAAAATTAAGTGGATACGTGCTCCGATGATGGTTGCCTCGATGGTGTATACTGGCGATGCTAGTCGAATGATTCCAGCTTCTGATGATGATGATGCTGATGATGATGATGGCAGTAGTAGCAACGCAGCGCCGCCGCAGCAGATCAAGATGCGTTATGTTTTCCTCTTGTTCTTCACAAGAGTATCTAAAGATAAAAGAGGCGTATGCATGGATGAAAGTATCTTTGCTCCCGTAAAGTGAATTATGCCTGGTGCGCAGGACAATACTGGCGTTGTCGAGCCAAAGAAGAACTCCAGTTCGAGTTCGAGCCAGTGCATCATTTTATGATGAGAAAATTTCATCGACACAAAAAAAAAGAATACCACTTTTATCACATTTTTATCTGAGGGCTCAGATTGAGATTTCAATGCGAGTATCTATGAGTTGTGTATCTCTGGAAGTTGTTGTTGACTCGCCGCCGCCGCCACCACCGCTCCGCCATCGCCACCGCACCGAGCCGCGAAGCAAGTTTAATTACCAAGGGAAATGAGAATAATGAAGGAATTGATAACTTTGATTGATTGTATAGAATTTATTGTATCTGGAGGTTGAGCTATTGTTTGATCACAGATAGGAATCAAAAAGAAGTTTATATTTATATCTTTTTTTTGTTGTTGTTGTTTTTGAGATTCTTGTTTTATTAATGGACGAGGAGAAGAGAGTCTTCTTTTGTGTGATGATTCTCGAGTCTTAATCAAATCAATGGTATGAGCCATGATGAGATCAGTTAATGCGATGGGAGAGAAGTTCTTTTTTCTCTACTTAGAGTAATCAGTTAATAATTATGGGATGGATACAAAAACAAATGCATACATACATATGTACATATATATGCGATTGGAAATAATGAATGAATGATATTAAATAAGTTTTTTTTTTAAAGATAGAAGGATGGAAACTGTTAAAAAGGTTTTTAGGGATTTTTATTATTCAAACAAAATACAAGCGTACATTTTTACATATAAAATATATGTATTAATTAAGTCCGTTGAAGCAGTGGAAAATAATTTAGTTAACGATGATGGTTTCCTCCTTTTTTTGAAAACTTGAAACCACAATTTTTTTTCCTAAATGGAAAGACTGAAAAACATCAGTCATCAGTTATTTCAAGCAAAAATATGCAATTTTTGAATATCCGCCGACATAATTTGCGGCGATGATAATTCTAATGAATTTTTAAATTTGAATTAAAATGGGTTTGATGGTATCTCCTAGAATACCATATGTACTACACATATACTGCATCCAGCATCTATAACAAGTGACGTAAGAAGTAATTCAAAAACTTTTAAAAAATGAAGATTTTTATTGTGGAAAACAAAATGTTCTAAGTTTGTTTAGGTAAATATTACTTCCGAAACGCCTGATTTTATACTTTCAGACAATGACAGTCTTCTTTCATTATTCATTCGTCAATGTCATCTGTTCAAAATCTATTGTGCTTGAAATTCAGGACAAATGCGGTAGCACTTATTTTTGTAGCTTCACATTTTATTACTAAAAACATAAAATAACAAAGTTTTAGGAAACTGAACGGATGCATTTGTTTAAGGCATAGAAAGTGTCATTAAAGTTTATAGAGAATTGTCATAGACGTCATATATGACAACGACAGATAAAAGTGAACCATTTGACTGCCCTGCAGAATACCAACACAAATCAACTCATAGACATCTTTTGACTTTAACATTTGGTATCAGGACATTATTTCGATGTCAAAATGAAGGTGTTGTGAGATTTCAAGATGTGCAATTTGACAGAAAATGTTAGGTATGTTGGTTTTGTATTATTCAAAAACTATAGAGATGATATTTTGAATAAAATATAATTAAGAAAAACACTAAGACGACTGACATGTTCTGATTTGGACGAGGCATTAAGAAGTGTCAATATTCTCGTCCTGCCTATTATATTGGATCAATTTTAACCTCTTGAACTCTGTATGACATTTCCATTAACAAGCTTGTTTGAAATACGATGTCCGAGGTTGTTATTTTAAAGAAGACAGGGCTGTAGACCTACTCGTACATATCTTCATTTAACTCGGTGTTTTTAAAAGTTGTAGTGCTATTCCAATGCTGAATTCCATGAGCCGTTTTTGGTCCTTAGGAAATCAGGTTGGACAACCCATCAATTTGACTAAATGTTAAGTGCTTAGTTTTTTTAAGCTTCAAAACAAAACTTATAGGACACTTTATTTAACATCAAAGATGTAGGTACATACATACATTACATATGTAAGAAACCCTAATTAATAACATTTTATGAAATATACATTAAAATTCTGATCTTGATCATACTGGACGAATATATGAGTATCTTTCAAGTTTTTCCTTAGTTTTTTAATTACCAAAAAATCGTCTTTTTCAAATTTCCTTAACTGATGTCTTATTCCCTTAAAGTTAGTTTTGTGTAACCAAAATCTGTGGCAATATATTCCAGACCATTTTTCACAATTACAACTTCATGGGTTGGTTTTACGTGGTGTAACTTCGGTTAAATTTCAACCTACAAATCTTACCACTTGTCTTCTCTTTTACTGTCAGTACTTCTTTGAAGGACCAACATCCGTGTGATGGCGCTTTGTAATTAAACTATCAACTTTCAAAAATAGAAATACATTAAAAAGGCTTTCACTTATCCTAAACCTGCTTTCAACTATAGCAAAGTTAACAATGACGTCTCAACAAATAGCACGCCATCAACATTTCCAAATGCCAGCGCCCAGTTTTCGTCGGCAAATTTTAAATGGTTCGATTTACCCGACATCGAACACCAAAAAGGCTCAACAAACATTCATCCTACAACTCTTTTCAAATCGCCATTCGGCACACGGCAAACTGCAATGTATAGTTATGGCTTAAACCTCTTTGACAAAAAGAAGAAAAACAAAAACCGAAAAAAAAAACAAAAACAATTTCCTTGCACTAATTGCTTACCATACCCAAAAAGCCAGCAACTAAAGATCTTGCCGCCATAAATAACCCACCTTCCGTTTACGGTAACGGGGTCTGTTCAAAAAGTAACTAATGTCGAACACAAATAACTTTGTATCCTGTGCGGTATAACTAAGTGCATTTTGTTGTTCCTCCACAAGCAATATGGATGGACCAATATTTCACCAACCTCTAACTCGAGGAGCCTTCCACTTCCAACCTTACGCATAAGCGTCTCAATGTATCTTTTTAGTCGCCACGGGCACCGGCAGCCGCTGCACAAATCGAATTCAAGAAGTCAGTTGGTTATTGCCTTGGAGCTTGGCTTACGACAACGACAACGACAACGACAACGACGACGACGCGACGCGACGCACGACGACAACGATGACGACGATTGCACTATCTCCGCCATCACACGCAAGTACCAACTTAACTGGCAAAAGTCAACCGGCCCGGCCCGGCCAGGCCAAACCAACCAATTGAAAACCAATTTGGTAATGACTTTGGTAAATAATTAAGAGTATGCGCCGGATAAAATATGCAAATGCCCTCTGGACTGCGCGGGGGTCTTCTATTTTCTATCCATTCCATATTATGCATTTGGTCACCAAGCACCGTCGACGACGACGACGGAACTGAGTGGGAGAAGAGGAAGTGCTTATGTCAATTAGGTAATTTGGTGCATCAAAGTAAAGCTTGATCTTTAGATGCAGTTCCATACAAAACAAAAGATACACCAGATTCTTATCTGCATAAGAAAAGCCCGTCGGTGGCGGGCGGGCGATGCATATACGACGACGAACGACGCTAACCCAAACTTCTTGATACCATATTGAAAAATGTTTCCCGAAACGCCGAATAAGTGTTGTAATGCTGAATGGAATGCAAACGACTCCTCTGTCTAATGCTCGAATCTGAGGTTTTCTTTTTTTTTTTGGTTTTGGAAACTTGTTTAATTATTTTTTGTAGTTTGCGGATGGAACGCTTTCCAAATCCACCAAAGTTGAGTCTATGGACTACGGGAGTATAGGTATTGCTCGACTGTGCAATTATTCGAATTCGCGATTACGATCCTCGGGCTAAGGCGGCACAAGATGATCGCCATAGACATGGTAGTTCCATCTATGGAACTATTAGTGGTATTGAATTCGAAAAACGCAATCGTTAACATTTTTTAGTTTATAGTCTGGCCAACAAGAAATCGAACGAAGATGAATGTATGTAAGACCTTGGTCGGGAGCTGAGATTACAACCATTTGTCTTTTAAGCCAAATCTTGAAGTCAAAAGATGTGTTTGTTTGCGATGTGGGTAGTCATCTTGGTCCACATTCATTTGTTGTTGTCTTAAATGACGTCTATGACATTTATAACTTCTTCTTAATTTCTCTGCATTGTAATTGTAATTGTAATTGTAATTGTAATTGTAATTGTAATTGTAATTGTAATTGTAATTGTAATTGTAATTGTAATTGTAATTGTAATTGTAATTGTAATTGTAATTGTAATTGTAATTGTAATTGTAATTGTAATTGTAATTGTAATTGTAATTGTAATTGTAATTGTAATTGTAATTGTAATTGTAATTGTAATTGTAATTGTAATTGTAATTGTAATTGTAATTGTAATTGTAATTGTAATTGTAATTGTAATTGTAATTGTAATTGTAATTGTAATTGTAATTGTAATTGTAATTGTAATTGTAATTGTAATTGTAATTGTAATTGTAATTGTAATTGTAATTGTAATTGTAATTGTAATTGTAATTGTAATTGTAATTGTAATTGTAATTGTAATTGTAATTGTAATTGTAATTGTAATTGTAATTGTAATTGTAATTGTAATTGTAATTGTAATTGTAATTGTAATTGTAATTGTAATTGTAATTGTAATTGTAATTGTAATTGTAATTGTAATTGTAATTGTAATTGTAATTGTAATTGTAATTGTAATTGTAATTGTAATTGTAATTGTAATTGTAATTGTAATTGTAATTGTAATTGTAATTGTAATTGTAATTGTAATTGTAATTGTAATTGTAATTGTAATTGTAATTGTAATTGTAATTGTAATTGTAATTGTAATTGTAATTGTAATTGTAATTGTAATTGTAATTGTAATTGTAATTGTAATTGTAATTGTAATTGTAATTGTAATTGTAATTGTAATTGTAATTGTAATTGTAATTGTAATTGTAATTGTAATTGTAATTGTAATTGTAATTGTAATTGTAATTGTAATTGTAAGTCTATATATACAAAAAAGTGTTAAACTTAAATGTATCTTCTTTTGCACAACCCATGTTACTCTGATTTTCTATATGTCGACAGGTACCAGTAGGAAGATTCCTATCTTCGAAGCAAGTTGCATTGGTAACGTGTCATCTTCATCCTTTCGCCGACATTTCGGTGGTATGGAATTGTGTATGCCAAAACTATAAAAAGCCAAAACCTTAACCAGCAAGAGCTCTCATACCAAATCTATAGCATCTTCGACGCACTCGCGTTGAATTTGTAAATCGATATGATCTTCGATGTACACGAGAGTGCACTAGAGAGATCCAGATATCGGTCGGTTCGATCGAAGTGTTCCAAGCCAAACTATGCATGCAGTGCTATTCGCATGAGCACCATTTCTAGCAGCACCTATAACTGATGCTCAAGCTCATGTCTGCCTGGTCATAGTAATTTTGTGGGGTGAGTATTGACTTTTCGCGTGAGATAACACAGCACAAGACTAGCGAGCTGTCTCTGCCGCTCGTACTGCAGCAATGCGTGACAGACCAGAACATGTGAATCGCTTGTAGCTGGTGTAATGTGATACATCGGGCTTGAATTGAACGTTGATAACACCAACCGCCATCACCAGCACCTCAAATGGTCCCGCTCAACATTGCCTGGCCTGGCCATGGCCATGTCATCCCCCGGCTGGACTTATTATTTATGAGTTCAACTTGAGTCGTGTTGAACACATGGTGACACGGAACCATAACACGGGTTATACGTAGGCTTGCAATCTGTGTTGTGACTAGTGACGTGATGTATGCCACTTGTTTCCTTCATCGGTGCTCGTTGCTTGTTGGCTAGCAGAAGGCAGTCAACCGTTGCGCCCATATTGCACTGGCGTGGCGGCATCGGCAGCGGTCTATAGGGGAGATAGTTAACTGTTAAGTAACTTGTAGCGATTTCACGGTATGGCACTGAAGCGCGGTGCATATATTAATTTACACCTCCTCGGGCGGTTGAATTCAACGCCCACGCACTGCCTCCCGAGCCAATGCAATTGCCAGTGAGCGTGAAACTTTTCAATTAGCCGCAATTAGGTGGGCATTTATCTGGCTTTACTACCGCCGTCATAGCACCACCACCGCCGCATCGACCGTACCGACCGCCCAGCCAGCAAAGCGATGCAATGCATGTTAAGAAACGGAGGGGCTGCGATTGCCTTTGGATTATTTGTTCTGGTTAGTTTCGAAGTGGGCGTTTGTCGGGGCGCAAATACCTGTTGCACTCGTGGGGACATTTGTATATTGACATTCCTGAGGAACTTGAAAAGGACATTTGCATAAAATAATATTTTCATAAAATACAAAAAAAAAAAAAAACAACAACAACAATTATTATGGGGGAATTTATATCAACCTAAGATTGGTATGCCTTAGATTAGAAAGAGATATGCAACTGCTATGTAAATCTTTTTAGATTGCTTAAGGCTAACTTATACTTAAGAAGCTAAAGTCTAGATTTTGAATGGTAATTGCAATCAATTAAGATTGTGCAGCGGTTAATGAGTCTTAAAGCACTCAGCTATCTTATGGTTATGGGTTTTCTATAAATTTTGTTTGTGGAACATGGAACGAGTGCTTCCAATTAACTTAATGTCAACAAAACATTCCAATGTGTGAATATAATATCGACACCTGGACTGGAAGGAAGGTGTGTTGAGTTTAACAACATACATACATATACATATGTACATAAATCTCTGGCCTTGTACTCGTATAGTGCACCAAAATTTATGTAATCATCAATTGATTTTTCTAAGTGTAATCGCTTTTCAATGTCGTTTAAGACAAGTTGTGGAGAAGAAAATGATTTTTGAATGAACATTACTCTAACTCAATGACATAAAGTGGTTTCAAATTAAGAACACAGTTCATGAAGTCAGTTTGACAGTTTAACAGATTTGACAATTTTATATTCCTTTGATATTTTTTCAATTTTTCGTGACACTTGAATGGAGTTTTCTTTGCTTTTGACGTTAATTCGTCGACCGTCCTAAGAACATATAACTTCTAGAATCTTAACAATTAGTAAAATATTTTAACAACCAATGTTGACTTTTTGAACCAGGAACGACTGAACTTATTTCGATAAAACTACTAAAAGTTATCGAAAATAATAAGGGATCCTATCGGAGAATGCTAATTGGAAGAAAATAAAGAAGTCTGAACAATTACATTTTAGCAAGACGCATGGAGTCTATTTTTTCTAGGAAAAGTGGCGTTAAAAGTTTCACTTCAGATTAAAAAAATAATTTGAATCCGAAAGAACTAAAAACAACCTCTCATCAAACGCATTTAGAAAGAGTTTCTGTCTTCATTTGTGACAATGTTGAGTTAAACCGGCCGAACGCACGGTCCATATCCAATGTTCCTGACAAACCTCTCCAAAGCGCCCAAAAAAAAAAACAATTGCACTTTTTTTAGACCCAAATTATGTCAAGATGGAAACAAATGCCTCATCGTTTGTGAAGCATGTCAAACTGTTGAAGATGAATAAATCCAGATTTCCACTGATGAATCACTTTTAAAATCTATCTACTTGTATAAAACTTCAAGGTCGTCATACAGAAACTTCGTCAAATTAAATAGAAATTGAGAATACATATATTTTTAACTTATTGTCAATTTTTTCAAACCAATTTTAACTGACAAATTTTCCCACTCGATTCTAACGGCCAACATCTAGTCAACCATAGCGTAGTTTTTTCTTTGTCAAAACAAATTTAAAATCATCAAGAGTCAGTTACACCCCTATGGACACTTGTAACGGCAAAAGACCCCTATTAGCATTCAAATAAACACGCAAACACAATTAAAAACTACACCCTGCTCACCACCAAAAAGAAAGACCCATTCACACAAAACGTTCATAATCATTTGCATATAAATTATCCATCCATCTCTCGGATGCATTCAAATTCAACAGGTACTGAATGAAGAAGATTCCCACACCAAAAAACCTACCACACGATAACATCAGTTTGCACCACAATAAAAAAAAATAGTTACACAAAGGGATGAGTCCTTCCCCCATTCAATTTCCAATGCTCATCCACCATAAAAATAAAACAATTCCTTTTGCATGGAATTACCCTAAACAGTTCCTTAGTTCCTTTTGACTCGGAATCGGAACTCAGAAGTCAGAACTCCGCGAGACTGTTTAAGGGAACGTTTACATAATTATGCCTGTCACTCCGTTGTCATGGGAGACGGAGCACACTCAAGATCGTTTCGAAAAGGAGAACACGAAAAAAAGGAGAAAAACTAAGCAAAATTGAGAAGTTACAATGTCACTGATAAGACTAAAAGGAATCAATTATCCTGCGTCAATACAAAAACAACCATTAGATATGTCACGGCTCTTTGATGTGACGAGGAACGAAGAGTCACCATCACCAGTCTGTCTCCTGTCCCGTGTACGGCTCCGGAGCATCTTTCCATCCTAATCAGCAGCAGCGGCAGTAGCGGCCCGTAAGTTGTTGGTAGCTAAATTGAATTGCCCACACGAAGGTGGTGAGAATGTCCGACATAAGAGCCAACAAATTTTGCAGGACTTCAACGCATTTCCAATCTGTTCCTCTGCGAGGCGACGACGAACGGACGGGCGGCGCGGCGGCGTCGATGGATACTCGACGGACAACGACGAATGACGACGTCGACGACGACGATACAGGCATGTGCGGTATTTTCACGTGGAGCGATGGAAGCGGCTCCTTTGCGTTCGGACGATCGCAAAGCATATTTCACTAATAGCCGAGGAGCTGCGCTATGGTCGGAGGAAATTTTGTGCGTATCTGCGCGCAAACACAAATCGTTATCGGTGTGGGGATGGGAACTGGGATTGGGACTTGGATTCGGTTTCGGATTGCGAATGGGATATGCTACCGTGTGCCCGATGGACTGGCCGAGGCTGTTACTTACCCGCTGCCACCGCCACCAATCCTGAGATATACTCGCTCTGACAAACATTCGCGTTTAATCATTTATATTAGTAAGACTTTCGTTGGGGAATGCCTGTGCCACGGAAGCTGATGACGAAGTCAATGCTTTCCGATCGGACAATATAACGACGAAGACGCGATGCGACGACGACGACGTCCAGTCCACGATCGACATCATCGCACTTTCAGAACGCGGTGGAGGACCGATGATGGCTTGGCGAATGGCCAATGTCCAATATGCGAGGAGGTACACTCGTATACGAACTGTGAACATAGTTGGAGCGTGTGAGTGGTTAAATGCGCTCGCAGTGTTATTTGCAATCGCGTTAAGAATTTATTTCCATTCGACGAAGATGGTTAGATTGGCGAATATTCGGATGTCGGAATCCCTTTGATGTTGGGCCTCTTTGACGGGCGATCGGTTTCGGTTCTGGTTCTCAAAGCCAACTATTTCCGACTGATTTAGAAAGAGAGAGTATCGGACTATCGGTGTATCGCGGCTTCTACTGATAGGATGTGCGGAAATGCTGGCTGAAGGCTGAATGATGTTGATCCAAGTATAAGAATCAGACGAAGAGGTGCAACTTGTGCAATGTTCCCACGACTTTGTAGCAGAGAAGCAGCTATCAATATGGTCGGATGGAAGATTGCGGTATTAGAATATTTTGATTTGTTCAATTTATAAATTAAAATTCTTGAAAAATTATCGATTGAAATTAAGCATGGAAGAGATGTGTGGGAAATTTCGACAAATGAATGTAGTAAGTTTGTGCACAGATCAATTAAATCCTATTTTTTTTTGAAAATATCAATGATGAGTTTTGAAATGTCACCATTTTTTGTATTTTTCAAAATGTCTGTCAAAAACAAAATGGCATAGTTTTCATTAAATGGAGTCAGTCGTGACGTCACTTATTAAGAGAACCTGTGAAAATTTCTACAAATAAGACTGCGTTTACATTTGACTTTTTTGAGGTGACGCATTTTGACGTCTCATAGTTTTTTCTTGGTAGACTTCATGGACAAAAAGAGACGAGGAATTTAGGTAACAAATATAGTGGGTGCTAGCTAAGATGATGAGATGTCAAAAGGAAACACGCCTACAGTAACAAATAAATTAAATTTTTCTACAACTACTTTGTAGTCCTTAGCAGAGTAAATCTTAAGAAATTTCATCAGTCAGCTTGACAGGGCAGAAAAACTAGCGCTGAAGATCGAAGATCGCTTGGATTTGCTCTGAACTTAAACAGAATTTTTCAACTAGAAGTTAAATGTTTAGTAACAAATTAAATCCAAAAACTTTTCTTCTCATTTTTGATTTTATTCAGCTTTATTATCAGTACTTTTTGTAAGATGTCAATTTTTCTTTCAATCATAAATTTAAAGTCGTTGAGTTCATAATAGCAAAAAAAAACTAAAAAATATGAGTTTAGAATAAAATTAGTGATAGCTTTTTATATTTTCTTTATTTTCAGAGTTCTTAAAAAGTAATCATCAACAAAAAACTGATAGTCGGAAATTTTGTTTGTAACTAGAAACGGAGTAGAGTTCGAACTGATTATTTATTTTGTATCTGATGAATCCCTCAAATTTTTTAGCATTCCGACTATTTCATGGATAGCAGGATCATTTAACTTCTCATCTTCATCAACAAATAGTTCAGTTGAAGTCGGATAGCACAATATTTTATCAATTCAATTGCAAAATACCAATTTTTTATTTGATTTGATAAGTTCCATTAACCGTTAATCAATTGATAGTTGATGTTCAGAATAAGGTTGATTTACTCATATTTCTGAGAATACGGACGTCTCCAAAATCTTAGAAATTAAAACTAGACAAATGTTTGTTCTTTCTTTTTCAGCTTAATTATGTTATCAAAATGGGTTTTCTGTTCTGGCAAAATTCTGTTTGCATCTGACATTTTAATGTGTATGAAAATATCACTTAAAAGTCGTAAAAAATTACAGAAAAACGCACATAATGTCCAATTTTATTTTAAAAGCTGTAAATAGTGAATATTTAACAAAGGTACACCACAGCGTATACTTGCTTTTTTAAATTTTCATCAGATATCATTTGATTTGTATTCTAACACCAAGATAAAATTTAAACTTTCTTAACCTCTGTTTCAAATGAACAAAGGACACTCATAAGCTCTAATTCAAATCAAAGTGGGTACACAGCAAAAATTTACATATTTTCAACTTTGTGTAGATTTCCCATTTCTTGTCATTGCAACATAAAATACAATAAAAATGTCTCATATTAAATGAGAAATATTTCTAAATTTTGTTACTTACTTATGCATCCATTAAAAAAAAAAAAACATAAAGCTCATCAAAAGAACGTGAAAGTCCTCAAAGAAAATATTCAATTTTCTACTTAAAGATGCGACGGCTGGCGTCCGGCGTCAGTGAGCGGCGGCGG
Source organism: Scaeva pyrastri (assembly GCA_905146935.1). Classification (NCBI taxonomy): domain Eukaryota; kingdom Metazoa; phylum Arthropoda; class Insecta; order Diptera; family Syrphidae; genus Scaeva; species Scaeva pyrastri. The sequence goes on from LR989928.1 coordinate 58,971,224, forward strand.
CGACGACTACTTTGTTCCGAAAATAGGAAGAGAAAAATCATTTCCAATCAACGGAATCCCTCGGCGGTCCAATTAAACTGGTGCGTAATTATGTAGCTCTAAGCGTAATTTCTATACAAATATAAACTCGCTACTTTATTATTCTCACATAAATGTCGCCTGTGCTGTGGTCTGTCCGAGGAGCCATTTTGCCACGTTCCACACTCTCACACACCACAATTGAGGATCGAGGAATCGGGTGTCTCGATATGGTGGCATCCGGATACTGCACCGATGATGATGGCAACGCGAAACGACGCGATACTGGACATGGTATGTGTGCTGTGGCATCCTCCAAGAGCGTCTCTACCTCAATTACTGATGATGGTATTAGCGCGTTTGAGGACAGCCGCAGCCGTTTGGTGAGCGGGCAAATACAAATCCTAGTCACACTCATACGCACAGCACAAACCACAGGCCATAGGCGATTGCCGCAAATTGACTGTCACACTGATAGCTGCCACTGCCGCCATAGCCATCGACTCTGTCCCATACCTCAAAATTGGTTATTTGAGGCCTAATGTCCGTCGTTTGTTATCGTAAATGTTAACAACTTCATACGGCTTTATTAAAGTGAGAAATGAAATATCGGGTTTATGGCTGAAATCACTTAATTCTTGGTCACCGCGTCCGGATTTCGAATTAAATCTGCAAAAATATTATCCTTGCAGATGCAAATCGGTCCGTTGCGTTCGTGGCAGTAAGGTTCTGCGGCGGCGGCGCGGCGGGGGAAAGAAGTGCCGGATCGAACCGGACTGTCACATTCACAGTCGCAGCACAAATGGCCTGAGATGATGATCATGGCCAACGAGTATTAGTATTAGGTACCATCCAATACCGACTCCGGATGGCATGGCTTAGATAGTTTTGCAGCATCAATTAATAACCGGACATATTTTGAGGTATCGATGGTTGGAATCATTTATCAAGCGTTTCGCGAGAGCTGCACCGGATTGGATAAGCTAATTGCAGATGTGTTTTTTGTATCGGAAAATCTTTGCAGAAAGTTAATGCTCTCTCCACCTGACCACCCCGTCGCTCCGCACCGCCATCACTAACGCCACCACCACCATCGCATCGCTATACCGCCACCGGGAACTTACTCTATTAAGTCTGATTGATTATGGGATGCTCAGATACAATGTATCATATGGCGTCAGTGGTGTCCAAAGTCGACGATAAAGGCGACAATATTATTGATCTATTAATCAGATTTCGTTTTATATGTTTCCTGTTGTGACTTCTAGTTTCTGTAAACAAGTCCATTGGAAGAAATATTGCATTAATCGGGAGGGGAAAGCATAAATGTGACGCCACGAGAGATTTGTTGAAGGTTTATTTAAGAATTAATTTCGAAGATAAATCTGCAGATGATTTTTTATATTTTTTTTCCAAACAGAATCAGCGAAATAGTTGATGAAGAAGTGATTTCTTAAGATTGGTCAAAATATATTTTCTCCAAGTGAAGTTTAATGATTTTGATTTATTAATTTATTTAAGACTGATCGAAAGTTGATAAAATATTTGTTTTATCATTGGTCACATCTAAAATGCAGAGATTGGGTAGAAACGAAATTTTTTAATTAATGGTTTTATGTCTAATTTCAGTGGGCCATTATGACATATTTCACATTTTTAAGACAGTTCTTCGAAAAGATTCCTCAGAAAAGCTTTGATATAAGAATTCATGAAATATGGACTTATTTCCCACAAAAGAATTGATTAACATCCAATGGTATTATTTAAATGTCATATGAAGTTTTTTTGTAAGGTTTTGTCTGATAAAAAGTGATGTTTTAATTAGATTTGTATGGGTCAAAAACAGATTTTTTGCCATTTTTAGTGTCATGTATTTTTCAAAATTTCTTTAAAGGTTATCCATAACTTCTATGAATGAAAAGTCATTTTTTAAATTTTTTTTTCAATTTCAAAAATTATACAATTTCAGAGTTGTATATTTAAATTTGGAAAACAAAACTAAAGCCGTATATTTTTCAGTCATGGAATACACTAAAAATCAACAACAAGAATTAGTGAAAAAATTAAGTCAGTAAAAAGCTTCAGATTGTGAAATGTAGGAGGCTAAGTGGTGCAAGAAGTGGATGCAACTTAGAACAACTTTCCAAAAACATTACTTATATTTCTGATTTAAATTTTGTTCGACGGGCAAACTTTGTCTCGCCCCAATATAATGCTGAAACTCAAGCTTCCGAAAAATATTGTTGTTGATTATTCGATTTTAAATACAATTTTTTCATAGTTTCTAGATAGACCGATGCCGATGTACTTTGTAAGTTTATTTAAAAGTGGATCAAGCGGCAGGACAATCGAAGTTCATGTCTCTTAGTTGTTGAAACCATCAGCCTATTTGCTTCTACAGAATATAAACTGTCACTGTGCCAAATTTCATACAATTCGGCCGTTCTTAAGTTATAAATTGTATAACTAACACGACTTTCTTTTATATATCACAAATATTGACATCTTCATCGACCGCTAGATGTCATTTCCTGAACTAAGTCAAAATTGGTTGATCGTTGCTAAAAATTACTACGTTTATGTACACAAACATCTTACGTTTTGTCCCAAGATATTAATACTGACGGGAACTGACCAAAAACTGACAGCTGTTGCTTTATCCGAGTAAAACGTCAAATGAAAAGTTCTTGACATAGTATCGGTTTTGGGAAATCAAGAAGAATCCGAAATTTTCTTAGAAGGAATCACAGCTTAATTGGAACTTTTTTGGCAAATAAGAGTATCAAGAAATTCTCCAAAAATTCACGATGACTCAAGGGAGACACATAACCTAAAAACTTTTCTCCTAACAATCCAAAATGTTATCATAAAAAAAAAAAACTAAAATTTTACAGCTCTGGCAACACTAAAAGCACCCTTTCTATTATTATTTATTTTTAATAAATTTTCCGATATATCAAATTGGCAGTTATTTCAAACATTAAAAAAGTTTAAAATAGGGTATCAACCTTTTTAGTTGTTTTTAATTTTATTTTCTTTCTGTTCTACGAAACATTAGAAAACATTTAAAAAAAAAAGAACGAAATCGGTTTAGCCGTTCTCAAATTATAGCGTGACCAGAAGAAAATAGGGTTCATTTTTATACATATAAGATTGGAGAAATAAAGATACATATGTGCATATGCTTCTGGCCTTTAAAGTTGTTGGGAACTTATTTCCGTAGTTTATGCTTTAAACAGTTAAATTTCGCAACCTTTTAAAAATTATGAATGTTACTTTGACAATCAGGAACTTCCTATGGGAAGTAAACAATCGTCTGTCGATGACATTTCATACAATAAATCTGTTGCCATTTGTCAATAATGACATCTGAAAAAATCATACCTTAACTGACTTACCTTTTGGGTTCAATTTTAGTGTGAAAAGTCAGTATTAGTGTTGACATTTAATATTTAAAGCAAATTTGTAAACTGATATTTTGGAAGATCCGATGATAGCATTTTCTGCTTCTAAAGGTGTAAGACTGTTAACTACATATTTTGGGCCCTGAATAATGACAACACAAACTAGACTGTCTTACCAAATTTCCTTAAAAAAGAGGTTGATAAAAAAGGCGACTTATTGTTTACCAATTTAAAAGCGAATATTTCGTTTTTGTCCTTTAAATTCGCTTAAGGTACTTATTTAAGTACCGTTAAGATTATTTAAAAGAAAAAAAATGCAAGTAAACTCTGACATAGCTTAAATAACTGACAAAACCTTTCGTCGCCTTTGATATTGTTAGTTGCATCCTGTTGGCAAGAGAGTGTTCGAAAAAATGTTAATGAGCCGAAAAATTCCACTTGACTTACCCGCGCGCGATACGAATCACTTTCTGAAAATTAAATGATCAAATTGCACACAAACACACATCGTACCTTCCATTTTGTGATGGCAAATTAAAAAAAAAAATAAGAGGAATACAAATAATCATTAAATAATGGAAAATAATAAAAATTAAATCTCATTATTATCGTAATCACATCGCACCAAGTGAAGAAGAAGCAAACTTTCAGGTCGCCCCATGAAAACAATTCACATTCGCAAATTATCCTCAATCGCTCCCCGCTCCGGGTCCGGATATCCAATCCACTCTTGCGCTTAAACTAAACACAAAAACCGAAGGAAACAGAAAAAAAGAAGAAAAAACGCCAACAATTCGCCAAAGAATTGCTTTTGCTTCAGCGCAGGCCGAACGGGCCGAGCGGGCCGGAACGGCCAACCGGCCAAGATAGGGATTTGCAAACAAGGACACAATCGATGTATCTTTCTCTTCTTTCAACAGTTAAAAAAAAAAAAAACAACAAAAAATTGCTACTTAAAGTTTAAGCCATTGAATTTGACTTTGGCCAGTTGCAGTTTGCAGTTTCTGCTTGCAGTATGCGAATGTATTTGTGAGTGCGCATCAAAAAGATCCGCTCGAGGATAAAAATGATCACATTGCTGGGCCCATATAGTTGAAGCCGTTTGGCAATAACATCAAAAGCGGCATCGTTATCTGCGACAGATAAAAGCAAACTCTATTCAGATACTGCGCTACGAATATGGCAACATGGACACAAGGGCCAGGCTATATCTGCGTTTTAATTGAATCTTACAATCGCATATAAACTTCTTGTGTTTTTTCCGATCTGAACCTGACTAAAGTTGGCTGCTGGCCATTTCCATTGGCAATGGAACTACTGGTTGGTGACTTAGAAGGGGCATCCCAGATGAGAATGGTGATGCTGGTGATGGTGAATGGTGGCCTCGTCCTTGACAGTGAAATAGAAGGAATTACAATTGAATTATCCTTTTATACTCGTGCTACTGTTTCGATGGCGATGTGAAATTTTACTCCACGATGACAAGTAATTTAAATGCTGATTTGGTGAATGTAGTCACTTCAAAAAGAAAAAAACATAAATGCAAAGAAGGGGGAGGATAAATGTAAAATAAACCACTTACCAAAAACTGAAAGAGGAAGCACATTTCAAATTTTGTTACCTTGTCATCTATAAACTCTAAGGCTAAGTTATAAAATCAATCATTGTTTTAAAAGGATTTTCCAACAGTAGGTTTTATTCTAAACAGCTCGCTTTTTGGGATGCTGTCATGTTTGACATTTGACAAGAATAAAAACTAAAACAACCAACGCATGGAAATTGATTAAAGTTAAGTCAACTCAAGAGCTGAAGCCGGTCTATCACCAAGTGACAAGTCAATGCTCCACAATCAGTCATTCTCTAACGATTTTTGCGGTTTTTAAAGAGCTGCATCTCAGGAACCACTTATGCGGTAGAGTTGGGTGCAGTTGGAGGTCAAAAGTCGACTGAGTTTGTTTCTGTAAAAAGGATCTTGCCTAAGAACTTGAAATTTTCAATTTTTTTTTGAAATCCTTAAAATGGAACTTAAGCTTAAGAAAATCTTGATTCTTCGTTCTCTTTTCTTCGATCTATTATTGCTGCATTGAGTCTCCATACATTTTCAACATTATGCACTTGACAACAGATTGTTTTATAATTGTAGAAATTTTCGAGATGAAACAACCAAGAACAGGTGCATTAGTAGAATTCCAGGACCTTGACTCTTCCCATTAAATTTAACATAACATTTATGTGGATGTATTTTTATAGTAAAAGTGTTTCCCGAAGTGACCTTTGCATGGCCCTTTTGTGTATATGGAGCCATTTGGATTGTCGGATGCATCACGTGCTGCTGGGAATGATGTTGATAATGATTTCTCGAAAAAATGATTGAGGTGAATATGCCATTCCTCTGGTGTTCCCTGATGGTCACCTGCTGGTTGATTATGTGTTTTTTTGTTCTCCTGTCTGGACAAAGGAAGAAGGATGCAATATGATGTTGATGATAGTAGGCAAGAGATATCCTTTTATTAGTGCACCACCGTGCGTCGACATCGGAATCGGTATTCGGGAATAGTCACTTAGAGAGGTATCCTGTGTAATTTTTACATCATGGGATGGCATCCTTTTATAAAGCGGCCCGGCATCACAATGGTGTACCCAGAATCACCTGTGCATTGTACAAGTTTATTGGAATATACTATACACTCGGAGGATGGCGTGTTGTAATATTATTGAGTTTATGGTGAGGCAGGTGATCATAGGGTGCAATTAATGAGTTGGCTATAGAGGTCGATGATTGAGTCTGTTGTTATTGTTGTTGCGTTTATTTCTTGTTCTTTTGATGATCGACTGATCGACAGGACAGGATGGGAAGTTAATAATTATTAAAGACATCCTGCAGAAGTTATAGGTTGTTATTATATGAAGAGTTCCTTTTTTGTTATATCGAAAGGCAAGGTAAATTATGATTGAACATTTTTCAAACACAAAAAGGTACCTACTAGATGGGGAAAAATATCGATATTTAAAATTTCTTATCTAAGAGAATTCATTGTCAATTAATTTTTGAAACGTTTGAAAATTTTAGTTGAGAGTCGGAGAAAATGTTAAATTTTATTCATGGGAGGTGTTTAAAAATACAAAATACTAATCTTGATTAAGTTAATATACATACATATGTACATAGTTCATACATAGCAGTTTTGGTCAGCTGGCTATTTTTCATCATTTTTGTCCAATATCATGTTTTGAATAAAAAATAAGGTTTGTTTTTTTAAATCCGACAAATTCTTCTTAGGAGAATTCATCACCATAAAATAAAATTTGTCATAATATTTTTGACGTATTTTTGCAAAAATTCTCTTAAGAAATGTTTTGTTTAAAATCGGTGCAATTTTTTGAGTTGCCAAAGAGATAAAAAATTAATCCAAAAATTAAACAAGTTTCAGACTTTCACCTTCAAACGCTATTTTTAAAATCCCAACAAAAAAACAAAATTCTATAATCCGTCACTTATTATTATTACAATTCGTACAAAAATCAAGTTTCATTGGAGTTAAAACTTTTCTGTCAAAACATTGTCTCGAAAAATTCAACTTCATTTCATAAATACTCGAATGGCCAGGAAACTCTCCACGACTACAAAGTTCATAGAAGTTGGCATTGAATGGAATTCCGTGCGGCGTTGAAGCTTACCCCAAGATCGACCATAGTTTGACTATATACACAAGAATCATTGGGTGTAAAATACACCCAAGGAGCAGGAGAAGTGCCAACCCGCTGCAGCAAGCAGCCGATGTTTGTGCAGGAGGGAAAATGTATTCTAAATTAAGGTCTTGTAATATGCAAATCATTTGATAATCGACTGACTTTTGGCCGGTGTAGCTTGTGTTGTTTGATTGAGACGTTAAGTCCCTGAGATTCCACCACCGCCGGTCACCGCCACCTCTGCTGGTTGCCCCGTCCAATTGCCACTGGAAGCATACAACAGCCCCAACTGCAGATAGTTTCATTTCCGACATTGGACCGTTGCGGGCGACCGAGTAAGAGATATACAAAATTGAAACTCCCAATTGCAGATACAAGACAGTGGCGAGACGGTCTTGGGCATAAGATTTCCTATGCTCTGCTCTGGTGGTGCAACCGAGTCTGATGTTTCTAGACCGCGATCCCAAGAAGTTGCAGGCGTGAAAGGCACACAGCAGACAGCTCAAACGGCTGTTGTTAAATCGCTGCGTTTTGTTTCGTGACCATTCGGTCGAACTATATTTCTCCCCGAGCATGCCGTGACACTTTTATTTGCATCGCGTCGTGGCGCAGCGCGTCGCTCTGGCTGTCAGAAGAGTGTTAGAGGCGCAGTCTGCAGTCAGTTTCAGCTGCAACGCAGCTCTATATCGAGTTTGAAAGGTCGCGTCACAATTGTACGTTATATACGCTTAACGGTCGTGTGAATATTTCAAAAAAAAATAATTTACAAACAGACAAACAAAAAACAAAAAAAAAGTTGCTGCACTCTTGTAAGGTGTCACAAGAAACCGAAGCCGATATTAATTAACAGTTACAATGCTAATTGGCTACTTTGTGAAATGCAAAGAGTAACGAAACGTTTTGACAGTTGTTATACGGTTCATACGTTTTTTAAAGCACATTTATGCATATTAGAAAGAGAGAGAGAGAGAGAGATCAAGTAAAGTAGCGGATCTCAAGCTGTCTAGCCGCCCGCCACCACTCGCCCTCTCTCTCTCTCTCTATCTCTATCTTTCTCAGTCAGCGAGAATGGTATTTAACACCTGGTTTGTGTGTGCTATGGTTTGGTTACATTAACTGACATGTTTTATGGAAGGTTTTCCGAAGTTACTTGTCAGGGATATATAGTTCATTCGTCGAAGGATTAATTGGCAATTAAAATGGTAATTTATTGTTTGTGCGGCATCGAACACAAATACAATAAGCCACGATTCGAATGGTGAAATACCTTTGAGGTTAACTAATGGACCTTTTTGCTAGACGGCTAAGAAATAAGAAATACTTGGGTTGGCAATGTTGAAAGAAAAATTAACGACTTGGAATATTGAAGGCTGTTAAAATACTGAACAAGAGTCTGAGACAGTTTTAAAAATATTTAATTGAAACTGAATTGGAAACCAAAGCGAAACCATATTGTAGTCGAAATGGTACAATTAATTGACGGGCTTAAATGCTGGTTAGATGGACGTTCAACAGGCCACGGGCTAGAAAACCATGAAACTATAGTTGCCTCAAAGATATTTGTGTACAATGTTTGATTTTAATTACAAAAATAAATACAGTACTCCACCAATGACAGATTTTTAAAATAACTGAAAAATAAAATGATTGTCTAATTTCATGAACAAGATTGAGCCCAGTTTTCAACCATCACAATAGTTGAAGTTAAGTGACCAACTTTTGTTTTGGAAATGGGTGAAACTTGAAGGTTGTCAAATGTTGGGATTAAGGGATACCACACATCTGATTTAAAAGTTCATTTGGAAAAGTACGAAAGTAAGTTTTTATCTATTGTAATTTTATTTTTGACAAGCTTTTGCCCGCGACTTCACTCGCTTTAAATGTGTGGTCATTAAAAAATATTCGGGTGTTTGAGAGGCAGTGCCTTTAACGCTGACTGCCTTGGATTGCAAAGAACACCAGAGTCGGAGTACAAACATTATTATTCCAACCAGGTTCTATACAATGGAGCCAACATAAAGAGGATAGATTTCCTTCTAAAGCTGATTCGGGTCGGGTCACATTGCAAGAGCGATGTTCTCGAGTAATAGTTTAATTTTTGGGGTATTATTACCCGAAAACTCAGTACTACGATAATGTGGATTTGTGGATTTATCCCACACGATGCTTTCCTCTATTTAGATAGTCGAGGGCTGATTTAGAAACCGTAGATAGGCGGCTCCTTTATGATCGAGACATGCTCGCACAGGAAGGAGCTGAGAGCCTTCGATTCCGTAGGACTGTGTCCGATCGGGACCGGAGGGATAGGGTAAAGCAGGAGAACCAATTCTGGTGGATGCAAATTCAAAATTTGACCGAGCCTCTTGATCTTTTAGTTTGTAAGAAGTTCTTAAGTAGTCTTAAGTAATTGTAAATAAATAAGTAGTTATAAGTAGTTTCAATAAGTTCTAATTGGTTTTAAGTTAGTTTTATTTAGATTTAGGTTTTTTAAAAAATAAATAAAAACCGATAGAGAAACCAAGTTTACTCGTATAAGTTAGCGAGTTTCAAAAACATATGATTGCCATCTGTCGGAATCCATGAGTAACAGTTATTCATGTTTAGAATGTTGATTTTTATCTCAAAAGCTGATTGATTTAATTTTTTTTATTTAATTATTCGTTTGTATTAAAGAACCTGTACTAATTTTGCGAAGAGTCTCACACAACAACCATTTTAGGGGCTGGGGGAAGATTTCCAAAAAAAAATAAGGCAGGTATGTTTCGGTGGTAAGTCTGTGTACCGATTTTTTGCTTTCTACCCTAAAAATTGCGGAATGTTCCATATAAACTTCCACTCCCCCTCCCTCATTTTAGGAAAGTGAGGGGTTAGAAAGAGACAAAAATTAGCCTATATCACTCTCCATTCTTATCGTTCTACGATATACATAATTTTTCAATTTACAAAAACAACAAGTATAATTTATCAGCAAGTATTTTTATAAATAGGAATAGATCGTTACACTCGGTATTGATTTTGTTTAAATTTGACCTAATAAGAATAAATTTAGTAACATTCTTTTCAAAAGAATTCGCATTATTTCGGTAACTTAACTATCAGTGAGCTGTTTATCTTACCAATAAAAATAGTCTTATAGCTGATGAGAAAATGTCAAAAAATTGTACTAGACTGCTTTATAACGTAAGCGATACTTTAAAATTCAAATAATTCAGTTACGTATGACTCGTCAGATGCTATAATTTCCCTGGGTTTTAAATTGGTTTTATTCTAAAAACACTTTTCGAAAACAATTTAGAATTTAATAAAAGTTTTCTTCAAAAAAAATTTAAAAACTCAAAAGAAAAAATACTGCACCATCTCAAAAACTGTAATTTTTTAAATTTTTCCTTTAAAAAATTATGATGTATGTAAATAAAATTACTTCGATACTGTCAAAATTTATGTACATACATATATGTCCGTACATGTTTTTTATATTGTACATTTATGTAGTTTGTATTTCCATAATTAAGACCGTTACTAGTATCGCCTTAACTTTGATCTCTCTCCTCAATATCTGAGCTGCCTCCAGCCCAGTCACATCAAGAAGCCTTGTTACCATTACACATCATAAAATAAATAAATAAATACAAATAAAAAGCCATTCTAAAAATTTGTTAATAATCAAATATGTAATTACTATCCGATCATTAAATAATAATTCTTTTGGCTCTTTAAGAAAATCAACCACAAAAAAAAAATTATTTTATGACCGGAATTCAAAAATTAACACTCAATCTAATTCCCAACCAGAGCCGTTGCTGACAATGTTGTTGTTGTTGTTGTTTTTGGTTGTGGCTTGACTCCTTTGAGAAAGCAACATAAAGCATTTTTCCTCCAGATAAATCTCTTCCAATTTCCAGATATCATAGAATCCATTGGCAACAGCTCAGACAGCCGGCGCTAATGACCATGATGGCTCTATAGACTCTGTGTGTGTAAGATCTTCTATCGAACATCATCTTGGCCTTCCACTCTCGTGCTCCAGCATCAGCATCAAGCATCAGGCATCAGCTATGTACGACTACAAGACCCGAAGACAACTTCATATAGCTTACCTTAGCAATGGAAGATTACTTTTGAATAGCTACCGTTTCCATCTTTGGGCTCCTCTGTCCATTTTATTGGATTTTCTTTTAGTTGTGTTGTTGTTGTTGATGATTTTTTTTTTGTATGTTCTCAATCCTTTTTTGCTGTGCTCTAATCTTAGCCATGATACCACTTAATCAACAAACTACACAACGTCAGAGTTTTTCTTTGAACATTTTCCAGGCCTCATAGTCTTTTTTTCCTGATTCAGGGATTCAGTCAGATTGAGAGAGATCCAATTCAAAGATTCAAAGAGAGTGCCATCGCCATAGACCAGACCCGAAGGAAAACACAACCAGTGGCACAGCCTTTCTCATTGAAATCCAATTAAAAGTTGTTGCAGTTTGCATTTGCAGCTTGCAGCTTGCAGATCCACGGATCATGGCCAAGTTCAAACCTACACCAATAAAATGACAATTGATGCTTGTGGAGTAATTGTACGAGTACGAGTATCGTAGTTGCCTCGAATGGCACCGCCTGCGCCATGGTTCCTGTCTCTTGGATCTCTCAGGTAATGAGTGTAGGTATTTGACTTTTTGGACCGTTTTCGAACTTTGGTCTTCGGTTGGGCAGATAATTGATTTACTGGCGCCAAATGGTACATTTCCATTTTTTGCTCCAATGATGGTCAGTTGCATGTCGAAAGGGAATCGGGCGGCCTCTGCAGGACCATATGAGTGTCTTGTCTTGTGAGCAAATACAGATGAGTTGCGGCTGATGCCTCAGAGCATTCCATAACGACACGTTGCTATATGACATTAGGAAAAAGGTTAACCATCAGACCAAGTCTGGCTGTCCCTCAGTCCGTCTGTCTTTTAGGCTGGGTTTTAACTCCAGTTCCAGCTCCAGCTTTGACTTGGGTTTGAGCTGTCTTGGCGTTTGTTGTTGGCATGCAATGTGCCGCTAGCATTGGACGATATTCCAGAGATTTCCTTTATGATAATTGTTTCGGTAGAACAACCAACATTCACTTGGTTTTTTTTTTTTGGTTTCTTGTTTCTGTGTCTTTTGTGTGTTGGAAATATCTATCATTGGGCTAATAGCCACCTTAAAGACAGAACTATGCCGCCGGGGTCCTATGATCTCTCTTTCCGTGCGTTACAGTTCGGACTCGGACTCTGGCTTGGGATTATGATTTTTATTTTTGTGTCTTGAGTTTTTTATTTCTTTTGTTGGATTTCTATAATTGGTGGTTGGGTATCGTCTTATAATTTTTCCCGGATATCATTGCTGAGGATTATGTGCACGCAACAGACGAAAATTGCCCCCGGCTGAGAGGGTAGGGATATGTGAGCGGTTGAGTTAAGTCCGCCAGCCAGCCAAACAATAACGAAAGATACATTTATAAAAATGTTTTGTTTCTTTGGATGGAATGCGTAATAATGGTGCAATTCCGGATGACTCGACTCCGCTGGGATGGGATGCTGAAACGTACATATTTTAACTTAAATTTTGTTAAAAGTAGATTTTGGCGGCATTTTCAAATCGGCATAAAGTACATTATGTAACTTCTCGTCTCCTCATCTAATAGTAAACGATTTGATTTTTATTCAATTTAACATAAAATTAAGTTTTCTTTAAAATTATTCTAAAGGGGGGACCCATCATGCATTGCATTAGTAAGTTCTAACCCTAACTCAACGTTCATTTTTCTTAGACTTTCTTATTGGTTTCGATTGGATGATATTGGCAAAGTCCTAGAATCGTCCCTTGAAAGTTAGTCACAAAAAAGAGCCTAAGGAGGTCAAATCGAAAGTCTGTTTGAACCTATTGATGTTATTACCAAGGCAACTGATAGTGGGATTTAAGAATTAATATTGCAAAAAATCAATTGGTGGGCCTTCTTGCATGAACCATTATCAAAATCAACCTTTGTCTTCAATAAAAATAACTTATAACACCATTGACGGAAACGATGCTATTAACCCACAATCCGCACTAAATTTTCACTTTCTGTGTATGAATTGGATTCTCGAATGTGCGGGTTTTAAGAGCCCCAGATTCGGTAATTTTGTTCTTTAACGACTGAAATGGTTTTCCAATTGAAGCTACTCCAAGGCGAAAATAAGATCCTTGTGCAGAATTTTCACCAGGCTAGTGAGTAAATTGTTGAGTTTTTAGATCATTGGCGAGATGGCGCGCATCGCGAAGCCCCAATTGCTGCAAAAAGTGGTGGAAAGTTGATAAAAATAGGCTGGGTGCGACCCACATTGATAAACTTCCCATTACGCATACTTTGAAAACTTGGCATACCTGATATTAATTGATTTACTTTTGATGTTGATTGATAACAATTTTATTAACAAAAAATGATCAGACTTAAAAAACTTCTCGAGATGTTGTATTGGAAAAACAATATGTACCAATATTTGTTAGGACTTTTTGTAGTTTTATATTTATTGTAAAAAAATTCCATTTGATATTTGTCAACATTTTATCATTGATTGACAAATGTATACATTTGAAGTCAATATCATTTCTTTTTGTAAAGATATTTGAGGCGAAAACAATTTTTGACACTTTTCGGTAAATATTGGTTTTAGTTTTTTATTTAAAAAAAAACCTTTCAATTGATCTCAAAATGTTCTTTTTTTTAACTGCTATAGTGAAAAACCGCTCACTTAATTTTTATGAAAGTCCTTTCTGCATCTTTTGAACAAAATTTAATTGGAGTCGTATTATCTAATCGTTCTTGAGAGACCGTGGATGAAAAAGGGTATCTCGAACATACGAAAGCACGCACAGACATCTCTCTACAAATGACGGATCCAGATTCCAGGGACCTTGAAACGTCCACATTTGTCAGAAATTTCAATTTGTCAAATCGGACCGATTACAATAACTCCCAATGGGAAGTTAATAAAGCTTAATTTTTGGCTAAAACATTATAAAATATGCGTTTTATTTCTTCTTGAAAACCATTGTCCAAAAACAGACACCCTTTTTTATGTTAAACTCAATATATGTTTTGTCAAAAACTGTCAAATTTTCTTGGAAGACGAGGCTAGAAGAATCAGTTTTTGGTCTCTTTTAGTGACCAACTCTTGTTGTCAAAAAACAAAAGTAGTAAAACAACTTTCTATTTTGTGACAGCCATTTTTTATTAATTTTGAATCTTAGGAACAAAGAGTAGTTCAAATATTTGGAGAATTTGTCCTTACATTAATTTTGTGGCATTTTAGTTGCTTCCACAAGTCCGTGCGAGAAGGCTTCCTCGGGCAGTTAATAAAAGCATCGCACTGCGTCGCCTTTCGATTTATTTGATAAGTTTGAAAACGTTTTCATGAAGCTATTTCAATCCCAACTTTCATCCGGTATCAAACCTGGAAGCTGCGTTCTTCACCACCCCAAAAATTATTTTTAGTTAAACTTTACAAAGTTTACAGAGAATTTTAAACAATTTCGAATTTGCTTTTGCTTAAACGTGACAATGAAGATTGACAGTTTGAAACGAGTCTCAGTCTGACAATGTCCTAAGTGTCTAAAATTGACAAACATTAGGTCTGTTCCAAGTGTGTGAAATTCGCCGAAAATCACCGAAAAACTGCGAAAATCTGTTCCAAGTTACACATTTTTCGTAGTATTTCACAGAAGAGAGAGCTCTTGAGAGAGAAAAAAAATTTCCCCAACCTGCGAATTTCAGCCACAAAAATTTCTGTGCACAGAAAAGACTGTCAATTAAAAAACAAAAGCATTTGACATTTCAGTTTTGCCGTTAAAATAAACGAATTTTTTTTAAATTGAATTTTAAATTTTAATTTTCATTATGAAAAACACCAGTATTGAGTTCCAAATCTTCCCGTCAGACTCTCTTGAGCACTCTATTAGTAACAATTTTAACAAATCCATTTTTTAATTTATTTGAAACAATTAGAAACTTTTCACACGCTTTTGAATCAAATTTGTTGAAATGATTTTTTGTTGACATTTTTTGACGTTTCGTAGAGTCTGTGATTTTCTGTGAAATGTCGTTCCACTTAGTTGTGCACAGTTTCTCTCTCGCTGAGAGAATTTTACCCCCACTTCTTAAAAAAATGTGTGCTGTGAATTTCTGTGCACAAAACACTTGGAACAGAGTTAATTTCTGTTCAAAATATTTTCTTATAACTGACAACTTAATTGTCAGATAATAATTGATTTACAATTGACAATTATTTTACTGGTAGATTTGACAACAAAATACATTTCTTAACCATTAAATTAGTGAGTTCATATTTTTGATCTTTGTATAGTAAATTCACAAATATGCTTTCTTTATTAACGCTGGGGCTTTTGACCAATTCCTCAAGCCAAACCGTGCCATAGACCACTTGACTATTGCACTGCTTAACAAATCGAGCATATCGTAAGCGGTCTAGTATTTGAGTGGTTTCTTCCTATTTGATTGTGGCCTAAATTGTAAAACACGAACTGTTCTACATCAAGCAAGATGAAAACGATATTTAATTTCCAACTCTAGACCTTAATGCACTTCGAATCCGATTCCGAATCCGATTCCGAACTGAATATATCACTCACTCTCTTTTTTGTGCACCTCATCAATAAGTTCGCACCTAGATGAAGAGTCTATAATTTTACCCGGCTCCAATGGAGCACAGTTCCCCTCTACTCGCTGCATTGCACCGCAGCAGCGCAGGTGCGGATATACCATATAATATTTGCTTTCGAATTGGAAACATTGCGGATGTGGCATTAAACCAGACCACAACAGTTCAGTCAGTTGAGTTCAGGCATTAAACGAAAATTATCACTCCTGCCAAAGTGGTAGTTAAGAGGAGTTCCAGCAGAAGCAGAAGTTGTGATGCAGTGCGGCATGATGATGGTGGCTCCAGTCCATCGCTCCAGTTGTTGTTCTCCACCCATCAACGGATGCATTGTTGGGCGGTACCCAGGAGTACCTCATTCGGTAATAATTTCTGCCATTGAATGAACGCGAACAAGCTCACCTGCCCCAACCACCCCACCCACCCGCTCACCCGGAATATGCGAGCTAAAAGTTATGTGGCATGTGCTGAAATTGCGCTCAACACACCACACTCGCACATATGTATACAGAAATCGGGGCTCCTCCGCGTCGTGGTCTCCATGATGCGGACTCCTTGCAAATAGCATATTGCAATGGCAAAATCCAGAAAGCTGCCTTATGCCTTTTCGTATTGATAACCTGTGATTATCAATAATTCCTTCATTTTTTTTTCTTCCTCCTTTTAAATTTTATTTCCCTGATTCAGTTTTTTTTTGATTCAGATATTGGCGAGGAATGCGAATGCCCCGAGGCGAGATTTGGTTTGTGTAAGGAGTACGAGTGCAGTCGCAGTGAAGTTCAAGTGGATATGCAGCAGCATTGGGCATAATTAGGGGCACAAGTGCAGCAGACTTACCTGCATCTTGAATTGTGCTGGAAAGGTTGTGATTTGAATTTAGGCTCTAATAACACCAGACTGTAGATGTTGGGTATTGTGACCAAAAGCTAAAGTGGTCACTTCCGTTTGCCGCAAGCAACAAGAGAATTTTGTAATTTACCATATCCTAAGAACCATATGGCCAAAATTGGGTTTGGACAGCCTATTGAGTGAAGAAGACTTTAAGTAATTAAACGTTCTACCCTCTAAGTTGAAGTTGAGGGTGTGTTTAGGAGCTTAGTTAGTTGATTTACCGTCGCGTCGCTAACAAGATCTCAACTTTTTAGTTTTAAAAAAATATTGGAAACCAAAAACATGTGTTTTTCATAGGACATAACGCTTATCCTACTATGTAAATTCTGCACAGAAGATTCTAGAAAATAGTTACGTGGAAATGATGTGGATTGGACATAGAGATCGTTAGATTTGGCCTCGTTTGTCTTTTTCGTCTATGAAAATTTTCCACACTATGGTAAATTTTTTCTCTGAAACAAATTTTTTTTTATAACAGCTGTCAAAAAATTTGTGTCTGATATGTCATGAACTGTCAAATTTCACTACTCGAAATGTCTGCGGAAATGTCCACGTCGGTCGATCTGTATAGTTAAGCAACCATGTCAAGATCATCTCTCCGAAGTGGTGGTGATTTGAAATAGACGGACTTTGTGTGGGAGAGATCCAGAATGACAAACAAAACTGACATCATTCGAGGCCCATAAATATTCCACCAAAAACCTCCATTGGTCATTGGCAGTTAACCGTTGAAAGTAGCGTAACTTCTAGTTCCAATAAGATGACATCACACTGCCGCCACCGTACTACGTTGTGGAAATTTTGAATAGTTACCACTTTCGTGGAACCGAAAACAGTACATTTGTCGTTAGGGAAAAGGCGAGGACTTTCACCTAATAACATTTCAAAATATAAAAATCATGGAAAATCAAAACTTCTTAAAAAAAAAAATGGTCAAAGAATTACATGGTTCCCATTCCCAGCATGTACCTGGTCCACTTGACTGAAGGACGAAGGTATGTATGTATAACATATAAAATTTTTCTAATACCAACGCCAAAGTACGGCCCTTCCTTATAGCCTCCGTAGTTCGTATATGAAATAAAACTGATGTATCGTACATAATTTTTAATTACCTCCTAAATGCCAAAATGCTTTTACCAATTCAATTCCATAAACTCGCATGAATACCATTTCAACTCACATATGCATATGATAGTATCTATAGCTATCTATAGTATATAATATTTCCATTGGTGCTCATAGTGAAATTATGATAATGTTTGCTAATATGACAGGTTATTTTCTGCAACAACAAGCTACTGACAATTTGCAATATGCTCCTTCTTGAAGTCGTATAGTCGACTTAGCTGCTCGAACAGAAGCAATTCAACTTAACTCGACTTTGACTCGTGTAAGAAAGACAGCAGCTAGAAAAAGCAATTATCCCCCCATTGCATATCTTTCAGATACATACTAGATACTCTTTATAACGAATTCAATTATAGAGCTTGAAAGATAAGGCTTAGCATTTCGCATTTTAGGTTGCAGATTTGCGGAATTGAAAATATAACTCGAGGTATGGTATAGAAATTCAGAATCGAATCACACCTACCTACCGTGTTTTTGGTTTCATTTAAAAGTTGAACCTTTTTTTTTCTCGTCCTTATCCTTATTACTTAACTACTCATACTCTGGAGTAAATACAGGGGCGGACTTGATTGATAGAAGATGTGAAAGAAGAGAAATTTGCAAAGTAAAGGTTCTCCGAATATTAACAATGATGTTTTATTGGTTTATTGGTGTGTAGCTAGTACAGTAAAATTTCTCTTAGGAGTGCAGGCTATGGAACTTCGAAATTCTGAAATTTTATAGAAAAGTGAAAAGCCTATAGAAACAATAAGAAACTGTCAAACTTATATGAAATAGTAAATGTTTGTTTTGATTTCGTAATTTTCTCTTATTAAAATGTCATATGACTTTGACAGCAGATCTTAAATATGTCAAATCTTTTAAGCCAAACGTCACAATTTAGTCCGTGAATTTTGTACTGTCGGAAAAAAATGTTAGACAAAATTTGATCAATGTGTAAAAAATGTGTCATTAAGAGATTTAAGGCGTGTCTGATGTCTTATGTGCCAACAATTTGAAGAATGATCAATTAATTTGAAGAAATTGAATCAATTGTGGACAGTACCTACAAGTCTCCGAATATAATTCGAATGAATCATTCGGTTAGACAAAACTTTGACAAGTTATTAAAAAAAAGGGGCTTGTATTCGAAAAGTGTCTTCTTTCTTAAGCCTGGACCTGTGTCATAATCAACAAGTTTCTCCAGCTATGTAGCTCGGTTTCTATTCAACTGCTCCCGCGTTCAAGTTGATAAGATTCCTCAACCATTACCTTTGGAACAAAACAATTAGAAACTGAATCAAGATAAAAGATGAGGAGATTCTCAGGGCAGTCATTTAGGGAAACTTTTGTTTTTCTTAGTTATTCGCGATACAAATTAATGTAGGTTCTAAGTTCTTTGCGCATTATTCTAATATTGTGAAGAAAACAATAAGAACACAACAACATCAACGCCCCGCCTTCTTTGGATTTCAATGAAATCAAGGTGTAAAATCAAGCTGCGCTTTTTCTTGGGCTCTAAACCCTTACCCTTTTAAAGGTAACAACTTGAGCCAACTTTTGGAGTCAGTGGAGTCAGTTCGAAATTGGAGTATTTGTTTGATAGTAAAGTACACACAAATATTCATTTTCCAAAGCACATATTCCTAAAAATATGAACCAAATTCGATGAAACGATGTTCCATGGTGATGATTAATGCGTTGGATTGTAATGCCAAAGGTCTGGGGTTCCATCCCTGCCTGTGCCACCTGAAAGTGTTTACGGGTAGGTACTGCCTCTTACAAAGCATTGACCAATCCTCCAAGAGAAGTTCTCGTCATGAAAAGTGCTTTCTCAAAAATTCTGCCGTTCGGACTCGGCATAAAAACTGTAGGTCCCTCCATCCCTGCCATTACTCGCACACAGGAATGGTTGAGAGTTATAAGTCACTCGGCCCTGGCTCTATACGAGCTGCAGCGCCACAAAATGTAAAATGATATTCCAAAACGATCGTATGGATTTCTTCAAAAATACAATCGTCTTTTCTTTTTTTTCAAGTAATGACATTTGGAAATAGGTATTTAAGCAAAATGTCAAATTTCATTGAATTATTGTCTTGAACTCAAATGCCTTAGAAATCTCTAAAAAATATGAATTTTTCCTTATCAGCGTCAATATTACATTCCAAAATCGAAGCAAACACATGCCCTTCATTTTTCGACTTGCCCCAGACTCCCCTACAACTAATTGCTACAATATTTGCTTGCAAAGTATCTCTTTTCTTTTTATTTGTATCTTGATACTAATAAGCATTGAAATAAGAAACCAAGGGCAAAGAAAAAAAAAAAACGTTAGTTGCTTCTGTTGCCTGAATGTTCCATTATTATATTATGCTTGTGTGTGTCGGTGTCGGACATGGTCCAAATTGCTGTTTGGAAGTGAACCGTCAATATCGGGACAAGTGCTCCTCAAGTGCCAGTAATTTTCTTATCCGCTCTCGCTGAAAAGTCATCTTCTTTTCCTGATTCCACTTGAATGTGCCATCTTCACAATTCGAGTATGTTCCATTCTCCATCAAGCCAGCCATGGCATGGGGTTTGAATTTGAACTTCGTCTTAAGCCTCCCCGTTGATGTTCTTGGTATAATCAACTCGAAAATGGAGACGATGACTTGCAAATTAAATGAGAAATCTTTTGAAGTTCACCAGCAAAAGATACACAATCTAAGAGTTCAGTACCGATGATGAACACCAACAACAACAACAACAACAGCAGCAGTAGAAGCAACTGGTTTCGGTTCGGGAAGCCAAAAGGTTTCTTTACGTGTTTGTTGTTGTTTTTGTGTTCCGCCGCCGAGATGACGATCAAGCAGATGATGATGATGATTGGATTTGAGATTGAGATTCAAATTCAGTGTTGAGAGTACCGCGCATCTGCAGAAGCAATTTTGTGCTCGAAAACAATTTCAAGTATCCCGCAACAACAGCCGCGGGGTGATGATGATGATGTTGTAGGTAGTCGAGACTCGAGACGTAGAAGCTATCAGATAGCTCTTAGTAGGTATTCTTTTATTTTGTTCAGATCTGTCGGTTTGAAACTGACTTAAAAAGTGACGACAACGACGATGACGACTACAAGAGGGGGACGTTTTGAAGCTCAGAAGATGGATAGGCAGGTAGGCGCACATCAACAAAAATGGTTTCATTTCTAAGAGTGTTTTTTTTTTCTTGTTGGTTCTATGTCCAGAACGCGTTTGGCATCATGTTCACATTTAAACCTAAAGTAATGGCCATTATTGCAATACTTTTGATTCTGAAACACTCTTTGAAAGATTCTGTTCAACTTGAAATACGGTTTCCGTAGTGCCTGATGGAAATTCAAATTAGGCAGGGGTGGAGTTGAAAGTGATAACAGGCCCTGACAACAAAATTTGAGACTCAAAGGTATGAACTTAATCCAATGATTCTTTTCTTATGGACTTTACCGAACCTTTACCGAAGAAGAAGAAGAAGAAGAAGAAGAAGAAGAAGAAGAAGAAGAAGAAGAAGAAGAAGAAGAAGAAGAAGAAGAAGAAGAAGATAGGGATCATGCATCAAAAAAGTAAGCTATATGTATCTTCAAAAAAAAACGGCTTAGTGTTCAAAAATACTCGAAGTTACCCCTGCTTAAGCTCGCATAAGGACCGGACCGGACTTTTTGAATTTTTTGAACCATTATTCAAAACGATAATTGGCAAATTTCGGCGTGAATTTCAGCAGATCGACTGTAGACCAAATTTTAACACTCAAACAAATCCTGAAGAAGACCAACAAATTTGAAGTTGAGACACACTATCAAGAGCTTCTTATTATAATAGCTGATCTCGGGTTTCTTTGAAAACTGATCCAGTTGTGAAACTCATTATGTTTTCAAAACATGGACAGTTCGACTTCTTTAATTTTGTTTTAGAATTACAAGAAGGCAGTAAATCACTTTTTACAAGGGAACGGAGATTTGAACTTCTGGAGTATTTTGAGCGACATCATAAACATATTTGGCTGCTCCCAACGAGAAAATGTAAAATCCTTCGCTGCACGGTGGCGGTGGCGGTTGAAGAACGGAACTACGTTAGTTGGTCTTGAAGTTCAACCACAATATAAGCAACTTACCAAAAAGTCATCTGTTTACTTATATGAATAAATGTCACATTTAACAGCACCAACTTTAAATAAGTTAAGGAGTTAATCTTCCCCCAATTTAATATTGACCCCACAAAAAGCGTATTTGTGAAGACTGTTAACTCGGTTTGGCGAAACATAATGGCTTCAAAATTCCTTCATCGTCAGAAATAATGCACGCTTTACAAAACCATTAATGCTAGTCGTGCTCTATGTCGCTGTCTAGGCTAGACTAAAAGTAATCTTCGGCACCCAGAAATCCTCAATAGATAGGGAGCTTGAGTAAAGTGGCCACTTTTCTTGACTTTTAGGAAGGTCTTAAAATAGTAGATCATTCTAGTTTGTTTTTAGAATATACCCATTTTCAAAATGGTGCGTTTTTCGAACGAAAACCATTTAGAATTCTCAAATAACCCAGTTTCATCCTAATCTCCCCTTCAATTACCATAACATTTCGTCGAGAGACAATTGAAAACTCCTCAAGTAGACCTTCTTCTCTTACCCACATTTTATTGAAAGTGATGTTTGTTGTTGTTTTTTTTTTCATTCAAACTCTTGATTTGGGTGCTTCGAGTGGGATTACCATCACCAGAGCAAAGTAAGCGCGGTGCCTTATGAGATAGTTTTTTTTTTTTATTTCTTATAAAGTAGAACCCATCACTCAACTGGATTTTATAATGATGCCTCCCAGAGCTTCAAATAAATGAAACCACAAGGGTTTTGTCGGTCGGTCTTCACAATGCAAAGAGCACAATGGATTTTGTGAAGTGCAATTCATGTTCACTTCATTTTCGGCACTGACGATGGGAATGGTTTGGTTGATGAAGATAATGATGATGATGAAGATAATGACGATGGTGATGGTGGTAAGCGGGAGTTAGCGAGGTGACCTACTGATTAAGAACCTTTTTTATTGTATCCGATTTTAATGGAATCTCTTGAGTATTTGATGTTTTTTTTTTTTTTTTTTGGGAGCACTGTGTTCAGTTGTTCACGGCTCGGAAGCCTCTTCGTTGATGACGGTTAAGTTGATCCATTTCAATGGAATTAGAATTGATGTAGAGGTTTACATTGAAATTTAAAACTAATGATGATATGGTGAGCGGAAATGGGGATAAATAAGAGACGAAACGGTAACGATCTAAAGATTGTGTTAGAAATATGTTTTGACCAAGTTTTGGATGATTCGATGTTTCACAACTCGCTTCGTTATTATTCAATAAGAATGATGGGTTTAATATGGTTTGATTTACATCAACAATATAAGATTCTTTTTGACGTTTTATATTATCTTCTAAATCCAATGGAGAAGAAGTTTAGAGAACAAATGCCTATAGTTCTGGCATCCCTTTTAAACGTGTCTGTTTTGACAGAATGCCGAAAAGTTTTAGACAAGGTGAAGTACGAGTATGTGACTTGTTCAACATGCGTTCTGAGAAGAATTGTGCAAAACATACTTCTCAACACTAGAGGCACAATCTTCTAAAGGCACACTTACTCGGATATACCCGATATCGAAAGTAACCGCTTATAGGGCGTTTATCATCCCGATTACAGACAAGGTCTTTAGATTATTGAATGAATATAATTTTGGGATTTGCACTGCGACCTGTAAGATCTATTGTGCCCCCTACTTGGAAGGTTCCCATTTACAATACTTCCTCTAATATCTAATATCTAATAATGTCAGCTTGTCACTATTCCTAGGTTGTTTCTACTTAATTTCATGCAGTCTGTGTAACGTTTACAAGTAACATTTTTGCTTTCCTCATTTTAAGAAGTTCTTTCCAGATTTTTGCTCTTTTAGCTTTCTCCTCCTTTTTGATTTTATTTTCAATCACATTTTTCCCTAATCCACAGTAAGGTTCTGGTACTAATAGTGGAGTGGAGGCACCTATTTCCGCTAAGGTGTCTGCCTCTTCATTTCCCTGAACTCCTTCATGTCCAGGTACCCATTAGAGAGTAACCGTGTTTACATTACCGAGTTTATTCAGTGTGTCAATGTAGTCCCAAACTATTTTTGAACTAACAGTGTAGGATGCTAGCGTTTTAGACCTGCTTGACTATCTGACATTATGGCTATGGTTTGGTTACGATAGCTTCTTTCCTTTGTATTTTTTCTAGTGATTTCCTAGAAGTTTAAAGTTCGGTTCTAGTATGCCATGCAACCGCACCATAGCATAGGTAAAGATTGGTCTTACCATCATAGTGTACCATCCATCTCAGGATGTAGGGTTTGCACCTCCAATATTTTCCTGCAAGTCTCTTGCAAATCATTAGGGCCTTTGTGGCTTTCTCAACCGTTATATCAGTGTGTTTCTTACATAGAAGTTTACTATCCAGTGTTAAACCTAGATATTTTACCTCCATTTCTGGAACGATAATTGTACCTGCTAACCGTATAGGTTTCATGTCAGGCAACAATCTTCTGTTAGTAAATGTTATAATCTTATTCCCTGGGAATTCAGTTTTTCTAGCAATACATCCACTACTAGACATCCTCTGGTAGTGATGTTCTATTGTTAGAGATGTTCTATACAAGTTCATGACACTGATAGATTTTCTTCTCTAACGGGATCAAGCATACCAGACTCAACTGTCAAAGCTTGAAATAATTTCGAATTTCCATTTATTGTTCCACAAACCAAAAGTCCTCCTCCACAGAATTCCTCACTTAAGTCTGTTTCTGTACTTTCCATTTCCACTGTTTATATCATCAGAGACGAGGACAGTTAATAAAAAAAAACCATCTGTCCCCCGATCCAATATGGTTGATTTAATAACAAATTGCCAACTATTTATTAACGCCTTTGGCCCAAATTCATAAATCATTCAACAATTAAATGCATCACCGTAAATTATGTTCGAGTCACGCATTTAGCTCAACGATAAATAATCTGTTCTGCGTATATTTGTATGTAAGCCTGGTCTGGACCCGGATGGTCCATTGGTCCATTGGCCCATCCAGAGAGGGGCATTTGAATTATTATATGATTGGAGACTATGGCAAACAACTGGGCCAAATAAACGCACGGAAGGGGGTAAAGTGATCCTTTTTCGGTTATGGGTTCGGATCGTCTCTGTATCGCAATAAATAAGAATCAAGTCAGTTTGTTAAACATGTTAATTTTTAAACGTTTTTTTTGTCCAATTTTTTTTGGCTTCTTCACCATCGGCTTTATGGAGGTGTGCAGGTTAAGGAAACCTGAAGCGTAACTGAGGATTGATTTATCGGGAAAAACATTTGGATTGCGGTTTTATTGTTGCCAATTTTTACGAGATGTTGATCAGCAGTTATAGCCATTTTTTTATAATGGTCAAGATGGAAGACTTCTTGAAAATTCAATACCAATTTTGTTTATTTAATGTTTCTTGGAAGCAAATGGCACATAACTTTTGCAAAATGGCTCGGATACAGTGACAGCGAAAGTCACTTTCAAGACAAAGCCGAGTGTTTCTGTTAATTTCCAAACAGCAGGAGTGCAAGAAGTCATCTGTGTAAAGTAACTCAAGTCGCCATTTCCATAATTGTTACTCACTAACATAACGTTAATCGGAATCGGAGTCCTCCCAGAATATGGTTGAAATGCCATAAAAGCTTAAACGTTTCAATATCCTCCTTATCTACACTTGTACTCCAATCCGCCAGCATCCCGCCGCAGTTGTTGGTAAAATATTGGAGTTTCTGTCTATGTGCTGTGCATATGCAGTGCAGCTCAGCACAACATCCTTTATATTGGCATTAATAGCATTATGAGATTTTTTTTACAGCTTATTGAGAATGCAGTATGTAGCAACTGCAGCCCACGCAGTTATACATTATTATCCTTGAAGCCATCAACATCAGCGTCAGCTTCAGCTTCAACTCCAGTCTCAGCATAGAAGCCGAAGGAATTAAGAAGGAGACCATCATTTAAGCCAGCAATTGATTTTAGCCAAAGTGTGTCTAACACCACGATGCAAATTCCATTGCATCTTTATCATCATCGGTCGGGTGTCTTGGATGCTGGTCGCTGGGCGCTGCGCTGTCGGCCTTTCTTAAGAGCCCCTACAACGAATTGCCAAAGAAAACCCACCTCATTAGTCGGGCCGCGCATCATTTCGGTCGCAGTAGAGGAGGTGGCAGCGGCGGCGCGGTGGAGACAGCGGCATGCAGAAGCAGCAGACGGTAATGCATTGCATTGGCCATAGCAATATTTTATGGCGGAAACATCAAGTTTTGGTCAAGTGGCGGGCCGTAATGAAGCGATTAAAACGGATATTAAATTTGATACTTATGGACAGCGAAAAGGATTAAGAAAACTGAGCAAAGAGCACGCTGCGATGGCTGGTTGGCTGGTTGGCTGGCGGCATTCTGTTAAGGCGCAAACGCAGTTGTCAAAGTTCTAGTTTGTCGTTGAAGATGTCCAGTTCGATGATGCAGCGGCGGCGGCAGAGCGTGGAGGTGGTAGTGGATGATGCCGCACTCATAGCACAGCAGTGTGGATCATAAAATCAGAGTCATAAGTTTGGTCCGGTTTGTCGTTACTCCGCTTGGCCATACGAGTAGCCTCCGAGACATTGATAGGTTCTTAAAAATATGTTATATGCATAAGGAAAACATTATTGGCAGACTGGGGTGGTGATAAGGTAACTCAGGTTTTTGGAATTAAGTTAATTTATTGAAAATATTGTAAGTCTTGAGATTTGCTTGTCTTTCTGTTCGATGATTAGCTATTGGAAGCCTTTGACTCAGGGCTGATGGGTCCTTATGACATCACCACTTACGAGTTTTGTGAAAAAGAACACATAAACAAATATTGCTTGTTCGAATTAAGGTTTTAATGAGTTAGTGGAGGGTGATTAGCAGCAAAATAATAAGAAGTAATCTATTCCACACAGCAAGTGGTATTTTATCTTTTCGAGGCGAAACTTTGCTTGATTTAAATAAAATTGTTAAACACATAACAAAACATAGAAGACATTGTATGAAATTTTTTTGAAGATAATTAACTGATGATTAAGAACAGAATATTTAGAAACAAGCTTTTAAATATGTATATTAAGCTGAAAGTCCTTTTTGATAAGATGTATTGAAGACATCGTAATAGATTTATAAAGTTTATCGAAGAATAACATAGAATAACAAAATTGTTAAGCAAAATCATCACATCAAGCCAAAACAGTTGCTTTAACTTATAATTAAGAATAGATTATATCAATTAATAAACTATTGAAGATAATCGAATAATTGATTTTTGGATGAGTAAATTACAGAATTTTAGAACAAACAAAAAATGGTGAGTGAGTGCTTTGATAAATTTAAATTGAAATTTAAAAAAAATTATAAAAACATAGAAAACATTATATATAAAAAATATAGAAAACATAGCACTATAAGAAAATAAACATTCGACCCACGAAGTTTAAAGCTTTATTTATAACAATTAAATGGTTACATTAAAAAACATAGAATCTATAGGAATACTGTTCTTAGAACGCACTTTTAACATTAAAAACATAGAAAATGTAATTGGTCAATTGAAAAATTCTATATCAGCAAATTGTTCAACTTTATTTTTTTGTTGCTGGGTGCCAAAAAACATAGAAAATGTAAGTAAACTTTTATTAATAAAACGTAGAAAACAACTGAAGAAATAAATTGCCAAAACTGTCACAAGCAAATAGAATAAAATTATCCAATATACCATTTTTCGATGAGTGAAGATTGTTTTACTTACTTGACACTTTAAACGGACCAATTGCATCAATTCAATTTTACTATATGGTTTTAATCCCGCGATTATGACGACCTTCATCCCGTTCTTAGTAATGTCAGTTTTTTTTTCTTCAACTTTCACTGCATTTTCATTCATTCAAAACTTCAAATTGCACATAAAAACCAAACACAATTCAGTTTTTGTACTTGTAACACCCGATCGCCCTTGCCCTTTTGTCCATGGATTTGGCCAGATATCATGCGGTAGAAACATCTTCAATTTATTACAGCACACTTTTGCCACAGGCTTCCCAGAGGAGCACCATATAACAACAACAATACACAAAAAACAACAACATTGTCGATCGCTTTAGAAACATCAGACAGACAACTTCCATGATGATGGCATCGGAAGCGGCATAAATGTAATTTTCATCGAAGTCATCACCATCATCATCATTATCATGGTCGTGGTCATTATCGAGATCGAGATCAAAATCGGGCTCGGCATATAGTAAGACTAACGACTTTTGCTGCCGCTGCTGCTGGTGCTGAATCTGAAGCTGGAAGTGGTGTGGTGTGGTGCGTTGTCTTAAGTGCCGATATGCGTGGAAGCATCATCTGTAATTTTTATGTTGAACTCTACCAATTGCCTCGAGGTGCGAAGACCATATTCTGACTTACTGACTGACTTGGCCATCAAAAGTCTCCGCTCTCGGCCTCGCATCGAATGCTGTGGCTGTCCCGGACTTTATATGCTCTGCCAACAGTAAATTAATTTCCAATTTTAACCAAGTCGAGTATTACTTACTTTATGGGGCTTGCGAGCGTTGCCGGTGTTGTTGAGGACGGACGCACCTCGAGAGGCCATGATGGGATTAGAGGCGGTATAAAGTTCTGCGTGAGTTCAGTGCGAAGCGTTGCGTGCAAAGCGACGCACGTAATTACGTTTTTGGTTAATGTCTCGATATAATCACAGAGTAAGTAGGTACGAGTATATGTGTCTTTACAAGGCTTAGATGCTACCGGAGGGGTGTTTTGATTCGTATGGAAGTTTTTGTATATTTGCGCGCAAAGTGTGCCGAAAGTGCGATATCATCAAACCAATTTGAAGGCAAAAGCAAAAACTCTTAAACTTAAATGCTTCAATCACGTTCGGGAAGCATTGCAATAAAATTATAAATTTAAAAATTCACGAATGAAAAAAAAAATGATGCTGTTGCACGTTTTTGCCCGGAGATGAGTAGATGTGGAGTTTTAGGACAGTTTTTGAAAAATATTGTCTTTATTACAAGAAGTTCGATAGTCCCCAAAATATGTCAATTTGTTGGACTGTGCTTCTCCCATCAGTAGATACTTTTTCCAATGTTATCTATTAGCTTTCGAGATATAATATTTAGAAAAACCTATTTTTAAAGACGCGGAAACATAGAAAAATTTTTTATTTGAAGTTTTTTTCAGTTAAATTATTTAAAATTTTAAAAACTTCTTGACTTAGGTAACTGTCAATTTAAGCTGTCATTTTTTGATATTTGAATTACATCATTACTAAAAATAGAACAATACACGCTTCAACAAAAATTCAGTTTGAAAATGGTAAGCATTTTGGAGTCCAAGTTGACAAAACTTAGAGCACTTCTGAGCCGTACGATCTTCTTGTCTGGCAAAATTGATACTGATTGAAAAATTTGAACAATTAGAACAAGTTAGTGATTTGAAGAAATCGTGCGCATCGTTCAAGAACAACTGAAAAGACTGTTGCTAAAATCCCTGATTTTGTCGAAAACCCAGGTTTGGAATTAGGTTGTGTTTGGACTTATTCAAAAATGGCGTGGGTTGGGTACTACTGTTACGATAAATCGACTGCACTACTGAGCTATGAATAATGATTTACTATGGACGAAATTAAAGAAATGTTGTCGTAGACGACTTTAATTTCTAACAAGGCGAAGAAACGAAACAGTCGTGAGTTTGCCAGAAAAAATTCCTGACATGGTGTTTCTCAAACGGATGCTGACAATTGGCCAACGAGCTGTTATTATTTAATACCCTCAAATATTTTGAACTCATTCAGATCTCTTCCTTTCAACGTCGATTAAATCACCCCCATCTTCGTTTCAATAACTTCATAGTGTCCATTCCCTCCATAGATCCTATTGTGAGAATGAGTCCCTTTGGACAGGTGAAGCTATGCACTTCTACACATCCAAAATCGATGAGGTGGTTGGTGGAGGCGTATACTCAGACAGACTGAATCTATGTCTCTTCTTTCGTCTACCCAAACACTGTATTGTGTTCCATCAGGCAGAACTTCTAGCCATCAAAGAAGTCCTCTCTTGGCTCAAAGAAAACGTGATATCATCTACTAATATACGCACCTTCTCGAATAGTCAAGCTGCTTTAAAACAGTTAGAATCTGTCTCCACAAATTCAATCATAACCCAAAATTGTAGATCATCTCTGGTGGAGTGGAGATGATAACCTGATCTGGGTGCCAGGATATAAAGACATTACAGGTAATTGCCAAGCGGACGAACTTGCAAAAAATGGAACAACAAATTAGATAACAAGTCTAACCACAGGTGGTCGAATACGCCCACTTGTCTGGCAACAAAATTAATTTGGCCAAAGCTTGATGCTAAACTCAAAGCAACTCATCCCGATTGGTAGATTGCACATTAGATCTGTCATAGGTATCCTTATTGGAAGGTGTTTAATAGGCTGACATGCTTTACGATTTGGAGATCCGGCAAACGATTTCTGTAGAAGCTGTATGGATGGGGAAGAAGAAAAGTCACTTCCTCATCTTCTTTCACAAAAACGTAGACTACCACCCTTATTACGGTTGTCAAAGATCAATACGATATTTGATATTTATCAATAAAATTAATGAATCGGTATTATCGTTGTCAAAAATCAAAATTTTTGATAAACTGTGAACGCTCTTCAGAAATCAGATCTATTGTGAATGATTTAAATTGACAGTCTTGGTATTATGGTTGTCAAAATGTTTGTTGATTATCAAATTTTCATCAGTCAATCACAAATTCCTTGTTGATAAAATATTTTACGGATCGCGAAAGCCAAAAGCATGTCTACTATAGAACTATTTTTCGGTGAAAATGAAATTGAAGACGAAAATACTTTGGAGCAAGCAAAGATTCGAAGAAAATTACGCGATGCTTCAAATCCGATGGATTTGGCTGAACATATGTATGTAGATAAAAGATCTTTTTTAATTACATTACAAAAACTAATTTGTCTTACTTCTAGATTCATTAAAAACTTTAGACTTTCGAAAGAAGCCTTCCTTAATGTTTTTTTTAGATATCAACGACAAGTTAAAGCCAACGAAAAGGCAACAATCCATCCCAAACATACTAAAATTTGCAGCTGTCTTAAGTAAATAGGCACTATTCACAATAGATTTTTGTTCTTTGATCTCAATGGATCAAAAAATGATCAACTCGGGTTCATAATACCGATGTATCAATTGATTGACAAAATATTTTAATGGTCAATTAATTGATCTTTGACAACCGTAACAAGGCTGTACACCTCAGAGACTTCTACTACTGTGATCCCAGCGATTTAAATAACTACGAAAATGACATTCTCAAACGTTTTATTGTTAACGAGTAGGAGGATCTCTTGATTTTAGTGGTATCACAATGGACCATTCATTGTTCACCCTATTATTATGCTCCCTAAACTGACATACATTTCAAATATATGTTGTTTTGATTGTCATAAAATATTTAATACACTTTTTTACACTTCACTAATTCACAATTTTCCTTTTTTATTATAATAGCTATGAACTTCACGATCAACAAAATGTGTAAGTATTTTAGTGGAGTGCCAAGTTTCACCCCCGAAGTCTTGAGTGTGAACGTCACATTAGTAAAAGATGACTGCGCACCCGTTAATTAAAACAGCTGAAATTAGATTAAAAGACATTAATTTAACTTAATTAGTTTTTAAATTAAATAAGCTTGAGTAAAATAAAAAAAAAAAAAACAAAGTATAAATTAAGAAGTACGTATACGCACCGGTGAACCATTTTGGTTATTATCGAATTATTTCTAGTCTACTGATTTATTTCGAAAGTGATTGGAAACAACTTTTAGAATAGAATATTTTTAAGTATCTGGAAATTATGTAGAATGGTTCGATTAAAATTGCCTCCTTGTGAGACATTTGGAATTACAAAATTAGTTTATTTTAAATTCATTTGATTTGATTTGAAAGCCAATGAGCTGTAAGATCAACTCGAAAAGAGTTATTTAGTTGATTTTCCGTAGAATACCGATTTATTTTGACACATCAACCTTGCAACCTTAACTCTTAAGTGAAAGTTTTGAAATATTGAATTTGTGTATTTTAAGTTTTTAACATAATTTTGAAATATACCTGATTTAACTTTCCGATACATTACTGTTATGTTGTTAGACAAGGTTGAGTTCCAAACATTCTGAAAGATTCAAATATTCTGTAGTTTAGTTTTTAACGAAAATAGTATAAAGTCTCAAAAACATTCTTCTTATCAAGGCAAATATAACAAAACCTGTAATTCCAATATTAGATGTCAGATATTCTGATGACGTTCTTCACTTTACCGCTCCATTAAAACTAAATTACCATCGACTAATAGCTACTTCCAATCACCATTCCACTTTCCATTTACAAGTGGATACGTGTGTGTTTCCTGTATGCCATCCACCTTCTCATTTGGCCTGATGTAAGGCCTACAATAAAAAAAAAGGTATCCTGGCAACAGCATAATAACAAGAAGTCAGTAGCAACTGGAAAGATAGTTGGCGTTGCCTACACACAGAACCGACCCGAACACTGGACAGAACACAGAAGACAGAAAACAGAATTGGTGAACATAGGAGAAACACTCTCCTGATATGTAAGTACATTCTGGGCAGGATGTTGCTCTTCCTTGATGAAGAGCTTCCCATTTTGCCACTAAAGATTTTTCTACACATACGAGTATATGTATGTAGATGATGTAGACAAGTTGCGGCGCGACGAACGGTCAGCAGCGGCGGCGGCAGGGTGCTATGCTGTTGGTGGTGCATAACATTAATCTCCTGAATCGATACAAGCATTCCTGTCTGCGGTCGAACGGCTACTGTTTGTGGCCCCAGGGCTAATGAATATCGCAATTTCAAACACATAAACGGGCCTCGCGCCACCACACCACCGCGCACTGCGCACTGCGCAGTTATGGCAAGAGAACTAATGCCCTGATGGGGCACTCAAGACGATGGCGACGTCCATGCTGATGATGATGATGATGATGATGGTGATGAGGACGAGAGGATGCAGATGAAACGATGACTTACCATTTTGCCAATATTGGTAAAAATTTAACGCTCTCCTAGCGCTGTGACTCCTTCCCAGATCCCAAGATCCGCAGATCACAGATCGGTCGGTCGTCGTCGTCGGTCGGTCGATCGGTTGGAGGGTCCTCCGTCGTCGTCGGCATAGGCATCCATCGATGAACATGTAATTTAGTCGACATCGGTTTGGCATCATCGACTACTACTGTGCTACTGAAGCTGTGTAGCAATTTCATTCATAGAGGGCGCGGGAGCACAACAAAAAGATCCATAGCCTCGACATAATAAATTGTAGGTAGGACGTTACCTTACTACTTTGCGCCAATGGATTCAGAAAAGTCCTGACTGAAGCTCGATGCTGGATGCTGGATACTGGATGCTGGAGGACTAAAGGTTGGTGCTCCATTGATGCGGTCTCCCGCTCGAGACATGGCTCGAGGGAAATTGATTGCTTCGGGTAGTTTTGATTGCGATATCTGTTTTTAATTATAATACACAACGAGATATACCAACTATACGTGCTGTGCCGGGCGGGCTGCTCTGGCTGGGATGGGGTTGTTGTCTTTACAGCTTCGGTCTGGTCTTGTGGCCAAAGGGAGCTATGTTAATAGAGAAGGAAGAGCGGTTGCGCTGAAGAGTTGATGCGATCCAGTCGTCCCGTATGAGACGTGGATTATTAATGCGGCTTTAATTACTATTGTAATATTTTTCTCATTTTATTCAAAAACAAAAACAAAAAAATGCGAAGAAGTCGTTGGAACGATCAAGAGACAGACTTCATTTTTGTGTAAGTGTTTTCGGTCTTTGGTGATGGTGAAGAGTGAAGCTATCATCTCATAACTCACTGCTTTGGGTGGAAAAACCTGGTTCTTCGTTCTGAGATAAATTTTGAAAAATGATAGTGGAAAACACAGAGGTGATAATTTATGAAAGTATGAGTCTTAAAAATTCAATTAGAAGCGAAGAAGAAGATTTTTAAAAACAAATTGCTGCAGTTTTCTCAATTTGTATACATTTACAAAAGTCATTAACCTTAGAAGAAAGTTAAGAGTATTATCAAAAAATAATCAACACAAAATTTGTCCGTTATGCAATGATTGGAATAATCTGAGACGCATCTCTTCTGATGGGTTTGAAAATTTCAAATTAAAATCTTCCCACATCAAATCACAAAAAGTTTAGTCTATAACTGGAAGAAATATGGACTTCGCGGATCAAAGGTCAATGGGTTGAATTCTTCATAACCACTCTGCAGATTTTGATTAAAACTAGGACTGTCACTAAGACGAGAGTCTAGGTAGTACCGATCTCGTCACTTAGAAACAAAATCTTGACAGTTTCGAGTCTTTTTGTGTACGACTTCTAAGTGTACGACGGACAAGGCTTAAGCCTAATAGTTTATTCCCTAGTTTGGTGCTAGGGACAAAGGACCGAACCTCAACGCTTATTCCGCAGCGACCTTCTTCTAAGGGAGCTACGGACATCGCCTACCGCAGCGGGTAGTGCACCGTTCACTCTGTTGGTTTGTTGCCACGGACACAAAGGGGATTGAGCCCTGTTTAATCCGCTGCACACTTCTTCTAAGTGTACGACGGACAAGGCATCAGCCGACCGTTTGTTCCCTAGTTTGGTGCTAGGGACAGAGGATCGAACCTCAACGCTTATTTCGCAGCGACCTTCTTCTAAGGGAGCTACGGACATCGCCTACCGCCGTGGGTAGAGTATCGTTT
Source organism: Scaeva pyrastri (assembly GCA_905146935.1). Classification (NCBI taxonomy): domain Eukaryota; kingdom Metazoa; phylum Arthropoda; class Insecta; order Diptera; family Syrphidae; genus Scaeva; species Scaeva pyrastri. The sequence goes on from LR989928.1 coordinate 59,005,925, forward strand.
ATTCTGTTGGTTTGCTGCCACGGACACAAAGGGAATTTGCCCTGTCCTATTCCGCGGTCCACTTCTTATAAGTGTACGACGGACAAGGCATCAGCCGACTGTTTATTCCCTAGTTTAGTGCTAGGAACAGGGGACGGAACCCCAGTAGCAGTTAGAGAAATTATATTATATGAAATAACGTGTTAGATTATTAAAACAGTATTACTTGTGAAGTATATGAAATACCGTGTTAGTTAGTTAAAAGACACACATGTTAGATTAAGCAATATATGAAATAACTTGTTATTTTAATTTTAAGAAACGCCGAAATAAAAGTTGTTTGCTGGAGTATTGAAACTCTAAACCCAAGTTTTTTGCTTTCTTTGGGTAAAACCCTGGACAACCACGAGCCTACCTCAGCCTCGTACAAAAAAGCATCACAGTGTTTGATCGTTTTATTCACTTGAATGCTGTACTAGTTATGCAGCATTTAATTTGGATACCTCTTTAGAGTGTGCCAGAATGTTGGCCTTACACCAGTATTTTGTTACTTGTACAGACTTTTAAGACGAATTGTGTAACTTCAGCCAAGAGGTCCCAACGGGAAGCACTCACAGCATTAAAACTTCTTCTGAAACCTTCGAAAAACATATTGAGTATCAATTCTGGTACTCCTGTGCTCCTTTAACCGTCAAGACCAATACTCCAATAGCATATCAATAGTCTGTAAAAACAAATTGCCAGGTTTTCTTTTGAAGCACCATTTCAAGTTTGTTCTTGACAAGAATGACTACAACACAGCAAATGGAACCTTGGAGAGAAAATAAAGACTGTTGGCCAGAACAATATTCTTCTGATCATCCATAAAAAGGCTGTCAAGCGCTACAGATCTCTTTACTTTACCCCAACTCAGATAAAAAATAAGCTGAATAGCTGGAGGTTTGGAACTCTATTTATCAAAAATTAAGGACATCCTACCTTGATATCAAATTTGAGAAAAAAAAGTACAGGGATTCAATTTGAGGGCTTATAGTAATTAATTCATCCCTGCAGTACTAAAATGTTGCAAAAAGCACTCCAATCAGTTTTCGTGCTTCCAAGCCGTCCTCTCTTAACAATTAAAATCCTTCAATAATGTTAATGTCCAATTTTCTCGAAATCCCTTAATCTGAAACAGATAAGACCTCGTGGTCAGGTGGAATTAAGTATTTATCCTCGACGAACCATATTGAACGTCAGGAACAACCCCACAAGAACTCTGGTGCTGATGGGCCGGTGGTGGTATGCAACGACAAACGATCGTCTGGGAATTACCCCACACACGCCCACGTCAAAAGTCGCATCATGAGCACCAGGCACCAGCACCAGCACTAGCACCGCAGTCGCAGTGTTATCGATTCAGACTCGAGTTGCAGCTCCTGTTTCGTGACACCAAACGAATCACGCGGCCAAGACAAGCCACAATCGCATTGCTAGTGCCATTGCAGTGATTCGACTGTATGGGACGCCCGATGCCGTGACAGAGGCCAACTTCGGTTTTTGTACGTTAAATGCACAATTCAATTTGAATGTCTGCTCGGGTGAAATTTAGGAGTAAATTAAGTTGTTCGCCGGCAGAGTCAACAGCCAAGAAGCCGAGACGACAATCAAGATCCGAGGAGTCTATTACCATGTCTTTGGCCAGGTCTCTCTCGCTATTACCTAATTAATTACTTATCGTGGCCATTTATCTTTTTTTTTTGTGTTGTTGTTGTCTTCTCGATTGCAACTGCGACTGATTTTGTTTTTTTTTTCTCTTTTTTTTTTATTTTCTGCTCGAAGTCAGAAAAGAGAACTGCCCTTGTTGTTGTTCTGCTTCCAAGAAACTACTATTAGCCAGCCCCAGTCCCAGTAAAGTCATCAGCGTCACAAGTCAACGACCATTGCTGGCAATTGCAATATGCCAATAGTTGACATAAGCATTCTGTCACCCCTGCGGAGCCCCCCAACACTGACAACAGACTACAACAGCGTCGACTACAACTCCGACGCTGACGACGTCCTCGTCTCAGTTTCGGTCGAAATCATTTCAGAAACTCTTTCCAATAGCTCCGAGTCTGAAGTAAATTAATGACATTGCTGATTGAACTATTGGCTAATTGGCAAAATGCTTCGACATGTCGTCGTGATTTGACAAAACCCGTACAAATATCTTTATATTGATTTTTATTTTGCGCATTCCGGAGGGGGTGGTGGGCGGTGCAATGCGCCGCTCGCGCCCGCAGCGATCTTATAATGCTTACCTTAATGGCATCTCTCTTGACGGCAGCAGTTAGTATTCAAATTAAAGCTTAAATAGCGCAGATCGCTCTGCTGTGCTGCACTGCGCTACTTGCAATACCATACACTGTATAGAGCGCCCCCCTGTGTCGACATTCGACAAGAGTAATATACATCTGAGTGTTCAATGAGCCATTAGGCGAATGTTTTTCATGTTAACAATAAATTAGTTGACAATTGGCTTTTAGTAAAGTAGTAAGCTTTATATAGTCAAGTGATCACTGACGTGTGTATGTGTGTAGTTTTGCCCCCTCTGGTGTGTATTTTGAGCAAGTAATGAAGTGTACTTTTTTGGTCTGTTTTTTTTAGACAACTATTTGCTGTGTTGTCCATTTGATTGCGGTATGCAATATGCAAATGCACGTATGATGATATTTACAATTGATAAAATTTCAACACCCATGAGAAAATTGTATCTATTTTTGTTTGATGAGTATTTACTCATTTTTAGAGTGCTGTTTTAGAAATAAGGTGTGAATACTAGCATAGCATCAAGAAGAGGTCTCAAAGAGGATTATAAATTAATCTTTTACTTTCTGGTTTGCGTTCTTATAAAAATGACCACTCGGCCTCTTATAATGAGTTGCCTTCTCCGCCCGTCTCCTGAAAAATCAAATTCTAAGTCTCCTCTTGTCTCAAATAGTCAAAGAATACGCCGTTATGGTGCACGCTCAAAAATGTATTTCTTTATATCAGAGAAAAATTGAACTTAGCCAATTTGACACAAAAGTTACAACAAATGATCACAAGTTCTAACTGGCGCCCAACGGGAGCAGACAGTTGGATATGAATTCAAAACATTTTTGAACAATTTTTTTTTTCTTCAAACAAATTAAAAGTAAAATAAAATAAAAATTCAAGTTTCTAATAAATTATCATACCTACATCTTGAAATAAGATAAAACACATAAATCCATAATTATTTCTTCGAATCAATCATAATCGACCAAAGCTGAAATAATCATTCATTATTATAATAATAATCCACTGAACCATAAAGATGGATTAGTTCTCATTAAAATAAACCTACCGAACTGCTGCGTGAGCGTCAGCATGTGTGTGTCCAAAATCGTCTTCTAATTAACCTTCAAAAACAATAAACATAAAGAAAGAAAACCATCCATCTAAAGTCTTAAAAAACCGACTTCTAGCTGCTACTGTTTTGGGCATATAGTAATCTCGTTCGGTCCTAAATCATTTCTAAATTTAAATCGATTGATTCCTCACTCGACGACGACGACGACGTTTAGCCCAAAGGGGTTTTCCGTTTTCCCCCAAATTACCCAATGATGGAGCCACTTTAAGACAAGATTCAAATAAATGATTGCACACGCCACACTTTTTGTCTGTCTTCGCAGTCTTCCCATCATCAGAGACACGGAGATGAAGGAGAATGCAGTCCAAATGATTATCGCCTCTAAAGGTCTTCTGAAGGTCTACAGAAGGTCTCGAAATTCATTTAGACCGAATACTCGTAAAACCAACAAAAAGTTCTCTAAGAAATTTGCATTCCACAAAAAAGGACGATTTCGACGAATTAGGAATTCGGTAGCAGATAATTTGCAAATCATGCTACTTTCTGTTTTTTCTTTTTTTTTCTGGCTACACACCTCCTTCAAGCTTCAACAGTCAATTTTGGTGTACGGTGTTGAGAGTTCCAAATATTTTTGTCGGATTTGCAAAGCTATTAGTCTGGAATTTGGCTCCATTTAGAATGGCATGCGAGCCAGGTCGAGTATGGATTTGGGTTTATTTGCGTTTTGTTGATTTGATGGGTTTATATTGCTCCCAGGTATATTATAGAAATGCTGTTTTTGGGAATCAGACAGAGTACCGTTGGTTTTTGGAAATAATTGGAATTGTGTTCTGTGTTTTTTGTTTTTTTTTTTTGGTTTCACTGATTTGCAGTTCGACTGTGGAAACAATTTAGGAAATGACTTGGGCATTCGATAACAATTTTATTAATAAATTGATCTCTAATAATGATAGTGGTCAATAAATGGCAAATGGAAATACATTTAAATTTAACGGAATTTTTGAAAAACGTAGGTCATGCCAGCCAAAGCATGTGATAGTCGATCTTGAAAATTTTAGAAAATATTAAGGTTGAAGAAATGAAGATACCACATTTAAAAGTTTTGATGAGTTTTGACGAGGAAAATACCTTTGAACCTATGTTGGCAGTAAATAGTAAATGCAATTCACATGCTTTTAAGTTTCACGTTGAATGACATAAATTGCAATAATATTACGAATTAAAAACAAGGGACCTAACATAGACTCTTAAGGTACTCCGCCTATATATTTTTAAAATCTACGAATGTAATCTGTTAGTGAAAATTACCAAAAGCTGTCCAGTTTTTCCAACAAAATCTAGTTATTGACCTTGACAAAGGCTTTTTATCTATCTTGATAGATACTTTATTTTTAGTAGTTCGGGAAAATATGCTTTTAAAAGCTATATTTAACAGTTTTGAAGAATTTGATATCATTTAAAAATTTGAGCATCCTTTCTTTAACAACTATTTCAAAATACTTATCAAATATTGGAAGAAATAAAATATTTTGGTTTATAGTTGGTCATTAAATCCAAGGAAATTCCCTCAAAGAATTAATTTAGTTCGAGGACACGCATACTCCTTTGAAATTAGTTAGAAATACCACAAAATTTTAAAAGCATTTAAAGCAAGAATTTTCAAAGCATGTACTTGTAAGTTATTAACAATTGTTATCAAATTATCAAAAAGTTATTGCTTCATTGCTCGAAGAAGAAGAACTATTCCCCATTTATTAGGATATCGCTTTCAGAAGCAGCATCTCTAAAGATACCAGAATTTGGTAAACCGTCACTAGAAATGGCCACTAAGGGTCAACAAATATTGTCCAGTTGTAAAAACCCATTAAATAAAACTTGAAAACATATTGTAAGATATTTAAGTTTTCATTATATGTCTTTCTTTTCTCTCTCTTTCATGCTTACTATGGTGTTCCGCAAGTCAGGCACTTAAGTCCTCTACTTTTAATCCTTACCATTAACGATTTAGAATTAGTTAAAAGATATTCCCATATCTCACTTTATTTAGACAACACCAAGTTTTTCAAGACTATTACGTAGATATATGACTGCTCCCTTATTCAACTATACTTTAATAGTTCCTTAGTACATCTAATCAATACTTTTTCCATAATCAGTCCGTTCTTTCTGTTAAGAATCTTTAGTTACCTTGGGCTTTTATTTGATGAAGAGCCCAATTTCCTGGCCCATATAGACGATATAATATTATATTTGTTATATTGCTATTTATTACATTGGCGAAATCTTCTTATGCACCAGTGCTTATTCACCAGCTAGCGATTCACCAGGGAAGTCCGTCTGGCTCGACGAATCATGGCGAACGTATTTTTTTTTATGTCATAGATACGCTTGTTTAACCATGGTAAAGGAATTTTTCAACCTTTGTTCGACAACTCCTTTAATACACGTCCCAAGTATGACCCATTTATCAAGAATTAAGAGCCTTTACTACTTTTTCTTCCATTTTCCTTTGGAGACCGATCTTGAAATGATCTTCTTACCTTCGTATCAAGGCTGATTCACTTTAACCTTTAACTGTCAGACTGTCATTGGTAACTGTCAATTTTTTTTTATTATTCCTACAAGGAAGCTTCTGTCAGTTGATCGATATTCATTCTTGACCTATTTGAAAAACCTAAGTCCCGCTTTTCCAGCCAGAAATCATGGACCTTTGTATGCTCCACAAAAAAAAAAAAAAAAAAACATTTGCATAAAATAAGCCCCACATGCGATATCGGATGTTTTAAAAATTTCTATTCTTCGAAGACATGTCACTTTGTTTTCCTTTCTCCTTTTCATACTCGTCGACATATTTTTCATCATCAAAAAGTTGTGCTGCATTAACCTGCATCATGTCATCTGCATGACATTTGCCTTCATTCAGCCACAACCGCATGCAACACATTCAAGTGACATTTTCAGATTAAACCACCATATTTGCCTTCCAGCTAACATGTCGCCATCGCCATGGTAGCGTCGTCTTCGTCGTTGTCGTCATCGTCGTCGTCTACGTCTTGGTCGATGCAGGGTGATATGATGATGATGGTGCATTACTTGCAAGCCACAACAATGCAATTCCAGAACCATCAGTATCTTGGAGTATCTATACAGAGGATATTGCCATGATGGGCATTATGATGGCACAGAACGTGTCCGGTAAGAGTTCCAAGTGAATTTGATGGCCATACCATGGTGTTTGATCCAGAAGATTCAAACATGCACCAGCAGATATCTACACAAACCGTATCTCATTCTGCTCCTGCTCCTGCTCCTGCTGCTCCTCTCGGATGAGTATAGGAAAGGAACACTAAAATATTACCAAACCACTGATACTGAGGAGAGGAAGAGGAACGGGGTAAGCAGAGGAGCGATCGCTTGACAGGTGAGTTATACGATACCCACATATCTGGTGCAAGAAACATGTCCGTCCGCAAATATAAATTCAACAGATCGCGACAATATTGCTGCATTATGCTGCAACGACGACGGATTCTTATTCTTAATGCGTCATTTCACTTGTGAGCGCGAAGAGATACTTTATGTGGAACGCGCGAAGTGGGAAGCGAGAAGCGATACAAATACAATTGGCGTCATGTGGCAAGGATTTGAAACATTACGCTCGTTCTTACGGACAAGCATCGCACACAAAATACAATGCGGGACTTGTAGATTATTTTTATTTTTTTTATTGTGATCGACAATGAAACAGTAGAAGCTCCGGTTAAGGGACAGAAATATTTCTAGAAATAACTTTTACAAACCATTTTTTTTTAATTGGGTGGAAAAAGTGGTAGATGCCTTATTGGGGGATCTTAGAGAAGGTTATTCAAGGATTTTCTTTTGATTATGACTACGTGGAAAATTTAACTATTGATTTTAGTCCTGAGAGTTTTTACTATACTTCGATTTTTTTAGTTTAGTTTAGTGGTTCATGATTAGATTACTTATTCAAGTCAAAAAGTCTGGTGGCTCAGTGAGAAAATGCACTGTGAGAAATCTAAAGTATTTTTTTTGTTCTTGACAGATTACAGCTCTGAAATTTGACAGTTGACATCAATTTTGTGAAAAATTAAAAATAAATTTGAAAAGATTTTCAAAACAACTCATCTTCACTGATCGACATATTTTTATCGAAAGGCGTTCGTCAACAAGAAAAAAAAAATGGAATTTAGGGCTTATAGACTTCGATCCACCCACTTCTAGCAACTATGTCAGATGCGGAATTCGGTCAAATGGCTAGAAAGGGCTTATTCCTTTAAAAATAAGGTTGGTAATGCAGTAAATGTGAATAGTTTTTTACATGAAACATGATAACTTAGTTCTAAGCCTTAAAATGTCTGTTGCTTGGATTTATTTCTCCTGAGAACCTTTCTCAAAAAATTGCACGAAAAGAGAAGAGGCCTTTATTCAGAGCCTTGCGGTTCATATGCAGAATTTTATATGATTTGGACTTCTGATTTTCAAAATGGTCAAATTGATTTTCAAACTTGATTCCAAATTCAGAGAGTTTGACAAAACACTATAAAATCCTTTTAAGGATATGAAATTTTAGGAGTATTGGTCGACTTTCAGAATCACAAAATAAATTATCGGACGGAGTTTGCATTTCTTTTATATAAAATTAACTGTCAAATTTGACATTTGATGGATGAGTTGGTTTGACATTAAGGGGTGCTGACTGTAGTTTGCGGAACGCATAGAATATCACACAGCGTTCGTTGCAGTCCTGCTGAAACCTTGTTATGATGCGATGATACCTTAGTCGACTTCATTTTCAAGGATCTATGGACTCATGAGCCATCAGTCAAAATCCACAACATAAAGTGACTCCTTCGGAATGTAGTTGATCATTGGATCTTATTTGAATTGCTATCATTACAAATTCGACAATTTTCAAACAATTAGTCAAACACATGTCGTTGCAAAGTTAGTTGGTTTTTTACGGTGCAAAACCAAAAGAAACCAAATTTGACCACTACATTTTGAATAGTAGTCGGTTTGACTATTTTGAGAACCGTTACAATCTTGGAAATACATTGTAGATCCTTAACTTGTGTCACCTAGAAAGATCGCCGAAAATCGTGACAATTTGGTTTTAAACATCGGCTTTAAAATTACCGATTTAATGAAAAGTTGAATCCATATTTTTTTCAGTGTAGTGTCCCCAATCCACCTTGCACATGTATCTATATCTACGAACTACTTTAATCATCACTACGCAGCAGTGACAATTATTTGTACTTTGCTTAACAAAGCCAAGCCTTGTTGCACGAATATGTACCACTCAGCATGACATCGCCAAAATGTATACTCTTAAGTCTTCCAGAATTAAGCGGGTCGCTCGCAAGCCTAATTGTGATGATGGTCGGTCCATTCCGCTGAAGCCAAATAGAGTCATTGTTCTATAGCTGGGGCACAATGTCTTGTTTGTTGCCATAACACAATCGCTTGACACAACTTACACCACGCAACACAACTGCGCAGCTCTCTATTCGAGGAACTATATGAGGGTGACAAAATGACGCCACTATAATATGCAATCCCAGTGCAGCTGGACCGCCAATTCTTGGCCTAAAATCTTGTTGCAAATTCATTTGAAAGTCAGAGAACTGCAATTTCCGCAGCGATAGTCAACCAGTTAACAGTTCACATCCATAAGGTCTGCATTTTGGACTCGAATTTGAAAAGAAAAGAAAAAAAAAATAAAGTTGTGCATTAACGACCGGATGTAGACCGCTGCAGAAAATTCATGGAGCAACTCTATAACTCCATCCAGGTATTGCTCCGCGCGCGATTAAACTTCAACTCCGATGATTGGTAATGGTAACTGGTTTCGGAGCGATTTTCTGTTGTTCAGCGGCTCCGGTCCGTCATCGTCATCTGTGGTCGGTCGGTCGTCGAGGTGCACAACATCACATCAAGCTCGGCCATACGGAAAGGTAAACTGAATGCACCTTGCTACCTGACTTGAGCCCAGTTAAATGATTTATGACAGCTATACACAGGGGCAATGTTGCTGATGATGAGAAAGCCAAACCAAGTCAGGCCACAGCCAGGAATGCACCACCAGCACCACCCGGTCGATCGAAGTTGAATTGAATATTGGAACACATTGCGTGTGTATACGAACATGAAGTCAGTCGCGGGAATCGAAGGAATCGGGCAGCAAGGGCTTTCCTGTTCGTGTGTGAGAAGTAATTTTCCGGTGCGGATGTTGGGGCGTTAACTATTTTTATTGGAACTCGCTGGCACTAGCACTGGCATGGCTCTTATACTCTCCGGTTGATGGTTATACTTCTGGGGATATCAAAAGAACGATGCTGTGCTTGATACTCTCTGGATATGGTGATGCTGATCAAAACTAACCACCTTTTAGATGCACGGCACCACGGAAGCATCCGCATCTCATTGAGTGAAGAAGAAATTAGATGCAATCTATTCGGGAGATCTTGTTTGGGAAGTGGATGCCAGTCCAGACTCGATCGGACATTGGGGTATTTGATGGGAACGGAAATTGAATTACATCAGGAAGATGTATATGAAAAGTATACAGTCGGGATGTAAACATGTCCGGTGTTTGAGGACCAGTTGAGAGTTGCATGAATCGTCTCAAATAAATTGCGGAGGCATAAAGGAGTTTCTTGTGATGTCGTAGTTTTGAGATTAAGTCTTGTTTAATTATAGTTGTAGGTAAGGTAATCTAAGTTTTCCAGCTTATATTATGGTTATGTCTCTGGATTTGAAGAATAACTTACCTTAACTTTAACTGTTCCGATCTTTTTATGATTAGTTTTATACTCTTTCTTATTCTTGCTTCTGTATCTCCAACAACATGCCATGTGAACGCTAGTTACAAAAAAACCTTTATTGCCAAAAACATAAAACAGCTACCTTTGTATTGTAATAAGACTTTGTCACTGAAGCATTCTAAAATGCTCAATTGTCATCCTGAGATGCACTGGCTTATATTCTCATTGCTCAAATTATAATTATTTCTTAAATGTCATTCCAAAAACAAGAATTAAATACCATTAAAATCCTAATCGTGTCTCTTAAAAAAAAAAAAAAAAAAAAAAAAAAAACAAACATCAAAAACTATTTTCAGGTTCGATGCTCAACTCTTTCGTTTTGTGATTTTGTTTGCATTAACACAGAACACAAATAATATCAACCAATTCAAATCTTCTTACTCCCATAAACAGGCATAAGTGATTTCTCTTCTTGTCACTGATGCACTATACTACAATCTTCAATTCTGCCAACTAAGGATTGAAATTGCACTCGCTGCAACGACTCGACTACTGCCAAGCGCCATATCACAACCACTCATGATTTGGTGATATTCAAATTGATGGATACAATTCTACCAAACAAACTAATTGCATCATCAAGAAAACGTACATTATACTGTCTCCAAGTCCAAAGACCACATCATCAGGTATCCTGGAAGCCGGAGCGGAGGAAGCATCAGCCAGAAGCGACTTGCGACTTGACATGAGAAACTCTCTGCGCCACAATCTCAAATGTGGACACTATGGATAGAGGAGCGCTAGTTGTTGCTATCGTATTCGAATGGTAAATGAAGAGGAATACCAGTTTTGTGTGTCAGAGCTGAGATATCCCAAAGAAAAATGAGCAAAACAAAAACAAGGAATATCTATTTATTCATGTCGTCCTGTATTCCAAAGTCATTGCATTGCTTTCTAACCTAAAAAACAAGTTTGCAGTAGCCGGTGACAGTTTTCCGCACATGAATCCAGAGCAAAATGAAGTTCAGACAGATCGGGAAACGATTCAAAGGCCAAAACAAAAAAAACAAAAAACCTGGTAAGACGAATCGACGGAAACAGTAAATTTCCCGCGTTGATATTTTATGGTCATAAGCCATACATACATTATCCCTCTGGAGGATCGCATGTGGCAGCCTCACCACGACCGACCAACCGATGACGATGACGATGGCGATGGACAATGACGAAGATTCAGAATCAAATCGTCGAACCAACGAACCAACAAAGTAATGCAACGACAACATTCTCGATGGACTCAATGACGATGTCGTCGTCATAGACGTCGACTTCAACAACTACGACGGACGGACGTAGACGAACGTCGACGCTGATGGTGCGAGAACTTCCACGCAAAGACGGACACAATCCAAACATACGACGACGAGTACGAGTACAACTGAAATAAAAATATAAGAGACGGAAACAGGAATAAGCGATTGATTTGCATCAAAGTCAGATGGATATTGTGAATTCGAGAGCGGGTACACTGAAAAAAAAATAGTTTTTTAATTTGACTCAATAAATTTTGAAACATTTTCTTTCAAATTTTTGTGACATTTTGAGGCAGATAAGCCAAATACATGATTTGAGGGAAGACCTTGGCGATATCCAATGGCCGTCCTCGTGCGTCGGACTTCTGTTTGGGCTTCTAACTTCAGCATGATTGACATTTCTTACCACCCATATTTAGTTGTTTTTGCCGAGAGAAACTTTTGTGATTGCAAAGATTTCGAATTATAGAAAAAAAAACAATATTTTTGGTTAACGTTAGAGTCATACAAAAGAACTGGGAATGCTAGGGCTTTCATAGATACATTCTTAAGATGTGATGGCCACAAATCATAAGAAATGTTGAGCTGTGGAATATGACCCATCAGAGAAGAATGGATCTTGATATCGAGCTGTAAAAATGGAGTTGATTTGATCATATTTTAAGGAAACCAAACGAGAGTTCAATAAAGCAGTCTTTCGTGTGAAATCCTCTTCTCTCAATGTGAGCTGAATTGCTTCCATTACCCATAAGTCTGATCGGATTCTTTTTTATTCTTCTTTCAAAAATCATTGGTATTTAAATGATTTCGTGGTTCTTATAACTTCAGGACCATTTTTGGAATATAATCTTTGACCATTTTCTGTAATCATGCTGCGAAAATTATCAGCTTCCTTATTTCGCGTGAACGAAGAGAAGCCGGCTTTGGAAGGCTAAGAACTAAACTATGTTTTTCGGCTGAACAATAGGAACATATGTAATTTTGTATTGCAATATTAACAAAATTTAAAATTTTATAAAACAAATACCTTCGCACGTTTTCTTAAGTCGAAAATGGTAGTGCTGACTGCACGCACCACAAAAATCGATTTTTTTCGGAACAAAAATTTTGCAAAACTCTTATAAATTGAAATTTCTCCAAGTGTACGCATATTTAGATCGCCAAGTCTGTGCATTACATTTTTGCCAACCTTATACCTTTCCCGTAATTTTTTTTTTGATGGTTAAGCTTTGGTTCCCACATTTATATTCCCAAGTGGTATCTGATTTCTTTGTTCACTCGGTCGCATTTTTGTCCAATTCCTTTTTGGCCAGTTGCAGTTGCAATGGCAATGCAGCGAGTGCATATTGTCTCCGTGAGTTCTGCATGACTATAATGGTGCGTTTATTTAAATTAATTTTGACTCTTGCCGTATAAATTGACTACCCCCTTCCCTCCCCTCTTTAGACCTGAATAATTGTGTCAGCTGCGCGACTTAAGACGAATATGCGACCCTCGATTTTGTGTGCCTGCTGAAGCATATATCACCATCACACACCACACGCCCTTGTCAACATATTAACTCTGGGGCGCTCGAATTCCATCAGTCGCCGCCGCCGCCGCTGCCAGCAGGCTGGGCGGGTGCAACATAAAACTAGTTGTTGCATTGGCTGATTAGTGGGTTAAGTGATCATGTTGATGTGGCGGCGCCAAGCCATTAGAAACGCTCCGCTGAGTCTTTTCACGGCAAAGCAGAACGGAGTGCATATTGCTGAATGGATTTGTTGACGCTTGACGGGCCGGGCGCAGTGTTACGGTATGGTACGCTTGCATTGTTGATATGGCGCGTCACAAAGTCGCAAAGTCGATAGGTCTTTGTGGTCGTATGTATGGTCGTTGTTGTCGTTTTTGTCCCCTTGTATGTTATGGAAACTTTTCTGTAGGGTTGACGGTGCGTGTAAGTAGTGGCAAGTTGATTACAAATGAAGTTCTGAGGTCTGAAGTGTTAACATGATTAGATCGGTGGTCAACATTGTAACCACTGTTACTGCGGAGAGGAGAGATACGGTAATATACCTACCTAATAATTGACACTTCATGGTCTTTCATTTGATTGGTACATGAATTATGATGTTCGAGGGGGGAAAATAACGCACCCAGGAATTGTGTTATGAAATTAATATGAATTTTAAATATGAAGCAAGTGTTAAGGTAAATAAATTTGATTGCACAATAGCCAGCCTGGTATAGAACCAAGGCCTAACACCCTCAATCATGACTTTGAGAATTTTTTTTGACTGTGACGAAAACTTTAAGATTGTGACGTGATTCCTTTTGATATACACTGAAACATCCGTTGATAATAGAGTAGTTATGTAGGTTACTCAAGGTTACTTAGGTTCAAGAAAGCACCTTCTTTGCTTGCAATATTGCAACTGGTTCAAAAATTTGAGATTTTGTGGAAAGTTACTAACAAGAAGAATCGAAACCGAGTTTATTGCTGTTGTAGCCCGTAATACTGAAGAAAACGCAGGATTTTCGATTCCTTAACGATTTTTGGTATAACTCGGATGCTAAGTTAATAAGAAGAATAGTTGCATTTTGGGCTCAAAATATGCAGGAACACGAATTGTTAAAAAGCCTATTTTTTAGAAAGATTTTGCACTTTATGCAAAGACACTTTGTGCAAACTATGCAAAGATTTTGCACTTAATGAAAAGTCTTTGCTGTATTCTGCAAAGTGTTCCATAAAGCATTTAATCATCTTTGCACTTTGCAATACTACCGCAATACACCGCAAAATAAGGTTACCAAATTTTTTTCTCTGAAATAGAGTATTTTTTACATTGAATAGAGAAAAAAAAGTATATAGTTGAAAAAATTAGTACGAAAATTATTTCAGTTTTTAAAATATTTTTTTTTTGGTAATTTTAGCAGAATTTAGAAATTTGTTGTTTTTAAATAATTTATTATTCATATAAATCTAAACAATCTACTTCTAGGTTTGTATAAATAATAATAGCTCATTTTAATTTAACTTTAAAGAACCCCTATTTTTCTCTACTTGCCACTTCGCGTTTATTATTGAAAAGACCCGCTCAGTGAATGCAAAAATTCACGTCTAACAATCTTGATAACATCACTGGTAATATCAATATGCATTTGCAAGGAATGCAAGTTGATCGTTTTCTTCGCATAATTTTGATAAACTTATCAAAATTCACTTACAAATTACACTTTTCAATATTAACTTTGCACTTTGCACAAAGTGCAAAGAATATAAAAATTGCAAACAGCAAAATTCACTTATCATTTTTAACTTTTTACTTATCAGATTTTAAAGTTCTGTGGAACGGAATGTTTTGCAAATTGACGAAAAATTTGAAAAGTGAAAAGTTGATAAGTTGTTCTGTGGAATAGGGCCCAGAATATACTATACAGTCGCAACTGTCAAATTAGCTATGCAAAGTTTCATGACAACTACTTGTATTCATAATACGGATAAATTTACGTACATATACGATTGACTTCATCGTTGTACTATACAGACATTATTGTCTCCGATACCCACAGAATGTTCTTGATGCGAGCTATTAGTCTAAAAGCCTCAATAATACCTTATGCTGCTAGTGCTCTCATTTATTAATAGTGTATTTCAAATATGTTATTGATAAGAAAAAATAAAATAAATAAATATTGGCCTTCTGGCCTTTCCGAGAAATTATGAAACATTTGGAAGCCGAGTTTATCCACTTTTACACCTTCTGCTGGTGGTTGTTGTATAGGTTAAACTAGTTTCTATGAGGAACTTAATTTTCTACCCTTCACACTTTTGTTTTTAGTCCATCTAAATCTTTGACGCTACTGGAAATATATATGTACATACATAAATTGTTCTATTTTTTTGATCAGGTTCCTGAATATTAATTGGTCGTATGCAATGACATAAAATTCGTCTTTATTTTTTGGATATAAGCTCAAAAACGCGAACTTAGCATTCCAACATTTTTAGTTGCCATTGTTACTTGTCTGGGTTACCATAGGGGTGCAGCATAAGGAGTTGCCCCGATCTCCTCCTACTCAGCAAACTCAGCATTGTAAAGAATGAGGATAGGAAAGTGGATGGGCATCAGGATTGAAATGATGAAAGAGGTAAATTAATGGATTCACACAATCTTGTCTATGCCTATGACAAGCTCATCAAGTGAGGTTTATTTGTGGTCTTACTTTAAAGAGAAATTAAGAAGCTGTCAGCAATTAAAAAAAAAACACAAGAGTGTTAAATATTCTCACAAAATCCACTTTTTTGAAAAATAAAACAACCTTAAAGTTTTTGCATCAACAAATAATTTCTCAAGTTTTTTTTTTAATTTTATGAAATAAACTCTTAACAGTTTAAGAAGTCAAACATGTTTTGAAAAGAATTGTAAATATCTTCCGCATAAGTCCAAACCATAATCACTCAAAAAAGCCTTTGAAAAAAAAAAGAGTCAGGAAATTAAAAACATAAGTCATCCCGCTGTTAGCATCCGATAAAAAATACACTTCTTTCTTTTTGAAATATCTGCTTCATCAAGATCACAGCACCTCTTCTTCTTTTATTATATGAAATGAGATAAAATATACTTTTTCATTAAGATTTCCTCTCTTTAAGCTAAATATCTTCAACATACCTTCGCGTCTGTTGGCCAGCTTTACGAAGGTACATATATATGATAGTGCGATAAAATTTTTAATGAAATTCGATTAAAATACAAATTGCCAAATACACCACAAACACACACATAAACACTCACAAACGTGTGTACATATACACATCGAACATTGTATCGAGAAGAAGAAAAATATGCGCGCACGGTTCCATCCCACTCCATATTCGGTAGCAGAACATTTAAGCCAAGTTTCCTCCAAAGATTATTATTATTGTTGTTGTTGGTAACCCATCACAACAAAATACAAATCGACAAAAAGAAGAAAAACCCAATCTCGAGAACCAGTAGCCTAGAGTCCCCTCGCATATCTTTGCTTACCTCAAAACTAATTTCCATCTGATCAGCCTCCCCATCCGCCCCCAGCAACCCCTCCCCCAGATGTGCCCGCAAAAAGAAAGCAATCTTCACTTTAATTAAATTTAATATGTTATAAACACCCTTGGGCAATTATGGTAGCGACGGGAATCCGTTTCGGTACACCATTGAACTATAAGCCCGAGAGTCTCAACGCTCAAGACATCAGCTTAGCAGTACCATCATGCACCATCGCCATAGGAGGAACTTCGGAACCAGAACCTTTTTCCAGAGGCAAAAATTATACACGCCACAGCCGGCATGGAGATGGAAAAGGGGCAGAGTGTGGGGAGGGGGATGTTTGGAGAAGAAACAAATCTCAATATTGAACTGATAAATCTTTTAAAAGGCAACTTAAAGGTTTTGGTGTCTTATAGAGTGCTTCTGCTTGTTGGAGATGAAATTTAAAATACGAGTAGGTACAAAAAAAAAAGCACACACAATTTTCTTAGCCCAAAAACAGGTTCAATGAATCGAATCGTTAGTGTGGAACAAGCAGTTGGTATCCAATGGAGATAACACGTTAGGTCTTGGTGTTCCAATGACAAAATGAAATACACACGTTAAAAGAGAGGAACTCGAAGACCGAACGAGTAGGTATATCTTTAACCACTATACTCTTGGAAGTCCGAAAACATTTTTCATAAATCTCCTGTCTATCTTAACAAGATCTTATTTTTAATTGTGCTTCTTCCCCCCTCTGTTTTGGATGAGTATAATATTTTGTCGGAACTTAATTAATTTTGTCTTCTTTTTTTGTTTCCGTGTGACATATTTCACTCCTGGCAAGTTGCGCCTTTTAAGAAAGAAAACGTTACCTGATTTGAGTTGTACACTTCTTCAAGTTGGTAATAAAAAATGTATTGGCAATTTTTTTATATTTTAAACCGTTTCTAGAAAAACT
This sequence comes from Scaeva pyrastri, assembly GCA_905146935.1. NCBI lineage: Eukaryota > Metazoa > Arthropoda > Insecta > Diptera > Syrphidae > Scaeva > Scaeva pyrastri. The sequence goes on from LR989928.1 coordinate 59,023,309, forward strand.
GAAGTTTTAGTCCTTGAAATTGACAGACAAAGCCGAGGCCATTACATATGTTAATGGACATTAAATCAAAATCAGAGAGTCTTCCAATAAGAGGTTTTATTTTAATATTTAAAAAAGAAGCGAGTATTTTTTTAGAAAAATCAGTGTCATCTTATTCAAGTCGAAAAACTTATTAATTTTGACAATTTTCAAAGATCTGCAATGCAATCAACTTCTTAAGACAAATTTAAATGACTTATTGAAAGTTATGGCGCCTTAACCATTAATCAAAGGTCAAAATTGATTTGGCTAAAGTTTAAGTCTATAAATGGCATAATTTTCAAATTCTAATTAACAGCATTCCAATACACAAGAATTCCAATCAATTCATTTATACCAAATTTAGCAATTATTGTAAAACTAGAGTTTGGTATTCTTATAAAAATACCAAGCCTACGTAGCTACCGCATTTCAATTCTATTTAGTTCACCGACCAAAACCACAAGCCGTCAAATATTATACATACATACATATAACCTCGCAAGGCCACAAACTAAATCATAGACTTTTATCATTCAACCATATGGTAAACGATTTTCCAAAGCGGTAAATCAATTTTCTTTTACAATTTTACGATTAACCTGATTTTGTTGTTGTTTAGTTATATGCTTACGACATGTTAGTTAGTATTTCAGGTACCTGAAACATAAAAAAAGAGGTCAGTAAATGGAAGCAATAAAAATCACATTATAAGAGATTTCATTCATGGTACAGCACGGGCGGCACGTGTGCGCGATAGGTTCCGGATAGTTAGCATGATCAGCCTCTAGGCAATTTCATAAACTAGAATTTGACGACTGAATGCACTCACGAGATCATTTGGGTCATAATAAATTTATATTTTGCAGGAAATCTCCGCCGCCGACAATCGCCGAAGCGATCATCGTAGGCTGAGTGTGGTTTACAATTGAGTTTTGAAGGTAAAAATTAGAAAAAAAGAGAAAATTAAAAAACAATCCAAAAAAAATATCTTTTTACAATATTTTAAAATACAAAACAATGAAATTTTATGCTTAACAACTTAAATTTTAAACGAAACAAAAATTCAATGAGAGACAAACGAAAGAGCTGATGCAAGAACCTTATCTTGTATTTCTTTTCTTCTGTAATCTTTTAACTTCTTTTTTCGCAATTTTTCGACATACGATCTAAATGTTCAATACAAAGCTCTAAAATCTACTTCAGTTTTAAAGTTAGACGAAGATTATACTCTTTATTGGAACTCAGTTTTACACTCGTCATTTTATCAAACCTACTTTATTTCCCAAACTATTTGTGTAAATAAAAAATATTATGCAATTCTTTTACTATGTATATAATTGTTTATCCCTTTAAAAACCTTGAAGTTTGAATCACTCCTCTGTGACTGTGAAGGTCATCTAGACATCTGCCCATTGACTTATCATCCGTCATAGCTTCTCGTGTCTACACTCGCACCTATCAACTGGATTGTTCCGCCCGTAAGCATCAAAATCATTCCTGACATTTGAAAGGCGTTGTGCTTTTTATCTTTTCTTCTATTTTTCTCTCCAAATTCTTCCCCTTACGCTGCTCGTTGGCAGTGATTGCTGTTTCCATAGAAAATCTAGTGTAATCATCTATAAATCGAGAAGCTAACAAACAGCAAATAATAATATATAACAGAGATGCCGCCGCCAGTCAATGCCGATGACGTATACCGGCTCCGCTGCGGTACCGACAATATCTTGTTCAAGTCACAGAGTCCACATTCCACGAGTCAATCACCTCGTTGCCGTCGCTCGTCGTCGTCTTTGAGAAGCTAAAGAGGTTGTAATACAGTCCGCACCGACAACAAAAATAATAATACGAGTATAAGGCTACTGCATAGCATAGCAGCACGATGCAGATGCAGAGGCTGAGGGCTGAGGCCGAGGCCGAGGTGATGGTAGACACTATACACTCTGCTCACGCACTCACGTGAGCGCAAGCGCCTGCACGCTGCACCATTCATTGAGCGTGCTGCGTCTTAACGTAATTCACCTTTCATTCATGCATCCATTCGAAGCCCGGCCATTCATTGTGATGTTGGATCTGTTGTAGATGCATCCATCTCCGTCCACACTTTGATGGTTCGAAAGAATTTCTTCTTCCAGAGCTTATAAGACGATGAATGGTTGGATGGTCTGCTGGACCGATGATGAAAGCCATTACGAGAGGCGTGAGCGGGGAAGGGTTAGCGGGATGCATCTGCTTTAATGTTGATTTGAAATGCCATAGCTCAATAAGAGAGCAGTTAGATGCAAGTGATTCCATTCGCAGAGCCACTGGTAATGATTGCTGATGTTGTCGATAGAAATTATCGGAACATAAAGATGTGACTGAGAAGTGGTGTGTAACTTAAGCTTTAAATGTTAAAAACTATGTTGTAGCATATTTAACCGTTTACTGTTGACTTGTTTTGTTGTCTTTTGTTGGAGGTTTTGCGTTCGTTGGACAAATTTGGTGGGCTGTTAAAATTAAACGTTGCTCTATTAAGCTCACTTTTATCTGAACATGGTCTGAAAATTCATTTGAAACTTCGAATGCTGTAAATTTGAAGTTCCTAGGTTTTATCCATGAGATGTCAAAATGTGAGTATTCGATTGATTGTGGATTTTCAAAAATTTTATGTTAGATAAAATAGTTTTGGAAATGTATTAGAAATGAGCAAAATTACGTCTTAATTTTTTTTTTTTAATTATAATGCAAATATCTAATGGGTCAAAAACTTTATTAATGGCGGCCCATATGGCCCATGTTAGGATTTAAAAAAAATATATTATATTTTACGTATTTTATGTTAGGTATCTGAACAAATATGTTTATCGTTGAACGATATACAAATGTAGAATTGTAAAAATTCTATGTCTATTCTATTTGTCCGCGATGGACTCCTAAACTACTTAGCCAATTTTAATCAAATTTGCACACCGCCTGCAGTTTGATCCAACTTAAAAGATAGGATAGATTACATCTCAATTTATGATCACAATATTATTTTATTGCAAATTATTTGTCTATTCTCTGTTAGCTCCAAACGATTTTATCAGATAGCGACATCTGTGCACTGGATTGAGTAAGTTAAGAATTCAATAGATGGCGCTATGTCAAACGTCTAAACGTTCCATATAAGCTACAACTTGATAGCATAACCACAACATGTTGCTGAGGCTAAAGTATAGGTTAAATTTATTTTATAGTGAACCGAAATACAGTGAATTTTCCTTTTTCAATTTTTGGTGTCAGCGTTAATTATTATCAATTAGTTATATTTGAAGTATATATTGGCACAGAGATAGATTATAGTCTTAAAAAGCACGTAGGCTAATTTTTACCCCGGTAAAATGTATTTTTTAGGATTAAACATTGACCACGTTTTACATAAAAATTGAAGCAATCTGCGGTTATTTTTTTACATTCAGCACAACAAAACAGATGTTTTCAAAAACTTCGGTTGTCCTGCCGATAGATCCACTTTTTAATAAACTTATACGAAATTCACCGGGCAATCTAGAAAAAAAAAACAATGATATGGGAAATCAAATAATAATAATAACAACAATATTTTTCCATAGCTTGAGTTTCTGCATAAAATTGGGCCAAGACAAAGTTTGCCGGGCCCTCTAGTGTGTATGTAAAATATCACTTATTAGGTAAATCCTTTTTTTTTAATGTATGGTCTTAGAAGTTATTTAGAGTTTAAAATTGCATATCAATCACAGATATTAGTAATTGGTGGAGTATTTAACTTCGTTTATGGTTTTTCTTTTTAACAAAATTTCGATTGAATTGATGATTGATTCATGACAGAAATCTTAATCTGTGGCAGCGTGTGTGGAAAGTTTGAAATTGACCATTGATGTTTTGATTGGAATGGTATCGTAAAAGGAACTCATCACCAAAGTGTTCAAATGTCAATTTTTGTTTGTAAAAATAATTTGGTATGCCAGCTACAATTAGAATTTTGACAGGTTTGAAATTTTTTGCAAAACTTACTGCTGTGAGAATTGTCACGTTCTAATACCTTTAAACCAAGATACACTTCAGACATATAGTTCCAACTTATTATTGTGATCTTCTGAAAAGATCAAACGTTAGTTTAGTTTTTACAATTTCAGTTTGTAAACATTCTGTCTCGCAAAATAATTTGTTGCTACTTTATAAGATACTACATATTTCGATATTTTTAAATGGCCTAGAAAGAAACCAATTATTAAATCGACTTTTGGTTAACATTTCAGAAATGCACACAAACTTTTTTTAAATACATAGTACCTATGTACATATAAGAAATAACTATGCATTATAAGAACTAGGACATGATTAGTCACTTTGTACGTTTTGTGACAATGTTTTCCTGAGCTTCTTAATTTTGTAGATTTAAAATCTTGAAGATGAATTATTTCCTTGAAAAATGTTTCTATACTTAAAAATGTAGAAATTTTTGTTGTCAAAATACAAGTTGTCAGAATTATTAAAATTGGAATATTATAAATCAGAATTGGAAAAAAGTGAAATTTTGAAAAGCAGACAAGCTTTAAGGATTTTGACTTCAAATCAATGCTGTTTCTGTGGTGCCATACTGTTGCAACAAACATTTTCCAGGCATTGATATGTTGTCAAGTTATTTTTGAGGCGGACATTGCCTTCGAGTTTAATTTTTAAATTATATGTATGTACAATTACAAGCATAATTCTTAAAATCTGGTTTTAAATGTTCTTATTAATTGTTAAAATCAAAAAATAACTAATACAGATTTTTGTTTTCGAAAACTCTTTGATAGGCAGATTTTTCATAATAGAAAAACGTCAATAAATGTAAAATTTATCAATGCATCAATATGGGAAGTTATCATTAAACGGGATTTGGATTTTGTGGTTTAAAATCATTATAATATTTTTAACCTGTTTTATGACGACTTTTGAATGGATATAGCTTCTTTCCAGGGATGAGTTTAACCTCTCAATAAACAGGAAAACTTAGTTAATTGCAATAATTTTAGTATATCAAGGCTTTTGTATATTTTCTCTTAACTATGAGTATTTTATTTCCGTAAAAATTTCAACAGTTTTAATTCATTTAGATTACATCGATAACCAAGAAAACCTTATCTTAGTTAAAAGCTGTTTTCCAGTATTGAACGAGTTCTCCTAACGCACTTCCTCTTCCTGGCAACACAAAATATAACACCCTATTTTATTGCAGCTCTTAAATTGTAGGAAAATGTTCAAAGAAAAAAAAACAAATTTAAGAGGAAATGCAAGTCAAATCAATAATTGCTCTACACACAAACCTATTAGTCCCAACAAAATATCTAAATCCATTTATGGTCAAGACTCCAGAAATTCCGGTCCCAACACCCAACGCAGCGCAACGCAAAATAAAGTTACATTCGCATAATAGACCAAAAAAAGGAAAAACTTCGCACGCAGTTTAGACCAAGAGCAATCAAAGACCCCGGCTGCCGATGTTAACTCAAGTTTAGTGCTTTTAGCCTTCGAAAACATTTGTAACAGATTTCTCTCCGTCGCGTCGTCGTCGTCGAAGTTGTCACAACACTTAACTTTCTGTCCCCAAAAACCGGACCCAAACTTAGACCATTCTCCAATTACACGAGGTTCACATAAGAAAACACACAAAAAACGCAAAAAAGGTCCAATCTTCCGCATCTTGGACAAAACGCAACTCTTTAAACAAATTGCGTCCGCGCACATACTCGCTCTCGTATGCAAAACATAAACGCTCTAGTTGAAGCTGATCAGGGGACGGGAAATTAGTGCACGACATTTTGGCGTGCGGTGCAGTGAGAAGAGACATTTTCGTGGTGATTTCTCTGTGAAAACTCGCGTTTTCCATTTTCCCCAGATTAATGTCGTCGCTAAATTGGTAATTCCATCCATCACGCGCGGCTGCGTAGAGCGGAGAACGCTTAGAGTGCGTGCGACTGTCTTCCGGATGATGATTTTCATATCATGCTAAACTGACAGCATGTCCTTGAGACGAACGAGATTGGAATTGGGATTCGGATTCGGATTGGGATCTTGAATTTAAGGCCCACAAAGTGAAACCATACAAAATGCGATCGTTCCTGTGAAATATATGGTATCCATGTCCACAATGGTCAACGCAGTGATCCATGCTTGGTGCATAATCTGTGGCATGCATCTCTTGGACTCTTGGCAGCAATATCGTGAGATTGCATTTGGAGCTCTTTATACCTTTGTACAAATTGTATCACATTACCAGATGTTCGATGAGAAGCACTCATGTTGTCGATGGATGATGATGCTGATGCTGCTGCCGACCGCCTGCCGCCGGCCGACCGATGAAAATCCTATATCCACAATTCACATCAGTAGAATTCCATTGCTGCTGCATCATGTTCGGATTTCGTGTTGCATGAGCTCTGCGAGCAGAGCATCAAGCATAGCCGAGGCCAAGTTGACCAATGCAACGTGACCGTAAGACCATATCGATAACTCAGGCCAGATACCACAGCTTCAGCAGCGCGCAGTGATCCTAGAGAAATGGGATTATCTCGGATTACCGTTTCTCATAGTTTTTAATTTCTTCTCGGATTTGTTTGGGTTAATCCCAATGACGACAACACGACCGACGACGACGATGGCGGCGAGCGGTGCACGGTGCACGGGTCGACCCTTTTTCGAGTCTTTTAATAAGAAAGAGATTATTGAATTGGAGGCTCAAAAAAAATTGTGACCTTGTTGCGTTAATCAAAGGGAAACATATTTTTTTTTAAATCTTGAACTTGTATAGCAATGTAGGAGTATTTCCTTCCCGCTAAAAATTGAAGATCTTTAATGATCTACGAGTATGCCTTTTTGCTGGCGATATTTTTCAGTAAAAAAGCTTATTTAAAATTATGTATAATACCACTTCTGAATTTTAGGATGTAGTTCTAACAATTTAGTTTGACTTTACTTCACGCTTCAGGGTAAAAACTATTACTAACGAAATTCTTGGGAACTGATTTCTTAAAGCTAAGAAATTGGTATCTACTAAGTAAGACATTTTTCGAAACCCGAGACAAAATACAACTTAAAATGTATCTTCTTATAAGAGAAAAACAAGTTTTAAAACGAGCTCAAAACCGAGACAACACTGACATTTTGCGGTGTTGACGAGATCGAGAGGAGACTAGAAAGGTCACATAATTAAAACTACTCTGCTTTGGTAACTCAAAAACTCATTTGTGGCACCAATCAATTCACAAATTCCGTTTCTTATGGTCTTGAAAGGATTGTAGAGCATAGGCCAAGGAAAAAGGTGTTAAATCATAAGCCAATTGTGATGACCTCTTCAAGAAATAACACGGTCATGAATTTTTTTTCTTTAAGATTGACATTTTGACGATAGAGTGGCTTTTCAACAATCATTTTTCGATTTTTCGAACCTCAAATGTTACAATCCTTCTTAGTAACGTGATGGTAGCCTCCGAGACGAAAAAAAACCTCATAACTGAATATCATATTCTTGTACTTTTAATTGAACTTTAAAAGCCTTAAGTCCTTATGTGAATATTCAGTAGCTCGTCCCAATAGTTCAGAACGTTCTCCCAGTTTAACCATTGGCGGTCGAGCATGTGCTTCACTATGACCCAAAAGTAGTTAAATTTTGCATTTAATGGCGTAGTTTCTAGTTGTCAAATGTCAACAACTTTAAAAATGAAGGTTCAAATAGCGAACTCTTCAAAGTGAAACTTTCTATTGGAAAACCCTTTATTTACAAATTTTCCAGTGACTTTACTTTTGCGAGGAGACGTTTTCATCATCATGGTGACTTCTTCTGCATATATTAGAATTTGCTGAAATTCGTTTGGATTGTAACTATCAACCATTTTCTTACCAGCGAACTACTAATTCCTTCAGACAGACAGACTGCTCAAATAAAAGACTTCCTCTTTCCTAAGACAATTCAAACTTTTACATATGTTGTTGACGTATATTATGTATATTAATATAATGACAATTGATTTGACAGATGACGTTTCCACAATAATGTCGCAATCATCTGTCAAGGGTTTAACATTTCAATAGAGAGTTTCGAAGCTTCTCAAACAATGAAGATCTAAAAAATACTGTTACAATAATTAAACACTAAAAAGTTTAAAGACTTATTAGGGACCTGTTCATTATTAATTTGCCGTGCAGATAATAATGCACTAGATCAAATCCTTACGTAAATACAACGAAAAAATTCGTTGAGCCAACGAAAATTTAATTAATTTTCAGCCGGTGAAAAATTTAATTCGCCCAACGAAATAACTTTCATACGTTAATGAAGCGCTTCATCACTTAACGAAAACCGCGGTATTTTAATTAAACTCTTTCATATAATTTTTTGATCAATAATTATATATATGTATATATTATATAATTTTTATCAATTAACGTAAAATTTAATCAAACTAGGGTGAGCCAAATATGATATTTTACGTTAATTAATGTATAGTTCTTGATTAATTTATGTATAAGAGACTTTAATAAGCTAACGATTTTTTTCGTACATTTTAAGAAAATTTTAATTAAATTACGCAAAAAATATTCCTTAGCTCATGAAATTTTTCATTCAATTTATGAATATTTTCATAAATCACCGTAATTTTTTTCGTAAGCTAACGAAATTTTTCTTTTGAAAATTTAAATTAAATTACTCAAAAAATATTCGTTAGCTAAGTAAATTTTTTGTAGATTATGCCTAGGTACTATATTTTCGTAAAACTAGAAAAGTTTGTGCATGGGTGAGGATATTCTAAATTAAATGCATGAAAAATTTTATATAAAATATCTACTCCTCTTAAGAAGGAGGTAAATTTATATTTAACGCCATCAAAATAAATTACAAATTCCTTCAGGGATTTCATATCCTCTGCCATGCCAATAATTAAAAATGGTTGGATGCTGGATGATTGGCTTTTAAGGTGTTTAAGCTGGTCGTCCGTCTCTTGAGGGGTCTTGCAAATGTAAAGGAAAGGTTCTTGGGAGTCTTTGATCGCCGATTTTTTCCCATTAATATCTTTCAATATTTGTTTCTGGGTCGGAATCAAGTACCCATGCATAGAATGCATAAGGATGACATCTTTGAAATCTGAAAGAAAACAGAAAGAGAAAAACAAACAAAATTTACAACATTTTAAGGGACAAGTTATGTAGTATATATTTTTTTTTTATAAAATATAGGAAGCAGTAATCGAATAGTTCTTACTTTCTTCTATTTCTTCCTTCATCCATTGTTTCAAAAGTTGAACCAAGCTCCTTTCCTTTATATTTTGCTTCTTCGTCAAAAACAATCCTATTCTTTTGCTGTGCTCCGGCCAGTTGTCCAGCAATGAAGAGGCCCTGGAGTGGAGGACGTTAAAATCCATTTCTATCTGTTTTTAACGAAAATAATGAAGGCTTTAATATCATTTAGTCTATAGTGCATGTCTGCCAATCCCTGTCGAAGTTCACCGCAGACAAATTGTCAAATTTTATTGACCGCACAATATCGTGATGTAGGTAACTTAAAAATAATTACCAAGTATTGTTTTGGAGCCTCTTTAGACTGCGGAATGGATCTTGGGGACTTCCGAGACAGATTCTTATTGTTATAAAATTTGTTGTAGATCCGACCTCTGGACGACACGTTCGATAGTAATCTTAAAAATAAATGACAAATGTATGTATCTATAGTAATAGTAGAATGAAAATGTTTTTATGAAAAGAAAAAATAATTACAATATTTTCAGTGGGAAATCTTTCCACAATTTCCTTCTCGATGCTTCGGCTATCCCTGAGGGTGAAAATACATTGTTTTTCCTCATAAAAGGATACGATAGTATTAATGAGAAGTTTCCTTTGCTCCTCTCCAAACATTTTGTGGGTGTTGTAGTGATTTGCAAGGAATTGTCCTCTAGCTGTTTGGTTCAGTACTATTGCCAGGCTTATACAGCGACTTTCCGGTTCTTCCGTTTCTGACACTCCACTAAAGTTTGGAGAGTTTGGTAATGGTGACGATCTATTACTGGCAGTCGGAGTTTGAACAGGTGAAAAAGGAGATTTGTGTTCAAAGTCCATTCAGTCGTCTTTTTCGAAAGGAATTTGGATCGATTGCCTCCATTTTTTTAAGCATATATTCGAAAACAATTTTGTCTCCGGTGGAGATAGTGTTAAAATTAAGTGAATGTGCCTCCTTTCCATCATTTTGAAAACGTTCACGTAGAACTTTAGCTCTTTTTGAAAAAATGAAATAATCAAAAATATCGGGAGTTAGTTTAAAATTTATCTTTTTTATAAAATGGTTGAGCAAATGACCCAAGTTCAAGCTAAAAAGTAGTTCTTTTAATTCTTCTTGGTTAGGATCAGCTTCTTGGGCGCTTTGCTGTGCAACCTGCGTCGAATTTGGCATATCACAGCTTTGGGTCTGTTGATCGGTATTCAAGAATTCAAGGGACTGAAATTAATTTCTTGGATATTAATTAGTTGGTCAATACATACATAGTTGAATGTCTGATGACTGAATCTGTAATCAGTGTAATTAATAGTGGTAGCCTGTTGGTTATTGCGAACTCACAGTAACTCACATTTTTAATCGAATGTGAGCCACATTCTCTTAAAACGTTTCACAAAAAATTACTATTTGACACTTCAGAACTATTTTACACATGGAGGAACCTAATACGCATAGAGAAATCTCGAATAAACTAAAATGTCCAATAAGTACTGTCAGCAAGTATAGAAAGATGGTTAATATAACAATAAAAGTCGACCGTCAGGAAGAAAACCCAAATTGAATCCGGTTACAAAACGGAACATCGTTAGATCTGTCATCATTGGAACATTTGACAATGCTGTACAAATAAAACAGAACTTATCAGCTTATCAGGGAGTTGATGTCAGCCAAGAAACGGTTAAAAGAGTTCTAAGACAAGCCGGAATGAAATGACGAGCAAAAATAATAAAACCGTTACTGACGAGTCGCCACCGAAAACTACGTTTGCAGTTTGCAAAAAAAATATAGAAACTAGGTACACCATAATGGACTGGGAAAATGTCGTGTGGTCCGACGAAACTAAAATCAATCGTCTGGGTTCCGATGGCAAAGAATGGGTTTGGAAAAAGCCTAAAGAGCCTCTATTAAAACGTTTGATATAAGAAACGGTGGCGGTAATATTATGGTATGGGGATGTATGTATTCTTCCGGGGTTGGGGTGTGCTTTAAGGTAGATGGTCGAATGACAGCACAATCCTACATTCAAATATTGAATGATAGCCTTGTCTCATCGGTCATGATGAATCTTTTCACTAAGATTGATTTTTGGTCTTTGCAAAGGAAGAAATACTGGGGTGGAATCACGTAAGGCGATAGTTGATTGTTAAAATATATGATTTTGCTCCCCGTAAGGTGATTATCAAATTGAATATCATTTTTCTAGTGTAGTTTTTTGGTGACAGCTATTTAGGTGTCGCTTTCATACATTTTTCCTAATTTTTTGACAAAGATAAGTTGTGGTTTGTTTCAAATTGAAAAATAAGCTGAAAAATTGAAAAATATGTCATATTTAAAATAAAAGATAGAGAGTAAATACATACATAATCAGCCCTATCACAAATTCCATTGTAGTTGAAAATTCACTCCGTTTCCCGATAAAAATATCACAAATTCCATTCGTAGTGGATTCGGAGTAGAAAATCTTTTACGATTTTCGAAATTCGTAAAAATTGGCATCACTGATCTCGAATGGAATGGAATGAAGCCATCTTTTTCTACGACAAGTTATTTGTGTCGGACATTGAAGCTGTACAGTTATATTATTAACGAAAATGTAAGTATTTATACAATTTTGTTGGTTTTAAATAATATTTTTCATAATTATAAAGGGCCAAAACAACAAACAAGGCTCAATACCAGAGACTTTTTCAATTAATGAGTGAGAATCCAGATTTGGCCCAAGGATTCACAAAGCTGGCAAAAGAAGAGGTTCACAACTTTTGGGAAAAAGTTAAAGTAGAGCTGAATTGTCTTGGGCCACCTAATAAAGATGCTGCTGTACGGAAAAAAGTAAGTGGAACATTAAAGTGAAATAATCACTAGAAATAATCTTCTATTTTATTAGGTTTGGTTCGATTGGAAGTCTTACATAAAAAGAAAGCTGACGGAAAACAAAACAGAAATCAAAGCAACTGGTGGTGGGGAATATAAACAACATTCCTTCTCCAAACTAGAAGAAGCACTTATACAACTCACTGGATTGCAAACATCAACATCAGGTATCAAAAATACCATTTCGTTTGGGAATGGAATTCCTTCCTAGATTGAAAATACAACCCAAACAAATAATCAAATCCCCCAGTCACATGAGAACACTGCGGAGCTCATAGGCGTGTCCATGTCATCTGATCAAGGAGCAACACGGCGAAACATTTCTCGAAAAGTCGATGACACTGCAAATCTTCTCAGGCAGCAACTTGATGCACAAAAAATATTTTATTTGTAAACAGAAAAATTTTATGAAGATCAAGCAAAAGTCGGAGAAGATCTTGCATTCAACACAAAGCGGATTTATAGAGCTCTTGACAAGCTTTGTGATTTGAAAAATAAACAAATGCAAGAAACGATGCGGCACAATAAAGTTCAAGAAGAGCTTCTCGAACAGAAAGTTGAAATAAAATTGAAAATATTGAAAATGGAGGAAACGAAGCTCAACCTTCACAAATTAGGCTAAACAAAAACGGAGTAAGAAGCAAGAACCAACATTTTGTATCCCTATAACTAATAATTCTAAGATCACAGTTTTGCTTACATAAAACAGCTGATTTCGAAAACAAGAATGAAAGCGTTCAATGTGGAAATGCTTTTTTGGATTCCACTGGCATTTTGTGAAGACAGTTTGTCGTAGATCGGGGCGTAGATGTGCGGGAATTTTTTACGATGGAATTCGTGATAGGGCTGAATGTTCACATCAATGCATTTATTTTATGAGAGGAACTCAATAAGGAATGACCACAAAAAAGTTCAGTTGCTAAGAATCAATTTGAGAAATAAAGCTTATATTTTGGAGCTTCCTAACCCAATGTATGTACTTATAAAACTTTCTATGAAAATGTATTAGTATGTTATTTTTAACAAATAAATTATTTATTTTAGATTCTTAAAAAACTTTCGTCTAGATAAAGAAACATTTGTGTATGTTTTGGGATTGCTCGATTTACCACAGGGAATAAGATCTACTCCAATCACCAATGCTTCAAATAGCTGCTACTCTAAATCTTCTTGGAGGTGGTGGTTATCAACGACAAGTTGGGGCTGATTGGGATGCACCCATAGGACAGAGTGCTGTGGCTGAAATAAGCGCTTCAGTTATCAAAAAATGCAGTCCGCTTTTTATTAACTTTGAACCCTTAGATTCAACAAAGGAATATTTTTATGAAAAATATAAAATTCCTGGAGGTAGAGCCATACTTTGAAAAAAAAAATGTTTACTATATAATTGTGTTAACCATAATATAATGAGTACCTATCTTTTAAATTTTTAGTTATATGATGTATTGATGGCAGTCACAAATGAAATACCTCCAACAATTTACGTCACTGCAGCTTCCATCCCACAAGCTGCAACAACGGCTTCATCTGTTGTATCTAGGGGCCTTAAATCAAATGGGCCGCCACCAGTTTGTTTTAAAGAATTTTTGTTTTCTGTCAGCTTCTTTTTGGTCTTATATTCTAATTTCATAATAATTTTTATATCTATACATTAAGTAATCGGCGGGAGTAACTATGACTCTCTTAAGCATATGTCTCTTTTAATTTCATAATCTAGACCTCAAATCTATACACTTGTATAGATTTGGGGTCATTTTTTTTTTGAAATTTGTTCAAGTCTCCGACATGCTTAGGAAGTCATAGATGTGCCTATTCACTACCTCCTCGTGGTTCCTGCCGGTAACGGACTCATTCTTCACAAGAATTTTTCTAATGATGAATGTGGGACGGCCGACGGTGAAAGGCTTTTTAGATCCCTGGGGTTACCAGCGCCTTCGATCTTTCTAATGTTGGTCCAGTTAACTATACACAGCCTCGGATAAATATAAATAGTCTAGAGCCAACTGACTCTAGAAACCAACATCTTCCATCCACCCAACCCCTACCCCCAAATCGCAGTCACTTAGAGCACATATGCAGCATATGTGATAGGCAATTTAGTACCAAGACCAGCCTGGGCGTTCATAAAAGAAGAGCTCACCCTAACGAACTTGACAACGAAAGACTCAGAGTCGATGTCTGCTTCATTGGTCGCAAGAGGAAACAAAAATACTAGCTAGGAAGGAGATTAATCAACATGGAGCTACACAAATTTTTTCAGAATAGGTCCTTAGAAGCAATTAAAAAGGAAAGGAAAAAACCTTCCTACCGAGAGATAGTCAACACCTATAGAAATGAACAAGCCCCACTCGTTGAGTTAGATACCTCTAATGCTGTAGGAGAAGAACAAAACGATCTCCAAAGTCTTTATATCTATTTCGCGAATTCTAAGCCCCCTGATTTGGATAATACCCTAGAGGCCTAGACAGAACCGTTAGTGAAATAATAACTAGAGCCCCCATAGAAGGTAAAGAGGAAACAATAGTTAGCTAAGGAAATTTTCTCATTGAAAATTTCCACACTAGACCCCCTTACAATAGTAACAATAATAGAAACAGAAATAGGACCCCACCCAGAAACAATATAGGCAAAAGAGAAAAATAGAATACCGTCTCATACAGAAGAACTTCAAAAAACATCAGAGTCGTTGTATTAAAACCAGTCTAGTAGGTAGGCCAGCTTAGGTAGGACCCCTCCTGAAAATATTACGCTCCCTTATTGGGAGAATATTATGTCTAGAGACTCTACGTCAAAGCCCCAGGACTTGTTAACGCCTAATACATTAGACTCCCTTTGGCAACCTGTCACTGCTGATGAAGTCAAAAATTCCAGGCCATCGATATCCACATCACCCGCATCCGATGGTGTGACAGCCAAAGTATGGAGGAAAATTCCAATTGAGACGGTTAGGAAAATCTTCAACCTCTTCCTGTGGTGTAATAAAGTTCCACAACATTTATACACATTAACAACCAAGATAGTGAGTAGTGAGTACCGATTGGACATCAAACCAAATTAAAGTTAAGAGCGGAGTTAAGCAAGGTGACCCCCTTTCACCAATTCTTTTCAACCTGGCTATTGACAGGCTTCTCAAATCTCTACCTTCTGAAATTGCGGTAAACATAGGATCAGCTTCAGTTAATGCACTCGCATTTGCTGACGATTTGATCTTATGCGCATCAACTCCACAGGGCCTACAGAGAATTCTCGATCACACCCTTGAATTTCTTACTTCGTGCGGCATGCATGTCAATGCATCAAAATGCTGCACTATTAGTATTAAAGACAGGGAAAGCAGAAAACAACAGTGATCGAGCAAAGGAATTTCTCGATAGGTAATCAACAATTACCAGCCCTCAAACGCACTGACACCTTGCGTTATCTAGGTTTAGAATTTTCACCCGACGGTAGGAATAAATTTAGGAACCCCGACTTAGAGTCTAAACTAATTAGAGTAACCAAAGCCCCACTTAAACCTCAGCAAAGATTGCACATATTAAGGACAGCTTTACCACCAAATTACGTTAGGAAATTGTGTTACATAAAATTGACAGACGAATAAGGACAGAGGTAAGGAAATGATTAGACTTGCCCAAAGATGTCACCATTGCATATTTTCATGCACCAATTGACCAAGGTGGTCTTGGAATTCCGGCCGTAAGGTTTACGGTGCCTCTAATTTGCGTCAACAGGTTAAAAAGAATTAGTCTCCCCTATCTTGACAATGTAGTTATAGCAAACACATTCCTCGCGAAGGAAATTGACACTGCACTTAGGCGTCTGCAGGCAGACAATATTAGGTTAGATTCAAAAGTCCTAGTTGAAAAATACTGGGCTAATAAATTATATTCATCCATCGACGGTTCTGGTGTCAAGAGACAATCGCATAGATGGGTAAGAGAACCTACGAAACTTCTTTCTGGTCGTGCTTAAAAACGCGTATCAATGCGCTTCCGACCAGATCAAGAACGTCTAGAGGTCGACCCTTTATTGATAGGAACTGTAGAGCAGGCTGCCCCAGACAGGAAACTTTAAATCATGTCGTTCAGCAATGTGATAAAACACATGATGGCAGAATAGATAGGCATAACTCCGTTGTTAACTTCCTGAAAAGGAATGCGAATAATCTTGGCCTTCAAACCTTGTTAGAACCCACCTTCCACACAAACGAAGGACCAAGAAAGCCCGACTTGATCGTCAAAGACGATGATAGAGCAATGATCATCGATGCTCAAATCGTCTGTGATTCCCTTCCGCTCGACACGAGCCATATGCGGAAAGCCGCAAAATATAACACCCCCAGCATTACGTGAAGCCATCAGCACTCGATTGGAAGTTTCTGAACTGGCATTTACATCAGCCACTCTCAACTGGAGAGGTGTTTGGTCCAAGAAAAGTGTGGATGAACTTCTATCTTTAGGTATTCTCAAAACTACGCACACTGCCCTTATTTCTACACGAGTCTTAATAGTCTCGTACAGTATGGTTAGAAAGCACTCCGGGCGTACCTTCCTAAGTAGATGGTGGACACGGGAAAACTACAGCTACAATGAAAAACAATTGAAAATAATTTTCATAACAAAACACGACAACTAATAGAAATTACATTTATTCATGTTTGATAATTTAAAATTCGCACAAAGTTTCCCAAACTTATTTAAGTGCTACCAAGTAATTTTAAGTTTTTAGACTATCAAAACAGTGACAATCACCTATCGTCTTACGCGATTCCACCTTTGTATTAAGCGTTGTCATTAATTAAAAATGAAGGTTTTCATTTTACGAAAAAGTTTCGTTGGGCCAACGAAAATGAAGTGTACGAAGCGATTTTCATATTTGTACTAAAGTTATTATTTTCAGTGTACCCAAATAACTGGTCAAAATTTTAATCATACGAATTTAATTAATCACAACAAATAATACAAAAAAGTTCTTCCATCGCAGCACTCCCCTATAATTGCTAAAATAATTTATTGTGCTCAAAAACACAGTTACTTTAATTTCCTCCCATAACAACCCACTCAATTTGCTTTTTCTACCAAAACAGCAAAACGATTTGTTTCCTTTTTAACAAAATCAAAATGGAAATTACCAAATTAGACCGACAATTGCCATTGTCTGGCGTCTAAAAAGCTTTCCGCATGAAACCCATTCTAAAAAGCAAAACTAAACATAAATCTTCTATGAAAATTTAAACCATCATTAATCCACTGTCGACTGTCTAGTGCCCTGTGCCCGCTTCCCACGATCAAATTTATGTTTTTCTTTCGACTCAAAAAACGACTTTAAATTTGAATTCGAATTCAAAGTAATTGACGTCTTGATGCCTGACCCCTCCTCACATATGAACGTCGTTGTCGGTCATCGCATCTCTAACGGCTCATAAAATAATTTAATAATGTCAAACAACCGCCAGCGCCATTGCTATAACCGAAAATCACTAATAGCCCCCAACTAAGACAAAGCGCCCAAAAGAGAACCATTTCCATAAATGGTCAATCAAGGTGTCTTCTAATGTCGAGGGGGCCTCGTTGTCGAGACTTTTTTGGAAGAAAAACCGAAAAACAATGTCACCCAATGAAATTGTTGTGGGTGACCAAAACCGTTTGTCTGGGTGCTGTTTTATGGTTGGTTAATAAAATGATGGAACATAAGAAGAGAATCCATCGCCGTGCGTCGCCACAAGGGGTAGCCACTCTCCCATGACAATCTTGGAAATTACCCACATGAATTTCACAAGACGAGACGTTAGCTGGCGTGTTGTGAGTTGTGTCTTAAGGAGGCACCCACTCTTTATTGGCGATGGCGTTTTTCCTTAAGGAGAACCACACCGCAATCCAGTGACGGGTAGAATCTTTATTATGGAGGCACCTATGTACTTTTGTATATCTGCAGGTTGAAGAAATAGCGAATCAACGTCTTGAATGTGATGTTGCGGGCAAATTTCTTTCACGGTTTGATGGTCTTTGACTCTTGAGTTGTTGAGGATGGATTCTTTGAGGTAGGAAGAAGATGCGTTCTGGTGTTACTATTTATATATGAGTATATTATTCATGGGGATGGTGCCCGTGGGAATTGCTGTGGTTCTTTGAGGGAAAAGAAAACCTAAATGCTTTCACATGGTTTGCTCAATTCTGTTTTATTTATATAGTAATTTTAAAATTGTATAAAAATACCTTTGTTCTATAAGATTCCACCACAGCAAGACGTATTTATCGAGACACTCCCATGTTTCATCTACTTAGGAGAGTTCGGAATGAAAATAAATGGAGTTCTGAGTGAGATTTTGGGGTATCACAAATGGACTTTAAAGCTGGTGCATAATATCTAAAAACCTGAAGATTATGGAGAATATAATAATTTATAAGAGTTTCCCAAATTGAATCTATACGAATTACACTGCAAGAATAAATTAGCTTGTTGAGTGTAATGACATCAATTCAATTTATTCATAAATTCAGTATAATTACAGTCATGGACAGATAAATAGCACAATTTATTTGTAACTATAAAATTTTAAAATTTTTATTTCAATATGTAGAATACTTAGATAAAATTATTATGTACTAGCTGCTCGTCCCGGCTTCGCAGGGTATAGATAGAAAATAATAAAAAAGCACATTATATTAATTGTAGTTTTGAGTTGAGTCAAAAATCCGTTGATGTAAATATCTCTTTTTTTAAATATTCTTTAAATATATCATCTCGATCATTTAAGACAATGTGGTGAATTCGAAAAATTAAAAGAAATCTACCCCATGGGAACGATATAATTATTTAAAAAGGGATAAAAAGCCTATGTCCTATTCAAGATTATAATCTCATTCAAATCCGTTCAGCCGTTCTGGTGCCATTTAGCAACAAACATCCATACATCCATACTTTCACATTTATAATATTAGTAGGATTTAAAATTCCTTAAAACTTCAACTTAAACTAGTTGTGATGACACTTTTTCTGCTGCATACAGAAATAGCAAACATTTGAAAATATGTTAAAAAAGCGTAAGTCCATAACCAAGTAAATACTTTGGTGATCGACCTTCGTGATCGACGAGACGTGATGAAATGGGGCCCTTTTTTACTCTGTAAAAAAATAACGAAACTAAGACGAAAAGGACGCTTCCTGATTTTCACAAGACCTCAAACACATTTCTGTTCTTAATGATCTATTCCCATTGTGAACCATTTGTAATTCCGTCTTCTGGTTTTACATAGGTATGTACGTTTCCCGAGTGGCACATATTTATTTTTCTGATTAAAATTTTACAAAATGGGTAACATAAAAATAACACTATAGTTCTTAAAGACTATTTTGGTAAAAAAAGCAAAAAATATTAGTAACACAGTGGTTTAAACACAAATGTTTTGCTACTAAAAATGTAAATATAACAAGTTCACTGTTATTGATTTTAACATTTTTTTAACAAGTTACTCAATTGCAACTACTTTGTTACTTCCATTTTTGACGTTTCATATAACAAGGTAACAAAATAGTAACAACTCAGTCGTAAATCTCCCATTTCACAAGTCAGAACTTAAGTAACAAGGAATTTTGACATCTATCCTATGTTACTGAATTTAAACCACTTTGTTACCTTCATTTTTGTAATAATTTTCATATTGTTATATTCAATCAGTCACACGAGACTCGCTGTGATTCAATTGCTACTAGCTGTGTCACTTGGGTTATGGCCATTATTGACTTCAAAATTCTTCTTATTACACAACGAGGTCTTAAATGGACCTCGAGTTGTAAGTTTTTGAAAAATCATACAATAATCTGGTTCTCATAAGCTTCTATGAACCTTATTGAATTTCGAAGCTTCAGGATTCGAAGTCTGCTATAGAAAAGTAGAAGAACAACTATAGCAGTCCAATTATTTAGAAAAAATTTCTTCTTCAATATCAAAATAATGCAAATTTTAGATCTGTTTTAATAATTTCTAACCACATCCATTTCGATGTTGTTTAAGTAATTGTCGGAATATAGTCCAAAACTCTGACCTTAATAGTTGAATCTGTTAAAAGTCGAACAATTTGACGATAGTCATGTGGGACTGTTAAATTTTATTTTGACGTATTGCCAGATTTAAGAAAAGCTCTAATTATATTTCTTTTCCTTAAACAGGAACAGTTCTTTGGTTGTGTGAATACCTGCTAGTTCTTCTAAGACAATACCTCAATACTTTAATAAATTTAAAGTCTTAAAAATTCAAGAAAACATTAAAGGAAAAAAATGTCTTCAAGAAAAGTTTTAAGCTTTTGACATCTTCGATTAACTTAAATGTCAATTCAATCATTTCCATCAGGGTAACTTTGAGCGGAAGTAGCTGAAAAACTAGAAGCCCGGATTTGCTCTTTTAATTAAAATTCATTTCTAGAGGAATCAATGACTTTAGGAGCTACTGAACTGTCAGCTTTCAGAATGACTATAACAAAATGGCTATTTAACGAAGAAGAGTGCCAAATAAAATCCTATAGTAAATTTAAGGGCTCATAAACTTTATTTTGAAAAAAGACAATTTTAGAAGAATTAAATTATGCTGTTTCGAAAGACACACATTTTATTTTGACATTTGTAAAAACCAAAAGGCTTTCGACAGAGATATTTTTATGGCGATCATACCCTTAAAAATTTTGATGTTTCCTTAATTATAATTCAATTAAAATTGTTATAGTAATATAATCAATATTGATGATCAAAATCAAATCTTTTTTGTCAAGCCTTTAGGTTAATTAAGACTGAAGTATGTATTGAATAGTTTGTGACATTTTTCAAGCCATGGTTGTTATAATGAAGTATGATTTTGTCTCATAACTGTTTTGACGTTTAACCACCTTCAAGAGCAAATCGGAACTATGTTGATCTATAAAATGTCCATCTCATTCGTCAACGGATGTACCATATTTTCCTTCGACGAATTCCATCATAAAACCTCTTTGCAGCAAAAAATTTGACTTAATTTCACTCAAGCAGTCATCGGTCACTCTGCAAAATAACAACTGCAACTTGGCTACCACCATTCCACAGCTCGTACACCATCAACATTAAGGTAGTCTCTGGGATCCTAATGACATGTTACCGTAATTAATAGCCACGGCAGGATGTACTTTATTTGTTGTTGTTGCTGCTGCTGTAATGGTGATGGTTATAGTTTAAAAAGCTTGCATGCACATAAGCGACTATACTCGTATACATGCATATGCCCCGGCCATTAATTCCTCGGCCCCAAAAGGCAAAAAAGAGACTCGCTGCTGGAGAGTGCCACACTGGCGCTGGCTTCTACCGCCGCACCAAACCGTGCCAATGCTGTGAACTGACTCAAAGTCTCAAACTGATTATGAGATTGTGTATTGGACCGCATCGAAAGCAAGGCCCAATGTTGTCGTTCGGTCAGGAAGATTTTAACAAATTACCAATCGCTTCCAACTGGAGCAGCCAGCCAGTGCCAGCCAGCAGTGTGCAGAGTCTGTACAGCAGCAGCAGCCAAAGTACCATCAGGTAATGGCCGGAGCCCCCGATTTAAATTATGTTAGGCCAATGATATCCTGTGCGAGAGATCCCATTTAACGTGATGTGCATCTTACTTTCGGTGATCTTGTCCATTTGTACACGTCAAACACAAGCTCCGGTGTGTCTTTTTGTCTCTTTGTTGCCGGCTTCTACGACCGACCGACGACGACGAAATGAAGTCCATCTCTATCCGCTTGTATGTCTGTTTGTCTGTCTGAGTGTCCGACTGGCTGTCAGTTTTTTTCTGACCGGCTGTTGTTGGGTTATGGCCTGCAGCTCATTTCGACTTCGACTACGACTTCTGCATTTGGTTTTATTCAATGCCAGTGGAATCTCTGGTAGACTTGTGGTGTGCTTTATCTTTCCTTCGTGTATATGGCTCGAACTCCTCAGCCATATTCACTCTTTGGAAGAATTTGCCTTTCGGGAAGAGTAGGTACCTTTATCTGGCACAAAAGGCCGTCCATCCATCGAATGTGAACCACAACTTGACCAAATGACGTCTGCTTTGCTCTGAAATTGGCAAGCATACTTATGAGCTGGGGAAGGAACATCACACAGTGCAAGGATGTGCCTGGAGTTATAGTTTTCAGATACTTTCCTGACCGAACAACGACTATGTCCGGTCCGGTTCTGTTTGGTCAGTCTGTTCGTTCAACATGACGACAACGACGCGACGATGGCGACGCGACGCAAGGCGACGTCAAGGAGGACGAGATGATGAACAGTTGGTGAATATGTAATTTAGCATACGTTCTCCATACATAAGACCGAAATGATGATCATCATTGCATGAGACGAGAGCGATACCAGGTTTAGGAGTTTAGTGCTATTGACGAATTAAGAGCGATGGGGCGAGGGTTTCAAAGTCCCACATCCAGGTCTTCATCCGCATACATCCATATGTTCTCCTTTTAAGGTACCGATGCGATGGTGTGTTCCTCTTTCGTCTTGGCCGTTCTGAACATTAAATGTGATGAAATGAGTTCACTTTACCTTCAAGGCGATCGATGTACGGAGTATGGACTTTGGATCTATAGTTGGAGTTGGAACTGGAGCTGGTGCCTTACATGTCCAATTCCCCGGGTATGCAAATGTAATTTTATTTCGGATTTACGAGACCAAAGTCAAGCAGATGCATTTAATTATTCCCTTTGGTATTTATTTGCTTTGATGATGATGGCCATAAGCAGAGCAGCAGCAGAGGATCCTTGGATCTTTGGATCCCTGCTTTGGTTGTCTGTTCGATGACACGGTCTGGTGTTTTATGGATGAAAAAGTTGATGTTTTCGTATCTTTTTGTTTTGTTTAAATGTTATAAGGGATCAGGGAACGGGGCAAGAGAGTGGGGAGTTTTAATGTTCGAGACTTAACATTTCGATCATTATCGTTACGTTTGAGGTGATTGGAATGTCATTTTTAAGCCTCGATGTTTCTTGTATAGGTTTCGTGCTTCGGGACCTTAAGGTCTTATTTTTTTTTTTTTTAATCAGGTACTTGGGAATATGAAATTATGGCTTAATTTTCGTATGCAGATGTATGCAGAGTATTTAAAGTCGACAGGTGATGGTAGTTTTATGTTTTTATGTGTTAAAAGTGGAGCACAAAATTTTACACGAAGTTAGTTGTTACTGGTATTGAAGAATCCGGGTTTGAACTTGAAAAGCTTCTTTTATTTGAACTTTAGTACTTTTTAACGTCACTTTCTTTAAAATGCTGATTTTTTCTGCAAACCAAATTAAGCTTTTTCAGCTATTTGTTAAAATTCTATCATCTTTTGACAGAGGTGGATGGTGTTTCTTTGAAGCAAATATTTTCCAAAACGGATGTTAACGAAGACAATCTTCCAATATTATATAATGTAGAACTGGTAGCACTCAACCAACTTGTCCTTAAGACTTTTTCTGTAAACAATTTGGCATCGGATTGACATGTCAGATATTTTTACCTGAACCGATCACTGGCTCTAAGACTTCAGTAGTCTGGCGCATTTCTTCAGTGTTGAGATTTTCTACCCTGCCCTCATCTAACAAAATATAAGATAGAAGACGTTACACCACCGAGAAGTGTCAAATTGGAAGTGTCACAGAAATCAGCGTTATGAATTGAAATTTCTCAGATTGCTAGATTTCACTATAGATGGATCTTTTTATTAAAGAAAACATGTCCTGACTAAAATTCTGGATTTTTTCTTCACAAATTCTGTAACAGTCCTTAATTGTCAATTATCTCTTACGAAAAGAATACTACAGAAACCAATGAATTCACCAGAAACGGTGCATAGTGCATTGTATCAAGTATGATAGCCATTAGCCAATGTTGGAATATCAATCGCTTTTGCCAACAAAATTAACTTATTTCAAAATGGTTTTTGCAGAAGCTCTTTGAATGAGGAAGATAAAGATATAATCCCCAGTCTTCTTTCTACTTAATCTTATCTTTTTTCTTAAACATATAGTATTCATCTCGGAGAATTCTTCTATAATGGTTCAAAGGGTCTCAGAAACATAGACTCCAGTTTACGATGTAGAGACACTGCACCTTAGTGATTAAGGATATCAGGTGATACAACACAAGACAGAGGGAAAGAGGTGAACTGGGTGATTCATTTATCCGTTGAATCGAAATCATCTTCCCATGGATTTTGACAGTTTTTACATTGATTGATTCTTGATTAGCCTTACATTGTTCCAAATCTCATCACTAAGATCTGAATACTAATTTTAGTCAAGGGAGTTTTGCAACAGTTGACTATTATCAAACAAAATCTTTGAGGAAGATTCTATGGTTCTTCTATGCTATAAATTCCGACTACCAACATTTTATCACCTTCATTCTAGAACGCTTAACTTTTGGCAAAAGTACTTCTCTTTACTTTCATAAAGATAACCCGATTTCAAATTGAAGAAGAGTGTTATAAATCCGTTGCATCCTTAATCTCCTGTTACACTTTAATCATTTCCACCTGCAACACTGCTGTGAGAGTGAAGAAAGCCATTAAATCCGTTCAATGGTGCTTCGTTTGACACAATAACTCCCGATTAATAAAACTCCAACAAAGCAAAGTAATTGAATCTTCAAACCGATTCCACCTGAATCTAGAAAACACCTTTTCACATAGGTACATATTATTACAAAAAACGTATCATATCCCAATGAAATAAATTTTCCCTTTTACAAAGGATTATGTGTTTCTGTTTTTTTTTTCTTATTATTGTTAACATTCAACCAAAACAATAATTTAACTAAATGAAAATCAATTTTTCTTCACCCCAAATGCAATCAGCTACCATAAACATCTGCTTACCGCTTTACCAATTCTCCTCTACGACGATATACTTCCAATAAATGTCGATAATTGAATGAAATAAAATCAATTCGCTTCCGTTAATACCTCCGAAACGATAAATTCAACTAAATATTTCATCATTGTCATAAAAAAACAGAATAACCAACTCCTTGGCCTTCCCTTTTCATTTAAGACAAAAATCCTTTTTTTCCTCCCATTCCCAAAAAAAAAACACCTTAAAAAACACACACAACCTGTTCACGTAACAAATCGATATCCAACCACAATGAATTCCCCATCACCAAGGTGGAATACCTTCCAGCTGAATCAAAAAAAGAAAAGAAAGAAAAAAAGCAACAACAACAAAAAAAGGATTATAAAAATGGAACCACCATCACCAGCACCATCACTGGCCAAAAGGATATCGTTCGCCTTCGCATCTGCTGGGAATTAATTCATATTATGCCCTTTGCGCGCATCCAACGCGGCCATGGACATTTGCCCATTCCCTCCGCGTGTGAACCTGGTGAAATACCAATGCGATCCACATAACGAGCAGGAACATTACCCAAAAAGGCCAGGCGCAGGCACACAAGGGAATGTTAATATATTTTATTAAAACGGCCAAAACGAAAAAGACGTAAAAGAAGAACGAAGACGAACGCACGAAGAGACACGGTGACGAAGAAGATGATGGCTAACAACTGCAAGATCATACAACCAGCTGAATCCTTGCAAGGTACAAATACAAGGTACACCTTCGAAGTTCGGAGTTCGGACAAAAAATGCATCGCGAATGCATACCGCTGCCGCCGAATGCAGCATGCTCGAGTGCACCTGTCTCCTGGCATTGGACATAAATTAATTAGGACACACATCATAAGGTTCCCTCCATCATCATCGTCGTCGTTATTTTGTTGATCAGTTTCTTGATCGTTGCTTGATCCTCGTTCCCTGATCGTCGTCGTCGTCGTCGCTTCGATCTTTAATCGAACCCCTGTCAATATGGGAAAACTATCGATTTCGGGAATCACTCGCCCGCTGAGCTGATACAATTTTGTTATGATAGTTTCTTCTTGCCGAGCATTAAATTGGGTTCCTTTCCTATTTCTGATCCTTGAACAACTGATCCTGATCACTGATCGCTGATCCACTAGCATTCTCCTTTATTCTTGTTTAATTGATGGCGGCAGAGGGGGAACAAAAATGCATTCCTATCTGCTATTGCTGCTGCTAATGCCAGGACAATGGCACAGGTGCCGCATTGTTCGATGGGAATCAGGATCTATTGTTGTTGAAGGAAGGTTTTTTAGCTCTATGACTTTGATCTGTCATTTTGACTTTTTTGAGTCATCTTTATGGCAGATTGCATAAGACATGGGTGAGAACGTAATTGAATCGTTTATCAAAAAATATTACATTTTAAGGATCAAGGATCAACATTGTACGACAGCAACGCCGCCGCCGTTCCCATTCCCTGTTGTGGATGAACAAAAAAAAAAAAAAAACTAGAAAAGAATGTATGTTGACATTTTTACAAGACAAGAAAAAAAAGGGGATGATTCTATTTTTATTCGAAGAAATTGTGTCCTTTTTTGTTTTTGTCCATATCCATTGACGATTAAGGTGCATCCTTAATCCTGTGAATAAACAAAAGGACCCATTAAAATGTCAAAAAGGAATTCGAAACAGGACTTGTGGGTTTTTCACCTATCTACGAGTATTTTATGTTCGATTGTTGTTTTAGTTTTTGACATTCTTAGTTTCTTGTGTTTATTTTGGGCATGTTGTGATTTTCTTTAGCACTAATGACAGATTATGCGGTTATGGTCCATTGTTAGGTGCGTTTATTCATTTTTCGCAATAAGGAGCTATAAGCAAATAAAAACAACAAAGGATTTGGGCGGAATAAGTAAATAGGTTTAGGTGAATCGTAAATGGGAATGGAATTTTGTAGAAAGGTTAACTGATAAAAGATTGGTACTCTTGAGTGTTTAAGTGTAAATGCAAAGACTCGAAAAATCATAAATGCAAAAATAAATTGAATATTTTGGGAAGGTATTTTTATGAATATGGTCAAGAGAATTTTATTTCGAGATAAGTACATATACATTTTTTAATTTGAAGTCCAAGAGAGAAAATGCAATGAAATAAATTTTTCAAAATATATTTGTCAAAATTCCTTATTGGTTTCTATCCATTAAAACTCAATGTTAGATTTTTGACTTAAAAATTTGAAGAATATCACTGATCAACAAAATATTTTTTACTTGCAGAAATCGGTTGATGTTTCGTCAAGATTTTTTCTGCTTTGATTTTTAACTCGGTAGGTTTACGTTGTTTTGACTGCATTTAAAATCCCTGCGTTATTTTCTATTGTTTCAAAATTATATATATGTATATTCCATATTTTATTTTTTCATCACTCGTAGAGCCCAGAATTTGGCAATCGATATTTATATAACATAAGAGTATAAAAGAAGTGGCCTTGAATGACCACCCTGATGTCTTAATTAAAAGTAACTAAAAACTTCACTAAAAACCTAAAGCTCACTTTATATTGATATTTGTTTTCGACTTGTTAGCCTGTAAAATTTTGAAGATGTTTTGAGAACCCTTTTCTAAAATATATTTACCTTACATCAGCTTCAATAAATTAGAACTTGGCGTATTTTTAGATCTTAAAACTTTTTATAGCTAACAGTTTTTTTTAAC
Source organism: Scaeva pyrastri (assembly GCA_905146935.1). Taxonomy (NCBI): domain Eukaryota; kingdom Metazoa; phylum Arthropoda; class Insecta; order Diptera; family Syrphidae; genus Scaeva; species Scaeva pyrastri. Next base: position 59,051,010 of record LR989928.1, read on the forward strand.
TGAGAGAGATTGACTCTATTTGTTTTTAAACATTAAATATTGTCTTGGGATTTCTTTTTTTTTTTGCTAAGTTTTTTTTGAATAATTTCCAAGACTCTCAAATGTAAATTCTAGATCATCAACAAGTGCGCAAAAAAATGGTGATGATGATGAAAATGATTTAGAAGTTTGGGGCAACAAATAATTCAATTGAAAAAAAAAAAATAAAAATCTACGGAAACCCTTTCAAAAAGTTTAATAAAATTATTTATGTCAATAGTTTTTGAAAAATTCAAAACTTTGGTATAAAAAAGTAAAACAAGAGTTTACACCGAAAACTTAAAAAAGTTTAGACTAATTTTTTCTTAAAAAAAAAACATGAAATGAAGTGCTGAACTGACGTTTTGTTGTCAATGCCAAATGAAATGAATGAAGCAGAATTCATGTCCTTATATATTATATACATATAACATATTAATGTAAATCACGCATTTTGTAGAGTTCAAAAATATTTGCTAATTAAAAATAATAGTAGTTAATTTTTATCACATGCTATTTGCCCAAAAATCTAGAGCAGGGGCTGTCCAGATCAGAGATCATCCAAAGCCAATACAAATTACTAAATCAATTGGAGGGCCGACGAGGCACGTACAAATAAAACAATTAATGATTTATTTCATTCATAACTAGCGGGCCTGGAAAACTTTGTATCGCCCAAAAACATATTATAAAAAGCAAATAGTTCAAATTGGATTCATTATTTGAATTGAATTAGTACAGAGTGATGTAATGTAATAAGCAATGTTTTTAAAAGACGTTGTGATGCACAGGTGAATATACAATATACAATTGAAATTCAGGATTATATCCACAGACTTCCAACGATTGGCCTATAATGATTACATGACTGTCGTCTGAAAAGCAGATCGAACGGGGAACTGAATACGGAAAATCAATTTTAATAATCGGGAATAGGGGAATGTATGTATGTATGTATGTATGTATGTATGTATGTAACCGACACCTTTGCACTCGATTTTGACCCACTTTACACGAACCGATTTTAATAAAATTTTGTACACATATCAAGAACCGGTGGCAAAACAATAATTTCATAAGTTTATCTCAATATCCTTATCAGGATTACCAGGATTAAATATTTTAATCCCACAACTCCTGCTTTTTCCTGATTTTATTATGCGCTTATAAATATTAATAGACTCCCTCATTTTAAGTGCTTCTGTGGCTCAGTTGGTTAAAGCGCGGTCACGTTTCAGTTTGGGCGTCAAGGGTCGAGGATTCAAATCCTAGCTATTTGTGACTTTTTTTTTTTTAATTAAAATTACGAGATTTTAAATAATAAATAAATAATTCCAATTTCATTTACAATTTCAATCAACTCAATGGGTCAATGAAATGTTTCAATGTTTTCTTAAATCACAAAAAAACATCAAATCTGTGAAAATAAATACAGTTTAAAAAAAACTAAAAAACACGCTTTTAAAGCACGTTAAACTAAAAAGTTAAAAATAAATATAGTTTGAAAAAACTAAAAAACACGCTTTTAAAGCACGTTAAACTAAAAAGTTAAAAATAAATATAGTTTGAAAAAAACTAAAAAACACGCTTTTAAAACCCATCATACTAAAAAAGCGGAAAATAATTTTTAATATAAGCTGAAAACAATAATGAACTAAAAATACAAGTGTTATTGTGAATAAGCGTGGGGCGCTCGATATATGAAAAAAAATATGGCCAATGCGCCCAACTCAAATCAATTGCAGAAGAAAATCTACCTAGTTTTTATTATTTACTTAATTTCTCTATCTTTCTTCTGTTTTTCAGTAGCGCAACGCAACACCAAGAATATGACAGTTTTGATAACTAGTTTTTGGCGGTATTCGTAGTAAGTGCTCTCTCAATATATTCAATTTAGCACGAACATTTTATTTAAAATAATTCAAATCCACTATAAAAAATCTCGTTCTGTTAAAGTTACATAAAATTCATGATTATTTTGGCAAACATAATCGTCCTCTGAGACCGCTATTATAAATTTGGTTGTGAAATTTGAGTCAACGAGCTCAATGCAAAATGTGGCAACAGAAAACAGTCAAATTTGTCAATTTTACGACTACGTTCTCAACAATTGGGGTTATGCAATTTTGATGAAAGAATCAACATCTGTCAGCGTGGTAGATTTGAACATCTGCTAGATATCATTTTTCATTCATAATTGCCTTCTCATAATTTTTTTCTCTTTTTACATTTTATTTTATTTTAAGAAACTAAGTTCTTGTTGAAAAACCCAGTAGTTTTTATGCGATTAAGCTTCACAATGAATTTTCCACCTTAATATCGCATGGTCCAAAATCATAAAATTTTGCGATAATTTTTTTAAATTCAAAAACTCAATTTTATACTGTTCCAATTTTCCGACTTTTCTGGAAGATTTTCCCATAATTGTCAGTCATAAAAAGCTTCTCCTGGCAATTAAAAAATACAAAAATGAACCGCACGCCGTGCTTAATTAATTTAAATTTAATAATCATCCGTTCAGAAGATTAAATTAACAACTTAATTTTTAAGAATCAAATAGGTAATATTTTCATCCAAGTTATCTAATGAGATAAGAATTAACAACAAAACTCAGGCAACTTTCTTTCAAAAAAGTTAAATGAAACATTAGGTTTCAATTAATTTTATTAACAATTCTTATGGTTTTTTATTTCTTTCCGCTTCACCACTGATATTCCCCCAGTGTTTTAATAGAACTAAAAAAGCTCATCCAGAAACCTTATTTGGAGAGTTTTAATTGAAAAAAATTAAATGTCTAGATAAAGATTTTACTACCGATTGAAGAAGCCATTAGTTAACTCCCAAACCATGAAATTTATTTTAACGTAAAATAAACCATAAATGATTTGTCAGTCATTAGATTAGGTGAGGTCTCATATTCTGGCAATATCTCTCGCCAATGACAGAAAATATAATATTTCGTCATCTAAAAATTTTAATAACAAACTATATAAGTTCTTTCAACTAAGAATCCAAAAGGTATCAATTATAAAAAGGAACTTGTTTATGGATAAATTCAATTAAGTTGTTAAATTTTAATATCAATAGAAATCAACACAATTTTATTGATTTGCTATTTCGACTTAACATCAGTTAAATCTTGTCACATGTCATTTTGAATGAATCACAATATCCCTCTTTCATAATATAACGACGCGACGATAACGACGACGACGACGATAAGTGTGAATTTTCATTAAGTATACGCCAGAGTGACCTGTGACAGGTTCATTAAAAAAATCAATAACCAAAGTCTAAAATATTCCAAGATCCATTCATTACACTCGCAATCATATGTAAAATGCATAATCCAATCGAACATGTGTAAGTAAGTATCTCACAAAATATTATGTATTCATAAAATTGTGACTTTCTGGATCACCATACAGCGACACAGACAGCACAGCATATCAAAAAATCAGATGCAACTTTTTTATGCAAATATGCGCTCTTAGCAGTCAATTATAATTCACCATAACACCAGAACGGTCGGCCAGGCAGCAAGTAAACGGGCAGCGGTCATTCTAATATGAATTATCGTCAAATGACTGACACTTGGCCGAAGTGGACTTCATAAACTAACAAAACAAATGCTCCAAACTTCATAATCTGATGCACGTGTTACCTGCGACTGGTGACTGCTGCTGCTCAGCTGCAGTATTGTGCGCGATTTATTTGGCTGTAGGAGATTGGTGTGCATAATACGGTACTTAATAATCTCCACTTAATAAATACTCGAAATGATGGTCCAATTCAAGTGCAAATTTGACTTTTTATTGAACTTACAGCTGGTTCAATCTAACTTTACATGAATTTGTCCTTAAGATAAGTAGAAGAATTATTCTCCTGACAGTTTTTTTTTTGATATGGAAGAAAGGTAAATTTGTATAAAGTAGTTGAAGCAGACCCCAATTTGGTTATCAAATGATGTGTCGAAATAAGTGTATAAAGAAGGCAACCTCAACTGTCAAAATACTTTTTTTCTACGAGAAACATTTAAGCATTTATGATGTGTTAATACATTTTATAGTTTCAATAATTAAGGAATCAATGTTTCTGAATGAAAATATGGTTAAGTCCGGTTTGAAGTTTGAATGAATTTGTTTAAGATTTTGACAATCAAATGACACACGAAAAACCAAAATTTCTGAGAAAGACTGAAAGCTCAACTGTCAAAACATTGGCTTGGTTTGTAATGGAAAAAACATATGAATTTTTTTAAGAATGACTTGTACTTGGATGGATTTATGGTTCAATCCGGTTCGAATTGAGATTGATGAACTAACATATCAAATTTTTTTTTTTAAAGATTTTGACAGTGGCTGAAATGAAAGACTTTCTCAAGAAAATTAGTTATTTTTTAAACGAGGAACCAAATTGGTGAAGGTTTTGTGATAATTTCTTCAGTTTCCATAATTCCCATGTTTTGACAGTGACAGAGATCAAACTGGTAACAGTTAAAAACCAAGGCATCAAAAAACCTAAAGGGAAATATTATTTTTCGGTGTTATCTTCGAACTTCATTTTTAAGACCATACCTGCCATACCTTCTTTTCATGAACCGAGAATTGGGATAAAACTTGAGTATAGTTCAACCTGGTTCGAAGTGGGATTGAAATGTGCTAAGATTTAAGGTTTGACAGTTCTTGCCAATAGTTCAATTGATTAGGACTGAAAGTAAAGTTATCTTTTAAATGAAATTACTAAGCTCAATCATCAATTGTCAAATTTGTCAAAACTGTAAACCTTCATCGAATTTTTTTGAGCAACAGCCAATTTAGACTATGGGGACAATTATTGCCAACCAATTTGATGAATTGATGGAGTAGGTTAAGATGTATGGCGAAATCCTCATTTGGTTTCATATTTTCCGAGGAAGTTCATTTTGACAAGTAGTATCAAACAAAACTTATGTACTTGACTCTCGAATCAGATATCCCACTTTACCCTACGAAAGGGAAGTTGGGCGCGGCCTTGCAAAAAACCCATAGACACTCTACAAGTCTATGAAGAATAAAAAAAAAAAAAACAGCACTCACTAATTAGCATGCGGGATTGCGCAGAATGTAAAGAGTGATAATGGCCATACAATTGGATCAGCCACCGCCGCACCGGCCGCACCGGCCGCACCGGCCGCACCGAGCCGACCCGCAGCGATACGGGTACAGCTTTTGCTTGAAGTCGGTCGTCAACTTTTTGTCATCCATTAACGCGCGCTCTTTGATTTGATTCAACAACTAGGTAATTAATATCTGTCGCACTTAAGCCAAAGAGCAAAAAAAAAAAGTTAACTAAACCCTTTCTATGAAACTCAGCAATTAACTTTTTTTCTCCATTTAAAGAAAGGGAAAAAATCAAATCAAACAAAAACCGGTTGACAACTTTATATACCTACCAACAAACTAACATAAGATATCTCAAAGATACGCGATTTCAAATGACAATCACGCGGATTGTCGTCTGATGATGGTGCGGTATCACGGATGCTGCTGCAACAACCAAAAAAAAAAAAAAAAAAAATAAAAACAAGTGAGGCGACACGGACAAGCTGCGAGTTGAGAGCTGCGAGCAGCGAGCCTGAGACCCAGAACCAGCATTATGAGCCCATAAAACCCTCAACCCATCCATCCTTAGACCGTTAAGCAGACAACAGCGAACATGGAACGTCTCTTAATTATTTATTCGAACGGAAACCGATCCAGACACATAAAAGTGTGCATCAATCATTTTATGCTAAGGCCCATACGACGCGACGGACACTATACTTGTACGCACATCCATATTCCATGTGGAATCCAACACGAATCCTGATTCCGATCCGAGTGCCAGAAGAGGTCCGAATGCATCACTATACCCAAGCCATCCGCCATATATATACAAACAAGTTGTTCCCCAGGGTAATGATTGTGGAATGCTTTTTGGTGTGTCATATGGGAGAGGACGAAGATATTCGTACATATATAATTAAAAAATAAAAGACAAAAACTAAAATACTTTTCGAAATGGAAACAAAACAACAAAAATGGAAAACGGAATAATATTGGACATTCCTATAAAACTTGGTCCAGATAACGCCTCGGTGCTGTCTGGCCAAAACCAAAAAAAAATATTAAAAAAACAGTCTGTTCGACAAGATTCATGAATATATTTTATTGATGTTCAAGCTTTCATTTAAACTTCAAAAAGAACGGTATCTGACAGTGATGTATTTGGTAACTAACGTTTTTGACCATTTTCAATCAAATCAATGATCGCAGAAAAGCGAAGGCTTAAACCTTATTCTATTGACTGTCAAAAGTGTCAACTTAGTGACGTTTACTAGTCTTCAATGAATCTTGCACATAAATCAGGTAAGATTTGGCTAATGTTACGTTTGAGGGCCGCTTTGGTTTCAAACTTCAGTCTTCTTCATTTAAAAAAGTGTCGTCAGAAAACTCCAAAACGATAAGTGTTCAAATCGGGTCCATGGTCATATACATTCAACTCCTTAAAGTTGAGTTTTGTGAAGTCCTAGTCAGGCTGAGTTCTTGTGAACATTGCATTTCGTCGACGGGCGTCTAAGAAATGATTATGATTACTAAACAAGTGGACTCAACTGTAGTCAACAAGGACGATAATGGTTACCCTAAATTAGGGAAGCCTGTGGAACGTTTTTCCAGCAGAGTACCCATTCTGTTAAGAAAATTATCATTTATAAGAGTTGTTTTGACAACCAGTTTGAAAAATATATTTGTGTTCAACATTATGGCCACCAACAACTGTCAAAATTTGAAGAAGACTACTTTGCTATAGCTGAACCAATAGACTTTACTTTAATTCATGTTAATGGACTTTCGCAGACTTCAATTTAACGAATTTTGAGCCGGGACTTAGACATTTGTACAAGGTCCAATTGATCCAGAATTTTAAAGTTCAAGATCATTATAGACAATGCCATTTTTTCTTATTCTTAACTTGGATCTAATGAAAATGGAATTTCTTGACAAACAGACTCTGATGGAACATTACTCCAGTGGACTTTTGAAATGAGACACATATCGTCCACCTGAATTCAATATTCATATTATGCTCCCCTATATACTTTATCTCAATACCTATTCTGGTAGCCCAACAAGTCCATATATACTTAACATGGCAATTCGTATTCACATCATCTTCCAGCTGCCGGCCGTCAGCAAAAGCAGCAGCCAAAGCCTTCACTTTTGCGAACTTATCTCACAGCATAATACCCATACCATCGTTCGTCACCAGGACTCTGCCACCGCGCTGCTGACGACCTGGCCATATTTAAATGAATACATACATATATGTATATATTTATAATGTCGGTAAAAATGTCCGACATGTTTCCTTGGCCCATCAGGAGCGAATGCAAAAGCTGATTGATTTATACGGCCGCTCACAATTAAGCGCAAAGTGAATGTCTATGCGGGCGGAGGGGAGGTGAAAGGTGGGAGGCGGGAGAGAGCGCAGTGTATGGCAGTGCCTCCTCCTTTATCTGAGGGTCTATCTATACGTGGAGTGCGCCTTTTGTTCACCTACATAATCCACCTCTTGTGCACAGATTATCCACTAAATTAACAACAACGGAATATTTTTACCTGTCTATTACCCGCTCCGGCTACCATCTCCACATTCAGGAAAACCAAATCACAAAAAAAAAAAGACGCCTAAAGATCTCGTATCTTGCGTCCTCCACCTCCACCTCCGAAGTCCGACTACGTAGCTTGAGCCCGTATAAAGTATAGAACGTGAGAGGCTAGTGGCAGAGTGGAACCAAAACTGCTCCATGAAGCCTTGTCGCCGACGACGACGAAGACAACAGTCGGTCGGTCGTGCACAAATCGGCCAATCGCTCTCGACCCGGGCAAAAATATCCAAAGAGCTGATTTGCATTTAACAGAGACATAGTGGCTTTAAATTTTCAGGTACATCTTAATTAACTGATTTGAAATGTATGTTTTATGCTAACTAAGTTTCAATTTATATAAAAAAAGACCAAAATGACGCAAAACAAGTCCAAATGGACATATTTCTCTTGCTTCCAAGATTGGATTTCCCTTTGGACCAAATATATACTCGTGTACCATATACAACCTACATACCTAGAGCCTGATGCTATGTACGGTACGAGTTCGAGTTCGGTTGTTTGGAAGAGCATTTAGGCTTCGGATTACAGATGTTCAATGGATGCGATATTCGAAGGCGTATTGGATTTTAATTTTCGTTCCGTTGACGTTCCGTTTATGTTTGGGAGAGAGGACAAATATGTAGGAGTCTCGATATGGAACTGCTTGAAAGGAACTGCTCTGGCATTCACTCGGAATCAGATAAGCCGGACAGGACATATCGCAGGATAGATTCGTATTAAGAACATTGCCGTTAATTAAAATCGAATTACTTATAGGTTTGCGAAATGTGGAAATTACATCATGGGAGGAGCTTTGTTTCTTTCGAGAAACATTTTAAGACATTTGATTCGGAAATAGGCGGCGGAACAATTATATTAACACTGAAAACATCTTATTTTGTTATTGTTGAAGGATTGTAGTGTTTATACCAGCCCAGCTCCCGATCCAAGTGTGTAGTCTTACAAGGACGATGAAAATCGCAATAATTCTATGGAATGATCATAGTTTTAAGGAAAGTCTCAACTCCTCGACCAACGTGTGATTGATAATAATAATAATACTTAATAAATTATGTACTATTTGTAGACTGTGGCGAATACTTGTTTTTTTTTAAAGCTTTTAGTGGTACTAATTCTAGTTTTGAATCCAACTAATCATACTTACTTACTTTATCAGGCTCCCGATCAATGAGGATCTCTGCCTGAGACACGATGGCATTCCATCCTCTGCGATCCCAAACACGTTGCTACCAATCATCGAGACCAAGCGTTCTAGCATTAGCGATGGCTTGGTCTTTCAACCGGATGTTCGGTCTTCCTTGGCGTCACGAACCAGGTGGCTGGAATTCGAAGATTTTTTTAGCTTGAACGTTCTTGTCCATTCGCTCGATGTGGGAGTGGCCAGGCCAACAAAGTCGACGTGTTTTAAACTTTTTTGACAACGTCCACATCTTTGTACAGCTCATAGAGTTCACTGTTGTATCTTCTCCTCCATTCGCCTCCTTCGCACACAGGACCAAATATCTGACGAAGAATTTTTCTCTCGAAACAGCCCAACATCAGCTCTCCTTTACTGCTTATCGTCCAACACTCAACATCAGCACCATATAGCAGGACTGCCAGTATAAGGGTTTTGTAGAGCAAGCATTTTGTCTTTCGAGAGATGAGTTTTGAACGCATTTGTTTTGCTAAACCAAAGTAGCAGCGGTTTCGTAGGGAATTCTTCGCCGAATCTCCACTAAGTGTCATTTGTGGAGGTGATGTTGAATCCGAGGTAGATGAACTCCTTAACTACTTCCAAGTTACTGCTTTCAATAGTGAGGTTGCTTCCAATCCGGTGGATGGATGTGTTGTTGATAGCAGGTATTTTGTCTTGTCCTCGTTGACTTCAAGACCAACTAGTTTCGACTTTTCTTCAATTGCCGTAAAGGCAAGACGATGATGTCTATTTCGTCCGCATACCCCAATAGTTGGATCGATCTGTTGAAGATAGTGCCCTCCATATTGACTCCAGATCTGCGCACTATCTGCTCCAGAACGATATTGAAGAAGTCACGTGATAGCGCATCTCTTTGCTGAAACTCTGTACAAGTTTCGAAGAGGTCATAAGAACAATTTTCTAGTTGTACGTTGCATCTTTTATTTTCCAGAGTTACACACAACTGGATCAGTTTTCCCGGGATCCCGAGTTCGTCCATCGCCCTATAGAGTTCTTGAAGATGGATGCTATCATATGCTGCTTTGAAGTCGATGAAAAGATGATGTGTCGTGACTTGAAATTCGTTGGTCTTTTCCAGGATCTGTCTGAGTGTGAAGATTTGGTCTATAGTCTATCTGCCGGGCCGGATACCACACTGGTATTTGCCGATTATAATGTTGCAGAAGGGCCTTAGACGCTCACACAATACGTTGAAAAGGATCTTAAATGCGACATTGAACAGGGATATGCACTTGTAATTTCTTCATGACATAGGATCGCCTTTTTTGAAGATCGGGCATATGGAGCTGATGGACCAGTTCGTCGGGAATTCTTTCATCCACCCAAACTTTATTGATGATATGATGCATGCTACCAACTAATCATAGCGATGAATAAAATTTAATGATTTAAGTTAAGGGAGTGAACATATATCGTAGAAAAAATTATGCTCGGTAGACTCCTGTTAGCTGGTCACCTAGCTCGCATGAGAGTTGAGAAACCAGCTCAGAAATTCCTTTGTAAAACATTTAATAGTGGGAACAGCGTCGCAGACCATGCTTACGCTGCGCTGGAGAGGTGCCATAGACCTGAAGCTTGTGGTGCGTGATCGGAAGAAATTTAGATACTTGTTGATGATGGTAAATTTAACAGTTGACAGTCTCTAATCTTTACTTGGCGCGTTGCTACATTAACATTCCAGGATATTTTCGAATGAAGAAGGATTCATTTTACAAAGAATTGTTAATGTTTGTATACAAGTGACTAAAAAATAAACTAAAGCTTAAACAAAAAGCTGTACCACCTTCTATGGGAAATGAAATGGCTACAGATGTATAATTTTGGATCTAAAGCTTCCTTCAAACAGGATGAATATGAAATCAAATGGACATTACCTTCCAGATAAGCTCGCTCTTTAAGTGGCTCAAATGGCGTGGAAGAAACACTTTCTCACTGTTATCAAAGGAAAATTCTACATGAATGGAATTGGTTTCGTAGAGTAAGTTGAAACTCTCTAGAGATTCATGTGGTATCAAAATGCGGCACTTTATTGCCCAAGTTGTCATTCTGCTTATTGACGTAGCTTCGATCAGAGGTGAAAATGAAGATTTTTCAATGAAAGTCTGGATCATTTTGATGCATTTAAAGAAGTTATGTCTCCACAAAGTTTAACTATTCCGAAAACGGATACAACGGCAAATGCTTTATAATATCGATGACCTGTCCCTGAGTCAATTTCTATTTCTGTGGTTTTTGAAATGCTACATATGTATGTATATCCCAGAAACTACATTGGTTATAGAGTTTAAATTGGAGGAGTCTTAAACCCTTGATTGGCCTCGCAACTAGGTTCTTCTAACTTGGATTTGAGGTGTATGATTTTGTATTGACTTTGACATTAGACGGAGTTGAAAGTTAGTCTATTAAAAAGGCGTAGTTGTTAAGAACTTAAATTGGTTCTACTATGCCCTTTGATAAACGTTGGAATCGTGTTATTTTGTCTACTTCTTATTTATTTTCTTAGCTATGTCAAATATTTAGCTTTTATTTTTAATTATATTTTTTTTTCAATCCTCATTTATTGTCTATCAATAAATTGTTTTAAATTCAATTTTCTAATTCGAACAAAAAAAAAACAACCTTTAAGTAATTATTTTAACCTTGAAAACATTTCCAACGAACCTGTCGATGGAACAATGCGACTCACAAGCAAACAAACAAAAAAACATCTTCGTCCGTCCGTTATATGCAAATTCGGTAACTCTTTCAAATTGGGCTCCACGTTTACCACCGAATGGGGACGGTCGAGCGACGGGAGACACAAAATTTATAACAAACTCCTGCTACTGGTCTTTTTAACAAAGAAATCCCGCATTGCAATGGAAATCTTCGATCCCGTTCCCTCTTCCCATTTTTTTTTTTTGTGATTCCTTTTTTCAATATGAATCACTTCCAGAGTTTTTTTTAAGTTATTTTTAAGATTTGTTCTTCGTTTTTGGTTTATGAAAAGTAAAAATTTTCAAATTCAAAACTTTTTCTCATGTGCGAGATGGTATAATGTGTTCCTGTTTCGAACATGTGCGTCAGATGCAGCAGGGAATCGAGAGCAATAAGGACGTATCGGGAATACTAATGATATTCTTTTGCAGTCTTGGTTTTCCTTTTTATTGTGTCTAAAGACTGCGTTGGGCACTCCGGTCCGGATACCCAGATAAAAAAAAGGCTGAAACCAAAATATGGTCTTAGCCAGGAGAAATGCATATTTTGGAGAAGGTATATTGACGTGCTTCTGTTTTTTTTTTTTAACAGAAGCCCTCTTTCTATTGAAAGCAGGTGAACCGTTTTTTGGAGACAATACTGATATCGTTAAGATTTATAGCAGGACTCTTAAGGTACCGTTGCGTTGTTGTGGTCCTCGGTGAGTTTATTGCTTCAGTCCGTTCTAATACGCCATAGAAAACAATAAGTTTCGATTGTGTGAGCGGTTTTTGTGTATACCTACATGGAACTCGCTACCGAAATCTCGGAATTCAATGAAGGCGGCCGCCCTTTGTCTCAGCATCTTCGCCGTCGTTGTTGTCGATGTCTGTCGATGGGATGTCAATTTATGGTTTCGCGTTGTCGTTGGTTGGTTGAAAATCGATCGACTCGACGCCGCCACCGACCGCTGACCAACGTGCGTCGACGGTATTCTTTGGGAGTTTTTATTTTTATGTTTCACAGACAGTTATTGGTTTTGTTTTAGAGTTGATGATGGAGGATGGCAAAACAGTAACTGTTAGAGTTTTTGTAGACAAAACTTATTTACAGTTATTCGATTCCTTGAAACAATGTAAGTCAGAACCAGGACAAAGAAATATATGTATGTTAAGTATTGAAATGAGGCGAGACAAATCAAAGAAGTTTGCCGGCTCCAAATACTTTAGAACTGTTTGAAATATTTAAATACAAAATAGTTAAGGGTTCCACGAGGGAGAATTCAGAATTTAAAACTCATTGGGTGCACAGTAGTGTCCACTGTCCAGCCATGGTCTTAGACACTGCAACTATTTTACAGTAATTATACTACGTAGACATCTTTTGACACCCTCTCATAACGTTGGAACAAATTATGTAAGTAAATCTTGGAATTAACTACGCAAAACCACAAAAATTATAACTGATTGACAGATTATCAAAATTATGAAGTATACAGTCATTGTAATACAAATAAAATTGAATCAATTTATCATGGCTACCAATCCTGTAAACATACGAAAACTGGGCAGGGGCACTATTTTTTACATGAACATGTGATTTTAGACATATTTTATTTCTATTTTGTAAGGTTTTTTCATGTGGGTTGTAACCACGTCTTCTCAATGGAATATCTTAATATATTAATTCTTACTATTCTATATAAATTCATCATGAATGTATCATAAAGAAGAGTGTTTCATTTTTGTTTTAAAATTATAGAATAGTGCGCAAATCCCACGTCTTCTAAGTAGAATATTTTCAATGCGAAATTCCAAAGTTCTACAGTTGAAGTTTGTTGAAGTTGATCTTCAGATTTAGTTTTTATATGTTCTTCGGTTATAGGGAAGTCAAAAATAGACTAACAGATATAGATTATAGTCTGGAAAAGCATATAGGATAATTTGTATCACTGTAAAATGTATTTTATTAGGATTAAACATTACCACGTGTTTTTGAAAAATTGAATCAATCAGCTGTTTTACATTCAGCACAAAGAAACAGATGATTTCAACAACTAGCTTCAGTTTCTGCATTAAATTGGGGTGAGACGAAGTTTGCCAGGCCCTCTAGTTATCTATAAAATTAGATATACCTTAAGCATTCCTTTTAATTTTAAACAGCAAAAACGTTATAATGACTGACAGAATTTCATCATATTTTCCACAAAAAAAATTAAATGGATGGAAGAAAAATATACTGGAGTTATTTTTCGAAAATAATTTTATAAATATTTTGAAATATAACATACCATTAACCTACAAATATAGACACTGCATCTTAGTGTATAGGTAACAGATCACAACCGATCAATACAAGTCAAACAAGATCCGATATCATGAACAAAAAGTGGAAGGTTTAACATGGAACCTCGTTTCCCTATACCCTGATCACTGATGCTTTGTTAACTTCCCTTAGAGAGTTATTGTAATCGGTCCGATTTGTCAAATTAAAATTTTTGTCTGTGTGTACGTGTGTAGGTGTACGTTCGTACGTTTGTTCGTTTGTACGTTTGTACGTTCGAGATACCCTTTTTCGTCCACGGTTTTTAAAGAACGAGTAGGGATATCGATTCCAATTAAATTTTGTTCGACAGGGTTTAACTTCGAAACATGCAGAAAGGACTTTTTAAAAAATTTTAAAATCTGATTTTTCACTATAGTTGGTCGCAAATATCTCAGGAAAGGATAATGCTATTGACTTGAAATTAATTTTATTGTGTACAATATGATGTGATACAGATTTGGTATAAATTTGGAAAAAGTTTAATATAATAATAATATTTTTTTAAATAGTAAAAACTAAAAAAAGAAAATTTGTCGCTCAAGTATTCAATGAAGGAAAAATGATTTTATCTTTGAAACAATTTTTTAGTACATGAAATGGCAAAATTTTATAAAAAAATCAATTGACATTTTTTTACACAAAATAAAAAATTCCGGATAATAGAACTTTTTTTTTCTCAAACAAAAATGATATGTATTTTACTTTTTTATTTTTATATATTTAAAAAACACGAAAACAAGCATAAAATTATTCTATAAGACTTAACAATTCATTCATTGAATATTTTTGTTTGTACATAGTGTATGTATGTTAAATGTAATTAATGCAACAGATAGAAAATTCCGATAGTTTAGAGAAGTGAAGAAACTTGTTCGGACCTGGGCTTTATTCAACAAATCAACTTTTTTTATCAACTTTTCACTTTGCATTTTTCTAATTGATTTAATTTTTGGCAAAGTGATAAGTGTTTCTGTTCCACCATGTTCTTTGCAAATTTTAATTTGCGCTAACCAAATTTTTGCTAAGACTTTGCACATTGCACTCTCTGCAAGGACTTTGCATTTAATGCAACTCTTCTGCTTAAAAGAAAATCAACTTGAATTCGATTTGAACGAAAACACTCATTAAAATTATAATATGTATTGCAGTCCGAAAAATGAATACGGTCTTTATAATTTCTTGTTATACACGCTTGTCTTCATCATAGTCAAGTAAAAACTCACGTCTTAACATTTTGAAAACTTCACTAGTAATACCAATATGCATTTGCAAAGCGATCGTTCTCTTTGCAAACTTTTGATTAACTAATCAAAATTCGCTTTGCGAAAATAGAATTCGAAGTTTTTGTGGAATAAAAACGAAACAGAATAATTTTTACAAAGTCTTTGCAAATTACACTTTTCAATATTAACTTTTCACTTATCAGACTTAATAGTTCTGTCGAACAGAATTTTTTGCAAATTGACGAAAAATTTGAAAAGTACAAAGTGAAAAGTTATTAAGTTGTTTTGTGGAATGGGGCCCTGTTGTCATGTTACGGATAGTACAGTTTATTACTGATAAAAGAGTTTAAATAAGTACATTGTCTTCATAGTTTAGAAAGAATCTCAAATATTTTCATCACGGATAATAAAGCGTCCCGGTTAATCGAATCCCGGTTAATCGAGTTTCAACTGATTATGAAAAATATTTAAAAATTTAATTTAATATTTTAAAATTCAATTTTCAGAGATTCTGCACCAAAAATTCATCAAATTTTTTAATCCACATATATTATTTTAATACCTCTTGATTTAAAAAAAAAAGTCTGGGTCTCAAGTTTGGAAAGAATCGGCTGCACTTTGCCCAAGATGCAAATCAATTAACCTTGCAAATTCAAAACATGAACTGTAGCAACTTTGTCTTATGAAATTTTTCTCTTTTCATCCAATTGTACATAATAATAATAATTGTTTGTTTCCATTAAAAAATTCAAATGGCCAACAAACTGAACGCAGCAGACTTACCGGAATTTTGCCCAAAAGATGCTTCAAATGGTGGAAGAGGACGGAAATATGTTGAACTGTCTTTTTATGTCTGACGAGGCCTATTTCGATTTGTCGAATATGGAGTGCTTTCAACCCACTGATACTCTATGGGACGGAATTGCATCCACTGTATTGTCGGGCCCTACTTTTTCGAAGAAAACTGTTGAACCCGTACGGTTACTGGAGACCGTTAATTCTGGTTGTTGAAAGAGTTTTTCTGTCCAGAATGAGAACATCTTTTAACTCTGTGTGGTTTCAGCTAGATGGTGCAACTTCTCACATAGCCCGAACTGTTATGAGAGAATTGCGACAAATATTTCCCAATAAGCTTATATCCAGATACTCTATATATACATTCCTTTAGCCCCCACGGTCGCCTAACCTTACTTCACCTGACTTATACAAAGCCAAACCAACAAATTTAAATGAACTAAAGCAAATCATTCGAGAAACAATTGTCTCAACTCTAAAAACAGTAATGAACAACTTTTTGGTAAGATGCGACACATGCATCAAGGAAAGGGGGAGGGGTACAGCAAACAAGATATTCTTCTTACTCCACGCTTATAGATTCTTGAGCTATTTTATTAGTAACACTATTTAACCCAACTTGGAAAAAATTTGTGTATTCGACGGAACTTGTTCATCAAACTGCTGAACTGCTTTTTATTAAACTCCTCGAAACTCCTTAACATACCTTTCTTACCAAAATTGTATTCTTTGAATCTTTTCACATCATCCATTAATAAGGAAAAAAATAAAAAAAACATTGATTTTTTTTTTATAAAGATGAAGTAATTTGTATTTTTTGTTTATTTTTATTACAAACTTATTTATACATAAATTTTGACTAGAATAAATAATAATAATAATTATAATATTTAAACATTCGTATTCATGTTAGACTGTATTATTATTTTCTTACTGTTTCTTATAACATATTATTATTATAAAAGTCAGATAATCTCATTAATTATATTATATTTTTATTTGTGATATTTTTTCTCAATATTTTCGTTGTTGTTTTTTCTTTCAAATTTATTTTAACTTAGTAAAATATTTTCAAACAATAATACAATAATGAAAAACTTAAAAAATATTTATTAAAAAAACATGATTTGGTGTTATTTACAAAGACACAAAACATAATAATTATTCAAATAAAACTAAAAAAAAAAATAATAATAATATTTAACTTTGGACAATTGCTATAAGAAATAAAAAGTGATAATTAAAAAAAAACACACAGACAACATGAGTGGAATAAGTGGGTTGGTGGGTGGTGCACACGACAAAATCATAATAATAATCAAAGAAAAGAACAAATATAATTAACCTTAAGAATTGTTAAGTAGAAATCATTAATAATAGTTTTAATGACAATAAAAAAAAATTAAAAATAATTTCAAGACGAGATCGCTTCAAGACAAACAAACAAGAAAAAATTAATAAAAACACGGCGTTGAGAAAAACACATATACAATGGCTCAGAAGTAAAATTTACAGAGAGGATAATTATAATTGATGTTTTTTTTTACTTTTAATTCACTTGTCACTATATTCGGTTTCACCATTTGATGATTCATCTTCGGTGGTTGTTTCACCAGCTGAACGGAAGCCAGTCTTAACAGTTTCAGTCGCCGCCGGATCTTTTGAGCATTTTGTGCAAACGCCTTGATTTAAGCCATTTGCCGATGTCAGGAAAACTTTGCCACAACGAACGCATTCATCTTGAGGATCACCTAAGACACAAAATAAAAAACAAAACAAAAAACAGGTTTCAGTTAGATTTCCAAGACAAATTTACAATGAAATACAAAATTTTTAAAAAATGGAGTAACAAAATCTCACCTTCATGAGTCTTCATGTGCGCCCTTAAATTACAAGCCAAGGCGAATTTCTTATTACACAGCTCACATCCATGAGGTTTATCACCTGTAAGCACACAACAAGACATCAAAGAGTTAGTTAACGTCTTGAAAACAAAACCAGTCAAAATCAGTGACCACAAAAAAAAAAAAACTCAGTTTAACTTACCAGTATGCAAGAAAAGATGATTTTTAAGATTTGTATGCTTGGAGAATCCTCGGGAGCAAATGTGACACTTGAAGGGCCACGAACCACTGTGAACGTACATGTGGGATTTGAGATCACCTGGTGTTGGGAATGACTTGGCGCAGAGGTTGCACTTGTGAGGTTTTTCCTAGAAAAAATAAAATGTGTGTTGTTGATAAGACTCTGTATAGCCATTTAAACCAAGTTAATTAATCCTACATCAATCTTCCCCCTCCCCTGTCCCCTACTGTCTATTCCACCCTTCATTGATGTATACTTTGCAATCAACTATCAATTGCGCTCCTCTATACCATACCATGTCACCTGGTATGTCAGACAATAGAAACAAAAAAGGCACAACCCTTTCGGCCACAAAAATTGGCAACAATTGTACCAGGTGAAACAAATTAGTGACATTACCCGCATGATTTCAATGCACCTTCCATCTTAAGCACACTTGCCTTCACTGCCGCCTTTCCCGTCACCGTTACGGTCGTCGTCGTTGCCGCGCGTGTATTTCCTTTCATTCGCATTACCACAAAACAAAAGAGCTGAGCACCAAACCTTAAAACAATAATGGAATCCCGCACGCAGAAACCATCGCATATCGTCAACCGCATCCAGGGAAAGAGCAAGCGGACATTCGAGGAATTTCCACGTATGCAATGCGGTATCCTTTTGTCAGCGGCCGCTGCCAAAGCATATTTCACTAATAGCTGAATATCTTTTGATACGGATTTCCCAGCCCTGTGTATATCTGTACCTGTACCTAAAGACCGCTCGCTCAGATATATGGTTTCGCGCAAGACTTGTGATGTATATTGGTGAGCGGGACGACCGGCAGCGACGACGGCGACGGAGTAATGTGCGTAACGAACTCATGTAAAAATGTCCGGCCACTGGTTCGGAAGCAATCATTCTGCTATACTCGGTTCGTCTCTTTAATTTTCGGTTGGGGCGAGTTGAAGCGAGATGCAAGGAGGTGAGCGTGAAGCCGTGAAGTTTTGCTCAGTTCCTTAACTACCCGTGACCGGAGAGCGCACATACTCGTATCTGTAGTTGAAACTTTTTGCCGGGTGGAGAGTGCAGCTCAAGCCAGTTTTAGGATGCTTCGAGTGTTTGGGTGCAGTTTTTGTTTGCACTCGTATATTTAACTTTTTTTTTTTTTTGGTCTTTGGCAAACAAGTGGCAGGAATGGAAGCTGCATCTAATTGCCTCAACCAATAAATTAGTTCTGTTTTGTCGTTTTGTCTCTTCATCGACCGGGGACGAAATTAGTTGATTCATTTAGTTGTTGATTCTGTTGTTGTTTTTGTTGTTGTATAGTTGAAGGTTTTGTTAGTTTGTTTTGTTTGATTTGGTTTGGTCTTTCCGGTCCATGGACGGCGCGGCGATAGTCTCTTGTCTCTGGAGGCAGTTTTAGTGTGGCAAATGCAGACGTCAAGTAATGTCAGTTATTTGTTGATGGGCGGATTGGTATTTTCCTGTGACTTTCAGTTTGTTGTTTGTTTTTTTTTTTTTTTCATTTTGCATTCATTTTTTTTTTCTTACTCGTTTAACTCGAATTCGATGCAACACGGGTAAAATGAGAGTCAATAAAAGTCTGGCTGGTGGTAGTTTGGTGGTTTTTAACCCGAATGAATTGAAAATAAACTGGAAATTTGAGTTTGTTTTTTTTTTTTGTCTTAAATTAAAGTGGTAGATCACCGAAACTACTTTTTTGTGATATTGGATATTATCGTCTGAGGTTGTGTGGCATTATCTGCAATAATTGTGGTCTTGGATATTTTTTGGCGGGTATGTGGGGTTTGTCGAAAAGGGTTCATATTGTTGTGGGAAAATTTTGATATATTGCAAGTTGAAGTGGAATACAAATTTGGGCTGAAGGGAATGAAACATTTCACAGCGATTGATATTGTAATGTTGAAAATTCGATTTTTTTAGAATCTAAGTTTTAACTTTGAGTTGCAATATCTTGAAAAATGGTTGAAATGCTTGAATTCGGAGAAAATTCTAACTGAAAAAGTTGTTGAAAGCTTTGAATTGACATTTCGAACAAAATATCAGCTCTAAAGATGGAGACGCGACAAGACCGATAACGAGACAAGAATGTTTGACTTTGAATAGATAGAGACGAAATTTTCAAAAGTTTGAGTGTTTCAGAGAATGAACAAATTGTCACCATGCTCAAGATTTTGATATGAGGCAAACTTCCTTGAGGCGTTTTTGCCGACATTCATTAGGTCAGTAATTTGTGACAAATAAAATTGGATGGAAGTAGGCCCTATCTAATCAGAAATGGACTCAATCATTATTACAATTATAATTTTTATCAAATTCTTGATTTTGTCAACAATCCAAACATGTCTGCCATACTGAGAAAGTGAAATCTCCACCAAATAAAATGAAATAAAATTGGTGCTGGTTATTGTGTCAACTTGAGCCAACTCCACCCGCATTTAAAAATACCCACCTATAAATTTTCCCAAAAATAAATTACAATTCACATTAATTTTTACTTTCTACCTAAAAGACACAAAATATCTATAATAGATACCCACAATATTGTCTTCATTGTCACGATGTTAACTCTCATCAAATTACACTACAATTTCTTCACTTGACATTCACAACCTGTGCAAGGCAGTGTCTTCAATTATGATGGTTTCTTTTCAACAATAAAATAATTTAACCCTCATTTCTGATGCTTGCCTGAATGCACTCATATACCTAATCTAAAAAATCAACACACTCTTGCATATCAATAACTCCCCGTCTCCACTCACAAAATCATCAAACATCATGAAAAAAAAAATGAGTATCAATGACAATCGAATGCAAATATCACCACATATCAGTTTTTTATTTTTTTATTTTTTTTATATTTTTTTATATTAAATCAACCTACACACACACGATATACACACATAAAGAGAAAAAGAAATCAAGAGAAAAAAAAAATAAACCAAAGTATATTTTTATCAATATCCCCATAGCATTCACTCACCTTAATATGTGTCATTCGATGGTAATATAAATTCGAGCTGGCCGTAAAACGTTTCCCACAAACTTGACATTGATGAGGTTTCTCACCAGAATGTATCCGCCGATGTGTGTTTAATGAGCTCGACGTACTGAAGCCCTTGCCGCACACCATACACACATGAGGTTTTTCGCCTATACCATATCGAGAAAGGAAGAAAGAAGAAAAAGATACAAAACTTCAATCAATAAAATTGTACTCGAACTCGGTTTCGTTTGGGTTTGGGTTTGGGACAAATTTTAAAATTTACACGCGATCATAATCGTAATGATCAGATCTTGTGTTCCATCCTCCACAACCGATCGATCTCACAAAACAAAAGTGATACTCAAAGAAGAGTAAGATGATCCGATGTGTCTGAGTCTGGAGAGTGACAAATAGAAGAGACGAGACAGAAAATGAAGATCAGAAGATCAGAACTCACCTGTATGCGTGCGCATATGACGTTTCAGCAGACTGGGCCGATCGAATGCCTTACCGCAAACTTCGCATGGTAAAAGTGAACGTTCACCACGGCCACTGCGGGCCCGTTGCGGTGTCCGCTGGTGATGATGGTGATGGTGATGCGAATGATGGTGAATGCCATTGTTGATATCACGTTCCAGCTGGTGGGCCGTTGCCGTACTGATCAGATGATCGCTGGTGTTCTCGTTCAGCGACGATATCGATCCCGCCGATGAGTCACTCGAAATTGATTTGTGTTCGTCTTCGCTACTGGACGATGGTGATATTGGCAGGATCACACGATTTAGCAAGGACATTGAGAGGTCCAATGGCGAACCTGTTTTCATAAACAAAAACAAACACGACATCAGTATATACTATAAAGTGTGTATTGATAATGATCCGCGATCCATGATCCATGATCCATGATCGAAATGAACGATGATCGATGATGATTGAAAATAACTCACCTTCAAGTATCGAATCCATGGTCTGGCGATAGAGCGAGGCCCGCATTTGCATAAAGAGCAGCTCCTCGGGACGTTCGGGCAGAAAGTACACAACGAGCTCCTGATGGGTTGTGATCGGTTTGACAACTTCATAGATCGGTTCACCCTTAACCTTGGTGCAGACCATGTTAACTTGAGATCCATACGATTCCGATACCCGTAAGAAACGAATCCAATTACAGTGGCGTACACGTTTGCCGAATGTGTATGAGATTTCATCGTACAGCCCGAAACGGTAGCGAACCTTGAGTGGAAAAAAAAACAAAAAAACATAACGATTAATAAAATCCCAGCTACTGGTAAAACAGCTATGTATAAATTATACGAGTAAAGGTATATGACTTTTTGACTTCTGATTGATCGATAATGTGTATCTTTGAGTGTTCGTTTAAGACAGAGACATTTTTATGCAAATGAATTTGAATGTACATATATAATCGTATCCCAAATATACATACCTAC
This sequence comes from Scaeva pyrastri, assembly GCA_905146935.1. Taxonomy (NCBI): domain Eukaryota; kingdom Metazoa; phylum Arthropoda; class Insecta; order Diptera; family Syrphidae; genus Scaeva; species Scaeva pyrastri. The sequence continues at coordinate 59,073,457 of LR989928.1, forward strand.
TTATAGTTCGTGTATGTATATGTATGTATAGATTCATGAATTCCAAGACTTTTGATTGATTGATAATGAATTAAACTGTTTTTATTTTCAATCAAGAGAATAGTTTACAAAATAGTTAGATCGCCTACTCAAATCATATGTATGATGGTGAATTTAATGATTCGTGATTGATAGATACTATTGTCTTTTTCGAGTGTCCACTTTGCCCACAGAGATATATCTCGCTATGGAAATGAGGCTTAGATTAAGTTTTTTTTTGGGGATTTCTAAAATACACACACACAAACTTATCTGCAGCTCAATCAAAGATTTCTAAGTTTGGTTTTAAGTTATCCGCATCGGATGTAGATATGTTGACGACTTGGAACTATAGCTAACCTTCCAGTGTCTCTTAACATTGAAAAATCTTAATTGACCCATTCCCAATATAAGACTGCTAGATTTTTAATATTTTTATAATATGATGAATATTGATTGTTTTTTTTTTATTTAAAGAACTTCTAATTTTTAAATTAAATTAAATGTTCTTTATTGAACTTTTACCTAGACTGATTGTCCTGTCACAATAAATCCTAGTCAACGGCTTAGTCAATGCTGTTGATTCCCGTCCATCAGCGAAATAAAGCATCAGTGAGCAAGGCTAGTAGAAAGCATGGTCTTTCCGTTTGTGTATCATCTGATAGCCTCAGTCATTTCATGCGTAACCCTAAACTATCAGTTTTCAAAATGTACTTTTGTACAGATATTATTTATTAAAATATTTTATTTCTTTATGATTGATACGTGCGTAGTTCTTTTCATCTTTTTTCTTTCTTCTTTTTTGTCCCTCCTTGATATTTTAATTATTTGGAATGTGTTTCTGCGGTTAGACCTAAGTTGACATCAATCAATTTTAAATAATTTATCTATAAAATCATCAACTTGACCATTTAGACGCTTTCTCCAATACATTCTCCAAATTAGTATCGCTTATTGGTATCCCACTTCTGATTCATATATACATTTAAATTAAATTCGTGAATCCGAAACTATATGAAAAATGTATGTAGCTTCTGTTGTGTCAGAGTAGTAAAAGGTTTAATTGTTTAATGACGTATAACATCAAGTAGGATAAATTAAAAATTTTAGGCCCTATGGCCCGCATGGGAACACCAACGGACTTCGTAGGTCTGAGGACTTAAGTAAGTAAGGATAAATTCAGAACTTTGTTAAAGTTTGATAAATTTAATTAACTTTCTTTTGGAAGTATTGCTAATTCCTAGGGGGGAGCGGGGTTCAGGTTCTTAATAATTACAAATAAATAAATGTTACCAAATTGCTTAGAAAGTTTTTTCAAAGCCAATAATTCATTATTTAGTATCTATAAATAACAGATTATAAAAATTGAAATTGTACAACTTCTCAACAAATTCGAGACATGTTTTTGAAAGCATCAGAATTGTCAAAATTATATGAACTAACAGTAGCTGTGTGAACACAGTAAAACTGAACTGCATTCTGGAATAGCTTTTAAAAGATAGAATAGGGAATGTTGTTGAACTTTTAACTTGGACATGCATAGGTAATTTTTGACATTTAAAAATAAATACCTAGATTTAATTTTTCTTCAATTGACATTTTTGACAAAATATTACCTAAGTAAAAAAGCTGGTTATTATAAACTAGCAACGAATACAATATGCAACATATTTTGACAGTTTTTTTTCAACTCCGGCGCTAGTTGCAACTCCAGCTGTCAATTTTAAGCTATGAACTATCAAATTTCATTCGAAGATGATTAAAAAGTTAGTGGAGTGGGAAACCTCTAAGGAATCTGTTTTCAATTTTTAAAGAAATATTACATTGCTAAAAACATTTCAAGTTCAGTCTTAACACCTCTTAAGTTTTGAGTCTTTAAATTCGTTAGCTTACTGCATTCCAGTAATAGGAATTTAAATCTGAATTATCCCAGTTCTGACTGAAGGATAACGATCTGTGTAATAAAAAGCACAAACACATTTTAGCAGATACAAATCGAGAATTATGTTAAGTTTGAGAGTCTTTGGTGAGAGCAGTAAATCGATTTAAACTCAACTCTTTTATTTCAAATCATAATTTCATGGATTTAATAGTTCGCAAACAATTTTAACGGTAAGTTCTTAAAATGTTCATAAATCAATGCGTTATATGTTTTTTACGTATGTATAACTATTTTCCTAATCCCCCACAAGTCTATTTTATGAGTCCACTTCGAGTCTCGGTTCTGGAATTCATGTACTTATTCGTTATTCGCATGTAATTTGTTTATTTACGACTTTGAATTAGATATGCGCGTGTGCGCCTGCGCAGAGACGTTGATGTCGTTGTCGTCGAAGTTGGTGCGGGTGGTGGAGTCGACAGCGGTAAAGTGTAATATGCACATTTTTTCTTATTCGAACGCATTCCACATCCACATTATCTCTGTTCGCAGGTACATAGATTCATATTAGCGGGATTATTATTTTGCAATTTGTTTGAATTTTAAATCGCACAAAAGTATTTTTTTTTATTTTCATTTTTATTTACTTTATTAACACGAGGGGTGTTGCCGTGGTGGTGGTATTAGTTCGAACTAGTTGTCACCTTTGTTTATAAAATTCAGATGCAGATATGTTTTCATAATTAACCACAAGAACCAGAAATAGATAGACGATCTTTAAATTTAAATAGAGACAGATAAAAAACTTCTAACATTCACACATATTACTTTAAGATAGACAATCCGGTTAAATAATAAAAATATAACAGTAAGTAAAATAAATGTGTGTGTTTTAATTATTTGTTTTTTTTTTATTATTAAGTAATGATTGATTTAATCAATGTGTGAGGTGACAATTATTGTGGATTTGCAATCTTTATGGAAATAATTGAGATCAAGTTTTGTGTACACACACACACATACATAGATATACTCGTGTGTAGAACAAATTTATGCACAAAACATGCGAATTAAATTTAATTAATTAGTTAAACTCTATTTAATGAATAAGGCGTAGATTAGTTCATTGGGAAATTTATTAAAGTCAAATTGAGAGATTTATGTTGATAGGGAAATGTTTAAGTTCAAATAATAAGTAATAAAACAAGTATTGCAACACAAGTTACAAGTTGAAAGTACAGGAAGAGTTTAAAAGATATTTCAACAAGAAAAAATCTATTTATAAATTAATAAATATTTTGTTCTCTAAGTAGAGGACATAATAATTGCGTTTTTTTTTTTTGAGACAAGAAGTATAATACAAATTATTTTGTTTTATTTTTTTATGATTAAAATCTGAACTGTTAAAAATGTATGACGAAAAATTGTTAAAATATAAAATATTTAAACTCAAGGCATTATTCAAAAGATTTAAGTTCAAATAGGAATTTGGTATTAATTCATAAAATCAAAAGAACTAAATCTTATTTTAGGATGGAACTTCAGTATTATTAAATCTTCAAGTCTAAAATGCATCTTACCACATTATCTTCTTTTTGCCTTTGAATGACCATTTGATCCTACTTCCGTATAAAGACCGTCTTTCAGTAATTAATTCCAAAACTTTGGAGAAATAAATGGCATCCTGTTTATCAATCACCTTCGTTCATTCTCTTTTAACTGACCAACTCATTACAACTCTGTCTTCTCGAACCCTCATAAGGTTCCAAAATTTCAAGATAAAATAAACAATGTGAAACCTAAGACGAGACTAAAAAATTAAACAAGACACGAGGAAAAAACAAGGTCAAGACCAATTTGTTTGAGTCTAACTTCTTCTGACGATATCGAGATGAGAATAGTAAAAGTCTACACCATATCGTTTAAAATTCATGAATGACTGGATCGATTTTAATGATTTCTTATTAGTTCCTCGATTCATCTAAACATTCAGTGGGAAACTTTTCGACAAGGACAGAACTTTTTTAGACTATTTTCAAATACATATGTTATTTATTGGTTAAATTAGAAATGAGTGGTATTTGAGATATCAAAATCTTAGGAAGTGAATATCAATTTGTTAATAAAAGCTTATTAATTAGAATGAACATTGAAAAGCAAAAGCAAACACTTTCAGATAACATGAGTCAAAGTATTAAAAAAATGCTGAAAAATTGAACCAATAAATTCCAACTATCCAAATTGATAGAATGCTCTGATCAATTGAAAATATGTATTCTATTTATAAGTTTGTCTCTCAATTGATTTATTGTCTAGAAAATTTGTCCAATATTTCAATCAAACACTTAATTCTTTTACGAATCTCATGTTTTTTATTATTTCTACATATTTCTTTTTTACATAAGTGACAAATTAAAAGTTACACCCCTATATACTCAGTAAACTCATACTTCTAACATAAAATTTATGGAATCTCGAATCTGTCAAACAACTTTGACTTATCTAGTTTATCTTTATGTGGTACATACGAGTACTTCTGAAAAAAATAAAATAAAAAAATATAATAATTTATGATTGGTAATCAAGCTTCAGATTTGCCTTAATTTAATATACACTTTGCAATATTTTATTTATTTTCTTTTTCTTTTTTTTTTCTGTTAAACTTGTCTGCAAAATTGTTAAACCATATTAATGATTTATGAAAATTGAAAACAAAAAACCTGCTTCTGTGTGTAAGTGGTTTGAATTGGAAGGTGTTCCTATATTATAATTTAATAGGTTGCATACAAAAAAAAAACTTACTAAAAATAAAATATAAAAATGAACACCTGACTTTTGGTAAATTTGAATTATACATATATACCACCATTAACTCTTATATGTCGCAGTTGGTCTTTTGAGTACCAAAGACTTCTTGTTTTGGGTGTCAAAAATCATTTGATTCATTGACTGCAAACAGAGCGGAAACTATGTTGTCCATGATGGAGAGTTGTTTGGCTAAAGAAAAAAAAAACCCAGCAACAGGTTACTTAGTGCACACTTGTTGCATTTAAGACTAAATCTCTTAACCATCGTGGTAAACCAGTCCTCAAGTGGACAAGGTCTTGGATCAAAAACATTAAGTAACATACTGAAATCAAGTTCATCAGATCTTAACACAACAAAACCCGAACTAGAACCCAGACAAACACTCAAAAGGAAAACAAGCCCAAATCCCTTAATCCAGGTTCGCAAGGTTTAACAATATGGTGTAATCCCATCATCCTGAAATCAGATTTTGGAGTCTTAATCTCTACCTAACACCACTCAGATACTCACTTTGTGTGTGTTCCCTGGAAGACACGCTGCAGGGTGGCTGAAGCGAAATTAAGCGGCACCCATGAAGATTTTTGGTCATTTAAATCGCATGACTAAAGTGATTTCCTTTTATCCCAAAAAAAAAAAACGAAAACGAAATTGAAGAAAAAAAAAAACAACACTTGATGCTCATAATCATCTCATCATCATTCCAATCTTTTTTTCTTCAGGTCCAAATTGGTCATGGTTCCTTCGGGTTGTTTTTATATTTTTTTTTCGAGTGTCTTGTCTTTTTTAAGATTGTAGGGAGCAAAATCACCTTTGATTGTCTTTTAATAGAGGCAACGAGAGGCTTCAACAAATTCTCGGTTTCTAAATTGATTCGCACTAAGCACACTTGAATTCGTCAAAAATAAAAAAATAAAAAAAAAACTCATCATCATCACCATCATCGTGAAATTCAATTTAAGGTGTATTTCCGTGGGGGGATTTTTAATGGTGCTAAGCACAGCGCCACATAAATATTAAATTTACGATGACGACAATGGAAGTGTGACAGACACTACGCATTTCCGCTAAAACGGTCATCATCATCGGCCACCTTCCTCACCATTTAACTCTTCTACAAATTTATCCACGCTTAAGAAAACGACACTCTCTCCACCAATTCCCCACGAATCTATCACCCAGCAGAAGCTGCAAAAGTAGCATCAATCAAATTATATTGCGGAGGGTATCACGCTGAGTGTTTATTGTTTTTCATTTCCCTTGGTCGTTAATTTTTTGACGATCTGTACCAAATTTGGACCGTCGAACGCCGCCGCGCCGACTGTAGTCGTCGTCGATGTTGGAAATTAAAAAAGGAAAAAAAAGCAACCCAAAAAAGGGGAGCACGAAATTAAGAAAAAATGCTAATGGATGTCACATATCTTTTTTCGGTGTCTCATTCCGACTGTCTCGTCTTCGAGGTGGATGATGATGCTGCTGCTGCTGCTGCTGCTGCCACTGATGATGAGAAAAAAAGATGACCACAGCCAATATTCTTGTGTAGCAATCAATTAACCTAATTTAGTTTATTTGTCTGTTTGTTTGTTATCAGATCACAGCGGGGTCACCTTTAAAGAAATACGAGTATGTAGGCAGGCCAGGCGCAGACATAGCTTCTCACTATAAAAATTTAAAGACATCTCATCTAAATGGCCATATGAATGAAGGCTAACAAATAGATACTTTGATATTTATTGCAATAAGACTGAGACATTCACTTCCTAATTAAATTTTCATTGAGTTCGCTCTCGTTAATATTTCCTAGTTAAACTTACTTAATTTCAAGTGACTCTTTTATAAAACAAAAACCGTTATTCATATCATCAAACGACTTTTTTGGTGTATAATTCTCTTTGTCATCAAGATCATTTGAAATTGAAATAAAATCAAATTTATTAAAATTTGTGCTGTGATGTGATTTTACATAATTTGTATGATAATTTTTGTTTTAAAGACAAACAAAAGAGCTGAGTTGAGAACTTGTTTTTGATTTTGGTTAAACGCAATTTGTTTTAGAGCTCGTTAAATTGATTTTTATTTGATTTTTTATATTGATTATGTTTTTATGAGGTTATTTTATTGGTTATTGAGGTGATTGGTAGTGGAATTGGGGTGTGGGTGTGATGGTTATTGAGTGATGATGTTTTGATGGTTGGTTTTTTTATTTATATGGGATTTTCGATTATTGTCACAACAAATTATGGATACGAGGAGTGTCTTGAGAAATAGATTAAATTAAAATTGATGAGGATGAGTTAATTGAGGTGTGGGAAAATATCAGAACGAGGCGAGAAATCAATAAGCAATGGGCAGTCAAAATATTGAACAACCTTCTTTGATTTTATGAAGATGAATAAAAAATAGAGGAGACTACTTTAGACAAAATGTTGTTAATACTTTGGTCACTAAACTACCGCATTTGTCTCAAAACTTTGGGAAAAGTTTCATCAAAAGAATAACATTAGAAAATTTTAATCAAAATTTAAATCAAATAAGACAGATGTATCAAATATATTTTATGAATCTTTTAATAACTTCTCGAAGCACTTAGATTTATCAATGATTTAACATCTACTAAAAAACCTAAATTCCTATAGATGAAGCATAAATATTTAAAAAAAATTAGTTTTTGTGCCTTTGCCTTTAAATAGGGCTATGAAAATAAGCAGATCTAAATATGAACCCAAAAGTGATACCAGAAACACTTGATATACATATATTCAACTCTCATAAAATAACAAGTTCAACGAAACCATGCAAATAAGGAAGACACACACTTCCAGTAAATTCAAAATGGCTTAACGCACTTTCTACAAAATGCGCGTGACCACACAAAACCAATCAGCCAGGAAATTGTTTGAATAACAGTTCTTATTTTTGCTTCTTCCTCTAACTAAACAAACTTTCAAATGTCTAAAAAAAAAACACTACACATCTTGCATGCATAAAAAATAAATTTCCGTCATATACTATATTATATACCAATATTATTTTGCCCTCGATTTCTAATCACTAAAACGAAAGAGTTGATGTACAAACTCGTAAACTAGTAGGAAATTTTATTTGATTAAAAAACAAATCATCAGGAAATGCCATACTAACTCCGAACATACACCCAAATAATATAAAAATTGATCTTTTTCTTTAATTACAACGGCACACGGTGGTTTTTAACACTTACCCAACCCAAAAAGAAAAGATGAAAAATAAAAACAGACTTCGCCCAATATCAACAACATCTTAACCTGTTGATGCCAATAGTTTTCCTTGAATTACAAAAATAAAACTAATCAAATATGTGTTTTTCTTTTTTTTTTCTTAACTTGCACATTACACAATCAAAAACAAAAAAAATTGAACTGCAAACTGAATGATAAATAAATATCATTACCTCACGCAATTTTCTTCTGCGTCTTCCAAAACGGCATCAGCATCACAGTCCAATCAATTGGTAGCAACAAAACAATAAAAAAAACCAGCGCAATACACTTGACTTTAACTTTCGTTTACTTCTTTGATTTTTACACCGTATTGATGTGATATTGGTAACAACTTACAAGAGTGTTATGGTAAAGGCCATCCACGGACCACAACGGATGCTGGCTACGGTGGCTGCGGCGACGGAAAAGCAACGCGGTAGCCAGCGCGCACTCCAATATAATTTTTCATAATCTCGAAATAGAAAAAATTCACTTTATGGAGCAAAGTGAAAGCGAAAGCTAAAAACCACTCGCTCGTTTGTAAAATTGCAAAGAAAAAATAAAATCTACAAAAACTACAAAAAAATCGCTAACGGACAAGTACAGATCTCCAGAGAGTCTCCGCATCTAATTTGGATCACAAACATGAATCCAAAGTGGCATCTCGTGCCGGGTTGACTGACTAGACTCTATTTGTATCTCTTGTGGATGTGGTGCAAAAACCAAACATGGTTTCGCTGTATGATGAAACAAAAAAAAAAAAACAAAAAAAAAAACATCCTCATCTAGTTCAATGTTCGGATCGGTTTCGGAGTTTTTGTTTTGTGTTTTCTTTGCTTTTGACTTCAAATGCACAGCACGCACCGCAATCATTTTCAAATAATCCACTATTGCTGTATTCGTATAGCTGAAGTCGCTGGCTTGGCTTAGACTTCGTCTTCCATGTCGTCCATTATGGGAATAAGTCTTCACTTTTGGACTTATCACATATGAGTTTCTTATAAACGCGCGTAATCCAATTAAATCACCCAAGACAGGCAGACGGACATTCGCAACGGAGATACTCCGCAGCTAAAGATACATATACAGCTACAGCTTCAGATGGATGAAAATGAAAGTTTTATCGATGATGAAAATGCGGAAAAACAAATGTTGAATCGGCTAAAAAAAGACCTGATTTTGTCGAATCTGAATCCAAATCCACCTGTCTGTGTTGTGTATCCGCCTTTGATCTTCTTATAACACAGTTTTTTTTACCTCTTCCCTCTGTCCCTCCTTGTTTCTATCTATTGCCAGAGATGAGTGCTTTAGATATCCTTTTTTGTTGTATTTTATGTATCTTTCTGCACTCGAAAGGATCGCAATAAAAATGAATCAAATTTATGGGATCATTAATTTTGTATCGGTATCGGTATGGCACAAACGCACTATTTTTCTGTTGTGTTTTTTTTTTTTTCTTTTTTGCCTATTGGACGTGTTGACTTTTATAGGGATGCAATGAGCCAGGAAAAAAAAGGCGGACACAGAAGAAATAGAAGATACCTGGCCGAAAGACGATAAGAGGATAGAAAAAGGACATTGCGCAGACAGAAGGGCGAGACCTCGGCGGCGACAAGTAAATCTGATAAATCAGATTATATCTCTTCTGAGTCTTGTACCTTTTTTACCAGCCTCCCATAGAGTACCAATTTCAACTGCAGACTTTAGGAGTCAATTGGGATTTTAGTTTGGTTCTTCACAGATTTCCAAAGAGAAGCAAGGACCAAGAAAATTGTTAATAGGATTATAATAGTTTGTTCCTATTTTTTTTGCTGATGTCATTTTTTTTTTTGACGATTTAAATGATCGCATCAACTTAGCAATTTTTCCTTCTCCCCCTCTAATTCCCCCTTTTCTTAAGTTCTTTGTGCGCTTTAAACAATTCTAAAGCGTGAGAAAATTCCCACGGTATGTTACACCGTTTCAACAGGTAAAAAAAATTAATTCACCCCACTGCTACCGCCTGGAGAATTATTTTAAGGATGAGTTAAAAAAGTTAACGTGTGGTTTCACGGTCTCGTAAGCACCCATCAGCTCGCAACATTACTATTCAAAAAATATAAACTGTTGCTTTGCCACCCTCATGTGACTGAAAATATATGGAAACCCATCTTGGCATGTCATCGTCATCATCACTTGCTGTTCCGTTCGTTTTGTATATAAATTGTCGTGTGTGCAACAAGTGTAGAAAATTAGGGCCTCTTTTGCAGTTGAAAACAACCACAATATGTTAATTTAATGAATTTTATAAATATATCATCTTCTTTCTTCCATCAAGGGAGGGAGGGACGAATGATGTAGTGTTTAAAGTTTTTTTATTTTTTATTAATTTTTGAAGATGTTATGGGAATTTCTTGAAAATTTTCCCAGCGTTATGGGAGAGTGAACTTGAAAAAAAATACACATATTTAATTAGCATATTTTTACTCGCGATGCGGAGATGATTGTGTGTTGGTAAAATAACTTGTTGAATTTGCAATTAAAATACAAAATTTATAACTTATTATTCTTATGAGTCAGGAAGTCATACTTCATTCGAAAGGAAAACAAAATAAAATAAAACAGATTTCATCTCTAATCGGACTACATAAATATCAAAAGTGTCAATTCGTTGTGCTCAAGTTTGTGTGCGTGTGTGTGTGTGTGTCATCATTAATCGGGTTATGATCTAAACAAAATCCCATATTGAACGCATAAACAACAGGATATCATAAAAATAGCATTAAATTATGAATATGACAAGAAAAAAAAAAACGAACGAAAACAAAACAAGAATTAACATACAAAACGAAAGAGCTGAGCTACGAACCTGTTGATAGAATTGACCCTCTTTTTCATATATTTATCATGGTAATGACCACAATATTCAACAGGAATCTATATGGTGCGAGTGTTAAATACACTATAAGTGACTTGCCGACATCGACGACGACGATTAACGATCGTCATTATACACGGAAGGGGGAGAGACAGCGGGTTGATATACAAATGCACTTTTTTTTCCTTGTTGTTGTTATAATTTTTTAGTAGGTACACAAACGATATATGTTGATAGCTTGTCACATTTTTGAGTTTATGATTTCGTGCAATTAAGTGACACCTACAACGTGTGTCTATCATTGACACATAATGTCGACGACGACGACAACGACGAAGACCACGATGACGATGTGTATTATAATCAAAGCGAAGTGAGGCGAGGGTGAATAAAATAGAGAGGGTGCACCATGAAAGTTATAATAAGTGTGTTATTTTCGATGCGGATTTATTAACAATTTGATTTCTATCTTACAAGGTGGGTGGATTGTTATATTCACTTAGACATTATAATGACTGCATTATGTGGTTGTTTTGTGGTGGAATATTATGAAACATGTTTTATATATATGTGAATTATTGGAACGAAGATTTGTTGGATTGAGTTGCTAATGATTTCTGTTTGAAGGGGGGAGATATTTGATTGGTCAAGCATACAATACAGGTAAATAGGGAAGATGCCATTGAAGAAACAATTAAAGCCAGTACAAGTTTTTTTTATGGAAGAGTATCATCACGCAATAAATCAATGATAAACTTTATAATATCTGTGATTAGAAAATAGCTCCCAAGAAAAGATAATTTTTCTCAGATGAATAAAAGTTTTTCAATAACAAATTAATAGAGATTGTATAGTAATTTAATTTCGGATTAACATCAAATAAAATTTGTTTTCAATTAAAGCCTATAAATGATGGAAAACTCGTTTGAGATGTAAGTTATTAATAAACTATTTCAGATTTTTCTGTACATTATTTTTGTTAAGTAATTCTGATTCAGAATCAAATGACAATGTACAAAGAAAAAATACATTTTTGAACACTCACCACCCCCAAGTTCTGATAGTCTTTTGTGGTTTCAAACTATCCAAATGCAGTTAAAGCGTTGGTATTGCAAATGTCAGTAAAACAAAAAATGATTCAAACTTAAACAAGAAACACAAAAATTATAAAATTCAATTCCCAGAATTAATTTTAAAATATGAATTCAAGTATCCAGTTTATTTAGCAGCAGTGAAAAATGTTAGGTCTTAACTTCAAAGACTTCTTTCTGTTTTTATTTAGTCACTGAGAGTGAAGTTCCTTTTTTAAAAAAGTTTCCTTAAGTCTAGAATAAGTTGAAAAACTTGAATGTATTTTAAAGTTCACTCCTAAGGTGTTTTCCGTTTATATTATTTATAAATATTCCATTTTTAAACTCTTAATTAACATAAAATTAATAAAAATGTAGTTAAATTATAATGCAACTAATTTCTCCAAAATTCGAATACACATGACTGTAGTCTCATATCTAATATTAGAAGTTCCAACAGAAGTATTCTTCGTTGAGGTACTTATTAAAGTAAAACTTATCATAACTATCTTTACAGTTTTCTTGAACAAAATTGAAAAACATTTTAAATCAAACCAAATACAAATTTGCCGTCGGAAAATACTTCCAAAATTAACATCAGATCTATGTACATTATCATAAATCGAAACTCTACAACGAATACAAAAGAGCTGCTGTACAATTTCCTAAATAGTATGATCTTGAATTTTTCTAAAATCAGGACTTTTTACTATTAAGTCAGCAAGTAGGTATACTTCCTTGATATTTGCAATTACATTGAATAGAAGATTATTCAAGACTTTAAGAGAAAATCAAAGATTTAAGAATGCTTCTGCTTCTTTGGATCTTATTAATATGAACTCAATAAATGCCAAATTTAAAATGTGTCTTGTTACATTTTAAATACTAAAATACTTCATCAACAGTCAATCTTGAGTAAGCTAAATAAAAGATTTGACGTAAGAACTCTCAAAAACTAAAACAAAACAAAATAGGTAAATGTCTTTAAATCAAAGGAAAGCTTTTAAATTGGAGACTACCAAAACTCTTTTCATAATCAGAAACAATAATCTGTACTTACATCTTCATCTTCTAAATATTTGAATGTATCCAATGTGTCAATTCGAATTGTTCCTTGAAATGGATAAAATAATGTTCCTTGTGGAATTCCCATTGTCGTCCATACAGTTATTTGTTGTTCGTTTAAAATTCCCGCTGGTGTTGATGCCAATGCAAGGGAAAACTCTTGTGGTATTAATACACAAGTTTCCATTGTGACAATTATTTATTTTCTTATTTTATAGATGAAATATGGTTCTCTTAACTTCTTCCGGTGATTTAATACCAAACAAAAACTTAAAAAAACACACGAGTACGAGTTGTATGTATTTATATTCCAATATATTTCACAAAATATTATTTTGAAATATTTCTCCAATTAAACGTAAAATATTTGATTTGATTTTCAAATAAGTTGAGTTGTCATTATTTCTTTTTTTTTTATTTATTTTTAAGAAATTCACTTAAAACCGTTTATGAACAATTTTCCGTCCGCGAAATTAACAAAAAAAATGTAAAATTTATTAACGAGCTACGAAAGGAATATTTTATAAAATCCCGATAAAGTCCACAAATTATTATGTAACAATATATTTTTTTTTTTTTAAAGTTAATACTTTCTATGTTTGTTCAAAAGAAAAACAATTACAACACAAAAAAATTCTCAGCGCGCTAGCGAGAAGAAGACCCATTTCATTCAATGATCAACTAATACTGTCCGTTCGGGATCGCCAATATCTAACCATGACCTTCTGGAGGAAAATAGCGCACCAAAACACACACCACTGGATAAAACAGAGCACGGCTACAACAAGCTAAAACTATACGAGCACTATAACTCGCTCGATGTGGTGCGGCAAAAGTCAAAACCAAAACACACAGATACCTACGAGAGTATCTGCGCTTGAGCTACGACGACGACGAGTATAGTGGCCAAGACGACGACGACGCAGGCGGCTTATTGTATACACTTCAATACTACTTCTTCGCCACCAAATCACCCCGAGCAAGATACCTTACTACAGAGTGGCGAGAGTATCTTTGTATCTTATTGCACAGGTAGCAGCCAATACAACAACCAATATACGACCAGCTAGCAGCGTCAGCGGGAGCTGGAAGCGCGTGCAAGAATATACGGTAACGTAAAACTAGCTCTTTATGCCCGATTGTGCGGCATGTACCTTTTTCTGTCGTTGTCGTTGTTGTTGTTGTTTCCTCTGAGCGCTTATTGAACGCGCGCCTCTTCGTTAACTTTTTTCTTTGTAGGTATCTTTTTTTGGAAGTACTACAACAAAACAAAACCTAGAAGAACACAGTAACTAAAGAAGATCTCCGAGTGAACACAAATACAAACAAAAAGTTATTACCGCACCACCTGATCGCAGGGCCTACCTGTGTGTGGAAGAGCGCGATACAAGTGCCTCCGCATGCACCCAACACAAGTACCTGTTCGTTTGTATTGAATTTCATTCAGGTCCAATGGTGAATTTTTATCCGAGTCTTATCCGGACGGCTATCCGAAGCCGGTATTTCATAAAATCCATCACTGTGTGAGTGTATGTGTGGGTCGACGAAAAAGTAAACAAATCGATTCGATTATGTATCTGAGAGTTGTTTTTTTGTTTCTTAAAGAAAAAAGTCGAAGAAAAAGAGGTTTTGAGATAGCTCCGCCTTTTCAAGACTTTTTACATACTTAGACTTTGTGAATATAGGTAGATGGATAGGGGATTGTAGTGGTTGTGTTTGAGCTCAACACACTACCACATCTTCGAGCAAGAGAGAGCTCATTTCGAATAGAAAAAGACAACTTGAGATAAAAGGAGGTAACATCATCATCATCGTCATCACCATGGCGAAAGATGAGGGAAAAAATCAACTGACCACGGTAGTTGATGTCGAACAAGAGAAGGAAGTCAATGACGGTTATTTAACGACAAAGAATTCAAAAACAACAACAACAAAAAAACAATCTATATCCCTTCATTTAAATGTTATATTTATGTATGTAAAAACAAAGGTACCTAGTAGCATGTGCCTTTTGGATTAATAAAAAGACGTAAGTAATGACAACCACAAAAAACATATGTTATTTCTTTTCTGTCCTGAGCTGAGCTGAGCTGCGCTGCAGGCAAAAGTCAGGTGCACCTATCTCGCATCACACTCTCATCACACATCACAATCGCATCACATCTCGATCGCAGCCGGAATAGAGAGAGAGAGAGACAGAGACGGAGCAGATTTAATTTCATTTGATATAGTATATATTTTTTGTTCGTTAAAATTCAATAGTTAAATGCAAAATAATGATTGTGTTAAGTTCAATCTAATCAATTTATACAATTTCATGCATGCATTTTAGCCATTAAACCCGATTTTATATTGTTTTTTGTTTTGGTTTCGTATGTAAACGAAAGAGTTGAGCAGCGAACTTGAAATTCATTCATAGGTCTAGAGATGGACTCTGATGGCTGAATGCCGCCGTGATTGGCATGTTTTTTTATTCTCTTCATCTCCTTTGTCTTTGATGCTACTGGAGACTTATTAAAACTAGATGCAGTTCGCTAACACACACACACACTTCGACAGGACGGACACAGTAGTGATATAAGCAGTTTGGGTTTTTATTCTCATTCTGATTTTTATTTTTGTTTTTATTTGTTTTGTTTGAGCTCAGCTTAGTAGTCTCATTTAGGATGGTCATCATCAAATTTATACATTCAGTAATTAACTGACAGAAAGGAAGCTCAATGAGGGTTTTTTTTTTTTTTTTTTAGAGTTCAGAGCGCAGCGCAGGTAAGACTCTGTGTTTGAATTACGTGATTTAATATATGCTACGAGTATTGTTTGACTATGTTACCTGCTGTTTTAATCCCAGGGGTATTAAATCAGCAACATTACATGACTATGGGCTGTGGTATTATAATTGTTGTTTATTCAAGTGGTGAATAATTTTATAGGTTTGATTTTTATTATTTCGCTTAGAAAAGAACATGACGAGTGTGATTTTGCAAAGATTTATTGAACTACAAGTACATACTTCAAGTAGCTGATTAAATAAATAGATCGTGTTTTGATAGATATGTATGTAAATGATACATGTGTTTTTTGAACTGGGATAAAGGTCAACATATTCACATGGTCTGGTCGAAAAGTGAGATGCCAGAAATTGTACATCAAAATAATTGCAAAATATGTTACATTTTATTGGTTTTGAAAATAAAAATATAATATGATTGATTAAGGTTAATGTAAAATAGGTTTTATTGAGAACCCAGAATGACTCCTATGTTTTATATAGATGGAAGACTTTAAAAGAGGTTTCGAATCTTTCGATGTTTTGCTTTATAAATTTAATGTCAATCAAATCAACATCTGTTTGTAAGTGTTTTCATTGACATCTTAATAAAATATCATGACCATATAATTTTATGTTAAAAGTATTTGGATGAATGTCTTTTTAACATGATGTAAATTAAGTAAACCGTTTTATTATTATTTAATATACAAGTTTGATGCATAATAAGGTGTATGTAGTTTAGATTATTTTATCAATTTTATTACAATTAACTTAGACTTAGGTCTATGATGGTGGAAATTTTTGTTTGTAATAGAGAACATAAAACTATTAAATTATTATAAAATATTCTTTTGTCTAGCAATAAATAAATTCATATGTATTTAATTAGAATTATGAAATTATGAAGAATTGGCAATTTATGGGGCATCCTATTAAGTGTTTACTTTGGACTGTATGAAATTTATTTCAACCCGTAGGATATTGTTTTAAATAATTAAAGTTATTTTAAAACATAGAATCTACATACTAGCGTTATAAAAATTTACTTTATTAAAAAGTTATGCAATTTAAAATTAATTATATTTTTAAGATCAACTTATTTGCTAAACAAAAAACTGCTGAACAGATTCTTATAAAAATAAACATTTGGTTTTCTCCTTGTACTCTTTTCTAAATTTTATTTTTCTATATATTTCTCGCAAAAACTCGTGAACAGCTTGGCCGATTTGGCTGATTTTAATTTTTAAATGATTGTCGTACTTCAGGGAAGGTTTAAAAAGTCTTAATAATATGGAAAAATAGCTAAGAAGATAGTAAAAAGAAAAACAATGTCCTTTTCCCATAGAAATAATTTTGATTATATCAGTGGGTTTTTAAATATTTATATTTCAGTCATCTGTCCAACGTTAACGAAAAGTTTCTGTCACCATTTTATAGTTATTAAAATCTTTTATCATCAGTTTGTTAGTGCCTGAGATATATTGGTCTTAAAATATCAAGGAAAAGACGAACTTCAATTTAATACAATTCAAATAAATAATAATTTTATTATAAAGCTATAAACTTTTTTTGTAGGTGCCGAGAGCAATGCCAATTTTGATCGGTTTGTGTCATGTCGACCAATCTAACAGCCAGTCGTGTTGTAAGTATTCAATTGGGGCGGGACAAAGTTCATGCGGGTCCTTTAGTATTGGATGTGTTGACAGAAGCAATTACAATAATTTTAAAAATTGATAGACAAATTTATTGCAAGTGTCAAATATCAATTAATTGTTAGTTGGTTAATAATGATGATGAGGAAAAGCCCATCACATTAATGTAAGTAAGTAAATGTACCTTATTTTATGTATACATTATTGGAGTTTTATTAAGGATTCCAAATTTGTATATTTTTTTGAAAATATGTATATTCTATGTCAACTGGGAATAGTGTAGCTTCCCAACGAAGAAAGAATTTTTTAAATCGGTCCAGTAGTTTCGGAATCTATTCAATTCAAACAAAAAATCAAAGCTTTCCTCTTTGTAATGTTATTAGTAAGTAAGTTAGATACAGATGGAGAGTATATGAAGAAGAATACACAAAAAAAGAATGGGCATTATACATATTCAGAGTCCAAAGATATTTGCATTTTTATTGAGAGATTGAGGGGGCGCTAATCGGTTGATTTTTTTTTTTTTGGCTTTTACAAAATCTTAAAAATGTTTAATTTTTCTATCTCAAACTTAGATACATATTTTTAAGTTTTATCAAACTTTAAGGCTTAAAAATTTTCTAATAAATATAAAACTGAAGAAAATTTAAGATTTCATCAATATTGAAATAAGTTCATTAAGAAATTCTGACTATATGAACCAAAGTTCTAAAAGTAATTAATTTGGTAATTCAAGTAAAAATCAAAAATGTTTGTTTAAAAAATTCGACAATTCGCACTAACTGATTTTGATTTATCTTTACAGTATGTTTTTTATTCATAAACTTAAAAATATATCTTTAGTTTCAAAATATTATAAAAATATTTTTTTTCTATTTTTCGAAGAACATTACTAATGTTCAAAAAATAAGAAATTTTAAAGGCTTAAATAATTTCAGATATGAACTTCTATCTGTCATAAAAATATCAATTTTTAATTTTTTTTTGTCTTTTTTAAGATACTGTTTTAGATTCAGCCAAGAGCAGACAAATTTGTATTAACTATATTTACATACATTTGAAAGAAAATCATTAAAAAATTAATCCAGGTTTTGGATTATAAACAAAGCATTCTCAAATTTGTAATGAACTTTATAATTTAATTTAATTTTGGGGAAAAGCAATTCAAGTTTTATAACCCAGACACTCATTATCAGAACTGTGCATAGTTCCGTCGGAAATTAGATAAAAAAAACTGTATCACGGCTTTAAATTTACATTTCAAATGCTTTCAAGCTTTTTCCATAACTACCTTTTATTTGAAACCTTTTTACGTGTAGGCGTTCTTTAACGAACACTAACTTGAGAAAAGCAGTTAAAACTGATATATTGGTAGCAGTTGCTTAAGCCAAGTAAAAAAAAACATCATATAATAGAAAGTCTTGCATTCTGATTTATTTGAAGTTAACGAAAACATTTAAACTGGTAAAATAAATCATGTGTAAATAACTTAACCTATAATACCTAACGTTTCTTATAATAATGAAAAACTTACTAAGAATCTACATTTGAAAAATTTAAATAATCCATGTACAACGCATTTACAATGTTTCACTTGAGATTATTTTTGAAATAGAAACAGCCTTGAATCTTGCATTGGTATCTTATGTTTAATTTAATTGGCAACATATGTGCAATGCGAATACATATTAATGTAAATGTATATTAGTGTGAGTGTGTTTCACATGTTAATTCTTACAGAAAGTATAACTAAAGTTAACATAAAACTTAGAACAGGTATCAACCGTACATGTCACTTTGTCACTTAAGAACATTTCCAATTGAATTTATCACTTTATTTTATCTGCATTCGATTATAATTGTGGTTTGATATTACAAAAAAAAAAAGCCTATGCTACCTACATACCACTATATAGCTTATCGAATATCCAGAATACCATTGCGTTTGGTCTTCTATATCTTTGTCTATATGTAAATAAATTACCAACATAGGAATAAAAGACCAATTAAAAAAAGAAAAATGAAAAGCTTAGCCTTGTACAAGAAACACCTAATTGAATTTGCCACTTTTGACAGGTTAACATTTCCTTTAACGCGTATTGATACCAACTGACATGTCTAACAACTCCAACAACCCAACCACATTATCCGTTTATGTTAAGTTCTAATTATTATGCATTCTAGTCCAAGTTGCAGACATAAGACAATAACTCTTACCTTTCTATAGCGACTTTAATGTGTTTATTATTTGTTTTTAATTTCCTTGATTTTTATTTTCTGCGCGTATAATAAAAATAGATTTTATGGAGGACTTATTGGCAAAGATCTTAATCTGGTTAATCAAGAAACTCTAATAAACCGGGCAGATTGAATAATTTTACTAATTTAAAAATTGATTTATTTTAATGAACTTGCGCCAAGAAGACTGTCTTGGGAAATATGCAACGGTCTTAGTTCAAGAACTGACAAATTTGCTTGGAAGTCCTTTTTTATTTTTTAATCAGGTAATAGTTGTAGAAAAAAATCAAAACAACAAAAAAATGTATAAAAGTCCAAAATCAAAAATAAAAACCTTGGGAAAAGGCTTTACGTACAAGACCGCAAAACTGACGAAATCTATCACGTGTTTTATGTTTGCGTTTAATCATCTTCAAATTTTGCGTATTCTATAAGGAGATCTTGAGTTATTAATTTGTAAAATAATAATAACCTAATAAATTCTTCTAATACTTTGCTATTTATGTGAAAGTTTGGATATATGGCTGTTTGATGCTCAATGGCACCAGAATGGCTGAACGGATCTTTATGCAATTTTTTCAGAAATAGATTAAAGCTGGAATAGCACATATTAGGCTAATTTTTACCCCATAAAATGAATTGTTCCGATGGGATAGCCAGAATGACTGAACGATGTTTTGTTTAACTTGAAAATAATTAATTAATTATTAACTATTAATTAATTTTTTTAATTAAATAATATTGTATATACTTAAAATTGTGAGTTTATATTTAAAATAACGAGTGCTAGTGAAAAATTTACTTACTCTTAAAATATTTTCAATTTAATGAGCTGCAGCATCATCTTTTATTGAATACCAGATTCGTCAATCAAGCCGTGAATAATAACTACATACGTTTTCCTAGATAAATGGGACATGTTCTGCGGCTATTATTTGGCTTAATAAACTAAAATTCTACTAAATTCTCACTAAATTAGTTCTGAAACAATAATGTTTATTAGTATCTCCATTGGCGGTGGTATTTAAGGTTATACAAAAATTTAAAAGACAATTGGCAAAATTTTAATAATTTTAATTACATTTTTCAAAAAAGAAATTTTTTTAAATAGAAATGACAATGGAAGCTTTATGGAAAGTGTTATAATAAATTAAACAAGCAAGTAAAAAATTATTAACTTTCGGTATTCAAATTAAACCTAATTGTGTAATCTTTGCAAATTTTTCAGTTTTTTTGAAACTTAAATACTTGTTGTTCAAATATTCGATACAAAAAACGTATTAACTTTTTTTGTATTTTTTTTTTTAATATTTTTTCTTGAAAAAAAAAATTCCAATAATTTTTTTTATTTAAAAACATGTAAAGATATGAATATTGTTTTTTTTTTTAAGTCTAACCGAATATTGTATTTCTAAAGTTAAAAAATGCCTTAATTGAATTTAAAAAAATTTTGTATGCATATTATGAAATTAATAAGTAATGTTTAACACATTGTAAACATTTATTTCAAGTTAATAATTCTCATCGTTCTTAAGCTGTCTATGTAAATTGGTCCCAATTTAATTAGTCGAACTGAAACATCAAATTGATAGTAACACAATAGTTTTCAAACAACTATTTTTTTAAATATGTTTTTATATTTATTTTTAATGATTAGGATTACCTTAGTTAAGATTCGATTTAAAATATTATGTCTTAAAATTAATTTAGTAAAATAACATCATCATGACGTTAATTAATAGGGTAAAGAACAGATAGTAATAACATACCTAGTGTTGAAACCTGTCAAACTATAAAGCTTAAACCTTAAAGTATATAATCACAGAAAAACCTTAAACCCATTGCAATTTTTTCAAAAATTGTTATTCTCAAAATCTAAATTATATAGTTATAACTTATATATAACAATATACCAAGTTTGAAAAATTTGACAAATTTTGAGTCTTGCTGCTGAATTTCGTTTATTATTAGAGGGCGCAGCAAACTTCGTCTAGCCCCAATTCAATTGAGAAACTCAAGCTTTTGAAAAATATTAGTGTTGCTTATTTGATTTTCCATCATGCAATTTTTTCATAGTTTCTAGATGGCCCGTTCCGATACTTCGAAAGTTTATTAAAAAGTGGATCGAGCGTCAGGACAAGGACAACTGAAGTTCATGTTTTAGTTGTTGAAACTATCTGTTTCGTTATGCATTTTACTGGGATAAGAATCAGCCTAAAGTAATTAATTAATTAATCTAATCAAATGTTAAAGATAATTTTTGGATCACAACACCATATAAAATCATAATATCCATAGTTTGTAAGTAAGTTCAGTTCTGAAGTAGGTATACTGTAGCACAGTCTGAGTCATGGACACACTCTATTAAATTGAATTATAGAGGACCCCAAATCCAACGACAGAGTTTGGTGTTTGGTGTTTGGAATAGGTAGAATCACTGGAAGATTTTAAATTTTAGAGGCATTTTAACATTTAAGCTTTTGGAGGAAATACTCCCTTAAGATTATTTTGATCTTTGGTTTTTATATTTTACTCTCACTTCTAAGGGCTCCTAATGTTCTTATAATTTCAGGTTGCTATAGAGCAGGAGAATTAAATTCTGACAGAATACCCTTTTCTTCTTGTTTATATCTCTGGGAAAATTGTTGACATCTTAGAAATATAAACAAGACAAGTATTAATTTGAGATAAAGTGAAAAGCTGTGAAAAATAAGCATTTTTGATGACCTCCTTCTTCATCAATTTGTCAATTATTTAGTTAACACAAAAAATTACACCGACTTTAGGTGAGTGTTTTTTAATTTATTCAGCGATTTCTTTTATCTCAAATCACTTTCTAATTTTGCTTAAATGTCAGAGAAAATGTCAACACAAAATTCAAGTTCTTCGAAATCTTATAAGTCGCAGCAAAGCCTCTTTCCCTCGAGAACACTAAAGCAATTTGGGAGCTTTGAACCTCAAGGCGTTCATAAAATTTCACAATAATTTGTGAAAATCTTTATATGTTGAACATGGCTTTAAGTTCAACTCTTATAACATGTTTATTGAGTTTTATATAATCACGTTGGTTGTCTAGAATTTTCAAATTCAAAAATTACCTCTTTAACACCGGACAAACAAGAGAACATGACTTTCATTTTAATCCCATGTCCGCACAAAAATCACAACCAACAATCGCATTATACTCGTACTCGTACCTTTCCCAACCAATTAAGACTCCATTGGCCGGTCAAGTAAAAACAACAACAACAACAACATTAAAAAAAAAGAAAAGAAAACAAGTTAACAACAATACCAACAATTTCACGCTTCAGAAACTCCATAGTCCACTCAAAGATTGTTCCCACACGAGACTTCCGATAAGCTACGCCCCCATCCATTTAAGACTTCGTGTCTTACCATTTTGCTTCCAAGAAGAAACAAATAAAAATAAAAAAAAAAAACATGAAACGCTTGAATCTTGCGAGTCTACCTTCTTGGCCTGGGCCTGGGTCTGGGTCTGGACTTGGGCCTGGGTTTGAGTTTGGGTAGAGGTAGCTCTGGCACTGGCCTGAGTTAGCACTCTAAACAAAGCCACACAATAAAGACCCTCATTGGTGACCGAACCAGATCTGAAGACCTCAATCCCGCGACCGTGATTGGTTGGCCGTGATTTTGTACTTTGACTTGGAAGTGTGTGAGTTCTTGCCAGTCGTCCATATCTCTGTGCAAGTGCAGGTATGTGTGTGTGTTTGTGTTGAGAAGATAGAATAGGAAATAGATTTACCTGTTTTCAAGTTCGTCTAAGCCAACCAGAACCGGAGACGGAGAGGTCTGGGAATCACCATCTGGACTGGATGCGATGAGAAATGAGATGTGCGCCTCTGAATAGAACAATCACGGGACAGGGTGCTGAGCTGTTTCTCTCTCAGAGATGTCAGATGCGAGATGATTGTTCTTGGAGCTGGAATACTTACTCGACGGCTGCGGCGGAGTTGCGTTGGTGGACAGACGACAAAGTGAGAGGAACAAGAACCACTGACTGAGTTGTTCAGCCGCCCGCCACCGCTGCGCTGGTGGCTACCTTCCGCTTCGTCGTAGCTGAGAATGGGAAATAAGATACCAACTGTTTGACATTTCGTGATGCGGTCGGTCAATGATACTTGATTCAAGTTCATCATTACGTCTGATGCTCGTTTTGGCATTTAATGCTGGTTAGGTTGGTTGGTTCTATGGCTGATGGTGTTCCCTGATCCACTCCAAGCCACTGGTATTGCTTTTTAATGACTTCGAGGTACAAGATTCTGAAGTTAGATAGAACGTGAAGTAATAATCTCTTATGGTTTCCGGAAAATAAAAAAAGAGGTGTACCAACGTAATTGTTGGTGGGTCTTGTTGGTTGGAAGCTAACGATGATGGTCGGTGGTGGTGGTACGGTTGGATCATAGCGTCAACAACAGTTATGATATGGTAAGATTCTTTTGTTTCCAGAAATGTGTGGGAGATTAGTTCTCAGGAGATTATCGTAATGAGGTTTGTTGACTTAAATTAAATTTTCGCAGCTTTCATGATATGGGAAATAATTTTGATATGGCTTATGCGTTTAGTTAATTTTTTAGTTGTTCTTAACAATAATGGCTCGTTTCACATGGTCAAGTCCGACTCGAAGTAGTCCAGCAAAGAGTTTCGGGTATACATATGTAGATAATATTCGGGTTTTCAAGATTTTTTTCCAACGAACTCCAGACAGAAAAGAGTAATATGAAACTTAGGAAACAAAATAATACAAAATACAAGACAATTTTGCCAATTTTGGTTAGAAAAAGATTTTATAAATTTTTTTAAATAGATTTGTCCCATTTTCGAAACATTTATTTATGAATAACATAGGCTATATTATATTGGTGATAAATTGGATATCGAATGAATCAGAAAATAGTGCTTGTGTTTAAGAGAAATTCAAGGGTATAAACATATTGAAAAAATATAAGGTCCATTTGTAGGTTTTTATGCTGGTCTGGAGGCTTTTTGAATCCACAAATCTAATCATATTATATGCTACTGTTCATGCTCCTTATGAGTACTCACATAATTATGCATTCTTGAGTGTTTAGCAAAAGGAGTCTAGACCTCTTAACTGTATTTTGGTAAATTCTTGCGAAAAATTGTTTATCCTCTGTAAGAAGAGAAGGGATCTATTAGGCGCTATTATTTTGCAAACAAATTATCAATTGCAGACTTTTAAAAATCGTTAATCGAATTGAGTTTAAAAAATGCGCTTTGGTTCAGTTATGATGTATAAAATCTGATAGAAATCGGTCTAGAATATAATTCTTGAAAATAAGAACAAAAGTGAAACTGTTTTTGAATAAACAGAATAAACAAAAGTAAGATGAACTTCTTGCGAAATAAAATGGGTTTTACATTGAAATTTTGAAGATGGTAATGCAATATTTTTGTTAAGATGTCAGCGAACATCGAAAGCGTTCAGAAGTCTGTCAATATACTTGTTTTTTTTTTTTTGTCTAATTTGAGCCATTGAATTGATAATTGGTTCTTCAAATAGATTTCCAAATTTCAAACTAAATATTTATATAGCAAAAGTCAAAGGAAGCAGAATATTTATTTTTTAATTTAACCAGCCCTAATATTTTTTTCTTCACTTTTATTTTAACAATAAAAATTCTGAACATGTATTTTTGTCACGAAAACGGTTTATCAACACGTTAACAGTAAACAAACAGCTTACCAAGCAAAAAATTATTACTCCCGTAAACTTCGCAACAGAGTAATTGGACATCCTCATTGTATTTTTATTTTGAAATGGCTTTCCAGAACAATTTTACACAATAATATACAAAAAAACGATTTTTGATTGTTATACATTCCCAAATTTATCAACAAATCTTTCCCTGGCAATTACGAACTAAAATAAAAATTATAGCCAAATCAACCCAGCCGTTTTCAATTGATGAATATTACATGTATAATTTTTAAAATACATATATGATATACATATAAATTTAATTTAACTAACAATATAATATTTAAATTCAACAGAAGTATTCTACAATTCTACTTGGCGTTTGGGATAGGTAAACAAAACAGTTGATGTCCAAACGTGAAAAGTTATAATGATAAATTCGTGGACTGCATTGAATGAAGAGTTTCACTGACAAATGCATACATTAATAGATACTTGCAAGAACTTTTTGTCGATTATAAAAAATCATGAATCCCACATCCTACTTTGAATTTAAAGCTTTGAAATACTTGGTAGATCCCATTATTGAACCCTTTCTATTGGCTGTTGATATCTTCATTTTATCATGGTACAAAATTTGGTTAGTTGTTTAAATTAATAATTTTTGATAAATTAGTCAAATTAAAGTTAGAAAAAAAGCACCCAAAAGATCCCAAATGTGGTATCTTCAAAGAACCATCTTGGACTAATGTCAATGTTGAGAGGCTCTAGTGTCTAGACCTTCCGTTGACTTTCGAATCTAGAAAAAATTAAGTTCTTTTAAATTAATCCAATTTTTTAAGTCATTTATCATATCGAAACTACTTCTTGATTGGTCGGGAGACGGGGAGAGATGAAAAGTCCCGGTATTGTCTCTTTTTGGGTTTTATAGTTTAAAAACACCTATCATTTTGAATTCACTACATAAAAAACATAATAATATATTTATCATACATATATTGACTGTCGAAATTCATATCTTTAAAATATACTAAACATACATATTTACATATGTACTACATGTGTTGGCAACGTTTTTGAAACGAAATCGTCTGAAAATGAAGAATTTCGCCTTGAAAATCAAACTCTAGATTTAAGAAGTTTTTTACACGTGTCGTCGTAAACGCTTTTACAGACCTTAAGCTTCTCAAAAATGATTTTACCAGACATAAAAAGTATTGTCCTAAAAAAATCTAATGTTTTCCGTTTACCCTTATACAGTCATTCGTTTCCTATTGTTTCCGAATATAACGTTTAAAATCATATTCTTGATAGAGCTTCGTTGGGGAAAGTAATAATTTTCAATTCCAAGTTTAACTTTGCACATCATATGGAATTCTTAATGAATAGGGGCAGCTCTATGCTGGGTTTTACTCCAATTGTCTATTTTCGATGTTTCATCTACTGTGATATTTTTACTTCTGGAAGACTAAAGTTTTGAAAGCAGCTAGTTTTTGTAAAATTAATAAGATTTACTATTTCACCAGCATTTTATTTTTAGCTGAAAAATACACTTTTCAAAAACGTTTCAAACAGTAAAATGTGTCAATTGACTCAATATGCAAACAATAAAAATCATTTAAACTAAACTGACAGTTAAAAATAACCGTCAACCTTCATGGCTTATTGAGCGTGAAATTAAATCAAAGCGATGACCATGTCCACATCTAATTATCACATCACTTCCGAAACCCTTTTGTTTTATGGGAAAATTCCCGTATGCAAATCATTTCCCATCGTCGTCGTGTCGTCCGCTTTTGCGCCCTAAATATGCAAAAAATTCAACCGTTACATCTAGAAACATCCTCAGCCAGTTCCTGAACACGAACACAAACACGACGAAAACAAACCCTCCCTCGTATAAAAGAAGTCACCGTTGGTTAACTTTGCGCGCGCACTTGTTACACAGTCGCTTAAGGAACGACCGACCGACGCGACTTTTCCCCCTTATTAACTTAGCGCCCAAAAAAGACCCTATTCCCTATTACACTTGTCGCAACAACAACGAAAAATCGTTACAATCCTGCGATGATTCGTGAGGGGCAAAAAGGCGCGGGATTGAACAAAGGACCAACAGTAGAGTCCTGAAAGAAGGAACACTTGGCACATAAGATCGTTGGACGTCCTAAGACGTAATTTTTCGTTCAATAGTTCCACCGTCTTGGCCAATAAAAATTACCTTTTTTTGAAGGCAGGTGAATATTGCATGCAGCATTGCGATGCGATCCTCTGGAGGAACAAAATTGATATAAGGTGGCAGAAGAAGTGCCTTAATCCCTCCACTCCATACACAGAAATAAGGCAGAAGAGACAGTCGAACAACAACAACACAGGTAATGGCACCTGTTCTGGCAATGAAACCACTCTTCCACCTGATCAAGGGTGATAAGGGTCAGCAGGAAAGAAGTCGTTAAACGAAATTCTTCGCAACACAAAAAAACACACACAAGAAAAGGAACAACTATTTGGAAGACGACGAACAAGACGACAACGGCGGCGGCGACGACGAAGAAGAACCTCTGTCCCGAAATCCTTGTGCACAAAAGGATGGCATTTGGTTGATTGCGCATATATTGAGTCAACCGTCCTCGGCCAGGACATTCATGCCTCCTGTTTCTCTTGCGTGATGTTGATGTCTATGCAGGGAAGGTGATTCACGATTTAGCGCCAAAAATGAAAAGTCCTTCCTGTTTTGTTTAGCCTTTTTTTTCTCCCTTTTTCCGAACCTGCTCTTCGTTTAGGGTGCACTTCCACTTGAGGTTAGAGAACACAGGACCGGACCAGGGATTATAATTAGGATTAAGAACCATTTGGCTGTTAGTGGTTTGGTTAGATTCGTGAGATTCTTATTTGTGATTGATGCAACAGCAGGTATTGTCCAATTGGTTTCCCATTCCCATTCCTCTTTTATTGTGGCATCTATCATTATTTTGTTTTTCTTGATTAAGGTTCGACAGCCTGGACGAGGAAGAAGAATAAGGTAAAGGCAAAGTCAAAGTCAAAGTCAACTTCAAGTGCCCGACCTGGGTGCTGACTGCTGATGGAATGCTGCATTCTTGGATGAAGCTGAAGATGCGGTCCACAAAGATGATGATAATCGTTTTCGAATGACACTTCACCAAATGTGATGCTATGTCGCCCATACTATAACAATTGTGTGGGAATTCCAGATGTTGTTCTTGCTTGTGGCCTGGATGGAATGGATGAATGCCTGGCTACTGGGACTTCAGGGAAAATATTTTCTTAAAATTACACACACAATGGGTGTAAATATTTTGAACTTGAAAAGACATATTGTTAGTTTTGAGAATTTCGTATCGAATTGAATGGAATCGAATCGGTGGGAAAGTTTATTTAGTTGCATAAGAATTTTAGTGTTTTTAGTGCAATTGTTATTGAGAATGTTAACAGAATATTTTCTACGGCCCACATAATGTTCAATTTTGATCCCGTTCAAGAATTGAATAAGTGAAGTAAGTCTTAACAATTGTATTGCTATTTTATTCAAATATTTATTTAATTTCACAGTAACTTCTTTATTTTCAGTTTGTTTTTTTTTTTGTTTTTCATTTTCATTTTTTTATTAGATAGCCAGGTTACATAATTATGTAATAAGAATAACCTCAGAAGAATTTAAGCCTTAGTTGACACAAAAATAAATCCGTCAAACATGATAAACGTCTCATCACCATCGTTGCATAATAAATTAGGATCTTAAGGGAATGCAATCTTTGGTGAATGCAATCTTTCGTAACTTCAATTATAGGACTAAATTCTTGAATTTAAAATCTTTGGATTCTTTATCAAAAGTAACTAGGAAACATTAAGATTGCAAGAACTTAAAATGAATCAAAATATTCAAATTCATGAAAATGAATTCATAGTTTTATTTGATTACAGTCAAATGTTTGCAATTTTTCTTTATGCCAAATGATTACTGTAAAATGTGAAGTCCGCTACTTGAAGATAATGAGATGAATAGAATCAAAGGAATAAATTTAAATATTTATGGGGATTGTATTCACGAAAGACTGTATTCTCTATCCTCAACAACTATTCTGAGGAATTTATAGATTAAAATCAGTTTGCAGTTCGTATTTACTTTTTGATCTTAGCTATGTACATTTGGAAAAAATTAAGCACGACTTATGTATGTAAACTAACATTAATTAGGCTTTCAAATTCAAAAACCTTGTCAAATTCTCATAGTAATTGCTATCGCTATCAAATTGAAAAAGTCTTTCAAGGTCCCTCAAATCTTATAATCTTTTTTCGTCGGTAATATCTCAAAAACGAGTATAGATATCGACTCTCTGTCAATTTCTTTTACAAACTTTAACGTCATGAATTTGGAAAAAGTTCAATGTACCTTTATGGTTCGAATAGCTATAATAGAATAAAAATGAATGAAACACAAGAATTTTTTTTGGGCTCGAATATCTTGAGAACAAGCTGTAAATTTTTTGAACTTGTTATCAATTGTTATAATTAAAAAATAATCAATGTACAATGATGTTGTACATACATAAAAAAAAATAAAAAGTCCAAAAAGTTGACAAATTTAGTTCAGTTTGAATATTGCAATTGAACACCAGAAACTTTTCTTTGATTGATGAATTTATTATAACACAAGAATTTGAAAATATATCAAAGTTTCGAAAGGTTCCGTTTTTTTGGAAGGTTTCGCTTACGATAAAATGGAAGTAGAAATATAAGCCCTTATGAGACTTTAACAAATTAATCTGTCTCATTAGTCACGTATATTTAAAATAGCTAAACACCCACACTAAAGGAGAAAAATGAAATTCTTAAATCATTTATGGGTTCTCCGTTTTAAAGTGAAAAACAAAAGATATAAAATTAAATTCTATATGTTCTATTTGTGTTGTTTTTACTGGTATGCTTAAAAATACACTAACTATACACTAATAAAGGGTGTTTCAATAAAAGCGCTACAAAAGTTTTCTTTAAATAAAACAAACACGGTTTTGAATATCAATACAATTCTTTATTCCTGTGAAAGTACGTTCGATGTCATTATGTATGGATTTCTTCTGCATGGCTACCACGAGCACGCTTGCAGAAGTCCAGACGCTGAATCCAATTTTCGACGGTTTTCAAGCATACATTTTTTTAATTTTTTTCAGGATGCAATGATGACTCATGGAGTACGTGTGGATTGCTGCCTGACCAATACCGCATATTTTGTTTATTGACGAATAAATTCAGCCAGAAATGATCCTCATCGCTGAAGATGATTTTTCGATGAAAATCCGAATCATTTTCAAGTTGTTACTCCGCCCAATTCACGAATATACGACGCTTCTGGTGGTCAAGCGGCTTCAGTTATTGCGTCAATTTAATCTTGTAAGGATGTAGGCAAAGATCTTTTCACAAAATTCGCCACAACGACGTCACGGTCACAGAGATGCTCAACTCTTGAGAACGACGCACGCTACGTGTGAGAGACACATTTTGGCTTTCTGCAACTGAAGCCTCAGCGGCAGCAATATTCTCGACACTACTATTGTGCCTGTGGATTAAAATTTTTCCACTAGACGCTCAATTGTTGACCTGCTAAGACGATTATGATGACCAGAAATTGGACGTAGCGCTCTTAACGTTTTTTTTAATAATTTCGACTCGTTGTTGGCTCGTATATCTTTCCATCATGAAAATGCAAACCTTACTGAAGAAAAATGTCAAAAGAGCAGCAAGAAATATGGCGTCGTTTGCTGCCTCTGTCACTCTACTTTTGTACAGTTTCTTATATATGTAGGCAAATGCTTTTCAAAGAACACCTTACAAAAGTATTTGGATGATCATTGTTTTAGCTGTTATCAGCCTTGTTCTTGAGTTGACCACAATTTACGAAGCACTCCAAATATATGTATGTATACTATCCTAATGGCAATGATTATGTGCTTAATCTAATTTAGTTTCCTGTTAAACGTTAATCCTAGATTTTTCTCAGTTTTAAAATATGTATTCGATTATATCACCATTCAGGGGCCTTATTATGTAAAACGATACTCGTAAGTAATATGGCGTATTTCCAAAATTCCGATTATAAGAAATGAAAATGGTAGTAGAAGAAACGAAACTCGTATTTTATGAGCGATTGCATAATACGAGACTCGTAAATAAAAACAAAACAAAAGTTGGCGCAGATTAACGAGTGACATTTACATTCGTTTTGAGATAGTAATTTTTTTTTTGTTTGGATTTTTGATGATTTGAATGAAATTTAATAACATGAGTTAAAAATAGTAAATTAAGTGTGAAAACAAGAATATTTAAGACATTTTTTATTTCTAGGCCTCCTACGAATTCAAATCAAATCGATTTGCTGGTTCATGGAAATAAATCCAAATATTGCAAAAAACTATTTGCCAACAAGCAATGCAAAAACGCATTCAAAAAATCTTTGTCAAGAATTAACAGACGATTTAAATGCATGTGGTCCGCCAATAAAAACAACAGAAGGACGGAAAACGATAACTTATTGTCGGAATATACATTGGTTAAAATAATTATTTAATTTTCTTTAGGTTTAGAAAGATTTTAGATATAATCTAAAAAGAAAAATGTGCGACAATTCTTTGCATAGCAGCGGCATAGAAGGCGGCCCTTTTAAACAAAAACTCGTACTTACATAGAATTAGGAAGGCTCATGGGGTTCGATGAATCTCTAATCCTTTTTCTTCCTATTCTCAATTCTTCCTCAGATGAAGATTCGTCATCACTTTCGTGAAAATATTCCGAATTTAAAAACATTATTTTGGAAATTGATTTTTTGACACTTTGTAATAGGCGTGAAGTTGGTTGCGTTTAAAAAAAAAATATAATTTTTCATTGTAGAATGGCAATATTTTCTTGTTTCCATTCTCGTTTCTTTTAATCGCTTTACCCCATGACATTCGTTTTTCTAGGTTTCGTTTTTTCTGCCCCGCGTTTCGTAATTTGTAATAGACCTACAGTGTTAATATGTGGAACTGCGAAGAATGAAAGGTCTGTTTTGAGATGATAAGACATTTAGACTTAGAGAGGTTCAAAAATAGTCCGTTCTTTTGAGCATAGTTAATACGGGTGATACGATTTTCAACCTGTCTAAAAGAACAACTTTGATACATTTTAACATCATCAACATACATTTGAACACTTGAATGGGAAATCGTTAGCGGAAGTTCATAAATGTACAAGGAAAACAGAAGGGGATTTTGGGACGCCTCTTGTAGTAGGAAGGAAATTCGATGATTTACTATTTACCATAACAGCTTGTTTCCTACCTTCAAACATAATTAGTTGTACTACTAAGTTAGACAAATTATACAATCTGGATAACTTTTCACTGACATAGATGCTCTAGATGGTAAGTCCTAAGTCCTGTATATATACATAAACTTGAACTAATACCTCATTCGTATTGCTCTATCAAGTAAAGATCCTGTATGCTGACATTTTGCCAAAAAAAAAACTATAAGCGATATGCAACGCTACATAAATGTTCTAATTTTTTAAACGTATAGCTTAAATCCTGCAGCGTTTCAATTCAATTATTAAAATATTGAAACTTGATTTTAGGTCAAAAATTGAGATAAATAAAATCGATGTATTTAAGGAACTATTATATAATTTATAAGTATCCGTAACATTCCAAATGGTTAGAACCTAAAACCGTTCAAAATTGACCTTCTGCATTTTTGAAATGGCTTCATTTTCAAATAAAGAACTAAGAATGAAGGCTTACTTTTATAAAATCTTAGTGTGAAATCAGCCGTTTTTTCAAATAAAGTGTTAAGAATTTAAATATTTAACAATTTTCAGCAACAAAAAAAAAAACGTTTTTTTGCAACAATTTCTTGATTTCAACACGTTTTTTATCAGATGATTCGTGTTTCATTTTTCCGTCATCTTTTTGCATACCTTTTTATTGTTTTTATTTTTCCTGAATATGGTCGAAATTCCACATCCTATAAAACGAAAAACATAATTATTTAATATTCCTTCCATTTATTCAAATAGATCCAGATAGAAATAATTATACCATAATTCCCCCTTTAATGTTCTTTTGTTGAATTTCAACCGAAAAAATCAATTTCAGGGTATGTATAGGCATGTAAGGTAAATAATAACTTCACCGGTACCGGATGTAGCAAATCATTCATAAGTTCTACGCATAATTTCATTCATAATGCTTAGAAAAATAAATGCCAACAAGTAAATACTTACAGCCGAAAATTGACCACACTATAAAGAACTTAATTTCGTTACCATTTTTTTTTTGTGTATTTTTGATTGGTATATAAGCAAACACTTAACACACAATCTCCCCAAAAGATAATCGCCTCTCCAATTATTTTCTTTCATAAAAATTAACACACAAAAAAAAAATGACGAAAAAAAGAAGTATGTACCTAAATGTTTATCATTTTTGACCATGACAATGACCAAAAAATAAAAATCTGTGAGTTCAACTCGCTGCTCGCTGGCTACTGCCGCCATTGATGGTTTCAGCATCCGTTTCCATTCAGAAAATAGCACCGACCCGAACTTACGGCTACCACCGAAAGTAAATTAAACAAAGTACCTACACATGGCCAGGCCATAAAACAGACAATCTTCTAGATACTTCTCTTCTCTCGTATCTATATACTTTTTGTTTTACTCCAAAAAAAAACAAAAGTACATATTTTGTTGTTCCTTTTTTTGTTATTATTATTTTTAACTTTTTATCTCTCTTTCTATGTTTGCATGTAATTCCCTTAATTCATTTCGTTCTACAGATACAAATTACAATAATTACCCACTGAGACGGGGATCCAAGCAGTAGTCTTCTACCGAAAACCCATTTTCCTCCAAACAACAACAACGACAACGGGTCCACACTTATCAACGGAGTCTTATACAAAGTACGCATCAGCAGCAGAGGCACTTTTGAGGACGATGACTACGACGACGACGACCGACGTGGACGGCTACAACGATGATGATGACGATGACGAGGAGACAAACGAACGACAAGACATTAAAATGGAGCACAACACAGAAGCTGCTTCAATAAGACGAGCCCTGCCTTTGGTCCTATATAGGGAATGAACGGTGGACGGTGGACGGAGGACGGACCATGGACCACGGATACCGGACAACCGGCCAAGTCGTGGAGCCTTGGCGAACGGCGAAGATGGAAGCCAACGATAAGTCTCTCCTTCCAGGCTTCCAGCGAAATGAGCTCGCATTTTATAAATAATTACTAAGTTTAATAGCCTTCAATCAATCTTCAATCTGTTGTGCATTATGAAAATAAGGTAGTTGCATCAGCAGCGGCTGCACTACATCTAGCTTTAGGCCATCTTTTCAGATGGTGTTTTCGTTCTTCGGACGTTAAAGGGTGTTTCGTTTGGATTGTGTGTCGGAATGGGTATTGGGATTTGGAAATATGAAAAACGAAACATGAATGGAAGATAATAGAATAATCGTTTTAAGTTGACGACTTGAGAGGGATTTTTTAAGAAAGGAGGGAAATCAGGGTGAGGTCTATAGAAGGAGAGAAAAGAAGACCCTGCGTGCGAAGAATGAAATGGGAGCGCTTTAGTCTCCCAGCAAAAAAAAACGAGGTGTCTCATGATCGAAGCAATACCGACATTTTTTTTTTAAATACATAACACTGCTTCGAAGAGCCTGTAGTTAGTTTTAACTACAGGCTCTTCTAAGCATCGATGAAAGCAGCCTGGTCACTGAAGCATAGGAAAAATTAGATGTATTCAAATGCAATACCAGCAGCTGCAAGAGTGCAAGAAGAAGAACTAGTGCCTAGGACCTAGTTTATTCATAAGGCCACCAGTTCCAGCGGAATTCTTCAGGCAATTGGTTTATCAGCTCCATATGCTCCTACTTCGAAAAAAATTGATCATATTTTCTGCCGAAATTGCAGGCGCATATCACGGCTAAACGTCTTATAAAAGATTCTATCTAAAGTGCTCTGAGATCAAGTTTAAGTGTGGCTTTCCGGAAAAAGTCTTTACATCTAAGCAAGTATATTGAAGATGATCAACGGATTTCAAGAGGAGCTGTCTTTTTATCGAATTCAAACCCGCAAAAGATAGCATGCATCGTCAAGAGCTCTTGATGGCAACGGACAATCTTGGAATTTAGGAAAAAGATTGAAAAACACGGATGCAATTGGCAAAAAGCTCTTCTAAGATTTTCCAAAGGATCGAGGAGAACCATGTGGAAAACTGCCTCGAGATCATAACTCGTTTGTTCTTCATGTTTGGGTTTGATTCTAAATTTTATTGATGATTAAGTAGTTTTCTCCTGTGTGGAACTCCAGAATAATATCGCTAAGCACCAAGCTGAAACTCTTTCGAGTGCAACATTAAATCCGTCATCCTGTCCGTCTATTAAACCTGCAAATGATCCGCTGACATCTCCTGCAGATTACAGCCTTTTATCAATTGCTGTCTTCGGTAGATTCTCAAGAATCGATGGCAACAATACTTAGAAATGTCGAGCTATGGAATACTACTCATTAAAAAAGAGTGAATCTTGATATCAGACAATGAAATTGGTGTTAGATTGGAAATATTTTGAGGAAACCAAACGACAACTCAGCAAAGCAGTGCTTCTTGTGAAATCCTCAGGGTGTAAGAAGAGTTAGAAGACCAAAAATAAAATGGTAGTCAACTATTATATTAATAAAGCTTAGTCCCTTAACTTACACTCGGTCATCAAAGTGGGTTTAAACTTTTCCATGAATCCAGCAGTCTTCGTAATCCACTTACTCAAATTATTAAAAATTTGTTTTAGAACGTTGTCCAGAAGTAACCAAAGCTATTTTGTGGAGTTTATACGGATTGAGGAAGTATTGTCGTTTGAAAGAACTTTGCTTGCAACCTAATTAATCCTTACTACCTCTACTTCCCGTTGATCGTCAAAAGCTTTTTTGGTTGATTGAGGTCATAGACCGCAAGTCTTATGACAGCCCCCAAAAAGTTTGACTGTTCTTTAATTTTCTGTGAAGCACCACAAATCGGATTCAAAGAATCTATGAGTCAGAGCATTTGGTTGATCCATTTCTTACGAAAAAACGTTTTGGCTATGGCCTTCACATCAAAATGAGGATTAGTATTCAGGAAGAAGACATTGACATTCTGCTGTTGATATTTTGATTGATTGACATGACAAGCTTTGAAAGAACAACGATATCTGTAGTTTGACACAGTTTGGTAGTTGGAGATTGCTTCCAATAATTTTAAAGATCTTGCAAGTGAAGTTAAAAGGAGATCTTTGACACTGTTGTTGGCACAATTTGGAGCGTTACCAATGTTCTATCACAAAACCGTTACCTCCAATAGCCATATTTTGCTATCATTAAGTTCGAGTTGATAAAATTGTTGACCCATGGATTGGTCTAATAATAATCTTTCTGAAATTTTCAAAGTTTTGTACTAATTCTAAGGCCTCTAACTCGGTCCCCCGAAATAATCTCCAAATTCTGTCCTCAAAAGTCTGAACCTAGTTAAACCATTTTTAACTACTATGTATTTTACTTTGAAAACGGAACCCCCTTTATCGGTTAGAGCAACATTAACGTATATTATTTGATTACAAGTCCGGTGCAAACTCATCAACGGCCTGTCGACAATCAAGCCGCGGGAGGAGCAATTTCGCATTCTGCTCCTGGCCATCTGATGGCGGCAACTACTATACTCGTACATGGTCTATAGTTTATAGTTGTTGCTACCAACGTAGCTTCTGCTGCTTCCACATCCACTGCCACTACCACTGCCGACCGTTGCGTTGTAAGTTCTGGCAGTTTGCCTTAGTTTGGATCGGTTTGGTGCTTCTGGATGTGGACAGTGGACGTTTTGTATATATGGTTCATTCACTATTTAAGAGTCCGGCTTAGGTTGGTAAATTACTTTAATTTCGTTTTATGCGAAAATTAGAGTGATCGGTGGCTTCGCTCTTGGCCAAGAAGAAGGATGGACATTACATTCTTTAATTCACACATACACACACATGATAGTGACCAGCAGCAGCAGCGCAGGAGAGACTTTCATTGTGCTGTCCCGCTCCTACTCCCGATCAAACTACCTCCCTCTGACTGTGACCCAAAGGAAAATGAGCATTTGGAGCATATAAACCATAAAAGCAATTATTATGTCCTCTTCCACTGTATTTAAGGCTGGGTGTACATTGAATCTGGCGGTCGTAATGTTTTGGTCTTTATTGGAGAGACTCTTGTCTTATATGTTGTGTTGCATGATGTTTTTGAGAAAGAGATTTAGACGCTCGGGGAGGAGGAAAGGGAAGAGCATGATTGTTTGTGTAGTCGTAGTGCCCTGCTCTCTGATGTTGTGAGCCGATGATATTTTGAGTGCTCGTGCAGATGGTTGATATTAGTTATGTGTTTATTATATTGCAACTGGGCTACTGTGTGTGGTTGTGGCAGGAGTGGATTTGACAAAATTAATAAGGGCGCCCCTTTCTGAAAAATAGTGACGATGGAACCAATTAACATCTACAAGGGACTGCAACAAGTAGATGGTCTGGCTTGTCTCCTTTTGAAAGAAATCCGTGACTCTAGCACTCGAACAAAAATTACTTACAACACGAGCTTCAGAAAGATTTCGGCTTACACAGACGATTTTATGGAATGAAATGTCTGCTAAGGCTATCCCAGTTGGACTGATACTGATTATGGCCTGGAGTTAATTGCCTTTAAGGTTTTCGATGTCCAATTCACATTACCTCATATGGATTATCCTGAATTTGACAATTTTTAATATTGACGTACCCACATCTAGAAATTGGCCTCAAGCTCCAAGTAAAATTCGTCAAGTTGTGGTCTTCTAAAGGTCTAGTTGTTGTGAGCGAAGCAAGAACTATTACTCTGATCGTTCTGACAAGATTAAAACCTGGTGACTGTGACTTTTTTCTGTCCTTCAGATTAAAGAAAACTTTTCAACTTTGATAGTTTTGCCAAGATTGGGAGAGAGGAACCAAATCACTGAGAGAGCTTAAGAACTTAATATTATGTACATCAAAAGTGCTTCGAGAATTTTTCAAAATCTTGCCATAAATTGTAGACTACGTCCTCATCGAGGGTAGATCAAATTCGCAGGTTTTGGGAAATCAAAATTGGTCCTATGAGAAAAATAAGCAACTGTCTATGGCGTCAAGCCCGTTCTGTGCTTCTTAGAGTTTACAGTTGATTTAGATAGAGTGCAACTTTGGTATTTTAAAATTGTATACTTTCTAAGTCAAATCAAATTTTGAATCCACTCCTGTTACTAATTCCAGATTTTTTAATGAAATCTTTTAGTTACTCTTTCCATCTTCTAATTTTAATCGCATCTGTTGATTACTCTGGAACATTTTCTACCATCCATGACCACATCCCTGCATCCCATTTCTTGATGTCGACTACAACGATGACGACGACGACGACGGAGATGTCCATTGAAGGAACTCCTGTTCCAGCTACGAGTCGAATATCTCTAACTATACACCTTTACACAAATCTGGATCTTCAATCTCCAATTTCTCTTCGTCTTCACTCCAGCCACAGCCCCTCAAGATGAAGGTAGAAAATGAATCGTCTGGCAGACACACGTCGCAACATAATAACACGTTCGCACCGAGTGGTTATAAAAATTAAAACATACACCGAACGATACTTGAACAGTTGCTACTGGTAGCTCCTTTCTTTTTCTTTGGGAGAGGAGCTGGAGCATCAGGAATACTGCGGAAGATTCGAATTTGACGGTTATTTCTGTAGAAAGGCATGGTTTGAATGTAAGATGCGTTTGAAACTTGCACTCTTCAGATCAAAGGGGCTATACTCTCCCAGGTGGTGGTTATATGACGTATATGGTCGGTCCAAAGCCTCTTAGACCGTCTCAGTCCGCCACATTGTTACCGCCGCCGCCGCAGGTGCGTCATCTTCACTTCAACTCGAATCGCGCATCACGAACGCCCTAAGACACATAGTTTCAGCCCGGTCTTGAATTGGACATCGGCCAACAGGAGATCCTTCTGGGTACGGTTCACCAATTGGACTCTAAATTCTGCTCTCATTATGGCATAGTGTCTGTTCTGTGTAATTACAATGTTCCATCTTTTCTCCAAGATGCTGGTCTTGAGATGGCATGGGATGGGAGATGGGATAAATGGATGTTACTGGTACTGGGGCTCACATCACTGGTAAGGTCCCTCACCAAAATGGCATCTCTGTCTCTATGTCTTTTCTGCGATAAGTCCTCCGGGCATAAAATGTAATTCACATCCTTGCTCTTTTTTCTTCACTGGCTTTTGTTTGCAGGATGACAGCCGTACCTGTAGCCCGAAAATAACCAGAAGCCCCCAAAAGACGGAACTCGGTCTTTTATTATAAAATGTATAAGAGTTTTTTTTTATTTTTGAAGTTGATTCTTTCAACCTTAACAAAGGAGGCACCATGAAGAACAAAAGACCTCTCCACTTTGACCAGCGATAAACCTATAATAAGTGCCCTATCCTCTGAGCCCGCTTGCGATCAGCTCAACAACAACAGCAGCCGTTTGACTGAGTCCTGACTTTTTACAGAATTGTTATGATTATTATTAGGGGCCACAGGTTCTTTTTTTCGTTTTTAGATGTTTTTTTGAAAATCTCCATTCCTCGGCGTCCACTTGATCGTCGTCGTCATGTCGTCATCTTTTATAGCCTCAGAGAAGACAAAAACCTCGTCGTCGAACAATAATCATAATAATCTCGCTATGGGGTCTTTTTTTCTTTCATTTTGTTCACCTTAACCAAAAAACAGATACAAATTTCGGACAAGCGAGGGGCACAGTGGGATAGCATAAACTTGATATTTGGAAAAAATGTAAACGTTTGTGTTGGTTGGAAACATTTACTGAGACTCCTAAGAACTAAGACTTCCAATAAAAAAGGTTAAGGTGCCGCTGACACTAATTACTTGATAGATCCATCAATTGAAAGTTTGTCCGTCAAATAAGATTTTGGTAAAAAACTGACAATTTGGTATTTATCAATTTTTTTAGAAAAAAAATATTTGTCTAAATAACCACCCTTAGCCTTATGTCAGAAATATATGTCAAAATGCTTTAAAATTAGAAAAAAAATAGTTTAAAAATTTACCGTAAGAGTAGATTCCAAAAGGCTTTACGATATGAAGTTCAATAAAAATGTCCAAATGTTTCAACTTATCTCTCTTCTGTCTTGTTTCTCAAATCTGACAGCTAAGTCAAGTTTCTCTATTTTCCCGAATTTCCATTCAGCCCATCCCACTGTACAATGATGATGATTATCGGTGTTTCCATTGTTGCTGGCAACTTTTGCGAGGCAAATCTCAATTCTGGATTTACCTATTCAAAAAAGATGACCTCATTAAGTGGATTTGCCAATTGTCTTGCCAAGAAGTCTTTGTGATAGGTGAGAAGAGATTAAGGCCTTTTGGAACAACATAACCACATAAGTCGGACAGATTGAAAGCAGGTAGTCGTATAGTACCACAAAATTAATAAGTGGACTTTTTATATTTATTTGAATGGATTTTTCTGCTATTTAATATTTCGTTTTTCTTTCGGTGATTTTGTTGCGTGTGAGAAGAGAAATACGAGTATTAATCCACACACACCATTTTTGCCGCCAACGCGCCAACGGAAAGAATTATTATCACAGATTTAGATTGGCGGTGTTTTGGAAATGGCAATCATTATGTCGGATTTAACAGTTATTATAAATAGTTATCGCATTATATTTTGGTGTAACGATCTGGCACGCATATAGGATTTGTGTTGTTGTCGATTTTGTGGTAAAGTGTTTCGATAATAATCGTTACAGGTGCTAAAATATTTGGACTTAAGAATGAGAAATCGTTGGTGGGCTTGGCCTAGGCAATATAGTCCCAAACTAATTGCCATCATAAGTGGACTTTATGAGCGGTTTTGAGAGAGACCACTCTTAAGCTTAAATGATAAACGCATTTGACATTTACTTCAATTACAATTTTATGATTGTGGAACTTCTGAATTTTGACAGTTGAAACTTCATTTTTCAAGTTAGCTGTCACCAAATTCCCAGTGTGTTGAATATATTTCAATCTGATAATTTAATTAACGATCAATCAAGTCAACCTTTCGCAGTTGTGGACGTGGCGAATTTTGGACAAGAAGCCATAGAACTACACCCGATCTGGTGATAAAAGTAAACGACGTCTATACGATGTAGTGTACTTATCAATTGAACCTGAATTTAATTGAAAAAAGTCATCTCATTTGTGGATCAACGATCAATTTAAGGACGTTAAAAATAAACAAAAGATCCTGAAGGTGACTAAAAGTTACAGTTTGTTGGTAATTTTGGACTGGGGATGTCTTTAGTCAATATTTCTTTGAAAACGTCATCACAGTCAACGGCATTGCTATTTTACGATAATTAACACCTTCTCTTAAGCTGAGTTGCACCCCATTTGTATTTGACATGATCATTACTTAGAGATTATGTGAACTGGGCATCCAGTTTGGGCGACTTGATCCCGTCACACTATTTCTTGTGATTTTTTTGGGGTTTTCTAAAGTTGAAGTTCAGTGGTCCTTAAATCCATACAAATCCATGCCATGGATTAATTTGAGCCTGATTTATGAAGCCTCAGTCATAGATAAATGAGCCCAAACAATTGAGAGCTTTATTTTAAAGTATAAACTTTATTGCAATTTAGGACAAACGTCCCAAATGGCACTCAAAAATGAAAAAAAGTCCAAGAATGGGTATTTAACAGGTACAAAATCGTATTTCGAAAACAACTACTAAACTATGCTTTAAATAATTTAATAATACTGCTTGTCAAAATTCGGACATATGATATTTTGTAAACAATTATAGCTAAATCACAATAGAGCGTTAGGTCGGTCGGGCTTCGACTTTTGGAATAGAAACTATGTACATATGTATTCTTATGAGGCAATTCGAAATATTGCAAAATTACAAATAGTAATTCGAAACTTATTTGTTTTAAGGGGCCGACCTATAGAATCCGTCGCATGCGTTGCGGCAACGTATTCAACTGACAGCTCGGTTAAATACACACGTTCTTTATGAGAAGCGGCCCATAGGCAACGTGTTCACCGGACGCAACGCAAAAAGTAGCTCAACTTTTAACTTTTCTCTCCGGCAGGTCCGTTGGCATCAGTTGTCAATAATAGATATGTTCGATGAAGACATTACATTGGTGCATCGCAGTGCTCCAAACTCGTTCTGATGAGTTTTGTTCACTCTTATTTAGTACACATATTATTATGTAAATTTTTACAGACAAAGTGTATTGTGCGCGAAAAGAAAATATAAAAGAAACATTTTTCCTTCTTACTTACTGAATTCTTATAAATATTATGACATATTATGTTTTTTAGTATTTGTGCAACTGTGAAGGTCACAAATGTCTGCACTTTTAACTTTAATCGATTAAGCGAAGGCAAATTGAAATGAAACATATGTAATTAAACCAAAAAGAAAACAAACAAATAATTGTGATAATTTTGCAATTCTTGAAAACTATAATAAAATACGAAAATAAGCTTCCTCATAATATTCTGGATTATTTCCATTATTTTGATAGTTTTGTGATGCCAATTCCGTCAATTTTTCAGTTTTATGATATCCAAACAAATATAAAATAGAGTTCTCATTAGTTCTATAAAATGCTCTGACTTTCCTCAGTACTCACTAGGTTCGAAAAATAGAACAGACCTAGTTTGTATTTTTAATAAATATAGTTTGAAAAAAAACTAAAAAACACGCTTTTAAAACCTGCTGAAAACAATAATGAACTAAAAATACAAGTGTTATTGTGAAAAAGCGTTGGGCGCATTGGCCATACTTTTTTTTTCATATATCGAGCGCCCCACGCTTATTCACAATAACACTTGTATTTTTAGTTCATTATTGTTTTCAGCTTATATTAAAAATTATTTTCCGCTTTTTTAGTATGATGGGTTTTAAAAGCGTGTTTTTTAGTTTTTTTTCAAACTATATTTATTTTTAACTTTTTAGTTTAACGTGCTTTAAAAGCGTGTTTTTTAGTTTTTTGAAAAACTGTATTTTTGTGATTTAAGAAAACATTGAAACATTTCATTGACCCATTTAGTTGATTGAAATTGTAAATGAAATTGGAATTATTTATTTATTATTTAAAATCTCGTAATTTTAATTTAAAAAAAAAATAGTCACCCATAGCTAAGATTTGATCCCACGACCCTTGACGCTCAAACTGAAACGTGACCACGCTTTAACCAACTGAGCCACCGCAGCACTTAAATTGTAGGAGTCTATTAATATTTATAAGCGCATAATAAAATCAGGAAAAAGCAGGAGCTGTGGGATTAAAATATTTAATCCTGATAAGGATATTGAGATAAACTTATGAAATTATTGTTTTGCCACCGGTTCTTGATATGTGTACAAAATTTTATTAAAATCGGTTCGTGTAAAGTGGGTCAAAATC
Organism: Scaeva pyrastri; assembly: GCA_905146935.1. Taxonomy (NCBI): domain Eukaryota; kingdom Metazoa; phylum Arthropoda; class Insecta; order Diptera; family Syrphidae; genus Scaeva; species Scaeva pyrastri. The sequence goes on from LR989928.1 coordinate 59,117,286, forward strand.
GAGTGTAAAGGTGTGGGTTACATACATACATACATACATACATACATACATACATACATACATACATACATACATACATACATACATACATACATACATACATACATACATACAAGTGAAGCTAATATAAGCGTGTTAAAAACCAAAACAACGCAACGTATCCATTGGGTCACCCCTATCAGTTTCGTACGTCAACATCAACGGATCCGGTGCCGCAACGCATGCGACGCATTCTATGGGTCGGCCCCTTTAGTTGAGAGATTTGTGAGACAAAATTAGTTTGGACTTACATACATACATTTGGTAAATAGCTCAACGAAGGTAAGTGCAATTTTTAAATAGTATATTGGTGTTATGTTGTAGCATGTATGTATGTATGTACTTTCCTATGTTCGTCACAGTTGAATTCAAAATGAGCTCATTCGAAGATAAGTTAATAAGCCTGATCAGGGAAAATGAAACCATTATACTTATCATACAAAATCTCGAAGTTGCAAAAATGTAACAAAGCGAGACCATTATATGGGTTCAAATGGCTACAGATCTTAATAGACCAGGTGAGTTGTTTTTTTTTTTTTTGTGGACTATTCAATACGCCCTTATTAATAATTATAATACATATTCAGCCCTATCGGCAATTCCATGTGAAAAACTTCCCTGGGAGTAGTTTCTCTTTCCCGGGAATGTTTCTCCTTATCGGGAATCTCCATCGGAATCTCGTTTTCGGGAAAGAAATACAACCAACTTTACAAAAAAAAAAATCTTCGAATATACTTCTACGAAAATTTTGACAACTTCAATTTTAATTTTATGTAAAAGTAAAACAATTAAAATGTTTAATAGTGCAATCTTTATATTGGCTGATGAGGAAGAACGTGCCCAAAGGCAAAACCATAATTCTTTGAGGGATATGCGAAGAGTTTTAAGAGACAGATGCAACCCACTCGATTTGCCCGAGGAAACGTAAGTTTGAAGTTTATATTTTTAACCTTTACATTAATAATGGTTTCTTTTTTTTAGATTATCGTACCAATAAGTCCTAGTTTGCTTTCTTGTTGGACATTCTTGGAAGTTCACTTCCAGAATCAAAATTTTTTTTTTGGTATTCCTCCTATTGTAAAACTTAGTGCATGCTTGCGCTTCTTTGCAGAAGGAGGATATCAAAAAGGAGTAGGAAACGACCATGACGTGGGTCTAGCGCAGTCCTCGTATCCAGAAGTAATCACTGATATCCTAAATATATTTGAAGAGAAGTTATGTTCAAATTGGATAAACATGGATATGACACCCGAGGAGAAACGTAACACAGCCATGCAATTTTATGAAAAGCATCGTATACCAGGTATTATCGGTTGTACAGACGGTACACACATCCGCATAATCGCGCCTACACAAAACAAACACCTGTTTTATAACCGGAAAGGATTTTTTAGCTTAAATGTTTTATTGGTAAAAACGAACTATAGTAAAGTTTATGTACTATTTACTTTATTGAACATTTTCAATTATACATTGCACATTGGTTTGTGATGCTGATATGCGGATTCGGTATGTTAACGCAAGCCATCCGGGAGCATCTCATGATGCTCTAATTTGGAAGGTGAGCGAACTAAGATCTTAGTTGGAACAAAAATACATATTTGAATGGGGAAAGAAACTCATGGTTACTGGGTAAGATCAACGTGTACTTTTGTGGAACAAAATTAAAAAAATCTTACATATGTATGTACGTAGGAGACGCTGGATATGGATACCCACTAGAACCGTGGCTCTTAACTCCCCATAGAAATCCAGAGGACGGTACATCAGAAAGCCGATTTAATATACATACATATGTAAAGCATAGGCCGTGACGCAACATCATTGAAAGAGTAAATGGTGTTCTTAAAAACAGGTGGAGGTGCCTGCTAGGTGGAAGGGAGCTACACTACCAACCTGATAAAGCCGTGCAGATTGCAAATGTTTGTTGTGCATTACGTAACATCTGCATCCATTTTAAAGCTGAGCTTAACCCTATTGACCTTACAAGTACGAGAATTTTTGAGAGAAATACTGAAATGGAAGTATTAGAAAACGAAGTTTCTCTTAATAATTCAGAGTATTTCAAAGAATCAGAATGCAAATTGGAGAATCAATTAAAAAAAAAATTGTTTAATAAAAAAAATTGATGTTACAGAAATAATGTAATGATTTTATTTAATAGATAAAATAAAAAATTGATTTTACTGAAATTATTTAATGATTTTTTTTAACCTAATCGTTGAAGTTTAGCTTCCTCAATTGCAAGAAGTTTTTGTTTGAAATCCAATTCAGCTTCCATTTCTTGTCTTCGAAGTTTTTCCATAACATAATTGTTACGTTTTTGTTCTTCACACAAACTATCAATTGAATGGTATATATTTCGTAGGATGACTTTTATTTCATTTTGTTGGTGCTGGTTGTTTGATCTTTCTTCATCTAGTTTTTCTATTACTTGCCCTACCTTATTACAAAGCTCCCGGTGGAGTTCAAGATTCCTTTCCAAAATTTCAGCAGTGCTTTGTTTTCCTGTTGCGTCTTTACTCGTAGATGGACATGAGATTGGCTTTTTCATATGACTACAAGAGTCATTCATGTTTGCAGAAGCTTGCGTTGACTCGTCATCCACAGACATTAAAAACTCCAATTCTTCATATGTGGTTTCTAAAATTGTGTGCTTTTTAGGTGGATATATTGACACGTTTGTTTTTTCTTGATGGTTTTCATTTTGCCTTTTTGAGCACGAAGGCAACCCAAACCTCCGAGCACCCGAGAACCCTTCAACAGATTGAGCCATTCCACATAATTTTATAATTGACTCATCCAGAGCTGCAAATTTATACTCTCGGAATGGGCCCCCTCCAGTTCCATGCTACATTTTCAGGTTTTCCGACATTTTATTTTTTATATACTTTTTTTTTGTCACTCCAAACCTAAACAAATTAATTGGTAACAACTTAAAAACTAAGATTAAACAAAATTTACCTTTTTCCATTCAAATATTGATTTAACGGGTGGTCCTATACTATTAAGTTCAAGATCGACGGTTTTCCAAAACATGGTTATTTCCTCCTTGCTTTTCTTGCTGTATCCGGTAGCAATATCCGGATTTTTTTCCATTAATTCAACCAACGTTTCCATCTGTTTTTTATTGGTTGCATTCGCCCTTAGTAAACAAATAATGTTATGTGTATTCTTATGCATAATATTTTAAGAAGAAAATACTTACATTTTCGCTTAAAATGTTCTGCTCCCTATGAAAGCAACTACAGAGATATTTCGAGAGAAAAACTTCATTGCCGATTGTGATTTTTATAGGAGAAATATTTCCATTCAAAAAATATTGCCGATACAAATTATTCGAACTGGAGAAATTTGTCCATGGAAACTGTATTGCCGATAGGGCAGATTATTAGTTATCAGTGGAAGAATGCAAACAGAGGTGGAAAAGTCTGAGGGATCGCTTTGTAAAAGAAAAAAGAAAGCTAGAACTGCCTCCGTCAGGCAGGGAAATTTTGAATCGCTATCGCTTTTTTTCGAAGACGAAAACAATACTCAGGATCAGACTAGATTAAATTTTAATTTATCCGACCAATCACCACCTTCTGAATCAGGGCCTTCTATAAAGAAAAAACGGTCAGCAGAGAGCCAAGCAAGTGACTTTTTTGGGAGCTTGAGCCAAACATTCAAGGAAAGATTTAGCGGGCAAGAGTCCTCTATGAAAATGACTTTTATATGAAAAGCCTGGCAAAAATATGAAAATTCTCCCACAAAGCAGAAAAAACAAACTGCCAGAAAAAATGCTTGGGTTGGTAAATAATGAAATTTGTGAATTTGAATTGGAAAATCAATAAATTATAATACTATTTAACAATTTTTTAATTTTATTTTTGTGTTTTAATTGGAAGTATTCCGTTTACTCGAATCGAAGAAAAGATAATAACATAAAGGATCTTTATATTTTATTTTCATAAATCATCTTTTAAGGCTTCTCGCACATGAGAAGCACCTCGGGGTAGATGGTTCGATTTAACTGGTCTTATTCTAGGAAGTGGTTGATGGGCTTCATTTCGCCATTGACCATAGTTAGGGCCCGTGAAAATCGTTTTTTTTTAAATTGTATTCCTTTTCTTCCAACAGCTTTCCTGGATAGGGTCTCGATAAATACGTTTTCAGTGGAAATGCAGCATCAGCAACCAAAAAGTGGTTACAAATAAAATTTGAATTGGGAAGAATTGGGAAGAATTGATGGAGGAGGTAAATTAGGCTCTCCCCTTAGGAGACATTTCCCAAAAGAGGAATTAGAAGTACTATGGAGTGATACCCTTTGTAGTTATAGTATTCGGATCCAGCTCTTGGCGGACAGCGAATATTAATGTGTTTGCCGTCAATAGCAGATACCTACACAATTATGAAGATTCCAAATTCTATAAAAATCTTCGGCAATTTATTTCCAATTTTCCTCCGATGGTGAAGATAGATAAGGAGGAGTAAGGACTTTCCATAAAACATCAGCTGTTTCATAAATAATATCTCCTACAGTTGAATATCCCATTCGAAATATCCAAGCCAAAACTTGTCTCGGAACTCCTTGGGAAGAATACCTTTAAAAGAACAATTAAAAAAAAAATATTTTAAGTAACATAATAAAGAACTATAACTTACATAAGGGTGAGAAATATTCTACATCCTAGGAGAAATTGGTTGTCTCCAAGAATGCTTTTCTAATTCTGGTTCGATAAATGTTCTCAACAAATAAAATGTTGCCGGTTTCATTCGGGTCATTTTAAAAAACTGTTCTTGATCGTGCTTTTGCATCATAATTAAGAGCAAAGAATCCATTCGTGTCTCTGCTTAAATTGAGCTCCCGAACCCATCGCAGCCTTTCTACTTTTTGTTCGTCTTTCTTTAATGCCTCATAACCAACATATGTAGCTCATAAGCCCAAACAAGGAAAAGTCAAGGAAGTCTTCAAGATCATCCATTTCGGATTTGTCTTGTTTAAAAGAATAGTTTCATAACTTCTTTGTTCTAAATTCTCATTGATATTACCGATTATTTTATTATGAAATAAATTTATTCCAAAATTACAATCAAGTAGATACTAGATACTAATAGAAATGACAGTCAACGCTCGAGGTTGAGCTAAATTTCGTTTTACAAATGCTAGGGTATCGCTTTTTGACACATAATATCGTAAATAAGATCAAACGCTTGTAGACGCCACCGGACCGACCTAACGCTATATTTTAAAATGAAATGATAAGACTGAGAAAAACAGTAGAACAAAATTTCCAAGCCTGTCAATATTTTTTTTAACAAGTTAAAAATAATATGATTAAATTCTGCGTTTTCCTTTGCAAAATTTGGAAAATTTTATGTTATAAAAAATGTGATTTTATGCAACTAAAAAAAACACTGCATTTAAAAAGCAGAATTTCTACGAAAAGATCTTGACTCTGTCAAAATTTGGACTCAAGCCCAAAGTGTAATTGCGTCAAAATGCTGCTGACAAAAAAAGTTTCCAGTCAGCAAAAATAATAATAATTTGTCTGTTGAGTGAAAACTCCCCTTGTTTTCAAATCCAGGTACTTATTGATAGACCCCTGAATAAGAATTTACTAGTCTTTAGGAACTCCGTCAATACGAACTGCAAACAACGAACGCATCCGAATATTTTAAAGGATGTTTTCTTGATTCTTAAATATTCCTAAAAAATACTCCTTTTTAAAAGCAAACTATCTCCTCCAATATAATGCCTATAATTTGAATTTGAACTCACTGAAACATGGAGGCTACTTTAATCCTGTGCATTTTTGTAACATCGTCAAATATTTTATCCAAAATCTACCAAAAGAATCTACAACACCCAAAAACCAATCACTTAATTAAAAATTGAAATCACACAACAAAATCCAAAGCCAACAACAAAAAATTGAAGAAAAAAAACTGAAATCCTTTTAAACATCAACACAAAAAAATTGAGCAGAAAAAAAAAAAAAGGAAAAGAATGTTCGAAAACATCCATCATATCATTTGATATATCTCATCATTCCAACAACCAAAATGCGCATATCTCGAGGATTATCACTGTCAGATGGACACAAAAAACCAGAAATCTCTGGAGTTGATCTCTTTGAATGGGATCCTTGGCACCGCGACGCTTTTTTCTGTGATTCCTGTCAGAGATTCTCTGTTCCCTGATGCTTTGGCTGGTTTGCTCGATGCTTGGCTTGGTTGATGTCGGATTTGCTGGAGTTGTATTATGTGCCTGTGCACACACCTTTTGGCCCTAATCAGCTTCTGATTTTAAGTTTTATAGAACCATATCGCATCCATCAATAAATTTGAAGTATTTCCCTGAGGCTCTCTCGCATTCGGAGTCGGAGTCAGAGTCATGAAGTTGAAGCTGTGGAACAGGGTTTTTCTGTTTTGAAATTAAAATTTTGCAATGGGCAATTGGATGGGAGAGAGGAGCCAAGCCAAGCCGAGCGATGGGCTTGGCCTTCTGGCCATTCCATATAGCCACACTGTGGGCATCTTGGCCATCAAACAGATCCGAACCATCGATAAACGGTTATCGATGGATACCAACAATAGGTGGCAGTGGTGTTGGGCACTTCAAAAGCGGCTTCTGTTCAGCTTGGTAAAGAGTTTAGTTGCTCCTGGTTGTTCTGAGAAGGTGCCTCCGAGATAAAAATTTTATGCAGTCTCGACTCGGTCAATATTGTTTGCCGAAGGGGAGGGGGATGGAAGACTGTAAGAGTCCAGAGTCACATACAAGCGATGGCTTGAGAATTTTATTTAATTGGTCTCGCGTTGCAATTCATTTAGACGGTGATTGGATGTGCCAACTGCAGCTTCAGCTGCAGCTCATTTTGGATGCAGTGCGGATAATCGATATTGATTTTTTTTGTTGACGTTGTTTTACTTTGTGGATATTTTTTGCAGGAGAGTCTCTTCATGTGAATTATTTGTAATATTCTCCAGGGATCTTATCGTGCCGAAGGGTTTCTTCTTAAAGCCAAGGTGTCAATGGCATGTCGTAGTTCTGAGTTCCACAATACGCCAATCATTTTTTTCGGTTTTTCTCGATCGGAGTAAGTTCAAAATTATTTTAGAAAAACCTGGGTAGGATGGGATGAGGTGATAAGTGACTGTCACATTTTTGATAATCGAACTTGATAATCACAAAGCTTCCCAAATGCGTAAGGTTATTCAACTCAATTCAATTTGATTGAACAATTTAAAATCTGTATTGTCAGAATAATAGTTACCGTAGTGACATTTGTAAGCAGTTCCAATTTTATATCGAAGTAAGAATTCCCAATTGACTTTTGTGTGATAAAATTGCGATTTTAGGAGCACAAAGATGTAGAAAATGTTTTTTTATTGCAAGAGCTTGGTAACAGGAAAATGACAAACTGATCATTTATCGCAAATCGCCTCAGAGATTCTATTTTAATGACTTTCTCAAATCCACCATTTTTGAAATTGAACATACGGAATCGAAATACTTTTGTAAACATTCCGTTCTCAAAATTATGCTTTTCAAAATTCTAATTTAAAAAATAAGAAACCGAATTTTGAAAGAAGAAATTTGAGACTCTCAGAATTTTTCCTGAAAGATTGGATAACATTTTTCTTACAAATATATTTTTGTCAATTTTTTTCTTTGAAAATGGCTGCTTTAATAAGTGAAAAAAAAAGAAATGCATGTGACTGATAATTCAGCAGAGGTTACAATGCAGGCATTAATGGATCATACTGGAGATCGTTTGATTTTGGCTCAAAAAGAAGTTATACTAACTTTGAATAAGGAACAATTTCGAAATTTGTGTTTGATCTGCAAGTGGGGATTCGATGGGAAATCCTGCCATAGTTCTTACAAGCAGAACTAAGGAAGGAAGATGAGGAGATAGTTGCTGAAAATAAAGTTTGATTGTAGATCAACCCAAGCCAGGTTTTGGAAATTCCAATGATGGCAATACTGCGAGATGTTCTTAAATCTTGGGTGTCGATAAAATATTATTCGAAAATGGTTTAACAGCCTTCCCGAAAAGTGTTTTAAGGTTTAAGGAAGTCATATAATTTGTACGACTTGTGACAAAAAGGTTAAATTTAAATATTCAAGCTAATATAAAACAATTTTTGATTTTGTACGACTTTCAAATTTTAATATCGAAATATTTTTTTGCAGTAGGCCTGTTTGTTAAATTAAGTGTAGTTTCTAATGCGTTTAATATTTTAGATTCCCTGCAAAAATAAATTTAATTGGAGCAGCATATTTCTACTTTAATTCACATATAAGGTCAAAGGCGGTATCAAATAACATAAGAACGACGAAAATGGCATACTTCTACCAACCAATGAATTTAAGTGTTGGTTGCGGCAAATATATCTTGGACGAAAGCATTTGGATATCAGTCGATGAAACAACGGACAAACAAGGACGATGTGTCGCGAAATTGATTGTAGGATCAAATGAATCTTCAAATTCCTTTCAACTAGCGTGTAAATAGTTTGATGAATTTAATAGTGCAACGGTTTCTGGATTTGTTAACGACTGCATTCGTATATTGTGGCCACAAGGAAATGAAGCAAAAGTTTAGTTGATTTTAACAGATGCTGCAGCATATATGATCAAAGCTGGCAAAAATTTAAAAGTTTATTATCCGAATCTCATACATATAAATATAACTTGCTTAGTAGTCTTAATTTAATAGCTGAAAAAGTACGAACATCATTTCCTGTCGCTAAGTCTTATGTTTAGTAAAGAGAAAAAATTTAAATCTGCATTTTAGGTTCTGGAAACCCTGAATCCAGATGATGAATCTATAAAACAGGCAAAAGAGCTTTTAAAAAATCCTCAATTTCATCTGGATTTTATATACAGTGGCGAGCAAATGTGGATACATCCTGCTCAAATTATATATGTAGGTATATGAAACTTTACAAAAACACCAGGTTAAAGAAACTATGAAACATGGAGGAAATAGCCGAATGGTATAGGGCTATTTCACTTGGTGTAATGTGGCGCCGATAGTAAAAATAAATGGCATTATAAAAAAACACTTCTTTGACGAATGTGCATATCCGGATCCGGAATATGAAGTAATTTTTCAACACGATAGAGACCCAAAACATACAGCCAGAATATTCGGTAGGCAAAGGTTTCTTACTATGCAGTGGCCAGCGCAAAGTATTGAACCCCATTTGTGGGCTCTTTTAAAAAACGACTGGGAAGGTACGAAAATGCACCAAGAAACTTAGAAGAACTTTGGACTCGGTTTCAAACGGAGTGGGCCAATATTCCACACCAACTCATCGATAAATTAGTCGAAAGCATGCCCAAGCGAGTAAACAGCGTCATTAAAGCCAAGAGAATTAGGACTAAATAAATTGAAAAAGTGATATTCAATGCTTTAAAAAAAATTACAATGTCTGAATTTTTTAGGGTTTTTCAGTCACTCAAAGACAAATTTGAGCAGGATGTATCCACATTTTTTTTACCTACCTACTGTCAAAAAATATTGGAGCAGGAAAGTATAAACTTTATCTGTAGACCAAATGAAATTTCATATTGATGAACTTAGAGATTTACAATTTTGATAAATACTGATTTTTATGAACAGCAATATATTTAAAAAACGGGTTTTACTGTGAGAAAGCTAACGGTAAAAAAATCGATAATACTTATTTTCTGTTATTATGAATAAAATATTTTAGTTTGTTATTAGAAGTTTAATGAAATATATTATAACGTTGATATTGAAAGCCTTTTCGTTTTATTTGGAGAGCACTGCTATTTTTATGAACACAACTGTATTTTGCTAACATTAATTATTTCGTTCCAATTTTTTAAGAATGGATTCCACAACATATTGAGAACTTCTTTGTAAAATAACGCCGCGCCGTGCGTAGTAAAAAAAGCAAAAAAATTAGAGAGATGCAATCACGCCAAATGAAAGATTGTCTGCAACATTGCGATTCCTTGTTCTGAACAAAGCTTTGCAGATCTAAAATTTTTAACAAAAATTTCTGCACAAAGGCTGGAAATAATAATAGAGACATGTGAAGCAATAATTTCAGCATGAACAATATTTATTAAGTAAGTATGCTTTCTCCAAAAAATAGCTTTCCCCGAATTATTTTTTTGGGTCCTAAAACAATAAAAAAAATAATATAAAAACTATGAATTATACCTATGTAATTAAATAATTTTAGATGCCAAATAATGCACACTAGTGGAAAGTACTAGTTGCGACCGAGTTTGAAAACAAATGGAATTTCAACCATTGCATTGATGCTTAAAATGTCATTTAAAAGTATGTAGGTACATTTTTTAGCTGTCAAAGTAATACTTTATAGAAAACGTTTTTCAAAATAAAAGGTTAACATTAAGTTAATTGATATTTTATATTTGCTTAGTTGTGAACATTCAATGTCGATGGTAATTTTTCATCTAATCACATTAAAAGCTCTATTGACATTAGCTTTCAATCCAAAAATTTAGTTTTCGCCAAATAAATTCTAAAATCTTATATTAATAAAAATGTAAATGTATGTTTGTTCCTAATCGCTAATCTCAGAAAGTTCTTAAGCAATTGGTTTCAAATTTTGACAGAACATTGAATTCAAGTCCGTGAGTGTTTATATATACTTTAAACCAAAATAATACCTTATAATTAAACACAACACTACCTTTACTGCAATATAAGGGTTAAAGCACCTTTACTTATCAAAAAATAAATTCTTAGTTTTTTTGTTTTGTCAAAAAATATAAATAAACAAAAATAGAAAAAAAAATACCTATAATTCCTTTCAATTAATCAAATATAACACATTACGCCCAAATCAAATTCGTGCATTGCTTGCCATTATGGACTTGGCTCATTTGGAGGGTTAAAGGCCCATGAAATTGCTATAAGCTCAAATACCAGGAAAATTCTAGCCCATCGTCAACCGATTTTTGGTCCAGAAAAAAGTGAGTAGAATTTCATAAAATTTTAAAGAGTGTTAGTCAGATAAATATGTACATATATATACTTTAACGTTTACTCTTAAATTTAAACTTACATACATATGTATATGTACAGTAAACCAAAAAAAAAAACATGCACTTTTGGCTTACCTAAGACGGTCAAAATCGTTATACGATTTGTCAAAATCGTTATACGATGGGCCAAAATTTTTCTGGGATCAACGTTAACGAGGAGTCAATGGACAACATAATGCAGGGTGATTTGCAGCTCTTTCAAGCATCTTATGCAAATCACCCTGTATAGACCATAAACTTTATTATATTAAAAAAAAATAAGGATCCTTACTAAAACAAAATTTTTATGTATAGAAAAAAATTAATTCAAACAATTTGAAAAAGTCGGGAAATTATTAAAATCAAAAAATGATTCTGTAAAAACACCAAAAATCGCATGATATAATAATTTTCAACGACGACGTAAAAGTGAAAAATTCATTGAAAAGTTCTGAAAAATTGGGATAATTGTAAAATTCATTATTAAGCTTTGCATCCATTTTGAGTGCTCTTATTAAAATTGGAACTATCTAGGTTTTATAACTACTCTGGAGTTTATGTTAAGGCGAGACGAAGTTCGCCAGGTCAGCTAGTATTTTAATAAAACTACAAAATATGCTGACTTAGTGCTGTTCGGCAGAAAATAATTTTTGAAATAAGCAATAACCCACAACTGTAAACAGAAATAAATTTTCATAATGTATTATTTAAACAGTTTTATTAATATTATTAAAGACTAAGTAGAAATGATACAGAGTTTTATGACATGGGTAGGGTAGTTATAATAATAAAATTAAGAAAAGTCAGTTAATTTAAACTGGTAATAATTTAACAATAAATGAAAAAAGAGATTGGAACCATTCACTATGCTTCTTCTGATGTGTAAGGTTCTGGCACTTAGTTTTTGAAATTAGATTCTGAGGGCAATGATTGAAACTATAAATACAAAATTCAGGTACATACCACTCATTTTTGAGTTAAAGGAAAATAAAGCAAAATATTTTGAAACTGAGTTAGTTCCTCTTTGTATTTTTTTGTATAACGTTCATTACTCTAAAATTGTATTTGAACTAAAGAATTCCCGGTTTACTTTTTTGCTTTTCAACCATCGATGTCCACTATCTTATTTTAAATCAATCAGCAGTTCTGAATATGTCAAACAGTAAATTGGAAAGAACTTTTTCTGTTTTGCAATTGCACTATGCATTCATTCGACTTCCGATTGAGAATGGCCACTTTCCAAAAAATGTTTGATCAATTATTATTTCTAAATTAGTTGTTTGCAGTATAATATGTATTTGAAAAATGCGACAATGTTTGCATTTTGATTCTGAGCAGCGAGCAGCGCAAGTATCCGAAAATGTTGGCCGCTCTACGACATTTTTGGGTATTTGTTGTAAATACTTTAAAATGCATGACACCAACTTTGCTGCTTATCTCTATCCAATAAAAGCAAAAAGTGTTATTCGGTAAATTATCTTCATAAACTTTCTTTTACAGAAAAAAATTACAAAAGTTTCCTTTTTCCTTGACTTTTTGTCAAAAAAAAAAAATTGTAATTTGCTCTTACATATAGGTACATATGTCTTATGACTACGAAAAATAATTGCCTACTTAAGTCCTTCCTAGGGTGATCAATTTAGCGCCAACTTTAATATTGTTTTTCATGATGATAAGAACCAATGTTATTAAGTTTATGTACGAGTACCTATACATAATTATAATTGCTCAAAAAACACTTCAGTTCCAAAAATCGTTTTCAAACTAAAAAAAAAAATGAAAAAGAACAACATAACATATAAAAACCGAAAGCAAAATCCCAGAGTTCATCTTCCACCACACCATCATCCCGTACACAAATCGCATTCAAATGTCATCTTTCTCATTCTCCAGTCAAAAACTCAGCCAGTAAAAGAGCGAGAGAGACCGTGTTCCAAAATAGACATTTTGAGATATATATGACTTTAGATCTTTAACCGCGCGGTAAGTCTTTTCAATAATAATAACACAAAAAAAAAGCAAAAAAGAAACAACCCAAAACACATCCCTAAGAACCAAAATAAATGATCACCATTTTAGGTAAATTTCCATAAAGTTACGCTCCAAGGCTCCAACATCAAAATGCCGCTCGCGCGGAACACAAAGCCACAAAACAAAAACAACAAAAAGTTCCAATAATCGCTGCTAAAAACAGTAGCACTGGTAGATGTCATCATTTTCCAATGGACAGATAATTTCGTATAGACTGCGACTGGGACTGCGACTCTCGGTTCCGTCTGAGTTCCTTTTTTGCATACAGCGCAGCGCAGCACGGGGGGACGAAACCCCTCCAAGAGCCCCAACAACAACTCGTTTGCCTTCATCTCGTTGTTGTTTCCAATTCCGACCACCATAAGTACCCCCAAGAAAGGAATGAAGCACGAGCTTTGGTTTAAAGTGAATATTTCTATCCCTCTCTCTTTCTGCCCATCCTTCTCTGGTAATTCACTGGGGAACGCCAGGGAAACCCTGTGGGCCTGTGGGATAAAAGAAACCTTTTCTGCTACACTGTTTTCGTTTTCGCCAAAGAGTAAAAACATCAAAGCCGCCGCCACCGGATAGCTACCGAATCGAAACAATGGTCCTTTGTCCTTTGAGGTGAACCGCACCAACTAAAAGAGTACCAGTAAGAGTGCCAGTGCAGTTACGGCGCGGTGCGGTGTGGAATTAAAGCGGCATCGCGAGAGAAGAACCAGTAGCGTTCATTCGAACCATCGCCGCCATCGTATCCGCGACCGCAGCGTCTTCGGTAGCTGCACCAGCCAAAGCCTTGAGAATATAAATTTTATTGTCATTTTGCGAATTGTAACTTTTGTAATAGACGTCAATTGTTTGCCATTTTCACCATTTGGACTACCACCAATCACCAAATCAGTGTTGCCATCTAACTGAAATTGGATAGTTGAATTTTAAGTAGTTTTTGAAGATTTTTGGCGGTCACATGATAATTTCGTTTTAATGAACTCTTTATAAATCACACTTCGAACACGATAATCATATAGACGAAAAGTCAGAGCACTTCTAATTTATAAGCAAGGGACAAAATTCAAAAATCTGCCCCTGTCCAGATAACGAAATACTGACAGGGTGGCAACGCGGCCATCGATCACCAAGATATTAAATAAACAAATCGACTTTAATGCTCACTCCTCTCTCGTTCTCCCAGCCCCCTCACTGGCCAATCAATTAAGGCCCAAGGCAGATGGATAGAATGAAAGGTTCAAGAACCCCCCACTCTCTTGACGTAGCCCGATACCTACCGAAAGACACCTGAACTGAATGATGATGGAGCAATAGAGTCCACAACAAGACACAATTTTCTAATTTATTTCCTAGGCCTCCATCAATGGATGGATTAATGTGTGTTTTCTTCCAAAGCTGTGAAGACTGAAGACCATTCGATTCACACTCTATGTTGGCACTTGGAACACAGACCAGAGGACGTGGAGGAGGCACAGAGGGAGTACTGAAAACACGATACCCTAATGTTATACACCCAGACACTTGTCACTAAGCCTCTAATCCGGATGACATGAGCACGACAGCTGAGCATGTTTTGCCATTGAGTTCCAGAGTTAAGATCATACGTTAACCTGTTCCTTACTAGAAAACCAAATAAAAAAAAATAAGCAAAAACAATCGCTGCTGATGGACTGGCCAAGCCGTGCCAAGATGAATCGCGGGACAGAAGAGCGTTGTTGGCAGATTAGAGGTGCGGTGCATCGGATTCAAGACCAAGACAACCGACCGATCCACCGAGCCGGTGTGCTCATATGGACTCATGGAAGTGCCAAGTCGGAGTCGCCTTGTCCATTGGGACAATTTACTTTATTTATGGTGCGGCTAAGTGTGAATAAATATATCGATCGAGAGCAGTTCTCCTCTCTGTCCAGCTCCACCGACCGCAACCGCGACCGAACACCAAACAACGATCACCGAGCTGCATTGGAGCCGAGTACCTGTCAATGGCACTCTTCCTAATAGATCTTCCGAATGCCTTCAGATAGTGGTAATGTGGTGCGATGTTGTGTGTGCGGCAAATGCTCGCGTGAAACGTATTGCGTCCGCGTGAAGTAAATGTGTTATTGCGCGGCGTGGCGGGCGACGACCGACGTGGCGCGGCATTATGGATCTGGCAGTCAGTCTTTGCTTTGGCTGAAGCAGGCTTATGGTTTTCAGATTTGAGATCCAAAAGGGCAGTGGAGGAGTTGAGGCTTATAAATATTTAAGTTTGTTTTGATTTGATTGAAGTTGTTTTGGAGTTGGGAGTTAGGAGAGTGTATAGAGTATAGAGTGAGTGTAGGTACCACTAAGAAATCGTTAGATAATATTTATAGTATTTAGAATCTTTGTGTCTTTACGTAAAGATATTGGGGGATTTTGTTACTGACAGATATAGTATGTAGAAATAGATGCTATAAAACGGAACTATAAATTCAATGAATTGGTTATGGCTTTGTAAGAATTAGAATAATAAAATTATTAAAATAGTTAAAATGGTTACCAGATTCGGGAACTCCTACAACTGAAAAAGTTCTGCCACTTCAAACTCCACATATGTACCTTATATTATATTTTTAGAAATGCGCAAGTCAAAGTGATAAAAACAAACTATGGTGAACCTAATGGCTGAATACAAACTGTTTTACAGACGCCAAAAGCCGGTAATCTTTAATCTCTGCTTCCGGCATGTACTTTGAATCTCGAAGTTTATGTTTGAAAACAACCAGAAGGACCATAAAGTTGACAATGGGTCTCAGGTATTAGTCAAGCATCTTTGCAATGTAATAGATGGATCTGGTCAAAATGTTACTTGTGATTTATGTGATTTTATTCAGAATCACAAGTTAATTGTAATAGGGACAATTCGAAAAAACAAAAGGAAGTACAGACAAATCCAATATGTTGGATCACAAAAATAACTGCACACTAGTTTCATACGTGCCAAAAAAGAATAGAAATGTTCTTCTTCTATCTGGAAAATGTTTAAATAAAAAGAGCAATGCCGAAACAATTCGAAGAACAATTAGAGATGTCGATTTTTATGGAAGAAGCGCCCTTAAAAAGCCGTTTATCAGTCCAAAAACCAAAATTTCAAGGAAGCAATTTGCTAGAGACCATAATAACAACAAGGATAAACTGTTTTGGGATGTGGTAATTTTCACAGACGAAAGAAAATTCAACCTTCATGGATGGGATGGGAATTCTCTTACGGGTGATCATCAGAAATCCAAAGAGTTCATGCGTTATACATATACGCCGCCGTTATAATAACGCATTTCAAATGACCTCTTTCATGAGTAAGCAAGTCATTCCAATTTCTGCATCCTCAGGTGTTCCTCAGGGCAGTCATATAGGCCCTCTTCTTTTCACTTTAGCCATAGACGACGTAAGTAACTTCATTTCCTTTTCTGACCTCCACGATGTTACCAAATCACTCTAAGTTACATACATACACATATGTTAGGCCCATCCACTCGCTTAGGATTCAAGCAGTTCAAAAAAGATTTCTTTCGCTTTACGTAATCTACCCTGGTCCGATTCCTTTATATTACCCCCTATAAAGACCGTCTTCAATTGATCAACCTTTCTACCCTTGCTCAACGTCCTCGTCTTATCGCTGATATTGTATTCATTCACCAACTTATCAATGGAACCATTGACTCTCCGGATTTATAAGAACAAATAAATTTAAACACGAACCCCCGTAACCTAGGATCTGTACCTTTATTCCATCTCCCTACACACCGCCCCAACTATGGACAATTCAATCCTATCTCCAGAGGTCATAAAGAAAAGAGGCGGAACGACGAAATATTAACCATTATTATTTTTTCTTTCAAACAATTAAGTGTTTTATTAATAACCTTTTAAATAATCCAAAATTATATTTTTCAAGTTAACATGATTTTTTTAGCCTTAAATTTTTAAAGTATGAGTTTTTCTTAACTAATTTTTAACTTTTTCTGTTATTTAAAAGATAAATACAATTTAAAAACGAAAAGTGTTGTTTTTGAGTTCTGTACATATCAAAATAAAATATTAAATTAAAAAAACTTAAATATATCTTAAGACTTCTGAAGAAAGCCGCAGTTTTACTCACAAAATCTACTGCCAGGGTTTTTTGTCGCAGGGTGAATTTATTGTATTGTTCGTACGTTCGTACGTGCGTACGTTCGAGATACCCTTTTTCGTCCACGATATCTCAAGAACCAGTAGAGATATCGATTTCAATTAAATTTTCTTCTATAGGTTATACTATAACTTTAAAAGAAGCTGAAAGGACTTTTATAAAAATTTGTCTAACAGTTTTTGTATAGCAGTTTTTAAAAAAAGTGAAAATTTTAGTTTGTCGCAAATATCTCAGGAACGAATAATGCTTTTGACTTCAAATAAATTTTATTGGGTAGATTGCAATGTGACAGGTTTGGTATAAATTTGAAAATAATTTAACATACCGTTATTTTTTTTCTAAAGTAAAAACTAAAAAAAAATTTTTGACGCGCAAATATGCAATGAAGGAAAAATGATATCATCTTCAAAACACTTTTTTACTATGCGAAATGTGGTCATTGACATCTAATAAAATTTTTGAAAAAATTGAATTGACAGTTTTTTTACAAAAAATAAAAAAGGACAAAAATTCTACCAAGTTTTTAAAAAATGTTTTTTGACTTGAATATCACGAGAATGGGCAACGATATTGACTTCAAATTTATTTTAGATAAAACAAAATACAATTATTAATATACGATACAATTTTGACAAATTTGGAACTGACAATTTGTCAATACCCAACAAATGGTAAAATATTGTCAAATATCAAATTGAAATTCTCATAATAAATACAAAACTACAAATATTTCTAAAAAAAATTGGTAAATACTGTTTTCAGATTCAATATCTCTGATATTTTTCATGTTTATAAGGTTTTTTATCAACTAACATCAAAAGTTAATCATTTATTATCAGGAACGCTAAGTTTCAAATTATGCATAATTGGAAGTTATCAGTGTGGGCCTCACCCAGCCTCTTTTTTATTAATTTTTTTATCAGTCTTGTTTTTGTTTTTATTACTTCTTTGACAATTTCCCTCTTAATGATCTCCCACAGGTTTTCTATGGGGAATTGCCTGGCCAGGGTAAGATGAGTATGTTTTGGTCAGTTAGGTATTTTTGTAACACTTTTCGGTTTATGGAACGTGTCTGAGTCATGCATGTAAAGTTCAGATTCGTTGTCAGGGAACCATTCTCTGAAATGGGATATGAGACGAGTTCGTATAATTTCTTTATATTGGTTCCGTCTCATGGTTCCCGGGACAATTTGGAGACGTCCAACTCCCCTTGTGCAGATGACTGGCCAAACCATTACTTTAACAGGATGTTTAACCCGTTGTACAATACAATCAGGGTGGTACTTATCATTCGGACGCCGCGCCGCCGCGCCGCCAAACGAAACTGCTCTTATCCACCAAAATTTCAAATGATGACTGATTGATGAAAAGGGAAATAACATTAACATTTTTTTTTTTTTTTTTTTTTTTTTTTCGAATTTAAGTAAAATAATAAGTTATTATAAAGTTAATTGACGCGAAACAGCTCTTATAACTACGTTTAATCAATATAAATTGAAGATTTGCCCGTACCAATAAAGGTATCTCAGTTTGAAAACAAAAAAAATTACCAGCTCGCTCTGCGCCACGACGCATTTCTTTCTCTATCAGAGTCAAATGTGAACGAATGGCATGAGCAGTTTTCAAAGGTGATCGCTAATGTTGATCAAAAAATTTATACTGAAAATCTTTCCAGTGCAAATTCATCAACATCCAGAACTATCTACAGAAACCTAAACCACGAACTTTTAACTGATGCCAACTATTTTCGAAGGGAGTTTTCAGTCGAAACCATAAGTATTATTTTTAGATCCAGAGTTGAAATCTTAAATCTAAACTTTATACCGTACCGAAACGATCTGACTCAGCTTTGTAACTTATGTAACAGAAGAGATTTAGAAGATATTAACCACTTCTTAGCAGTCTGTCCATTATTGCAGGAAATTCGTCGGTTATATTTCCATGAAAGTTTTCTTTCGTTACAGCGACTTTACGAAATTTTAAATGGAGCAGCGGGCTGGCTCAGTCTTTATAAATATTGCCAACATGCTCTTGCATATCGGAACAGTTTTTTGTAATAAAGCCCACATATTTTCTTGTTTCAATAGTTATTGTGGTTTAAACTTTTCTTATTGTAGATTGACTATTATTCAGAACTGTTTTATTTTTATTTTGTGTTTCAAATCACTTAAAATTGGTATGTTTCAAATCATTTAAAATTGTATCTAATATCATTTGTATAAACCTTCAATCTTACATTGTGTCATACAAAATTGTTTAAATTTTTATTTAAATTTTATTTTGTGTTTCAAATCACCTAAAATTGGTATGTTTCAATTCATTTGAAATTGGTTTTGTTATATTTTTTTTTTCTTCTTTTTTTACTTAAATCATTTATTGTAAATATATACTTTACACTTTATTTTATTTTATTTTATTTTATTTTATTTCATATGAAATGTCATTTCAGGCAGACGGCAGGATTGCCTTGTCCTTATTCTTAAGATAACAATATTGTAAAACTTGATGTTGAAATAAAGAATTTATCTATCTATCTATCTATCTTAACGATAAAAAATTAAAGTTTAAGTCCATAAGGGTTTATTTATTACCTTAAAAGCATCCTTTGGTGTTAAAATCTTATTTTTTTCATCTCTAATACCTATCGTCAGACGAATCTGTATTCGTAAACATTTTTTTGCAACGTCTGACTTGTGCTTAAAAAACAAAAGCTCGTCTTTTCTGGACCCTAATGACGGCTGATTGGCTTATTATTTATTTTAAGCTGCTTGGCTATCATTCGAGTTGAGGAGCCACTCTTTGTCATGGCTATAATAATTTGTTCAATTTGTCGTGATAATTTCTTTGTTATTATTTTTAAACAGATAGAAAATTATTATTATTTTATATTGTTAGCCATTTTGTTTAGAATCTCAAAAGAAAACTGAAACATAAAAATTGATAAAAACTTGAGATGTCCCAATTCATTTGGCAACCCCTGTGAAATTGCAATATTTTTTGTAATGAAAAATATTAAATATTTAATAAATAAGACAACGACTCATGATGACATAATTTTTATACGAAAAAATGTGATTAACCAATGGAAGACAAATGGGGTCCTTCAAAGAGAATTGGTGACAGCTGGAGTACAGGTGGATTCGTCTCCTGTTCAAAGGTGTAAGGACAGAATGATCTTAAAGAAACAACTCCTAACAGATGTGAAGGAAGGGCAAAAAATATATAAAAACTGGACTTCAGATGACTGGAAAAAAGCCATCTTCTCGGATGAAAGTCACTTTGAGGTCCAGGGGTGCAGACTTAGTGTCGTGAGATGAAGTCCAAAAGTAAAACTCCAACCTGGCCATATTAGTCAATCTCCGAAGCACCCGCCCAAGGTCATGTTTTGGGGAATTCGACGTGTTTTAACATTTGTGACAACGTCCACATATTTATAGAGCTTGCGGTTGTATCTTCTCCTCAATTCGCCTCCTTCGCACACATATCCGACGAAGAATTTTTCTCTCAAATGAGCCCAACATAAGCTCTCCCTTTATGCTTATCGTCCAGCGCTCAGCACTGTATAGCAGAACTAGCAGTATTAAGGTTTTGTAGAGCAAGCACTTTTTCTTTCGAAAGATGAGTTTTGAACTTATTTCTTGGACTGCTCTTCCAAATTGAAATATTTCAGTTACGTATGGCTCGATGTCTGATGCTATAATTCGGCCCAAGTCTTTAAAGTTGTGATCTTTAACCTATGTACAAATTTTCGAATGGAATTGAAATAGCTTCAGTAAACTTTAGGTTTAGACATTACAAATGTCCGTTAGAAGTTTTCAATTCCACGCAATGGCATTTGCTTGTGAACTTGAGATGACCAAATCATAGAAAACATCTTTTGGGAAAATTTGTCAACCGCTTACACCTTTTTTCTAAAAATTATGGATATGACTTCTGTACCACGATAAAAAACATTAGCTATTTAATAACTTTTTCAATTCGACATTCGATTAAATTATATTTTAAGCCTCGATTAGTCTTTATGGGCAGATAAGAAAGGTCTTCAACGTTTATTATGAAAGCTTCTCTGGTTACTTGTTTTTCGAACTAATAATTGTTAAAACTTCGACTTTCGAACCTTTGTCTTTTGAATTTCATTCGGATTCCCTTTAATCCACAGCCACAAAATATTTATGGAACTTCTTGGGTTTTCTTTTTTTTTTCTATTTTTTTATTTTTTTCTAACAACATCTCTCATGTAAGTTTCCTGTTGACGACATATTTTTCCATAACTCCACGCTCTGGTCCTCCGATAACATCCGGTATTCCATCAATCTCGTTATAAAGTGTGTAGGTATGCAACTCTGTAAGATATTTATCCGCAACTTCTATCGCTTCGGACGAATTCCACTTAGAGCCACAGCCATAGTGCATCATGGCTCAGAGCCAGTAAGTTAAGTCTCCATGAAGGAAGAAAGAAAACCATTTATTGCTAGGCGTCTACGTTTGTGTTTTGCGTTTGCGCCAGGTGCTGATCCCAACTCGAATACTAGAGTGACACACTGTTATCGAGCGAGGCTTTTTTATATTCAGGCAGGTAGAGGTACTTGGTAGTATGGTAGATAGGTTTGTGTGACGACGACGGACGGCCTTTAGACATCAATATCAAAAATAAGCAGTGGCGTCCGAATGGATGATATTGGGGGTAAACTTTTCCCTTTTCTCTGAAACATTGGTCTTAAAGAATTTGAAGTAAAATATAAAATATACACGTCATCCACACCTGGTAAACCATAAAAATAGGAAACGGTCAAAAAAACCCGTTTCTCTAACTCACATCTTACCCCTTTCCAAAAATTAGCCAATGAATTAAGGAACCCGGTAGACCTTTTATGTATTTAACTATTTTAAGTCCTGCACCCTTTTAGAAAAAATTCTGCTACGCCACTGGAAGCATCTATCGATACAACTCTGAAAAGCAAGGCAGTACACGCCTGTGCCATTAGTACAATCGCTCCTCCAGTCATTTCCAATGCTAATAACTCCTTTTTCGTGTCTTGACTTTACGCGCGATAATAAATCAAAAATTGTCATTGGCAGTAATTAACTCAAATATTTCAGTCACACGGGTACAGCAGCAAAAAAAATAGTGTGGAAGTAGTTATAAAAAAAACACACTTACATACCTTGGTGGGCAAAAAAAAAAATAAGTGTCTCAGAAAGGGGAGTTAAGAAATTTGCAAAATTTTAATATTTTAATTTCTAATACAACTTGGAATGGATCCCTTACACAATTTAAATCTTTTTATTTTTCCTAAGTTGTTCTATTAGTTGACTTTTATTTAAAAAAAAAGTGGGTTGAGAAATCTGAAACTTGGATTAATAATAATAATTTATTGCAGAATTAAATCCTTATTTGATTTTTAAATTAGATCTATGACGTGAGTTAATCATTTTTTCAGAGAGAAAATATTGATTTATAGTTGACAGACACCTTTTAGCAGTTATTAAAAAATAAGATAGACATAAATAATAGATATGTACATATTATGTATCTATCATTTTGCGAAATCGAATCGAACAACATTTTAAGCACGCAATTACCTACCTATACTTTATTAAAAGAGACCCATATTTTAAACCCGTCTGAGTAGGCCAAGTATATACTTACATAAAAAGCGGGGGACCTCCTTAGGCATTTTTAAAAATTAAATTTGGTAAAATTCGATTGAAATTGTGTCCTTAACAATTCGGAGATTGATACATATAATATTAATCTTGCCATCGCACATACGAGCATTTTGACTTTAAAACCGGACAAAATTATTTTGTTCTTTTATTTTATAGGAAATGAATAAAAATACGTTTTTGAGAAAACATATATTTTTCCAAAAATGTTTGAACTAGGAATGACAAAAAAAAACCAAAACATTATTCGATTCTAATAGATCTTAGTCTGATTCATCAGACTGCAAGACTCGTTGATTGGTATCAGTATCCAGTTCTTCCGGCTCGAACAACTCAATGGTTTCACTCATGAAAGGTTGGCTTTTGCTCAGGTAACTTTTCCGTAAACAACTAATGAACGGATCTGATGTGAGCAGCAGTCTGTTGAGGACATCTTGATTGCATTCTATTCTCGAAAATTTACGGGAATAATTTTGCCGATATGAGCGGTAGTGCTTATTACGGGCTTCCGCGGCCTCTTCGGATGATGAGATGATGTTCGCAGAAATTTGTAATTGTCACTTTTGTCCGGTTTTGAAAACAAAATGCTCGTATGTGCATCGTCAAAGTTCAATAATAACAAAATTAGCCTTCAGTAGTTAAAATTTTATTATCACTAACTTAAGAAAAAATATACTGGAATTTAAATTTAAATTTTAGTATTAAGAACTGGTGTGTGATTCTATGGAGGGAAAAATAGAAATTTAGCACAACAACGATCATAAGCGAGTATCGCGAATAAAAATAAAATTAATGAAGTGTTTTACCAAGGCTAAATCAGTCCGAAGTTCACAGCCTATATTAGTTTTGTACTTTTGATTTTTAATTTTTAATTTAACGCCTCTTAATAAGGGGATCGCCCGCTCAAATTTCCTTTAGGGCAGCATGAATTCTCACTAGCTTTTTTTTTTAATCAAAGATTCGCAAAAAATAATATACAGTAGGTGGCCACATAATTATGACCGATGAAAAAATTTCCTAATTTCTTACTTTGAACCGTCTTAAAAATAAATTGGTATTACATTTTAAATGTTAAATTAATTTTATTATTTTCGTATCAAAAATGTAGATTAAAATAAGAAAACCAATTTAAAATTATTTAATATTTGGTATGTCCACCTCTTGTTTTTATAACTGCCTCTATTCTTCGAAGCATACTTTCTAGAGAGTTTATTATTGTTTCCCTTATTTTTGGGTCATTAGACCACACATCCTTTATATTTTCCTTAAGTTCTGGTAGTGTATTATTTTGACGGTCATATACTCTCCGTTTGAGCATACTCCAACAATTTTCTATCGGGTTTAAATCCGGAGAATTGCCAGGCCAAGGCAACACACTCATTCCTAAAGAGTCAAGACAATCCATGCTAGCTCTGGACCTATGGCAAGGAGCTCCGTCTTGCATGAAAGTGTATTTATTTTTTCTATGCCTTAAGGTACTCAGATACGGTGTAAAAACCGAGTTTAACACGGTAATATACTGCTCAGAGCGCATTGTTCCCTCGACGAAATAAATTGGTCCAGGACCTTCGTCCGTTATGCAGCTCCAAATCATTACGCTGGGTGGATGTTTGACTTTTGGATCCACACAACAATCGAAATATCTCTCATCCTTCCTACGGCGAACAATTTTTTTGTTGACAGTCACTGCCTCAAGCCGACACTCATCGCTGAATATCACCTTCAATTTTTTTTTTTTTGTAAATGAGTGCACTTCAGAAATAAGTATACAAAATTGGAGTGGGATACTTAATAAATTGGACTTACCTTGCCCCAATATTTAGAAGACATATCTCTATGTAGCCTAGCCCACATTAGTCGTTTCGCATGGCTTTAGACACTGCGAAAATAGAAAATTCGAAAGAAAATATGCTAAATGACACCACCGATCGCTAACCAAAGGAATAAAATTACCAAAAACGAACTGATTTTTTTCCCTTAGAATATCGTTTGTTTAAAAAATGGCACCTCATTCGACAAACTATGCTCATGAATCTTTGTTTTGTTACTTAGCATTTCAGTAACAAGTGTTTGTCTTATAAGATAACGGTTTTGAAGGATAATAAAATACTGTTTGTTGTATAGAATTATGTAGTTAACATAATAAAAATATTATTGCACATACAATTATATAGACACATTTTTTTATAAGTGATAAATGCCTTGAATTAATAAAAATTTTCACCGGTCATAATTATGTGGCTGTAAATCGCAATTTTAGGGCCAGTAAATAATTATTTCTATTTTTAACTAAATTTTTAAAGTTTATTTTTTTCACTTAAAATACACACCAAAATGACTTTCTTCCACATGATTTAGATTATTTTGACAGTTCTATTTTAGTTTGTATTCGTTTTAGTGCTGCCAGGCGTTCTCTTTTTTAAGGATTTTATTGTTCTTATGTTTTTAGGAAATTATTAGCGATGAAAAAGCCGCACTTAAATTTGCGGAGGAGTTGGGGTTGCTGCCAACTGATAAAAAATGCAGAATTCATAGAATATCAATGGTGACGTGATGGTTTGAGGAGTCTAGAATCCCCGTCCAAAGGGTTCTCTTTTTAATGTATATTCTCATATGAGACCTTGATGGTAGAGGATTTCACATCGGAAAGCAATTGTGTGTCAACGAGAATGATAGCGGATTGGTATAGTTACTGCCGTGAAGTGATCGTTGACCACTATTTGGATAACCAGGAGGATGAAGACATAATTGGTGGACCTGGACGCATCGTTCAAATTGACGAAAGTAAATTTGGACGACGACGTTAGTTCAACGAGGGTCGTCGGGTCGATGGCCGGTGGAAAGGCACCTACAAAGGAAAAACAAAATCCCGAGCCCGAGAAGGACAGCAGGCTCTCTGTGAGTGAAGTTTTTTATTTGATGTACTGTTTCGCGACGAAATCCAATTACGAATAGGTACAAATAGAAAATTTTGTGTCCAATAGTGTACTTGTACTTTTTCATCAACAATCATTCCGGATTGGTTCAATTATTGCCGCGAGGTGTAGTTGCCCACTTCCTCGACAACCAAGAAGAAGAGGACAAAATTGGTTGTGAAGGAAAGGTGGTTCAAATCGATGAGAGCAAGTTTGGATGTCGGAAGTTTAATAAAGGTATTGAAGAATAAACATTTTTAAAAACATTCCAATTTTACTTATATTTAAAAAAATTACACGTCGAAGGGTAGATGGCCATTGGGTTTTAGGGATGATCGAAGATGGATCAGAGGATCTTCGATTAGAAGTTTGCTCAGAAAACGTGAGGAGTGCTGAGGTAAAATTATTGAAAACCTGAAAATAGACATTTGCAGAAAAAGATTAATTATTTTTTTTTATTTTAAGGTGTTAATTCCTTTAGTAAGGAAACATGTGGTGCCAGGTACAACCATCCAAACGCATTATTGGAAAGCTTATGATGGTCTCAAAGATTATGGTTATATCCATAAGAAGGTTAATCAATAATCATATCGATCCTGACAATCCGTTTGTGGAGCAGGATGGCACTCACACTCAACGAATTGAGTCCCAATGGCGAGTTGTAAAAAGGGAATTTTACAACGACAGCTACTCAAATAATTTTGCCTACATGGTGGTAGAATACCAGTTGCGAAGGAAATGTCGTAAGCATTTTAAAGACCCGTTTAATGCGTTGGTAGAGGCAATACGCCATGAATATGGAGATTTCAGTAATAATTAATTAAAATTAATAAAAAATATTATTAAAACTGATGTATTTAGGAGGTTTCCTCACCGTGATATTTTAAAGCTGTCCTATTGAAATGCCCTCCTACCCATTAAAAAAAAAGTTATCCCAATGTAATATAAAGTCGCCCCAAAAATAATATTAGTCGCAATTTTAGGGGAAACATTTATTTATATTTTTTTCAAAGATTCACTTTTTCACTCAAAAATGGCTTTCTTCCACATGTTTTAGATTGTTTTGACAGTTGTTCTCTTTTATTTTGTATCCGTTTCCGTGCTGCCATAGATTTTATTGAAAAATTTTCCATTGTTCTTATTTTTTGTAGGAAATTATTTATAAATAAGGAGACATTTTTGGGAAATTTCCTGTTAGCAGTTGTAATACTTAAAAACAATAGTATTTACTAGAAAATTTTACAAAAAGCAATTATTTAACGGCAAATATAGATAAATATAAGCAATATGATATTGCATTTTTTGAATGAAAGTACGCGAAATGGAGAGTGGTGAGAATAGTTATATTCCTGGACCATCCCGTGGTTTTCAAAATGAAACCACACCAATTAAAAGGAAGTTAAAATCTGAAGACGCAAAAAAACAGTGGTAAATAATGAAATGGGTTATTATTATATTGATTTATTTAAAATACTTACTATTAATTTAGGAATTTGGTGAAGCTATATCGAGAGATTAGCGGAGGAGCACCCAAGCTCTGGTGCTTTCATGAAATGTTTTTCCTAAGAAATCATTGCACAATTTTTACAATAGATTTTCAACTTTATGGAAAACTATACTATGTTCAACCAAATGTTTAAAGTGAGTATTTTGCAGTTGCTATTTTTCGAAATGTCATTTTTCGAGTTAACGCTCTTTTGCACTGAGGGTGCGATATGTATGTCTTCATTTTTTTAATATGTTGAAAATAAAGATTAATTATCAATTCATGTATCAAAGGGCAATATTGTCAAAAAGAAACAGTAGCGGCGACGAAATTATTGACCTTGTTTGAACTAAACTTCCAGGAGATTAGGTTGTTACCTACACACCTTTTGATAATGTAATGGATCAAGAAAATGCGGTCCACTAACCACAGGAGTTAATTAATTCTTTAAACCCAAGTGGCCTTCCCCACATTCCGTCGAAATAAAAATAGTTGTCCCAATAAATTTACTTATAAATCTCCTATATTTATGCAATGGGACCCGACTTCAGTCAATTTTCTTCGCAATAACATGATCGTTACAATAGTTTTTACTGTGCCAGCAGTTGGTCAAACAGTGCTTATACCTCGCATCCCAATGATTCCAAATGATTTACCTTTTAATTTTAAAAGAAATAAATTTCCAGTTAAATTATCTTTTGCCGTAACAATTAATTAATCACAGGGGACAACAGCTTGTTGTATATAAAATGGAATAATAATACATAGGTATTATTGTATTTATAACTATAGTAATCTCATGGAACAGAATTTTGTGTTACCGTGGCAGAGGCACTGGGGGCGCTAGTTCTACGGAAATCTATTAGGCGTAGACTTAATAATGACAGAAGAATTCTAATCAAAAAATAAGAAATAGTATATGTGAGAGAGGTGGCTGTTTCCCGCGATAATGAAAATCAAAAAGAGTGTAAACATAATCAAATAAGTGACGTTTTTAAGTGTTTATGAAAATGTTTGTAGCAAATTCGAGGGAGAATAACGTTTCCCTAAATAAAAAAATTTCGAGTAAAATGAGAAAAATTCGATTTTATATTTTGATTACCTAATTGAAAAAAAACATACTTCCGGAACCCACAAGCTTCAGAAAAGATGTAATTTTTCCAAGGAAAAGTTTGTTATAACCCTGCGGTAAGGTAGTATTTATTATTTCCACAGCTTTTTTGTTCCTATTATACAATTTCCACATTAATTTCTGTAGATTTCTTGCTACTGGTGCAACTTTGGTTGATTTAGCCTACAGGTTTCGAATGGAAGTATCAACAATAAAAAAAGTAAGCAAAATATAAATCGATTCAGGCTATTATTTCCATTTTTTGGGAATTGTTATTCCAAGGAAGATTGGAAACGGATGTCAATGAACAGCGCTGCCTCTATCTTTCCGAATTATCTAGGGATAATTCTCTTTCTGTGAGACTGGGAAAGAGCTGGAGAGAGTTTAAATACATCGCTGGAAACCGCACACGATGACTTGTAGGAGTAGTTTAGGCCCTATGTCCCGCTAGGACCAACGTAGGTCTAACGACCTAAGTAAGTAGGTACATAGTAGGGTGGTACTGTTAATGGAAAACATGTTGTAACATTTTCCCCAAAGAACAGTGGAAGTTTGTACTGCAACTACAAACAAATTATTTTCGTACAACTTGATGGCCGTGGTGGACGCAAAATATAATTTTTTAATGGGTAACATTGGAAGTTATGGCAGCAAAGCCATAGCAGCAGCCCTTTTGGAAGCGATTGGCTTTATGATCTTAAGAAACTCAATATTGCAAATGATTCACTTCTCCCTGGAGCGACAGACAATTTGCCTTACATATGTCATGTGTTATGGTATATTATATGATGAGGGTTTTGCATTTAAACTAACCATTTTGAGGATGTATCCTGGCCAAAAACTCCCAAGTCAGGAAAGAATTATTAATTGGAGTCTTTAACTAATGTTTTATAATCAAGACTTATTTCTGCAGGTTATCCAGAGCAAGAAGGGTCGTTGAAAATGCCTTTGGCATCTTGGCCCATATCTGGGAAATACTACTAAAATGTCTTGAAGTCAATAAGGAATCAAGAAGCAAAATAATATTGTGTTGTATTCTTCACAACTATCTGAGGATGAATACAGATGAATATTCGGTGCAGAAAGATATCCATAACCAAGCTCCGATGAACTGTTGGCTGTTTATTGCAGGGTGTTGTTTGTTTCCTCATTTATCAACTAATTCCAAGCAAGTATTTTCTTTTTCCTTATTCCCTAACATGTTGCCATACGTTCTACAAAAAAAAAATCAATTATTAGATACCTTGTTACTTCCATGTTTGGAATGGGGAATTTCATTATTTTATAATAGAGCTATTTTCAACTAGGAACTATCTTTTCCTTTTTATAATTTTTCGCGAAAGTGTCCCGCGCAAGTTCTTCCAGCTTTCTTTGCATATTTGCACTCAAATAAAAACAAACTATAATAATAAATGAGTTATCAACAAAGATTTCTTGTCATACCTGCAGTACTCAAAATAAAAGCAATATTTTGCCAATGATCTTCTTTTTTTTCCTATCTAAATAAGAACGCTCGGCCTTGTAAAACAATATTGTTCGATTTGCTTCCACTTCTAAAATTAGCCTTTCGTCAAATTCCTGAAATTAATTACATTATTTTATTATTAATAAACATTTATTCACATCTTTTCCCATGAACTTTTCAGACTCAGTGTCTCAGTAGGTAATGACCAATCACCAAAGAAATTCTTTTAAAATTTTGTAGTTATTCGCGCGCGAATAATTCATCATAGCAATCAATTGTTACGACCAATTTATTTTCTCAAATTTCTATAAATTTAGCACTTTTCTAAAGTGTAAATTCTACAAAAATACTTTTCAAAAATTTGTCGTAGAATATTGAGTTTTTTTGAATTGAATCGAAGAAACTGTGACTTGTCCAAATTCTGAATTAGTCGCCGTTGAGACGTAGACTCTCAGTTTAATAAAAAACATTTCTCGCCTTTCTCTGTCGGTTTCGTTATGATCTAATAAAAGTCTGGAGCATAAATCGCAATTCAACTTTTTCTTCAGTTTTTTGGCTACAAATCCGAAGTTTGGTGGAGATTGATTCATTCTCTCCTATACCTTTGGTCACATCCAGATGTTGCTCTGGTTGAATATAAACAAAATGTTCGAGCGTCAATTCCCTTTCTGCAGACGCTGGCTGGTTCAATTGCGTCAGCTATTTGCAGCAGCGCTTTGGCTCCAGCATCTTCGTATCCAGAATGCTCCGCTGAAGTCAAATGCTGGAAAATCTTAAGATTCCGGATGAATCTCCAAGGAAGGGTCCTCTCGTATAAACTCCTGCTCGAGCGCACCATAAAGAACAAATTTTCTGTCACATCGGTATTAAGATGTGAAAGCAGAAAATAGCTTTTTTCGTCACTTTTGTAATGCTCCCACATCATCTCTATTACTCTATTCCTAAGAGAGTTTTCTTTAATCCCTTAAAGCAGGGTGGGGCATTTTTATTGCTGCTGCTCTTCCATGCTGATATCCACTGCCTTGCGCTTTTTTGCGGTTCGAGTATCAGTGGACTCTGATAATACCTTTTAGTTGGGGTTTCTTGAATACAACTCTCCGGTATTCAAAATATCATTCATCTTTTTAATGTAAGTTTTTTTTCCTCCTCGGTTTTAAAGAAATTAATGCTCATTGTGTACAACATCCCAGAGTACAGTAGCACTGAAAACTTGCGTCGCTAATT
Source organism: Scaeva pyrastri (assembly GCA_905146935.1). Lineage (NCBI taxonomy): Eukaryota > Metazoa > Arthropoda > Insecta > Diptera > Syrphidae > Scaeva > Scaeva pyrastri. Next base: position 59,148,382 of record LR989928.1, read on the forward strand.
TCACTGACATTTTTTCAAATCTATCATGTCGAATGTGCGCTTTAGAAACTTTGAAGAAAACCTTAAATATTCCTTTTGTGTCTTTTTCAAAAATTTGCCAATCAACAACTTCATCTCCTCATCTCCTCTGACTCAAAATATTTCTTTTGGGGGATCCATCATAGTACGCTATGGTCTGCTTCCAGTTTTTGTTCAAGCCTCTAAATGTGAACACCATTACCTTAGAGGTTCTTCCAAATTCCCCGAAGTCTGTATACCCGTAAATGAAATCGTCCTTGATGTTATACTCCAGCTCCTTCTTGATCCATCTCGTAGTAGAACGCATTTTTTGTCCATCGATGTCATTTCCTGGCCTTTATCGGAAAGCAGTTCCTTTATCCTTTCGCTTAATCCTGTTGGCAAACAGATTTCTGAATGCCATCGGTAAATAGTACTTACAGATGGCAGTTTGAATCCCGCGCTCAACATGAATTTGTAGCACTCTGGAGACTTAAAGAAAAATTTTAAAAACAAATCTTTCTCTTTAGGTGTCCAGGGTGAATTGCATTGTGGAAGAGTTGCGTGGTTATAAATGTACGCAATCCGCATAGAGGAGCAGCAGAGCAGATTCGTGAAACTAAATTTGTATAGTAATTAGATTTTTTTTTTTAAATAAAAAAAATACATTTTTCGAAAACTATGTATTTACAAACCCAAATTAAACTAAAATGAGAATTAAAGAAGAAGAGTTTTGGCTTTCTAAAAAAGTATTACAACTTGATACCGTAATTTTCAATATTTTTTTTTTGATGTAAGTGGTCTTTTATAATCTTTAAAATTCTTGAAAATTTAGTTTAATTTCGTATCATACAAGAAAATATATAATAAAACATTATTTCAACTAACGTATATAAACATCAAAATGCCATTAAACTTCAAGTAGGTAAACAAACAAAATTTAATTTAATTAAATTATGCAAAAATCTACCTACATACATGTTTATAAGGACTTTTGTATGAACCAAATATAAATGAATATTCCTTTGATATATTAAAACATTATTTTTGTTGCCAATTTTTTTTCGGACAACTAGCGCCCCCAGTACCTCTATCTCGGTAACACAGAATTCTACTTCATGAGATTATTATTGTTTTTATATGCAATGGGTATCATACTCTTATTTTTTTGTTAACTGCGAAGTTGCGATTGTGATATCCGCAATTCGACCTCGATGCTAGAAAATGTTCTGTAAAATGTGAACAAATTATTCTTTTTGATTTAAATTAATTTAAAAAATATTTGTAAGTACTTACGTGCGCTTTCCGGAATTGGGTTGCAGGAAAGCCAGACACATTTTGAAAACTCCCAATTAATTTATCATCTGAGAGATGTTCCTCAGTGTCATAATTGTCTGAAGAGGTTGCAGCATTGTAGAGTTGTGCTTAACAGTTCCGAAAGAGGAACGGATATGGAACGATTTTTTTCTCTTTGGAACAAGTTCCTGGAAACAGTTCCGCGGAACGATTAAGGTTTTATGTATGCATAACAGAACGAATAAATCTGTTTTACACACACGGCTGCTTGGCTTTCACGTCTTTTACCTTAATGGTTCCTTAGTCGCTTTTGTAATATCCAATGCTCATGCCTTGTAGTTCCTCTGCTGTTTTAGTTCCATTTTTCATCTCAAGTTCCAATATTTTAATTTCCAAACAAAAAGTACTACTTTCGTTTCATTTGTAGTTCTTTTACGAATCAGAATAGGGAATTTCGCTAAGGAATATTTTATTAAATAGCTCAAGTTGAATATTTGTTTTGGTCTTTTGATGTTGGGAAGCAGAAAAAAATCTTTCAGGATTAAAATTGTTATGATTCATCATAAAAAAGGGCTTTCATGTTTAGTTAAAAACAATGCTGCTATGTTTTATTTATTTATGAAGCTGGCACTAGAAGTAGAATCTAAGAGAATCTAGAGTTTATTGAGGATTTACAATTTGTCACACTGATAAATAAAATCAAAAAGTACTTTCTTAATTCCATTATGTACTTCGGAGATTACGTTTAGATTCCTAAAGCATCATTTTATTTAAAACCGAACATTTGTGAAGAATATGTATGATAGATCTCATAGTTATTGTAGTGGTAAAAAGTTAAAATATTCATTTGTAAGGTATACTATATGAATTTCGGAAAGACTAGTTTTTTTATATTGATTGAAAAAATCTTCAACTAACAAAAATCTTGAATGTACTATTAATGTGTTATCGCAATAGAATTAGCCTGAATTGTTACCCTTGACTAAAAAGTTAATACCAACTCTTTGTATTTGCAATTAAAATTTTCATTTTCTTTAGATTTAGGTAAACTTTATTTATCACCAGAAATCTTTACTGGAAAGTAGCATAATTACTTTTGGAACCAATTAAACTACGATGAAAATAAAGAATAACTTCAAAGTTGATAAGAAATTTAGATAAATAAGAAATACAGAAAAAAACAAAAAAACAAAACTTGTTAAAGAAAAATAGTATCTAAATCTAATAATAATTTGAATAATAACAATTCAAATTAAAATTTGTATGAAAAAACAGAAGGTTATTATTTTAGTACTATATTTTTTGCATTCTACATATTACTACTTGAGAAAAGTAATTGTGAATTTTTTTTGAGGATAATCTGCTTCTTCGACCTGTTTGGATTAATCCAGCGCTCGAAAGGAACGGATGTTGCAACAAGATTTAATCTTTTAAGCATATATCTTAATATATATAAATCTCGTGTCACAATGTTTGTCCTCAATGGACTCCTAAACCACTTAACCGATTATAATAAAATTCGCACACCATGTGCAGTTCGATCCAACTTGAGAGATAGGATAGTTTAAATCTCAAATTATAGTCGCAATTTTAATTTATTGCTAATTATTTGTCTGTTATTATTTGACAGTCACAATTATCTGTTAACTCCAAATGATTCTAACAGATGTCGATACCTTTCGACTGGGTTGAGTAAGTAATCAATAGATGGCGCTGCTATGGTAAATCTACGAACGTGTCATATATCTACATTGACGAAATTAACTTCCAGATACAACAGTTGTTACCAGGCGATCTGATGTCTTTTAAATCAATCGATACTGTTGTTGATGAAAATGAAAGTGTAAATTTTCCGATTGAATTTTTAAATTCATTAGATATCCCTGGAATGCCACCACATAATCTTCGATTAAAGATTGGTTCCCCTATTATTCTCCTCCGTAATTTGAATCCACCTCAATTATGTAACGGTACGCGTTTGGTCATCAAAAAGATCACCGGAAACATTCTTGAAGCAACCATTTTGGCTGGGAAGTTTAAAGGAAAAGTGGTCCTGCTGCCACGTATTGCGATGATACCATCAGATTCTACCATATCCTTCAAAAGACTACAGTTTCCAATTCGTTTAGCTTACGCCATGTCTATAAATAAATCTCAAGGTCAAACAATGTCCATTTGTGGTTTAGATTTGGAAAATCCATGTTTTTCTCATGGGCAACTATATGTTGCGTGTTCACGTGTTGGGAAACCGTCGAATCTATTTGTGTTAGCTAAAGACAGGTTAACCAAAAACATTGTGCACCGATTGGTGTTAAATTAAATTAAAATTGAAAGTATTTATAATTCAAAAAAATAGATATTAATGTTTAAAAGTTTAACACTGTCTGCCTTGCCTACCTCATTCATGAGTTTAAGCGTCACATGTTATTTACTGTATTATACTGTAATATACTTATATTTGTTATAAAATTAAATGGAAATAATAAATCTGATAAATTTTTATTTTGTACCTATGGATTTCTGCTTAATATCAAGTGTAAGAACATTTTAATTAATTGTGTTCAACGTACTTCCCCTTCAAATCTCAATCCAGTGAATTTGTATACCAACATCAACATTTTCGTCTTTGTTCGTAAATAATTTCATTGTACTAAAGGGTTATAGTAGTAGAAAGTCAAATAAGGAGATCACCATATTTTTTTACAAATACCATCTGTGTGAAAAAGCATAGTGGACTCCGTGACTGATGTTCTCTTATTGTTCCTCTTAGATTGTTTACTATAATGTAATATAACAAAAACTTTAGCCACAGCAACGCGTGGCCGGGTCAGCTAGTGTATTTATATAGTGTCGGATAGACGAATTTTCTTTCATTCCACCAATACAATTGATTGTCTGAAAGTTCTCTATTTAGCAGGGGTTCTTTGATGTAGTTCTCGAGCTCTATTATGCCTGCAGCTCGAGTGTTTTGAGGAACTAAGTTCAAAACTTCAGCATCAAAATCATCCCAAATTGAAGGTTTTTTTGAATTAAGTTGTTCAGCTCTCGATGTTGATAGAGCAACATCCTGAACAGGAAAAGAATTACATAGGTGCACTTATTGATCAAATGATGTAATAAAAAAATCAAATAAGGAATCAAATAATTTAATTTCCAAACACTTCATTAAATTAAACAATAGTTAACACAGCGTAACACATTAAAAAAAAGTAACAAAACATAAAACCATAAACAGATGCAGATGGCAGCGTAGCGTAGGTCAAGGTATAATTAAAATTTAAAAACGCAATGACATCATGACAATAACCATTTCCCACTCCAATTCCACATTGAAGATTGAAATACCTACGGTACGGATAAGGAATGAAACAACTATTACAATATAATAATACTTTACCCAGCTTTCAAACGAACTAGGTGCAGTCAATTTAAAAATATTTGCACTTAATATTAGACCAATCTTTAAAACGGAAGAGCAAGTAAGAACTATGGAACTGTGAAATTGGCACGAATACTATTGAGTGGATATGTTTTGTTTTATTAGTTATTTTTCGTTTACTTATGTATGATGTTAGATTATAGTTTGCGGAATGAATAGGAACGATTCCGACAGAAGAGATGGTTCCTGGATCTATACAGTTCCGGAACTACCCATCTTTACAGCATTGCCTGACTTTTCCGGATTTGTGGTAACGCATACTGCCACGGAGCGATTTATAACATAAATATCTTGCACTCATCAACTGTCAAGAAAAAAATAATGATGATACATAACTAAAAATCTAATAATAATAGTACAAACCTGTTTCATTCATATTTGCGCTTATATGCCGACACGCAGAATTCATCGGGCCTCAATGACAATATTACTGCCGAAGGTCCCAAATTACTTTATTTTCTTCCACTATCCTGAATTTATTTTTATTGATAGAGAACACATTTTTTATTTTGTTTATTTTCATTTAAATATTATTCATCTAAGCATAAGAGGACAGCTTCAAACGTAGCCTAAGATATATTCTATTAAATAATGGAAATAAATACGATACGCTGGGGAACCTTTTGTCCACAAAACAAAGTTAAAGGAAGAATATTGTAACATTTCGTTAGTCTTGAGCAAAATAAAATACCATGACCATAAGCGGAAAATCTGTGTGGATTTAAAAATGGTGAACATCCTTAGCGGTCAACAAAGTGGTTACTGGGATAGTAGAGCCACACAAGAGCATCTGCTTAGAAAAAATATGGAACCAGGAAAACAAAATATAGTCCACAAATCATTAGTAGCTCGTGACAAAATTATCCTTCCACCATTACAATATAAAACTGGGCATCATGAAACATTTTGTTAAATGACTAGATAAAGATGGGAGCTGCTTTTCTTTCATTTGCCAAAAATTTCTTGAGCTCACTATGGAAAAGATTAAAGTCAGTATTTTTGGTGGCCCTCAAATTAGATAAATTATAAAAGATATTCAATTTAAAAATTCTATGTCTGAGTTAGAACTAAAGGCTTGGACAGCTTTCGCCTCTGTGATGCAGAATTTACTGTTAGTTGTCCAAATGCCCTCTTAGTTTAATCGAAAACATTTCTCGCCTTTCTCTGTCGCTTTCGTTATGTATTAAATATTTGGAGAATGTATAGCTGTTCATACAAAATTAAAACAGTAATTTATAAATTTTAACAATAACAATTTTTTATTTTATCAGTCGAGACAAGCGTTATGCGCTACGGTTAAACAATGAGTGCCGACCGACCAGAAAGTTTTCAGAGGGAAAACTAAAAATTGGCCAGTCAGCATAATTAAAATATCAGCGCGTGAGACAAAACATTGAACTTTTATTAAGGATCATATTTCGTCTGGTCTCACGCAGCTGAGGGAGTTAGGTGAAATAGGAGTTGTGGGATAGGTATAAATTTGGATTAATATGGAAATTTGGATTATTGTGGGAAATGATAAAAACATCACTTCCCATCGTGTCAGCAATTTAAATGTGATAATTTATTAGTCGGGTGGTTTTTTCTTAACATACTCCCCCCCTTTGAGGGATCCAATCACTCAAAACTCTAAAATTCTGTGTCTATTTCAAAGCGAGGAGCGCTTCTTCTAGGAAGGGGTTTGGGTTTTCTTTTTTTTACGCAGTAAAATATGGCGTATCCGACTATTGCAATGCATAATATGAAGCTTATGCCATAGTGATGATAATCATGTATGTTAATATCATTAACCCAGGTATCCTTATCTAGATCTTTAACTACCTCATTTATTTTTTCCTTTAAGATTTGTATTTCCATATAATTTGTATCATTATCCGAAGATACAATAGCACTATCATCTTTAGCCGATACCTTTGTTTTAATTGCCTCAGGAATTCTTATTGAGGGGACAAATGAATTTTGTATTGTGGTATTGTTAAGAACTCGACCATTTATAATTATATGTGGGAGTTTCAATCTACATGGTCTTAAAAATTCTATCAACCCACTTCCACTTAGGGTTAAGCTTTTTGTAGTTCCTTCACATGCAAGTATACCAGTTACTACGTCATCAAGAGCGAATATCCAACTATTTGAACCTTTAAGACTTATCCATTGATCATGAAGAATGGATTTTTTTAAAAAACAGTGGTTTATAGCACTGCTTAAATGATTCAGTAATGAAACTGCACAACTGTTATCTCCGTCTCGGTGGATCATTGTAGGTAATTGTTGGTTACAAATATAATTTTTGGTTGAAATAAAATGACAGGATAATAATTGATTTTCTGTTAACTCAAAATACCTATCTCTCGTTGGAGTAACTGCTAAATACGGGGATGACACTTCTATAATGAAACTTGAATCATTTTTAAATAGGGGAAACGGAACTAAATTAAAAAGTTGATATTCTTGGTTATCAACCAACGGAATCATCATTTCAAATACTATAGAGTCATTGAGACTTCGTCCTTTGATAGATGATAGCTTAAAAATATCTAATACAGATGCTGTCGGGATGTTAAGATAAGACGGAATATTGTTCCGAATAATTTGCAGTTGTTTGACAAATTGTGACGGGGAAAGAAAATGAGGATTCATTTTTACATTATTAAGACTTAGGAGAACGTCAAGTAATGTGTCTTGCACCCTCTCGAGGCTCGTAATTGATAAAATCAAATATGATGTTAACTCTGAAAAACTCTGGCTAACATCAATTATTTCTTGATGCCTTTTAATGTTATTTGATGATATTTCGAACATAGTCTTAAGACCTTGATATTGCTGTATAAGTTGTAAGTTGTTTCGTTTAAGCAGATTCACTGTTGAATCTGCAATCGAGCTTTGCTTTTTTAGGAGATGTACGAGGTGCTGTTCATCTTGTTGGACCAAAGAGATTTGGTGCTGTATGTCCTTAGCATCATCTTGATCCAATACCCCAAATAGACTATGTGCAACATTTCCGACAAAATCGAAAGGAGATCTAGCAATTCTTATCCGTTTGTTGTAGGAAGTATGATAATTATGAACAAGGTCATTGTTTGAGTCGATAATGACCACTCTATGTTTCAATGCGGTAATTGTGGGCAAACAATAGGAATTATTTTTTAATTCATCCAAACACATTTTATCCATTCTGTCTAAATACGTTTTTACTTCTCCTAACTCAGCCCAATATGATGACAAATTGTAAAATATGTAAATGTTCCAAAAACTATTGACAGTGTTGGCACCACCAATGTCCTCAAAATAGATGCCTGTTGGATTGTCGAATTTAGTCATTCTTATGGGTTCAGTATCTGTGGCGGTTGCTAATGGAAGCAATAAAAACATAAAACATATCAATGTTACCAAAGAATTACCTAGGAATCTTCCACTTCTTGTTCTCATTGAGTGTTGGTTTTTTATTGGGACTTGCACAGCCTGATCTTTTTGCTCTTTGTGATCAATCGGTAAAGGACAAAGGTTCTGAATAGCTCTTTGGTATGTTCCTGTTTCCGTTTTTACCTGCGCTACTCGCACTAATCCATCCGTTCCTTTTACGACTTCGATTACACGTCCAAGCTTCCATTTCATTGGAGGCTGGTGTGAATCTTTTAAAACAACCATTGTTCCAGGTTCTAAATTTTGGGATTGCGCTTTCCATTTTAACTTCTGTTGCAGCAGATGGAGATATTCGTTTGACCATCTTTGCCAGAAATGCTGTTGAATATGCTGAACCTGACGAAATTTGTCTAATCTTGAGATTTTGTGATCAGAAATGTCAGGCTCTGGAAGCGAAGTTAATGGAGCGCCAATTAGAAAATGGCCTGGTGTCAATGCTTGCAAGTCATTAGGATCGGAGGAGTTGGGAGTAAGTGGGCGTGAATTTAAAATAGATTCGATTTGAATCACAACTGTTGAAAGCTCTTCATAAGTTAAAGAAGCTTCTCCTAAATATTTCACTAATAATGTTTTTGCGGATTTAACAGCGGCCTCCCAGAGGCCTCCAAAGTGAGGAGAACGTGGTGGAATATGTTTCCAATTAATTCCCATTTTCAGACAACTTGAATTGATTGATGTTCGAGTTTCAGATGAATCAAGAAACTCTTGGAAATCTTTTAATTGGTTTCTTGCTCCAACAAAATTTGTGGCATTGTCACAGAATATGGTATGACATACACCCCGTCTTCCTACAAATCGCTTCAAGCAGTTTATAAAGGCTTCAGTGGTTAGGTTGCTTACAACTTCAATATGCACAGCTTTGGTAGAAAAGCATACAAATACTGCCAGATATGACTTCGTTGGAGTTTTTCCTCGGACGTTATAATGTGTTCGTATTGGTCCACAAAAGTCTACTCCTGTATAATGGAATGGTCGAGAAGGTACAATTCTTTCTTTAGGAAGGTTTCCCATTAACTGTTCGATGGATTTGGGCTTAGCACGGAAACATTGTATACATTTAGAGAGCACCTTGCGTGTTTCTCTTCCTACACTTAAAATCCAAAAGTGTTGCCTAGAGATAGATATAAGTGTTCGATGAGAAGCGTGTAGATGTTTTTTATGCAAGTGTTCTAAAAGTAAGGTTGTTACAATGTTGTTTTTTGGGAGTAATATTTGATTCTTGGATTGGCAAGGAATTTCAGCATTTTTAAGCCTCCCTCCTACATGTATCAACATTGTTGATTTATCAAAATATGGACTTAGTGATAACAACTTGGAATTATTGTGGAGAGGTTTTCCTGCCTGAAGTGCCTTGTACTCTTCGGGAAAGGCACCTATTTGCACGCTCCTCCACAAAAGAATTGTTCCCTTCTGGATGTCTTCCAAAGTTAAGGGACCAGTACTTTTATTTTCTTCGCAACGAGACTTAAAACTCATTATGAATTTGAAACAATGTGCAAAGATTTTTTGTAGTGTAAAGAATGAATTTTTATGATTAACTGAGGAAAGTAAATGATCTTGTATTGACAAAGTCAGTACCGTCTTAAGCTTTCGACGCCCAGGGATTTGTTCTGGAATTAAATACTCCAGTTGAATATTTGACGTCTCAGTTACTCTTAAAAATTCTGGACCATCAAACCAAATGGTCGATCTTATAAGATCGCGAATTCCTAATCCACGCGATATAATGTCTGCAGGATTTAATTCTCCTCTAACATAATTCCAATGATTCGAATCAGAATTCGATTGAATTTTTGCAACACGATTTGCAATGTATGTCTCCCAAGTATAGGATGGTGCCTTTATCCATGCCAAAACCGTTGTAGAATCTGTATAATAACTAACAGATGAAATTTTTCGACTTATTGTTGGAAGTATTTTTTGTACCAAATCCACCATTAAAACTGCCGCTTGAAGTTCTAATCGAGCTATGGTTGTCGCCTTTAAGGGAACGACACGAGATTTTGAACACAACAATTGAACAAAAACCTTTCCATCTTTGTCAATAGATTTTAAATAAATGCATGCGCCATAAGCACTTTCACTGCTGTCAGCGAATGCATGCAATTCCAATTTCGTTGCCGAATCTATTAAAACAAAGCGAGGTATATTAATTTCATGCAAAGAAGAAAATTCCGATAAATAGTTTAGCCACACAGAAGCCTGCTGTGGAGGCAAGTTCTCATCCCAAGAAATTTTGGTTTTCCAAAGATCCTGGAGAAATATTTTCCCTAGTAATGTTACTGGTCCTATAAGCCCCAACGGATCAAATAATTTTGCCAAGTCAGCAAGAACGCTTCGCTTTGTCACTTGTACATTACTGGGTGCTACATAATCGTAGCAAAATTTAAACGTGTCTTGGGTTGGGTCCCAAACCAAACCAAGTGTCTTAATCACCTCAGATTGATATATAGTCAACATTCTTTCTCTTTTTTTTATAGGAATATTTTCAAGAATGCTTGGATCATTTGAGCAGAATTTTGTTAAATCAAAGTTTCCTTCTCTTAACAATTTTATAGTTTCATCAAGAAGCAACTTGGCTTCGTCAAGATTATCTGCCCCGGTAAGGCAGTCGTCCACATAAATGTTTTTTGTTATGACTTTTGATGCATTAGGATACATATGCTGAAAATCGTTTGCTAATTTTATTAAGCATCTAGTCGATAAATAGGAAGCAGAAGCCGTTCCATACGTAACTGTGTTCAGCTGGTATATTTTTAACGTGCTCCTAGGATCTGACCTCCATAAAATAAGCTGATATGCTCTATCATTGGGATGAATCAATATTTGCCGATACATTTTGCTTATATCGCCAGTAAATACATATTTGTAAAGCCTGAAATTTGCAATTATTGAAAATAAGTCTGATTGGACGGTTGGGCCAACCATGAGGGTATCATTAAGTGAATACCCAGATGTCGTCTTTGCAGACGCATCGAAAACTACCCGGAGCTTCGTTGATGAACTCTCAGGTTTAATAACACAATGATGTGGAAGGACATAATTCGATTTTGGTATAAACCCCTCTGGAAGCGGAGTCATATGACCTAGACGTTCATATTCCTCCATAAAACTTATATAGCTTTCTTTCAACTCTAAGTTCTTCCCAAGTTTCCTTTCCAATGAATAAAAACGCTTTTTTGCCATTTCCATTGAACTTCCCAATGTTTCATTTGGTACCCTTTTAAAGGGGAGTCGTACTACGTATTGACCAAACGGTGTTATTTCCACGTGCTGATTAAAATGTTCTTCACATTTAAATTCTTCTTCACTGTAAACCTTGGATTCACCTTCGACATTTTCAATTTCCCAAAAAGATCGAACCAATTTATCTAGAGAGCTCAGACTAGGTTTTGAAACTGAATGACAGAAAGAATTGTGATTAGAATCTACAGTGCTTCCTGCTAGAATCCAGCCTAACTTTGTATTTCTCAATAATGGAAGGTTGCTTGAGATTTTAAATTCTCCTGGCAAAAGAAGATCGAAAAATATTTCTGCTCCTATTAGAAGGTCTATACGGCGAGAATTAATTGAATTAGGATCAGCCAGTAAAATGTTGGAGGGCAAATTCCAAGTTTGATTCTGCAGAGGTGCAGCTGCCAGATAATCACTTATTTTTGGCATTATACTGGCCTCAATTGTCCTTTTGAATGATGAGGTTCTGGATTCAAGTGAAAAACTTATAACAAAATTAGCCTGACTTTCCTTGCCTCCGATTCCGCTAATTGGAATATCCTTTCTTTGTTTTGGGTAACCTAATTGTTGAGCTAAAGCGGTTGTAATGAAATTCAGTTGTGAACCTGAGTCCAACATAGCGCGACGAGGGATACGCATACCGTTTGAACTTACAATATTAACGATTGCAGTGGCCAGAAAAACCTCACGACCTCTCAATATGACTCCTAACGATGTATTAGACAATGACCCTGAAGGAGACTCAACCACCCGACTAATATTATTATTATCACACTTACCAGAAGTTGTGTTTTTAAAATTAAAGTCCTTCTTTGCCGGATAATGGAGTAGAGTATTATGCCTCCCGGAGCACTTTTTACACCTTTGTTGCTGCTGACACGATGAAAAATGATGCCCTTGCAAGCAATTGGTGCATATTTGAAGTTTCCGCACCTTTTGATTGCGATCTTCAACTGAAAGAGATATGAATTTTTTACAATTAAAGATCTTATGATTATTTGATTTACAATATTGACAAGAAACTTCCCTAGAATTGTTTGAAACTATGGTTACCATCTTCTTCTTTTCGTCTGGCTTCACTGCCTCCAGAGCTTGGAATCTGCATTCGACAAATTCAAGTAGCTGCGTTAAAGTTGGACTGCTTCTTGGTGATTGTAGGGATTCTTCGAATAATATTCGGGTATCCTTATCCATTCTGTCCAGCAAAAGATGAACGATTATTGGATCCCATCCACTGGTTTTAAACCCGAGGTTATTGATGGCTTGTATAACCTCCTTTGTTGTATCATGAATCCTTTTGAGACTTTTGACGTTGTCAACTATGATGTTCTGTTGAAACAATCGATTCAATTGTGCACTTAATAACAGTCTCTTATTATTGAACCTGTCAACTAGTGTATTCCATGCCAACTCATAATTACTATCCGTGGCATGAAAATGTTGAATCAGGTTATGAGCATCTCCAGTGACGTTCGTTTTTAAGAAGTACAGTTTTTGTGCCGGTGCGATTGGTTGGTCGTGCACCATTTGCTTGTACAAGTCGAAGAACTGAGGCCAATTAAGATAACTTCCGTCGAATTTGGGAATCTCAATTTTTGGCAGTTTAATTGCGGCTGACTTCACTTGAGGCGGTTGACTTGTGGTTTCGTTAGCTAGATTGTTGTTGGGTAAACAGCTAATCCTCAAATCCAATTCGTCTTGAAGCTCAAAATAAAGCTCTATGTCGTCTACAGCTGCATCGTCTCCAAGTCGTTTGTATACACTGGTTATTTCCTCCCAATTAACCATGAGAGTTTTTAACTTTTGATGAAACTGCTGCGCTGAAGTTTCTCTCAAACTTGCTGGGCATTTATTTAATGATGCTTGGAAAATTTTACCAAGCAGTCGAAATTTATTTTCCATTGACATCCTGTTGACTTCTGAGGTCGGTTTTGATATCAGCTCTGCTGGGAGACTAAATTTTAGTGATGCGGTGGCAAGTTCCTTTGAAGGCCCTGCTAGGGGCTTGACTGCCGTTGGTCCTAGATCTTCATTTTTTGGCTTACGCTGAGGGGTGACTGCTGTTGGTCCTTCCTCCTTTTTCTGTTGCTTAGGCTGAGGGTTGACTGCTGTTGGTCCTTCCTCCTCATTTTGTTGCTGGGGCTGAGGATTGACTGCTGTGGTCTTTTCTCCAACTCCTTCGGCTTTTTTAGGATCCGCATCACTGAACCTTTTAATTATGTCATCTTTCAATGACTCATATACCTCTTTCACCTGGTCATAGTATCCTTTGGTGAAATACTCGTGTTCTGTGGCTTGCGGATAATTATCCCTTATCTCGCTGTCCACGTTATCAAAGGATTCCCACAATTCATTTAATTTAGCCCAACGTGCTTTTAAATATTGCACTGTCTTTCTATCTGGGCCATCCTTTTTGTAATTGCGGGCGAGATTACAAATCTCCGTTCCTACCAAATCTTGGTTATTAGTCAATTCGTTGATGGAAGGCATTTTTTAATAATTTTTCTTTTTATTTCCTTTTAATTGAATTAAATATTTTTATATTTTTAAACTTTTTTTTTTGACTCACTTCACCTTTTTTAGCACAAGTTCACTTTATTGTTTCTTATTTATTACAGGCAACTAAACTCTTTTAGTAAGTCCTGTCACGGTCGCCAAATGTTCATACAAAATTAAAACAGTAATTTATAAATTTTAACAATAACAATTTTTTATTTTATCAGTCGAGACAAGCGTTATGCGCTACGGTTAAACAATGAGTGCCGACCGACCAGAAAGTTTTCAGAGGGAAAACTAAAAATTGGCCAGTCAGCATAATTAAAATATCAGCGCGTGAGACAAAACATTGAACTTTTATTAAGGATCATATTTCGTCTGGTCTCACGCAGCTGAGGGAGTTAGGTGAAATAGGAGTTGTGGGATAGGTATAAATTTGGATTAATATGGAAATTTGGATTATTGTGGGAAATGATAAAAACATCACTTCCCATCGTGTCAGCAATTTAAATGTGATAATTTATTAGTCGGGTGGTTTTTTCTTAACAATAGCAGTTCAACTTTCGCTTCAGTTTTTTGGCTGCAAATCCGGCGTAGTATGCAGCAGTTCCTTTCTGGAGTTCTTTATAGAATGATTCTTCTTTGCCTATACATTTCGTCTCATCCGGGTGGTGTTCTAATTGATCATATACAAAATATTCATTAGTCCATTCCTTTTCTGCAGACGTTGGCTCAGTTCCGTCAGCTATTTGCAGCAGCGCTTCGGCTCTACCATCTTCGTATCCCGAATGCTCCGCTAAAGACCGAATCTCCAATTGGAAGGGTTCCGCTCGTATGAACCTCTGCTCTAGCGCACCATGGAGAACAAATTTTCTGCCACATAGGTGTTAAGATGTGAAAGCAGAAAATAGCTTTGCTCGTCAATTTTTAAGTGCTCCCACATTACTCTATTCCTATTCCACGTTGATATCCACTTCCTTGGGCTTCTAATTAAGTTTATGGTACCAGTGGACACTGATAATACCTGTTTGTTGGGGTTTTTGAATATAACTCTCCAGTATTCATGATATCAAAAAGATCATTCACCTTTTTAATGAACTTAGCTGTAGTCTCAGCAAGTTTCTTTTACTCCTCGGTTTTAAAGAAATTAATGCTCAGTGCGTACATCATCCCAGAGTACATAGTAGCACTAAAAACGTCCAAATTCCCCGAAGTCTGTGTACCCGTAAATGAAATCGTCCTCAATGATGTATTCTAGTTCCTTCTTTTCTTGATGGCCTAGTCAAAGTATGGCACGCATATTTTGTCCATCAGTGCCATGTCCTTAGCAGTTCCTTCATCCTTATGCTACATCCCGTAAACGGATTTCTGAATGCCATAGGTCAATGAGAGACTGTTAAACACAAATTTTCCCTTTCGGTGTCCACGGTGCGTAGTAGTAGAATCCCTCCATGTGGGCATCAAGCCCTTGTTGCGAGAAACATTTCCATGCTTTATCCAAATTGGTATTCGATGATCGGCTGGCAATTGGAAAAAAGAAAAGAAACCTATCATCTTTTTGTTCTTATCGCATTCAACATAACAACACTTAACCATTATGAAATTATAATATTTATTAATATAAAAGAATATAAGGTTTTAAAAAAAAATTAATTATTATTTATTATAAATAATATTTTTATTAAAGTTTCTGTTATAAAAAATAAATTTAAATGTATAATAAAGAATAAAACATTGTGTAAAAATAAATATATTTAATGAAATAAATAACTGGAAAGGAAAAACTAAACTTAAAAAAATTACTCGTAACTTAACCGAGCATTATCTGGAACACCCTGTTATAAATATTATATTTGCACCAAAACTAAATTACACCTTATAAATACAAAAGATTTGCACTTCCAAAATGCACAATAAAACACTGTAACAATAAACACTTGGAAGTGTAACTTCACAAACAAATTATAATATAAGCTAAAAATTGTAGATATTATTATTTTTTTTCTTCAAATAATGATTGATTCGCACAATTTTGAAAATGAAATCAATTACCTGTAGAAATAAAAAATACATTAGAAAAAAAAACAATTAGCGAAGTACATTAACATTACCAATTGTGTAATGGTGTTGCCGAGGATGCTGGTCAAGGGTCGCATAGTGCATCCTTTCATTGATTGTATTATTCCAATTCATATACAAAGGTACAAGTACGGCAGTAATATCGTTGTCAAGGATTTTCTGCTTAGTGACTTGGATAGGGCGGAAGCGTTTTTGTATATCCAAGAAACCCGGAATTTTTCACAATCGATAGAGGTTGATAATCCATGGCTATCATATTCAGCAAGCACTTGTCTACTTTTTTCTTATCATTTTGTGAAAAGTCTTTTTCTTTGATTCCATAAAGCTGCATTTGTTTTCTTTGACTTACTATTCGCAATCCCTGAACATCTTTTGGAGAAAATCTTTTACTGGAACTAGTTCCAGCAATAATCCCATCTGTTGAAGTTGTAGGATCGGGTTAGAAAATAACATTAATATTTTGATGTTGACCAACTTTATCACTATTCCATTACAAAGGATGTATGTATTCGCAACAGATGTTGTTTGAAATTTGTTTGGAATTTTTGTTTCATAAAGTTTTTAAAAAATATTAGTCTAAGAGCCCACAGAAAATTTTGGTTTGTGAAAGTTAACCGAAAAGGATATGAATGGAAAGCTGTTGCAATTCCTAGTCGGGGCCTTTGTGCGAAATAGCGGGCCAAAAAATCAAAACAAAATTATTTTGGGAATAATAATGTTCACTAAAAATAAATAAATAGGAAAGAAGCTTTTCCCCAACAATTGGAAAGGAGCAATTTTATATCCTTAATTCTTCGTTTGGAGAGCAGCGTTAAAAAATGAAGATATAACTTTGTCTCCAGATCGAAATGGTTGGAGACAAACAAGATTCTTTCCATTTAAACTAGTTCGATGAAAAGGTAACACCAGATACTTATGAAGATTCTACAGACATGTGTTGCGATTTTTCAGACGAATGCGACTTCCATACCTACAAATGGACTTCATTTCACTCGCAAAGCTAGTTCTTAAAACTTTTATATTTAGTTTGAATTTTAGTTACCATTTTTTCTCATTTTTAAGATGAATGTACATGTACAATGTACATTATATTATGTTAACTGAATAATATTCATGTATAAATGTAGTTAAGTACTTTTTCCGTTTTCTAATAAAAACATTAAACAATTTTTTTTTAAATAACTTTAATCATTATTTTGTTTCAATTTGGTTACAAAGATAATGGTAAACCGTTCTTTATTCATTCTTCATTGCTTCAATGTTCAATTTGGATGTTTCTCAGATTGATGAGAAAAAGTTAAAATACTCATTGCCAAAAGAAAAAGAAAAGGTTCGATATATTAAAGAACAAGAACGATCTATACCACATTCATCTTACATCAACCAACAAGACTTTGAAGTACCCCCAATCGCAATACGCGTACCTCAACGTCTTCTCAACAAATCACTCCATTCACTTTCCCAAAACGTCCTTCAACTTCAGCCTCAGTACGAAAAATAACTTCACCGACTTCCAATCAAATAACATTACAAAGACTACAATGAATTTAAATCTATGTTAGGAAACCCATATCTTTAAGCTACAATTAGATGAACAAATAGTAAAAACAATAGTATCTATGGTTGAGGACCAAGAATTTAAAAAGTTTGTTGAAATGCTAAATCCAAGTAACCATAGCTACCTCCAGAAAAACAGTTTCAAATGCCTTGATACGTTGACTTTATCAAAAAACAAAGGCAAGAGTTCAAGATGCGTTAGAAACTGTTCCAACTGTGTGTGTCACAACAGACGCATGGACTTCTATTACACAGCAAAGTTATATTGGAGTTATTGTCCAGGTCCACTTCATTGATAAAAAACATTTAATATAATTTATCCCTTGAATCACGGTTCCTTGGATGAATTCCTTTGGACGAAAGCCATATCTACTATCATCAACTGGGAAACACGTTTATTAATGCTTCCAATATTGTTGGCACTATGAAGTCCAAAAAGTGAAACCATTTACCTTGCTTTGCTCATAGCCTAAATTTGGTTGTAGGTGAAGGAATTGGTAGTGAAAAATATTGTTGCATTTTTCAAAAAAGTTTCAAAAGCAACGGTTTAGCTGTTGAGCATGGAAAGGGAACTCAATTTGCCAGAACTTAAGTTAAAGCAATGATACATAATGCGGTGGAATTCAACATTATGAAATACTGAAGAAGAGTAAGAAAGATCTTCAAAATTTTTCATTTCATTACGGAACAAATGTCGGCTGAAAAAAATGTTACAATTTTAAAAACTGCTCATGATCAAAACAATTAAATCCCATCTAAATGAAATAGTGTTGAAAATAATAATGAAATCGATATAATAATAATCTATATATTAATACGTTAAGCATTTTCTTGTAAATCCTTTTTATACTTAAACCCAACGGAGGATAATAAAAAATATACCATTTAATTAGAAGTGCCATCAGAAAAGATTATGTGCATCGGTCAACTATATCCGTGTAAAAATAGACATATGTGAAATTATAGCGTAACCGACTCCCCTTGCCCATATCAGCAGCAAATTTTATTTGAGCCCAGTAAGAGAAAACTCTCTTAAATTTTTTGTCCTATGGGCCAGGAACAGGGATGGCTGAACTGCAACATTTTTGTTTACATTATTTGCTACGTAGTTTATGTAGTCAAACGTAGTTAATGAAACAAATTGTAGCAAATGTAGTTATAAATGTCAAATGATCTGTTCACCATTTTATTGAAATTTTATTTGTTCTCTGGTTTAACTATGTATGCATGTGGAAAACGTTACAATTCGTAGTAAAACAGTGTAGTTTATTCAATTATTATTATTCAAATAGGAAATGTAGTGCAGTTAATTCAGCCAACCCAGGCCGGGGTAGACAAAGTTTCTTAAAATGTAATAATTGCACAGTTATCGATCTTTTTTCTTTTTTGTTTTGTTTATTGTTTGATAAATAAGCGGAGTAAAGAGTGTGGAGATATGTTTCGTTTTCATGTAACAAAAACAGATGGTCGAATTTCGATCACAGGCGATAACTAGTATGTATAAAAATATCTGGACAAATTAACGAAATCAAAACTTTTCAACGCATCAAAAAAATTTGCTTCCTTATCGTGTTTATGAAGGAAGAGAAGTTGTGAAAAATAAAAAACCCGAAGCTGCTACATGGAAACGAAAAGACAATAGGAAAGTGCTTGTCATCGTATCGAAACAAAATTCAACTGTCAATCCGAATCTTCTAGACAAAAGTAGCCATTCCCTTAAAAAGATTTTACGCAAATTACGGAAAGTTACCGCCAAGGAAAAATGTGTACCTAAGTATTAAAACTGGAGGAGGAGAGTCTTTTGTTTTAAACCGCCATACTTTTCAGAATTTTGATTCTTGATTGATGGAGGATAACCCTAGTAATGGAAAAAACAACTGGAGCAAATATAAGCCTTCTACGTTTCGGAAAAGTGTACATTACCTGTGTATGTACATATGTACATCCTAATTAAAAAAAAACTCTAGTATATTCGTCTAGTGATTTGAATGAGTTCAGTAGGTACATCATCTGAAGTGAATAAAGAAAAACCACGAAATGTAGTAACATTTAGAATACAGTGTTCAGGAAGCAATTTGATAACATTGATCTTCTACTTCTCACATTTTTCCGATCTTCTTACGATCCGAAAAAAATAAAATTCTCATACGGATAGATACTGTTCTCGGGATCCGAAAATTTCGGATCTCTCTAGGAACGTATTAAATGATTTTCTTTTCCTTTTTTTTCATTGGTGAGATATCGAAAAAATATTTTGTTCTCTCACGAATAGAAATTGAAAATATCCGAAAAGGATCGGAAAAATTATTCATTGAATGTGTTTAGCGGAGTTAAGTTGTTTTTAAACGCTATTGTTTTCAATTTTTTAATCACTGTTCTTAAATAATTTATTCATAATGGGACGAAAAAAGAATTTGAATTAGAAAAGTATACCTATATCTTTTGAACAAGAAACAAATATGTAGGTACTTCAACTTGTTTGAGATGTGAAAAAAATTGAAAGGAAGTCAGAAGAAACATTAAAAGGCATTTTACTAAAATACATGGTGTCAGTTTTGATGAGGATGATGAGCCATCGGGAAGTGGAAGTGTAGTAATTTCAAATTCAGTTCGGAGAGAAAAAAAATTATCCGTGTGCTTTGACACGAACAAGAGTGATTTTTTTCAAATATCTTGTCGGCCTAGTCACTGTAAAATCAAAATTTTGAAACCTTACGAAAGGCTTTTTGATTCTAATTTAAATTCAAAAAATATAGTGGAAAAAATAAGTGAAGCAGCTTCTGACATAAGGCTGATAATTGGACAACTTGGAGAAGAAGCTCGAAATAAGGATATAAAGCGAGAAAGTTACTCAAGAAAATTTTCGAGGCATCAAAATATGGAAGACATTTTTCATAACCTATTGGTTTCTTTTGATCCATTATAGTAGTTTGAAAAAAGCTTTTTTTTTATTTATTTATTTTTTCATAAAAAGCATACAAATTTATAGAAATCACACATATATGAACAAATGAAGTTGTTATAGTTTTAGTTGCCTAAATCTGATGAATGAACGCAATAATTTAATATATAACACATAAAATAAATTTTGGGCATGATTTTGGATTGCGTCTCAGTTTTTCTTCCCATTTAAAGTGAAAATAAAAACAAAACAATAAATAATTTAATTTGGTAAAACTTGTTGCAAATGTAAGTAAATGTTAAAATCCTATTTTAAGTATGTTATGGAATGAAATATGTATAGTATATATAGAAATCATTCAGATTTTGCCAAGTCGTTCTCGACAAAAAGTAGCAACTACATTTTTGTCTCATAGGGTTCTTTGGTACAAGCTAACGAAAACGTTAAATTCAAGTGGACCACCATCAAAAAGTAGATCACACTGGAAAAGAATAATATATATTCGATCATGATCTATTTGATAAGAAGTAAATAGAACTGCAACTGGGAAATCTTTCTAAAACAATGGGTTGAAACATAACTACTGCGTAGAAGTATGATCGATAAAAATAATGACCTCGGCCTCCAACACATCTTTTCGGACTGAGGATTGGCCGCTGTATAAATATTCGAATGTCGAAAGCACAAAAACTACTCGTAGTAGATTAGTATTAAAGTAAAGTTAATTTCCTAAGTTAAATTTTTTATTTTGTCTTAAACAGGGTGTCCAATAATTCGTTTTCAAGACTTTTCCACCAAAAATCATATCCTAAAGTCATCTTAAGATTTATTGACTCTACAACTACTGATTTTTGATTTCTAGTACAACACATTTTTTTGGCATAAACTATAGGCTTATCCGTATTCGATAAAAAACATGTTAATATTCCCAGCCGTAAGCCATAATGTTTTCTTGATGCTTATTCTCAACAACAAATTTTTTAATTAAAAAGAAATTGTATACATAATAAGAGATTGGAAATCAAAAATTGTTGGCAGTAGTCAGTAGTATCTGGCATGTTTTTTATGAACAAAAAATTGTTTCTTATCTGCACAAATTAGTGAGATTTTCTTTTTGTTTTTTCCAAACAAGAAAAATATTTAATCGTAGTAAGCGCATATAATTTTAGTACTTGTTACGTCGTCGGCTTACAAGCAAAACTGACCAACTGCAAAAAATTGTCTATTATTAATATCAAGTATAATAAAAAATCGAGGAGAAAATTCTGTTAAAACTGCCTATCTGATATTTTGCCTACAAATATGAAAGCTAGTTTCAATTGTTGGTTGACTATCTGCCTTCATGTACAAAAAATTCAGGAAGAACTGACCAACTTCAGATAGTCAATTTTTCCAGAAAAAAAATCAGTTTTTTTTAGGAAGAACTGACCAACTTCAGCACTGTAAACGAAGTCTCATTATTCTCAGACACCTGTTCTGGCCAAAACAGAAACCAGTACATTGCAGCATTATTTATCTTTGTTGTTAAGAATACGAATTTGGACATTGTGCAGCATAACTTTTTAGAATCGGGTCACTCGCATATGGAAGTAGATTCCATGCATAGTGCTATCGAATCTGCCATGAAATTCGTCGAAGTATTTACCCTGCACGACTGGGTTAACATTTTTAAAATGGCACGTTCAAAGAAGAAACAAGTACCACCCTATGAGGTCACAGAACTCTTTTACGGGGACTTTAAAAATTTAAAAGAGTTGGCCAAAAAAATGGTACAAAAATCGATGCATTGATGAAGATGGTAACAAAGTTCAATGGCTTAAACTTAAATGCATGCGTTATGAGAAAATGTAATGGTGTAATCAAATTTAAATACAATTATGGGGAAAAATTCAAGACTCTAAAAGTAACTGCTTCCAGACAATTGAGGGAGACCAGTACTCCAGATACTCTTACTGCTTTATATACAAAAGAAATCCCAATATCTGCAGCAAAAAAAAGGACTTAGAGAAGCTTTGTACAACTGGAGCCATTCCTAAAATTTACCATTCCTGGTACAACAATTTACCTTCCTCTGCAAAGACAGATCAACACCAAGAAGCAGCATAATGTTCTGAGACAGAATCCGACTTCGATGAGTAACACTTTTATCTTTTACGATCTTCTATTTTTAGCATTATCAACCTTGTTCTCAAACAAATATTCCAAATATTTTCTGTTTTATTGCTTAATAAAGGTTACAAATTAAGCTGTTTCTCATGTTTCAGTTATAGACTTGACGTAGACAGTAACTGCCTATGTTACTCTTGTCGGAAACTTAATTTCAGGAAAAAATTGACTATCTGCTGTTTTTTAACAAAACAATAGGTTTAACCAATTATTTTTTAATTTTCAGCTAATCCATCATATTGTGTATATTTTTGATAACAGTATAAAACAAAAACTAATAGAGTAGCAGTTTTTTTCATAAATTTACAAGAATTTAAAGAAAACAAAAAACTTATTTTGCAATTTCTCGCAAACTGAATTTTTTCAGATAGGCAGTTTTGCTTGTAAGCCGACTATATCGGGGCAGTATTATCACACAACCCATTTCCTTAACAGAATTGGTTTCCCGGTATATGATACTTCTTTTTGTTTATTTTATGAATAATCTTTGAATTAGCTAAAGCATAAAAAGGCAAAAAAGTGTTTGTTCAAAAAGTACAAGTATTTCACAGATCCTGATAAATTTGATATGACTGAAAAGCCATAATTGTGGAGATGTGCAGAATATACCCACTTTTGACACGGATTGACACACTATGTGTCATTTTGGTTTTTGCACTAGCTAACATTATACAATTTAAAAAAAAATATGTATATAGAAAAAATGCTTTCTCCTTCAATATTTTGGATCATTTTTTTTTTAAATTAAGAAAGACGTTTAATTTCGACATTTGGGGATACTAGTACTTTTTAAAGGCTATCTGCTGCTACAGTTCTGATTTTATCGACTAAAACTCCTTACAATAATTACAAAAAAAGCAAATAATTCCAAAATTTTCAAAAAACAAATCTCACACCATGACCATAAAGTCAATGGTTATTTTCGATCTCTGGTATACATATATTGAATATAAAACTACAAATACATATGTATACACACTGCCATGAACTTTTCTTTTATTATGTAGGTAAAAGATTCAAATTCTGCAAAATTTGTCACACAGACTTAAAGATAACTATGGTCGTAAAAAGAATCAAACGTCACTCAGAGTCAAGAAAACATATAAAGGATTATATAATAACACCTTGGACAATGAAAGATTCAAAATTTCATCAAGAAGAAAGGTTTCTGAAGCTGAGATGAAACTTAGTCTCTTTCTCGCGGAACATAAGTTAGCATTCAATATAATGGAACATTTGCCATGTCTTATAAAATCCATTTGCAGTAACTCCGAAGTTGCAAAAAATATTCATTGCAGTCGCACTAAAGCTGCTGCGATTATAACATGTTTTATAACCGGTGCACAAAATTTTGAAAATGTTTGCTTTATTAATGAGAACAAATAAGTTTTCTATTATTATTGATGAGTCTACAGACGAAATGTTTATTTTATGTGTTGATATAAGAATGTCTAACGATTTTAAAATTCAAAATTTTTTTATAATTTGTTTACAGATGATAAAACAATTTATAAGATTTTAGTAACTAGTTTTAATGAAAAAAATAATGATTATAAAAATAATTTAATAGGATTCACAGAAAAGAAAATGATTCACAGAGGTATTAGCCAACGTTTATGATAAAAAATATAAACATTCAGATTAAATTTTCGATTATTTTTATAGTGAACAAGAAAATGCAACTTATAAAGATGAAGAAATTGCTAGTTGTTCCAGAAACACAAGTTCTTCGAAAAGAAATGAAATCTCTTCTAGAACCCGGTATGATTAATTCGCACAAAAATGTGCATGTACATAAATAATAATAAAGTTCATTTTTAGAGTAAATTCTATAACAATGGATATTGAACAAGAAGAGCTTAAAAACCCAAAAAGATATAGTAATTTTCGGCAAGAATGGCTGACAAATTTTCCATGGTTGTCAAACAAAAACAGTAAATGTTTTTGTAAAGCTTGTGATAGGACTCTTGTCAATCACTTAAGCCACATTAAAACCCATGAACAAACAGATTCACACATTCGAAATGTTGCTACAAAAAAAAACCAAGTACAACTTGAGCCGTTTCTGAGTGAGGAAAAGTGTCAATTCCTTGAGCAAGTGCGCTTATCGGAGCTTACTTTGGTTTTTTTCTTAATACAGCATAATCTTCCTTTTTTGCTAATGGATTATCTACCTGAACTACTAAAGGTATGTTGTCCAGATTCTAAAGTTGCAAAATCCATCAAGTGCTGCAGGACGAAGGCAACGGAATTGGCGAACGTTTTGGGCAAGAAGGCTAAAGAAAAAATCGTTTCGGATCTCCAATCAGTGAAGTTTTCTTTGGTTGTTGATGAAACGACCGATTTATCAACAAAAGAGTGTTTAGTCTTGGTAGTCAGGTATGTAGATAACATTTCCAAACGCATACACGATCGTTTTTTGGGTTTGATCGAAATGTTTCAAACGGATGCAGAAAGTATTTCTCGCTGCATAAAAAAGCTTTTTGAGGAAAACAATGTACCATTAAACAACTTAATATGACTGGCCACGGATGGAGCCAGTGTTATGGCTAGTGAAATAAATGGGGTACAAGCAAAATTGAAAAAGAGATAGATTTCTTTTATATGAAATGTACTTGTCATTCCCTTCATCTGTGTTCGTCCTATGCATGTAAAAAACTTCCAGCAAAAATTGAAAAATTTTGTAGGAATATATGTATATAGATTTTTTGCATAGATTCCAAAAAGAATAAACGAATTAAAAGAATTTCAAGATTATTTCAGCGTGAAGCCACATAAAATACTTGGTATTTCATTTACAAGATTAGCTTAGAAAATGTCATCAATCGTATAATTTAGCAGTGGGACGCGCTAAAACTTTATTTTATTTCAAGCTATTTAGAAGTAAATGGCATTCACGCAAACGAATTGGCCAATTTAATTCCTCTCGTATATACTTAAAATAATTAATGATTTGAACAAGGAATTTCAATCCTAATGAGCTCGATTACCTTATCTCTATGAACACCTGGAATCTAATTTAAAATTAATAATGAGTAATTATGTATATTAAAAATGATGTTATAAGAAATAGTTCTCTTGGAACAATTGATTATAAAGATACAAATAATTTTTTACCGATTGAAGACATATTTTCGGGTAATAAAGCTGAGGCATTTATTTTAAAATGTAATATGGCAAAATCAAATCAGATTTTGATTAAATCAAATATAAGAGTTATTAGAACAAATTATGTCTAGATTTGATTTAAATAATACACATCATAACGCCGCAAAAAGTTTTGTCTAATCAAGAATTATCAATTGTGCCCTTGCTTTCTGTTTTTGCATTTTTAACTGAGGATCCCGAAGCTGTTGGAATGCAGTGGAAACTTCTTAGATTTTCCAAAACAAATGTGAGTGAAATGATGGAAATCAATGAATTCTGGGTCAAAATTAGTGAGTTTAAAAATGGATTGAATGAAATCTGCTTTAAAGATTTAACAAAGTTTATTTTTAATTTGCTAACCTTTCCTCATAGTTCGGCAGCAGCTGAAAGAAAGTTTTTTGAATTGTCTTTAATTAAAACAAAATTAAGAAATAAGCTCGGTTTTAATTCTATTAACAGTATTATGCTTATTAAAGAATTGGCTCCCGACAGTAATAACGATTCATATTTTGTGTGGTCAGCCAAAAATGTATTTTAAAGTAGTTTTAAATGTGTCTGGTTGTATTTAAAAGCTAATTTTGAATTCATTTGTGATTTTTATATTCAGTATCAGTATTATTTGGACATTTCATATAATTTTAAAAATGTATTTGAAGTTCAACAATATTTTATTTTTTGGTCTTAAGGTTTAACAATAATATTTAATATGAACACTGAAGTCTGATATTTTATGTTAAGGTGTTTAGTTTTTAGTAGGTAATAATATTTGTTACCTTATATTATCTTTAGTTTTTTTTTAAATAATTTATTTATGAATTTAATAAATAATTATGTGATAAATATGTGAAATACTATTTTTTGTTTTAGTTTTAAGTTTCCTTAGTAGGTAATATTTATTAAATACGTGCTGTGATTTAAAGTTTTATCTTTTGTTTTATGTTTTAGTTTTAAGGTTTTGTTTTGTTGCACTAAACCTAATAGGTATTTTGTTTCTATTAAAAAATAATAAACATGAATTTCTTTCAAATTCTTTTTGAGGTATTGTCTTTTTTTGTCTTTTGGTAGGCTTAGCACATAATTGGTAGGTTTTTAAAAAGTATTTGGTAACTTTTTTTAGGGGGAGCGGCAACCGTGGTTCCAATTTGCCTGAAGAAGTCAAGATGTTTATAAAATGTTTCGAAGATTTATGTCGAGATGTTTATAATTACATACAAAATAGTCCTAAGAGAATTGCTGCTTTTAAAAACGTTCAAAATATTTTGGAAATAAAATCAAAAAAAATTTTGCATTATTCCCAGACTTGTTGGCTTTCGAGATTAGAAGTTGTTAACTGTATTCTTGTGCAATACGATGCTTTGAACGCATACTTTACTGAAGCAACAAAAACCGACAACTTAATATCAAGCAAAACCATTTTGAATATGCAATGATCTTGTTCATTGTAGGTATTTATGTTTTCTAAGTTTTGTGCTACCATTTTTTACTAAACTAAACAAATGTATGCAATCAGATAAACCTAAAAAGCATTAAAGTCACTGTTAAGTTGCTACATTAAACAAAATTATATCGACACCACAAATATCAAAAACATTGATTATGTTAATCCAAGAAATCAACTTTCTTATGATAAAATGTATTATGGTGTAAAAGTAGCAGTTTTTTTGGAAAAAAATTGACAAAAAAATTGTTCAAAGTTTTCAATGCCGTATATATATTTAAGGTTTAATTTTAACAGCGGTGTCTTCAAAGACATTTAACAAAAATTTTCAGTCGATCTTACTGAAGATAGTTATTAGGAGATAGATAATGAGCCGATATTGACTTGTAATTCAAATAAAAAAGCTAATGAAAGAGTCAATGACATTGAAGAATTTTGAAAATTTATTGGTCAAATTAAATTGGCCGATGATAGCATTCGAAATATTTTCACTACCACATTCGTCAGCCAAGGATATTTTCAAAAATAACAAAAACGAAAATAAGAAATAGACCAGAAGTAGATTCTATTCTTGGACTTATTCAATCCAATGACCTCGCGAAAAATCAAAGTCACAAAGGCATTGTTTGATAAATATTTCAGTAAAATTTCTAACCAATAAACATGTTTAATAATGTTCATTAGCGTGATTAAAAAGAAATGTCAAAATTTGATCATTAATATTCAATAATATTTTGTTTATACATATGTACATTCTGGTTTTTATCGCTAGCTGTTGTATGTATCATGTACCTATCTATGTATGTCTTTACTTATTCTTATAGAAAATTGAATGCTCTACAAAAAAGGTTTAGATAACTTTTCAGACATCAGACTTTTTTAACGTCAGATAACATATTTTCTTACCCGTTTTAGTGACGCCCGGCTTATCTTTTATTTAAAAAAAAATGACAAATCTAAAACTGTATTTATAATCGTAAACTAAACCAGCTGATTTGCACAACTGTTCAATTTAATTGGTTTAAGGAATTTTCGATAAGAACTTCTATCTAAAATGATTAGATAATCAAAATAAAAGAAAAAGATCACAAAATTAGGATACTTCTCAAAAGGTAAGTCATTTTACCTACAATTTGCAGACTAATTAAAAAGAGTTGTTAACTAACTCTAAACTCAGTGAAAGGAATTAAAAATAAAAACTAAGGCAAACCAATCGGCTTTCAAAAAAAGTAGAACTGCCAGAGGAGGGAGACCACAACCAAAGTCTCCTGATTCTGAAGAGGAAAGTCGCATAACGCTCATCCCTCATTAATTTAAAATTACTGAGAACGAATTTGATTGTGATTTTTGGAACTTCAATGGTTTGTATCTTACAGAGCAAATTTAATTGAGTACGCAAAACGTTTCCCCTGTGGCTGTCGATACTCTTTCCAAAGCCAGAACCAGTTGGTCGAAAAACATATTTGTAAATGTAATAATATCTGTTCAACTGAAAATGTTATACCTTATATTCAAAACAATTTTCAGTTTTTCTTTTTTTCAGGAAAACATTTCACCAGGACAGTGATGAAGTGGAATTATGGGAACTGGAAAATACCGGCATTGTTTCTTCACTGTGCCATCTAACTTCTTCTCCCGAAAAAGCGCCCAAAGAAGTTTTATTTTTATGTTGATTCTTAGATTTCTAATTGTTATGTTTTTACTAAATTAAATTCCCTTTTCAAAGTGTTTCTCTTATAAGCTTTTCGATACGGCAAAAAATTGTAGATCCCCTTCATCACTGCCAATGTTTTCACAAGGGAATGGTTAGGAATTTTAAGTCATGAAGTCTGAGTTTGATAAGAGCATTTTCACTACCAAATTTTGAATTCTTGGAACTGGCTAAGTTGTAGAAAATAGTTTTAATGTGAATTGAATGTTGGCTACAGTTATAATTCAAGTCCCATAATACAACGAAAAGAATGGCTTGAAATTTACAAATTTCTCTTCTTGGTTTTTGGATTGGATTAGCTTCATCTGAAAAGGTCTTACAGAATCTTAAATCACCTATTCATTTTACTAAAAATTAAAATTTTACAAAAAATTCAAATACCTAGAACTCCTCTTCAAATGAAGACTATACGATATTCTTTCCTTTATACGCATGCATTGTAGGTCGCAATACAAATTCAAGTCCCAGTCCAATCATTATTTTCTTAATCCCAACTGAGGGCCATAAATCAATAATTCCCAATCACCGATTGTATCAAATGTCATAAACCATCAATAACTGATTATTTCGAAAACAACACACACAAAAAAATATAAAATAAAATAAGAACAGGATTTTGATTTAATCGCCTCTCATAAGATGCATCACGGTTTCTTTCGGTCGTCCACGTCCCATTGCCATCTATAATGTACCATCCAGCATCATCAGAGCGAGCTGCCACATTCTTATCTGCTTCTCTGGTTGGATACCCAATATTGGCTTAATTCCCACGACATACTGACATGAGTCCTTTTATATTTTTCACTCTTCTTCGTACCGTACTGTGACATAAGGCCGCCATCGCCATAGAAACCGAAATGTCATAAGCCCTCCACAAGACGAGTCCGATAGGCTAAGATGATGTTAAGAAGATTTTCGTTCCAACTCTCAGAAATGCACAATCCATAACCAAGCAGGACACATAGCAACCGGACAGCCACTATCGCTACGCTAAGTATAGGGGAAGCAGAAGTAAACCACCGCCTGCCTGATCGCCAACCGGCTGGACACGACTCACGCAGTCTGTTGCATCAAATCAGATCAAGAGCCCCAATGGAACAAAGAGCCACCACCACACCAAATCGAGTCACATCCAAATCACAAAACGAGGCAAATAAAAACAAAATCCACACAAAACCCGAACCCGAACCTGAACCTGATCCGACGGACGGACGGATGGACTTGGTCTTGGAGTTTGACTATGTGTGGTGCAACGATGATGCCCTGAGGTAGGTCGTCAATTTAATCCTGCACCGGCAAATAATGTCGCTTTTTTCGAAATAATCTCATTCAACGTGCTACGGATTGATTTTTCCTGTCTTGGAAATTCCATTGCCTTTATGCATCCCTCTTTTGGTTGTTGTTGGTGTTTTTTGGAGGAGATGTGTCCAACAACAAGTGTGCTCCAGTTAAGTCTCCGTGCAAGATTTTGGTCACATCAACTTGGGATGTTCCTGTGCTTGCAGCTCTTATTGCCGTCTTTTGTGACACATTTCTATAATTTTGTGGTTGCCAGAGTTGGTTGAATTTTTTGAAAAAAAAAACATTCGTGCTGAAGACTGATTGCCAAAATTTATCTGACAGTTAAATGAGATAAATATCTAAGTTAAAGAAAATTCCAGTAATCAAAAGGTTTTTGATTAGTACTGAACATACAAAAATCATCATCATCATCCAATATGACTAAAGCTAACTACAGCCGACTGTCAGATAACCTAGTATTGTCATTTCTGTCAGTTCTCTAAAATTAGCTGCCAATGAGTCCCATATAGTCAAATACCCTTCCAATAAAAAAAATGTTAGTTCAAGCAATTGTCTGATTTTGTCTTTAAACTGAAAATTATCTTACATTTTTGAAACAGCTGTCGGGTGAAAATTATCAGCTAAGTCGTTGACAGGTATGTCAGGTCAAATAAATGTTTTGTTTTAAGTTCCTAAAATATTGACAGTTTGAACTACAATACTGATATTTTGCTTGTGAATTCATGTGACGAAAAAGGTAAAGGTGACGAGACAGCCGAACTTATGTCTGAAACCCGGGATGTCCTGGGGAAACAGAGACGTCTGCGAATATAAACGATTGACTAATTAAACGAAGAGCTATCTATTCTGACCTTTAAACTAATTTTTGGACAAACTAATCTAGCTCACAGAATTTTGTTACTCTGCTCTGTTCTATGCAAAGTGGGTCAGAAGTCCACATTGGAAGAGCAATGTCTGTTTGTACGAGTTTGGCAACAATGATTCCAAAATGTATCCCAGCATTTTCCTACCACTCACTGATCCTCACTGCTATGTATAGAGGGCGCATATACACATGTTTGTATGTGAAGTGGACCTGTCAAATTAAATGATCCCAAACTGTCCTTAGCTGACATATTTGTTCTTTGGGTTCTTATAAATTTCAATCCAAATTAAGTTGACATTTCTCCTGGCATAGTTTATAGGTGAATTAAGCTGTACACGAATCTCATATATTCATGAACTTACTCCAGAATCTCAGGGTCTTCGAATTAGACCTAATAAATGTAGGTAGACCTGCTACTGCTCCCCCATATTTTTCAATCCAATCCGACCCAATCGAATCCAATTGCGAAGGCCTTGCAGACGACGACGCGACCGTTCAATGATGATTCGGAGAAATATGGATAAAGGATAAGAACGTCAATTATTTTATAGAACTGCAGTGCACATTCATTTGTTAAACCTTTTACGATCTTCTTTTCCATTCAGTCCTGGATTAGGGATCTGGGATCGGATTGCACTCGTATATTGAATATTTCGGGACGGATTAAGGTATATCGGTTGGTTTGCTTGGTACTACCCCATTGATTCATTGAGTCTGGTGGTTATTGTTATATTGGTTGATGTGACATTTGTTTGAAGGGAATCTGTTTCCATCGGTTTGTCGTCCCTACGTTGTCGGATGGATGAGATCTTTTGAGCATTGGTCATCATTTGTGCTGAAGAGAGTAATGATGAAGTACACAGGAAATCGACAAGTCTGTCAGTCAGTCAGTCAGTTTTGATGTGGTTGTTACTACAACTCGAATTATTGCTGATTGGTTACTGTTTTGTGAATGGTATCAGTTTGAGGCTTTACCGGTGACGTTTTCGTTCGTTTAATATTTGAATTTGCAATCAATGTTTGTCAAGTAGGTAAGTAAAGTACACTGAATGAATTTACCACTGATATTAGTGAAATTTATAATATTTATAGAATCGCTGTCGAAAACTAGACACCAACTGATCTAACCTAAAACAGATTATAAACGGACCTTAATTTTGACGTTTGTAAATGTCAAAATGTAACATAGTTGCAGTCCAAGAAAGAAGTTGGAATTTGTAAAATCGCGCTATTTTTAAAAAATAAATCAACTAGTTTTGATTGCAAAAGCGGGATAATAAAAATAATGATTATAAAAAACGGTGTTTTAAAAAACGGGATTATAAAAAGCGGGATATCGTATCCAACCCATTTAAAATATATATGGTGAGGTAGGTGCAAGTTTACTTACTTACTTACTTAGGTCCTCAGACCTACGAAGTCAGTTGGTGTTCCCTAGCGGGTCATAGGGCAAGCTTAAAGATTCTTAAATTTTTGGTTCTGATATTTTTTTACAGTGCATTTTCGAAACGGATCCTGATCTTGGAAAATTCAAATTTACGCAAATGGATTGCATTGTGGTTGGTAAATTGGACAATTTGGTTATGTTGTAAATTGTTAAAATTAAATTGGACAGACTTGTTGATTGGCGATTGTAGAGATTTGTTTGGAGTGAAGTTTTTGTAAATCTAGAAAATATAATTCTTGAGCAAAGTACTTCGACATTTTTTTTTTGTCTATGTAGAACTAAATTACTAAAGAATTTCATGCTAAGATTAAGGAAGATCTTATAAATTTTAAACGAGCATATCTTTGTACCTAGTAAAGTATTGTTTATCCATGTGACGTGTCATTTCCCTTACAATACAAACAAATTTTTGTTAAATTTGCTTTATTTGAAAGTTTGTGCTGGTATCGAATATTTGAACTGGTGAACTCGATTTTGATATTTTGGGATCAAATGTTTTCCAAAATTTAGATCGCTAAGCCGAAACCAAAAATGTTTTGTCTTAAAAATCTACAAAATGGCAATTTATTAAGTGAAATACATTTGTTAAAATTAATTCCAAAGTAGACTAGACAGATTTACTATACCTATGTTTTGACATGGAGTTAAAACACCAAATAATTTTACGAATCTGTCATTTTGGAGAATAGAAGACAGAGAGCGATAAGAAATTTTGACAGCAAATAATTTTCCAAGGCAGTGGTTAAATTGACAGCTAAGGAAGTCTACCTAACCAAGCTTAGAAACCCTAAAGTAATAACGTCCTACCAACATTTTCCCTCAAAACCTATCAAACCAACTTGACAAAAGGCCAGTTCCAAGGCAATACACAAAAGTTCCATTGTCCTATACCACATTTTCCAAGATAACAATTCCTAACGTCATTCTACCACTTTGGCAAAAAAAAAACACGTGCAAATGCAAATTTGTGTTGCCCACCAAGCTTGTCACTTGTCCCGGTGATGTTCTTATCTTAAGTGCCACAAAATAGGTTGTATAATACCTACTTAATCTAGATGTTGTTCAACATCATCTTGCTTGGTAATGTTTTTCTTCTGAGTTTTTTTTCCTAATGCAACAACATTTCCACAAGAAACAAGTGCACCTGTCATTTCGCCTTACTCCTAATCAAGTCTCTAGTGCGCTGGCGCTGCTGGCCAGACACTTGGCCGCGTTAGCTGCACTAAACCGCACAAAAGTGCTAACTAGATTCCATAAACAGCTTATAGAGACTTTGTTGTTTCTTGGGTAGTGTGGCATAGTGGCGGTCACAAGTCGCAACTCCATGCAGCACGCTATTCTCTCCGCCACCCAGCGATTTGCATTTCCCATTCTGATGGCGATGGAGAGTTGTTGTCTTGGGTCTATTATGCGCGAGCCGCCTCTTCCTCGAGTCTAATTTGCCTATCGTGCGTCAATAAATCACATAAATATTAATGGCAAATTTTAAATCAGAACGCGTTCCCGATCCAATTCTGTTAGCACTCACTTGCCATTGTAGCACTTGGCTCGGCCGGCATCGGCACTGCCACCTATGGATGTGGCTATCTCCCTCAGTGACAGTGTTCAAAGCGATAACAAGTCGCTAACTCCACTATAGGCCATTTAAATGCGCACACACGGAGTGACATGTTAGCTGCATGGCGCGCATGACGTTCTTTTTTATTCCGATCTGACAGGCCCGCAGAGTCGTGGTAGAGTTTGACAGATCTAAGGATAGGGCGGGTGATCCCGCGCAACAATATTAATAAGCTCTACAGCGCGTTCCTGGTAAGCCGCAACAGCAGCGCAGACAGCGGCAAAGCAAAAATAAGACACAAAAACAATCGCAAAACAAAGAACATAAGGTCCGGCCCGCCACTATATAGGCCCGTAGACTAAAAGGTACCTGGCTAGAATGGAACTCGAGACGGAGACAAATCGACTGGTGAAATGAAACCTATGAAAGCCGATTAAAGACTGAAAATTCTCTTGGAGAATTCTAGCTACGGCCCTGCCCGCTATTGGCTGATGCACGCGTCATATGGTTTTCATATTAAATGACAGAAAACACGTTGTCCCGACACGCCAATCCGCATTATTGATGGCTTATTTATTCTGCATAAACATTGAAAATTATAATTAACGACTTGGCGTACACTTTCGGATGGGCAGCTTGGAAAATGCTACGCCCACAGAGTTCGGCCTTGTTGAGTCCGTCCGTCACTTCGCCGCGCCGTCACCGTGCGTCGCTTGTGCCGCGGTCGGTCGCGTTCTGTACACCAGCCAGTCATGTCTGGCTGAGCTGTCAATACAATAATATAATTCTAGTCGAAGCTGCCGGCTGCGGCTGGCGGGCAGTCCGCGGAATGTAATGTGTGTCTTTGTTTATTTTGCAGTTTGATTAGAATACAGTTCTTGACTTGTCCCAAAGTCTCCACTATCGGGGCTGTTATCTGCCCCTCGTCACAAACTGTATGCCTGTGAATGGTGTTCTGCATGGCTTTGCTTTATGGCAAAACCATGGACAGGACATGAACAACACTTATGGTTCTGGTCACGTGAGTCTGCGATCAGAACGCGCGTCTTATGATTTATGAAAAATGATTTATAGGGCTTCGCTGGGCAGCTCGGCGAGAAATATAAAAATAGATTAGACGCGTACGGTGTGCAGACGCAGAGTAGTGAAGCCAGTGAAGATGGATCGTCGGCTGTCAATCGAGAGAGCACAGCATTTCACTGTTGGTCTCTTAATTAGCTTGATGTCTTTCAGTATTCCTATATTCGAGCCTTGAGGTTGTTTTGGTTATGTTATGGTTTTGGCGTGTCCCAAAAGCGATATTCTTATTAATGACTCGCTCTGGATAAAATGATCTTCGAGGACACGGAAAGGAATATTGATGGCTTAAACGTGCATCGTGAACACAAAAAGGTGGGTTAATGTGGTTTCCAGAGAAC
The DNA here is from genome assembly GCA_905146935.1 of Scaeva pyrastri. Taxonomy (NCBI): domain Eukaryota; kingdom Metazoa; phylum Arthropoda; class Insecta; order Diptera; family Syrphidae; genus Scaeva; species Scaeva pyrastri. The sequence continues at coordinate 59,183,857 of LR989928.1, forward strand.
ATGGGATAAGTTGGATGTTGTTGACGGCTCCAAAGACGAAGCCAGAGAGAAGAAAAAAATATACATACATTTAAGACATGAAAAAACGATTGACCTTGTAATTGATTGATTTCCGATAAAACAGGCTGGTTAAGCGAACACGACTAAAAAAAACACTTAATTTTAGAAATCGAGGTTTAGAAGTGACAATAAAATGCTTAGAAGAAATGTGTCAAGCAATTAAAATCCGACGGGATTGTAAATTGCTGTTTTGAATAACTTTGACAGCTTGTAAAATTTATTGGTATTAGACAATTGTCAAATATGTATTTTATCAATATTGAAAAATAAATGTAATTAATTCGCATTATATTCTAATAGTTTGGTATTAAATTAACCATTTGTTATTCAAAAAATATTAGTATTTAATTCAAGATATTGAAAAGAAATCCTTTAATATTGAAATTTAATTTTTAAAATTATTTCTTAAAGCTTTAATTCGTTTTTGATTACAAGGTAATATATGAGTTATTAGAATAAAACCCTTTCAAATGAATATATCTTAAAACATAATGTTAGAACATATTAAAAAGTAATACATAAGAATTTGAATTCAGGTCAAACTATTTCCGCCGCCATTCTATATTGACTTTTATTAAATTTTAATTCCATTATATTAAATTCTAATCAAATTCATTACAATATCATACGATTTTATTAAAACCTAGTACATAGATATTTATTCTAGTTGTCTATTCCAATAAAAAGCGTCATTCTTAAATGTGATGCCATGGATGCCGGTTCTAATATTATTTTGTCGTTCGGATCTTTTCTGAAAGTTCGTAATTTTAAAACAAAGGAAATTATATTTGTTACAATTGGAAAATAGTTGTTATCAGTTACAGTGAAAAAATAAATGAGCCAAATTCGACAGACATAATAATTTCAGGTGAGTTAAAGATTTCTATAGTTTATTCTTGATTAAATTTGATTTCCAAAAGAAGTTCTTACATCTTCTAGTTTCAAAATAAAAAATACAAAATAAAATAAATAATATTATTATTATCAAATTTTAGCTCAAATACGTTCACAAGCAATAATATGGTTGATTATTTTATAAATATATTTGAAAAATTTTCCATATAGTTCTAGAAGCAACACCAGAAATCAATAATTCAACTTTTACAAGAAGAGATTGTGATGGGTCAGAAATATTTACCAAATGAATCGAATCAATTGATCTAGCAGAATATGTAAAAAGGAATTCATCCTGTAATTATTTCTTAATTGAAATACACCCAACAGAGTTTGAGAAAGAAAATTCGCCAGAAATTGGATTATAATTGCAAGAAAAAAATCCAATTTAGGTCAAGGAGTTCTGCTTTACAACGAGGTACACTATCTATTAAAACGTTGATTTTAATTTAAATTAAATATTTTTTTATTTATAAACAAACACACATGCAAATATACATACACATTAAAGTGGATCGTTTTGGAATAAAAACAAATTTTTTCGCGGTTGTATCCATGGATACATTAACCAAATCCAAAGTATTTTTTAAATTCATCAATTTTAAGTCATTTAAAAATCAAACATACATTGCATTTTGCATATTTTTTTTGGAGAAAACTTACCTCAGTCAGCTTAGAACTATTTTTTTTAATATTTAAGCAACCTTATAATATTTTTCCGTTACAAATTTGAAACTCGCACAGACTAGGAATTCTCCGTTTTAAAAAATTAAAAATAAATCGCAGAAGCCTGGATTTTCTTGTTTATTATATTCGAAAAATATTGGCTTCATTCCTCGCAAAAGTTTTGTTTTGTGTTGTGCTTTTGTTTTAAGGTAAGAAAATGTGTCGGTCTACTCTTCGTAGTGAATAATTGTGTCCGGTTTTTGGAAATGGACAAGAACCAGAGCTTCAAATTGAAGCAGAGATATCTTCTGAAATGGAGCCTTCAACATCATCGGTTGGAATCTCTGAAGTTAAAACCTTTGTATATGAAAACTATAGTACTCTCATGGCTGAGGTCGAATGGTGCGGCATCTAGTTATTTTTGGTCGAACGTCTCCGGGAGACATTTTTTTCAGATGGGAGACATTTTTTTCAGATGGGAGACATGCAACTGACGAGAATTTAAATCGAAGTGAGACAAGGAAAGACTATACAATTTGTGTAAGAGTTAGAAAGACTAAAAAAACGGACATTTTGCTGTATTGGGAGACTTTGGTTTGTTTACATTTTTTTAGTCGAGTATGCTTTACGGTAGTCGTCTTTACCAGACGACACACAAAGCAGGTGAAAGAAACAATTTTGGGTAGGTATTCGTATTCCTGTATGGTTTGATCTTTGATGAATTTTGTGTTGTTGATGATCAGATGGATGTAATTTAGATAGGTAGGTATGGAAATATAATTAATTTAATGTTTTATGTCCGCGCGTTAAGGAATATGAAATAGGTTTGCAAGAGTTTTAAATTTTCGTGAAAATCTAAAATAAAGCTAAATAGGTATGTGAATGGTTATGGGCTAGGCAAAACAAAGCAGATTCTTATTCATCTTTAAAAAATATTCTTATTGAAAATCATGAACTAGATAGATAAGTAGGTATAAGGAAATTATGTTCATATTTAGAAACAGAAATAGTTTAAATATTATGTGTTCTCTTTTTAACACTTGCCATGAAAAAATGTTGTTTTAAATGTATCTGCATAGGTCGGTAGGTATGTATATTTTTTTTCTTATTAAAATAAGAACTTTATATGTTCCTTTTTAGACTACTTTTTTTTACTTATCATCTTATTTTGCATTTTTAATTCTTTTGAAGCTTCGAAAAGAAACTTGGTAGGTAGGTATGTAAGTAAAGCATTTTTTTTTTAAATTTACATACCTACTTATGTGTGTACGTGTAGGTGTGTTAGTGTCTTTTATTTAACTAGTTAAATACCTTGATCAAAACTTTTATGTCCTAAAAAATGCTAGGCAAAAAAAGCCAGACACGGTGACTTACCTAGGTAGGTAGATAAGTTTGCCAATTAAAAAAGTTTTAAGATCATTTTTCATTAATTTAGTTAAATCGTTTCAATTCTTTTTTCAAATAGATACATATGTACATAATATGTATGTACCTAGGTAGGTTGTAGGTACCTACGTTTCATGGCATGTATGTAGGTAGTCTTTATGACATTAATTGTAGCTAGATTATGCATCCAGTAATTTTTATAAAAGTATTTTACTAATTTCGATTTTACAAGTTTGCATTTCAATCGACTTGAAGTCAAAAATGTAGCTACTATGTATTCCAAGTAATTCCAAAATTTGGATTGTTATAGGGAACATTTAGTTTTCATTTTACATATTCTGCAAAACTCATAAATTTATTTTTTTTTGAGGGATTTTTTTTCCTAACAGTCAGTTATAAAACATTTTTTTCCCATTTCCTTATTGATAAGAATAAAGAAATTATAGTAAAAGTTTTTGAATTGGGTTATCAAGCTATTTTTAAAAAGATCTAAACCTTAGATACCTACATACATACCTAGTAAAAAATGGAAATAGAATTAATTCCCATTTTCTCTTTAGGTACACATAGGTACACATTGCAAACAAGGTTTTTAAACAGCAAATAAGTTATAAGATTTTTGATAACTCTAGCATGAATAAAACTTCAACATCACTCTATGTATATTGTCATCTTTTTAAAAATAAAAAAGAGAGATAGGTATTAATCGATTTACTTTTGATGTTGATTGATACAAATTTTAATAATACAAAATTATAATCAGACTTAAGAAATTTCTCGAGACATTTATACCAATTTTTCATATACATATGTATGTAACTTTTTGTAGTTTTTATTTTGTTAATTTGATTTTTCTCAATATTTTATAATTTATTAAAAAATGTATAATTTATGATTAAAAGAAAAGTCATTTGAAGTCAATATTATTGCTTGTTGTGAAGATATTTGAGTCGAAAAACAATTTTTAATATGTACCTACTTTTTGGTAAATTTTGGTTTTAGTTTCTTATTTTTTGTAAAAGAAACTTTCAATACAATTAATGTAAAAAATGTACCATATTCTAACATGTACATTATGCAAACAATAAACTCTCGACATATTCAAGTCAAGAAACACTTTAGTATTTTTTTAACTTAATTTTGGTTTTAGGTTTCTATTTTTTGTAAAAGAACTTTCAAATCGATATTTGTCACAATTATTCCATATTTTAACAGTTGTATTTGTATAATAAAAATCAATTTGAAGTCAATATCGTTATCCGGTCTTGAGATATTCGAGCCAAAAAACATTTTTTACCAATTCTTGGTACCTAGATTTTTTTGTACTTTTTTTATTTTTCGTAAAAAGAACTGTCAATTGAATTTTTTTTCAAACTTTCACCATATGACAAAAACATCATTTCATGTAGTAGAAAATAGTTTTGAATAGGTAGGTATTAGGTATACAATTTTCCATTCATTGTATATTTGAGCCCGAAACATTTTTTTTAGTTTTTCTACTTAAAAAAATAACAGTACCTACGTTGAAAATTTTCCAGTGAATGGAATAAATATTTATTTGAAGTCAATAACATATTTTGTTCCTGAGATAGGTAGTTGAGAAACCAAAAAAGCCGTCCAAACGTTGTCTAAAAAAGATAGGTAGGTATGTATATGAATGTATAAACCAAAAATGGTTCAATTTATTATTCGGCTGAAAAATCAAGAACTTGACTCTAAAACTTGTTTTTTTTTTTAATAATGCATAGATATGTATACATACATTCAAGTATTTCGAGATTTCATCGTCAAAACAAAAATTATTTGAATTCAGGACAATAAATAACCAAATCCTTTAAAAAAAACTAACAAATATTGAACCTTCCAATTTCCCTACAAACCGAAATTTTATTACCTACGTTAATAATTTAATCCTTACCTAGATACCTAGCAACGTACCTTCAATAAGCTATAAATATTAAGTAAAATAAAAGTAAAACATTTCAGAAATCTTTAAAATTCCATTCACAAATTCATACCTTCAAAAAATTCAATTCCAAAGTTAAAAGAAAACCTACCCGAATCTTATAACAAAACTTCAAGTCAAATGTATATACATACCTACCTACTCTTCATAATACACACATTTTTCATCCCTCGCCTCGCACAAACTACCTATCAAGAAAAAAATTCCTTCGTAAAATACAAAAAAATCGATCGAAGAAGCTAAGCCGCTTACGACGACGACGACGACGGCGGCGCGCGCCGCGGCCACGACGCAAGCATTCCTTTCGGTTTTCTTTTCTGTTCGCATACAAAAATTTCATAATAAACATCACAAATTGAATTTCGTATGGCACGAAAGACGATGGGAGAGTTTTTGTTTTTTGTTATTTTTACAGGGAAACTATTTATCTCCTTTACTCCACTAGTTCCTTATGGAATAGTAATAATATTCACCTCTCAGTCATTGACTCAAGGACAAATGCATCTCTCCACTCTGTGACACTAGCGCCAAGTCGGCATGTGGTCACCCTAAAAAGACTCAGCCATGAGAGTACTATAGTTTTCATATACAAAGTTAAAACTCAAAAGAAAATTTTAAAATCTTCGATGCCTACAGTCGCTTATGCAGTCGATAGATAGAGCTGAAAAAAAAAAACTGATAATGTTGTAGATCGAAATAAAATAAGGCGAGTTCGCGAAAAGGAAAGGAGTTTTCGAGTCAAGAAGCCTTTAATAATTCAAGAATCATTTGGACTATATTTTGATGGACGAAAGGACAAAACTCTTTTAATGATAGATGCTTCTAGAAGGAAAATCGTTTCTGAGAAGCATATAAGTCTAGTCAAGGTGCCAAATTCAGAATATATGATACACATTTCGTTATCGAGTGGAAAAGCTTTCAATGTACATAAGTATAACGGAATAAAAAACTTCTTAAATGAAAAGGATGTGGACTTGTATAATTTTGTTGTTGTTGGGTGTGATGGAACCGCTGTCAATACAGGCTTCAAAGGAGGTGTCAAAAGATGCCTAGAAAAACAATTACAAAGACAATTGCAGTGGTTTATCTGCCAACTACACGCTAACGAACTTACATTGAGACACTTATTCGTGCATCTTGATTGTGCTACGACTGGACCCCGAAGCTTTATAGGACCAATCGGGAAAGATTTAAAATATTACGAGATTCTGCCTTTAGTAGACTTTAAATCAATAAGCTGTGCTCTACGAGATATGTATATCGAATGCAAACGATCTAAGGCGGCTCACTTGAAAGCTGTAATATGCATCCAGAAAACATATTACTTGCAATGTTAGCGGCCGCACGGGAACAAATAAAGGTATTAGCTTTGCAAATAATTCGTCGTATTCTGGTGTAAGAATATTTAAAAATCCAGAATATAATTTCAATGCAAAGGACTAAATTGATATCATTGCTTGGAAAGAGGTAAACGTTACCGAACCACCACTGCTGAAGAAAGTTGAAAGTGATGTCATCAGAGATTGTATTCAAATGCCAGAAAAAATGTATTCAGTTAATTTGCCCATTCTAAAGGAAAATCCTTGTCACACTCAAGCTACGGAAAAGTTTGTCAAAATTGTAACATAGGCATCTGATGCTGCTGTATGCGGTCCTAACAGGAGAGATGGGTTTATTAGAACAACACTAGCATCCCGCAAAGTAATGCCTGTTTTTAATACGAAAAATGACTATAAAATTGCTTAATTTTGTATTTGTAAGACTTTATTCATGATTAATCAAGTTTTGTTAAAAAAGTAAATCCAAAAATGTCTTTATTGATCTTTTTACTGCAAATAAACATTAATTTTAAAGGAAAATAATGTTTTAATTTATTTTTTCCCATATGATTTAGGTTTCAAATAATTGAGTTTTTTTCAAAACTTCTTAGGGCTTGGGGCGGTATAATATATTTTTTTTCGAAAAAATTCAACTAGCTATACCATTTTGTTTGTTTTGAATAGTGACAACTTTCTATCTCTGGCCGAAATCTAAAATTAAAAAAAAAAATCGATCCACCCTAATACACATGCATATACTTATACACACTCTTGGAGATTTTCATAAAAAAACTTACAAACCGTAGACTAAGGTTTGTAGTAATTGAACTTACGACTCTACATAGTTATTGTATTAAATTGAGAAATATCCAGAATGGTTTAAAATTAGAATATATGTATACATACATAGGTACTCATATTTATCTATGCTCTTTTTTAACTTCCCATAGGGAGTTATTGTAATGGGTCCGATTTGTCAAATTGAAATTTTTGACAAATCTGGACGTTTTATGGTTCCTAGAATCTAAATTCGTCATTTGTAGAGAGATGTCTGTGTGTGTGTGTACGTAAGTTCGTACGTTCGTACGTTCGTACGTTCGTACGTATGTACGTTCGTACGTTCGAGATACCCTTTTTCGTTAACGATATCTCAAGAACCAGTAGAGATATCGATTCCAATTAAATTTTGTTCGATAGGTTATAACTTCAAAAGAAGCTGAAAGGACTTTTATAAAAATTTGTCTAACGGTTTTTCCACTATAGCAGTTTTTAAAAAAAGTGAAAATTTTAGTTTGTCGCAAATATCTCAGGAACGAATAATGCTATTGACTTCAAATAAATTTTATTGGATAGATTGCAATGTTACACAGGTTTGGTGTAAATTTGAAAATAATTTAACATACCGTTATTTTTTTAAAAAGTAAAAACTAAAAAAAAAAATTTTTGGCGCGCAAATATACAATGAAGGAAAAATGATATCATCTTCAAAACATTTTTTTATTATGTGAAATGGTGTCTTTGACATCTGGTAAAATTTTTGAAAAAATTGAATTGACAGTTTTTTTACAAAAAATAAAAAAGTACAAAAAATTCTACCAAAAGTTGGTAAAAAATGTTTTTTGACTTGAATATCACGAGAATTGGCGACGATATTGACTTAAAATTTATTTTAGCTTAAACAATATACAATTATTAATATACGCTACAATTTTGAAAAATATAGAACTGACAGTTTTTTTCACAAAAAATTAAAAACTTTAACAAAAATTAACCGAAAAATGTGAAAAGTAGTTAATTGACTTTAATATGTCCAGAGTGGTAAATCATTTTAACTTCGGATTTTATTTAATTTTTGCATAATAGAGTTGTCAACTTATGATACATTTTTGACAAATGTCGAAATGACAGTTTTTTTTACTAAAATATAAAATTAAAACTGAGATTTACAGAAAAGTGTCATAAATTGTTTTTCGGCTTAAATATCATTACTACAAACATAATGATATTCACTTCAAATGTATTTTATTTTCAACCTACTCGTAATGCATTAGTCAATACCTAAAAAATGGTAAAATATTGACGAATATCAATTTGAAATTTTCACAATAAATACAGAACTACAAATATTTCTAAAAAAATTGGTAAATATTGTTTTCAGATTCAATATCTCTGATATTTTTTATGTTAATAAAATTTTTATCAACTAACATCAAAAGTTAATCATTTATTATCAGGAACGCTAAGTTTTCAAATTATTCATAATGGGAAGTTATCAGTGTGGGTCGCACCCAGCCTCTTTTTATTTGTTTTTGTTTTTTTGTAATTCTGATTCCTGCTAGGTCTAGAAGCTTTCATTAAAGCGAGCGAAAGCAGTTATATTTTAAATGAATATTCTGAACCCAAAACTTTAAAGGACTCTTCTCGAAGAGCACTAGCATCCTCTGCAACTAATTACCTTCGTAGCTTGTGTGGAAACTATCCATCTAAAGACCAGAAGGTAGCGTAATCTCTCTATTTCCTTCATTTAAAGTTGCGGACAGCCAAATTTGTGGAATCGTGAGTACTAATTTTCATTCGCTTGATGCAATTTTCATAGCTTTTTTTTCTCTTTATTACAGGACTTATTTTATAACCCTCAATCAAATTAAAAATTCTAAAATCAAGCGGCAAAAGTGTGAAAGAACATTCGGTAAAGCAAAAATTTCAAAACAAATCTGCAGTCAAAATATCTTCACCTCATATGATTCCGACATAGAGGCTGAAGATAAAGATTTTTTTTGAGAATTGTTTGGCCTTGGACCAAGGAGATACAATAAAGGAGCGTCTCATTAAAACTCTTTGTAAAAGGAAAAAATTAAATCTTAACACTGTAGATATTTTTAATCAATATCCATTCTTCTTTTCAATTCGAATTTGAAATTTAAACAAAATTCCTGTTTGACTTCCAAATCAGAAAAGAATATTGTTTATTGAATTCCTGGGGCGACTATTCCCCGTTTGTGAATGAGGTGTATAAAGAGACACTCACCGATGACCCAGTAATCGAAGGTTTGCTATGAATCTAGATCAATCCTTACTATAATTTTAATTTTTTTTTCTTTAACAGAATAAAACAGGAAATAGGATTATTTCTGTTGCTATTGAAACTTTTGCCCTCAACTGCTCAAGGGCCAAAATCTAAAGAAAGAGGAGGGATAACTTCATGAAGTCCACAAATAAATTAGAAACATTTAAAGAGTTTACATAGTAAGGAAAAAAATATTTTAATCATTTGAACTTACTTTCATTATTATTTAGATAATAGATAAATACCCCTATGCATAATTTTAAAATGACCCAAGAGCAGCCTCATATAATTGCTGTCGGTTCAAATAAACAAGAAATTTCTCAATATTACATTGTATTGGACTAAAAGATATGTAGTACCTATGTGTTCCTGTTACTTTTAATTTTAAGGAAACTTTTGATATGCTCTTTAAAATTTTCTCTATTTTCAACATAGAGTACAATTATTCTTCAAAAAACTACTTTTTCTACCTATATAAATATATAAAATAGAAGAAAAATCATCAACCAAGTCAAATCGAATAATATATGTATATATATATATGTGATTTTGTTCAAAATTTTATGTATAATAAAGAACTTAAATCTTTATGTTCAGAGCAACTACTATTCATAAAATTAGGGCGATAGACTTTACTGTTCTTAATACAGGCTTTAACTTTAATTCCCGTTTAGAAAACATACATTTAGTGGCATTGTTCTATGCGAATGACTTAAAAAACGACAGCTGTTCTTTCAATACTGTTTTAAAGCCAATCGTGGAAGATATTCAGACACTTGAGAAAGATGGAATATGTAGGTATTGGAAATATGTTGCTGAAAGGCACATTGGTTAGCTTGTGTCATGACAACTTAGGTGCAAATTCGTCGTTAGGATTCGTAGAATCATTTAGAGCCTCCCATTTTTGTCGGATATGTACTATGGCAAAATCAGAAACTCAAGTTTCCTTTATTGAAAAGAAACATCTTATTCGTTTGTACGAAGACTATTCAAATATATTTAAAGTAAACCAGAGTCTTACATTTGAGGACTACAGTAAATCTAAAGATATAAAATGATACAGATACTGCTTTTTGACTAATTTAGCATATTTCGGCATATATCCTAGTGTGGACATAATGCATGAAATACTAGAGAGTGCTTCTCTTTTATATTTAGAGCTTTTTTTTAAAAAACAAATGGTACAATGCAATGTTTTGAAGGTGGAAATGATTAATATTGAAATTCAATCTTTTCGTTTTGGTTATTTATTTCGAAAAAATTTGCCTTCGCACATAAGTTTAGAAAAAATTCTCACCAATTTAGGGTTAACAGCTAGTCCTACATTTTCCATTTATTTTTCATAAATACAGTCAAATATTTCCTAAATTTTGGAAAGGAATAACAACGATGGTACAAATAATAAACATAGTTTTTGCTCCTAGTATTTCTAATCCGTCGCTAGAATATCTTCCTGTTGTCATTGAGGAGCCCCTTCGGTGTATTGTTGAAGATTTTAATTTGAAACTATTACCGAAGCATCACTTCCTTACCCACTATCCTCGTGTTATTTAGATGATGGGTCCACTTATCAATATGTCCAACTGTAGATACGAAAGCAAGCACAGATATTTTACAAAATTAAATACTAATCTAAATAATTATAAAAATATTTGTAAGACTTTAGTTAATCGCCATCAGCAACATGCCCTTAAAATTTGGGAAGAAAATGATTATGAAGATAAAGTATCTTTTGGTGTGCTAAAGCTTTTAAAATGTGTTAGTGCAGATATGCAAGAAAAGTTTGTTGAGAAAAACTTACATTTAGTATGGGTTTCCATTATAAACCTGTATCTGTCAGAAAAATATGACACTCCCCAAAGTTTCTGATCAAGCAGCGTATTTGGCCTCGTTGAACGTAGTTGTCACTCATCTCTAACAAAAGAAAATGTCTTTTTGTATTATTGGACAGAAAACAACAGACCCAAGGTGTCGAACGAAATTGCTTCAGCCGTATCTGGAAGGCATTAGAACGATTCGTTTAGTTGCTGATGGATGTGGTGGTCAGAATAAAAACTCCATTACGATAGATACATATGTATGTATGAGTACTAGCTGGCAAAAAGAGCTCCAAATCACGTTGTCACTCTGGAATTAATTTTCCCTATTCCTGGACACTCCTACATACATACCACCAGATAGAGTGTTTGCTCAAATCAAGAAAAAAGTAATAGTAAAGGAAACCATCGTGTCTGTTGATGAGTATTTGTCCATTTACCAGAAACACGGGACTATAGTGAACTTGGGTCTGGGTTTCAATTTACGTAAATAATCTAAGTACCAGTTTTACATAACATAAACATAAATACATTCAAAATTTAGAAACTTCCCTAGAGTTTTGATGATACTTCTTTTCTGGCGTTTTGGCTTTTGGCCAATACCAATACCCTTTGTGTCTTCAGAATCAACACAAATAAAGATGTTAACATTATGGTCGTCATTTGCTTGTGTATCTGTGGTTTCAGTTTTATTACTGAATTCATTTGCCTCCTCAAATTCAGTGAAACCTGCTACAGAAACATTGGGATGACCGCAATGCGTTCCCAGCAGGCCATTGCCCGCTCTTCCAACATGTCTATCGGTTTTTTTAGTTTTGGCGATCCACCACCGGTTGTTTTTGCATAGGCTTTTTGTAAACGGATTTTATATGTTACTCCGTAACGCCAATTGTCAAAGACCTTAAAAGAAAAATTATTTAAGTTCAATTCATTTTTTAAAAATTTACCTTACCTTCTTCCATTCATCTACACTGTGATGGACACCACCAGTGCTCTTGAGGAGTGTACCAAGCGACTGCCACAGCTCCTGGACAGACGGATCGCAATGCTTCGTCTTGCAAAATAAGGAATTTTCCTCCATGAAGGCGCAGTAAATTTCTTTCTCCTCAACGGATATCTTTGCTTGTCGTCTTCCTGTAATGTGTTTATTATGAAATTGGATTAAAACTAGTATTTTTTTAAAAACTTATACTTTTATTTTGTTCAGCCGTTGAAAATTGAATTTTAAATCAAATATTAAAAACAGTTTATTTTTATAACAGATTTTAGTTCTGTTTGCTTTCTCATTTCGTTTTCAAAGTTTCATAACAGACTTTTATAAAAGTTCGAACTCCTGAATACTAACTATAAAAGATCTTTTATGATGAGAATTTTTTACGATTTATAACAGAAAATTCATAGCAGAATAAAAGATTCAGCAGAATAGGTCTAAATTTTTATTATTACCTGTAATAGGGAAATTTCTAGAAGAAATAATTTTTACAGTTATAATTCACATATGTTTCCCTAAATATTTAATATTAACATCATAAGATTTGCGTTTGGTATCCTGAAACAAAAATCTATGACCCAACAGCACGGGCCATGGGGTATGCAACGTGTTAAAACCGTGCTAAAAATCCGACGCTATCATAACCAGTTATCTGTTTCTTGTATCAGTAGACAACGCAACAACACGATACCGAAACTGAAACTGTAAGCGATACGTAAAACTATGAGGCTATGTAGATTTTTGTCATAACATGACATTTTGACCCAACTCCAGCTACCAACTACATACATAATTGGATTTTCATTTGCCACTTGCTGTCCCTAGGTCTTTGAATTGCAAGTGCAAGTAAGTTTCCAATAAATCGCAGCTTTTCAATTTTATGATAGTCAACTTCTGCAAAGTCTCTACCTCTAATAATCGCGTATCTGGCCAATTAGGAACAACAAAATTCCAAACAGCAAGTTCAGCCAAACTGACATTTTTATAGGACAACCTTAGTGACACGCTTAGTCTGTGCGAGATTTATCTCGCCTGCCATCGGCGATTAGACCTCCTACTGTTTGAAAAGCAGAAGTTGAATATTAAAATTAAATATTGGCATGCGCAGCATTGCACCTCCACCCTGCGCTGCAATGGACCGCACCGAAATCGATATGCGTCCATAAAACCCACATAACCACAACAAACACACCTGCCAACGACGCGACGTCTATGGGAGATGTATGGCAACGAAAAAAACCCGAATCGTAAAACTGCGATCCCAGCGCCACCGCCGCCGCCGCCGCGGTTCGCAGTCGAGATCCGAATCCGAGAAATAGCTTTCGCAATTTGCGCGTGTCAGTTGTAATTACTAGACGCCTAAGAGGCTATAGATTATCAGACAAACTGATACTGGACCTGGCCACTTGCACGAGGAGGGATGAGGCGAGAAGCATGTGTGTTCAAAAGTTTTTCCAATCCAATCTTCACCTTGTACCGATAAAACACCTTTAGAGAGCCTCATTAAAAATAACCGTAAGTGAGCATGGTGCTGCTGTCTCGAATCGCAGACCGAGACCGAGTTCGATTCCGGGCGAATTTTATGGAAGCACTATTCCTACGCAACGCACCCATGGTGCATGTGTTCACAATAACGTGCAACACTTTCTCAAATTGCACTTCGCCCCTCCCGAACTTAATATTATTTATTTTTTTTTTGAATTCGAAAACGGAATCCAGAAGTTCGTTGGATCGTTAGTTTGGTTTGGATGGGAAAGGCGGGCTTATTGGGCGCTCGGCTGTGTTTTGATTAATTATTTTAAGTTAAATAGACGTCTAACTAATTATACGGCGATAAATTTCATGTTTGTGTCACCGTAATACAAGCCCAATGCCAAAACGCCACGGTAAGTTCCACGCAAACACAAAACTACGCATAGATACAGTGAATATAGTCGGGGAAATAGTGTTGTAAAAAAAATTATATTGTTTTTTATAAGCTAAGAAAATAAAAATAAATCCACAAGCTTTAAAACCTTCGGCTATCAAAAGTAATGACATTTAAAAATATGCTAAGTTCTCTTTTTTGAAGGTTAATGTAGGCTTATTTACGTAGACGGTTTTTGAAATGTTTATCTGACTAAGTGTCATTTGTCTGCATTTGATTTTCAATCTCAAATTTTCAATTTGTAGTATTCGCTTTAAGTCCTACTGCTCAAAAAATTTTGATCAGTTTATCAGTATTGGAAATTTTCATTTAATTTTACAAGAAATCTTAAGAAAGTAGGCGGATACTGCACCCCTACATCAAAATAGGATGTTTTAAGGTTTTGATGTGCTGTGTCTCAGAAACTACTCGTTCTATGGAACTGAAATTTGGTGAGACTAACTTACTCGTAGTAAGTATTTATTTCAGATTTGAAGTTAAGGAAAAATTCTAAATCTTGTAACAGGTGAGTAGTTCCTCAGCCATTTGCTGGTCTTCACAGTGCCCAAATATAACATAGGAACCCAAAAGACCTTAATCGAACATGTTCTGGCAATGCTTCCAGGGTAATCGAGTTCTTTGGTAGAAGCAGGTACAATCATACGCATGATGGTAAGAACTTTTCCCAAAAGTCCCTAGAATTTCATCTTAAAAACGTTATAACTAATTTTATAAACTGAAATTCCGGGAGTTAGTCAATTAAGTCGTATTTTGGATATGTTCAATGTCAGTTTCGTTACGTTTAGGAGCACAAGGCGTTCGTTGTTCACATTGGAATCTTTTAAGGCGACTTCTTTTGACATTTCACCATTTTATATCGCTCTTTCATTGAAACCGTCAAGTGGGAGTACCTAAGGTAAAGTGATAAGACATCCAAAGGTTGTTAATTTGGAACATAAGTCAGAAGAATCTGAAATCATGTTTTCTTTTGACAAATTTATTATATCGCCCATACAAATTCGACAAGACAATCTTACCCCCCAAACTATAAAGAAAGAGAAAGAAAGATTGCGTACGGTAATGCGGAAAGTTTATACAGTCTCTTGGCGGAACGATAAATTATTCAGGCCGACCAATAAATTTGTCAAAAGATAACAACATGAAGTTTCTATATGTCACGTTCGGCATACCTAAATCTTAAATGTTGTTACCTAGACAACAGCAAGCGAGACATCAGAGCTAGAGCCGGAGCTCCATCCGAGTTCCGAATGATCAAATATGCGTTAGAATGCAACGCGACCGACGTCACAAGAGTGTCTGAGGAAAATCTATATTTTTGTGCGAAATTGTAAGTGCTGCTGCCATTGCGCTGCGCTGCACTGCTCTGCTCTGCTGTCGCTGTTCCTGGTTAACTGTCTCATATTGCTATATGGCACAAAATGGCCCGTCTGTCAATGGTGTTGCGCATGAGGAGGCGATTCCATTAAATATCAGGTGCTTCATGGAATTTATTGGTGTATAAGTTCACGCATAAATAATTTCCGCAATTGACAATAAAAAGACCAAGGCGTCTCGCCGCGATGGATGCTCTAAACTGTAGTCCGCAGTCCACCTTGGCCAGTTGATAAGTTCGGTGGCATCCCGACCGACCAGTCCACATAAATGACAACCACGCATCGTCTGACATAATAAACGGAAATTGGATTTTTACCAGCGATCGTGTTTGGGATGCGAGTACCGCTTGCTTAAGTAAGTGTCCTCCATTATCCCACTGAACTTAAATCAAGGACAAACTAAACTATGAGTTAAGGCTTGAGTGTTTGGTTGCGTTGCACATGCGCATTATTATGGCCTTCACATTTTGTTGGAAAATTACGATTTAGATTGGACATTTGACACTTGTCGGGGAGCTTGTCATTTAAAATTTTTGAAGTACAAATAACTGCTGTAGTATGTGTCACTTTCAGGAGATCTTTTGTGTGAACTGAGAACGTGGATATATGTATCTGTTTTCTATGCTTCAATTTCGGTGTCATTGACTGACAAACATCCAACAATTAAAAATATTGGTGAAAAATACAAAACAAACAATAACTCCTGGTAACTTAAGTGAATGTAAATTAAAACAATACTCAATAGTTTTTTTGGAATCCGTATTCGCAAGCTTTTGTAAAATTTTAAATCCTTGACAAAATTTATGATAATTTAATATTGACATTTTCTTCAAAATGTAGTAAGGGAAATATCAGTTTTTGAAACTGAAGTTGTGACTATCATAACCACAAATAAAGGGGTCAAATCAAACGATCTTGGTAACCAATTCACGTCGCCTTGGCCCTCGTGCAGAATATGGATTGCGTCTTGAGCTGCATGACACGCAGCGCCATCCTGTTGAAACCATATGTTTTTGGTGTCCATATCATCCAATTCAGACCAAGTTCTTGATCATCGATCACCGTGCGTTGATGGTGATGGCCTGGCCACCAACTGCTCCAAAACCCAAAGTTTTATCAGTGGCACGTGTTGCTTCACGCTGTAACTTTCCATGTTGATTTGTGATTAGTGACTGATTAAAAAACGATATTTTAACAGAAAGTAAAAGAAAAAATACGGCCTCCAGGAGCTGTCAAAATCAACCTGATTCTATTGGAAAACCCTTTTCTTATTTAAGTCGCTTTCAAAAGTTTCTACTTTATCTGTGTCAAGATTTTAAAAACGGAAAGAAACTTTGTTCGTTACTCTTGAAGTGCTTCCTCATATCCTCAATTCCTGAGAGCGTTGGCTTTTGATGAGTATTTCCACAAAGCCTGGCAATGCTTAGGTTTAATAACATGGAACGTTCAAGTGAACTGCCTGTCAGTCATTTACCACACTGCTGTCATAATGTCTTTCTATATTTTAATACCATTAGTAAGACTCTTTCGCTTAACCTCAATAAACTTCCCGTTTTAATACCCTGAGCTGGTAATTTTCTACATTAATATCCACATCCTGCACTCTTTAATGCATTCTAGGTATCAGTGGACAACCATCATTGCTGCCATATTCTTCAAAATGTATTATCACACAATGGACTAATTTTAATTTAATTAATTTAATAAAGACGAAAATTTCTCTTACAACATTTTGTATTAATTTAAAAATATTTATTTAATTTTTGAAACATAGATGTACTTGGGATTTCATACATATGTTCTTTAGCCAGCAAAATATTTGTTACGGATTGATTACTTAATTAATTTCGCAGTTATGTTTTTATGAGGCCTAGATGGCTAAAAATCCTTTCAAAGTCAGCATTTGCATGGGGTCAGCTTAATACATTTAAAACGAACTTTGATACATTTTTAAAAGGCTTTTCTTCGTTAGAAGTATGCCCCAAAACAAATCTGCTTCTGTTTCTTGTATTATGGTGTCTGGTATTTAAATTAACAAAAAAAAAAGAATCAATGCATCCCACTGTTCTAGAACTGTATTGATGACTTAAAATGTCATGAATGAAAGCCATCGTGTTTGCGAAGGCCTTAATATGGAATGAGGATCTAAATCTAACAACTTTTGAAATTAAAAAAAAATTGCTTTTCTTTTGAGTAAGTAAGGTAAGGTCTTCACATCTACGATGCAGCATCTTTGTGGCTTCACTAGCTCAAATGGCACAAGAATGACATATGCATTTTGAAACATAAATACGAGTACCTTGACACCTTTCTTCGAATCTGGACTTAACCTTGTATCCCTTTATAGTATTGGAACCATTTGACCCAAAACCAACTGTACATTCGCAAATGGAATCCCGCGTCTCCTTGGAACAGATCTACCAGGTCAAAAAACGAGCTGACAATTCCTGAACGGGTTGAATCAAAATATCTAACAATGCACGTAGATTTGTTAGAAGTTACATCCAACGATTGATCAATCATTGAATTTATTAGTTTTAAGTGCATGTACATTTTTCGTTATATCATCACTACAAACAATGATATTGACTTCACATGTATTTTATTTTCAACCATTTGTCAATACCTAAAAAATGGTAAAATATTGACGAATATGTCAAATTGAAATTCGCACAATAAATACAAATCTACAAATAATTCTAAAAAAAATTGGTAAATATTGTTTTCAGATTCAATATCTCTGATACTTTTTATGTCAATAAAATTGTAATCAACTAACATCAAAATTTAATCAACGCCAAGTTTTCAAATTATGCATAATGGGAAGTTATCAGTGCTGGTCGCACCCAGCCTCTTTTTTCGTTTGCATTTGGTGTAAACATGATAAGTGCCACAAAATCATAAAATTATTAGCTTGTAAAACCTCTTTTTGAAAAAAATAATTATGTACATTTGAAGAAGTGTTGATATCTTTGTACAAAACTTAAAAGAAATTATTCTATTGTTTCCAAATACATTTTTACAATGCTTGAATAAACATTCGAATGCGTTTTCTGCAAAACTCATAAAATGGACTTATCATATTTATACCAAACACCACAGAAGTGTACCTTAGAGTCCGGAAAACAACATTTAAGTATGACGATAATGTAGTCCATTGACTTAAATGAGATGTTGTGATCTGCCAGCAGTCCACACAGTCTTATCTCTGATGTCTCTACAGTCCTTTTATTTTTAACAGCTTCAGCATTCGAATTTTTTTGTAGAAGCGTTTCCATATGTTTTTTCTGGCTTTCTGTTGCACCTACATAATACCCATAATGCAAAATAAACTTTAATTGGAGTGCTTAAGGGGAAACAATCTAAATAAATTTACTTACCTGATATATTTTTAAGATGTATATGTACATATCTTTGTTTTGGCGTGATTTAATAGCACGGTTCTTGTCACCTTCAAAACTATGTTGCAGGCGTTGCACTTGGCGCTATAGGCGTCTGTTTGGACTTTTTCAATCCATCCTTTGAACTCTGTTAAGTTCTGCCATTCAGTTCTGTATTTTTGGCAGCGTTTTGAATTTGATTTTGAAGACTTTTTGTTTTTGCTTATTTTATTTCGATTTTTATCATCGTCGTTATCTGTGTCATAATATATGTACTCATCATTATTGGATGTTGTCTCCATTTTGAGTTTAATTTTAATTTGAGAATTAAGATTCTTCAGAAAATGAAAACTTGTGCAATAAAGCAAAAGTAAATTCAAAACTTTTTGATTTTGATTCTAAAAGGAAGTAATTATTTAATATTTTATTATGAACGCCACACGTCTTATACTTAAACTCTTTAACTTAAAAGTAAAAACTAACGGGTTACGGGTAACGTAACAGGTAACGAAACAAGCGAATTACAGAACGAGGAACGAGAAAACAAAATTGAAAACAGAACAGTTAACAGTACCTAAAACAATTTAGGGAAATGAATACATTCAGTACCTAGACTTTCAGAGGTCCAGAGATGTTTGAGACTTAGTTGTACTGATTAATCTACAAAAGTAGTCGAAAGTTTGAGTTGAATATTGGTTTTTGTTATAACTTAAGTAAAAGTTAAGGAAACTTCAAACGTATATCTTTCGCGGCAATGACGAAAACAAGAATATCCACGTGTTGTTTTAATTGAAAGCAGTCAATAAAATATATATTCTCATATCAGAAAACTGTCTCAATTTAAGAAAAATTTAATAAAAATTCTTAGTCATTATTCATTATCCTTTAGTCCTTTTCACATGAGTAAGTTTTTAGTAACTTTAAGTTTTTTTTTTAAGTTCAAAAGGGATAAAAACCTGATAATTTGAAATGGAAGATAAATTGCCTTGTAAGTCGCCTGTAAAATTTTAACAACTCATTTTTGACATAATTATGTATCTTCTCTTCTCATTCAATATTTTACTATATGCCTACCAGTTCATATATACCTTGTAGTTGAAAGAGCGAGACGCCATGTGTTATTATGTAGGGTCACTCAAACAATGAAATTTTAATTAAAATGATACGCAAATTAGAGTCATGACTTAAGAGTCAACGTGTGATAACATTCGACTCTAAACATGACATATCAAAAGAGATAGAGAAATTGAAAATTAGTAATGAAAATTGAGTCAACGAGTGATAGTAGACGGATATTAGATTAGGAATTTTAAACATTAAACAAATTCTCAAACAGCTTTTTTTCTAGTTTGAAAGGGGACTAATGTGTTCCATTCTTTAAAAAAGAGTTGAAAATTCAACTTCACCGAACGAATGCATTCAAGTGGATCCAAGTTTCAAGTGCAAGCCTATTTCAGTCATTCCACATATACATATAAAGAGGTCCAGGGTTGTACAATCCTAATTCAATCGATGAAATTATTAATGTATTGTAAATACAAAAAAACCTCCAAAATGCACCAATCAACAACATCATGTTCATCTAGGTGGTCACACATAGTAGGCGGTAGACTGCTTCCAGTTTTTGTTCAAGTCTCTATTCTCCAAGTGTGAACACTTTAACCTTAGAGGCTGCTGTACTTTTTTGAAGTCTCCTGATTCTTTAAATCCGTGAATAAAGTCATCCTAGATCCGACAGACCTCCTTACGGGTCTAAAAAACACATGTCATCTATCAAATTCAGCCCGATTTATACAGAAGTCATGGAAAATTCAGAATATACACTTCGGATGAACATTGAATAGGAAATTCAATTTCAGTGACATTGGCTAAAGTTCAGTATTATATTTTGACATACAGACTACTGTCAAAGTTGAAAGATAATTTGAAGGTAGTACCAGAAATTAAAAATCCACAGTTGCGTTCATTAAGCAATACACTTCAAGATCCCATATTTATGAACAAATAAGTCATGTGCTCCAACCTTTAGATCCCAGCACTCGCTTCTTCAATGTCATTGCTGTTTCTATTGATTGTTGTCGTTCATTGACCAACCAAGAACACCTTCTCATTGTCCTCACCATAATCGCCTATCCCCCTTCCATTTTTGTTTTGCAAATATCGAAACATTCGTCGGTGTCATAGTCGTCGTGGTCAGGAGATTTACATTTCCGCTTTCATTTTTCGCTTAACCATTATTGTTGACATGGATCGCGAATTGTGGCCTCTGCTCTTCCACAATGTTGATTCCAATCAGAGAAAGGAGAATCCAAGAAGAAGAAAAAAAAACCACGAATACCATACCTACTCCTTGAATAACTATATCGTCACCATCACCATCGCCATCCCAATCCCAACCCAACTCTAGCACAAAAATCCTGCCCGAAGTATACGCCACAGCGCAGCGCCATCATCCAGAACTTGCTATAGCCAAATGTGACGCTGCGCTGGATGGCGGTGCTTGTACTGGACGGTTTGCATGCGGATTGCCTGGCGGCTGTAAATCGCGCTTCCCCGTTCATGCATCAGTTTGCATTGCATTCGTACACGAAATTATAATAAGGTAAAATGATCTAACAATTCAATTAGCTCTTATCTGACGATTTACCATTGGAGCTCATTAATATACGTTACCCCTGGACTGCTCTGGTACCGCGACAAAACCCGCCGAATCGCAGAGCCTGGCCCAGCTATGTATGGTCGCTGAATCGCTGTTCTGTTGATGGTCCACCTTCGTCTTCATTTAGAATGTCCAACCATCAGCGTCATCAGTCTCATCACCATCACGATAGTTAGTTTTGGGATCGGGTTCACCGTTCACCTTGTGCTCCGTGTTCGGTGCTCTCTGGTAACAAATAAAGAGACAGGTATGCCAAAATTCAAATAAAAAGGAGAACAACAAACTTTTGGATAGGTGGGGCTGGTTTTACAGTATGTGTGAGAAGTTGGAGTCACATGACATTAGAAAGTGATCACTCATGATGAAAGGACGAAATCTTGGATCGCTGGGTTTACCTAATGAAATTTTGACAATAAGAAAAATATAAATTTGACAGTTGGTGGCCACTAATTGCATATCTCAGTCCCGTCCAGATTAAATAAATACCAATTTGAAATCCAGTTTCGTCTCAAATTCTTGAACAGCTATACTTCACTGAAGTAATTTGACAGTTCATGACTTTTCCTGTGTGTATTAAACTATATTTGAAAATCAATAGAATATTCCGTTCTAAATATCATTTTGCGGTCAAGTTTGACAGTCGATTAAGTACCTAAGACTGTTGTCTTTCAGGCTTCAAGGAAACAAAGATATATGCCAAAATTCAGGCCATCGCTCAAAAGTTTCATTCAAAACTGTGATACTTTTGAGTTCAAGTTGTGCTTTTTTTGTGAGACATACTATACGCTCCACCAACGGCAATGCTCTTCCAAATCTAGATTTTCTATGTTGTAGTCTAAAAGTCTCTTCGCCCTCGACGAGACGAGCGACGACGATCCCAAACCCAACATCAGCTCCAGCATGCAGTTGATGCAGCTCTCAAACGCAGAAGCAGGCGCAGCGCCACAACTTCCATTGACAAGTTTATCTGCACGATGTATCTGAATGAAGCCAAGAGTGATGTCAACCAGTGGAAATAATAAATGTGCATGTTTTAATTTCGATTCGGAATCCTGCGCCTGCCATTTGGACGAATGGTCGGCGGCGGTGGCAGCGGCGATCAGTCAGTCGAGATCGGGACGGTTGCTTGTCCAAACGACAACTTCCACTTCCACCATGGGGACAGCAGCAGCAACTTCTTCATCAATCCCAAACCAATCCAAACACCAATCGCATCATCATCAGGCACTGTTTGTGGACTCCCTCCCTTTGGCTCCGGCAGTGTTATGGGCACACAGGAAGACAGACGAGGCCAAACGACTCCAGTGACGAGGACGACCAACAACAGACGAAGACAAAGATGAAAGACCAGTTGTTGATAAAGTGCTTCAATTGGAAGCCAAGCACAACACAGAATCATATGGAGGAAAATGGGCGCCCAACTAGAGTCCACGGATAGAATCGGGCACAGATCAGATCTTTTGGCATATTGCCACTGCCAAACCATAGCTAGCCACAGCTGAGTATGTTGGTTGGTTTGTGGCTCTCTGGACTTTATATAGACTTCAATCCTGCCTTTGATCTTCCTCTCTATACATACACTCGAGTGCGGGACATCCGTCCTGTCTTGTCCTGGCCTGGCCAATTCAATTAAAATTGTTGGGTTAATTTTGTTTGCAATTTAATGGCTTCATTCGGAATCACCGGCACTCTTCGGTGTTTGGTCACAGAGTCGGAGTCAGAGCCATAGCACAGAGCGCCATCCAAACTAGAGATGACGAAGATAATTACTTAGAGAGGATGACTTACAACTTCATTGTCTGTACCAGTGAGATGCTGATGCCGAGCCAAGTCAAGACGAGTCGATTCGATTCGACTCTTGGAACTTGAATCTCGGAGTTTTATCAAAGACGAATGTCTGTTGTCGTGGTTCTTTGCCGTTGTTTCGGTTTAATTCATTTTTATTCACCTTAATTGATCGGAAAGACATCCACAACAAACACATGTGGATGCAGAGTTGATGATGGAATTGCTGCCTTTATGCGAGGATCGTTTTGCCGCCGACAAGACCTCAAGACCATCATCGAGAGCAAAACTAGCGCGCTAGCATGGCGACCAGAAGCGCTAGCGCCAGCGAATCTATGGAATTAGTTCATCGAGTGGGCTTCGGTGTGTCAATTATCACGTTTGAGCAATTTTTTTTCCTTTTTGTAGTTTGGTTTGTTCCTTTAATTGTGGATTCGATAAAATTAAGTAATTGCAGCGGCTGATGGTGGAGTGCAGTAGATTGGAGTGGGGGCTTGGATGTGAGAGCGAGAGAATGTCGAAATTGGAAGGAATCTATGTTGTCACACAGAGTATCGTAAAAGATTACAATCTATCTTTGGAATTCTACTTTTGAAGCAAACAAAAAAATAAATGGTTAAGGAGTAGATTCTTTATTCTGCTTCTAGATCTAGATCTTCTTTAGGCTACATGTCTTTGGGATTTGAGATTCACTCGTAAGTGATTCAATAACCTCATCGATTAAGTGACGTTCACACCAAGATTAGATACAGAGAGTTGTGTAAACAACTTACTTCTGGTCCTAATACTGAATTGAGATTGGGGTTTTATAACCTCTTGAGTGGAGTTTTTATCGAACCTTTTAACCAATCAAGACTCGCAGAAATTGGAACCACACCGAGAATATTAGTGTACAAATTGGAATTAGAAGCAGAATTGAACAATTTTTCTGAATTCTGAAAAATTTGAAGTTTATTTTGACTGTATTGGTAAAGTGTGAAATGTGTCAACTACATATGTGTATTTATGTATTTTTGGAAAACTCCTACAAGAGAAAATTAACTGCATCACTTGCATCGTCATCACTTGATGAAGAAGAAGAGGAAGACGACTCTAACAATGTTTCAGACAAATTAGGAACAATTAATGATATTTTCAATATTGTTTTCCATTTTTTATATTTTAATTTTAATTTCAAGCAATTCACAGTTCGCACAATTTGTTATGACATTTGTCAAGTGTGACATTTAAAATCTTTGAATGTGTGAGTGATTCTCTTTTTTTCAGAATCAGAACTGTCACTTTTGCCCAATTGAACGCTTTCAGAATATTTTTTTTCTGCTTCCAGATTGCCAATTGAAAACGCTATTAAAGTTTTCGTAAACAGGTAAATATTTAGTTAACATTTTTATGTCAAAAAATGGAGTGGTCGTTAATCTTTTTGGCTGACAGAGTGCAATGTGAACAGCACCTTATTTACAACATTTGTTAATTTCATCTAACAATCAGTCACACTCAATTGTTAAAAAAGGGACTGTGAAGTAATAAGGAAACGTCAAAATGAAAATGAGTCACTTCAAAAGAGTTCAATGTTAACACTGTCTTATTGAAATTGGCTTTGTTTTTGAATTTTTGTAATGTTATTTTAGTTCATTTTGCAAAAATGTAGGTATAGGTTTAAGAGAATATGATAAAGTACGGGGGATGCCATAATTTTGATGATCTCTCACTGAGTCTCCCTGTCAGTTATGTTTTTTTAAATACTGTATCTTAGGAAAATTGAAATGTGATAAGATTTTCGTCCTTGGTTAACTCAGCAAGTAATGCGAATATGACGTTTCTGTCTTAATTGTTTATAAAACTTGAGGATCGCAATTTTCTTGATTTTTTTAGGTATTTCGGATCGGTGTAGTGATTAAGAACTTGGTTGGACACAAATATACCCTTTTTAACTCATAACACATTTCACTTTTTCAAACTGCAGTACCTAATCAGTACTGAATCATTTACAGTTCAAGTTTTAATGATTTAAAAAGCTTATCTAGAACTGAACCTTCTTTTTAAATGACATTTGACAATAGCTTTATTTAGAAACCGTTCAATTGATGTTTGTTAAGAAAGTTGCTTGTCAAAAAAAAACTTTTAAAAATTGACGTTTTTTCATATCATTCTAAAAATTGTGGTTTTAAAAACTATCTTAATTGAATTTATCAGTCACATATTGCTATGAAAAACAGTCTGCGAACAGACCCCTTGACTTTTCTTAAGATATTTGTCAAAAAAATATACAAAACAACTTCAGATTCTGAGGCCTTCGGAATTACTCGTACCTATAACATGATAAGTAAAAATTTTTTCGATGTTTCTTGCAATATCTTCATGTAAATCTTCCATTTTATTTTATATCTTGTTGTTCTCAGCCTGGCAAAAAGTTTTTGGTTGTTTTTTTTTTTTTTAATTAAATATTTGACAATTAGTCAGTAGTAGATACTAACTTTATATTATTTTTGTATGTAGCTCTCAAAACTAAAATTAACACCTCTTTATTAATCTAGCTCAACCAGATCAGATATATGTACTTAAAGAGGCTTAATAAACAAGTTAAAAATTCTAAAATTAATGAATAGAAAATCAACGAGATTAGATCCAATTAATTTAGCTTAATTCATGTCTTAAGTTATCTTCATATATCTATAAGCTTTGACTATTAAAATTGTGAAAAAAATAGTTCAAGATCTATGTCAGGTAAAACCTATAAATAAATTATTTCTTGAAAAATATTCTAAGTTTTGCAACTACGTAAGCGCCAAAACAAAATTTATAACTGTTTGATTATAATCAGAATTTCTGATCGGTTCTCGAGACTCTATCTAAAATATTTCACAGTAAAAACGGTAGCACCCTACTCTGAAGCCCTGACTTTGGTAATTTAAATACTTGAGAAAAGCTTTTTTATAAACTGTGTTTTTCTATACATGTGGTTTTCGGGACCATTGTATACAGCAATTGAGGTGGTATGTTAGCAATGACGCGGTGAATATTCTCTTTCAAGGCGTCAATAGTCTCGGGCTTATCTGCGTGACAGGCTACAGGCCGACAACACGCAAGATAATGCGTTCACCAAAAGTTTCCTTTGATAAATTGATTGTTTAGCTGTCTGTATGACATGTAGCTCAGAGCCACCCTTTACAACCCGGTAAGATCTATAGTATATTGGAGTTTTGATTAAATCAAGGTCCTGAATGTACATAAACATATGAGATGATCCAAATGCCTTCAGTTTCATTAAGTTCTTGTCCATAATGAAGTACCTACATAAATGGATTTCACCAAATTCTCCACAACCGCAGGATCAATTTTTTGCCATTCTCTTTGTAGAGCTAACAGATTAGTAGATATCCTTCTGCTTGCATCCTGACTAGACTTTAAAAAACCTCTTAATAAAAATTACATTTGAAAAACATGCCGGCCATGACATTCAATTAACCGAATTAAGCCCTAACCAAGATTTTTCTGGAATTTACCTAAAAAGGAATCAAACTTCTTGGGAGCACTTAAATATAGTTTCTGTTATTTATTTTGGAAGAAACAAGCTGTTTTTCGAGACAAAAGAAGGTTGTTTAAAGTATTGCCGTTTCTCCTGCAAATCACGTCAGTATCCACGAAAAACGCCATTTGTAGGCACATGTTTAATTGATAATAATTCATTTGCGACCGACACAAGTTTTCAAGAGCTTTCTATACTATTACAAAATTAGGGAATATTCCGACACCTGGAAAGAAATTGAGTACAAAAACCGACAACCTTTTAAACAAAACAATCTCTTTATTCAAAGTCTGAATCCCAAAAAAAGCAAGAATTAGCCGCCATCCTCTTTTTATCGTCATCACCTCGTGGTGATTGACTGTCATTCCTGACAGTTCTTTGACAACTCTATTTGTAGGGCGTTGCCAATGCAGATTTTTGTTACAATACTGTCGTTTTGACCCTTGTGGAAATAAGTGCCGATAATTTTATATAATTCAGCTTTCTTTTTCTTCCTGATCGTTTCAGAGTGCCACAATTGTTTGGGTCTTTCAAAAAATTGGGCACTACCCTCCGGCTTTTCCTGTATAATATCATCAAGTGGGTATGTCAATTTCGTTCGTTAAAAGTCACGGATTTAAACATTCTATGTCTGTAGTTGAATCTTATTATGAGGTTCTCGTAGCTTAAACTATATTATCGGCTTATCGCGTTTGTATCTTTTTTAGAAAGGCTCTTAGCCAATGAAGGTGTGGTTATCTCTTTTTTGGTTGACATCATCTCATTTGGCTTTAAAACTACAAATGATTAAGTTAATTTGGCACGATTGTGGCATTGATCATTTGGTCAAGGTTTTGAAGTCTTTCTATGTTGCGACCACACCACAATACTTTTCTCAGAAAATGTTACTTTAACTGTTAATAAATATTGATGAAGAATGTTGTCAAGTTAAAGGTGGACCTGAGAGACAGTTTTAGCTGCAGGTCTCGAATGGAAATAAATACAGATAATGAAGTGGTATCCAGAAATGTTTTATGCAGTGGGTTTTTTTGAAAATCAGAGCTCCAATTAAAAACTACACCCCTGTTTTATTGCTATTGCTTTAAAAAATCTTAAACATATGCGGAATTATTGGCGATTATGAAAAGATAGTGATCGCCACCGCATATCGTTTCTTTTTTGGGGAAGTCAAAAACAAAGCAATGAGGTTAATTCAAAAATAAGTTTACTTTTAATACGTACAAAATTTTGTTTGTTTCCCACTAAAAAAGGAAAGACCGATCAAATCTTTTGTCTTTTTTTATCAATTAATTAAAACTCCACGAGATAGTCAAAGTATTGTCAGAACAGCGTCTAATCGAAATCTATCGCATAACCTATGTATCAAAATCTGATAATAAGTCGTCAAATTTCCAACAATAATAATTTCCTATTTCAACGTTAATTAAGATTGATAATTCATTTATAATCTTATATTAAAAAAAAAAGTATAAAAGCCATAGATAATCGCTTAGCTTATTTTATTTACTATAATTCAAAGCATGAGAACAACAGTTATTTTAATACTTCTAAGCGTGGCCTTAGGTTGGAAGAAACAAACAATTTAATGGATAAACTTTTTACTTAATTGATTATGAATTTTTTTTTAGCCCTTGCTTCTCCACTTAATCAAGCAGGAATTAAGGAAACTCCCAGTGATGATGGTTGGTTTGTTCCACAACTTGATGGATCCATGAAATGGATGAGCCAAAAGGAGGCTGAAATCGCTGAGAAAAAATTATCCATGGCTAGATGGTTCGGGAAGAAGCTTAAAGTGGAATTTTATCTCTACACTCAGGAGAATCCTGATTCCCCACAACAAATATTCATAGGAAATGCTGAGAGCTTAGCCGAATCGAACTTCAATAGCGAAAATCCAACAAGGTAAGCTGAAAAGACCAAATTTTCATCCAAGTATTGTCAAGTTAAATTCCTGATTCGTTTTTCAGGATAATTATTCACGGCTGGCAAAACGACTACACTTCCGATGTGAACGTTGAAATCCGGGACGCATTCCTAGACACAATGGAATGCAATGTTATCTCTGTGGACTGGAGTCAAAAGTCAAAGAACTTAAACTACATATCATCCAAGTCTAATGTTCCAGATGTTGGAAAACAAGTCGCCGAAATGATTGACTTCCTTGTCTCCGAAAGCGAAATGTCACTCGATGATCTCCATGTTATCGGTCATAGTTTGGGTGCGCATGCGGCAGGATATACTGGGAAGCACGTAACTTCGGGAAAAATTCATACAATTATTGGCTTGGACCCGGCATGGCCACTTTATCTTCTTCACAGTTGTTCCAAACGCCTGTGCGAGACTGATGCTCAATATGTGGAGTCAATACACACCAATGGCGGGGTATTGGGATTCTTGCAACCCGTTGGAAAAGCGGATTTCTATGTGGGCGGAGGTGTTCTACAACCAGGGTGTGGATTGGATGTTGCTGGGGTTTGTTCACATCTTAGGGCGTACGTTTACTATGCCGAATCCATAAGGGAAAATCTGTTTGCAAGCTCGAAGTGTTCGCATTGGAGTTTGGCGGTTTCGAGTGTTTGTTTGGGAGAAAAGACACCGGATATCAGGCTGGGAAGTCCATATAATTTCGAAAGGGCTAGTGGATATTACTTTACTCCTGTCAGATCAAAGTCTCCCTATGGAATTGAATAATTTAAAACCATTGTACAGGAACTGAGGGAAACAAATGAATAAAATGTAAACAGATTTAAATTGGTCACTTGTCTATTGTTTTGACTTAATAGTTGCCCTAATTAGTCTTAGTTTTCTTAAAGGTATTTTCAAAGGAAGTTGCAGGTTGAAGTATTTCGATAGACGGCTTCGAGAGTTTTCAGTCTACCGTTAAGGAAGAGTTTTTAATTAAAATCATTGAACAACATTTTCAGGAGGTCACAGTGGTTACTCTTGGTGTTATATGAAGCACACCCTTTTTTTGGGGACAATAACGGCTACCCTAACCACATCTTCAGTGTTCTGAAATACTTTAGCTAATGCAGTGTAATAACTCAATTTCGTATGGAAACTCGATCACAGAAAAGGATGAACATTTTTTTCGAAATAGTCGCCTGAATTGTACACAGTTTGGAAAAAGCCAACTCTTTGGAAATTCTTTCTGTTTTTAAAAGATCAAAAATATCGGTTGTTATCATTGGTAATTGATTTTCAATATCATCGGAAACAACTTAATCAAAGTCTATCAGGAATTGTTTTTGTCTTCAAAATTTAGGAAGGCATTGTAATATTTTAAAAACTATTCCAAGGGTATGGGTACTTACAACCAAATTAATTGTTTTTCTACCGGAGGAGGGAGCCCACAGTCTTCAATACTTTATATCCGGTGACTCGATTTATTGATTGAGATTGAAGCTTTTTGTTTCCATATTCCACTTGTTCAATCTTCTTATAATCCCCTGAACATTAAGTTTCCAACCTGTTACTGCTAGGTTTTCTTCTGTTTAGTCTCTATGCCTTTTTACCCACTTTAACTAATTCTCTTCGTTATGAGGTCCACGTTGTTTGTTTTAGAAAAGCACATCATATTTATATTATCGTTTGAGTTTAGTCAAAAGATTGTTTATTTATATTATCTCATAAATTTCATCCAGATCCGTTAAGCCGTTCTAATATGATATGATTGGAAAAAAAAAAATTAAAATAATCCATTCCACGGGAATCATACATTTTACCGAGCTAAAAAGTAGCCTATGTGCTATTCCAGACTATAATCTATCGCTGTGCCAAATCGTTTCAGCCATTCTTGAGTTTTAAATAGTGTAACTAACACGAATTTTCTTACATATATATACATAGATAATAATATAGTCTTAATCCAACTTTTCCTGGCTGGACTGGAGCAATCTTCAGTTAATAAAATCATCCCCCAAATATGAATGAAGTCAATTTTGGATGTCTTTTTTACCTAAAAGTAGGCCACATTATTATTAACTCCATAAAGTAGAAGTTGGTTTGAATTAAAAAACGTTGGTTTAAATACCGAAGCCTATTATTAGGAGTTACCAAGAGAAGATCGTTTAGTTTAAATTAATTCAATTATTGTTTAACCCAGTAAAGTTTGGCTGACAAAAGGCTTACACAAAAATTTAAAACTTTTAAAGTGTGTTAACCCAGGTTCTTTTCCAAGTTAACCTATCATATTTTTAGCAACTTTCTGTTGTTATTTAGAATTCGGAAACCGTCTTCTTAAATATTTTTTATACATTTTACGATAATTAAGTTAGAAATTGGTCTATTTTAAGATTGCATTACTTTTTGTGTCTGACAGTACTTGAATATCAGAGAACTTTATGTAGGTACTCACTCCTTCTATCGTCTCCCCGATGGAAATTCAAGATTTCCATTTTTTCCTTTTCTATTCTATGGACGTTTAATCCCATCATTAATTGAAAAGTCATACGTTGTACAGTAGAACCGCAGGTGATAAATGTCATATTTTTTGAATTAACAAATTGTACGAACTGTGAATCGATTGAAATTAAAATTAAAATATATATACATATGTAGTTGACATTATGTCACATTTTACCAGTACATTCACACCAAACTTAAAATTTTTCAGAATTCAGAAAAACTGTTCAATTGGGATTCTGCTTCTAATTCCAATTTCGGATTGCCAATTAAAAACGACATAGGTCGAAATAAGTTTTGGTCTGGGATTTGAAAAACTTTTTTCAACTTGATTTCTCACTGCTCTATGAACAGAATCTCAAAAAATACGAGTATTGATACATATTTAGATATGTATATGTATAGGTTTATTCTAAACAAAAATGTTGAGCGAAAGTATGTATGTAACTTTTGTTCCAGTTCCAGTCAGCATTTTGTTTAAACCTTAGAAGATAACTTTTAAAATTTTAATCAAACAAACCTACATAAATAACAGTTCGCAATTTTTATTTAGATTGCTAAACAAATATTTTTTAGAAAAATATCTTCAAATTTGTAACTGAAATCCGAGGGAACGTAAGATTTTATTTATTAATTTTTAAAACTTTTATTTTATGAAAATATTTGACTCTTCGGTTTTTGTTTTCCGCCATTTCATCCTTCGAACTTTGGGAAATTTTCTATAAAATGTTTTCGCTGCGTCACAATGAGATAATTCCAGAGTCTAGGTACGATATGCACGTAAACTTAAATCAAAACAAAAGATTACCTATCGAAATGTTTTTTAATTGCTTTCTTTCTTATTTAATTCTTAATTTAATTTGAAGTGATGATTAAAAGATTTGTAGCTTCTTCTTTTACCTTACATGAATCATATGATATAATTGTTATCAATAATTAAGGAAGTAAGAAGACAAGATAGGGTCCCGTTTCAAAACTAACGATGACTATGAGAGAATTTTTTGTATAAAATCACAAGAATCTCAAGTACTGAGTTTAGTTTCCAAACAAACACAAACAATGAAGACATTTTTATATTTACTCCTCAGTTTAACTTTGGGTAGGTTTAACTGACTCTTCTTTAGCTAAAATTGACATTTATAATTTTCAATTTTTAATATGACAATAAGTTCTGAGTTAAACTCGAGTTAATCCTTTAAATTGAAAATTTAGTTCGAGTTTTAAAAATTTAATTTTTTTGTTTTTAAGTGTTGGCACTTCCGGCAAAGAAAACCCTTCTCGACGACGACTATGATGATGGCGATGATGAACAGGAAGACGGATGGTTTGTTCCTCAGGCAGATGGCTCCCTCAAATGGGTGACGGAGGAGGAAGCCCAGTTGGAAATTCGATCAATGACTATGTCGAGGAAAAAATCCAAAGAAGCTAAGGTACAATTTTATCTTTACACTCCATCTTCTCCAGATGAACCTGAAGAATTTTTCATTGGTGACCTTGAATCCTTGATTTGGTCCGGATTCAACATTGCACACGAAACAAGGTTAGTTGGATGATGATTTTGGCTCGAAATTGTCACATAACTTGACGTTCCCTTACCTTACAGGATAATCATCCATGGCTGGCAAAATAGTTATAAGTCGGATGTGAACACTGAGATCCGGGATGCGCTGTTGGAGGTTGGTAACTACAATGTGATTTGTGTCGATTGGAGTGACAAGGCCGATACCTACAATTATATGTCGGCTAGGAATGCTATTCCAGAAATCGGCCAGAGGGTTGCTAATTTGATTGAATTCCTCCGCGATGAGGGGTTGATGGAATCTAAAGACTTGAAGGTAATTGGGCACAGTTTGGGTGCCCATGTGGCGGGATATGCTGGCAAATTGGTTCAAGGCGAACAAATTCACTCGATCATTGGGTTGGACACTGCTTTCCCACTTTTCAAGTACAAAAATTGTGACGAACGTTTGTGCAGCACCGACGCTACTTATGTAGAATCAATTCACACAAATGGAAAACTATTGGGATTCATCCAGCCGATTGGACAAACTGCATTCTACCCCAACGGTGGACGAACTCAGCCAGGTTGTGGACTTGATATGACTGGAACATGCTCCCATTCGAGAGCTTATATTTACTATGCTGAAGCTATAAGGCATCAGTTTTTGGGTGTGAAGTGTAATCACTGGAAGAAAGCTGTAGAGAAAGAATGCACAATCAGTGGTGAAGAAGCGGTGGTGGCATCTTTCGATGATGAAGGTAATCACATGGTATTGGAGGGTTCGTTTTATTCTCCAATAAATAATAAGCCTCCATATGGCATTCATGAAGTTTAGTGAATCGTGGCAATAAAAATTAAAATAAATGCATTTAAATTAAAAATGTTTGCTTTTTGAGATTTAACATACATAACGATAACATAAGTGAAGTTCGTTGAAGTCTGAAGTCAATCCCGTTTCCGGAAGAATAAGGTTTCAAAGGCACTTAGTCTGCCGAAAGTAATACATGCAATATACAGTAGGTGGTCACATAATTATGACCGATGAAAAAATTTCCTAATTTCTTACTTTGAATCATCTTAAAAATAAAATGGTATATAACATTTTAAATGTTCAATTAATTTTATTATTTTCGTATCAAAAATGTACCTAGATTAAGATAAAAAAAAAAAAACAATTTAAAAATAGTTAATATTTGGTGTGTCCCCCTCTTGTTTTTATAACTATGCCTGTATTCTGCGAGGCATACTTTCTAGAGAGTTTATTATTGTTTCCCTTATTTTTGGGTTATTAGAACACACATTCTTTATATTTCCTTTAAGTTCTGTTAGTGTGTTAATTTGACGGGTACTCGGTTTAACCGAGTTTAACACGGTAATATACTGTTCGGAGCGCATTGTTCCCTCGACGAAATAAATTGGTCCGTGACCTTCGTCCGTTATGCAGCTCCAAATCATTACGCTGGGTGGATGTTTGACTTTTGAAGCCACACAACAATCGAAATATCTCTCATCCTTCCTACGGCGAACAATTTTTCTGTTGACATTCACTGCCTTAAGCCGACACTAATAGCTGAATATCACCTTAAATTTTTTTTTTGTAAATGAGTGCCCTTCAGAAATAAGTATACAAAATTGGAATGGGACTTAATAAATTGGACTTACCTTGCCCCAATATTTAGAAGATACATACATCTTTATGTAATCTAGCTCACATTAGTCGTTTGAAACGCATGGCTTTAGTGTGTTTTGGCTTTTCAGCCGCTCGCCTGCAAAAAAGACCATCAGACCAGACGTCGCCGCACTGTTTTGGCTGATATATGAATATCAAGAGTGTTCAGTTGCTCTGCAATCATTTTGGTTGTTGCGCTTCAATTTTTTTTTTAGAGCAAATTTCATCATTCTACGCAATTTTGAACACAGAAGCTTTATAAATCTCGCCTTTTTGGGCAATTTTTGCATACGAAAAGACTCTTTCACCCTTATTACGGTTGTCAAAAATCAATACGATATTTGATATTTATCAATAAAATTAATGAATCGGTATTATCGTTGTGAAAAATCAAAATTTTTGATAAACTGTGAACGCTCTTCAGAAATTAGATCTATTGTGAATGATTTAAATTGACAGTCTTGGTATTATGGTTGTCAAAATGTTTGTTGATTATCAAATTTTCAGTCAATCACAAATTCCTTGTTGATAAAATATTTTACGGATCGCGAAAGCCAAAAGCATGTCTACTTTAGAACTATTTTTCGTGAAAATGAAATTGAAGAAGGAAATACTTTGGAGCAAGCAAAGATTCTAAGAAAATTACGGCTGAACATACATATGTATGCAGATAAAAGATCATTTTTAATTACACTACAAAAACTAATTTGGCTCGCTTCTAGATTCATTCAAAACTTTAGACTTTCGAAAGAAGCCTTCCTTAATGTTTTTTTAGATATCAACGACAAGTTAAAGCCAACGAAAAGGCAACAATCCATCCCAAACATACTAAAATTTGCAGCTGTCTTAAGTAAATAGGCACTATTCACAATAGATTTTTGATCTTTGTTCACAATGGATCAAAAAATGATCAACTCGGGTTCATAATACCGATGTATCAATTGATTGACAAAATGTTTCAATTGTCAATTAAGTGATCTTTGACAACCGTAATAAGGCTGTTTCTTTAAGAAGAGTTGCAGCTTGAATTTTTTGGGAAAGGGTAAGGTCACTTTTCTTTCCTATAATGCAAAAAAGAAAAAAAAAAAGACACTACGAAAATAGAAAATTCGAAAGAAAATATATGCTTAATGACACCAACTTAATCGCCAACCAAAGGAATAAATTAACCAAAACGAACTGATTTTTTTCCCTTACAATATCGTTTGTTTAAAAAATTGCACCTCATTCGACAAATATGTTCATGAAACTTTTTTTGTTACTTAACATTTCAGTAACAAGTGTTTTTCTAACAAGATAACGGTTTAAAAAGATGATAAAATACCGTTTGTTGTATAGAATTATGTGGTTAACATAATCAAAATATTATTGCACATACAATTAAATAGACAATTTTTTTTGTATAAGTGATAAAAGCCTTGAATTAATGAAAATTTTCATCGGTCTCATTTGGGACTCATTTTGATGTCCTACTACTTCATATCTCTCAAGATAGATTGTTCGTCAAAATAGGTCACCTCAAAAGAGTCAGAATTCCAAAAAGTTCACTCTAAAGGTGACAGCTTTTACCTTGTGTTTTAAAGATTGGCACACTTTGACATGACATGATTATCAATGCTGATATTTAATGAGTTCCTGCTTTCTGACATGCTTAACTGATCTTTTTTTAATGACATGGGTTTACATTTACATTTTTCAGAGTTGCACACTGTCATACTTTAAGAAAATCTTTTAGATTACAACTTTTCCGTAGAAGAAATAAAAGTAATTTGAAGTTCCGAGATATGAATTGCTCCTGGGGAAGATAACAGTTTTAGGTTTTTGATACAGGATGGTTTTTCCCAAAAATAAAATAATTGTTGATTTTGAAGATATTTCTTTCCAATCATAACAGTTATGAAGATGATTAAGCACTTTTTTCTTTATTTCATATTTGGGGAAGTTTAATGTTACAACATTTTCCCATAACTTTAAGAACATGAGCTCATAAGGCTTGGTTCTCCTTAATCTCAGTTAAAGGAGCAGTTTTTCGAAAACTTTTGCCAAGCCAGATTGGTCTGTAAAATGTTTCTTCTGTTGGTGGCTTACATTTTTCAGAGATAACAATTTTCCAATGATGTGGCAAATTATCTTATGCGTTTTTGAATTAGGTAGTACAGTGTTGACATGTTATATCACCAAATTGTAAGGATCTGATTTGTTTCAGGTTGCCTATCCATTTACCATCTTTACTGACGCCTTCCGTTTTCCGTAAGAACTAATTAATTACGAAAAAGACTATAAAACATACTAGGTTTAGTTGTAAGACTGAAAAAACAGAGACAAAAAAGAGTATAATGACAATGGTTCAAGTGATTGGCTCCCTATTTATTCATTGGATCTTAGAAGTCTTAGATACATTTCTAAATTCAACTAAAAATTTACTATTCTGAAAATAAGGGTTCCACAAAGGTCAGTTCCGTGACCTATTTTATTTTGAAGTAGTAGAAGCAATTTTTTGTTTAAAATTCAATTTCATTTTTGCACTTATCTGATTTTTGAAAGCCCAGAAGCATAACATAACTGATTGCGGTTTACGAAAAAAAACTTTAATACTTAGCTTTGAAGTGTGGTACTGGTAAACAAATTTAAGCCTTTGAAATTACTTTTAAAAATTATTGAACTTAAAATTTGCAACGAACTTTACATAAATGAAATGTTTTTTTTTTTGTTTTTGTTTTTTTAATATCAAAACTAACATAAACGCATTCGAGAAATTAGGCAAAACTATAAAATAAACAAAAGATTGTAATAAAATAATAATTGATTGTCAAATTTTGAGTGACATTAGGTTCGGAGTTAGAGGTAGGTTAGAGGACGACCTCTGAGCGGATATCGTTGAGAGAAAGTGAATTGAAGTGAAAATAAAGAAAACCGCAAAACCAGGGAAGCACTAATGGAAAATTTGGAAGGCAAAGGTTTCATCTAAATATTAGTGAGGAACAAAGAACAGCCAGTTACTTGGAGTTAGGTTTGGGTATTTAAAACTAGACTTCCTTTTCGTTTGAGATTCCTAACTAAACAGTTTCAGTTATAAGTTTATTTAAAATTTTTAACTGAGTAAGTTGTGGTGGTAGCACTTTTTTGTTACCTGTTGAAATTTTCTTCCACTAGCCTTGTCTCCTCTTCGCAGCTGAAATTTGACAATTCGGTATCGTCATTAAAATCGCTCAGTTTTTCTTTCGCGTGTGTTAAAGTTTATCAAAAATCAATTGATTAACTTCTATAATTCAATAATTTTGCAACATTTCCTAAATATTTAAATAAAACGGTTACAAATTTCCTAAAAATTAAAGATCCTTCGTTATTTTGAATATTTATTTATAAATTTAATCATATCTAAGTAAAATAAGATTTCACAGAACTGATAAACCTAAATAAAGGAAGGAGCTACTTTTTATACATATCTAAACAAAATTGGTTTCAATTAATTTATTTAAATAGACACAAGTTTCCTATCAATTCATAAAGATCACAACCGATATTTATTTATTATTACACCTATCTATTTATCGATTTTTAATTGAAATAAATAAGCGTTACTTTGACTCACTTTTACTATTATTTGTTATCTTTTATCTTTAACAAAAACAATGAACTTGATTTTTTAAGTTTTTCACAGAAGATAACATAATTGAATTGATTGTTTATTGTTTTGTCATTTCAGTCTTTTTTAAAATTTGAAATAGTGTGGGTTTAATTTCAAATAATATTGTAATTTTATAAGTGACGTTTTGATTAGATTTATTGGTATTCCCATTCCTGTTTAATGTGACAACTTTCAATAAATTGAAATAGACGTTTATCACAATAAATACTATGTTAAGTGAATCTTATGGATTGACATTAGTTGGTGGGTGCAAAGCTTGGCTTAGTAACTATTAAGCTGTCAAATTTCACTTTATTAATACAAATGTCAGAATACTTTTGAGGTTTTTTCAATTCAAATAGAAGCATGCTTATGCTCTTTTTAACAACTTGAAGATGCTCAACATTTTATTCCCTAAAAGTTGAACCCTACTTGAGGATTTTTATTCTCAACTTTCTTTTGATTATTAACAACTCTCGAGTTCATTAATTAACTAATAGAAGTTAAGAGAGATAACTTGTGTATTACAAAAATGTATTATTTTGTTGCATTTTCTTTTAAAAAGCTATTCTCAGTTTCATTTGGAACACAAATAAAATTTCCGGAGAAAATTATAATCTAGGAAATCATCCATCGTCTGCTTCATGAATCGAAATAAATAATAGATAACACTGGTCAACACAAGTTTTGTTTCCTTTATTTTTTTGTCTGTTATTGGGTATTTCTATGGTCCTGAATATGAAAAAACTACTAAAAGATCGCCAACAGCTTTACATTTTGAAATATGTAGTTTTATTATTTTGACAAAAAAATACAGAAAATTAATATGTATATTATGTAACATTTTTTTATTAAATGCAATGAAATGATCTTTTATAGGATTTCCTTGAATGAACGACTTCTTGTTGATCTCGTTGCAAACTCCAGCAGTAGTCTGCCATCATATGTGAGTCCCACCGCCCCTGATAACGCTCTTCCATTGTCCGAAGATCCTGGTGAAATCTTTCGCCCTGTTCTTCACTGTAATCACCCAAATTTTGTGGAAATCGGTCTAAATGCGAGTGCAGGAAGTGGATTTTTATGCTCATGTTGCACCCTAGTTCTTTCAAGTTTGATAGCATGGCCTCAACAAGCTCCACGTAGTCTTCAGATTTGTTTTTGCCTAGAAAATTACTCATAACCAAAACAAATGAATTCCAAGCTTTGGATTCGACTTCAGTCATTGATTGGACAAAATTAGAATCTTTCACTAGTTGCCTGATCTGTGGCCCATCAAAAATACCAGCTTTCAATTTTTCTATACTTAGTCCTGGAAACTTGCGTGAAAGAAAATTGAAACATTCGCTATTTTTATCAAGCGCCTTTACAAATTGCTTCATTATGCCGAGTTTAATATGAAGTGGTGGAAGTATGATGCGGTTTCGGCTAACTAAAGGCGTGTTTATCACATTTTTGGTACCAACTTTTAGTTCTTCCCGTACTGGCCAGACTTTTTGTGACCAATGGTGTTCTTTAGCACGGCTGTCCCAGAGACAGATGAAACAAGGGAACTTCGTATATCCCCCCTGTTGACCCAAAAGAAAGTTAACCATTTTAAGATCAACACAAATTAACCATTTGTGATCTTCAAACTTAATTTTTTCCATAACCTTAGCAATATTTGCGTATTCTTCTTTTAAAGTCACCGAATGTGCTATAGGTACAGATCCGTACTTATTGCCGTTGTTAAGCAAAACACACTTTAAACTTCTTTTGCTGCTATCAATGAAAAGACGCCAGTCACTAGGTTGGTACTTTTTTAATCCCATCTGTTGCAAAATACCACCAACATCGTTACAAAAAACTAAATCCTTCTCTTGAGAAAAATACTGTAACAGACTTTTTTCTCTGGTACGATAAAATGTAATGTTTGTTTCCGGAGTAAGCAAATTTTTTTCTTTTAAACGAGATGCTAATATTTCAGAAGCTTCTTTCGGTAAGTTCAGATCTCTTACCAAATCATTTAGTTCTTTCTGATTAAACGGTTGAGGTTCTTGGCTAAATTTGTAGTCTGAATCAGAATCTTCACTTGATGCATTTCGTTCGGGTTCACAGGGATTTGGATGATCAGAAGATTTAAATGTGCTGGGATTTAACTCTCGTGATTTTAATTGGGGTCGTTGAGCAGATGATAAGTTAGGATATGGCCACTTATTTCGATTGACAGGGTTAATTCCGTTTATTTTCACAACGCAGAAGTAGCAGTCATCGTGATGATTTTGAGGTTCTCGCCAAATCATGGGTGTTTCGAACATTACTGCATCTCTTTTTCCACTAGACCACAATCGTAGACATACGACACATTTTTGGCACACAATATGAGGAACCCAC
The DNA here is from genome assembly GCA_905146935.1 of Scaeva pyrastri. Classification (NCBI taxonomy): domain Eukaryota; kingdom Metazoa; phylum Arthropoda; class Insecta; order Diptera; family Syrphidae; genus Scaeva; species Scaeva pyrastri. The sequence continues at coordinate 59,224,245 of LR989928.1, forward strand.
GGCTTGTCCTGATTACACAATTTTATTTTAAAGTACTGATGATACGCAGTTTTCACAAAGTCCGATATAGGTTTTCGATATTTTGCAAATATATATTCACCACAAATATAGCAAAAAGAATCGGGATTAAGAACACAACATCTTCTTGACGAAGCCATATCGAAAACAGCAACAAAATATATTGCAGTGTCCAATAAAAAAACGCAAATGCAGATGAAAGTACTAAATGAAGGTATTTAGCTGTAACTCAAGAACAAAAGCTGTTAGAGAAAAATGGTTGCCGAATTTAAAAAAGACGCGTCAATTTGCCATAGAAACAACAAAAAAGTCAAAGGAAACAAAAAACTTTTTGTGTTTTGTTGACCAGTGTAATAAATTGGTGATTAAAAGAAGACAATAAAAAAACTTCAACACTTTATTATTGTTGGAGACTCCGCTCTGGCTATTCAAAGACACTTGTGGACGCCTTTTCAAATTCTTATAGCGAGTTGTGTCTAGCCTTCGTATGGAATTAAGCAAAGACGAATTCGAATATTGGCCACCGGCTTTAAAATATAGAATTAAAACCGTACAATTAATTATAATTGCTTGTGGCGGTCTTCACAACATAGCAATCGATTAAAAGGAAAAACAAATTCCACAGGATATGCCCGGATTTAACGGTGTGTTACCTGTTACGTAATACAATTATTCCATCCACAAGGCAACATCAAACAGGAACCTTTGGCAAGGTTAAATTTAATTTGAAAAAAACTGCTAAATTCAAAAATTAAATTTGGATGCTCTTTAAACTTCTACATTCGAGCCTTCCAGTACATTTTTGGCCTTCTTCGCGGTCGAATTGCACTCTTCTTTTCCAGTTTCCAAAGCTCTCTTTCGATTTCCATGATATCCAATTCAATGCATGGTTTTTCATCTGATCTTGCATCCGCTCTTTCACCCATTTCACCCACCATTTTTTGTTTGCAACGCTTTGTGAGCAAAAGGTTCGGTTGCTTCGCAACTTTGATGGATTGATCCTCTCCAAAGATCTTAAAAAGCTTCTTCCAGAATTGGAGTTGCGAGTTCATTTTGAATTTCAACCATGTTGTGGGCTGTTCAATACTAATTTTCCAAAATAATGATTTAATGCAATATATGTATGTATTGCAAATGAAAAACTCAATTTTTTAATTTCTCATGTATTTTTCCTTCAATGACTTTAAAGAAGCAAACATAGCTAAGAAGGTCGAATCACTTTTGAGGCAGCTTTTGTATGTGATTGTGAATCGAATAACCGCCCATATTCAATCCATAAATCGATGAGTAGCATGCGGATGGAATCAAATGTTAATTTTGATATTTCGGCCATAGTGAAAATGTCAAAAAAGCACTCCAAATTCATCTACCATGCATTAATTAATGAATTGACATTATTATTTATTTACATACATACATCTATAACAACGAGTGTGAAAATTCGTGCATTGCTGGGTAAAGTTGATCAACCCTCTTTTCCACCATGTATTAATAATATTATCAATACAAAATTCGTTAGGTTTCGTACAAAGTCAACAAGAGTGTCAGAAGTGTCACTCAGCGCATAAGTGAATTTGATAACAAAGATGTTTGACAGTTCAATGTATTGTTAAATTTATATTTGGTAAAGCAGAACGAAACACGAAAACAAAGCGTATAAGCTTATTTTAAGAAAGTTAATTTCTGATTCATGAAAATAGAGCCTTAACACAAAACAGTGTTCGATTGATCTGTTTTTGTCAAAACCCAAAGCCTTATATAGTATGCCAATTCTTCCAGTCCAATCCAAAATCCTAAATTAATTGTAAATATTCTAATTATCTACAGTAAATATATTTGGCTAAACGGTGGAATGTACTGATAATACAAATCTTAACCAAACCGGCCAATAACAAATCATAGATAACTGTCACACCATGTTTGTTCCATATTAAAATGCGGTCAATTGTACCGAAATCCCGCCCCCCACATTTTCGAGAAACTGCTTTATGGATTAGCAGGTGTTATATCTTTTTTTTTTTTGCAAAAAACTCCAGGGAATATCAAACGGGCTGAGATCAAAATCATGGAGGTATGGATTATCAAAATATTTTTCAATACCTATACTTTTAATTTATTTTATTATCTTTATTTTTTTTTAATTTAACAACAATTATTTCAATTATTTGTATTGGTAGAGATATTCTTTCTTAATATCAACATTTTCAAATCTTAAGGGATTTTTAAGGAAACTGATATGATAAGACAAGATCCTTAATTTTTATAAGAACATAATATATTTACGTCACTATCTAGGTTGAAAGCTTTTAAACGTATAAGAAAGCGATCATCGTTAGAAATAAGCTCATTTAATAAAAAACATATACACAATGAAGACGTTACTGATTGTGTTCCTGAGTTTAACTTTGGGTAGGTTAAGTGCTTTGGATTTACTTACTCGAAAAATATGTGATATTTAAGTTTTCTGTTTTGTATTTTGAGTGTTGGGAAAACCCATAAGCTATGACAATATTGATGACAATGAACCCGAAGATGGATGGTTCGTGCCTCAGGCAGATGGCTCACTCAAATGGATGACGGAGGAAGAAGCCCAGTTAGAAATGCGAGCTATGACAATGTCGAGGGGATGGTTTAGTAAGGAGCTGAAGGTTAAGTTTTATTTGTACACCCAAGAGTCTCCAGATGAGCCGGAGGAAATATTCCTTGATGACCTGGAGTCATTGGAGAATTCAAATTTCAACAGTGCACATGAAACGAGGTGAGTTCTTAAGACTTTCGCTTGACTGGGGTTAAATTCAAACCTTTCTCTTTCCAGAATGATCATCCACGGATGGCTAAACAACTACAAATCCGATGTGAATGTCGAGATCCGGGAGGCCTTTTTGAGTGTTGGGGATTACAATGTGATATCTGTCGATTGGAGTGACAAGGCCGATCGCTACAATTACCTGTCGGCTGTCAGGGCTGTCCCAAAAGTTGGTCAAAGAGTTGCCAATTTTATTGAATTCCTCCGCGATGAAGGGCAGATGGAATCAAAGGACTTGAAGGTAATTGGACATAGTTTGGGTGCCCATGTTGCAGGATATGCTGGCAAATTGATTGAAGGCGAACAAATTCACACAATCATCGGGCTGGACACTGCTTTCCCACTCTTCAAGTACAACAATTGTGACGAACGTTTGTGCAGCACCGACGCTACTTATGTAGAATCAATTCACACAAATGGAAAACTATTGGGATTCATCCAGCCGATTGGACAAACTGCGTTCTACCCCAACGGTGGACGAACTCAGCCAGGTTGTGGACTTGATATGACTGGAACATGCTCCCATTCGAGAGCTTATACGTACTACGCTGAGGCTATAAGACAGAAGTTCTTGGGTGTCAAGTGCAGGGATTGGAAAGATGCCGTGGAGAAGGATTGTCACATTGAGGGAGAAGAATCGGTTGCAGGCTTTGATGCGGAAAACAATCACATGGTAGTGGAAGGGTCGTTTTATTCGCCGGTAAAGAAGAGTGCCCCGTACGGATTGGGAAATTCCTAAATGTTTATTAGAAACTACTTATAGGTACATTATGTATTTGTAATGAGCAACTGAAAGTTTTTTGAAATAAAAAGAAGATTTTAATTAAAGTGTTTGTTGCTTCTTTCTTTCTAGTCTTTCCTTATCTTTTGCTAGGCGGTATGTAATCAACCATCAATTTGGAAGAGTGAAATATGAAATACCTTTTGTTAAGCGGTTCACAAAATACACTTAATATGATATCACAGTCTACTTTTTAATGAAATGTTCAAAATGTTGTCAACGAGGACCAGAGACATGCTGCAGACAGTATAGTATCGAGGCTCGTGAGATAAACCATCCACATACGAGTATTTCGATTGACAGATCTGTCAATACATGCAGTACCTACATATAATGTACAAGGACAGACATTGAAAATAAAAGTCGATCTTCGCCTTACCGCATTAGACTGGTGATAGGTCTAACGGCACTTTAATTCTCTTTATTTTTGGTGGTAAACAGCCGGTAAAAGTAACTTTAAGTCAGACTGAGACTCTTGAAAGGCTTTACTACTTGACGCTTATCAAAATGTCAAAAAATATATGTATGTACTAGGATGCTTCTTTTTGTGACTAGTTTTGTTTTTTTTTTTAAATTTCCAGTATGGGATCGAAAAACAAAAATAGTCTCAAAAAAGCATCCTAGTAAATACATATATTTTTTGAGCAGTATACTTTTAACACCTAACCTGGTCGACTTTGAAGTGGGATATTATATTCCTTGAATTAAAATTAAAGGAATAAGTACCTATATAATTATTCTATAGAGAAAAAATTTGAAAATTTGAGCTCTTAATATCAATAATTAGTACTCGCCTACGGTATCTTAACATCTCCCATATAAAGTTCACATAAATTTTGATCTTTTATCTTTAAATTTCTATACCTCTGCGGCATTTTATAGTATCATCTCGCCCATTGAAGGGTTCTTTTCAGAATTGAACACTCTACAAAAAAAATGTTCTATCATTATTTTACGAATACTTCATACTTTACCACTTTATAGCCTTTAATCAAACAATCTTTTTGAAATGGCCATGCGCAGAAGGAAAACAAGTTTAATTTGAGATCACTTTACTGAAATTGAACACCAGAAAGCAAAGTGCAAGTATTGCTCAGGGATAATTGTTTTTTCTTCAGGGAGCTTGGGAAATCTAAATAGGCACCTTAAAAGGAAGCACGTAGGAATTTCAACAAACCCTATTGAGCGCCAGTTTATAACATTAACTGTATTAAATTCAACACCAGAGGATACAGAAGTCGTAGCTGTCAATATCGACACAGATGTTCCTTGCGCTGAGTCTCAAACAACAAAATCGAGACCAATTCAGCAAAAAATATCAGCTTTTGCCGACCGACAGTACAAGACCTATATCCCAACAAAAAAAATCTAAAATTGACAATCAACTAATAACAATGATTGCAAAAGAATATCACCCTCTACGCCTAGTAGAAGAACCAGAGTTTGGGAAATTCTTTGCTCTTTTATGCCCGTCATATAGTTTAACGACAAGAAAGACTCTATCCGAAACACTTCTGTCTCCAGCTTTGCCTCAAACTAGAGCAAGAAGTTCAGACGAACATTTCTGACGCTCCTGCAATATGTTTAACGACAGATGCATGGACCTCAATAAATAACCAAAGTTTCATTGCTACAACCGCTCATTACTGGGGCTGTTGTTAGCGACAATGTTCCAAATATTCTTTTGGCGGTCGAGCTAGGGGGTTGGCGATCCATTGGGTGCTTCGCACATTTGCTAAATTTAACTGTTCAAGCTGGACTTGAACTAGAAGAAATTTCAGAAAAGGTTCAAAAAGTAAAGGGCGTAGTAGAATTTTTAAAAGAAGTTCGCAAGGCTTTTATAAGTTAACTGAAATGGAGAAGCAAATGAATTTTCCGGTCTTAAAGCTGAAGCAAGATGTCCCAACAAGGTGGAATTCCACATATGATATGCTCGATCGAAATTTAAAATGCAGTTATTGCTACACTAGCAATAGCAAAGAACGATATATCTTTAAAGCCTGAAGATTGGAATGTTATAGAGTTAGTGGTTCCCATCTTAAAAGTATTTTGTGATATTACGGTTGAAATATCTACGGAAAAGAAATGTAAGCCTTTCAAAAGTTATTATTTATTGTAAACTTTTAAGACGCCATCTGACAAAAACTCAAGCTCTCGCCCAAGAACAGCAAACACCAAGTTGTGTTCGGAAGCTTTTACATACATATGGTACACGTAATGAACAGACACAAAAACGATTTAATAATCTGGAAAAAATCCTTTATATGCTGAAGCAACAATTTTGGATCCCAGATTCAAAAGCAAAGGTTTCCGAGAGGCAACCAATTTTAAAACAGCCTTTGATAGCTTAAGGTTTAATTTTGGAAACCAGCCTCAAAATAGGGTAAATGTGTCGGTGTCTGTTCAGGAAGAAGCTGTTCCATCAACTTCAAGAGCAGCACTTTCCAATGCTTAACCACCATCTATTTGGGATGATTTTGACGTCGAAGTGGCAAATTTAGTTCTACAAAATACAGTAGCTGCCGGTATAGTTGATCTCGAGAGCCCCTTATTAGCAGAGATATTCAAAACCCCTTAAATTATTGGAATGAGAGAAAATTCGTCTATCCGATTTTGTACAAATATATGCTAAAAAGGCTCAATTTGGTTGCGACATCTGTTCCTTGTGAACGCATATTTTCGAAAGCCGGATTAATCCAAACGGATAGGCGAAATAGGTTATCTTCCAAAAAAGTATCGCAGTTGCTTTTCATAGCAGCAACATGTTCAGTTGTCACTGCAGGTTGAAATTGAAAGGAAAAAGTCACCTTCGCGTGTGCTGCGTCTGTTTGTGCGTTTTTGTCGCCCCCGTCCCCTACCGTTTGTCTTGCCGCGTAGTGTCCTCATCATATTAAAATCACAAAAAATTAAACACATTTATTCAAATTAACCAACAATAAAAAAAAATACAACAAAATAACATAGAAAAATCAACACAAAAAATAATTAAAAGCGAAATCAATACACAAAAAAAAATAGAAGAATAAAAAAAAGCTAATCTACATACAAAAAAAATTAACATACAAAAAAAACATCAACAAAAAAAAACAACAACAAATAATAACCAAAAAAAAAATGTACCCACAGAGCGCAGTGAGTATTCCTTTCTTTTTTCCTTCCCAACCTGCAATTGCTTGGCTTAGAAAGTGCATTAATTGTATTGAACTTATCTAAGCTCAGCTCTCACAATTGATGTACTTGCTGAGCGAGCAATAACAGATGTATAGAGAAATACTGTTTTGACTGTTAGGGTTCGGATCAATTCACATCACTACTAAGGCATAACACTAGTAGTGTTGTGTATTGAAACCAACTTTATAATCATATTCAGTTCTCTCTTAGATTTCGTCTGTTTTAGTCTTTTTTTTACTTTTTTTATCACAATGATTGGAAATTTCAGAGTTGACTATTGTAATATTCGTGGGCTTAGAGCTAATTTCATTTCTTTGTACGCCCATTCTGTTACAAACAGGCCAGCTGTTTTGGCACTAAGTGAAACCCAAGTACATAGGTGAATCTACTGATCCTGCTGAATTCCAAATTCATGGGTACAACTTAGTGCCATTATTCCTTTCCCACTATGGTCTCGCCGTCTACGTAAGAAATGATGTTGCTTACCAATTTCAACCACAATATGGTCTGAGTACCAATCCCATGTTCAACTTCATGTGGTTTAAATTCTCGATAAACAAGAACATCTTACACTATTGTTTCCTCTATCGAAGCCCCAATTTGGACAGAGTTTCAACTTCTCGCGAATTTGATGATCTGTCTGACTCCATCCCAAGAATTATTACGCTGCATCCTCACACTAAAATCGTTATTACGGGCGATTTCAATGTACACAATTCTTCTTGGCTTCAACATTCGGGCCAGACAACAACCGAAGGTATGTGTGCCGAGATCAGCTTGTCAACGAGCCTACTCGAATATCGGACGTTAATGGCCGAGCCGAAAACACTCTTGACTTGTTCCTTACCTCTGACCCTGATAAATACACAATCAGTGTATTAATGCCTCTAGAGTCTAGGCACATCTGACCATTGTATCATTTCCGCAAATTTCTTGTGTCAAACAAATCCAGTTAGAGAAAGAGCCCCTGTGAGAACCGTTTGGCAATACGAGAAAGCCAACTGGGACGGCCTCAATAATTTTTTCAGGATCTTTAACTGGTCACTATGCTTCCTCGGTAGTGACGTAGACTCCAGCGGGGATATGATTACTATCATGATTCTTTTGGGAATGAGAACTTTTATCCCGAATAGGGCTAAGAGTTCTCATTCCCAAAAGAATCATGTTAGTAGTCATATCCGCGCTGGAGTCTACGTCACTACTGAGGAAGCATAGTGACCAGTTAAAGATCCTGAAAAAATTAATGAGGGCGTCCCAGTTGGCTTTCTCGTATTGCCAAACGGTTCTCACAGGGGCTCTTTCTCTAACTGGATTTGTTTGACACAAGAAATTTGCGGAAATGATACAATGGTCAGATGTGCCTAGACTCTAGAGGCATTAATACACTGATTGTGTATTTATCAGGGTCAGAGGTAAGGAACAAGTCAAGAGTGTTTTCGGCTCGGCCATTAACGTCCGATATTCGAGTAGGCTCGTTGACAAGCTGATCTCGGCACACATACCTTCGGTTGTTGTCTGGCCCGAATGTTGAAGCCAAGAAGAATTGTGTACATTGAAATCGCCCGTAATAACGATTTTAGTGTGAGGATGCAGCGTAATAATTCTTGGGATGGAGTCAGACAGATCATCAAATTCGCGAGAAGTTGAAACTCTGTCCAAATTGGGGCTTCGATAGAGGAAACAATAGTGTAAGATGTTCTTGTTTATCGAGAATTTAAACATAGGATTGGTACTCAGACCATATTGTGGTTGAAATTGGTAAGCAACATCATTTCTTACGTAGACGGCGAGACCATAGTGCGAAAGGAATAATGGCACTAAGTTGTACCCATGAATTTGGAATTCAGCAGGATCAGTAGATTCACCTATGTACTTGGGTTTCACTTAGTGCCAAAACAGCTGGCCTGTTTGTAACAGAATGGGCGTACAAAGAAATGAAATTAGCTCTAAGCCCACGAATATTACAATAGTCAACTCTGAAATTTCCAATCATTGTGATAAAAAAAGTAAAAAAAAAGACTAAAACAGACGAAATCTAAGAGAGAACTGAATATGATTATAAAGTTGGTTTCAATACACAACACTACTAGTGTTATGCCTTAGTAGTGATGTGAATTGATCCGAACCCTAACAGTCAAAACAGTATTTCTCTATACATCTGTTATTGCTCGCTCAGCAAGTACATCAATTGTGAGAGCTGAGCTTAGATAAGTTCAATACAATTAATGCACTTTCTAAGCCAAGCAATTGCAGGTTGGGAAGGAAAAAAGAAAGGAATACTCACTGCGCTCTGTGGGTACATTTTTTTTTGGTTATTATTTGTTGTTGTTTTTTTTTGTTGATGTTTTTTTTGTATGTTAATTTTTTTTGTATGTAGATTAGCTTTTTTTTATTCTTCTATTTTTTTTTGTGTATTGATTTCGCTTTTAATTATTTTTTGTGTTGATTTTTCTATGTTATTTTGTTGTATTTTTTTTTATTGTTGGTTAATTTGAATAAATGTGTTTAATTTTTTGTGATTTTAATATGATGAGGACACTACGCGGCAAGACAAACGGTAGGGGACGGGGGCGACAAAAACGCACAAACAGACGCAGCACACGCGAAGGTGACTTTTTCCTTTCAATTTCAACCTGCAGTGACAACTGAACATGTTGCTGTTATGAAAAGCAACTGCGATACTTTTTTGGAAGATAACCTATTTCGCCTATCCGTTTGGATTAATCCGGCTTTCGAAAATATGCGTTCACAAGGAACAGATGTCGCAACCAAATTGAGCCTTTTTAGCATATATTTGTACAAAATCGGATAGACGAATTTTCTCTCATTCCAATAATTTAAGTGGTTTTGAATATCTCTGCTAATAAGGGGCTCTCGAGATCAACTATACCGGCAGCTACTGTATTTTGTAGAACTAAATTTGCCACTTCGACGTCAAAATCATCCCAAATAGATGGTGGTTAAGCATTGGAAAGTGCTGCTCTTGAAGTTGATGGAACAGCTTCTTCCTGAACAGACACCGACACATTTCCCCTATTTTGAGGCTGGTTTCCAAAATTAAACCTTAAGCTATCAAAGGCTGTTTTAAAATTGGTTGCCTCTCGGAAACCTTTGCTTTTGAATCTGGGATCCAAAATCATCATCAGACCCAAAGAGAAATCATGGTTCGATGCGAGCTGTAAAGAGGTTATTAGGGTCAAAGAGGCAAGCTTCCGATGTTTTAGAGCCAACCCAACTGAGGAAAACCGGAAAAAGTTCAAACAAGCCAGGAAGGCCTGCAACGCCCATATTCGAAGGACCAAATTTTTGCATGACCAAAAATTAAGGCAAAAAATACTACAATGTCCCACAGGTAGTAAAAATTTTTGGTCATTCGTAAAAAACATAAAAACCAAAACATCTTCCTCGGTCCCAACACTCGTTGTCAATGACACTTCCTTCGTTAGCTCTCTTGAGAAAGCTAACTTATTCGTTAGGCAGTTCGCCGCCAACTCTACACTGTCTGATAGTGTCATGACTCCCCCAGTCCTTGAGCGCGTAAATGATTCCATGGGACAAATCTTCTTTCGCACTCGAGCTGTGGTGAGAGTCCTAAAAGATCTTAACACACATAAATCCGCTTGTCCGGATGGTATCCGCACCATTGTTCTGAAGTAGTGTTCTTCCACACTGGCAAAACCTCTGCGTAAGCTTTTCCATCTATCCTATTCTTCTGGGCTTGTTCCGAGCATTTGGAAAACAGCATTTTTCCTATACCAAAAAAGGCGAATCTTTTTCACCCTCCAATTACCGACCAATAGCACTTTTGGTATCGATGAAACCATTCTTCGTTGGATTAGTAACTTCCTTTCGAATCGCTCTACACAAGTAGTACTAGACGGATTCAAGTCTGAAACCTACAGCATAAATGCTGGTGTGCCACATGGTTCGGTTTTATCTCCGACCCTCTTTTTCATTAATGATCTCCTGTCTGCAACTACTAATCCATTAAATTGTTTCGCTGACGATAATACCGAGTTTATTTTTAGTACGAAGGTATGATATTTGTACTTTTTAGCTAGATGTCAAATTTTACTTCGAAGAATTGAGACTATACTTCGAGGTTGAAAACAACAACAATGAAAGAATGTTGTTGTTTCTCTTAATATTTTGCAAAGATATGGGTAAATAGCCCAATTGTTTATGTATTATAAGAACGGTTAATATTACGGAATATTATTAAAACCTTCAATGCATTTTGCACATTTAATTATACATAAATATTCAAAATCGAAAGTTCAAGTGCTGTTCATCGTGGAGAAGAAAGTTCAAGTGAAATTTCAACGCCAAAGAGACTTTAATACATGTTTTTCACGATATTATTTTAAATTCTATTTAAACTTAAAGGAACTTGGATAAACTGGGTCGTCGCATTAAAGACGTTAGGGATGCAATTTATCTGGTGGAAGAGTTTTGTTTATTACCAACATTTAAAAATTTCAGGTAAATATTAAATTTTAACTATTTTATAATGTAAATTAATTTAACTTAATTTCAGATTACACAGATGTCCTATGTCAATTTACACTTGTGAGAGTGCAATTGTTTTTTTTTAGTGCGGAAAGGGCACCTGCAAAGGAAAACAAAAATTCCCGAGCCAAAGAAGCATGGTTTGAGGAGAGCAGGCTCTCTGTGGGTGAAGTTTTTTATTTAATGTATTGTTTCGCGATGAAATTCAATGACGAATAGGTACAAATAGAAAATTTTGTGTCCATAGGAACTCATTTTTCATCGACAATCATTTCGGACTGGTTTAATTACTGCCGCGAGGTGTAGTTGCCCACTTCCACGACAACCAAGAAGAAGAGGACAAAATTGGGGGCGAAGGAAAAATGGTTCAAATCGATGAGAGCAAGTTTGGATGCCGGAAGTTTAATAAAGGTATTGAAGAATAAAGATATTTAAAAACATAACAATTTTATTTATATTTAAAAAAAATTAAAGGTCGAAGGGTAGATGGCCATTGGGTTTTAGGGATGATCGAAGATGGATCAGAGGATCTTCAATTAGAAGTTTGCCCAGAAAACGTGAGGAGTGCTGAGGTAAAATTATTGAAAACATGAAAATAGACATTTGTAGAAAAAGATTAATTATTTTTTTTTTTTTTATTTTAAGGTGTTAATTCCTTTAGTAAGGAAACATGTGCTGCCAGGTACAACAATCCACACGGATTATTGAAAAGCTTATGGTTGCCTTAAAGATTATGGTTATATCCATAAGAAGGTTAATCATAGCAATTCTGACAATCCGTTTGTGGCACAGGATGGCACTCACTCACACTCAACGAATTGAGTCCCAATGGCGAGTTGTGAAAAGGGAATTTTACAACGACATCTATTCAAATAATTTTGCCTACAGGGTGGTAGAATACCAGTTGCGAAGGAAATGTCGTAAGCATTTTAAAGACCCGTTTAATGCGTTGGTAGAGGCTATACGCCATGAATATGGAGATTTAAGTAATAATTAATTAAAATAAATACAAAATAGTAACAAAACTGATGTATTTAGGGGGGTTTCCTCACCGTAATATTTTGAAGCTGTCCTATGGGAATGCCCTCCTACCCATTAAAAAAAATTGTATCCCAAAAGGGGGGTGGTGTACTGCCAGGTGTTCTCTTTTTAAGGGATTTGAAAATGTTTCCATCGTACTTATTTTTTTGTTGGAAATTATTTATAAATTAAAGGGACATTTTTCGGAAATTTCCTGTTAGCAGTTGTAATACTTAAAAACAACAATATTTACTAGAATTTTTAACTTAATTGTTGTATTAATTTAGGAATTTGGTGAAGCTATATCGAGATATTAGCGATGAACCTTCCGCACTTAAATTTTGTGGAGGAGTTGGGGTTGCTGCCAAGATATCCATAGGATATCTATGGCTATATATTTTAGCCAACATCCCATTGGCATTTTCCAATGTGATAAAGGGACGTGCAGAGGGAATACAAAAATGTCTCGTGCCTTGGGGACGTGATGGTTCGAGGAGTCTAAAATCCCCGTCCAAAGGGTTCTCTTTTTAATGTATATTCCCATATGAGACCGTGATGGTGGAGGATTTCACTTCAGAAACCAATTGTGTGTCAACGAGAACGATAACTTGAATTCTACTGCTAAATGTTAAATAATCTCCCTCCTACAATCTTTCACTTTTGCAGAATACCGCCTCGTGTTAACATCTTTCAACATAAATTAAATATATTTTATTTTATTTCTAAATTGTCTTTCTTTTTATTAAAATAAATTATAAGTTTTTGTACGAGCTATTGAACAACTGTTATCTTCCTCATCATCCATTAATAAGAATAATTGTTTAAATTTTGTTTTAAATTCCTCGAAATTGCTCATTTTAAACAGAAAGAAAACCGTTTCGCTACATACCCATACATATCTGTCTTCAAATTTGAAGTTTACCCAGAAACATCCCAAATGCGTTTCTTTACTTTTAAGTTCGGGCACTAAATTACAAAAACAACATCAAAAAGCTAGAGCCCAAACTTTTTCCCGAGCTTTTTCCCAAACTTTACCCGAAAAGTAAAGAAACAGACCTACATGTGTACAATTTACATACTCAGCGAATTGAGTCCCAGTAGCGGGTAGTAAAAAGAGCTTTATATAACGACAGTTATAAGTTATTAACCATAGCTTCGCTGATTGGGTGATGGAGTACCAGTGGCGAAGGAAAATAAAAAAAAAATTCTTGATCCTTTTCAAGAACTAATTAATGCCATTATTTATGCGTTTGGCGATTTTAGAACAAGACAATAAAGCGTTCTTATTTAATTAAAAAATCGTTCGAACTTTTAATTTTACAATACATACATACATTTCTGTAGTTCCTTTTCTTTACACTTCTTAATGGTTGCAGGGATATAATTCTTTGGGAAGTAAAATTTTTATTTCATTACTTTCAGAATCTGAAAACTGCATTTGAAAATCAACTGGTGCTTTTGAAGATTTTCAAATGAACCGCCGCCGCCGCAACCGCGCCGCCATAATGGTGGATGAACTGGGACTTTTAAGTCCAACTTAAGGAGTCAAAACACCCTAGTAAGACTTGGACATGGTGAAGCTGTCCACACAAATGTATTATCCACCAAAAAAAAAATTTGCGTAGGGGTCTATAGTAGAGTGGAAAAGAGTAAGATTCAACCATGAATTGATTATATATATATTTTAGCTTTAAACTTTTCTTTCCAAAATCATTAGGTTTGGACAATCCGAAAATACCACGCAAAGCAAAAGCTTGTACGAAACAATAAGTCCATAATCGCAAACTGGCGGAGGACTTTTTGAACAGCATCCGTTGGATGCAAACGAGGAGGCAATCATTCAGGCTTACGGAATAGATGCAGTTGTCAGTGAAATTAGCGGCGGCGGCTTACCAAGCTTTGGCTGTGAAGAAGGTTGATATTTCAGTTAATATTTTATGTTTTGTGTTCCTTTTACCTAACTGATTTATTGTTTATTTTAGAATTTCAAAATCTATTTAAAAAGTGACCAGCGATACGTTAGAACTGCGGTCGGAGGTGGCTGATGTACCACCATCAGTCACAGAAAAAGATGCCACCAAACCCACCAAAACAATAACCAATTCAAGAAGCCACTATAAAACTTTCTTTCTAAGAAACAAATGGAATTGCAGGAAAAATTTCTTGAGGAGCAAAAGGAAAATTCGAAAATCAAACTGTGTGTATGGAGAGGGAGATGTCTTCCATCAATACATTATTAAAAACATAAGCGATGGAATTAAAAATGTATGTGTGATAAAAGAAAAAGAAGGGTCATCCTCCAATGCAGAAGAAGAAAGAGTTAGTCCTAAAGCGCAAGAGCTGGCTAAGACTATAAATGAAATGAAATTTCATAATTAAATACCAATTTATTTTAAATTTTGTATTAGTTTTAAGATAACACAAATTTCCTATGAGAAAAATAATTTTAATTTTTACTTTTTAAGTTTATGAAGTGATACTTTTATTTTATTTTGCTGAATAAATTATTTTTGTTGCTGAATTTTTTGCTTTATCTTTAATTTGAATTGAGTTAGCCCAGAGACCATCTCTAATACAGTTTCTTATTTGGGCTCCAGCGTTGATGTTGTTTTCTTCTTGTACGTTGTTTGTATTTCCTAAAGAAGGTAATCTCAAATCATCAGTATATGTTGTGCAAAGCAGCACATACATGTACATTTATAATTTGTGCTGATCTTCGTGGGGAGTACCTCAGTTTTCTTTCCTCCAATATGCATTTCCACCGAGCTAAAAGTTAGAAAAATTTTATTTTGTTTGTCTCATAGGAGAAAATGAATATATTAAGTACTCTTCATACCACCAATTCATCCTTTCACAGTGCTTCTAGCCTGTGAATGATTATAATTTAAGCGGGCTTCTGGTGAGTGATCTGATATAGCAGCACTTTTTAGGGGACGTGACAAGAAATAATAATGAAAAAAAAATCATTTCATAGTTTAGCGCACGGAATCCCCGTTCTTAGAATTATTTTTTGTAACGACAGTTGAAAACACCGTCTATTTTATTTTCCGGGGACTTCCTGAATTTTATTTTGTGCTTCGATTGTCAATGACCAATAAAATCAGCGAAAATTATTCAAACTCAGATTTGTCGTACGATCGTATAGTCGTGTCGTAATTTAAGTTTTACATTAAACCGTGCTTTTTGTGTAAAGAAGTGATTGCAGTTTAATAAGGAATATTTTCAGGAAAGAAAGTTATTTTTTTTTTAATTAGTAGATAGGTATTTATTGTGAATTCTAAGTTAGTTTAGTTAACGACTCTAACTTGTACTCTTATCAAGTAACTTTTTTGAAGTAAAACTTCTTTAGGCACGCTTGGCTTGGCCAGTAAACTAACGAATGCGTTACGAAAAGTGTGATGCGAACGGAAGTTGAAAGAGAGTGATATGGAGTCACATGTTAGTAGAGATGGAGAGAGCGAGTTAAGTCGTCTAAGTCACACTCGTTTTTTTGTTTAGTTTCAGCATCAAAAATGAAAAGAGTAAAAGAAAGTGGAGCATCTTATCGTAATAAAAGAAGAGCTAAGTTTGTTTTCTAACTTAAGAACAAATGAAGAGGCCTTGCCATAAGCAATGCCAGCTGTGAAAGAAGTTTTTAAAAATTAAAGTTAATTAAAAATTATTTAAGGCCACTACTCTGCCTTCATACGGAACTATCGTGGAAGCATCACCATACTTCGCATTTATAGAGAGTATTTTGTAGGTACTTTTCGTTACAAATCTAGAATACAAAATGAAATGAATATTCATATTTTAAAGAGCATACCAAATTTTACTTACAATCAGTGTATTTATGCTGTGTCTGCCTTTAACTGAAGGGTAGGTGGAATATGAATGGAGTCAACCGAACTCCAGTGGGTAAATCCAAAAGCCATACAATTTGTGAAAATGTCTCTAAAAAGTAATGGCACCGGTGCAAACACGTTCACTTTGTAAGTAGATATATGAAAAATGTACAAAACTAAGGGAAAACACGACAATTTTACGTAGATGTGATCACAAAGTAGCCATCACAAGCAAATAGTTTTGTGACTGTCACCTATCACAAATCACCTTAGCCGATTCCACCCCTGAAGAAGATAAATCGATGGTGGTAAACTGTTGTTGTTGTTAAAACAAAGTAAATTACTGTAAGTCTGTGGTAAACATTCAAATAATTCAATTTATTTTTAAGGCGAGGAGTTGCGGAATCATATATTCCAAACATCTCTTTTGGAAGAGGAGGAGAGGAACTTTGTTCCAATTGCAGACCATAGAGCAGTCTACGTCCGCACAAGCACAAAAAAGTTTTATGTCGGACGTATGCAGAAGAAAAAAATTTAAAAGCGGTTTGGTTGGAGAAGGATTCCCTGCTTCTACAAAGAAAAGTATATCAACCTGGGAAAAAAACTCTGCCCTTAATACTAAACAAAAGATGTGGTCGGTGTCGGTGATAGTGGAGAAAATGCGTAAAAAGGATCCATTTTCTCCGCATATCAGGGTGTTGGCAAATGGAAGAGTAAAAATTACACATAACAAAGGCACTGGAAACGATAGAGCAACGTGCCCATAAAAGTAGTCTTTTAATTAATGCCGTTTCAAGAAATTTTAATGCAATCAGGACATGACTCAGATAATTTAAGCAATAAAATAAAAATATAAACCAAACCAGTACCAAGAAAAAGCTTCGGATAACGCGATTCTGATGACTACCGAACTGGATTTGTCTTCTGCGGAAGGTCCACCTCAAAAAAAATTAAAAGATCATTGATATTGAACATTGAACTTTTGAAATGGAAGGAACAATTCACTGAAGACAACGGATGGAGAACTGAAGCTTTCGAAAAAAGAACGAAGGAAGTCCGGGAGTAAAAACAGAAGTTATTGAAGTGCTTGACTTCGCAATTAGAAAAGAAGTAGACTTTAAGTTAGTGTTTGTTATATATTTTTATAATTATTTGTCTTTAAGTAATTTAATAAATGTTGCAATGAAAAAAGAATTTAATTATAAAAAGTAACCCACGTTTTTTCCCATATCAACAGGTTTAACAGGTTATAACTTCATAAGATTCAGAAAGTACTTTTATAAAAAAGTAAGACAATTAAAAAAGTGAACATTTTAGTTGGTCACAAATATTGACTTCAAATTAATTTTATTCTGAACATTTTAATGTTATACAGATTTAGAATAAATTTGGACACTAGGAAATAAATACATACATACAATGAAAATAACGGTTTAAAAATATTGTGTTTTTAATAAAATTTGTATAAATTAGTGCAATCAAGAATACATCAATTGAAGTAATTGGGGACTTCATCACATAGCCTGTTTCGTAAAACAGCACCTTGCTCCTGCTCGTGGTCATTATGATGGTAATTCTGCTCTTGTTCGGCAATTTGTTCTATTTCAAACGGGTGGTAACTTTCGTTGCAGTGCAAATCAATGCACAGAATGACAAAGTTTTTCATTCCTCTGAAGTTGCAGTAATACAGCTACCGAAATCGCTGCTTCAAAATACGTAACAAATGCTCTATGCAAATCCTACCTGAGCTTAACTTTTTGTTGAAAATTTTGTTGACGAGACGTAAGATGACCATCGTCTCGATATGGTGTAATTAAGTATTTCGGTAAAGTATAAGCCGAATCTCAGGTAGTTCCAATTTTTTGTAAACTCTGTTGTCTTGGACCGCACCAGGATGTCCAACATCGTTCCGAAAGCAAATACCCACTTGTAATGTAAACAAATGCTCGTAATATTTTTACGGTGAATGGTGTCGTTTTTCCCACGTTTTATAATATTGGCGCTTTCAACCTTTTTTGTATACTTGACTTGGTATACGAAGATGAGTGATGAACTCTTGTTCAGTATATTTTGGAACTACTACTGTTATGTAACTTCGATGCAGTTCCTTTGTTACTTTCCTAAAGATAATAATTGGACGATATTGCACATCATCTCGTCCGAGAAATCCAAGGAAGAATCCGTGGTCAAATCAGTGTCCATTTCAGATTCACTGTGTTAGATTCCTTCTTTTCTCGAAACTTCCTTCTTAGCTTAACAACCTTTTCCGAAACAAAGGTGTGTTGGTTTCCGAAAATCTCCTTCCGGACTTTGATTTCATTTTGAAGCCTTGCATGTAGGCATGGGCGGCCTATTGGGAACAACAGGTGGTATGTGTATTTGAGCACCAAACATTTTTTACAATAACTCCCTATGGGAAGTTAATAACGGTGCCAAGGTACAACACAAAATTCATACTTACTACATAAATGTTTCTATGGCTGATAATTCAGCATTTGATATCTTATTACATGTATCATCAAATACTTATGCTAAAAATTATGATAAAATAAATAAATGAAAAAAGTAAATTAAATAAATAAATACATAATACACATAAGAAATTAAATAAATAAATAATTGCACAAGAGTTCTTTTTTATCACAACTACAACTACCATTTTTTTAAATTTTTTTTGCTTTTTTATTTTTTTTTTTATATTAAATGAGATATTTTTTGTGAAAAATGATAAATAATAAAATTGTTACTGAGCGGTTTATAAGATGATTTTATTTAAATAATATATAAGTTCTTCACATAACATTTACCTACAAATGTATACAGTATACACTTAAGCTATGCTACTCTTTATCCTTCTAAATTTTTTATTACACTGCCTATTCGTTAAAATTATCAGTCCGCGTAGTAAAAATTTAATTATTATTTCCTTATGTTCCGGTGGACAGTCCGTTTTAATAATCTCGTCCTTCATTATTTCGCCACATCACTTTTCGACGATATTTTGCTGGGTTTGTTTTGCAGCTATGTTGGCCTCGTAATTAATTTGAAGAGTTTTAACAGTTTCTTCGAATAAGATCGAAGGAACTGTTAAGTTTCCAAACTCCGACGTTGTGGTCCTAGTTTCGTAAGCTCTTAGCTTGATCAACATAGTCTGCTTTCTATTTACATCCATGACCTCGTTCTCATCGATCATGAACTTGTTACAAACCTCGCAATTTAGTTTGTCTTTGAGTTTACCTGCTGCAAACCCAGCGTAGTAGGCAGCAGCTGCTTTTTGAAGCCTATCAGCAAATTTCGAGTTATCAAATTCTTGGGAATCTTCATCTTCTTCTTCTTCAATGACGTAGACATCCATCATGTCATCTAACCTCATTTCTGTGTCCGTTCTTACCTCACCTTCTTGAAGCTTATAGAGATCCATGCCCAGTGTTCAATGTATCGAATAGCTTGTTCATTTTTTTGACGAACTTTGCGGTGTCTTGGGCGACTTTCTTCTCCTCTTCCGTCTTAAAACAATTTTTGTTCACCACGTACATAATACCGGTGAAAACATTGTCACTAAAAACCTGTGTTACTAATTTGACGGACATTTTTTCGAAACACGTAGGGTTGATGTGTGCCTGTGTAAGTTTCCAGAAAACTTTAAAGGTTCCCCCTTAGAGTCCTCCTGAAAAACTTTCTGCAAAACTCCCCAGTCCACAACATCATCTCCTATGCGGATACGATTTTCAGGAAAATATTTCTCACGCACTTGAAAAGATTCGGGTAATCGTGGAGCAAAAATATCCTTTTGTTGTCTATCTCCAGATAGGGACTTTCTTCGATAGGTGGTGTAGCCAGTTTTTTATCAGTGCATTATTAGATCCTTGGTCGCAACTTATTGCAACCACCAGGAGTCCGCAATCCATAACGCCCCTAATTATTTTGATTAGGATCTCGGCAAGCGTTGGGAGATCCCACGATAGGCAATTGACTGCTTCCAGTTCGTGTTAAGGCCTCTTAAGGTTCCTTCTGCCGAGTTCTCCAAAGTCGGTAAAGCCGTATTTAAGGTCATCTTTGATGTTGTACTCCAGTTCCTGTTGGATTGACATTTCATCGAACAGAATTACACTCTGTTTTTCCATCGCTGTCATGCCTTTTGCTTTTTTTTTTAACATGCATCGAATTTCATCACTGAATCCTGCTGGTAGCCTTATTTCCCAATGCCATCGGTAAATCGTACTTACCGATGGCAGCTTGAAACCTATGTTAATCATAAAGGAATGATGGAGACTTGAAGAAGAACTTTAAAAACAGCTTTTTCTTGAGGTCTCCATGATGCTTTCCTTTTGTGGAAGAGTTGTGTTAAAATGAAAGTACGCAACTCTTCCGAAAAATCTAACATAAGTTCCTCTAATTTTTTTCGGAAATAATAATTTGGGTTACGTTTTTGTTTTCTTGGAGTTACAAGAAACCGACGACAGGTTTTTTTTTATTGAGATAAGTTTTGGAACCCACTTGTATAAACGGCGCCGATGTGAAATTAAATCATCTTGCGTAACAGGTGCGTTCGGGAGCACAGCAGGAAAAATTAAATTGTTTTTATACGATTTCTGTATATCGGCAGCCAAATTTACTAAAGATGTAGATGGACCGCTAGGTACAGAAAGGGATGCTTGTGCTGCTGCCCGGTAACTATGGATCGGACGCAAAATTTCTCTTGGACCAGAAGTTGTAGGTCGAGTTGGAGTTGCACCACTTCCGCTTGCATATGTGACCGTAGAGGTGGGCTGATTTTGTGAATCCCATTCCTCCATTATTTGGGAGCATAAAGGATCACAAAATTCATCATTGCATAAGCAAACTGAAAAGTAAGAAAGTGGTAAAGCATCTTTGTGTAGGCGTTTTTGTGAACTTCGCATCACAATGTTTTTCAAATAAAAGTGAGCCTCACACATGGAAGAATTACTTTTCAGGCATTCGACGTTACCATGTTTAAGCCAAATGGGTCTTCTCCGATGGGAGGGTATTTTAAAAAATGAAATTGATGAAAATATCAGTACAAAAACCGCCAAATATTTCATCCAGAAGGAAATAAGAAAAACAAATCATATTCCCATATAGACCATACACACAAAAAATGATCGTCCCATATAAAGCGCCCACAATTCGTGACATTCATGTGTTTGTATTTTTCTTCATCCTTGTATTTACTGATAACAGTTTTACATATCTTGGCAAAAATGTAAACAAACCGAAATTACATAAGTTAAGCGAAATTGTCATAAGCTCTTCTTCATTACATAGAAATATTTCTCACAGACTGTATTCACCAACTATCATATATACTGTATAGTCTTTCCTTGTCTCACTATTCTCTGTATTTTCTTCAGTTGCAAGTCTCTCATCTGAAAATAATGTCTCCATGGACGTTTAACGAAACAAATATAGATGCCGCACCATTCGACCTCACTCATGAGAGTACTATAGTTTTCATATACAAATCTACATAACTATATACATATAATTTGTAGCAAAATGTTTTATAAATACGAATTTATGCAACGTTGAATAGAGCCTACATAAATCCTTATACACTGCATAACTAATCTGTTTAGGGCATTCTATTAAATAAGATTGTTAATGTTTATCATTAATTTACACATACTCGTATTATTATAATGAATTGAATATAGAATATAAATATACAATATAATATTTAATTTTATGTTGGGCTTGCAGACATTCTCCACTCGGAGTCAGAACGTCCGTCTGATCTGGCATCACGAATCACTTGCTATTGCAATGAACCTGTCAACGAAATTTGTTTTCATTTACGACAATGAAAGAGAGAGAACCATTGTTTGAAGGACCATGGCCGTCCCGCTCTCTCTCTCACTCTCGTGTTGGAAGAATGTGACATTTGTCAAATAGGATATTGTTTTTGTTTCATTTGATGTAAAAGTTTCTTATTGATTGTTTAAACTTGTTGCGTTTGTTTTTAACGTAACAACTTGTGAAAATTAGAGGGGCCATAGCCTGAGGGACGGAGTGGTTCCTAGGGGTGGTCATTAGGCTCACTCATTGTTAGGTAGTGTAACCTTCTCAACAATTCATCCATGTTTTCGGCTGCAGCTGGATTTTGTCGAGGAGAAGGGGAGGAAGACCTTGGTGGCGATCGGGGTGGCTCACGCAACGTCGAGAAATGACAAGGAGTTGGATTGGCTTAAACTCCTAAAAACCGGAATTTGTGCCGAAAGCGTCTCTCGAATCACGCTTGCCATTTCTTCGCGAAGAGCAGATCTTGTGCGCTCCATCTCCCCAGTGAAGAAACGGAAATCCTCTGCTCGACTACATAGCTCCAACAGCAGCAGTGGCCACTTCCTGGATGTAACCGGTGAGATCATCATCTTTCCTACTCAAAGACTCAACAGAGAGTCTGCTCTTTCCGGATTAGCTGCCCCTTCTATAGACTGGCGAGTAGAAGGTACTGAAGTGGCTTGAGTGACGCCTAGGTCCACAAATGAATCGGTCACAAACTGTGACCTATGACCTAGACTTCGCAAGGAAGCTTTGCTTTTCGACCTAGTCACTCGCTTTTCTAAAATAAAATATATAAAATTTGAAGTCCGGGAAAACGAAGTATTTAAAAGGAAAATGGCTAAGAAAATTTTCTTAGAAAAAAAAAAATGAAAGAAAGTAAAAGAAAAGTTGTAAATAAATTTACATTTTTTTCAAAATAAAAGCCAATTAAAAAAAAGTATATAGAATTTCAAACTAAATTTCAATATTAATTGAAAATCAAAATAAAAAAAGAGGCTGGGTGCGACCCACACTGATAACTTCCCACACTTTGAAAATATCCCGATATTAATCGATTTACTTTTGATGTTGATTGATAAAAGTTTTAAATAAAAAATTGTCAGATTTAATAAAAATTTCCAGATATTGTAGCGGAAAAAACAATATTTACCAATTTTTTTTAGAACCTTTTGTAGTTCTTCAGTTATTGTAAAATAATGTTTATTTCATATTCGTCAATATTTTATCAATTATCAAAATAAAACATTTTAAGTAAATATTTATGCTTTTTTGAAGATATTTGAGCGCGAACTTTTCGTTAAATTTTAGTTTTAGATTTTTCATGAAAAAACTGTCGATTCGATATTTATCAAAAATGTACCATATGTTAACAATTGCATTAGGTATACAAAAAATAAAATAAATATTAAGTTAAAAAGATTAACCACACTCGAAATATTGAAGTCAAGAAACAACTTTTGACATTTTTTGGTAAATTTTTGTTTATGTTTTTAATTTTTTGTAAGAAATATGTTAATGCGATATTTGTCAAAATTGTAACATATATTAATAAATATATTTTGTTTAAACTAAAATAAACTGGAAGTCGATATCGTTGTCCATTCTAGTGATATTCAAGTCAAAAAACATTTTTTTTCAACTTTTGGTCGAATTTTTTGTACTTTTTATTTTTTGTAAAAAAAAATGTCAATTGAATTTTTTCGAAAATTTTACCAGATGTCAAAGACGACATTTCACATCGTATAAATTTTTGTGAAAATAATATCGATTTTCCTTCGTTGTATTTTTGAGCGCCGAAATTTTTTTTTTAGTTTTTCAATTTTAAAAAAATAACGGTATGTTGGACTTTTTCCAAATTTATACCGAATCTGTACCGCGTCACATTGTATACAATAAAATTTATTTGAACTCGATAGGATTATCCGTTCCTGAGATATTTGCGATAAACCAAAATTTTAATTGTTTTTTTAAAATGCTATAGTGAAGAAACCGCTCACTAAATTTTTATGAAAGTTCTTTCTGCATCTTTCGAAGTTATGAGGTTATGACCTATCGAGATACCGTGGACGAAAAATGGTATCCCGAACGTACAAACGTACGTACACACGCACGCACAGACATCTCTCTTAAAATGATGGATCTAGATTCTAGGGACCTTGAAACGTCCAGAATTGTCAAAAATTTCAATTTGACAAATCGGACCGATTACAATAACTCCCTATGGGAAGTTAAAAACAAAATACCTACAGTTCATTGGGTTGAGGTGAAGGTGATAAAAAGGGATCTCAGGAACATGAAAATTAAAGAAAGATTCAAGTTGAGAAATCCCTCTATGGAACACTTAAGTCTGATCAGAACAATAGTATTGACTTCTTTCGAGTCATTGCATTTTCGGATGTTGGATACACTGGCATGATCGAGTTGAGCTTGCTATGACCAACTGGCTTCTCAAGCTTTGCAATCATGAAAAGTTGCCGTTGCCTAGACACCCTCACCTTCCTGCTGCAAGGATCAGCCTATAGAATCTGTAGCTAGGGGTTGTAAGGGTGGTAAGGGAAGGTGAGATATAACATCAGAGTCATTTCGTTAAAACTATCATAAATGTCTGCAGTTGTTTTTTAATCAATTCCCACTCAATTGCTTTTTTTTTTAAATATTTTTATATTTAATAATAACTAACTAATTGATTTATTGGTAATAATTATATTTTCTAGTAAGTCTAAGGTGCATTCCCAAAACAAAGAAAAGTGAAATAGAACAAGAAGTCATAGATCTTTTAGAGACAACATTAGAAGCTTAAAAAATGTTCGTTAGATATAGATATAAGTTTAAAAATGTAAGTAAAATTATTATTCTTATTTGTATATTTATGTTCAATTTAAAAAAAAAATATCTAGGTACACATAAAAATTAAGAATAATGTTTCTGGCCTTCATTAGCTCTAAGATAAATGCCCCTACTAGACTACAGAAACGCCCCACTTCAGACCTTTTTTGTTTGAAAATTTGGGAAGGAAGAAACAATTTCTTTTTTAAATTTCATTTTGTATATAACTACGTGTATATTTTGTATATATAAAAATGAGTTTCAAAAATGTGTGTGTGGCCGCTTAACTCGCTCATTTATGCATTGTCTGCAGATGGTTTCAATTTAAAAAAAAAATTATATTCGAACAAACCGTTCTTTACAAAAACAAAAAAATTAAATCGATTCATAAAAACCCAAGTTTTCAATATGAAGATTTTGATACTTAATCTGTGACAAGACTTACGATTTTCCAAATTTTCATTTGTTGATCGAACATATTGCTCAAATGATAGTATAAAGACTTTTTCGAGAACGTGCAAGTACTTTTCCGAATCGACAGTTCCATGTACATATACAGTTAAAGATGTCCAAAAATGTGTGTTTGAAAATATATTCCCATTATCATTAATTTAAGTTTGAACTTAGTGTTATTTACACAGAGAAAATCAAAAATAAAAAGAGGCTGGGTGCGACCCACACTGATAACTTCCCATTATGCATAATTTGAAAACTTAGCGTTCCTGATAATAAATGATTAACTTTTGATGTTAGTTGATAACAATTTTATTAACATAAGAAATATCAGAGATATTGAATCTGAAAACAATATTTACCAATTTTTTTAGAAATATTTGTAGTTTTGTATTTATTGTGAAAATTTCAAATTGATATTCGTCAATATTTTATTATTATTATTATTATTTATTAATTTACACATCAATGTACAAAATTAATACTTAAAAAACTAAACAGCTCTAGCGACAAGGCTTTCGGCTGGTATCTTAAATAAGTAGGTTTATAGATTTTACGTAAAGGTCCATGGGGAGCGGCCGAAAGTGGCAGGTGAGGGGATAAAGTCCCCTATTCTGTCACTTTCGGTCGCTCCCCCGTCGTCAATATTTTACCACTTATATTTTAGTAAAAAAAACTGTCATTTCGACATTTGTCAAAAATGTATCATAAGTTGACAATTCTATTATGCAAAAATTAAATAAAATCCGAAGTTAAAATGATTTACCACTCTGGACATATTAAAGTCAATTAACTACTTTTCACATTTTTCGGTTAATTTTAATTAAAGTTTTTAATTTTTTGTGAAAAAACTGTCAGTTCTATATTTTTCAAAATTGTAGAGTATATTAATAATTTTATATTGTTTAAGCTAAAATAAATTTGAAGTCAGTATCGTCGCCAATTCTCGTGATATTCAAGTCAAAAAACATTTTTTACCAACTTTTGGTAGAATTTTTTGTACTTTTTTATTTTTTGTAAAAAAACTGTCAATTCAATTTTTTCAAAAATTTTACCAGATGTCAAAGACACCATTTCACATAATAAAAAAATGTTTTGAAGATGATATCATTTTTCCTTCATTGTATATTTGCGCGCCAAAAAATTTTTTTTTAGTTTTTACTTTTTAAAAAAATAACGGTATGTTAAATTATTTTCAAATTTACACTTAACCTGTGTAACATTGCAATCTAACCAATAAAATTTATTTGAAGTCAATAGCATTATTCGTTCCTGAGATATTTGCGACAAACTAAAATTTTCACTTTTTTTAAAAACTGCTATAGTGGAAAAACCGTTATACAAATTTTTATAAAAGTCCTTTCAGCTTCTTTTGAAGTTATAACCTATCGAACAAAATTTAATTGGAATCGATATCTTTACTGGTTCTTGAGATATCGTTAACGAAAAAGGGTATCTCGAACGTACGAACGTACATACGTACGAACGTACGAACGTACGTACACACACACACACAGACATCTCTCTACAAATGACGAATTTAGATTCTAGGAACCATAAAACGTCCAGATTTGTCAAAAATTTCAATTTGACAAATCAGACCCATTACAATAACTCCCTATGGGAAGTTAAAAAACTTCAATTATTTTATTTTATTCTGAACTTATGTCTTCAATTTCAATCTAAATTTTTAAAAGATTTAGCATATAATTTGGGTTATTTCAGATTCTAAGCATTTTTCTTTTTTTTTAATGAGCAAGTAGTTCACATAAAAAAAACATAGTAGGCGGGTGTTATACGTTAATATAAGCATTTTCTCTTGAAATATTTATTGACGATTGTTTTCGCGTTCGTTCGACTAAATTTGTGTAATTAAAAAATAGTGTTTTTTATCGAAACAACACAACTTCTTGCGATAGTCAACCATTACCTTTGTTTGACAATTGTAAGTTTTAATGTAATTCATTTTATTTTATTTTATTTTATTTTATTTTATTTTCAATTTTGATAAAATCATACATTTTCGGGTAATGTGGTATAGCAGCTATAGCCTATTGTGGTATAATATACCACATTCCCCATCTCATTAGTTTGTTTTGTGAAGTGGTTTTAATTGATGTCTTCGTCTATAGTTTCATTTTTAAAATGCCAAAAAGGGTGAAATTAATAAATGGGATCGCAATTCTGACCAAACTGGAGGTTTTCTCACACCTTGGGAAATATCACCACCTCCTAAAATTAAAAGAGTGGCAATAGGAAATAGGGGCTGAAAATCTAAGTCTTTCATCTTGACTTCGTCAACATACAAACTTGAGCTTGAAGGAAGCATCAAAAGGATACATAAAAAAAAAACGTACCAAAACACATCCTACATACAAGTTTTTTGTGATTAAAACTACATTATTAATTTATTAATTATTTATTTAAAATATCTACATATATTCTTTGATGTTCCTTAATTAAATTCTATTCTTTGATGTTCCTTAATTAAATTCAAATAAAAATTAATTTAAATGTTTATTATATCTAAATTAACTTAAATTAAAAACAAACATGTGTACCACGATACACCAGCTTCCTCTATTTTATCGTCATGAAAAGTGAATTAAATTGGAATTATAATACAAAAAAGTGAGTATTTTAAACATACCGTTATGTAATTTTCATTAATTTTGTTGTTTTTTCTTTGGTTTTAAAACATATTTAGGAAAACTTTGGACAGATTTTGTTGTGCTAAGCTTACATAATTCTTTGGAGTAGTCAATGTGAAACGGACAATAAAGGAAATTGTTCATTTTTCTTTTATTTTATTTTCTTTTATTTTAAGTTCACGATGAACTCAGCCTTTTAGCTAAAGATGAAAAAATGGTGATGTGGTGTCATTTTTACCGTTGAAAGCAAGCCAACTACTTTTTGGTGTGTTTCTCTTTATTCATTAATTTAAGTTTGTAATTTTTAATTACATTTTTTAACAGAAGTCACGGACCTGAGTAATGAAACATTTAGTATTTATATTGATTTTTCTAATTTATTGCTAATAAATATTTCAGATTTAATGGATGAAGCGGTAAAACAATCGCCAGTTGTGCCAAAATCTTTATTGAGCCGTTTTAAATACTTAGCACAAAGGAGTGCAGCTGTTGAAAGAAGAAAAACAACGGGAATTTTAAAGCTGATTGTTTTTTATAGAGCACAAGGCGCATATTACAGTACACTTAAATGTAAGTACAATACCTATTTTTCTTGACATATGTTAATTTTTTCGTTTCAGGTAAATACATTACATAGTAGCGAAACCTTTGACACTGAGATTTTATTATTATCATTAATCACCAGTCAAGAAGCTCTGGTTAAAGGAGGAAAATTTGTTTCAAAAGATGTTCGTCTTCATAATCATAAGTCATTAAAGAATAAAAATTAAATGCTGCTTGCACATTGTTCATTGTGACAGCAGAGACTGGAAAGCCAATGACGGATACCCTTTATATCGCAGGCGGTCTACTAAAGCCAACGATATTGAAAGTGACATTAAAAGCTCACATAAATGTCGAGTATTGTAGTTCTGTCAAAACCATTAAAAACATTTGCAAATATGTGATAAAAGGAAGCGATATGGCTTGCATAGCAGTAGAATCCATTGTTAGGAATGATGAAATTATTGTGTATCAAATGAGCCGATACATAAGAGTAACGAAGCAGTTTGGTGTATTTTTTCATTTTGAATTCATGAAAGGTATCCAGCAGTTGTTCACTTGGCAGTGCATTTGGAGAACGGACAAGGTGTGTATTTTACACATGAAAATGCTGTTTCCAGAGCAGCAGAACCACAGAAAACAACTTTAACCACATTTTTTTTGCTGTGCCAAACTTATTCATATGGGACAGTATGTTCAACATACCGTGATGCCTGTCAACGTTTAAATTTGCTTGAAGTTGGCACCCAATGTTATTCAACGCTTGCTGATGCATCTAGTTCGTCTTCACCACATCAAATAAGGACATTGGTCTCAATGTGGCAATATGTTAGAAAACTTTCATTGACCATAAATGACGATGTATCTGCTGCAGTATTTTCAAAACAGTTGTTCTTGTTGGAAATCGGTAATGGAATAATGCCCCTTGATGTTGAAAGTAAGCTTCCGCTTTCAAGTATTTTTTATTCTGATGTTAATTCAAGGAACGAATTGATTCAAAGTGTATTTCCAAACATAAGGGAAAATTATAAAAATTATAATTGGTTGAGTGAACCCGCGATTTTGGCTGGTACAAATAAAACTGTTTTCGAAATCAACGCAACAATTTTGGGGGAGATAAATATGGAATTCTTTGCATAAAATTCAATTGACACTATATTGAATGAAAACGATGTACTTACTCGTAATTACCCGACAGAATTTTTAAATTCTTTAGAATTACCAGGACTGCCACCACATTATACCTAACGCTAAAAGTAGGAGTGCCAATAATAATAGTTCGAAACATGAACCAACCAAAAATTTGTAATGGTACTAGACTTGTCGTAAAGAAGTTAATGGCAAATTTAATTGAAGCTACTATTTTATGTGGAAAATTCAAAGATGAAGATGTTTTAATCCCTAGAAAAATGATTCCGCCAGATTAAAGATTTGATCTCAAACGTTTGAAGTTTCCCATTCGCCATGCAGTCGCAATAACAATAAACAAAGGTCAAGGTCAATCCTTAAAAATATGTGGTATCGATTTCGAAAATCCAGTTTTTTCCCATGGACAACTATTTATATGTTGGCTTCCAGGTTAACACCGCTCTTTGACACAATCTTCTCCAGAACTGGGTGTTTTTGTCAGTTATTTTTCGGGATTCCGAGTAACGTTTTTGCCAATAGAAGCTCTTGTATACTAATGCTATCATATGTAAGTGAGGCGGTGAAAAGATCACAGGCCTCGACTAGAATACGTTGGACATTATTGAGCTATTTTACTGGTTCCTCTAGAAATGTTCTCAAATAACGTTTAATTGCAGTAACGATGTTTGCATTCCTAATATCCTACCCATCATCATTTCGAGACGAAAATCATAATTCAAAATAAATCAGTTTTTCTTTTAATTCAATTTTAGCTATAAAAATGACTAAAAGAAATACTTGGGAGCATTTGGAAACTTTCGTTATGCTACAAATAATGGCAGATCTAAACGTTCTATGTATGTAATATATTTTGATTCAAAAATATATATAGCAACTTGGAGGATTATCGAAAAATCGAAGCGAAATAAAAAAATGGGGTTTTCCACTATTGATAACAAATTGAAATAATGTGGAAAAACCTTAAGCGAATGGCACAAAAAAACGGTGGACGCAATAGACAAATATGTCCATATTATGAAGAGCTGGATCGATTACTGTGTTCGCGACCAAATGTGAGCACAATTCAAAGTGACATTGATACATCAAGGGCAAGACGTTAGTTTTGTATTTGATTTCTCAAATTAATCAAATTTATTATTAATAATAATTTGTACATTTTATTTCAGCTGCTATAATACTAAATGAAAAAGACCAAAATGTCACAGAGATCGTAATTCCAAAGGATCTATATTTGGTCCCGGTTTCAACATCCGAGGGTACTTCTAAAATATTTATATTTTATGTAAACATTACAATTAAACTTAAGTTTCAGTCCAAATAAAAAAAAAAATTCGGGGAGTTATGCATCTCGCATAGAAAAATTAGGGCAGAAAATTAAAAAGTCACAAGAACTTTTGGATGAAGAGTTTTCCAAGGAATTCCAACGCTGGAATGAAGGAGACAAAATTTTGAGGAAAAATATGAGGCTTCAACGAGGAAAATCTTGGGAGAGAATACAAATAAATTTTTTAATTAAATCCCCTAAACAGTTTCAATACTTCTGATGAATTTACTGAATACGAACACGAAGGCAATGTTTCTGGAAGGTGATTCCAAAATCCGTGATGGATCGCTTTTGATGGTGAAGTTTCATATTTGTATTCCAAAAATCAATTCGCTTTTTATGTTTTTTTTTTCAACTTCGATTTTCTTTGTTTCGCAATGAAAAGAAATGAATTTCTTTTCTCTGATACGGTTTTTATTGAAAGCGAAATGCCACTATTTCATAGAATTTGAAAGCGATATATCCTTAGCTGACGGATTCCTTACCACCAAAAGAATAAAAGGTAAGCATTTTCCTAAGCTTTTAAAAGAAATAAACAAGCAAAGACTTGCTGAAAGTGTAGAAATAATAAGTTGAGGAAAATGGAGCTAGAAATCAAAAAAAGAAAGTCCAGCCGAAGTCCTAAGAGAAAATGAAGACAGACAGTAATTACGATATGTTCCTGAAACTGCATTTTTAGAGACTAATCAAGTTATTTTTATTTTATTTTTAATCTCGTTTAATTAATATATTTTTTTTCAGAAGAAGTTTATGTTGAAGTACATTTTATTGTTATATGTATGTATATAATATAATTATAAATACATTTTTTTTATAAAGCATTACTTATTCTGTTTCTTATTTCATTTGCAAAATTTTTTAAATTACCAACGCTTTGGTTCGACGTAGTTTCGTTGTTCTCAACTTCAACTACTAAAAGACGATTGTCAAAGTTTACGTTGAATTGTATACAAATATTGTGCAGCATTGAACACACATTTGTTATTAATGTTTTCAGGCTTAGGAATATCTAGCGGGGAAGAACCACTTCTTAACATTCTTCGCTGAGCCTTTAAACTTGCCACAAAGTTATGTTCCTCACTTTCAGCTTGCAAATATAAACTAAACATTTTATAGAATCTCAAAAACTGAAATTAAAATCAAATCACAACGAAAAGTTGACAGAAATGAAAATTGGAAATCAAATGGAAGAAGTAGAAAATACCGTAATGGGAAATAAAAAAATATCAATATTTTGGAAATGAAAAAGGAATGTGGAAGGAAACTGGGTGGCGAGAATGAATTGTTTTAAACGAACGAATAAAACGAACGCGGTCGAAAATCAATTATCGCTTTTAAAGCCATCCGTCGCGGATTTTGGAATCACCCCCTGAGCTCAACAATTTTTTAGGACAAAACCTACAAGAGTTCCTATCAAATGTTTCCATAGATGAGGACGATTTATAAAATTATTTAATTTTTAATGAAAACACCGAAATTGCTGTGAATTTTTATTTTGTAATTGTTTTTTTTTTTTAATTTTTTTACTTTTTCTTATTATCTTATTCTTATTCTAAATCTAAATCTAAAAACTAAGTTAAAAAACAAAATGGGAAAATTTTGAGCCATATACATTTTCAAATGGTTTCGTATTTCATCAGCTTCTTCTTGTTTCGGTTTCCAAATTCCAATTTTCCCTGTACGGACTTCTTCTTTTCTGCAGGATGTTATGAAGCACACAACAAGTGGCAACAATTTGAAGAACATAATAATAATAACTAAAGAAGTATAATCTTACCTCCAAAAATTGTACACAATCACCAATAAAAAAAAAACAATATTTTTTCAAAGAATAGTTTATTTAGTATTGATAAAAATTTAAAACAATTTTCTCAACAATTTCTCTTATCCTTAAAATACTATTTAACAGTGTGTTAAATTAAAGTCTTTAATCTAAAGCATTATAATCATTCATGTAGGTATATCACAAACAAATACTCGTATGCCATAATCTTACTCAATTAATTCCATACGGAGATTTCTTATTGACAGGTGTCAAATAAGTTCCAGATGCATATTTAGAGTTTCTGGGATTACCCAATCTGGCAATTCCAGCAAATTCTTCGCAAGCCTTCTTAACAGCCGTCATCCAATCCTCACACTTTAAACTTGTGAAATAATCTTCCCTTATAGCTTCAGCATAGTAAATGTATGATCTTGAGTGCGAACAAGTTCCAGTCATGTCGAGACCACATCCAGGCTGTGATTTACCACCGTTGGGGTAGAAAGCTGCCTTACCAATGGGTTCAAGGAATCCCAAGAGACCTCCATTTGTTTGAATTGACTCGACATACACAGCGTCAGTTTCGCACAATCGACTGTCGCAATCATTTAATTTAAAGAGGGGCAAAGCAGGATCTAGACCGATTATTACGGGTATTTTTCCCTTGGAAATGTTCTTGCCAGCATGTCCAGCCGCATGAGCACCCAAACTGTGTCCGATAAGGTTTAGCGTTTTAATTGACATGCCTCCCTTGGCCACAAGGAAGTCGATCATCTGGGCAACGATCTCACCAACTTCTGGGACATAACTGGCTGAGGTTGAGTAGATTAACTTGCCCGCCTTCTTGCTCCAGTTCACGGAGATGATGTTGAATTCACCCGTTGTCAGAAACGCGTCTCGGATTTCTACGTTCACGTCGGACTTGTAGCTGTTCTGCCAACCGTGGATGATAAATCTGAAATAGGAATATATATTCTGTCAGATAAAATAGAACTGATTATAATTGGATGAGTTTAAAGTATTATGACATGAAGTGTCGATAGCAAAATTTGAAGCAGCTAGTTCACAATCGATTATAAGATGACGTAATAACAAATATGTCAATAGTTGAAGACGATGAATAATATTCTTACCTGGTTGGGTTTTTCTTATTGAAATTGGATTTCTTCAAACTGTCAACATCGTTAAGTGTAATTTTCTGTGCTTTATCTGGATTATCGCTGGTGTACAGGTAGAATTCGACAACAAGTGGCTTAGTTTTTCGGCCCATTCCATCACGTCGAACTTCCAGTTCCGCATCCTCCATTGTCATCCATTTTAGTGATCCATCAAGCTGTGGCACAAGCCAGCCTTCTTCCGAAGCTCCATCCTTTGGGCTTTTGTCCAGGGGAAGTGCCAAAACTTCAAAAATCAAAATAATCAAAAGTTAGTAAAAGAATTCCTGAGAACCGTAGAGAATTCAGCTTTTTTACCTGCGGTCAAGCAAAGGAATACTACTGCAAAAGTCTTCATTATTCGTTTTGCTCAATCCGTGTAATTAAGCTTAATCGTTTCTATTCGAGGCTTATATAGTCGCAGTATGGTCTTGATTTTTTGGCAATCTTTTTTAGATTACAACCACAGTTATCCATCATTTATTGGCAGTCACAAATCACGGCCTTATCATGTCTCAAGTGTCAGGGGAATAAAACGCCAACATTATATTTAAAAAAAAAAAATTGGCGAGCTTTCGTGATTATGTTAAAACTTCTGGTTTAATATGTACATAATTATAAAACTCCTCGTGTGATTTAAATTTAAATCCAAAAGATTCTTATCGGTTATTGATTGCATTGTTTCATTCTCTCTGTGAGTAAAGTATTCGAAGATAAGATTTTAAATCCAAAGAAGCTTTTTATTATCTTCCTATTGTTTTGGAAATTTCAAAAATATGTACACATGAGGTTTTTTATTAAAATTTCTATAAAAAAAAATTATAAAAGAAGATTAAATGTTGATAATTTTAAACTTAATTTCCTTGATTATTATAGCTTATCGGGGGCTTAAATGGCAATTAATTCGTGTAATTTATTGGCGATAGATAAAACAACTGACGGGCCGATCATAAGCGTCAGACATGATTGCGTTTTAAGTTCTTTCTAGATTGTTTTTTAATAAACTTATAAAAAGAAGTGTATAATCGTTAATGGCCTATTAAGATGACCCCGTAAATGCAAAGTGATACGGATTAAAGAATAGTTTCCAAGTATTTAGTAAGTTTATTTAGTTGTTTTGGCATAGAAAAGGCTACCTGGAAGGCGACTTCTAAGGAGACACGTTATTTTTAATCCCGGACAGGGTTACGTCCATGGCTCTGCTCTTTTTTCAAATATGCCTTTTAAGTTTCCATTTTCGAAAATCTTTCAAAAATGTTCGCTGTTTTGGCATTTCCTTGGCTTTTTTTTCAAAAATAAATATATTTTTAATCATAGCTAAAAAATATTCCGAAACGCATACTTTGAAACAAAAAGTTATCAAGTTAGTAAAATGTTTCAGAATTTTGTTTTTATTTTTTTTTTACTGTTAGAGTGTCTAGCTAAAAATTAACATCGAATGTTGAGATTAATTTTTGTTAAAATAGTGTTTTTAGAAAGACTGAATAGAGTAATCTATGCAATGGAAGGATAATAACCTTCTTTAGGGTACTTGTAAATACCCAGATAACCCAAAATTCCTTAAAGCTCAAATCCTTTTACATCAAAGGAATATTATTATAATTTTTTTAATCTCATCATAAATTGAACAGCGATAAAATATATCAAGTCAAAGTCAACCTCTTGCAGAGTTAAAACTCAAGGCAGGGTAATAGCATTTTTTATTGCCACTTGCAATTATTATTTTATATCGTTTTTTTTTTTTCTGTGTCTGAAATTCATTTATAGAATTCAGACTCTGACTGCTATAAACGATAACGCCTACAATTTTATATCTAACCATATTAAGCGCCGATATTAAAGCAGCGATTGGAGCAAATAAATACATACAGCGGTAATTAATATTTATTTCAATTTTGATATTCATTTTTATGGATCAGGTCAAAGAAAGATTTTTGAGTTGGAATTTTACTGCAAAAAGGTATAAATCAACAGAAGTGCCTTTAAATTTTGTATGATTAATTGGTCTTATATTTGTACTTACTATTTTCTAAATGGTTGAAACAAAACGATATTAAGAACATAACTTCCTTAAAGTTAGAGTCTCTAAATGGATTCAAGACTGCAATCTTTTGATTGAAGTCACATATTATTAAATTCTCTTACGAGCCATCTAATAGGTACTTCCAATTGAATTCCCTACAAGTACAGGGGATCTAACTAGCCTGGACCCATGTTCTGTAACTCAGGCGATAACTTATCACATCGTTACGAAATGAAACGATTTGTTCCCCACTTAACGCCACTGGAAAAATTTGTGTTTCTGTAACTTAACCGCTCTTCATTTTTTTGCAACCGGGTCATATCAAAGGGATATCGGGCAGGTCTTTTCAGTCGCTATGAGCAGATCGATGGTCTCGCGGTGCATACATGAAGTAGCTGCTGTTCTTCAAAACAAGCTAATGGAGAAATTGATTAAGTTTCCAAGTGTTTAGGAATACGAGCCCATCAAGCGGCAGATTTTATATCGGTCCAACACTAAAATAAAATAAAGTAAATTGTTTATATAAACAAATGTGTGATGTGTAGTTAATATTATTCTTACATACCTTTTTCCACTGATCGACCGTCTTAATATTCGGCCCTTGGGAGTTCAGGCAGAAACAAAGAGACTCCCAAGTTTCGGCATTTAATTGTCGGCTATTAAAGTCGTGGAATTGGCCGCTGGCAAAAGGCTTGTTTTCTGCCATGAAATCTACCAGGGTCTCCTTCTGGCACTTCGAAACTCTAGCACATCTCTAAAAATATAATTTTTATTAATTGAGTTCTCGAATCAATTGTTTATTATTTACGTATTACCTTTTTTGCCTCCGACATTTTTTTGGTCTTCGTTCTTCGCTTGCTTTTTTCGTAGTGATAAATTTTGACATTTGAAGATTTCTCTTTATCGTTATCGACTTTCAAGGATACAGAAAACCATTTTATCGACTTTTTCCAGGATTCCTATCCCGTTTGTTCCAGACGATAGAATTAACGACTGTCAAAGTTACAGAAACCCGACGATGCGATAAAATGCATTTCGTCCCAATTCTCACCGTTTCTCGACGAGTTTTATCGCTTCGAAAGAACAAACATACGGACTACAAAAGCCGTTTTCGTCCTTAAAATTTTGAAATTCTACAAATTTTTGCAAATATAAGAGATATAAGATTCTCTTTTCTTACTAGCTCCACCTCCCTTAGTTTTGAATTGCCTCCATTAGAAGACTTTAGAACTTATTTATTTATTGGTAGAATGACTGACAGATTCTAGAAATGAGTTGTTTCGTCTTTGCCTAATTTAATTTAAAACTAAAAAAATAAATGCATTAATAATTTTTAAAAAAAAAATCAGTTTCTATTTGGCTCCATCCATCTAATAGCGGTTCCTTTTTTTTCAACCTTAGACAAGAAGGGTTTGAGCGAATAGAGCTCGCTGCAAATCATGTCTGACATGAAACGAAACTGTCATCCTATCATTGCGTTAGCAAACTGTCATGAAATGAGCCAAGTTCGTTTTTTTTTAGTTCCAATCCAATTTAATTTTTTTTGTCAGTTCATCAGTACCCGATTGGAACTAAAAATGAATGCCTCCGTTTACTCTTAAACATTTGTTACATTTATCCAACTTCCCCTAAATGCAGATTTGAAACAACGGGAGGGGCATTTTACAATTACATATTGTAAATCAATCATTCACAAAAATGTCAAACCATATCTCCTGTCACATGTTTCAGATTCGGGTGATATTGATATGGTTTGATTTAGCACGTGTTTTTTTTTGTATTTTGTATAAGAAAAGAATTGATAAACATTTGAAATGCTTGGCAGTTGCAATGGCCAAAATTGGTTGCTAAGTCTTATGTGTCAAATTAGGTTATTGTTTAAATGACTTTAATATAAACTTATGCATGTGTGTGGGACCATTCAATCAATATTTATCCATTAATCATTAATTTATCAATGACTAAGTCAGGTATTTCAATTATTGCTCGACAAATAAACGTTTATTATCATTAGGATTTCCCACCTGTCTAAATAATAATACAATAACTTGATGTAGGTATTAACAATAGCAGGACAAGCTTATGATAACAATCATGATTTATGTCCATTCATAATACATATAATCAGCCTAAATATTTTTACAATTTCGATGGATTGACTTAAGCTTCTACAAACTTTTTCAATGTTCCTCTATTTTTGTATTTTTTTTGGTTTAGTAAATAACTATTTTTTTTATAACTAATTAAAATAGAATGTGGAATTTAATGTAAACAAGAAGAAGAAGAAAGGCGTGTTCTGATAAAAAGAAATAAACATCTGATATTCATGCTTCAAAATTAGTTTACGAAAATAATAATTTAGATCATTTCTTTTTATATTATTCATTTATTATTATCGATTGGAAATCACGCGTTTTTTTATGAAAACAATTTGAGATAACGAAACAAGACGCACGACAAGTACTTAAAATTTATTGATAAAACGATAAAATGTTTTTGTTAAAATTTGGAATGGGAAAACGTCAGATGAAAAGTTTATTACAAAGAGAATTAGCTATTGCCACAATTTCAAATAGAGTGTCAGTTTAGAGTCTAATCCAAAACGAGTCTAATCTGACATGATGACTTGGTTTGTTTCTTTATAACGTAACTATGAACAGTCAACCAGTGGATGGATTTCAGATTGGACTGTTTGAGGCGACTCATTTTGACATCTTGCCATTTTATCTCGCTCCCAAAAGATTTAGGAAATTTATGCTGACATTAATAAGTTGCAACAAATTTGAGTGGAAGCGAAATAAAACGTCAAAATGAGGAACCTTCATTACTAGTCTAGGATAAGAAATGGAAACAAAAAACCTTTATGCTTTTTTTATTTTGATAAGTTAATTTTGGTATTTGACTGGACAGTTTGTAACCGTCAACTTTACTGTCCAAATGGATATGCGTCAACTTTGACATTTGTTATAGAAAGAGTAGATTGTTATGAGGCACTACAAAATATCAATATATAAAAACCTTCACCATAAAGAATAATAAAAGTTATAAGATTTGCATAAAAATGAAATAATTTTAGTGCAAAGTTTACAAGTGTTCTATCGATTTTACAGAAATTACGTTAACCGTTTTTTTATTATAACAACAAATCGGTCAAGACCTGTGAAATTCTCATGAAGGAGTGCTATATCATATTTCATCAGTGAACAGAAGAAGATTTAATAATATTTCAATTAAAAATTGGAATAATAAGCAAGAACAAATAATATCGCATTCATTTTATTCAATATCATTTAATCCTCAATATTAAGCCGTTCCGTATGGAGCCTTCTTGTTTATTGGAACATAGAAGACTCCCGAATTACCATAGCCCGTACCCATTCGCACATTGCTGAACGAATTTCCACACTTGTTCTTTACAGCAGCGTTGTAATCCGGACAACCGATACTTCGGAAACTATTCCTCTGAACTGCTTCGGCAAAGTATTGATAAGACCTTGAATGAGCACATGATCCGGTCATATCAACGCCACAACCTGGTTGAGATTTGCCCCCGTTCGGATAGAATGCAGCCCTGCCAATAGGTTCCAAGAAGCCCAACAAACTGCCACTGGTCTGAATAGATTCCACATATGTAGCATCACTGTTGCACAATCTCTTCGAACAATCAGAATAACTGAATAAGGGATAAGCTGGGTCCAAACCGATAATGGTATTCACTCTGCCTCTGGTAACTTGCTTGCCAGTGAATCCAGCAACGTGGGCTCCCAGACTGTGACCGACAATCATGAGTCTATTGAAGGACATTCCACCTTGGGTGCTAAGGAAATCAAGAAAGTTAGCCACCTGTCGACCAACGTCGGGAACTGCATTTCGTGAGCCAGCATAATTAAGTGACACAGATTTGTCACTCCAATCGACGCAGATAACGTTGTAAGCACCAGTGTTAAGGAACGCCGATCGAACGTCGGTGTTGACGGCTGATTTGAAGTCATTTTCCCATCCGTGGATGATGACCCTAATTTACGATTTTCGAATTAGTTTCAAAACATTTATTCAGTGGATTTGAAATTTACCTTGTTGGTAAGGAGCCTCTAAATGATGAACTGGAAAGAGTTCCTCTATCGTTCAAATACAGCTGCTTTGGAGAACTCGGATTGGATTTGGTGTACAAGTAGAATTTCACTTGGGCACTCTTCCGCATTTCCATGGGCACTGAAGAGTTCTCATATTGTTCTCGGGAAACCCATTCGAATTTTCCATCTCGAGTTGGGACATACCAACCTCGAGGCTCAGGGTGATTGCTCTTTGGAACGGCGGAAACTATGTGGAAAATGTTTTATATTAATCTCACTTCAAATTTTTATGATGGAATTTGTTACCTGCTGCGAAAATGGCAGCCAATAAAATAAGGCTTTTCATTGTTGACTTGGGTATAGTTAATAACTTTGGAAAAACTTAAAAAACCTGTGTGGCCTTAGCGTGTGGCTCATTTATATAGCCCCAGGTCTTGGTTGTCTTCTATCTTTACAAGGGCTTACAAATAATAAATAATCAATTAAGTGTTTAACAATATAAATTTAATTCCACTTCTGCTGGCTAATGCTTAATTGTCCTCTTCAATTCTAAGTGGTTCAAGGCATGTAATAAACTCTTTAGTCGTGAAAATATTTTTGAGCTTGAGCGTCACAAGGGGTCTGATAAGTGACGAAGAGTGCAAGAAACATACGACTATAAGAGCAAAGTACCTAAATGTTTTGAGTGCAAGTAATTAATTTAAAATGTTTTTTCTTGTTTAAAAATTAAAAACAACACAACATTTTAAGTGTCTTATTAGAAATGCTAGACATGACAATATTTTACAAAGGAACGTTGTTAAAATTGTTGGTTTCGGAATTTTGAAAATTTGAAACACTGTTTGAATTCGTTTTACATCAAACTCGTCTTTATATTTCATAACAGAACGAACTCCAAAACAACATTCAAAGAATTGATGCTGACAAGTAGTTTTGGCTATTTATGTAATTGTGATGGATACTGCGGTGCTAAGAATATAGATCCTGTAAGATCAATCTTAGGATCTCGAGTCGTTCTTGAATTTATTAGAAACTGTTGAATTTCCTTAAAATATAGAAAACTTTTCTCTTAGGTGCAAAGAACGTCACATGAAAGTAAGATGGATATGTGAGCTCAGTGCTATCGCTCTTTGTTTAATAAAAATGTATGTACATCTACTTGGGCTTTGGTACAGCCCAATAACCTTATAAGCAGGGATAGGATTTTGTGGAAATTGACTTTTGAAAGATAACCCGACAAAAAATTACGTTGAAGATAACCATGTGTATGTGTTTGAAAGCGGGATTATATTATATAACTATATAATATATTTGTGCAAATAGTCAGATATCACCATTAGTATCATTATTCTGTG
The DNA here is from genome assembly GCA_905146935.1 of Scaeva pyrastri. Taxonomy (NCBI): domain Eukaryota; kingdom Metazoa; phylum Arthropoda; class Insecta; order Diptera; family Syrphidae; genus Scaeva; species Scaeva pyrastri. Next base: position 59,265,489 of record LR989928.1, read on the forward strand.
CTTAAAAGGTAAAACATCTTATGTCGATTTTGTACACTTTGTAGTAGAGCAATATCAAACTTTAAATTGTGCTCTGAAATAAATTAGGTGTTGGAAACAGAAGTTTTTCTCAGAAAAATAAGGAAATATTATTTTAAATTCTATTAAGAGTAATTTCGTTTAATAGATTGAAGGATTAGTTTAAAAAAAATATGCTTTTTTGACATAAGTCGTTTTACCAAATCAAATATGAGTACATTTTTAATCTTAAGTCACTTAAGTTATTTTTCCAAATCAACAATTCATTGTTTTGAAAACTTAAGTCGACTCAAGTTTTTTTGCAAAACGTGGTAAAATCAATTTGTGAATATAAGCTACATTTTTATAAACTTTAACTTCTCGTTTAAAATCGAAAAAACACAAAAAGGGCCATTAGTCAAGGTGAATAATTTATTAAGACATACAAAATAAATAAAATATTTTCAAAGCATAGTTTTAATTGTTGTTAATACAATGAAGGTTTATATTAAATGTATACAAGCTTATTCAAAGTAACTTAAGAGAAAAGTGTAACATAAAAATTAGGCATACCTAGTGCCTATACAAAAAAATATGAAAGAGATAGTAAGCTTATGACGTTTCATTATCATTTTCTTCAGTTAGATCAGGATGATAATTTGGTATGTTGTCGGTAGGCAAATTTTTATAAAAACTGTGAAAAGTGGTATCGATTAATGGTAGTAGATCCATCAGATCCTTTTTCTTTTCCTTGCTGATAGGTAAAGGTTGTAAGTAGCACAATGGCACATCAGACAGTCGTACGCTTGAAACACCACGACGCTTCAAATTTAATACTTCAAATGGCTCTTCTTCAGAGAGGGAAGTTTTGTACAAAAGAAATCCGAACTTCTTTTCATATCTGACCCATTTGATATCTTGGCATAAGAACTTATTTCCACTTTCATCAACTTTTCGCCAGAGAAATTTTTCTTTTTAAGTTCTGGAAAAGTCTAGGAATTTGTTTCTAGTCATTTCATTTACTATGAAAGGCTTTTTGGTTCCTACTGTGCGAACGAATTGGTACCAGTCACGCGGATGGTGTATATCCACGGATGTTATTTTCTTCTTCCTTTCTATCGCCGCATGGTCGGTATCACATTCCATATGAGTGTGACCTGGTATCAAAAACTTATGATCAATTATTTTAATGCTTGATTCTGTTTGCATAAACACTAGGAACATCGTTGAAACAAAAGAGTTCTTGTTCTGACCTCCACAACAATCACTATGAAAGATAACCTCATTACAGGTTTCGGGTAAACTCTTAAGGTGCTCAAATACACAAGAAGCAATTTCGTTGCCACCACGACGTCCATCGCCCTCATGCCACATAAAACAGAAAGGCTGATTCGTTGAGCCATCGTGAACCGTTAAATTAAATGTCCATAGCTGCCTTTTGTAGAACGAAACATTTGTCCTCAGGAAGGGAGTGGGAAGGCACTGTTGCATGTCAAAAGTAAATACTTTTCTACTGATGTCATTTTGACAACGAATTTTGTCCTGTTTTTTAGTTTCGTATGCCAGATCAGCATGTTCTTGGTGCACTTTCAATTCTTTTTCGAATTGTTCTTTCTCATTTCCGCTGCTGATTTTTAATTTCATGTGCAGGATTTCACACTTATTACAAGTATCGAGCTGTGGTTTTTTAAATTTAATGTTCATAGTTTTAAAAATTTTGGAGTATGTAGTAAGGGATACCGTTGTGCCATATTTGTCAGTAAATAACCGATACATTTGAGAAATACTTAAATCGGCATGAAAGTACTTTTGCGCTGATTGCTTTCTATTGTAGTGTGACTCATATGCTGGAAAACTTTGTATATGGCTGCGTATTTTAATTTCTGTAGAATCATTTAGCTTATTTGGAGGAGTTTTTCGACCTCGTTTGTCTTGGGAAATGGTTGTACGGAGACTCTAGTTTTTTCTTCACTACTGTTTTGATAAACTGTTCTGTTTCACATAACGTAAAACGAAAACATTTTTGACAGACCTGTATCCTTTGGCCACCAACTTCCAAAAAAAATGTGTTCACATGCGTCCTAGTCCGCAAATGAGTTGTCGTGTTTCTCCGTGTTTTTTTCTCTGAAAGTATTATCAGCCCAGAGGCAAATGCTAGTCTCAAATTATAGTTGCTTAGCTTCCAATACTGTTGAAATATATTTCTTTGAACTTCTGGTGAAATATTTTCTTTGCACTTCATGCGACAATTCTCCAATTTCTTAACCTTCTTCTTTACTATAAATTTACCTGAATTATTGACGTATCCTTGTCCAGTATTTCGTTTTAATTTTCTTATCCCACGATTGACATTTTGACCCCTTAGATTTTCTTCCAAAAGTTGTACTGCACGTTCTGTTTTTTCACTCAATTCAGTATCACTATTCAAATTAAAGTCGGGATCAGCTAAGGCATCGTCAGAATCAAAATCATTTCTTTGATCGGCTTCACTCTCGATGGAATCAACATTCAATAGATTCTCCAATTGCTTTTGAAATTCTCTGCTTGTACCTGGTAGATCGTTGGCATAATCAAAATTAGATTCCTGGATTTCAACCAAGGTGTTCGCATCAGCTAAACTGTTTGGATCATCTAGGGGCAAACAAATGAAATTACATACATATATTGAATAAATACAATATGATATTAATGAAAGAATTAAATGACTAGTATTAAAGCAATAACATTACAACAAACTTACCTTTTTCAGCAGAACTCGACCCAGAAAATCCTTCTTTTTCAGGGCCCATGCGCTTATCGCAACTTTCATTACATTTTTCAATGGCCGTTTTATCATTTTTTTTATTTTGTGATGTTAAAGCTAGCATCAACATTTGATGTGCGCGTTTCATATTAAATTTAGTTTCACTAATCAATTTTTTAATTATAATGATCACTTGTTCACTTTATAATTATTATATCTTTTAGCTTTCTTTCACTTTTAAAATTTTGTTAAGAACCAAACTTTACAATTTATTATTAGTATTTTAGCACTTACGTTCCAATATGAACTTCACTTGCACAGGGTAAAACACTTTATGTCTACTTAAGGCCGTTACTTAAGTCGACCTAAGAACTACAAAATCGTCACTTTCAAGGAGGTAAAAAATCTTAGGTGCACGTAGGATTTTTTGCTCTAACGTCAATCAGGGACAGACATAAGATGTTTTACCGTATTATTTTCTACAAGATTTTCAAAAAGAAAAGAAACAAAAGAACTTAAGTGCCAATAATTTGGCACCTAAGTTCTTTTACCTTTTGAAGTACTAAACATAAGCTGTTTTACCTTATGCATGCATTACATTTGATGACTTAAGCTATTTTACAATCAGTTATAACTTGCCCATTTTTGAAAATATTTACACCTCAATTGGCTTAAAAAAAGAGCAAGAAGCATAAATTTAAAATAACATTGAATAGCTAAAACAACTTAAGTCGACCTAAGATGTTTTACCTTTCAGGCACAGATTTAATGGATAAATAAAAAAACATAAGTTTATTTGAACATTTTATTTGACAAAAACGTAGAAAAACAAAAATAAATATTTATTTCATTAAAAAACTTAACAATATTGAGATCACTTCTTCAGACTCATAAATTATTTTTTCAAATTTTTACAAAATAACTTTGTATATTATTAATTATATAAGGAAATTTTATAAGAAAAATTATTCAACTTCTTCTAGGCAGTTAGGGCAAGCCAACGTCTTGTGCTCTCCACAGATAGGGTTTCTGCATTTGTCGCACATTGACTTTGTCATTCTTTTAATTTTTGTCGGGCAAAAAGCGCAATATTTTCTTTTTTTTTGGTTCGGGTAAGTACACCTTCATCTTGTGTAGGAACAGAAGGGAGTCGTTTGGGCAAAATTTCAGAAATTTAATTTTTTATATTTGATGGTAAAGTAGGCGGTTCTTGCCTTTTCAAAGCCCACGGCGTTATCAAGCTATTACTAAGTGTTTTCATAAAATCACGACGACGTGTCACAATAGATAACATAACGGGTATGTATATGAACGCCATATTCAATATGCCATAAAACATTGCCATGGGCCATCGGTTTGTTTTACGGCTGCATGACATCCGGGAACACATTTGATCGAACGTGTCCACACCACCTTTGGTTTCATTGTAAAAGTAGATCATATTTGGTTTTGATGTGACAGGATGAACAGTACGATTTTCCTTGCACGATGACAGGAGAAAGACCATTTTGCTTGGTTTGGGCTTGTAGGACACTAATGTCAAGGGAACGTCATAGCAAAACATGGATGTTCCGATAGGCCTGGAGCGCGTATTTTTTAGATCTGCTGGTATTTTTCTCTTGTTTGATCTGATTGTACCAACTAATGTTTGTTAAATTATATGGCCGCTGTAACAAGTTTTTTGCTAAGGGAACTGATGTAAACCAGTTATCACAGGTAACATTTCTATTACTTCCATGAATAGATTTTGTGAGTTCCTTTATATAAAACTCTCCGAGAGGCAATCCTTAGGTTTGAGTACATTTTCCCAGATATGGAATTGCATCAATCATATATGTAGCACTGTCGCATGCCATTACTATTTTAATCCCGTTTGTTGAGCATGTAAATGCGAAAAGTACACCGACCTCGGAATCCTAAAAGCTGCTCATCTATTGTCACATAAGCTCCCGGAATGTATAGTTAGATTGACAGTGATTTATGAAGATCTCCCATATTTTTATGATTGGAACAAACGTATCAGTAGCTCTTAGTTCTGATAACAAAGTTTTGTCATCCATACGTAAGCATCTTATCAAAAAATCAAATCGATCTCTACTCATCGCAGCAACATATACATATCTGTTTTCTGAATAAGAGCAATCAAACAATTCAACCGTCGTAAAGTGATTTTCTTTCAAAGCTCCTGCCAGGGTCAAAATGCCAATTACAGCTCGAATTTCGTCAGAAGTTGTAGATTTGTAGGTTAAGGAGAGGTTTGATCTTCAAAAGGATTTTTTTTACAGATTACGCAGGACTCCAATCAAACTTCTCAGTCACAAACAGCGTTATCAAATTGTTCAGCTGTAGGTATTATTTTAGAAAATTCGAGGAACTTACGGACTATTGACAATACCATTCCTTTAGTCCCTGTTTACATTAGTTGATGATACTCGACGGGTTAAACCAAATCCATTACGTAATGAAGAGACATCTACTACTTGAAGATGAAAATGTACCCAACTTGACACTGCCTAAAGCATACAAAATTTAACTTGTTGAAGAATTGAACCTAGGCGAATTGAATTTTCGTCTTATTTTCAGTCAACGAGCTCTCGAAAAGTCACTTGTTAAAATTATACCTACTTTGCTCCAGTAAACGAATTAGTGTCAAATAATTTGTATTCTTTCCGTATGTAAGGTAACAAAACTCATTTCTATTTGATTCAACAATTTCAAATTAGAACTGTCAAAATGATCAATTATGATTGTCATCACCTAATCGCGAATCACCTAAAATTCTGAAGCTTAGATTTCTTTTCAAAAAATGACTTAAAATTAAATTCTTCTGGTGCATTATGATTACAATATTCGTCATTATCTTATCACACATGAACAAAATATTATTATTTAAGAAAATCAAGGTCATGATCGATAAGGTGCACCACGCTTAAGGGGTCAGTGATAGCGATCAGAGAATTATTTTCACGTGGATAATTTTTGTGTAATCGAAAAGTAATGAAAAAGATATGAAACGATGAGAAATCAGTTGCAATGATTTGTCAACAAAAAAAAAACTTATTTCCATTGAAACAGCTTTTGAATATGTATTAAATTAACATTAAGTAGTTTTGCCCTTTTTTGTTACATTTCTTGAAAGTAGTCGCCTTGAACCGAATCTTCATGCATAGGAATTTTAATAGTTATATCATGACATTAATTGAAAGACTTCGGACATGATTACAGCCATGGTAAGACAAATCAACATCTTTAATTGACTCCAATAAGAGGATGTTCTGCCCTATTTTACCTAAGTACAGTGTTACGTTAAAGAAAGCAAAGTTTGACCTAGCACGGCAGCAAAAAGGACCATCAAACAATATCGATATCACTCCAACAGTATGCGTATATACACATAAATTCAGAATTAATACTCCACCAACTGCTGAAATCTGTCTGTTACTCTTTCACTCCTAAACGGCTGAACGGATTTTGTTGAAATTTGGTATGGTGATAGATGACAACCTAGAAATGGTCATAGTCTATAAATAATCACGCCATCGTTCTTAGGGGGTAGGCAGTGGGCAGATAACTAAATTGAGTTAGTGATTTTTAGTCGTTTTTGTTGGGACTTTTGCTAGTCATAATATAAGTTCTAAACTGCTTTTTTTCTCAATTTATGAAACTAAGAAATTGACTACGTTCTTAGGTGATAGTAGATTGACCCTTTGCCAAGGAGACGCAAATGGTAAAAATTTTTTGGAAAATAAGTGATATAGTGTAAAGTAATGATTCGTTAAAGACCCAATTAATTATGAAGTGCAAATTTTCTTGGGCTGTCCAATTCGCAGCAATGTCCACTCTCGTATCGGTTGCACGTTTTCTTTTTTTAAATATGTAACAGATTGTGCAGAAACTACAAAATCTTGCTTAAATCGGTCAAGGCATTCAAACATTGTTCGACGAACTTTTTCTTAAAGTTATAGCCCAGCCTCATGAGCGAGTTCACCCGGCATTGTTTGTTTTATCATCTTTCTTTCTTGTAGGTTAATGTTTTTATCCAAAGTAACACCATTATTCACAATTAGTAGTTCGTTTTTTCGTTAAAAAATTATTCATGACATTTATCCAAGGTAATTTTTGGAGATTGTAAATATTGTTGAACTAAATTTACTTCATCCCGAATCATATGCCATCAAATTAACTTGTAGCTTACCTGATGTCAAAATTACTTACATATTTTCGAGAGCGCTGAGTCCTCAATGTTTTCTTTTTTTTGTTTGTAAAAGAATTTCTTATCTTTGTGTATCCCAAAGCAGGTGATACAAGAGGAAACATATTTATGAAAATGAATCGACTTCACAAGGGTTTAAGGAATGATTAGCACACGGATATTTCAGCTTAGCTCACAGCTCAGGTCACTTTTGAACTAGAGCTCCTTTTAGTTGCATTTCAAAATTTTCATCCTTTAGTTCGCATCTGTTTGGAGTTAGTCCTAGTTTCGCAATACTAAATAATCTGTCTACCCATGCACTGCTTCGTAGTGATGAATTACATACACTCCAGAAATATATCTTTGATGGGTGAACATTGTTTGTTTTTTCAAAAATCTTTGTGGATTATTCACGGTTTTAGGTGAAATCATTTAGAATTTTAATGCCAACGTCAGCTGAGAAATCTCCATCTTCTTTTTCAGAGACCCCAAATGAAGAACATGTGCCAGTTGTTGCTTCACTTTGGATTGGGTTTGTGTTTGAAGACTACCTACTATAAATTTACATATTCTGGAGATTATTAAATACTCTATTGATTGGGCTTCGTCGGGAATTTGAATTGTGGGTTCTTCATCAGAATATCAAGAAATCTGAAACTGGAAAAGAATTAAATGAAATTAAATTATATTTATAATTTTATTTACCATTTGCGAATTGCATGACTGAATGACAACATGAGTTCTACACAAATATTAGCATAGATTGTAAGCAATTTTGAGCTTTCCATATTGTAGAGCATTTTGATTCCCCAATTCCCCACTCCACTGCAGTTAATCATGAGGCTTTATTGAAGTCCACTGAACATTATAAAGTTCAAGGTGTGACTTGCGCAGAGGATACGAGTTGGAATAGTGATGAATGTATCCTCGAACTTCATTCTCATCATTTGAACTCCATATTTATTCATGATTGCTTGGATTTCTTTTTCCAATTGATTAGAAGTATTGGGCGCTTCCACTCGCTTCCAGCAAAGAACACAACTTTTCCTCTTCATTTCTTTGGCTTTCTAGTGGCACTTGGCACCCAAGGTGATCTGTGATGGGCAAATCCACAACTCATCAGACATACAAAGATGTAAGATGTTTTTCAACTGATTTGAATTTCGTGTGATTAAATGCTCAAATTTGTCTTTGATCCGGTTCACTACAGTTGAGCGACTTAAAAGTTCTGCTTTTTTTCCTCCTGACAATTTAATAAAATGTTGTTGTTGAGACTGATGAAGCCAACAATAAAATCCACAGCATCGTTAATATCTTTGTCGGAGCTTCTTTTGTATCTTTTCTTTCCCACAAGTAACGCCGAATCATTTGAATCATCCTCTTGGAGCTGGTTTTCATCCCGTTGCGTTGCTTCGTAACAAAAATATGACTTTTTATAACAAGATTTAGGTACCTTAAGTCACATTAAATATTTTTAATTTCAGTTATAAACCATTTTTTATAAATTCTAACAAATTTTAATTTAAATTTTATTCGTTGCGATGATGTTAACTTTTTCTTCTCTTAGGGGCTATGTATAGGTATACACACAGTACACACGGAAAAAAGTATTGGCACACATGTGTTTTATAAAATCTTTTTAGTGTAACATTAAAACAAAAAAATAATTTTGATAAAATTTTCTCACGGTGTTTTTTATATTTAACATTTGGAATAAAGTGAAGAAGGAAACGGGTGCTTATAAGTATAGAGAAACTGTAAAAGTTTTTAAGGAAATATATAACTTGGAACATTCTGATGATTTGGATAAAAAGATCATTGCCCTGTGCAAGTCCTTTTTAAAAAGATGGCAGAATGCTTCAAGGAATAAAGATATTTTTTTAAGCAAAAATGGAGATTGGCTTAAAGCCACGGAAGATTTCGGGCGTTCTAATAATAATCCCAGTTCAAGTAGATCGCAAGGCAGGCCGAAAGTTCGTCGCGGACAAAAAGAAGACGCATCGCAAGCATTGCTTCAATAGATTTGGATTTAGCTTCCACTTTGCAAAAATGCCAAGTAACGGACACTTTACATTTAAAAACGTTAACCGTGAATATAACGGGGTTTTTAAAATGTAATAGCATAGACTTCAAAGACCTGTTCACTATTAAATCTCTTTTTACTGCTTATGTAAGACCAATATTAGAATACTGTTGCATAATTTGGAACCCTTTTTACATCATTCATTCTAAGAGAATTGAAATGGTACAAAAAAAGTTCACGCGTTATGCTCTCTTGAAATTTAATTGGAACATCGATACTCCATCATATAAAACCAGGTGCCAACTTTTAGGTATTCAATCACTTGAAAATAGGCGCAAAGTATATTCTATGATATTTATAAGTGATATTTTATGTTATCATATCAAATTCCCTTTTTTATTATCTCTAATAAATTTATACGCTCCATCACGTCAACTCCGAATTCGTTGCTTATTACGTGAAGATGAACATCGATTTAACTATGCGAAGAATGAGCCTATAACTCGCTGTGTAAGAGAAACTAACTTCATTTTAAATTCAATTGATATTGATTTTCATTTAAGTCGATCTAATTTAAAAAAGATACTTCTGATTTATTTTCATTTTAATTAATTATTATATTGTTCTTTACTATTTTTGCTTTATCAAACATTTATGTACAGTACAGCCTCGCTAGTCCGGACACATAAAGTTTCTACCGTGTCCGGAATAGCGAAATGTCCGGACTATAGAGAAAAAATTAAATACAATGGACAACCGAAAACTTTTACAAATTTCCGAATTTTCATCTATTCATTTTTATATCAAAAACAGTTGACTTTGAGACTTTGAAAATTTCTGCTACTTGCCTGACTGATTTGCCAGTTTCAATATCATCCAATATTTTACATTTCTCAGAAAGTGTCAAAGTAACATGCTTCCTTTTCTTTGTAGAAGCCATAATAAGTAATAACTTATGTTTTAAAAATTTTCAATGAGAAATTCAAATTATACACCAAAAAATATGCCTTATCCTTTAGAAAGCTCACGATGAAATGCAACAGAGCATAAAAAATCAACGACCACAAATATAAACTTCCAATGAGTAAATTTGCAACGATTAAAATGTCTAGATTCCAGAGCCAACTACAAGTGACAAAACTAGAAGGGGATTCCCCGTAATCGTATGAACAAACGTTTTTTCCAAGAAACAGAGACAAATAATATATGTATGTGTATTGTACATAAGCATTTTAATACGCTGTCCGGACTGTAGAGGTAAACTTTTGAAAATGTCCGAAACATAGAGGTGTCCGGACTACTGAAGTGTCCGGGCTAGCGAATGTCCGGACTAGCGAGGCTGTCTGTATGTATACATTTACAAATTTATTTATATAAATATTTAAGAATTTAAGATATTTATGAAATGTTTACATATATATTTTATTTAGTAATCTAATTGTAGACATTTATCTCTAATTGATGAAATAAATAAATAAGTAAATAATTCTCTGACAATATTGGTTGAGGCTAACTTGTCAAAAAAACAATACACAATCATACGAAGTGTTGTGAATAAATCTACTGATAAAGATATTTTTCCATCGTATGCAAAGGTGCTAAAAGCAAAACAAGATTGCTATCCGGATCCGGAAACAATAAGAATTAGTGATTCATCGGCTGAGATTACTCTTCAAGGGCTCTTAGATCACACTGCCAAACGGATTGTTGAATCTCTCGGAGAGGTAAATAAAGGTATTGAAGGAGACTCCTGCAATTTAACGCTAATTGGAAAATGGGGTTTTGACGGCAGCAGTGGGCAGTCGGAATATAAGCAGCGAATCACGGGTAAATTTAGTGACAGTGACATGTTTATTACGTCATATGTTCCCCTTCAACTATTCCTTCAACAAAATCAGGACATAACCAAACAAATATGTAGTTTGGCAGAATCCTCGCCCTGGATCCACAAGGTATTGTAGTCCCATTCGTTTCCAGCTTAAAAAGGAAACAGCAGAATATAGCAGAGAGGAGCGTAAACATATTCAAGACCAAATTGTTAAATTGTCGTGTAGTTCTGTTAGAGCATTTGACCGCAAGGTATTAGTAAATCATGAACTAAAATTGACGATGGTGGATGGAAAAGTGTGTAATGCCTTAACAGACACCGCATCACAACAGGTATGTTAAACCATCTACCATAAACGACATTCAAAGTTCCTTGCAAAAAAAAGTTAACGCAGATACCTTGGATTTCGGCATATCTCCATTACACGCGTGGATACGTTTTTTTGAATTCATTATTCATCTGGCTTATCGAATTGAATTCAAAAAATGGAGAACAGGCCCAGATGAAAAACCTCTCCTTTAAAGTCAAAAAAAAAAGAATTAAAAATGAGTTCAGGGAAAAAACCGGCCTTATTATTGATAAGCCAAAACAGGGTGGGGGGAACTCAAACGATGGAAACACCGCTCGAAGGTTTTTTGCGAACCCTTCTCTTTCATCGGAGATTACCGGAGTTAAAAAATCTATAGTAGAGAGGTGTGCCGTGATTTTAAAAACGTTGGCTTGTTCCTTTGCTATTAACGCCGATGCATTTGGAAAGTATTCTTTGGAAACTGCCAGAGAAATTGTTGCAGAGTATCCATGGTATCCTATGCCAGCCTCAGTGCATAAGGTACTTATTCATGGAGCAACAATAGTCCAACATGCAATATTACCCATAGGTCAATTTACCGAAGAAGCTGCTAAAGCAAAAAATAAAGAAGTAAAAATGTTTAGAGAAAGGAATACTCGAAAAATATCAAGACTTGCCACCAACACTGACTTACTAAATAGGTTATTGCTTTCCTCGGATCCACTTTTGTCAAACGCTCGTGTTTTACAGAAAACTGAAAAATCTACACTTAACTTCATAAATCTACAAGCTTAAAAGTTTTCCACAATGGCCCTTTTCAGGGAAGCAAAATTTCGCTTAGAGATAATAATAATTTTAATTATTTACTTAAAAAATTTACTTATTTAATTCAACAATATTTATTTTAATTAAATAGGAAAAAAATAAACTTCACCGCTCTGCCGAGAAAAAAATGTCTTTTTTCTAGAGTTTAGCAAAGTCTATTTTTTTTCTGTCTAAAGCGATGCTGTTTACAAAAAATCGTTAGTAAAGTCAAATAACTACTTTACATATTGTTTTTGGACGTTATTTAGTCATTTCCGATATAAAATTTAATTTTTACCCCTCTTCCCATATAAACGAAACCACTGTGCACCTTAATAAAGAATCGGACTTCTGGGAGAAGGTAATTTTCTCAGATGAGAGCAAATTTAATATTTTCCGAAACGATGGCCGAGAACGAGTGTGGCGAAAACAGAATACTGCTTTTAAAAAAGAGAACTTGCTTCCAACTATAAAACATGGAGGTGGTGGTGTCATGGTTTAGTGATGTATGGCAGCGTCTGGAGTAGGGGAGTAAGTGTCCATAGATGACATCATGGATAAAATGGAGTATTTAAATATTCTTAAAGACAACCTTAAGAAAAGTGCAGACAAATTAGGAATTGCTGGGAATTTTTTTTTTTCCAGCAAGATAACGATTCCAAACTCACAGCGAACATAGTAAAAGAATGGATATTGTAAAACACTCTCCATACTCTAAAAACATAGCCACAGTCCCCAGACATTCATCCGCTCGAGCATTTATGGGATGTCCTGGATAAACGCATTAGAAAACATGACATTACCACCAAGACTCAATTAAAAACTGTGATTGAAGATGAGTGGAAGAATATTGACCAAACCACTACTAGAACACTGGTAAACTCCATGCCAAATAAGTTAAAGGAAGTAATAAAAAATAAGGGTATGCCTACCCGCTATTAAATAACCTTGAAGGGAGTACCGTTTTATGTAATTTTTTTTTGTTCATATACTTTTGTAATTAAATGACATTTATAAAAAATGCCTTTTGTTTTGAGTATTTCAAAATTTTGTTTGCCAAGAGACTTGACATTAGTCATTCAAAGTGTACATATCTTATAACTTTTGAACTAGCTACTTGCTCAATTTTTGGTCAATGTTTTTTCCAAATGAGTAATTCTACTTTCACTTCTGCATGCGCCTTGGTGTCCACTCTTTAGCATGTAAACAGAAAAGTTTATTAATGACATATTGTTTGAAACTCAAATAGAAATTCAATGTAAATAAATGAGGTGAGTAGAACAAGTACTCCTTTGTCAGCATCTAGCCTTCATTATGGCGATGCAAATTTTGATTCAGTATCCAACTAAAGATTATATTCTTGCGAAGATCCAAGCTAAGCGCCACTCACTTTTGAGCTTGTTTTCAGCCCCGGGATTTACTTGTCGAATTTTTTGTTGCACTCCTCCGTGTACTTCTGACATTGACGCAGGATTGTCATAACCTTGAGCCCTTCATTCTTCATAATGTAATTGCTAGTCCATCTTTTCCAGCTGCTGTTGGATATCTAACGACATGTTTTCTGCAGTCTTGCTCAGACATAACAAAAAAGCCTAAAGAGGATTCTTGAACTTCTACAATATTATCTTCTGTACGGATGTATCTAATTATTTGACTCATTTGGCCAGTTCTGCTTTCATCGGGATTGTTGTCAAAAATTAATCCGTAAGCCTCACTGTTTTAGAACTTTATTTAAATCCAATTGAGTATTGAATATTGAAATCAAAGCTAGTAGGTAAGCACATACTTACTAGCATTAGTACATTTTGAAGAAAGTGTAGTTAAATTTTTAAAAAATTGTTCTGATTTATCTAATCTTTTAAAAAAATGTAAACATAATCATGATCAGACGGTTAAACTTTTATTCATAATCCTTACTTTTGCCCTTTGCCATAAGCGGGTTTGCTATTAACTGGAACATAGAATATTCCCTTAACTCCCAAACTGTTGTACGTCCCCATTGTAACCTTACTGTAAGTCTTTCCACATTGCTTACGCACAGCCTTATGGTAACTACTACATTCAATGCTCACGAAGTCGTGAAGTGTGATAGCTTCGGCCAGATACATGTAAGATCTCGAATGTGAACATGAACCTATCAAATCAACTCCACAGCCAGGCTGTTGTGTTCCACCATTTGGATAGTAGGAGCCAGCTCCGATTGGTTTCAAAAACCCAAGTTTTCCGCCACTAGTCTGAATTGTCTCCACAAAACCAGCATCAGTTTCACAGAGCCTGGATGAACAATCATTGTAATCGAACAGGGGCAAAGCAGGATCGCACCCAATAATCGCAGGTAATTTCCTGTTATAGCTTTTCAAGGACTTCCCAGCTATTCCGGCTATGTGAGCTCCGAGACTGTGGCCAATGATGATTAGATCCTCAATCCGCATCTTACCTTCCCTGCAGAGGAAATCAATAAATGTTGCCAGATCCTTGCCAACACTGGGTGCAACGTAGCGGGCCGTTGGATACAATCTATTGGCAATTAAACCCCAATCAATGCATATTATATTGCGGGATTCCTTCTGCAGATAGACGTCTCGCAGCATGGTACACACTGGCAGATCCGCCGAGGACTGATAGCCATGAATGATGATCCTGGCATAGAAAAAAAAAACAATTAAAACGCTCCCGACATCTGTCACTTTCAATACCTTGTTAGGAGTTTCGGATTAAAGTTAGACTTCCGCAATGACGAAGGATCGTCCTCCGATAAGACTTGACTATTATTCGGATTTTCTCGGGTGTATAAATGGTAATCCACCAGATCTGGAATCTCTTCCATCGCTTTAAGTTCAGCTTCGACAAGGGTCCGCTTTATCCAAACAAATGTGCCATTTAAAAAGTTGGGTACAAACCACGATTCAACGTTTGGCAGAATATATGACAAATGGAATCCTGAGCCTAGATCAAGAATTAAATCAAAACTTAGTTGCTTTCGCAATGATTGATCCTAAAATTTCACTAACCGGAAGCAACTAAGCAAACCAAGAGTACCTGAAGAACTTTCATTGCACTCTGGGTTGTACGAATTTCAAATCATGAAGTTTATAAAGGTTTTTTTCAGCTTGTGTCTTTTTTACGACTTAACGTGTTGTCAATATTATTGGCATGTCATATAACAGTTAACTTTTTAATTTTAGCAAAGATAGAGGCAATTTAAATTCGAAAAAAGTGACTTAAGTTTGGAAATTAGAACTTTAAATCAGATACTAGATGAAATTTGAGATTCGATTTAATAAAATAAAAACAAAGGGGCGTTGGGTGACAGAGAATAAAAAATAAACTGGCGTGACTTTTAATTGCGATTTTATTTATTCTTTTCTCTAGCAGTGGCGGGTGCAGTTTTGTTTTTAAGAGGGTTTCATTTCATTTCAACAAACAGTTTAATTCTTTGAGGCATTAAACACTTGGTCTAATCCTTTTCCAATTACTTTAGTGTTATGACTCTTCCAAATTAGATTTTCGGATTCACCTAGATTTATTTTTGAAAGTTAAAACTGGAACGCATGTCCCTGACTGTCTATAGTTAAGCAGCTTGAATTATTTCATGATCATAATATTGTTTGTGTGTAGACCGAATTTCAAAGCGAAATTAGTCGGTTGGTCACTTTATTTTTGAGTCTTCTTCGATACAATCAATTATGATAAGCTGCTATGTTATGTTCTCTATAAGAATTTGATTCTTAGCCGGATTTGTTTAACGAACTGTCTACGAACTGGTGCCATGATTTAGACGGATCTTACCACGAAATCTACACTGTACATATTATAATTGCAATCCAACCGGAATCTTACGAAGCTTATAGCAAAATGATAATTCTTACTAAATATTTTCACGGCTAGGTGTCATGGAAAGAAAACCTTGTACGTTGTACCTAATACCTTAGCATTGCACGACACTGCTACATTTTCACTCTTCCGACTGCACCAACACCAATCATAGAACCATAAATCCAAATATAGTTTTTATTTTCTGCTTTTGAACTTTTCTTTAACAAAATTTGAATTATTTTATATTTTTTTCTATTCCATATAATTATGTACATATATAGGAACAGTCTGGCACCTAGAAAATGTAATAAGAAGTACACTTATAAAATAAATAAATTAACCATTTAAGTTCTAATGCGAACGTGATGCCACATCAAAAATTAAATTGAATCATACGAGTGCATCTAATTGATGAGCCCAAACACATTGCTGTGTTATTTAATTATTATTTATTCATTAATTCATTACTCAGCAAGATACAATATCTTATAAGTTACAGTAATATCGAAATACTATATGAATAAAAATGTACAATACTGCTAGAGTGATTTTCGTTATACTTTGGATTGAAAAAGAACTATTAAATATGAATAAATTCAAAAAGAAAAAATAGAATTATTAATGACAATTTAAATTTCATTTAGTTAACTTCAAAATATAAATACTAAAAATAAAATAAATTAAATACAATACCAACATTATCATCAACATCACCATCATTATTATTGTTATTATTTTATAATTTATCCTGTAGTTTCAAAAAATTGTTTGAGCATCTTCCGAAACTGAAACTTGCAGATTACACTTTTTATAAAAAGAGG
Source organism: Scaeva pyrastri (assembly GCA_905146935.1). Lineage (NCBI taxonomy): Eukaryota > Metazoa > Arthropoda > Insecta > Diptera > Syrphidae > Scaeva > Scaeva pyrastri. The sequence goes on from LR989928.1 coordinate 59,282,002, forward strand.
GAGAGAGTTCCATAATCGGATAGCGTTAACATAAAATTGGCGTTCAGATAGCGAATAGGGATAAGATTACAGGATCTGTTAGTTCGTGTAAACTTAATTTTGGTGAATAAATATTCCGGTTGACGGAGTTGAATGATATTATGCAGTAGCGTCAGTGATTTTAGTTTGAAAATATTTTCTAGAGCTATTCCATACAAAGATTTTGAAAAATGTGATATATGATCGTATTTTCTAACCCCAAAAACATAACGTGCGATACCTACTATTAAAAGCAACATTAAGTTTCCTCTAATGCTCACAATCACAGTTACTGAAAACTTCACTGCCAAAGAGCATAATTGGAACCAATAGAGTCTTAGGCAGCATTGCGAGTTTTTAAAGGTGTAATATGATGAGATACCCATAGCATACGAAGCCCTCCATAGACTCTGCCTAAGACAATTTTGATATGATCATTCCAGGTAAGTGTTCGATTAAAAGTTAATCCCAGATTTTTTGCGGAATCAGTGTACTCAATGGTTGTATTGTTGAGATAAATGTCTGGAAAATATGAAGTGTCTATTGTTTTTCTTGCAATTACTAGACACTTTGACTTTTTGGGATTCAGACAAAGATAATTTTTACAATTTTATCCAAATCCTCATTGACTTCATACACCCCATTTTCTAGCAAACCAATTGGAAAGCTATTATATAATTGTACATCAGCTGAGTACATGTGCAAAGAAGACTTGATCAAGCAAGATGGAAGGTCATTTATATAAAATGTAAACAGCAGTGAACCCAGGATAGAGCCTTGAGTGACAACAAATACTTAAATTCTCTGAATGTCTGAACGAGAGAAATAGGCGTTACGTTGAATTACGGGATCAATTATAAGTTTCAACTTTGATGGCAGATAACGAGTACTTTTAATTAAAATCTACAAATTCTTAGATCCGGACCGTATACTTTAACACAATGTTCAGCTAATAGTTGTTAGTTATTTGATGGAGTTGAAGAAGAAATCTAAAGCCGCAATATTCTATTCGCTTTTGTCAACCATCGAGCATGGGACATCTTTCCTGGGGACCTGTTAGCCAAATCATGAGAACATTGTCCACTTATAACTCTGACTTTGTTATTTCGTACTTTCTATTTTTTCATAAATTACAATTTCTAATTTCTCGCAATTTTCTAATAATTTGCCAATATGAGGATGGACCAGTGGTAGCCCCATCTAATTTGTTAAACAAATGCCTCAAGGGCAATTCGTTCAAATGTAGCATACAAATGATCCACTGTAAGGGACGCTGAAGTCTTTTTTCGAATAGTCTAAAAAATCTTAGAGCAATAGGGTAATGTGTTTTTTTTTGACAAAAGCTTAGGTAGGTATATTATATTTTGGGTGTAAAGAAAAATTAATGTAACGAATAATTGTCGCACTGAGGATAAAGTAGAACAATTGCTATATTATATGACGGGAAAGGCTTAGCTTTCAACTATCACCAAGTCTCACAAAACAGACATTTTATTTAACAATAGGCTCATAGAAGCTCTATGCCTCTTAAAAACAATACAATGATATGAATTTAGCTTCCAAACTTATAAATTTAGTGGCCTAGGATTACATTGCATTATTACACTGAAAATAGTTGAATAATATTTTAGGTGTGTGCAATTGAGATAAAATCACAAAATAATTTTAATATTACAATTTAATTTGACTTCAAGGAAAAGACGATCTTCAACTCAATACAATTCAAATAAATGTCATTAGATACACTTTTTTGTAAGTTCCGAGGATAGTGAAAATTTTGATTGTTTGGTGAAATATCGGCCAATCTAACAGCCAAGCGAGACAAAGTTCGCCGGATCCTCTAGTATGCAATATTTCATTTAAAAAAATACAGAACAATATGCGGTGCTGTGTTAAATCGTGTAAAAACACCTATAATAAGGATAATAAAAGTTTTCGTTTCACAAGCGACAGTGAGCGACAAAAGTCTACTTACGATTGCATTTTCTGCATTTTTATGAATCTAACGATAAGTTTTATAAAAATAATGATGGAGATTTTTATCTTATCTTATAACTATCTCTAAAAAAAATTAAAAAATTTACCATATTAACTTTAGAAATTATCAAACAAAAACAAAATTTAACACTAACAAAAGTGTATAAGCATGCGCTGTCTTTTTTAGTTACTAATTCCTAGAAATTTTATTGTTTTATTCAAGAATTGTTTGCTTGTGCTTAAAAATAAAGAAATAAATAAATTTTAACTATTCTAAATCCACCAATCAACAAAATAAAACAAATAATGGCTTCAAGAAAAGAAATTTCAATTGATGTGCGAAGTCTCGTTGTTAAGCACAGGAATGAGGGAAAATCTTTCGGTGAAATATCAAAATTGTTGAGTCTGAGTAAGTCGACTGTGCAGTGCAGACAATATTTAAAAATTTCGAAAAAAATAATACCATCGAAAATAAGCTGCGTACTGGATGTCCCGTAGAGACGTTAGTTTCATACTGAAGGAAATCAACAAGGATCCGAAGGTCAATGCCAGAAAACTTGCCGAAGATATTGCAACAAGGTCTCAAATAGTAAGTTGTTCATCAGCGAACCATTCAAAGAACACTGAATGACTATTGTTTTCATAGCAGAACTCCACGCAGAAAACCCCTCATATCCGAAAAAACAGGAAACTGCGCTTGGAATTCGCGAAAAAACACTTGGAAAAGGACATGGATTTTTGGAAACGAGTATACGAGTCGAAGTACAATATTTTTGGAAGTGATTGCAGGGAAAAAGTATGGGGGAAGAAACGGCTATGGATCCCAAAAACTTAGTCTCTACGGTTAAGGATGGCGGAGCCAGCATTATGGTTTGCTGTGGCGGCTTCAGGAGTAGGAAAGCTGGCATTTATTGAAGGTAACATGGATCGTTACCAATAAAAATCCATTTTAGAACAAAAATTGAGCATGTTTAGGAGATTCTGGAGTGAAAAATAAGAAAAAAGCCCATAACGAGTGCAGCAATGCTAAAAAAAGTTCTGCAGGAGCAATGGATGCTTATGGTTTCTTCGATGCCAAGACGTTTGCAGGCAGTTTTGGATGCTGGTCCCACGAAGTACTGATTTTTGCTTAATTTAATAATTTTTATACTTTTATCTATTAATTGCATTGCTGAAATTGCTATCGTACGTAGACTTTTGTCGCTCACTGTAAGTTTTGGCTCATATTCAACACATAGTAATTTGAAGTGATGTTTTTTAGGTAATTACACTATCGTAAAATACGTTTTAATTGATATTTTATCGTACTTTTCCTTAAAAAAAAGCAACTTTGTTGAAAATAAAAATTTACTTTTATCATGTGATTTATCTGGGGATGACCTGTCAAATTATAAATTCTCGCACAGCGACGGATAAGTGTTTTGATTAGTTTTGTTGGTGATGGCAAGGCGCTCAAAATCGTTAAGCGCCCGTAGTGCAGAATTATTTGTTTACATTTTACATAACTAAAAAAAAAATCGTATTTTTGTTTGTTTACGTGAAAAAGGCTCAAACAACTATACTTTAGTAAATTTCAAGATTTCCGAAAGCTGAATGGAAAGCACAAAAGTGGATGGAAATCCTTGAGTTGGATGAAATCAAGAATTCGTCCTATGTCTGTTCAAGTCACATTAATTAAAGTGACTTTATAGAAGAAGATACTTTTTCCCTCTGCAATGCCATTTTAAAAATAGATATAAGTATTAAATTGTTAAATTAATATTATTATTAAACTTTATTGACACATAATAAATTATAAATCAATAACAGGATTAAGCACTAGACCAGGGCTTTTGGCTATTTAAATTACCATAAATTAAATAAGTGATTCTAGTTCGCGTATAATTTCATTTACATAATATCTTATATTGTTGTTTGAGATAACCGTTAGAATTTCTTGAAGAGATTGACCGGACATTTTTAAAGCAATTGTCTTGATTGTTTCGCATTGGAGCATGAGCATGAGGGATACTGTGAGAGCTGAGTTTTCGTCGCAAAATACACAGAGAAGGTTTTTTTCTTTATTAGGTGAACATACCTATGGGTTGCGTTGGTATGCCCCATTGTAAGTCTTATATAATTTCTTATCATCGATTTCGGTAAATCAGTTGGGAAGATTACTTTTGTAGCTTCTGGGTTGAAAGTTTTATAGATATGGGAGTACTCAAACCAGATATCCTTCCATTTCTTTTTTGTAGATGTTTTCAGATAATTGGAAAAATCCTTTTTGTTGTATAATATGCAGCTGCTCTATCTGATACACCGTAACGATCACAAGTTTGGGACAATTCAGAGTAGCTTATAGAACTGGAAGATTTCTTTTTCACCTTATTTATTTTTGTGGGTTGAAACTCCTCGCTATCGCTGGACGAGGAAGAAGATGAAGAACTTTGGACGATAGAAAGACAATCAGTAAGGACCTTAGTATTGGCTTGTGGAATATTATTGTGTGCTATCTTCCGTTTGAGTTTCCTTGATTCACGCTTCTGATTTTGTCTTGTCGTTGCTACGTCTGTGTTTCCAATAATCATATTTCTTGCAGTTCTTTGGTCGATGAGAAAATTTTGTTCATTAAATGGGATTTTCTTTTCCTTGGGGCAAACACATTTGGTCAAATCCGAGCACTTACAAGAAGAAATATCAAACAAATTTTTGCTGGAGGCAAGGAAGTTCTCTAAACGGTTTTTAGGTATTTTAGGGTGTGATTTTAAAATATTTTTGTATTTGAGATGAAAAGCTTTAAGCATTTGTTGCACTCTCACATGTGATAAACTTGGAAGTGATGCTTTTTGCCATATACTTTCAATTTTTACAATAACAACATCAGCAACTTCTTGAAAACAGGGTTCTTTTTTAGTATTTTGTGTGGTTTTTATTTCAAATCGCGCCCACTCGTAACACTTTATAACATCTTCATAAGTCGGAAATACATTACCTTTGAAATCACTTGTATCACCAAATATAGGACATTTCCAAGCCTTTCGAGTACCTACGATTCATTTTGAAAAATCACAAATCACAAAATACACTTGAGTTCTAGTCAAAGATAACAAAATCAACAGACTGAAGAAATCTTGTTGCAAATAAAATTTCGTACTTATTGAAAAATTATATAATGTAGTGTGCCATGAAATACATACATTTAAGCTCTCTTTTTTTCTTTCGTAAATCTGTGTGGAGCGAACTTAAATTTGAAAAATAACATGTTCCTATGTTATTTGACAAAAAAAATAGTACGAGTATGTTTAACCATATATCCTTATTTCGTACCTTTTAAAGCGAATCCGGAGGCAGTTATATTATCCCGATTGCAATAAAATTTATATACGTATTACATACACCTATTAGCAACATATTTTCGCTCTTAGAATCCAAAATTCATTTTTGGCCCACCCTATTGTATATTGAAAAAATGAGATGCCAGCCCTATATTGTTTTGTTTTACTATGAGTTTATCTCGGATGTTTACAATAATCTCTGAATAGTTGTTGATGTTATTGATAGCTTTTATATTGTATATCAAAAGATTTGGCCTTGAAAATTGATGATGTGAAGTGAAGTAGACTCTTACTAACAACAGAGCCAGTGTATGACGTTCCGTGTTTAGTTTTGGAGGCGTCTGTAAATAAAAGCCGCCATCCTAGTCTGTGGTAGTTATCTTTTAACTCTAGAAACAGAGTTTTGTAAACATCATTGTTAGTCTGAGTTTTGTTGTATTCTGCGAGATTTGTAACAATTGAGTTTATTGGAAGGTTCCATGCAGGAAAGTTATTTTATTGGAATATGTAGTTTTGTAGCTGGTTCCAGTGATTTTTGTAAAGCGGAAGGGTATTTCGGTATTTTGTTACGTTTTAACAGATTTTTTGTATCATCATGTATAGGTGTAGCGAAAGATGAATTAATTTTTCCTATTATCCAGCCAGGTAAGGAATTCAATACGTTCGGTTAAGGTGGGAAGACCTGCTTCGGTTAATATATTTTTGATGGGAGTGGTACGGAAAGCATCTAGACTTGTTCTTGCATCTGAATGGTTAGGTGAACATTTTCTATAAATTAGTAGTCCGTAATCAATTTTAAACAAAAAGATTTAACAATGTTTACAACAGTTTTTACATTACAATAACTATTTTTGGAAGAAAGATACTTAATTATATTGACCCTTGTATTTAGCCTTTTGTTTAAATAAGAACAATGTTCCTTAAAACTATATTTAGAGTCTAGTGTAATGCCTAAGATTTTTGAGCAATTGACATTTTTAATACTTACGTTGTTAAAAGTTACGTTTTGAATAGTTTGTTGACATTTGTGTTTTTTACAAATATGTAATAGTTTACATTTTTAAAAAGAAATTTTTGAACCGGACCTATTGCCCCATTCCGATAGATCTTCAATTATTCTAGAATAATTTAGTTTATTTCATTCCAAGCTATTGTAAATAAAGTAACCATAAGTGGCGATCCTTGAGGGATGCCATTTTTTAAATCATGAATAGTTGGATAAATATTATTAGTTCTAATGCGAAATTTGCGATTTGTAAGGAATGCTTTCACGTAGTTTAACATCTTTAGACCAATTCTCCACTTCGATAGCTGATTCAAGATTACGTGGGGGCCTATTCTGTCAAACGCTTGTTCAAAATCGTTTGAAAAGATGGAGATGTGGTTATTTTTCGGACAGGACGGAAGAAATAAAAGACCTCTTCCCTTCTTGAAAGCTGTATGGTGTTTGTCAATAAAATTATTTTTTTCTAGCCACCAAGATAAACGTTTAGAGATTATTTCTTCCAAAATTTTTGAAGTGCAGGGAAGGATTTTAGATTTATTAGTTTTGGCAGGATAAGATTGTTACCCAAGGATAATGTGATTACGATCGGAAAATGATCGCTACCATGCAGGTGCTGTTGAAAGTTGTGTCTTATGTGGGTTTCTTGAATAGAAATTATACTTGAATTTATTTCTTGTATTAACAGTTGGAACTCATGATAGTTATTGAAATAACCATCCATGTTCCACCGTAGAATTTTGAGGTCGGTACACACGGCGGCGGTGGAAGGAGTCTTGTTGCCCATACAATTTAATGTACCGACACGACATACATAGAAAGGCTTCCACCTGTTGTTAAATTGTTCCCGCGCCTCCACTGACGGCGGGTGACCCCTCCATCAAGGCGAGGGAATCGGTCGGCAATAGCTGGCGTTAGAGTTTTTAAGTTGAGAGTTAAGTTTGTTGCTTGTATAATTGGACTAGTTTTATTGAAAATTAATTTCTCTTTATATGGCACAATATTTTGAGTGGGGAAAGGGTAAGGAGAAGGTTTTAAGTTCCTTGTTCCGTACTGTTTAGTTGTTGGCTTCAGCTTTTCTGTATAAAGATTACAGAAGAGGCAACGTGTATCAAGTCAAGATGCGCCTGGCTTCGACTAAGGTACATTTGTTTTTTGTTTTTATTTCTAGGATCTCCTTGCTTTGCACATATCTTGGGCATGTTTTGGAAGAAGCGGGGTGGGGTTGGGAACAGTTTGCACAGAAAATGTGAGTAGATTGCAAAATTCACATTTTGCTGGTCGTGTACACCATTTTATTGTGTGTCCAAGGAGTTGACACTGACGACAACGCATCGGATTGGGCACATATTCTGAAATTTTGGTTTTATGCCAAACGATTTCAATTGAATTTGGTATTTGGAACAAATCAAATGTAAATATCATAAGTCCTGTTGGGTTTCTTTTACCGTCATTTACTTTTGTGAATTTATACACATCAGTGCCATTTTGGGACGTAAGTTCAGAAATTATTTCGCACTCCGGTACATTGTTCAAGCATGGTGCGTATGCAATACCCTTGCATAGGTTGAGGTGGGCGTGGAGTTTTGTATTGACTGAACAAATGGGGTCTAAAACTTTTGACTTTATGAACTTGTCTGCAGTATTTTGATCTTTTGTTAAGATTAACAGGGAACCGTCCCTTAGTTGGGAGATCTTTCCGTACTGGGTATTCACTGAGTCAATGGTTTTTTTTAGAATGACGACACTGATGGAGGACAAAATTTTGGCGTCCTCTTTAAGGCCCAACTATAATAGGCATAAGCAAACATAAGTTGATGTCAAAAACCCAACGAAAATTCACTTATGTTTGTGAAATTACGGCGCATACCCATAATGAAATTTTGCTCACGTATCTACATGTCAAAATAATATTCACAGCTGTGTAATTTGGTTGATTTTTTGATTCAAGGTAACTTTATTTTTGTTTTAAAAAAATGGAGTTCAATACCAAATTAATTTGTTTTATTTTGATTCTTTTTTCTTTTATTAACTATTTAATTTTGTTTTAAGCAAGAACTCGTCACAACAATCACAATACACAATAGAATCAGAAACAGAATGATAAATTTACATGCACACTGTCTCTTTGTGTACTAACTCCACTGATATATTTGATATCAGAAGATTTTGTCTTTTTTCTATGGGCATAGTTGTCTTGACAAACAATCTGAGAGAAATTATCTCCAGTGGAGTTGTTCTGTGCGTATTTGATCAAAGCTGTCAGATTTTACTTATGCGGCGAGCGACTGGGATCGCTCTTGCTTATGTTTGCTTAAGTGAAGGAAACTGAGAAAAATTGAACGAAACGGAGCTGGACTCCATTATGGTCACTCGCATTGAGTTTCTTTGTACTCGCACGTTTACTTATGCACGCATATGCTAGCTTATGCCTATTATAGTTGGGCCTTTAGCTGTCATTTGCACAAAACGTGGGTTTTTAAAGATAGTCTTAGTGGGTAGATCTGGGAACTCGGGGAATACACTGCTGGATTGTTTTAGTCTTTTGGGAGTAGGGAAATGGTTTGGAGAATCTGAAAACGAGCATTCATCAAAAATGCCGTATCGGTTACCCGATTTGTGTATAGACTTTACGCCCATACTAATAAATATTTATAAGAGATCACTTGTTATGTACATATATTTTTGTATATTTTTTTAGAAAAAAACGTTATTCGGGAGAGCAGAATAGGATAGGAGAGGGTAAGAAAAACCGCAAACTTTTATTCTATTCTATACCACACAATTGGTCTGAACGGTTGGGAGGTTTAAATTGTTAAAGTAAATATACATATGTACATATTAATTTCTTCATATTTTCTTTCAAAAAACGATACTTCGAACGGAGCTCTATACATCTCTCATTGTCATAGGATTAAATCGAGTTTTATAGAACTTTAGCTTTCTCCTTCTCGTAATTGGCGTCAAAAGAATTTAAATCATTTACAAAATCTAAATAAATATCCATTTTTAAAAATTGAAAACACATTTAGGTATTTACACTTTTCCTTTGAAATGTCAAACGACTTTGCTCCAGCTTTAATACTACCATGAACCAGTTTTACCTTACTCCGCCCCTCATGTATTCTTTTTTTTATAAATAAATTTTTCGGTATTAAAGGTCTTGCGTTGTAAGTTCGGAGTAACTTTGCACCACCGATAATAATAAATAAGGCTGAATAGTTCATCTGTTATTTATTATTAAAAATTATATTCACAAATTCGAAAACATCCAAAATTTCAGAATGAATTAAGAAAGATAAGACGAATTCAAAAACAGTTTCCTAAAGAAATACAAATTTATCAAAGTTTACTTCTTGGGGGCAAATTCTGGAGAAAAAATAAAACGATTCCAGTACTTTTTCATGCCAATGGCTAACGAATTTCTGATCTAGCTTCATGAAGAAGTCTTAAGATTATTCTCATATTCATTTTCTAGGTTAAATCTAAATAAATGAAATTCTCTCAAATTGTTTAAATAGTTGTCGTTTAAGAAAATTAATTTTGTAGTATATGTAATTCTATAATAATTTCAAGAATATTTTTCCTTATATACATATTTTTAACTATTTTCGAAAAAGGTGAAAAAAAAAAAACGAAAAATCAATTAATTAAATTGTTTGTCTCCCTGGACTATATTTTGGAGGTACCTAATGTTTGTGTAAAAATATTTGTTTATTTTAATCAATAGCGGGTGGTTATAATCACACAAATTAAAATAAATTTTGGGGACTCATAAAAATTATTCACCAAGCAATAAAAGCAAATATGTACCATATTTCTCATGGCGGACGTTCTGGCTATAAAAACCAGATAAGGCCAAGTTATCTTGATTAAATTGATATATTATGTAGGTACTTGACAAATTGATTAACTATCAAACCATCAAAACTTTGAGGCATTTGACGAAGAATCTCGAAATTTTAGAAAAAGGTAAGAAGTCTCCTTTTCATAACTGGTATCAATTATACTTACATGAGTAATAAGCAAAATATTGATAACTTGAAATTTTGCATTTAATGGGTATGACATCTTCCTAATTTTCATACAATGTAACAATTCCGTACATTTATAAAAGATGGCCCACCGCAGAAGAAGCAACAACTACTTCTGCTTATTATCTGCGAAAAACTCGCTTATCAGGTAATAGTTCAAAGTATGTTTTTATATATTTTTTATCATTAATAGCTATTAAAGAAAATTCAGGAATAATCGGATCTATTGATGGTTCCCATTTACCCGTTCAGGCACCAATTATGTCCCATAACTCCTATAAACAGAAAAGGATTTCATTTAGTTCTTTTGCAAGGAGTGTGTAGCTACAATTACGAAGCAGGCTCAATACATGATGCCCTGTTGTTAAGAAGATCAGGAATAATAGACAAAATAAATTCAGGTAATCTTAAGCTTATGTACTTAGTCTCAAATCCCTATTAAATAAAGTTAATTTTAAAGGTGATTTTCACATAAGCGAAGAACAACACTTGCTGGGAGATTTCGCTTACCCACTTAAACACTTTCTGATAACGCCTTACAAGGACAACGGCCGCCTAAGAGATGAACAAAAAGTTTTCAATAGAATTCAATTCAAATGTCGCGTTTCTATTGAGCGTGCATTTGGTTTATTCAAAGGCAGGTTTAGGAGGCTATTAATATAAACTCTCTGAAGCCAATAGTCATAGTTATGGCCTCATGTATACTTCACAACATATGCATAGAGTACACTGACAGTGATGAAGACTTTATTGGTACTTTACCGAGACCCAATTGTTGAAGAAAATAGTGATGCTGACTCAATCGACATGCAATCAGCTCACACAAAAAGAGACAGCTTAATGAATGCAATATTTTGAAAATCAAAAACAAAACAAAGATAAACTTCAGTCAAACAATAAATGTAATTCATAAAAAAAAAAATTAAAAAAATAATAATAAACTATTTACATTACTTGGAATATATACACTATTTACATAATTTATATTATTTACACTATTTACATTTTATCCATCATTTTTCAAAAAGTTCCAAGAACTTGTCAGCCCTAGCCATCCGCTCTCTGTGGTGCCTCTCCGACCGACGTTGGCTCCCTTTGTCGACTTTGTCATGTATTTCTACAATCGGATCGGCCTCAATTTGAGTAACCTCAACATCCTCGCAAGACAGCACAGCTGGGGCATTTACTTCGGGAGCACGAGCGAGCAAATCGTCCATTTCTTCGAAGTACTCCCATGTCCTGCGATACATACCAGTCTTCTTCGATTCTTCCTTATAAAGCTTGTAAGTTCTTTTAAGACCGTTTTGCTAAGAGTCGATTTGCTCGTGCGTAATATTTACTCCAAATTCCTGGTTGATATTACTTGCAATGTCAATAAAAGCATTCTTTTTTACTCCGGTCTGCAGCCTCAAAAGGTTTATTTTGAGTTCATTATCAAATACAGCGTCATTGGACGATTCCATTTAATACCTACAAAAAAATAACAATAGTTTTTGAAATTAATATATCAATAAATAAATATGTATTTAATTATTGGGCGCATTCACTCATGTAGTCACTACGTAGTCGAAAATCAACTAGATTTGTGAATGCAAAAATGCACTACAAAAATAGTTGAACGCGAAATGTCAAATTATGACAGATGTAAACAAAAGTGAAGTAAGAATTTTTTGTGTTGGAGTTTAGATAAATTTGATCTTGCTTTTTTATAAAAAATAAAATAAAATAAAATAAACATTTAAAATGAGTGACTCCGAGGAAGATGAAGTCATAGGTATGTAAAATGAGTTAATTCTGATCAAAATATAATAAAATTTAGACAATTCATTTATTTTACAAATAGCTAGAGCGTTAATAGCAGTCAATAACCTCCTCGAAGTGAATTTAGTTGAACAATATGCACAACTCTTAAATTAAGAAAGAGTTAGGAACGCCAATTATTATGAAGTTACCATTCCACAATATAGCTCAGAAGAATTCCGGTGCCATTTCCGAATGAGTAGAAGTTCCTTTTCGGTAATTTTTGTTTTATTTTGTATAAAAGCAGTGTGTTCTTCATTTTTTTCTTTTTAAGACGAAGTTGCCAAACCTTAAGTGCGTCCATCAAATGGAAAAGAAACTACTTTTTAGTGTGTGGGTCCTGAGCAAACAGGAGAGTTTTTTGTCCTCAGGTGATAGGTTCAATTTCGCACCGAGCTCTGCACTTCTAAAACAGGAGTTTGTGACCATCGAGCAATTTTCACAGATATTTATGTAGGCGCTCCGGGTCGACTACATGATGCAAGAGTTTTCAGAAATAGTCCTCTTTCTGAGCAATTGACTCAATTGTTGCCTGCTGATTACCATCTTGTAGGAGATGCTGCTTACCCTCTGGGTCAAAACCTTGTCACCCCGTTCCGTGATAATGGCCACCTAGACGAGAGGCAAATTAATTTTAACACCCGCCTTAGCAGCGCAAGGATAACCATTGAGCGTACTTTTGGTTTCCTCAAAGGTCGCTTTCGACGGTTAAAGTACCTAGATGTATCAAGTCCTACAATGGCCAACAATATTGTGACTGCTAGTTGCATTTTGCATAATCACATTCATTTATTGACTGAAAGTGATGGCTTGTCGGATGTCGAAGCTGAAGATGAAGATGAAGACGATACTGTACATGGTATCACTTCCAATTCCAGCTATGACGAAGAAAGAAATTCATGTACTAGAAAAAGAAAATTTTTATCTAACAACTTTTAAAAACAAAATAAAATAATAAATCATTTTTAATGTAGTATTTTTTTTATTGAAAAAGAGATTTATTTTCAAAACTTATAGCTATTTAAAAAACTTAATACCTACTATATAATAAACAAAAAAATAGGAATATAATTCATCACAATAACTTATAACTATTATAAAAAAAAACAAAAGGAATAATTTACTTCTTAGCATCTTTTTCATCATTGTATTTCTTCATTTCAAATTCAAGCCTTTTTTGCTTAAGAAGTCTCAGTTCCTTAAGTTCGTTGAGGATTTCTCTCGCAATGGCTACTTTTTCTTCCTCCAGAGCGAGCAATTTTGGACGAATTCCAGCAGATGATGTATGTGTAGGCTTTTGCTCTGCTCTGGAGGTGGAGGGAGTACTTAAATGGGCAGGAGACGATGCAGCAAGCGAGCTCACTGTAGGCGCATCTCTTACACTAGCTTCATCCTCATAGACAAGGCACATTTGGTCGAAGGAAGGCCAAGAGATGCGCCCCCTACCTGTAGAAGTTTTTTTTTTGTTGTTGTCAAGTATTCTATTGTATCTTGTTTTTAGATTCGCCAGTTTTTTTTCCAGCGAGCTCACTTTAAACGAGTAGCCCTTTAGCTGCATCGACTCCTTAATTTTGCAGAACACCGTCCTGCGCCTTATGTTTGGATTCCTTAAATCATACTTGTGCTTGGAGCATTCCTCCAAAAATAGCATGACGGTGCGATGCTCCCAAGGAGATTCAACTAATAAATCTAAATTGAAAACAATCCATTACTATTCCTATAATCCTATCATAAAACAACAGATAATTTTATCTTACCTTCTGTTGAATTCTGGCTATTTTGGGGAACCAAAATATCTTCTTCAGTGTTCACTGTTTGGTTCCCCAAATGTTCAAGCATGTATGCTTGCGCGAACACTGGATCTGTAATTAAATTATTAATGTGTTGTTTTAATTATTATTCCGAAAACAATTCTATTGCATGTCGCATCATCAGCCTCTATTTGGTAATTTGTTCCCAAAAATTGAACAATTATCTTCATTTTTGCAATTTTGTGACTTTAAAATGAATTTTGAATTGTTAATTGAACAGCTGATTGTGAAATGTCAAAATCGCTGTCAACTACCTTTGAAGTACCTTTTACACTAGGTCGGAAGGGGAAATTTCAACTAACTTTTTAGTTGTGTTTGACCAATCAGAGTGAGTTGACTACGTAGTGACTACATTAGTGAATGCGCTCATTTATTACCTGCAGACGCAGAGGACGATTGTTTGCTTTTTCATTTTCTGTTTGATTTTTTTTTTGCAATCTATCTCCCTCATACCAAGCGAAAAACAGTGACATAGTCGCGCTCAGCTTTTTACTCCATTCGCTCAGTCATTTTATTTAGAGCTCATAGAGCGCGCTTCGAGCTAGCTCTGATTGAAAAAAGAAACACAACTTAAGCGCTCTGATGTGTCTGAGCTAAAAAAGAAACACAGATTTTTTTTTGACAGCTCAGTTCTCTGTTCTGAACGCCTTCTATGTTAGGTTTTTTATTCGAAATTAAAAAGATTTCGAAAACCCGTATACATTGAAAGCTCTTTATTTTAGTCTTGTCAGACCACATTTAGAATATTGTACTGTTATGTAGAGCCCCTTTCCAGCGTCTATAGCATTTGCTCAAAAAGGTATAGGTAACATGTTTAAGGAGAGCTCACTGGAGAAGAAGTTGTCGAATTTAAAGACCCGCTACAACTAAATTTTAGACAACAACAAAAAAACTTCCACAGCCCCGACCTGTACCGTACCTATGTGTTGGCCTTATTTTGACTAAATGAGTCTAATAAAGGGTGTCCCAAAATTAACACAAGATTTGAATTTGCAGCCATTTACGCAGTACAGTGTTGCCAACCCTAAAAACAAAATAAATCGACAGTTGACAGTTTAGGGTTAGTAAAAATGGAGCGTTACGCAATAGAACAACGTGTCTTCAACGAGCAATATTTCAAAAATAATGAATGCTTGGCGGCCGTAGTTCGAAAATTTTATACAAAGCGACGAAGCACATTTTCACCTTGATGGCTTTGTTAATCGCCAAAATTGCCGCTTTTGGGGTTCTGAAAATCCACATGTGATTGTCGAAAAACAAATGCATCCACAACGTGTCACAGTTTGGTGTGCATTTTGGGCTGGAGGCATAATTGGACCATACTTTTTTGAAAATGAGGCTGGTCAAGCAGTGACTGTTACTTCTGCTCGATATCGCGACATGATAACACGGTTCTTTTTGCCGAAATTGGATGATATTGATGTGGCTAATATGTGGTTTCAACAAGACGGTGCCACATGCCATACAGCCCGTGAAACACTTCAATTATTGCATGAGACATTTCCAGGTCGTGTACTCTCTCGTTTGGTGATCAGAATATGCCCCCTAGATCGTGTGATTTAACACCATTAGATTTCTTTTTATGGGGATATCTAAAATCACAGGTCTACGTCAACAAGCCCACAACTACGCGTGCATTAAAGGAGGAGATTCAACGTTGCATCAACGAAATTCAGCCACACTTATGCAGAACGGTCATGGAAAATTTCGACAAATGAGTGCGTATGTGTATGCAAAGCCGCGGATGCCATTTGCCCGATGTGTTATTCCATAAATAACCCCAAAAGACTAAAAACTGTGTTTTCTATTTAATTCAAATCTTGAATTTTGGGACACCCTTTATATGAGGAAGAGGTGAGTGTAAGAGATGCGCCAACAGTGAGCTCGCCTAACGCTGCATCTTAGTCTGCAGAACAGAGCTTCGAGAGAAGTTCTACAAGAATTGAGACTAAAGGTCTGCCAAGCACAGTTGTACTTCGGTGTGCCTATTTCTATATTTTACAACTATTTTTGTAGTCAGCGGTGAATTTAAAATAAAATAAAAAAGTGGCAGGAGTAACGTTTGGGATGTATTTGGTACCATAGAAAAATAGAAATGGTGATGCAATTGAAGACTTAGTGACTTGCAGAAGTTGTTTTTGTTTAAATAAATATAGTAAAAAAAACAACCTCTAAAGTAAAAAAAAAGTGTATATGCAGTAACAAAGTGGACAGTCGAAAATCGTAGATCTTTTAAACTTGTGGAAGAGTCAGGTCTTTAAAATTTTGCCTAATTCTTGTTATCGATTGGTGCCAAAAATGGACAAAATGTGGATCTTGAAGACTTATTACCTCACCCAACTACAATTACAAGAAACGTACAAAATTTATACAGCAAATATTTTAATATATAATAAAGGAAGAAATAAAAACTATTAAAAAAAATGGACATGGATTAACTAACAACAGATATTTTGAAGGATAACTTTTTAAGAACATCATATGAAAATATATATGTACATATCCTGAACAATTCATTATGTTATGGATGAAAGTTCTATTCAAGACTACTAGTTTTAAAATCAATGTAATGTGAATCCTCTACAGGTAAGTTATATTTCTTTTCATTTGTGTTTTCGATTTTTTTTTTCATATAATATTTTTCATATTTTATTTTATTAACTTGTTTATGAATTATTTTCAAATATTTATCAAAACAGTGAAGTTGATGTTTTACTAGGCAAGTAGTTGTAAACAAAAATGTTACAAGTGTTCAAAAATGGCGTAAAGAGGGTTAAGTCAATTTCAGAATTAAATATTAGGTGTACCAAACTCGTAAAATATATTTTTTTTTTAATCGGGTTTGAATTCATCATTCAAAATAACTTTAAAAAGGAGTGTGTGTACAAGGTGGAACACAATTATCTATTTATTATTGAATCGAAAAAAACTGCACAAAACATATTACAAGAAAAAAATGAACTACAAAAAGAATAGTTAAGATTAATATTTAAGTCAAATAAGTGGATTGACTAAAATTTTAAGGCCCTTTGAGAAAACCTTAGAGGAGTTAGAAGGGGAAAATTATGCAACTCTGCACTTAGTAATTGTTCATATTCATAGTTTAAAAAAAAAAACAATTTGTTATAAATTCTGATGATGTCGATATAGTTGCAAATTTTAAAACAAAACTTAAATATTTTCTGGACTCCACTGTTTTACCAAATTTAACAAAACTACATAAAATCACTCTTTTTTTGTTCCCGTCAGCCAACAAATTAATTCAATTTATTGAAGTCGGAAAACAAATTATAAAAGACGAATTAAAATCCAACATGCAGAGATATCTAAATGAAATACCTGTACATGTACAGGCAGAAGATAAAAAGCTTCAGTTGTCTCGGTTAATATTAAACAATATATTAAAAAATCTTCTTCCACCCGTAGAAGTCTTGAGTCCCAAATATTATTTATTACGATGTTTTCAACCTGTTGCAGTGGTGGTCGTGAACCGTGGACCGTGGTACTTACATTAAAGCAACACAAGAAAGAAGTACTGCTTCAGAGCGAATTTTTACGTCCGCAAGACAATTCTTTGATGTTAAGCAAAAAGGTTTTAAGTCAGAAACTGCAGTTTTTGGTATAAAATTCTAATGATTTCTTCATTTAGGTTTGGGCTGACTTTAAATTTAAAGTTAAAGTTAAAAGTCATTCATAATGACAAAGAAGTAAGAGCAACAGGGGGTGGCCCAAACCAGTTCCACATTTTATCGCCGCTGGAAACTGCTGTGGCTGACCTTCTAAATTTTAAAAAGTGCTGGAATCCGACTGGTATACCAATAGGAATATCTAACAATCAGCCCAACATAAATTTGTTCGATTCAACAAATAAGACACCTGAACCTGCATCTTTCGATTTTATTATAAATTCAGATGGTGACAATGCAGAGACAGTTCTAGAAACTGATATTGAAATTCCGGAACATCATCAGGAACAGCCATCCACATCAGAAGAGCCACCACGGAAGAAAAAAAAACATGCTACCGCTTTTAAGCAGGACAGGGCTACTCTGTTACAAAAACAATGTACCCTCCAAGAAAAAACTTTAAACGGTATAACGTATAAACGACAGCTTGGTAAACAATTGAAAAAAATACAAAAGATGTAGAACGGTATGTGAGGAAACTTCATAAACTCAAGGAGGAAGCAGCTAAAAGAGACAAGAGGCGTCTTGAAATAGAAGAACAAACTCTCAAAATTTACAAAAGAGAAGTGGAAAGAACCGCTGAGCAAAGAAAGCAAAGCTGAACAAGTGAACACACGTTTACTATTTGGGATTGGGATTGTAATGGAGCTGCCGCGCACTGAGAAGGCATCGAAAACGATTCTTTAAAACGCCAATTGTTCTTTCAACTATGTTTCTTGTTGATGCATGCTTGGTGTTAAAATAGCTTTCAGGACTTCCTTCTTGTGTGGCTCTGTAGGGAGTGATTAAGAAAGGCTCAAGCGGGTATCCTGCATCACCTGTATTTCATATTTTGAATATTTTTATAATTTACATTTACATAGGCATGTTGACGTACCTAAACGCCATGTATTTCTTTCACTGTTAATATAATTAGCTTCCAAAATTTCTTTTATTTCACTTGAGTTCCATACAAGTGCATCATGACTCGCTCCTGGATGTCCTGCATCGATGTAGCGAATACGCATTTTATGGTCACAAACCTTGAAAAAAAGTTAAAAAAAAGCAAAAAAAAAGTACAGATACCTACTCACTATCATTGCGTTGAGGCTATAGAAACCTTTCCTGTTGTAATAAAAATGCTGTTCATCTTTTTTAGGAGTAAAAATGCGTATATGTGTTCCATCAACACATCCAATGACACCATGAAACCCATATTAAAAAAACAAAGTTTGGCTTCAGATTTCTCGGGCTCGGTCATTTGAAATTGTATCCACTTAGGACAAACATTAGCTTCTATGATGTCAACCATTTCTTTAAAAAAATTGCTAACTGTTGGTTGAGCAAGTCCTAAATTAAAATCATTACCAGCGCCGTGCTGATAACTTCCCTCTGCTAAAATGCGCAACGTAACTGCAAGCCTCAAAATTGTTGGAATTGATGAAGAACGCAGTCGAATTGTTGTTTTGGTGTCTACTTCTTCTAACAAATATTTAAATGCTTCCTTGGATAACCTAAAGTATTGCTTGAATCTGTTGAAAGCCAAAAGATTAGTTTAAAAAAAAAAAATTGAACTTAAAAACTCACCTTGATTCAGGCAAGTCAAATGGATTCGAATTGTGCCTTAAATTTCTTCTTCTTAAAATCAATTGTTGATGACTATTGAGTTCTTCTTCATCTTCTTCCTCACTATCGCTACTTGTATTGTAAAAAATTTCGGTACTTATCATTTTTTTAATAGACTTAAAACGTCTGGCAGAAGTTATGGCCTACGGAAAGTGTCTGGCAGTGCGGATATTATTTTCTAATAGGTATTATTTTATAAAGCATACATAAAAATCAGCAATCAGAATTTTTTTAAGATTAGTTGGTATTATTTTTACTAACCATTCTCACCTGATACCTCACTACTACTACTCAGTATCTTATGTTTTGCCTTTCAGAACATTAGTTATGTCTGGCGGCCCTAGGCCTGGGCTCTTGGACTTTTACTTTTTACACTTACACACATATACTTTAAAATAACGACATAAAAAAATATATAATTATTCTAACTAATGAAAAAAAAATGTATGACCAATTTTTTTCTCTTTGTAATTAAACAAAAAGTTTCATTTCCTAGCACAAGAGTGGTTATATAGAATGTAACTAGCATTCACAATTTTACTGCCCATTGGACTTCTAACATTCAATTACTTCAACCGGACGAAAGCGTATTTTGAGGAAACCAAAAGTTCGCTCAATGCTTAATGGTTATCTTTTCCTTGCGCTGCTGAGGCGTGTGTTAAAATTAATTTGCCTCTCGTCACGGAACTATGTAATTAAGTTTTGACCCAGAAGGTAGGAAGAAAGATGGTAATCAGGCAATAATCGAGTTAATTGATCAGAAAAAGGACTATTTCTGAACACTCTTGCATCATCCTAATTCCTAAAACGACTTTTTATGCTATGGACGGCTGTCCGGCGTCATAAAAACCGATTACTTACTCCAAAGGTCGAGGTGAAATTTGGCACACTCCGATAAGACTTCAAGCACTTACTACTTAACATACATATTATGTATTTAGCTCCAGTTTAACTGCCAAGAAGTCTCAATAAAAATAAAAATAAACAATGGAAATCCCAAATAACTGAAAATCTATCATTATTGCAATTAGAATAATTATTATAGTAGACGATTTATCGATTGCTATCAAATTTCTTATCAATCATGAAGAATGAAGAATTTTTACAACAACAAAACAGCACCAAAATTATCAAATTCGACGAAAAACATTATCTATAGAACACAGTTAAAGGCGTTTAATTTGACCAGTCATAAAACCATCGATTAGGCTTTAGCCTATATAAACAAGGTCCCAACCTTGTGGATTGAAATTAATCGCGTCTCGCAGTTCCCCATTCCATTGCAAAAAATGAAATCGATTGTAGGAGGATTTTTGCTAGCTGTGGCTTTTGTAGCCCAAATTTCGGCTAGTCCACTTCGGAACAATTCCGAATCAGACGGATGGTTCGTTCCGACCATTGATGGGGAATTCTTCTGGATGACTCGTGAGCAGTTTGAAAATGAATACAATCAGCCGACGAAGGAGCGAAAAACAGTTACTGTGGAATACTACTTGTACACCCAGGAGAACCCAGAGATTCCTGACCAATTGTTCTTAGATGATATCGACGCTCTGGCTGCATCCAATTTTAACAAGAATAGGCCCTCAAGGTGAGAATCTTTTTTGTGTGTTGTGACTTCGATAACTCACGATGTACTGCTTTATGATCTTAGGTTCATCGTGCATGGCTGGCGGGACGACTCTAATTCCGAAGTCAATTTGAAGATTCGTCCAGCTCTGCTGGAAGTGGGAGATTTTAACGTGATAAGTGTCGATTGGCATTCAGCTTCGGGTTCTATAAACTACGCCAGTGCCAAGGGGGCCGTTTCGACAGTTGGCAAGAATTTGGCTTCATTCATTGACTTCCTTAATGAGGAAGCTGGCATGCCATTTGAAGACCTTACCTTGATAGGCCACAGTCTGGGAGCCCATGTGTGTGGATATGCTGGGAAAAATGTAATCAGAGGAAGAGTAAATATCATCACCGGGCTAGATCCAGCCGGGCCACTCTTCGACTACTCCAACTGCAATACAAGATTGTGTTCCACTGATGCTGTATTTGTGGACTCCATCCAGACCAATGGTAAACTGTTGGGCTTTCTAAAGCCCATCGGCAAGGCTGCATATTACCCGAATGGCGGTAAGACTCAACCAGGATGTTTGTTGGATTTGGCTGGAATATGTGCACATGCCCGATCCTTTATCTACTATGCCGAGGCTTTGGTGGAAAATAATTTTATTGCCATGAAATGTGAAGACTACGAAGAAGCAGTTGCAAAACAATGTGAATTATATGGCAACTATAAAATGGCGTCGCCTGGAAGTAATTTAAATGAGGGTAGCTTTTATGTTCCCGTTAATAAGAAATCCTTATTTGGAACGGGTTGACTTTTTCAATTAACTCGAGAATATGTATTTTACTGTGTTATAGTTTTTAAATATAAGTTAAGAGTTATTTTACTTGTTTTCATTGACAAATGAATTACAAATGGCGAATCTGTCAAATGTACGACTATTAGAGGGCCTTGAGACTGAACGCAAAATTTTTGTGGTCACAGACATCAATGTATTATTTTATTGACGAGAACTTTGGACTGGTCATGAATTTTTGCAAACGCCCACTTCTTTAATGGAGATTAGATTTCGATAAGGATAGAGAATCAAGACGGTTGCTCATTCTCTTTGGTAGCAGAAGAAAAAATTAGTAGGTACGTTTCAATTATTTAAAATGGTTAGTGGTTTGAGCGGTGGTAGATTGAACTGAAATTAAAAAAGTCTACTTCAAGCGGATGAAATATTCAGACCAAAGTCCTGGTTTCTGCACTATTATATGAGGGACCCTACTCTGTAATTCGTTTCGAAAGCAAAAATTCTCGAAAACGAATATTTTGCACTCTATTTCAAATGCGGATTAGAAATCTAGTACTTTCGGAATGACAAATTCACTTACGGATTTTTCGTACCTGGCAATACGTTTCCGAAAGTAATTAGCGTTCAAAATCGGAAATTTTGTTTCTACACCAATAAAGTTAACGGGTTGTAATTCGGGTCGCGTTGAGTAGACATATTTTGAAAAAGGAAAGAAAAGGAATTGTGTTTTATAGACGCATAAATAAAATGTAAGTAAAGAAATAATAGTATTATAAAAAATTTAAGCAATAACTTTTATTATAAAATTTACATACGAAGCAAAAAAAATTTCGAGATATGGTAGAATTCATGTGTGCTAATCCGGATTTGGGCAAGGGCAACAATTTGTTGCAGAGGTTATCCTCTTCATTAAATGCGGAAGGACCACCAATGCGAGACGTTGTCGTCTGGAAAAAAGTACGTTTGTATTGAAATTTTTTCGAAAAGTTATATTAAATTATTTAAATCTCTTTAGGTATGGGCAGATTATAAAGGTCACATCAAGAAAAAATTGAGGAAAAATAAAATGAGTATTTCTGGTGGTGGACCTTCAAATTTCTACTCCTTCACTCCTGTGGAAGAAGAAGTAATTGCGATGCTTAATTTGAACGAATCCGTAGATGGAATTACCACAGTAAGTGTATTTGGTGCCCAAAATAGCAATGCTGAACCTGCCAATACTAAAAACACCGAAGCAGTTAACAGCAATGAGTATGTTCAGCATTATAAAGATACAGAGCGACGCAGTGCTGTGCCTAAGTGCACTTCTCGAAATAAAGAAAGCCTTCTACAAAAGCAAGTGCAAAATCAAATTCAATATCAAGAAAAAATAGTTTTGATATTGCAAGAAATGAACGAAAATTTGTTATATATCGCAAGATATGAAAGCAAAGTCAACTTAAAAGAAAAAAAATACAAGCTTGCCAAAGCAAAATTTGAGCACAAACAAAAAGCTGCAATTGCAAAAAAACAAGATTCAAGTGGCAAAGCTTGAAATGAAATTATATTGAACCGGCAGCGAATACATACAATTATTTTAAGCTACATGAATTTGAAAAAAATTATTATTTATTCATTATTATTTTATAGTTGTTATTTTGTTTTTATATCTATCACTTTTATTGAAAATTGTTTTGTTTCTTATCACTATCAGCCTTATTACGGTTGTCAAAGATCAATTAATTGACAATTGAAACATTTGTCAATCAATTGATACATCGGTATTTTGAACCCGAGTTGATCATTTTTTGATCAATTGTGAACAAAGATCAAAAATCTATTGTGAATAGTGCCTATTTACTTAAGACAGCTGCAAATTTTAGTATGTTTGGGATGGATTGTTGCCTTTTCGTTGGCTTTAACTTGTCGTTGATATCTGAAAAAAACATTAAGGAAGTCTTCTTTCGAAAGTCTAAAGTTTTGAATGAATCTAGAAGCGAGCCAAATTAGTTTTTGTAATGTACTAATTAAAAAAGATCTTTTATCTACATACATACATATGTTCAGCCAAATCCATCGGATTTGAAACATCGCGTACTTTTCTTCGAATCTTTTCTTGCTCCAAAGTATTTTCTTCTTCAATTTCATTTTCACCGAAAAATAGTTCTATAGTAGACATGCTTTTGGCTTTCGCGATCCGTAAAATATTTTATCAACAAGGAATTTGTGATTGACTGATGAAAATTTGATAATCAACAAACATTTTGACAACCATAATACCAAGACTGTCAATTTAAATCAATCACAATAGATCTGATTTCTGAAGAGCGTTCACAGTTTATCAAAAATTTTGATTTTTACAACGATAATACCGATTCATTAATTTTATTGATAAATATCAAATATCGTATTGATCTTTGACAACCGTAATAAGGGTGTATGTTTTTATTAAAAGAATAGTTTTTATTTTTTAAAATAAGTATACATATATGTATGTATCTAAATACTATTTTCATTGTTTTTATTTTACTTGTTTAATTAAAAAAAAAAAAAACAAAAATACATGCAAGTTATTTTTTATTTAAAAAAGCAACTTTTGCAAATTGAACAAGAAAAGCAACGAATTTTGAGTCCATATTTACCAACGTAATTTGTCTGTGTTACTATAATATAACTATGAAAATGAACTTAATTTATTTTTTTGTATGTACATAATTTATTACTTTTTATTTTATTTTATTTTATTTTGTCTTTTAAGATGATTAATTTTAAGTTATAATGAAGTACAAATTGATGTGATGTTGTTATGTGAATAAAATATAAAAAACCATGAAGTGCAAAATGTCCGCTTTTATTTTTGATTATTTATCTGTTAGAGTTATGTGTTTCTCATAAAACTTGCTATGGAATCTCTGATTCGACTACCTTCATTAAATGTTGGATTTGCAGGATCAGGTGAAACATCACTGCTTTCCGGAATGTTGTTGTTTTCTTCATTATAGATGTCGGGATTTACTAATCTGTATTTAATACAAATATTGTGAAAGGCTGCACAAACGTTTATGATTTGCGTTGCTCTTTTTGCATTGTAGTGTAGTTGCCTGGCTTGTAATAGGCAACGAAACCTACTTTTCAAGATTCCAATAACCCTTTCAATAATATTTCGACCTTGTGCATGCTTTTTGTTAAATGTTGCTTGCAAAGAATTCTCTTCAGCGTCTCTATATGGTGTAATTAGGTATGGTGAAAGTGGATATCCTCCGTCTCCAAGAATTCGAAAGTCAGTTTTTCCGTTCCGATAGTCATTTTCTAATTTCATTTTTACTTGTGACATATTCCATACATTAGAATCATGTGATGCTCCTGGATGTTTTGCATTTATGTATCTTATGTTCATTACGTGGTCACATATCTTGAAAAAATATAACGCATTAATAATAGTTTTATTCTATTCTGAGTCAAAACCCTTCCTATTATAATAAATATGCCGAAGGTCCTTTTTCGGCCCAATAATTTTAACGTGTGTTCCGTCAACAGCACCAACTACATTTGGAATTCCACATTTTTTAAAAAAGTATATTTTTGCTTTTCGCTCTTCTTCCTGGGAGTATTGAAAAGTTATCCATTTTGGACACACATGAGCCTCCAATACCCGTAGTAATTCACTTAGAATGACTGATACTGTAGGTTGTGCCATACCAATATTGAAATCATTTCCTACACTCAACTGGTAACTTCCTTGAGCAAAGAATTTTAAGACCGCTGCCAATTTTAGTATATTGGGAATGGAAAGTTGGCTTTTGATTGGTTTAAGTTAATCGTCAATATCATTTAACACATCCATAAAAGCGTGTTTGGAAAGCCTAAAGTTTTCAACGAATCTACAACCAATTTATATTAGCCAACTTAAGAATTTATAAAGTAATTTCTTACATGTGTTCGTCCAAATCAATAGGGTTTGAAGAATCCCTTAAGGCTCGGCGAATTTTTATTTGCTGGTTTACTTCATCATAACTCCCTTCAAAAAACAATTCTATGGAAGTCATTATTATTTTTAATTTTTCCAGTTTTAAAAATCACAAATAAACTCGTTTGGTTACGTATCACTCACAAATTTGAGGTTGATACGTAAATTGATGTGTATCTACTTTGTTGATATCCTTAATATCGAAATATCATTCACAATAATGATAAAATCTAATAAAATTAACAGTCTATCAACTAAGTAGATAGTTGATAGTCATAATACCAACTCATTGATTTGGTTGATACGTATCAAGTATCAAGTTGATAGTTGATAGCTGTAATAGGGCTGTTAGATACCTTGTGTATAATTTTTCCTGAATCTTGGAACAATTGGTCAATCTCCTGTTAAGATGGCTTTATGGAATCGTTCTTTTATTGGTCATTTCCAACTTTTCGGTTTAATTTTTGTTCAAACAAGACTAGACTGCATTTCATGTAGGTATTACTCGTAAAGGAAGTACATACATATATATGTAATGAGCGGAAGTCTGATGCAAGGTCAGAAACGATTTCTGCTTCCATTTGCTGAATTGTATCAGTAACAATCACTTGCATTCGAATGTGAATGGAATTTGAACTTGCCATTATCAAATTAAAACAGTTTAACTTATCCTGATGCTAGATTTTCTTCGGTTACACAATCGTCGAAGCTTTCCCAATTCAAAGTGCAAGTCAAGACTCTGAAAGTCCAAACTTTGATCTCTTGGAAAGATAAAGCCACTCCATTTTGCAACACCACTAAACCCTTTTATTCCAAATGACGTAGAAGGTTGTTATCGGTATTTAAAGGTCGGGGTTGGCCAAAAACCTTTTAGCCTTTAAAAATGTATCGATGACTAATAGTAACAACATTTATTATTGCTTCTAAATATGTACTGTAAAAGCTTTTATGTGAGTTTTATTGGTCGAATTTTTAGCCCAAAGAGACGGACGTTATCTTATCAAAGTTCAAAGAACCCATCTGATTCTGATGGGTAAGATTTTATGCTCCTATACCTTAACCTTTAAGTCGTATAAATATTGTATTGCGAGATATAAGTTTTTGTAATCTACCGCCAAGAACGGTAGTTCCAATTCAATTACAGGTAGTTTATGAGACTCAATACGGAAAAATCATTAAGAGCTGTCGATAAGGTTTTGCAAAGGGCTCTTAGTTAGAAGCTATAAAAACAATCCCAATTTTTTAGCCTGCCTTAATCGGGTTTTTGAATTCGCAGAGTTCGTGTAAAAAGTGATGAAATTATTTGTTCAATTTTTGTTAGCTGTTGTTTTTGTAACTAAAACATCGGCTTTTTCTCCTCGCAAGAATACTTCCGAATCGGATGGATGGTTAATTCCGACAGTTCAAGGGGAATTCTTCTGGATGACACGGGAGCAATTTGAAAAGGAATACAATCTAAGGACTGAGCGAACACCAATTCCCATGAAATATTTCTTGTACACCCGTGAAAGCCTTGAGAGTCCCGAGCAACTGTATCTGGGAGATAAAATGACTTTGACTAGATCAAGTTTCAAAAAGGATAGGCCTACAAGGTGAGAAAATTTTAGGCTTTATGAACCGATTAGTCATGAGGTTTCTTGTACTCTCAGGATTATCGTACACGGTTGGCAGCAGGACTATAAATCCAATTTCAATTTTAAAATCCGTCAAACTCTGCTGAAGGTGGGAGACTTTAACGTAATTAGCGTCGATTGGAGCTCAATATCTGGATCTATAAACTACGCCAGTTCTATGAGTGCGATCCCAACAATTGGCAAGAGCATAGCTTCATTTATTGATTTCCTCAACGAACATGCCAACATGCCATTTCAGAGCTTAACTTTGATAGGTTTTAGTCTTGGAGCTCATGCATGTGGATATGCAGGGAAGTATGTTAGAAGAGGTCGAGTAGGTGTCATCACCGGACTTGATCCAGCTGGACCACTTTACGACTTCTACGATTGCAGTAAAAGGTTATGTTCCACTGATGCGGAGTTTGTGGAGTCCATTCACACAAGTACTATGTTTCTGGGCTTCCAGGAACCCATAGGCAAGGCTGCTTACTATCCAAATGGTGGAAAGTCTCAGCCAGGTTGTGCTGCTGATTTGGCTGGAATATGTTCCCATATACGATCTTATGTATACTATGCCGAAGCTTTGTTAAGGAACAACTTTGTTGCTATAAAATGTAAAACATTTGAAAGAGCGATTGTGAAAAAGTGTGACAAATCGGTTAGGAGTGAGAATATGGGTTCGCCTGGGAGCCATTCGAACGAGGGATCTTATTATGTTCCAGTTAACACGAAGTCACTATTTGGAACAGGTTGACAAATTAACTAATGTTTTTGAGATCCTATAATGTTAAAAAGTAAAAATTCAATAAAGTTTATATGTTTTTTATTAATTTGACATTTTAAAGCCGTGTCGATTTTCGTCTTCATTTCCGAAGCTGTGTGCTCTCGCCATTATATATTTATCGTAATAAATTAACAAGATAACCGGGATGGATTGGCTTTCTTGTTATCAGCTTCTTAATAGAGCGATACATTAGTTTAAAGGTACGCGTACGGCGTACGGCTCACGGTTTAAGGCAATCCGAATGAAGAAATTATCTCTACTTTAAGCTTAAATTTTCAAGTTTATAGAGTTTCGTCTTTCAATTTCTCAAGTCATATTCCCAAAACTTTAGAAAGATTTCTTTATTTTTATTGTTCAAACAAAAAGAGCCAAAAACGATATTATCAACTTAAGACCTATTATCAAGCATTCTTCGGTTCCATATTTCTTCGAAAGCATTCTTCAGGACTCACATAGATCTATTTTTTCTTCGCAATAATATAGTTTCATAAAAGGTAGATCTACTACAACAAATCCTTCAGAATTTGTTTTTAAAGCTCTAAACAAATTAGAGAAAGGAAATGAAATCGTCGTTATCACCCCAAATGTTATGTTAGTAAAGCCTTTGAAAAAATCTGACAATTATTTTTTTGTCTTTAACATAAAGCACTTGATTTTCCACCATTTTTTATTTTATTTCTCTGATCATACCTAGAGACCAATACTCGTATAGAGTTGTATTCAGGTTTTCAGTCTCCGAACCCATCTTTGCAAACTCGAAAGCACGTTATGAGAGACACCTTAGTCCTTTGATTTATGATAATTTAACTTTCTTTATCTTGGCTGATGATATGAAAACAATGATGCTTATTATGACATTCGCATGAATAGTCTATTCGTTAGAATGATTCTATTCGTTCGAATGAACTTTCTTAATTTTGAGATTCGATCGAATAACATTTATTTGCGAAAGATAGCATAAAATGAACTTGAAAAGAGATTCATTTTCAGTATCAGCTGTTTGACATTTCCTATGTTTATATTTGAATAAGTATGACCATTGAATAAGAACTACAGGAAGAGGCATATCGAGAAAAAAGTGAAGCATTTTTCATACTTGTGTGAGTTACACACAATCAAATGCTTTGAAGCAGGGTCGAAATGAAAGTTGACGGCTACTTACTGGGGCGCCCACCCAAATAAATTTCTATTTCTATTTCTATTTCTTATTCAATGAGTATGACCGTTTTACATTTTTTTGTTTCTAAACATTTTATAGATGTTGAATAAAGAATCATGAAACAAAATAAATAATACTTTTTTTCATTATAAAGTAATGTTTAACCATAAATAAATACATATTCATTACATGTTTTGTGTCAACTCAGTTGTTTTGAAACTTCTAAATTTTTATTTTTTTCATACAAGTGTGTCAAAACCAAAAAGTGAAATCTTTTTATTTGTAATTGTTTTGTTTATTGTTTAATAATTTAATTTTCTTGATAAAAACATAGAATAATTAAATAACAATGAAAAAATGGCATTTATGTTGTTTATAAATAAAGATGGTGCTAAAGAAGTTCAGAGTAAAAGGATAGTGGATGCTTCAAACCCATTGCTACCTCCGAGTTTTTCTTCCATTATTTTAATTAATTTTCCCTTTTGTTCGCGGTTTATGCAGTTGGAATGCGACCTTTAAACATAAAACAACATCAAAATTAATAAAAGTAATTTATTTTCTATGAAATAATTAAAAACTTACATGTTTTGTTTCTTACTCGACAGAAAAATTCAAACGAAACAAAAATGACATTTAATTCTATTCTTTCGAATGTCAAAATTGCGCAAATGAATGAACTTTCTATGGATTGGGTGAACTTTCCATTTGTTCGATTAACATTCTAATCGCCGAGTCTCAAAATTAAGTTTCAACGAATTCGAATCACTTTCGAACGAAAGAGAATGTCATAATAAGCACCAATAAAATTCATTTCTATTCCTTCTGATTCTATCTTACTACATCATCAAGATCTTGCGTCATTTTTGACTTTGTGCGACAAAAATTCCTTAGAACTTAAAGTTGTCAAATGACAATCCATTACATTCACTCTCAAGCGATCTTCCTTTCAGAACTTATAGTAGATGTAACCATTCAATCTGTCTGTTTTATTCGTGACCTAGGAGTTGTTTGTGACTCTCAGTAAAGTTTTCAAGCCCATTTTGATCATGTTTTCAACAAATCTAAATTATCCCTTGGTTTTAGATTTAGAAAGTCTTCGGTTTAAAAAAAAAAGAATAGGCTAGCCAAGTCTGGTCTCCTCATCAGAATTCTCAATCTCAGCAAATTGCGGCCTTCCTTGGTCTGATAATCTGATCTAACTATCTGTCAGAAATGCATATTTATGTAATAATGTAATATAAACCGAAAAAATACAGAATACCAACAACAAATAAGCCGGACTGATCTCAACCCTCGGTTGGTATTCTTACAAGTGACAACTCAATGGGAACTTACATATAAGAGGAAAGCTAGAAATTTGAAAAACGTTTTTTCGATTACGTTCTTTTTATGCTAATAAAAATAGTCCTGAAAGTTTTCCAAAATTCAGTGTGGTTCAGTTCAAGAGACACTTCCAACCTTAAACCAATCTTCTTCCTCCCAATTCTCTAATAATGGATACATGACGATAGAAGTTTGATGAAAAAAAAAGCTATTAAAAATTAGCTATCCCAATAATAAAGTCAGTTATACATAAAACTTGATACTCAAACTCTGTATTATATTTTAATAAACTTCACATGGGTTGATATTTGTGTAACTGTCTTATTATCCTTTGGATCCTTTGCCATAAGGTGGCTCACTATTTACCGGAACATAAAAGACTCCCTTCGTTCGAAAGCTTTCCACCGATCCCATTCTAACTGAAGTGTAATTTTCCTCACATTGCTTGGCCAAAGCATTTTTATAAGTCTTACACTTTTTGACAGGAAAATCATCAGATTCAAGTGCCTCAGCGAAATATTTGTACGAAATTAAATGATTACACTTAAGAGCACCTTGTTTAGAAGAGCATGCGGGTTGGTTTGATCCTCCATTAGGATAATATGCTCCATCACCAATCGGTTTAGTAAAACCAATGGTTCCTGCTGTTGTTTGAATGGACTCTATAAAATCGGCGTCAGTGCTGCAAATTCTAGACGAACAATCCTCGTAACTAAACAATGGACTTGCCGGGTCACATGCAACAATCAGTGGAAGGGGATTTTTGGCCTTTTTTAAATACTTTCCAGAGAATCCAGCGATATGAGTTCCATAACTGTGAGCAATAACAATCAGATTTTTATTGGACATTCCACCAGTTTGGCAAAGAAAGTTTATAAACTCTCCCAGATCATGGCCAATGCTGGGTATGGACAAACGAGCCGTGACTATGGACTTTTGGGATATTATGGACCAATCGATGCAGATGAAGTTGGTGGGTCCTTTGCGTAAATAAACATCTCGAATTAATGTGCAAACTTCAGATTTAGACGATGCTTTAAATCCGTGTACCAAAATCCTGATATTGGGAGAGAATTATTCAACAAACTGTCGCAGCCTAGAGGTTTGTAGATACTCACCTAGTGGGATTTGATGAATTAAATTTAGATTGATATAGGGATGAAGGATCTCCTTTAATCAGACGCTGACCTTCCGTTGGGTTTGTATCAGTGAATAAGTAGTATTTCACCACATCAGAGGTGTTATTAATTATAGCCAGTTCAGATTCGACACGACTCCTTTCTATCCAGTTTGCGTTGTCATCTTCCAGGAAGGTATTTACAAACCACCTCTCCCCATCGGGAAGGACATAGGATAAGTTCAATGTGGAGCCTTTAAAGGAGATATAAAATGGTGAATTCTTAAGGTTGCGCAGGTGGAAGTACTTATACGAACTGTAAGCTACAAAAGAAGCCACGAATATGAGAAGCACCTGCATTGCACTGGACTCTGGAGCATAAAACATCAGATGATATTGCTGTCTTTTCAAAAGTAGATCGTATGCAAGTTCTTGATAAGACTACTAATTACAATGTAGAACCAATATGAGCAGCCAATATTTAATAAGTATTATTATAATTCAAATGTAATATTAACATGCATTGCCGTTTTGTACGCAAACTTCCGCTTAATCTATTTAGTTATTAAATAATCTTTTTTTTTTATTTTGAGAGCCTTTCGGAATACAATGCGGGTTCAGTAATTTAATTATTAAATATTGATTTCATATTTCTGGATAGCCTTTAGGAGTGCAAAAAAAATAAATGCATACTGATACCGATAAAATGCAGAAATTGGCCGAAAGTTGGTAACCTCGTTACAAGCATGGTTCAAAGGGAAAATAATATCGAAATAGGTCAAACACTTTCTGAGAAAATGGTACCATAACTACAGCTTTAAAATATTTAGCTGACTACGAATCTTTCAAAACCATAAATTATTCACTAATCAATTCATGTATTTATTTTTAATTTAAAAAAACACAGCTCGCTAGTGCACCGGACCGAATTCTGGTTGATAATTTTTCCTAGTGATATTAAAATAAGTATTTTAATTTATGGCACCACAGCACATTCTCAGAATCTGGCACAAATCACTAGTGAAATGACATCTTAACTTTCTTTTTATTACAATCACAATCTACTATCATTTGAAATTAACCTTTTCTAGATTGAATTATTTTGCCCACTGTATTTATTTCACCATCTCTCATCTAACAAATTACATTTAATTTTAACTAAACAAAGGAATCATGAATAAAAATAAGAAGTCATCAGATGTATTATTCGAATAAAACTCAATCTACTCGCGTCATAGTTACAATAACAAACGACATGCTTACCTTTTCAATCTTGTTATGAAAATTATTGAAGAGCAAATAAAAGGTAAGCATTGAAGACGGTTGGCTGGATTTTTCGAAAGTCTTTGACACAATTGCCCACTGAGTTTTCATTCGAAAGCTATTACAACAATTTAACTACTGCAGCTGTAATTAAAGTGAACCAAATCCAGATTGTATTTATTACTAATAAACTCTCGTCTTCAAGGTTCGATTGTGGGCCGAATTCTTTTCTCACTACTTAAATGAATTAGCATCCATGCTTAAATACACACTTTTACATTATATACGTAGATGATGTTTTACTGTATATGATAAGTCTGTTTGGTCTCATTGGAAACTGCTTCCATAATATTAATCAAGACCTTCCTGTTTCTAAATCCTTTGAGGACTTATTGTTTAATCCTTTGCGGAAAGTGCCAAATATCTCGGAGTCATCTTCAACAGATAGTTAACTTGGGAAAATCATTTTCAAATGTTGGTTAAGTTTACGGAACTCTTCGTGGCCTTCATCAATCCTAATTTTAATGCATTTTGAATTTAGCAACCTTAACAAGTTGTATGTATTTTTTTGAATTTTGATTTATATTTCATGTTTCAATTGAAATAAAGTTCAAATTTAAAGCTGCAGGAAATTAAAAAGAATTTTACCATACCTCTACACTTTTCCATTAAATCACCTCACTTCTTTTTTGGGCTACCTCTTTAATGTGGAGGAGGTCAACTCATAAGAGAGATAGCAGTGAGCTTGTTTTTAACGTAATTTGATATGCAAACTTTTAGGTTCCTTGTCTTTAAAACAACACGAGCAAATGAGTTCAAACTTGTTTGTTCTTTTTAAAAAATAATTCAGCGCTTGCAAAGAGAATTTGATATGGTGTTTCCCAATTTTCGATAGTGGAAAGTGCCATATTCCTATGAAAAAAAAACCGAAGGTTGGGTAATGAGCAAACTCATTTGGAAGCCTTTGCGAGACTGGCTTATTTAATGCAACACAATTCCATCAACAAAAACACATTTATATTTTTTTTTTTTCAAAAAAATTATTTTCTTTTTTATATTTTTCTTTTGTTTCTTGTTCTTTCGATATTCCATTGCTTTCAAATACGATTGAACTATATACAAATCATTTTATTTAAAATTAATTCGCGCCTTTCTTATCATAATATTTATAAGAGCGTTTTTTCTTGTAATAGTTTATTTAATTTAATTTACTTAATGCAATAATATTGTGTGTTTAATTAAAAATACTTGTCTATACATAGATATACGTAATTAATTAATAATCATGATAATATATTTTTGTTTTGTATTTAATGAATAATAATTCTTCACAATTAATTATGTTTTTTTTATATATATATAAAGAAGTTTTTGTTTATACAAATACAGCGCAATTAATATAATTTTTTTAAATGTTAAATGTTTATTTTAATATTTATAATTATATTTTTATTATAATGTATGTACGATAAGAAATAAATCAAAAAATATGTTATTTATGATAAAAATGTATGTAACTGTGTAAGTTGTAAGTCTGTGTGTGTGTTTGTTTGTGTGAATGTGTGCGAGAATGCAGTACAATAATGCAACCAAATCCAATCGTTCCTAGAGATAATAACAAAACTAATAAAAAATGATATTTAACTAAAAAATGTTACAACAAATTTAATTAGAGTATAAAATTTTCCAAAAACAAATAAAAAGAAAAAAATTAATGGCGGCACATGTTACTCTTTTTTTTTAACTATTTTGTTTTTCGATTTTAGGTTTAGAAAAATATTGTATAATTTTTTGTTTATATCCTTAAATTCTATATTCACACCACGTTTGTATTAGTAATGAAAGTATTTCCATTCAAATGGGATTGATTTTTTTTAATACGATTTTATTTTAATTATGATGCATACAAATTTTCTTAACGCCTTCTCTCACAAGATTCTCTACAAAGGACACACACGCTTGCTTCTTTCTTTTGTCTATCTTTATATATGTACGTATTTACAATCAAAAAGAGGACATGCCTGTCTTTTCATTCATTAATTAACTATTTTATTTTTTCTTATATTCCTTATAATTTTTTTCAAATTATTTATTGGCAGTGACTACTGGTCATATTATATCGTTTTTTTGTATTTTTTTTTTATTCAGTTGTTAAATGTTCAAAACACGGCATTCTCCTTCCGAGCTTTTCACACACAGTTAAAATGCTATCCGGGTAGGAATTGCAGGAAAATGAGTTCAAAAGCAAGATAAGAAGATTCAGTCTAGTTTTGATATCTCAGAGGATTGATTATTCGATTCTAAGAAAGTACAATCGAGTAATTCCATCCACAGGGATAACAAAATAGAACCGATTGTGTTTGAAGTGGATAACAACGAAAACAAAAAAAAAACAACTACACACTCCTCAAATTCATACATCGGATTACTAAGTAGAGGTTAAAATTAATATACAAATTTAATTAAAAGCAAACAATTTTACATTTTTAAGTTTTTTTTCTTCAATCGAATTTAAAATTATTTTGATTTTTATCTAAGTCCAATTTAATTTTTAGAAATATTTTAATTTCTTTATTTGCAATTTTTTAATTTTTTTCAAATCGATATCAAATCTTCGAATCCTTAAGCAACATAGCAAACTTTACCAGAAAAGTCAATTTAAATGAATTTTATTTTTAGAGGCAAATTTAAATCCTATCTTTAAGTTTTTTTAGAGAAAATATACATTAATTGTAAGCACCTATAGATTTTATTAAATATTTTGCAATTCAAAAGGTTTTGAACGATTGGAAAGAAAAAAAGGTAGCGAAAATATATTTTAGGCAAGCAAAAACAACAACAATGGTTCAGATTTGATTGAAATCTTTTCTTGGTAGAAACTCATTTGTTTAGTAAGCATTTTACTGGGGCAAGAAGAGTGAACCAATACATCGACAAGATCACAAAGTGAAATTTTCCTTCATTCATTTATATTTTTACTTTACCTTAATTGACATACATATCTAAGCTGTGTAATAATATTTAATTTCATATTGAGGTTTCACAGGCGTGAAATTATTGATTTTGGTTCTTCGAAATATTCGAGTCGAGAAATATAAACAAAGGAAATGGAATTTAACTCAACATTTCGAAAAGTTAATTTACAACCAAAGCTTTGGGTTTAATGTTGGGTTCTGGGATTGATTGCAATTGTTGAGTAATTGGTACGTTTATTTGTTAGCATCTTTGTTAATTTTAGTTTAATAATATCGCCCCTTTTTGAAGGCAGTCTAATATTTAAGTACCGTAAATTCAATACCAAAAAGAACTCTTGTATCAAAATTAAAATAAAGCTTCAAACAGCTCATATAACAAATTATGGGATGCAGTGTTTCATTTACGTTTTGATAGACATGACAGTTTGGTTGCAAGGTTAATTAGGTTTTATGTATTGAGAGTATGACTAAGAAAGTGTAAAACTTTAATCTCATTCTTCTAACGTATGATGGACCAACAACTTTTCGGAGAACAAATCTCGAAGTGTATGTGGATTATGCCCATCTCGACCCAGCAAAAAATAACGACAGTTCTTAATCAAGGGATTCTCCACAAAAACAACTGTAGTTCGGAATTTAACTGAGCTTTGTGAATATTTTAATTAAATTAAATTCATAACTTTACAAGCGATCTCAAATCAGTCAAGATTTTTACTTCCCATTGAGGTTTGCCTTTGCGTGCTTAAAATAATTTCAGAAGTATTGGAAAAAAAATGAAAAAAGAAATTAAAACTTCTATTTATATATTACTCGTATTTACAAGATTATAGACATTAAACCTTCTCTTTTTCTTTTTGTTTCTTAATAATTAAATTTTCTAATTCCATTTTACACTCTTGTCATTTTCATCTTCTTCGTCTTCTTCCTTCAACTGAGATCAATTTATAAGAATTAATTCTTCTATTTTCCATTTTTTCTATACCACACTGATTCTTTGTTTTGTGTTTAATGATGATTGGATTGGAGGAAAGTGGAGGGAAATGTAAATTGCGGAAGTTTTATGATAATGATGATGCAGAGATGATTTTTGTTTTGTTCGAATTTTATAATTTTGCATTTGCACATTCCTTTTTTTACTTTAATTTAGGTATGTATTGTATATATAATTTGTAAGTATAAATTTTAATATATGTATGTATATATAATTATAAACAAAGATTAAATTTGCATTTTTTGTTTAGAATTTTTATTTGATGAAGTTTCTTTGGAAATTAATATTACTTTTTCTTTTCATTTTTGTCGAGTATAAAGTGGATTATAATAATTAAATTATTTTGTATTTTTCTTCTATAAGAGAAACAAAATAAAGAAACTTGACTTCCTACAAATAATTTGTATAAGATTTTTCCTTTTTTTTTTGTATTTGTTAAATTTAAAAACTATGTTTCACATATAAATTGTCATTAACTAATTATCAAATAGTAATAAAAAAGAAAACACAAAGAAAATCCTAAACCCTACATGGGAGAGCTTTGCAAAAGTTATAGATAGTCCTTTTGCAACAGAAAGAAAAGAGACACATAAATTGAGTTAAAATTAAAATTGCTTTTTTATGTAAAAAAAATAATAAATAAATTAAGTATGTATAATATTTCATCTGTTTAAATATAATTATATGCGTATGTATGTATTTCCATCTGTAAACACAATGTTTTATGTACGTATTATCGTCTTTGTTGCTTTACATATGCACGGTTGATGAATTATATTTGTTTGACTGTATGTGTATAAATATTTTTTTGAAAAATACAATTGTTTGTTTTTTACAAAATATAAAATATGCTCTAAACAGTTAAAGAAGTTGAGAAATAAAATTATAACGATAAAAATACTAAAAGGGTTTTTTTTGTTTTTTTGTTCAGAGGAAAATTAGTGAAGAAAATAAAACAAATTGAACTATGATCCATTAATGTTATACTTTTGTAATGGGACTTGGTGGAGCTGGTGGTTTGAATAAGGTAAATTGATCATAGATCTGGCACAATTCCGATAAACGATATTCCTCCAGACAAACTATACCATGAAGGGACGGCGCTTGTTTGCGGGCACAGCTCATGCAATGTACAACATGGCGTTTTTCTTGTTCGCGAATGAAGAGAATGTTAAAGACTTCCACCTGTAAAAAATCAAACAAATAAATGAAAATTAGAAAAGAAATATTTCAACAAAACTTTAAGAGAAATAAATAAATAGAAGAACAAAAATCAGTAACACATATTTCTCTTCACTCTTTGTCAGTAGAACGAAAGTTATGTTTGAAAACATCATTTTAGAATTAAAAATTATATCGTAATCATTCTTGAGAAAAAGGTTCATTTCAGAGCACTAATTCTGAGTGTTTTTAGAACGATTCTTCTCAACTGTCTACAGACTGCAACCAATTTATTCTCTTAACTAATTTGTAAAGATATTGTACTTACTTCACATTGGCCACAGTAGTGAGAAGCTTCGTTCTTTCCACGACCATGGAAACGAACTTCTACACCCTTTGACTTAACGTAGTCCAGTGTGTGGAAGACATTCTTTAAAGTTTGCAGCAGGCACATTCTATAAAAATAAAAAAATACAATTTTTTAGGAAACTGTTAACAATCTGAAAGAAATATTTTGAACTTACTTCAACAATTCAAAAAGCTTTGGATCTGAAACCTTTATGTTTCGTGCCAAATTCCAACTCAAATGCACCATTGGTACAATACTTTTGAAACTCTGCAACTTATTCCATTCGTAGCGTTCAATTGCCAGCGAATATTGTCGCGCCGTCAGCGGACCAACATTCCAAGCTATATTATTGCACCAGCCAACAGCTTGCACCCAATGAACACAACCAGCATTAACCCACACTAAATCACCCGGTCTTTGAATAAATCTATACACGGGAATGTTTTCCTTGTACAAATCTTCCAAGACCGGCCACCATGATCCATGCAAATAACTAATGTTGTTCTTCTCACATAGATTATGTATGCCACCCCAATAGGCATCCGGCACAGCAAACCATTCACAGTCACCGGGCCCGATGTTGATGTTTATCGAACAGAAATTATTGTTCTCCTGATGACCGGGCGTTCGACTGCCTGGCACTTTCATATACAGCTGGACAGTGTTCATGCCAAGGATTACATGGCCCACATGGGAGAGCATATTTGCGGCGGATATCACACGAGCAAAGGCAGGTAGCTTTTGTAATTCAGCAAGTTGTGGTCGCCATTTTCGCTCATCGGACAGATCCACATTGGTGCCGAATCTAAAATGATAAATAATTTTGAAAGTTAGAATTTGCATACTTTCGAATGAGGTATTAATTATTATCAAAATAAATCGGTTTTGTAAGTTAAAACAATTGTTGAAAGGTCTACTATCAAACTTCGCCAAGTGGATTTCTAGCGATGTTAGCGAAAATCTCTCATAAAATTTAATCTAGCACTAAACGAAGAAGCATTTTCAACATAAATAAAAACACAATGTTTGTTGCTTAGTGCAAAAAGTCTTCAGTTTTTTTTTTAACTTACTTCAACATTTTGCTTCCATTCTTTATTTTCCTCCGTTTGCCATTGACTGTTGAGCTGCTCATTGAATCTTTTGAGTCAGAATCTGACATTGTGTGTGCTCCAGCTGATCCCTTTTCACGTTCGTCCTGAAATCATAGAAGACAAAAAACACCTTTAGAAATGTTTTACAAAAACTAATTATTTCTAAATTTCCTAATTTCCTTTTCAGATAAAAACAATTTCTCCTCAAAAATTAACTTCAGTAGAACGAAAGTTAGTGATTTTGTTGATAACATCATTAAAAATTAAAGATCGAAGTTTCTTTGATATTCAACTCACCTTCAAACTGTCTTGAAAGCTCGAAGCCTGGTATTGGGCATACTTGGCAATGGTTGTGTGCGATCGATGCGATATACAAGCCCACACTCGTTTCGCCAGCGTATTATCCCAATTCTCGTCAGGCGCCTGATGCACCTGCGTTCGCAC
Source organism: Scaeva pyrastri (assembly GCA_905146935.1). Classification (NCBI taxonomy): domain Eukaryota; kingdom Metazoa; phylum Arthropoda; class Insecta; order Diptera; family Syrphidae; genus Scaeva; species Scaeva pyrastri. Next base: position 59,321,820 of record LR989928.1, read on the forward strand.
CTCAACACTATGATCGGGATTGGCTTCGACCAGTGTTTTGGTAGAAAACAACCCCAGATCCAGTTTGAGTGCACCGGCCATCCCTCGTACCACCGCAATCGGATGTTTCAGACAGAACTCTTGCAACTGCGGACTGAAGGCGTGTTTCTTGTTCTCCAAATGTACAGACGGTGTGGGTGGCAGAAGTTGTTCTTTGGTCAAACGCTGCGGCGGACAATCGGGCGGTGTGGGTGGTGGTGCGTCGATATGCAACACGGAACAGTGTGGCGGCGCATTATCAATCGACAGTTGCTCTACGCCTTGCCTAATTTGCTTTGCCGTCATTCGAATTTGAAATTTTGGCAGCTCATCGTCGTCAAGAAAATTATTCTCGAGCTTAACTCGCACATCCATGTCGGCGTCTTCCTTAACGAAAGCACCGACTTTCGATGACAAACCCCCATCCATGTCACCACTGGCCCCAGTTATGCTATTGCTACTCGACGTCGATGTAGCTTCGCATTTCACAGGCGGTGATTTGTTGCGAAAATTACTACTACTGCTACAGCTGTTGCTGTTGTTGTTATTGCAATTGACCTGATTTGTGACAATTGTATTGCTATTATGATTGGTGGGCGTTTGTTGGGGCGTTGGCTCCGATGAGGGTGGCGGTGTTGAATCGAATCCATTGAAGAGATCATGTGAGTTTTCGTCGAATTCCTCCTTAATATCTAAACCCTCGGATGTAAATGATTTGAGAATATCCTCAGCAAATGTGGAAGCCAGGTCCTTCTGTGAGAGAATCGCCTGCAATTCCTGTTCAGTTACACCTGACAAATGAAACAAGACAAACATAAGATAAATTAAATCACTCAGCATTATATGTAGTTTATTTTGATTGTTTTATTAATGAAGTGATGAAAAAGGATAAACACACACAAATTATTTCTGATCTAATTATGTTTGTACGTTTGTCAATGTGTAGGTTACATTCTTGAGCCATGGCAGCGCATTGGATAATTAAAAGGCTTTAAAAGCATTAATATTTTGCGTCCAGGTGGAAAATCGAACCTTCGTTTTGTCTACAAGTTATTTTTGAACGATGAGAATTTTGGAAATAAAAAAAAACTCGGTATGTTCGATAACTTGATGTTCAAATGAGAAAAAAAATGCTTGCAAAAAAATTAAAAGGATAGTTTTAAAAAACCATTTTAAAGTTAAGTCAATTTCATAAATCAATATGATACACAATTAAATTCTTGGTAATGCTCTGCTCTTTTGAACTTTGGGAACATGAATGAACCTAAAAAGGTTTCCTCGAAGTTAATTGGTATCTTCAAGTGTAATGTGGGTATCATTGCATTGGTTTAATGTATGGGGAAATTTATTTTAAGACCAATTCAAGTAAAAGAAAAGAAATTTAACAATTAAAAGGAAAATCCAAGACCTGACAAGGCCCATTAGGGCACTATTGAAAGTATGGTTAAAATAAATAATAACTATCATTTAATCCAAATTCTTATTTGAACTACTAAGTAATTCGTTCAAAAATGATTCTTAATTTGAGAAAGAATTACTTTAAGTTTACGTATTTTTTTTTAATCAAACATAACTAACTCAGACTTAAATTGACGTTTTACAGATTTTAATCAAAATTAAATTGATTAAGTTTAGATAAAAGTAAACAAAACCACAACAGTGTTTAGTTGTGGTTAAGATTAAAAATTAAAACTTAAGTAGTCCTACAGTTTTAGACAAATGATACAAATTCGTTAGCGGGCTTTGGAGCAACAAACACATTTTTGTAGAAAGACATTTCTATGAATGTAAGAACGAAATCGACCGAAATATGCGACAATGGGAAAGCGCTTTTGGGATTGATGTCTGTCAATTAACTATGTATATTTTGTATTTTATAAGAAGAATTGTTGACCCTAAAATTTGTAATTTCATATTGAATAATTGTGTAAATTGGTTGGTAAATAATGCAAATGTGAGCTTATATTGATTAGCGAATTCCTCATTAAGCAACTATGCTATTAATTACTAAGCTCTATAATTGCAGCATGTGAAAATATTATGAAAAGCCAAATGGTTTGTGCAATATGAATAGATTACAATTTTTTTTAGGCGGCGAATTGTTTGTTTTTATTTTTTCTCTGATTAGCTACTAGTGTTAAGCATGCGATAGCTGAGCTGTTTATGTTTTGAGAACTTTGTAAGATAAAATATTACAACAAAAAGAACAAACAAAAAACATGATTTTAGCAAAAACAGAAGTTAAAAAAAAAAAAATACAAAACTTAAATTCTACAACAAACCAAAAATTGAATAGAAAACGTAAAAAAATAAACAAAAATTACCTAGTAGCTTATCACTGAACGGCGAGGAAATATCTTGAATTTCAGCGCATCACGTGAAAGAAGAGACGAGAGAGACACAAAAAAGAAAATGAAAATAAAAAAGAGACAAAAAGAAACAAAGTTCATAAGTTATTTTATTTCCTCGAGTGTCAATGTTAAACAACGAAGTCGTTCTAAAGAAAATAAATTACCCTAAAGTTTGGAAGATTTTAAGAACTTCACTTACCCAAATCATTTCCATCACTGCACGGCGACAATTGGGTGAATTCGTTTAACGTATCAAACCCCGCCGACGACGCTTGTTGTGGTTGCTGTAACGATTGCAACAGCGGACTTCCTTGCTGTTGTTGTTGCTGTGGCTGCACAATTCCATTCATATAAACGTTTGCCGATTTGAATGGCATACCCGCAGCTGGTTGTGTGTTCCCCGTCGCAGCTTGTTGGACAAAATTAGATGTGTTATCTACATATCCACTACCGCCACCCACAATGCCGCCGTTCCCCGTAATCACATGATCGGCAGCTCTTGGTGTTGGCGGTTGACTAGGATATGCGGGAGGCGCACCAAGTGGGGTAGAATTTTGTACTACAACAGCTTGTTGCTGCTGTTGCTGTTGTTGCGGTGGGGGTGGCTGTTGTTGTTGTTGCTGCTGCTGTTGTTGTTGTTGAGGTTGCAATCTCTGCTGCTGCTGCAGTCTCAGCTGCTGCTGATACTGCACCATCAACCGATACTGATTGCTTAATTGCTGAAACAACTGCTGCTGTTGGGGATTTAAGTTATTTTGGTTTTGTTGCAGGAACTGCAACATCTGTAACTGTTGCTGTGATAGATAGAATGAAGGCTGTTGTGCTGACCGTTGTTGCTGTTGTTGTGCAGCAGCAAGCTGTTGCGTTTGCTGGGACACAATACCTGTTCCCGTCGCCACAGGCACTGCAGTTTGTGGGGATAGTTCATCTTTGAAACGCTTTGGTGCAATTGGTCCTAGGGCGTTGGTTGTGCCCTGATGTGGATATGGTGGCGGAGGACCTTGCGTTGCCTGAAAAGAGGAGAAACAATTTTTTAGAGACTATTCCAAGACATTTATAATAAAATAATATAAGAAGAGTTCATGTCTTATGTTTATTTGTATGCTGGAGTGCTAAATGAACTGAACACTAAAAGAACAATCCATTTTTTATCAGGCATTTTAAATTTAATTTTCCGTCAGAGGGGCACTCAGGGCGCAATTGATTGGTGCACCCCAAAGTATATCTGCGGATCATTCGATAACATTACTAAAATATAGAATTTGTGATTATTTGAGTACTATGTAATATTACAAGAGTTTTGGTTTTGGATTTCTTGCTTCGTTGAAACACACAAAAAATAAAGTGCACAAGAGTTCATGTCTTGTGTCTATTTGTATGCTGGAGTGCTAAATGAACTGAACACTAAAAGAACAATCCATTTTTTATCAGGCATTTTAAATTTAATTTTCCGTCAGAGGGGCACTCAGGGCGCAATTAATTGGTGCACCCCAAAGTATATCTGCGGATCATTCGATAACATTACTAAAATATAGAATTTGTGATTATTTGAGTACTATGTAATTTTACAAGAGTTTTGGTTTTGGATTTCTTGCTTCGTTGAAACACACAAAAAATACAGTGCACAAGAGTTCATGTCTTGTGTCTATTTGTATGCTGGAGTGCTAAATGAACTGAACACTAAAAGAACAATCCATTTTTTATCAGGCATTTTAAATTTAATTTTCCGTCAGAGGGGCACTCAGGGCGCAATTAATTGGTGCACCCCAAAGTATATCTGCGGATCATTCGATAACATTACTAAAATATAGAATTTGTGATTATTTGAGTACTATGTAATTTTACAAGAGTTTTGGTTTTGGATTTTTTGCTTCGTTGAAAACACAAACATTACAGTGTTCAAAAAGAGTTCATGTCTTATGTTTATTTGTATGCTGGAGTGCTAAATGAACTGAACACTAAAAGAACAATCCATTTTTTATCAGGCATTTTAAATTTAATTTTCCGTCAGAGGGGCACTCAGGGCGCAATTGATTGGTGCACCCCAAAGTATATCTGCGGATTATTATTAAATAGATTTTAAATTTTTATTTGTATGCCATAGTGCTATTTGGTGCTCCTCAAAATATATTTGAAGCTTATAACTTCTTAAAAGATGTCTACAAAACTGAACTATTTTAGAATAAAATAAAATACGTTTGAGTGCGAAAATACTTACAAAGAAAATTTAATAAAGGGCTTAGTTTTCAAATTCAAGAGAGGAAATGATTTATTAGATCACAACATTCCATCGTCACTGCTTTCATATTATTTAAGATTGCTGAACAAAAAAATTAAATATGTATATGGATGGTGGAATCTAACCGGTATTTACTGTAGCCACATTTTCCGTCATGTCTACAAATTAAAGCCACAAAAGAACAAACACAAAGTGCTTCAAAAACCTTTTTAAATTTAGATTCAAATATTTCATTTATTGTGATTTTTTATAATGTTATATTGGCGCAAGCGTCAAAATTTCCCATCGACTCCACAGGCGGCAATCGGCATTAAGAGTTGTAATGTACTACATACATGAGTATATACATACAGAGATGGGTATAGGTATACGTCCATACAAAGGGAATACCGAGTAAAGTTCATGGAACTCAAATTTACACAATACTCTATACCTAGGTGATGTACATATCTATGTCCATGCCGGCCGGCTAAGTATTTTTACATCAGACACGAACACGAGATTGTGTCTCGTTTGAACTTTGGTAGGTACATATCTTGGGCCACATGTGAACATAAGTAGCTTTGTGTGTATATTGTACTAGTGTGTAAAGTATATTTTACAAATAATTATAATTTGAAAAAGGCGTTGGCTAATAGAGTTCGATTTAATTTTCTTGTAATTCAAAAAGTTTTTAACTAACAAATTAACGAGAGCACAATTCTTTTGAAGTTTTAAAATTCTTTTAAATAAACTTTTGCAATTTTTATATACTTTTCATCCGGGAGTTTGCAACCATGCAAGTTCTGAGAATGATAAAAAACGACTACCTATACACTATAAATAGAACTCGATACAATCTTTTTCTGGGATTGATAATCCAAACTATGTAATCTTATTCTAAGGACACGATCTTTAGCTTTCACTTTAGTTTTCACACAAAAGAAATACCTATGTAACACTATTATGTAGGTATAAAAGAAAGTTAAAATAAAATTTACCTCTTATTCGCAATTCACACATGCACATAATCACACATTTTTGAAAATAAATTTAAACTGCGGAAACAATTTTGTTTCCATTTTTGGATATTTTTGAAAATTAATTTTTTGAATTGAAAATTAAAGATTCAAATCCAAAAGAAAGATTTGTTAAATCAACTATTCACTGAGGAGATTTTTAACCAAATGGAACGAGATTAGCTGGCATGGCAAGTAGAAGTTTGACCCACGCGGTTCCATTTCCAGCAATGACATGGTGTTCCGATTTCGTGGGGGTATTTCCTGTTGCGAGTTTCGTTTTCTGTTAAACTACCTTACCAACTAATATGGATGAATCGAAAATTGTATCCGGTTGGTGTATTTGATAAAAAATAAAAGTAAATTTACAACGCCATCTAGATTGACTGTGTGTACTAAAAGCAGACTTGTTATACAAAAATTTAACATTTTTCTTGAAGAATTTTTAATCTATTGGACGTGTAACTGAAAGAAATTCCAAAAGACTAGCTAGCCAAAACTAAGGTTTCATAGGTACATACATATGTATGTACATGAGTCTTTGTGAACATTTTTCTTTTTTTCTTGAAAATGACAAACGAAATTTTAAACGATTTTATAGACTTCTTTATGTCACATCGATTCTCGTTATGTTTTTAAAGGCGTTGATGAGATTTTCTAAGGAAGTATAGAACCGAATTTTTAACAGCGATGGTACAATCCTCCTATACTTATCTCGAGAATACCGCAACCAAAATTATGTCGGACCAATCTTTTACTCTACCAGCTAAAAATTACTATGGACATGTGTTGGTATACTGAACGAACTTGTTAAGAAAAATACTATGATATTCAATTGGGTGTCCAGTAGTACAGGTAGTACAAAAATGTAAAGCACTGAAGCGCCAAAGGAAAGGATAGTGGAAGAAAAAAAGCTTCCATTTCTGATAGTACTAAATTAATGTACTCAATTATATCAAAGAGAAAAACTTAGGAGATAAAGTGTCAAATAAGAACTTCATCTAAATCTTGAGGAGGCACAACAGAGTTTTAGGTCGCAATGCATCAACCCCAAACAAATTAATTCATCCATTTATAAATATTAATCCATTTAAATTAATTTAAGAAAGTCAAAAATTACGCTTTTTATTGTTCACGTACTTGAGCGCTTAGAGTTGGCTTCCAGGCAAGGCCAGAACTCTCCCATCTTTTTAAGAAATAAATACATTTTTCATGAACTTCACGAGAAGCCAAAGAAAGTTCGATTGCTAATCTAATAGCTTTGATTTTTATTTATCCTCATTAAAAATGAAGATATTCTTCAATTACGAGTATAAGTCTAACTCCATCAAATGAAAATCAATCGTTCGTAAAACATACAATCGAATTTCATTTTTTCTTTTGATGCAAACATTTATATACAACAGAATACATGGAAGAGCTCTATGGGATAAGAGATCGTTCAAAACTTAGTGTATAGAACATCGTTTCAGTAATTGGAGTGGATTATGCACCCAGTATACTTTAGTAACGTTGCTATAAACAAACAAAAAAAATTAAAAAATGATCCAGAAATCATAAAAAAATACATAAATCATTAGGTAACTACAGGGTGTATTATATTTTTGTAATAAATTGAAAATAGTATCGCACAATTTGAGTATTCAATCATAGAATTTTATATTTCCACCCTATTCGTATTTAAAGAAGCCTTTTACTCAAAATGTATTCAATCTAAAAAGTCCATAGGGATTACAAAGAAGCTTTGAAAAACACCCTCATTTGTATTCGCACAAGAAAATGATTCAAACTTAATTCCAAAATAAACACTTTTGCCACCAGGAAGGAAATATTTCGAGCCAACTTCACAAAGTGCCTTCAGGATAAAATTAATACCTAGAGATGTTTACAAAATAATTCCACCTGATTGAATCTTTCAACTGCGATGAATACCGTCCCCGTTTAAATAAGTATTTATATCTCCCAACGACACACTGAGGTTCTAGTCTAGAGTTATTTGATCACGTTTGACATAAACTCACTTGTTCATTATTTAGTGAGAATAAGTATCTTTTTATACATAAATAAACATACACCTTAACATACTTGAACGAAATTAGATTAAACTGTCTCACTTACCGCTGAGTAACTCTTAACGTACGGGCCCTGCTGCATGTGATTGTTTAGAACAACACCAGGCTGCTGAGGTTGAGGAGGTGGTGGTGGAGGTGGTTGTTGTTGCTGATGTGATTGTTGTGCAGGATGTTGAGGGTGATGCGGGTGTGAAGAAGATTGTTGTTGTTGATTATGTTGTGGTGTATTTTGTTGCTGTTGTTGCTGAGATATTTGTTGCCTTGAGCTCATTTCAAGCGATATTGGTAAATTCCAGGCCTCCTCTATTGAGCACAACTGCCTCCGTTTGGACGTTATACTCGGCATAGGAGCTTGAGCTAATTGCGTACTAAGGAATTTAATCCTCTGCTTTAGACTCTCAGCAAGACTTTGTGTTTTACTATTACTAGGACTATTATTACTGCTATTATTATTGTTGTTACTACTACTATTATTGTTAGCACCGGATTTTGATGTTGACGCTTTACTTGTTGATGGCGATGATGCGAATCCACTGCTAGTAGATAATGTTGTCGATGTGCCACCACCAGCAGTAGCAGAAGTACCTGATGAATTTTTTGTTGGTGTTGCTGGTGTATTATTCGATGTTGAAGCTGTACTTAATGAGTGAAAAAAATTCGAATCCTTCTAGAAGAAGAGGAAAATAAAAAAATTATTGTCTTGTGGTTGAACATCTGTGATGATGATGATGAAACTTACAGAATCTAAATTACGTGCTGCATTTAAATAACATGCATAGGCGTCTCTTAACTGACCACAGCTTTCATATAAAATTCCTAAATTCGTCCAGGCAGCTTTGTGATTCTTATCCAATTGTACAGCGCAAATATACGCTTGTAAGGCGTCTGTTGGTTGATTCTGTTGCTGGTACAGAACTCTAGAAAAAAATAAACAAAGACATAAGGTTAATTATGTGATAATGGAATGAGTTTGGCAATAAATAAGTTAAACGTATCCTAAGATAAATACTACAAGTCTCACGAAATGTCTAAAGGATTATGATACATGTGAATAGTTGAGTCTAAACAATATAACAACTTATATTTTAAGTTGATAAAGAACATTGATATTTAAATTATTTATAAAAAAGAACCATTTAGTTATGTACAAGTATCAAATAAGATAACCGCCAATTATGGAATTTTATTGTTTACAACACGAATAAATAATAAATTTGTATAGTATTGTCAGCTAGGCTCCCTACTTTTATTTATATTTCATTGTAAGCTAACAAATAATAATAATAATAAAATAAATTCAAACAATTTTTGGCACCAATTTGATATTGTGGGAACGATTAGACTCGTGCTAGCGCTTATCTAACTGAATTGTCTCATTTTCGACAAAAAGACTACAGGTCTGGTCTACTTGCATTTGCAATGGCACATGTTTGTGTAGATTTGGTGGATATTTACTGCTCCAAAAGAAGTAACTAGTAAGTTAATCGAAACTTTTGTATAGTCATTTAAGTAGAACGGTAGTTTGAGCAAACCATTTAGTTATGATTTGTATTTATTATACCTACTTCAAGAGAGTTTAAATATTTGAACTTTTGATACTTCTCTAGTGCGGTCTAATTGGACGAATGTCTATTTTTCTCATTCAAATAACTTTCTATAAAATATAGATTTTGTCTATCAAGGTAGCTATTGATAAGTTAAATAACCACGAAATGCATTTTTTTTAATAGAAACGGAAATAATTCTTCAACTTCTTGCTTCTTCAAAAACAATTAAAAAAGAATTACCCTATCGAACACCAAGTATCGGCGTTCCCTTCACTCTTTTCCACAGAATTTCTATACGCTATAAAGGCATCATGGACTTTGTTAATTCCAGCATAACATCTTCCAAGCAAATATAATGATTGTCCAGATTTTGGATTGGCTTCAATTGACTTTTGTAAACAGAAAATTGCATAAGATTCTCGTTGTCGTTTATCGCCTAAGGATTCAACACAATGATACATCCATCCTGTTTGGAAAAAAGAAAATAATTAAGTTTGATTTGATGCATGTTCCTGTATAAAAAAAAAGATATCTACTCACCTAACTGTCGATAAATATCGGCCTTCAGTTCCAATGTCAGCTGGTCTTCGGTAAGAAGCTTTTCGTATGCCTCTTTGGCAGCTTTATGTTTATTTTGAACTTCATACAGGTGTGCGATGTGAAAGCGAACTGCAAATAAACAAGAGAAACATTTTTAAATAAAATAATACAAAATAAAAAACTTGACAAATTTGAAATGCACGCAATAAAACCATCATCGATTGGACGCTGTGCGCTAGTTAAAAAAAAATATTTATTGTAATTTGGAAAAAAGGCTATCGTAGGGAAGGGGGTGTCCCTATACGTATTCGACACGAAGTGCTCAATTATAACACCGCATAAAAGTGGTCATAAAAACAACAAAAGATCCTCCACTCCACACGCTGCTTACCTAGTAGTTTACATTTTTATATTTTTTACTTAATGGTCATTTGTGGCAAGTGAAAATGATTTGGTGCGTGCGCTGTCTGACCGACGACGACAGTGAACAGTGTTTTCAGACTTCATGGATTCGTCACACCATCGGGGCCAGGCCAATCCGGTCGCCACACCGACCGGCCTGCCGCACCACATGGCATAGCCACTGACCTAGACAGTGTAATTGTTGCATGTCCAATGTATGACGATGAATATGGCTATGACATATGGCGGAGATGACGTTGTTTTATAATATTTTATCGTGCTCCATGGCAATTACTTAGTTTTTTCATTTCTTTTTTTGTGTTGTGGTTTTTTTTTTTTTTGCATTGCTGATTGTTTGCGGAAGTGAATCCAATGACAGAGATGCAAATTTTTATTAGCTTAATGTTGTAAACTAAAATTTACGGTGTTGTTTATTTTAAAAGGGAGTCTTTATGGGATTTTATTGATAGTTTCGTTTGATGTTTTTGTTTTTGTTTTTTGAAACTTGGTAATTTAAACCGGGTTATGTTGAAGAAGTGCTTTATAATTTGTAATTGCAACTAAAATTAATTAATTGAAATACAAACTGAAATACATCATTATTTCAAAAATTAATTGATCGAGAGGCAAATAAAAGGAAATAATTATAAAGAATTGTGTATACCCTGTGAAAGATGTATGTAATTATTAACCCATTTTAAAAGGATTATGTTGCCTGCTGGTTTCTGGACAAACTTTGTATGGATAAAGTTTTATTAACATTCTCTATATAAATTTACATAAGAGTAGCTTTAAATGAATATTTACTAAATGGGCTGAAAAGTTCTAAGTATATCACATACATAGTTGGCATAGTAAAAACATTTTGAGGAAGTAACTTTTGTTAGTTTAAAAAAATGGATCAAAAGGAATATCGTGTGTTAGTAATAGTAAAGCATTGCTTTTTGCAGAAACAAAATACTATTGAAACCAATGACTTTGTAAAATCGACCGTTAAGAAGTGGATTGCTAAGTTTAAAAGATAAGAAATCAGTTACGAGGGCAATGCACGCAGTGGACGCCCTAAAGAGGCTATAAGCAAAAAAAAACATCAAAAACGTCCACAAAATAATTTCGGTTAACCGTGAAGTTGATTGAGATAGCTTAGACTCTAAGGATATCAAAGGAACGTGTTGGACATATGTATTTTCATGAATGAATATTTAGGAATCCGAAAGCTCTGTTCAAATTAGGTGCCGAATTGATGATTCTGAGCATGGTTTGGAGCTGGTCAATAGCCACTATAATCGTGAGCACTATCGAAGGCTACTACATGTACATTAAATCAAATCGAATTCTATAAAAAAAAATGTACTATTTAAGCCTACGAAGTCTTAGTTAATTTCTTGAAGAAGAAACAATTTTTAGACATTTCTAGAATAAAAAAACATTTTCCTAAAAAGAAAGAGAATCATCATTTCGACAGGTATTGGGTCCAGTTTAAACTGAGAGGTGGTGATTTAGAATTGATAAAGAGAAAATTCTCTGCAATACTTCATTGAAATTCTTTTTTAGAAAAACCCCTAATCCATTTTTGATTTCCGTATGCATTTCTCGTCGAAAGTCGATTTTGTATATTTCTTACTTATTTCGATTCCCCAAGATGTCTAGTTAAAGGTTTCTAGAACACGAATATGAATACATTCATACCATTTATTCGTTTATAGGGTTCTTAAGTAAGTTGCAATTCGAGTTTATAAATTTCAAGTTTGCAATAAACTAATAAAGCAATAAAATCAGCATTTTTATGGGGGTTTTCCCACACTGTAATACCTTTATGGAAAGGTTATGTTTTCTAGGTCAGAGGATTTAAGTTTATAGGTTCGAAGAGCAAAAGAGGTCAATTTGCATGTTGCTTGTAAATTCGAAGACGTTGACACTCTTGTATAGGTTAATTAGTATACATTTATAAATACACGACTTCAAGGTGCTAAATGAGGAAGAAAATTAAAAATAGAGACGCTATTGTTCGAGTTTTTTCTTTCCTTTGTTTCCTGTCCTGAGGAAGGAATTTTCGATACAATGGAACTGAATTTTGTAATTATTTTTGTGAAGAATAAAGATTTCAAAACTAATGAAATGAGTTAAGAATATATCTATTTATTAAAACGGTCATCCATAATTTTATTCTGATCACCTCTTAAACGTTTGTAGGTGACACGACTAACTGAGGGTTTATTTAACTTTTAACTTAAGTTACAATCTTTTGCTTTTTTTTTAATATCAGTGATTTTATTAATATATTTTAGGCTGGGATTTTAGGGGATTTCATAAATTGAAATGTTTTTGGAAAATTTGTAAATTATGGGCTGTCACAACGGACAATGTATCAAAATATGTTTTATATCTAGGCAAGTGTTGCAATTGGGGCAGCTTAGAGATTTGATGATGAGTCAAAGCCTAGTGAAGTTTGTTACTTTTTGTTTCGAACATTTAGAAGGGTACATCGGCGGCGTAGGTATTAAGGAAATGACATTCTAGACAAATTCTAAGTCCTTTTTAAGAGATATGTACATATTTTTTAGCAAATCAGTCCAAGCGGTTACACGTAAGTTAATGGACATAGAGAAATTATTAATGCTATGGGAAAGTAAGTCTTTAATTTTACTTTTCCGCCCTCGTTAAGTCGCGTTGCCTAGAAAAGTTGTTTGGGCACAAACTTGCTAGTCTTTACGATATTTTCTTGTTTGAGAGAACTTTTTACAAACATACATACATCTTTAGAAAAAGGTTCTTTGGAAAGTTAACAGATTCAATAATGTTTTCATTTTTCGTATACCGTCAAATGCCCTTTTGCAAAGGGGGATGATAACCTCCTTAACATTCACTTGAACTCATTTCTCTACACAAACCTGAAACTTCCTCTAAGACAATTTGCTGATATCGAAAGTTTTTCTTAAAGAGAGAAAAAGAAAAACAATTTTCTCTGGAAAAAGAGCTCCTGCGCCCTACCAGTAGATACTAATATTATGTCTTTTCCAGCCTAACACCCAAATACAAATGAAACACCATGAGGGAAGACTGTTGTTTGATCAAAGGTAGCGCACTTTAGGTACTTTTTTTAAAAATTAATTATAACGTTGACAGAAACCATATGAATCGATTTTCTTAAAAAACACTTAACCGAAAACATATTAATCAAAGTCAATCAAAGGTTTCGTTCCAAAGGCTTTTAATAAAGTGATCGGTACACTTGAGACTCTTCATTTAATTTTTAAGGCAATTAGTGAGTCGGAAAAAAAACGTACCAACAACAAGGAGAACAGCAGCATCTACATCCAGAAATATGTAATCCAAAAATAATGGCACAACACTTTTGAGTTTCACAACCAATAAAATCACTTCGAAGATTTTTTTCTTATTTCACAACGAATTTTTCAAAACCGTATTCTCGGGACAGATTTATAATTTCAAAAAGGCAAACATAGACAAAAAGGCAAAAGGTAGGTATTGGATATTTGGAATATTTTTTGACCTTTTTGGGATTTTCTTCTAAAAATATGTTTTAACAGAACGAAGGAAAAAAAAGGGGCGCGTTCCTCGTATCCGTTCAATGGATCTGGATAGAGTGAACCGTTTTGTGTATGTGCGACACGGAAAAGTGACAACGACTAGGAGGACGAAGACGACGATGACGATGACAACACGACGGCAACGTGAACAAGAACGAGAACGACAGCGACAACGACATCGACACAACAACGACGACGCCGCATGTGAAAGATTACTTTGGATATAGACGACCGACAAGAAGAAGCAAAAATTATTCCTATCACACACAATCGGCATTGTAAGCCCAAAGCCACCCCTAAATAACGCCATTACCATCACCATCATCATCATCATCCATCCAGATTCTAGATCCAGCATCAGAAGGCCAGAAACATAAACTGAAACAACAACAAAATAATAATAATAATAACAACAACAAAAACTACTATAAACCAATGTAATCTACAAAAAACTGCTGCTTTTGCTGCTTCTGCTCCTGCTCCTAGGTATAGGAACTTGTACCTACGTTGTTCGGCTGAGGCCTGATGAGAATATTGAGGAAAATTACAAACAGAACTCGGGCGGGTTACTCTTACTCTTCGGATCGGGTAGTGTTATTCTGTATTCTATGTATATTCCGTTCCGAACGTCTACAAAAGGTTCTATTATTCTATATTTACAAAAAGGGCCCAGGAAGTAAGAGAGAAAAAGAGAAACAGCGCCGGAGAGTGAGAAGGGTGGATAGCAGAGCAGAGCCAGAGCCAGAGCCAGAGACTCGCACTCGACTCGTAGCAGCAAACAGGTATGTATATGTGTAATTTTCTCGGTCTTTTACAGAGTTCAACGTACCCCTTGGTTCGGCTCGGTTTTGGTTTGGTTTGGTTCTGTGTGCGAGAAATGTTTCTGGATTTTCTATTACTTTTGCTCTTCTCCTCTGTCACCTTCCTTCCTCCACCCGTTTTGACAAGTACCTACCTACCAATCCTCCTATTTCTTCTATTTCAATCTAACCTATCTAGATACAATGTAAGAGCTATCTATATATTTTATCCGGATGGCGTGGCGCGGATGGAGTGTGTGTAGTGCGGAACATATACTTGGTTAGATAGAAGCCTAGATAGATAGATACCTATCGTTGTACGTATATAGCGCACCTTGCTTCCTTTATCGATTACGACACATTTTCTCACTTTTCCTTCTCGGTTCTCGCCCTTTTTGACGAAGTTTCTACATAAAACAGTAGGAACACTCTGCCACCATGGCTATCAACACAGCGAGTAATGTACACTGCTAAGAGCCGACGACGACGACGACAGAGACACCTCTTGGTCTATGATTTCCCTAATTTTTGTTCATTTTGTTTTTGTTTTTGGAGAACAGAACATCAGGAAAAGAAGCAGATGGAGATGGGCTGAGATCTGACTGGAAAAACAGAAAACGAAAAAAAAAAAAAAAAAATTAAAAAAAAACGTGACGTGACTCCAGTCACATCGCGCTTTTCCACTGCTTTGTTGCTCGCAGTCGTAGTGGTGTACATATATATGTAAGTAGTCTTCCTTTATGACAGCTCGCAGTTCAACGAGACTAGACCAGACCAGACAGTTGTGCGATGAGGTGATGGCAGTTAGCAGAACAATGCATATACTCGTAGGTACTAGTAGCTTCTATATTCCTATGGACATTTTTTTGGGGAGAATCTTTTTCTTCGTGTGTTTTTATATTGAGCGAATAGAAAAAAGAAATAGTTTTAAAACTTTCTGTTTGAAGCCGGAAAAAAAAACGGAAGTCTGACTGACTTGGGTGGGGTTTCCATTATTTTAAACGTTCAACAAAGTCGAGTTGAAAAAAGAAAAAAACGACCTCAAGATTTTAATCAAACGTGGTTCGAAAATGATAAGCAGAGCAGCAAAAGTTTGGCAGTCTCGCGATTTTACGTCTGTCTGCGTTAGTCTTTCTTTCTATTTTAGGATTACTATCTGAATTCTGAAGTCTCGAAGGCTAGACCGATTTTCTTTTGAAACTTCAAGAATTCAATTGCATATTATATGAATTCTTTCTGCTAAAGATAGCTTTCTAAGGCAATGAAGGCACGATAGGAAATACTTTCTTCATAATTCTAATTATATCTCCATTAAGTGCAAGTCTAGTCCTTGTCCTACCTCCATACCGTATCTAATTAAGAAAATTTGAAAAATGTAACTTTCTTTTTGGAAAGGTTAAGAATACAGAAAAAATGTTTAATTGTTTAAGTTCAAAAGGAAGTCAAAGCCAAGCACGTCTTTTGACCGATTTGACATTATTTTGTTGGTAATGACATTGGTGGCGTTGGAACTAAACAAAGAATAATTCTTACCAACACCAGCTTTTAAGAACGGAAAGAAGCTTTTCAGGGTACTTTGAAATAGTATAGGAACGAGCTGTATGGGCTTTACAGTGATGATAATGTTCCAGAAGTAGAAAAATTAAGGTCAACCGACTGAAATGGCTGAGTTATAGAATGTATCGAATCTGAAGTCAGGGACCGAACTTTAAGCTGAAGAAGTTGCTGATTGAGGCCCAGGTTTGTCCCACAATGCTAGAGCTAACTTTAGTTTTAAAATATTGGATTGTCTGTGATAAAGAAAAAGATAGAATCTCGGCAAGCCGATGGATGGTTTTCAATACTAAAAAGTAAACATAGAATTGACTCTCAGAATCAGATCCGAGTAAGGTCTCCAATTTATTGAAAGGCTCATATTGTATTTAATGTATCGAAATAGAAAACAATTATAGTAAAGACGATTTTTAACACACAAAATAATCTGTAGGTAAGTCTCTAAGTTTTCTGTCTATGAGCAAACTAAATGTCTTCTTCAAATATAGTAATTTTTCAGACTTTGCATGAGAAATAAAGTCCTAGACAAAACGTTTACCGATAATTCTCATCTCAAATCAAATTACTGCCACCTAAGTGATTCTATCTGCGGAAGTTCGATGAGATTAAGGGTTAATTACATTAGGAAAGCCATTGAATTAGGGCTTTATTTTAAGGAAAATAAAACTTCACATTTTCATTATCATCAAACAATTTTAACAGATGAACAATTTCTCACACGCTTTGGGCGAAGTTTGACTTGTTGATTTTATATTAAGGATGAGCGCATGACAAGTAATTGGAAACCGCCAATTACTCAGGCGGATTGGAGCAATTAAAGCAGTTCGGGAGGAGGAAACATATTAAACTTAATGGAAATGAGAACAAAACTAGGTTCCACTTAAGGACTTTGCATAAAAGATCTGGATAGCAAGACAATAAACTGGTCATAAGTTCTTTTGTTATTGAGTGGATTCAAGGGAAGTCATCTAAATATTTCGTATCATGCTTTAAATAAATTGATTGAGTCTTTTGCAAGTGAAAGGCTGTAAATTGAATACAAATATAGTTTCTGTTTGAATGAATGAACACAAAATATAGGTTCAAACTTTGAATATTTTACAAATATGAATAATGAAATTGTAAAACTTTCTCCTTGACGAACTTTTAGCAGATGAGGACCAGAACCAGGACTTGGAACTTGACGACATCATAAAACATTTTTTAAGAGTTCAATAACTGACGAAAGTTTGAAGATAAACATTGCACTCTATTGGAGAGGCTAGTCCATTTATTTAGAATTCAAACTCATTTCATTTGAATTGTTTTTTTTGTTTTCTCATCTATCCAAGAAACTTTTTTTATTTGCAAACAGAACAATTCGAAACTGGTACCTATGCTAATTTTTTTCTGAATTGATGCCTTTAAACGTTGACTTCCCGATCCCGGTTCGTAATGTAAATGTCTTTATTCTATATATGTATGTATGTACTTATATCAAGAAGGAACAAGACACACCAGAAACTTGAATATTTTATTCTTCTGGTATAACAACAACAAAAAATATAGTTGAAAAAGTCGATATAATAGCAGGTTGCCTGCTGAAGAGTGATGACACATTCTAAACGAGGACGCATTCGAACATAGAATAAATGAAGGCGTCTTCAAGACAAAAAGAATTTCATTTAAGATCAAATCCGGAATGGAATTAGATCACTAACCGCCAGTTTCACAGTAGAAGTATAAACTCAATTACTGTCATAAGATGGGTTTAAAAATACTTGTAATAAAATCAACTGTTTATTGATTCGGGAATGGCCAACATTTTTGCTAACTTAATCTTATTCCTGTTTCCAATATGAGAGAAGGGTATTACGAATTGGTCGTCGTGTATAAAGGCCTGAATTTCAGATAGAATAGTTTAAATGTTGTCAAATTGAGACGATTAAACTTTGACAGCTCAGGGCTAGCAAAATTTTCTCCGTATTACTTTTGTTAGATGAGCAGTGTAAGAAATCCTTGTTTAAGAGGCATATTTTTGGTTAGTATGCTAAAATCTACGATGGACATAGTCCAAAATGTACATAGATTCCAAGACTCTGAGTCGAAATTGGATCTTTTATTATAACAACCAAACTCTACCTCTTTATTGTTCTTAAAAAAGTATGTAACGGTTATTATTCAACTTCGCTCAAAATGTATAGTTAGATTCTTTTAAGGAAATAGACATTTTTAAATTTTTATTGTGAGCTAGTTTTATAAAAATATTTGAGACTTAAAATGTATTTATCAATCAATCAATCCGAAAGGATTAATGCCATGAGTATGTCACACAAAGACGATTTGTAAGCTGGTTATCTAGATTGTGTTATTTGAGTCTTGTAAAATCTTTGCGACTATATTTCTGCAAGTCTTAGGTTTCTCAAAATCGATATCGTTATTCTAAAAGTTTACATCAATCAAATTCAGCATCAGACACATTGAACCTTTTGGATGCGGATTACCCTTCAAGGAAAGGCCGCTTTTCGAGTGATCTCATATTACACATGAGGACCCTTTTTTAACAAAAGGCACTAAAATCGAACCAAAAACTTTTTAATCAATTATTATCGTTATCGTTTGAGCGCCTTTCAAATTGTTCCACAACTAATACCAATCAAATTCAACCCTGTCCCAGCTGCATGCCATTGCCCGTTAGCCTTTGATTGTAATTTTAGTCTTCCCGAGTCCCGACACGACCAACCGACGACGATGTTAAAATCCCCAAAGGGACTTCCGAAGCACGTATCCTATTTTTCTTTATTTTTGTTTCTCTTTCTCTCCCACTCTCTTTCTGTCTTTCTCTTTTTTAACTTTTTGTTTTGCTTCGCAGTTTTTTCTCTCCCATTTTAGGCACACATTTCTCTTTTGCTCGCTGTTTGGTTTGGAGGCGAGGCGAGGCGAGGCGACACGAACGGAGCAATTTTGTTTGTGCTCTAGGAAGGACGAATTTGGTGTACGTGTGCCGACGTCGGGTGAAAATGGAATCCCACAAAACAGACTCAACGTCAACAACAAGGAACACTAAAAAAAAGTAAAATTTCACAAAAAAATTTATATTTTTTTCCCAAATTTTAATTCATTCGTCTGGACCTTTTGAGCAATTTTAACACAAAACCGTAAGAAGGAGTAAATGTAATTTCTTCATCCTGGCTAAAATATATACACATAAAACTATACCTACATAAGGACATATGTATAAATTGGAGTGTAGGTATATACATACATATATAATCAAAACTCAGGCAACAAATAGCTATCGTAGTCGTTGCTCGTTTCTCGTTTCTGCTGGGACTTGGGGAGGCATTATTTGATATAATTTGCTGATTGATGGTAAAAAAAAATTCGGTTCAGCCAGGGCAGAGGTTATACAAAAAGGGGAAGCCGAAGAGGAAGGAGGGTGAATTTAATAGCCCCCCAAAAAAAACCTACCCTTAGGGTATATTTTATTTACTTTTTGTTGGATCTGGATCTTTTTTTTTTGTGTGTATTTTTGTTTGTTGT
This sequence comes from Scaeva pyrastri, assembly GCA_905146935.1. Classification (NCBI taxonomy): domain Eukaryota; kingdom Metazoa; phylum Arthropoda; class Insecta; order Diptera; family Syrphidae; genus Scaeva; species Scaeva pyrastri. Next base: position 59,341,414 of record LR989928.1, read on the forward strand.
TTTGTCCTGAATAACCATGGCTAATTGTGTTAGTTTAAGAATACGAACCACATACACACAAAATGTGTATACCTACATATATACATACTTCTGCAGTAGGTATATACTATATAGACGTTAAGTTACTGTTATAATATGGAAATATGTATAAGGTATGTAAATATTTTTGCCACCCAACTTTCTTTATGTTTTGAGTGAAGGAGGCTTTTATAATCTTGAATCTCGGTATGGAACTACCAAGCTATAGGAGGTGAATGGACTTTTCCAGCACTGGGTTTTTGGGGCTATATATTACCTACCTACCTAACTCAAGTAAATATTCGTCGGGTCTTTTAACTTTTTGTTTGGAAGAGTGGGGGAAGAAAAATTAGGTACATCTGTTTTCTCATTTTGGGAATACCTATAAAATAAAATGGATTGGGGATGTTGCGTAATGGAACCCCAAGGTACCTACATAGCTACATACATACTAATACCCTGCTATATACCTACGCCAGTTAATGTTTTGAGAGGTTATTGGACTTCCAAAGAATTTGTTTTACTTTCAAGGACGCACATTTTGGGGAAAAGTTTTCTTTTCAGTTATGTTTCAAAAAGATATGATTTTTTTTTTCTTTTTGGGCCAAGGGATCAATATAGTCTTAAAAAAGAATGAAGGTAAGTAGGTAAAGACAACTCTTGTCAGATCTTAGAATAGTGTCAAAGCTGGTAGATTTTGTTCCAAATTTCATTGTCTCATGGTTAACTAACCATTGCCTGTTGGTAAGAGGAAAGGTTGTATTTTTGACGATCTTCTTATTTGTTGAATCACATTGAATAAGTAAACGTCCATTGAATTGGGGCTAGTAACATTTGTTACCGATAGATCAGACAATTTTGTAATATCTGACAACTGCTTGCAATTAAAATTAGGGAGTATCTTTGTTATTACCTGTGGTGGGTAAGTATTGTCAAATTTGAAATTGACAAGAATTTACAAAAAAAAAGAAGAACAGCCTCGCAAAAGCAAAACTGCAACCAACAAAAAAAGACCAAGGCAACGAATTGTGACGAAAATCCCATAACGCATCCGACCATTGAGCTGCGTAATTGGTAATCGTTTATAAACTGCGTCTCGTTTTGCATAAATCACAAATCGCATAAAAATCATACTTAAATCACAACACACGTTTATGAATCGTCTTTTTTTTGGATTTTTTAGTGGCTCGGTTACAAGCTGCCGCATTCACAATGCATGCTAAAATATCCACAAAAAAAAGAACAAACTTGAAAAAAAAGGTTTTGGATGGAGTGCTGCAAGGCAGCCCTTCGAGTAGTGTTGTTTTTTTTTTTTTGAAGGCGAGTTGAGTCGCCTTGCAAAGACGACTGCGACCGTGATTGAGGTCAAAGACGTTACTAATTCTAGACTTGTGTCTTTTTTTTTTTTTTTGCTTTGAAGTGATTCTTTTTTTGTTCTTTTTACGGAGGGACGGGGAAAGACGTGGCCAGCTACCTACCTAAATGTTTGAAGACTGCTGAAAACTGAACAAAATGGACCATAATCGGTGCACACATTTCGTAAGAACACATCAGCATTTAACGAATTAAGAGAGGAAACCAAAGAGCGTCAGCCAGATAATATTATGTCGGAAAGCCACAATCCATCGTCACGTCGCGTCGTCATCGTGCGTGTTGTCTTCTTCGTCATCTCGGTCGTAGAGATGTTAATCATCGCAAATGGAACGAAAATGATTTATGGCTAATTAGGATTGAAGGATGCGAATTGTGGAGTCATGAAGACTGTCAAATGTATGTATAGTATTTTGAAAATGCGTGCTCATTGAAACTTTTCGAGTTTTTGGTCTCGAGACTATTTATCTCCTTCATGTCTCGATTGCTTTGTGACCACAATTTAAATTATTTCTTTAACTTCAAACACTTTACTGCAAATGAGATTTGATTTGTTTTTCCAAAAAGGAATGGAGGCTATAAGAAATTAAATTTGACTTGGAATTTTCCCCACAAAGTGGTTTATAGCAAATTTTTTTCCACTGTTCTTTGGAAGCTTAAAATCAGCTTATTTAAATAGAATTCTCGAGGTCACGATTGAATTCTTATGCAACTTTAAATATATTTTTGAAGATTGAAAGAATATGGAGACATTTTATTCCCGATAGCACCATTTCTGGTAGACATAAGACAAATTTCTAGCCTTTGATTCTTCAGGTGTCAGAAAAAACTTTGTTGGACGTTGACTGGAAAGTCGGCTATATCTGCTATAAACTCAACTGTACTTGTGTTTAAATTTCAGCAGAGTTTATTGGCCGACTCAATTGAAAGCTGAACTTCAGTACTCAGAAATTATTAGTCTGAACTTTCGCATTATAGTTTTTCATTTGTTTTATTTCCCCAACCGTCATTACTAACGACTGTCAAATCGTTCAGTTTAATTTGTCATTTCATCCTTGATTGTTTCACTTATCGGCAGATGAGTAACCCGAAGAGTACCAAGAGCTACCATTACATCCATTAAAAACAACGGTGTGATGGAGTTTATGGGCTGCTGGAATCGTTGGTCCATATTGCTTCAAAAATGAGGCAAATCCCCTAGTGGCACAGAATTGAGTTTTGTGACTAAAATCTTACTAAAAGAGTAACATTTGAGTAGCACTATAGTTTCAAAAGACTATTTTGGTAAACAAAGCAAAAATATTAGTTACATATAGGTTTAAACACAATTGTTTTGCTACTAAAAATTTTAATATAACAAAGAAGTAACACTCCAGTTTCAATGTTATTGATTAAAACATTTACTTTAAAGTTACTGATTTGCAACTACTTTGCAATTTCTATTTTTTCCGAATTCACAAACCAAAACTTAAGTAGCAAGAAAGTAGCACACTAGTTTTAATGTTATCTAATTGACATTTATCTTATGTTACTGAATTGAAACCACTTTGTTACCTTATCCATTGAAAAATTTAATCTAATGTTTGAACCCTGATTTAAGGTAACAAAAAAAAAAGTAACTATCATGTAACATATACATAATCATCATCATCCATTGAAAATATTTATCTTATGTTTGAACCATGGTTTAAAGTAACAAAAAAGTAACTATCAGGTAACATTTAAATTACTTCAGAGCAAAGTAAAATAAAACACATTTGTAATATTGGAAATAAAATATTTTTAAGTTATTTTGGAAGCGCTTGAATTTTACGGGGGGTAGAAAGTCATATTTTGTGATAAAACTGCGAGCGTTTTGAAAATTAAGTTTCCACATGACCGAAATTCGATACATGAAAATGATCATCCCAACCCAAATAATCACTCACAGTAGTGATTACGTTATTAATTTGAACATATGTGTGGAGAAAACTGGAAAAGTTTCCACTATAAGTTTTGTTATTATATTGCGACAATAAAATAATAAAACCTTTTAATTTTAGTTTCAATTTAGTAACACAAAATTACTTGCGTGAATGCGTATTGTCAACATTTTTAGTAACAATGTAATAATATTGTTATATTCCATCAGTCACAAGAGAGTCGCTGTGATTCAATTGCTACTAGCTGTGCCACTCGGGTCAGAATGTTGGTAAACAAAAATTGGACATTCCTAAAGGACAACATCAGACGTAGTCGTGGCCAATATTTTTTTTTGTATTTTACTTTACAATATATGTAAATCAAACCTCACGATGAATCACCCTATAGTTTTACTTCGATTGTCTTCACTTTCGTTCACATCTCCGGGTTGTAAATAGTTGCATTTTTATTTTGCAAACCACAGCACGTCTGATGCCACACGCAACTTCGATCATAACATGTGACATAGCTTAATTAAATCTACTTACAAGTCTCGACACCCAAAGTATGATCTCATTACCTTCAGCTCGTGCCTTCCTCCTATACAAAAAAAAGTCTCTCATCCTGCCTGATGCCAAAGCCGTCAAAGTTTTTACATGATTTGAATAAACAATAGAACATCTGGTCCATTTTTTTTTTATATATCATAATATTATCCAACTCTGAGGCATAAATTAAAATACAAAATTAACGATGCACTTAAATGATCATCATTCAACGGAGACGACGCACGACGACGACGAACGATGGACGATGACTATACGACTTCGTCGACAAAATAACAAACTAAAAAAGTGGAAATCAATTCAACCGGTTAGAGGTGTGAAAAATTATGTCAACTCCGATTAAATTATCCTTATTTTGCTGCCCATAACACCACACACTTCCACAGCCACGAACGCGACCCAACCACCAGTCAACAGCCAACATAATTCCAAATGACATTTTTCTTTAATATGGGGCTCCATATCACTCCCGATTATCATTAACTCAGATGATACTTTATGACCATCGCAGGAGAGGACCATCAACACAGCATAATTACATGCAACAAAAACAAAAACAAAAGCAACAACAAAAATAAGCCCTAAGGTAAAATTTCAGTTTCGATACAAAACGAAAAATCCGCAGATACTCCGCTGCCCTGATGATGCATCCAGAAAATGCAAATTTGAAGGAAAAAAGATTTAAAAAAAAAATAAAATGCGTTAAATGTTGTTGACGTGCGCGCGGTTTACAAACGCACATTTACACGCGCGACGTACAACAACTTTTGCCATACGAGTGCAGCAACCTACTCCCCTAGGAATCTCATATGATTTCGATTCAGGATTGTTGGTCAAAGCAAAAAAAAAATTAAATAAAAAAAAAACTTAAGAAAAAGGGAACCACCTCGTATTGGTGTTGTGTATCTTGTACTTACTTTGAAGTTTTGTAAAGGTGCACGGTGCTGTGTCGATTAAAGCTAGTTGCAGGTGTTTCAACGATGACTTATATTCGCCATTCACTTTGAACATAAATCCAAGACGCAGGTGAGCTTCATTGGCACGTGGATAATCTGGATTCAGATAGAGTAGTTCTCGAAATGCCCTTATCGCGCTGAAATGGAGAAAAATACAAAAAAAAAAATATAAATAAATGCAATTTAAACAGTTACAATTTAAATTCAAATATTGGATTAAGAATTAAAAAAAAAAGTGCAAAGAAAATTTAGCAAAAGGAATTTAAAATGGAATTTACCCTATTTTTTAAAAATTAATCATCGATTTTTGTATTCTTTACAGTTTTATAAAAACATTCAGAAACATATACATATACATACATTTAATTCTGTCTTAAGTCTTTTACTGAGCCAACTCTTCAAAAATGCAACCATATTTGAGACTTTTTATCTCTATAAGGCAGTGTGTGAATTGTTTGTCACTGTTGATTTTTGACGTTTGGTTCGAGGCTTATATAGGTTTTTTTACTTTGGTGGAAAATCCCTCAAGATTTAAAAAAAAAATTCACTTAAGAATTTTTTTTTATTCACCATACTAGTGTCAAAATGTTACCGTGGTGGAAAATTTAACTAACATTGTAACGCAATTCACACACGACTTAGAATTAAATTTAACCGTCTTGTGGAACGCATCCTGTTGTTGTGGAGACCTAAATTTTATCGTCGTCGTCCTCACTTAATAAAAACTCCAAAAGTCTTCGTGACTTAATGAAAACTCCAGTTTGTATTCTGTGTTCAGCTGTCACTTTTTAGTTTGACGTATATGCAAATTTTTTGACAGTTTTGTTCTGAATTATATAAGATTTGCCCTTAAGTTATTGAACCAATTAAACAGTTATAACAATTATTACAATTTCCTTCACTAGCTTCAGTGTTTTAATCAGTTATTGACGTGCTGGACTGTCAAGAACAAGTTTTCTCATTTACATTTTCTATGCGTTATTTGAAGAGCTTGTTACACTTGGTTAAACATTTTTGACAACCAGTACACTTACCGTAAGTATTTTACAGAAGTTAAGCTCTTATATAAAGTATTTTGACAGTTATCAATAAACATGCTTTTTTCTAAGCATATACACACTTTTAATACTATTTTCTCTTCATTTTTTAACTTTCACGTTTGAAATTGACGTTTGCTCTTGAAATTGTGCCCAACTCTAAAATGTTTGACATATCTTCTGTAATTTTTTTAGCAGTTCTAGTAAAAAAAAAACAAGGGTTTATACTTCGATGGGTCTATTAAAAAAAAAAATCATTTAAATACATGTCAAATTTGGTCATCGTCTCTGAACCAAGTAAACAGCTAATCAAATCAACTGCACCCTATATTTTGTTATGTCCATCTAAAGCAGGCTTGCCAACCCAATAATTTTTGCAACAAAATACCAGCTTCTGTAATTTTCTCTCGCCAAGAAAAGGGGAGCCGCCCTTTTTGCAATAAGTATAGCAGACATCAGGTACGACCTATACAAGGAGTACATTATAACAGGATCAAATGAATAACGCATGAGATAACTCGCAGGTCGCAGATGAAGAAAAAAAAAACCCAAACACAATGAAGATGAAGATATAGTTGTATCTGGAAGCGCGTGTGTTTTATAAGTGAAGTGCAGTTATAACATATAACAGGTGGTTGCCCCTGGCTGATGATGAAGCTGATGTTGGACTTGATGATGATGCTCTCTGTTGTTCCTGCTGCTCCTGCTGTTGTGTGTCATCCACATCCATCCTTGGTTTTCGAAATTCCATTCCAATGCGAAAAAACAGGTGATCGAAATGATTGTTGTTGCAAGTGAAATTGAAATAAAATAAAAATACACCTAAACTAAAAAAAGGAGAGAAAAAAAAATCCAAGAGTACCCTCATGTGCCCGCCTTTGAGCATAATTATTATTATTCATGTTGTATAAATTTGCATCGTTTTATTAAATTCATTCAAACAGAAAACAGGGCAACGATGTGTGGGTACCTTTACAACATGCGAGTTAGGTATAAGATTGAGGCTTAGTCCACAAGTAGCTCGCAGGTCGTAGGTAGTATCCCGTCCCGCTGATGACTTAAAGGAAATGAACCGTTTAAGCGACAACAAATCAGTTATTCCGAGCGGGCACTCATGTGTATGCACACACTCACTCTTTAATGGGCACAAGTGCATGTCATGAATATATTATGGTGACCAGGCGACCTACATTTTGGTGAACAATGGAAGTGCCAGGCCGACGTTTAGAAGTTACGTAGTTTTGACACTACTAAAAATTGGAAACTAAAGCAAAATATGGTCACCATAATCTAACCCCTTTGGTGTCGTCTAAACGGAGAAACACGCACGCTTCTTCAACTGCACAATTTTGCGTTGATTGACCGACCGACTACGACGACGAAAACGACAACGACCGACGGACCGGAAGAGCCACGATTTTTATATTCCGGCCGGGTTTTAGTTTTGTAAAACACTGCAAACAGCCGTCATAATTTCTTATCATGAAAACTAAATCAATTTCCACTTCCACCAGACGACCAACAATGATGATGGTTGGACAAAGGAGTGAGAGAGGGATTTAATATAATGACGTCGACTGTAAAGTTTAAATTAAGAAAAAAACGATGATAATAAAAAACAAAAAAAACTAAAATTAATGCGGTGTTGATGGGCTGATAAATGCTGACAGCAGAAGCCGGCCCAGACAGCCAGCCATCACAACTGCAACTGACACAAGGCAGGAGGCGCAGGGACAGACACTTGTAGCGTAAGGTACTCGTATAAAATTCGCGTGCACGTTATGAAATATTAAAAAACCAAGTTGCATTTTGAAATTTTCAGTTTTTTTAATTTCGACCATCCGTTTTCTTTATTTATGCAGGGAAATTACATTTATTACGTGGCCGGGTGTTAGTTTAACGGATGTAATTATAGGGCGGTGATTGGTGGTGGAAGTGGCTGCGACGACAACGGCGGCGGCGACTAGGACGATGATAGTGAGACGAACCATCGAGACAAGGACTTATGTACGTGTATTTACGGATATGATCGGGTCATTGTACTTAAATGCGAGATTGATTGATAGGGGTGTGAATTTTTAATAAGTTAGGTTATGTACATAAGTGGTTGGTGAATTATTTATTGTCATCAAAAGCGCATTACCAGAATTGGTTTATCCGACGTGGGAGCGCGAGGACAATGTTCGACTATGCACATTGAGTTTTTGATTATTTTTCTGCCCACATAAAATTGAATTATACCACGTGGTTTTTGACGCTATTTGAATTTGTCAAATCCTTTGTATATTTAATAATAATTTGGTGGTGGATACTATTCACTGTTTGGTGGTCAAATTTGAGATAATTTGTTTGGCAAGCAATAAGCCAACGCACGTTATTTCAAGAAATGCAATACAATAGTCCGAGAAAGTCTACAAAATCCGATTCACCGTGCACAAAAACTCCGCCATTAAAAGACTTCAAAATGGCGAATTTCATGCCAGGCCTTAGGACTACACCCGTTCCAGATCCAACTAACTCAGGGGCTCAAAATTCACGAATATACAAACAACGACGTTAATTCATTAAAAAATCTACCCACCCTTATTGAAAACCCTTTATACGTGAAAATTTGTTTGAAAAATCGAATTAAGTTGGTACTCGAAAACCACTTCAAATGTTAAAAGTGACATACGGTGAGTGTAATGTAAGTCAAAAAAATGTTAACACGAGTGGTACTTGAATATCAAAACGAAAGGAAAAAAAGCAGAAAAAAACATTTCCGCTAAGAAAAACTCTTTATTGGTCGAATTACTGATATAACAAAATGGAGACTTCAATAACTGTCTTAATAGTCAATGACATTTATAAAATTCGAATATTGTGAGTGCTTCAATGTTCGAATAATGTTCATTTCAACAGTTTTAAGCTCTCTTTAAACGTGAAATAAATGTACCTACTTGCTTTAGACGTCAATGTTTTTTCTCATGAAAAATAAGACACCTAAATACTTTTTGACAGCTAGTAAGGCTGCATTGTATTGTATTGTATTCAATCAGTTACAAGACAGCTAACCCAGTTCTTGGACTGATGGCATTAATTAATAATAATTCCTTATGTTTTAGTAACAAATTTGATAGCAGTTTGATAGCTGCACTTTCTGTCAATTGGGAATATTTTCTTAACATTAAGTTTTTAGCGAATGTGTTATTTTTGTATCAAACATTTTGAAAAGAAAAGAATTCAAAAGAGTTTGAGTTCAATTCTACAACCGTGTAAGCTCACACAAAATGTATTCGACTAGTTCGATTTTTAAAGATAAGAACTACTGAAGCATTAAAGTTAATAGTTGGTGGACTCGTGCGACTCCGTAATCAAAATGCTTTCCGTTGTTCGTATGTTTTCAATATTTTGACAGCAACTGACACTACGTCTTCATTCTATCCAAGCTGTTATTTCATTAAGTTAACGAAACAGGTCATCCGAATAGAATCTTTCTAACAAATATTCGACGTAAAAGAAAACTAAAATGATGTTCCACAGGGGACTATACTTGGTCCTATTCTATTTGTACCATTAATATACTTTAAACACAGTTCTAATCTACTGGGATTTTTGGTTGACCTAAAAACAACATTGTATTGTGTTTCGTTTGTAAAACAAAAGTCAATTCGAAACAAAAAAAAAGAAGAAAAAGAAGTTACTATGTACTATGTTATACCACCTACGCAACATAATACAATATCGAACGCGAAAAATATTGTTTGTTAAGACGACACCCAAAACCGTGTTAAAGTAACAATAACCTTTATAACCAAGCAGCATATTGTGATTACATGGAAACACAAAGGGATGACGGATGAGTATTAAACCAGGACGACAGACAAGAACGCCTTATCTTGTTTTTTTTTTTTATTATTATTCTGCTTGAATTGATATTTAGGTGAAATATTGTTTTTGTTTCTTATTTTTTTCTTTTTTTGAAGCTTGTGCGCCTTTGAGTTGAAATAATTTTTCCAAGAAATGTTTTTTTTTTTTTTGCAAAAGATGAATACAAGTTTCATATTGTGTTCCAAGGATTTATCTTGGATTCTTTTTTCTTCATTAAAAAACTTGGGTGGTAAATGACTTAATGAAAACACTTCATTACGGAAAGACATACTTTGTTTCTTTCTTTTAGTCATAATAGAATTTTTGCTTTTAACTTTTGAGGTCATAAGATTAAAGAAAAACATTGTTCAATTTGTTTAAGGATTATAGGATTTGAAGTTTCAACGAATTTTGACGTTTGTTTCGTAACGGGGCATTTGTGAATGGTTTCATGTGAAATGTCACTTTTTAATTCATAAGTCTTAAGGGTAATCTTAACTGGTTGTAACATTGGTTTGACATGAGGTTAAGTCTATTCAACCACATTTAAGTAGTGGACCAGAGTTCAAAATTTGTATAAAACAAAACATCTGATTCGGGGAGTCAATTTAACTGAGAAAGCATGATGTATTTTTTTTTTCATGTTTGTGTAATAATATGAACTATAATACCTGCAAAAATTAGCTTATTCTGCTCAAATCTCTCTTCAGTTCAGTTTATTTTTTAATTAAGTTGTGTTACTTTTTTCCTTTTCGAGAACGGTTTTCAAATTTCCAGAAAAATAATCAAAATGACAAATTAAGCTGGTTGCTCTGCCAAAGAAGAAATACATTATTGTAAATAATAAGTAATTCATTTTATTCAAAAAATGATATCTATCACAAATGTCAATTCGTTAGAAGACGTTCAGATAACAACTAACAGGCAAAATGTCAATTTAACTTAACTTAAACGTCAAACACTTAATTTTGCTAATCTGAAACAGAAGTCAGGCGTTGAGGTTGTGTCATAAGTTTATTAAAAACAGCTTACACTGACCGCAACCCAACCATCATTGGTACGATTAAGGTTGACATCATGTGCATGGTAGTTTAGAATTAGTCAATAAATTAGAGCGTTAAGCTAGATATACATAAGTTGAGCAAATGATGTAATTCTTTGATCAACTTTAGACAACCCATTTGAGCACAATTCCTAAAAATAAATCGAGTTTCAGAAAAAGCCTTCCAGGCTGATTACTATCTTAATAATGCAGATCAAATCGTCTCTAGGTGCACTTCAATTATTATCTGATAATGAAATGAGCCATCATTCGGTTCTTTTTTCTTTAACTCCACAACATGCTGCCCAAGTTCAAACACTTACAATTTTGAAAAAATTTAAATTCCCACTGAATATAAAAAAAAAAAAAGAAACTGTCATGCTAATGACATGTAAAATTAAAAAACGCATTATTTGGCTCGGTTACCTTGTCATCTCGGCCGACTTGAGAGGAAAAAAATTACACATCGCTTGTTTACACAAGACATAAAATTCAATGGCCCTCGTAGGCACCTCCTTTACCTACATACAGTATTATTATAACTTCATCAAGATAAGGAGGATGTGAATCGTTTTTTGGTTTAAGATCACTTTTTTCCCGGTCGCAAGGACTAAGAAGACAACAAAAAATCGAAGGCCTAAAACAAGTCCCAACTACTCCTTACATATACAAAGTAGACATCAACATCTGCGGAAACATGTATCCATGCACACTAGCACTCTTTCGCATCCCAAGGATAATAGTGTCTCTTTGTTGCACACGTTGCCTTATTGTTCTTCCTACAAAACCAATCAAAAAAAAAAAAAAATGTCGAATATGTAAGAAAATTCCAAAGGAAAGGACCATGGACCAAAAAACAAAAAAAAAAAACACCGATCTTCCTTTTCTTCTCAATGATGGCCACCTGCTTAGAGAGAACCAAAGATCCTAGCTATGGGCATGGGTATCTTTCGAGAAAGTCCCAAGTCCTACACCCGTTTGTCCCTGGGAACAAAATGTGGAAGAGAAATCTACCTGTTGATGTCATGCCCAATGCCTACACTCATATCTACCTGTACACATTCCATTTACATGTGGATAAGATTAGGTTCTGTTTCTCTTTGTCTTGTGCCTAATCCTTCCTCAGTACGATGCGCAATTCCTTGGAACTACCTCGTTCGTAGGGCAAGTTAATCCAATCCCTATGTAGAGGCCTTGATGGAAATTTAACTAGAACAGCCGCCGCCGCCCTCATGCGGAATGATTCCTTTACCTATAACACAAACAATTCCTGATTCAGATTCAATCCACATCCACACCAGAAACACCACACCGACACCGTCCCAGATGTAATTCAATATCCAGACATTAGACCAACATCAGTTGTGATGTTCTGTACCTATATTGCTTTGGTAGGTAGTTTCTTGTGTTTCTGTTTTTATTTGTAAATACGTACGAGTACGGTACACGTCCCTTTCAGGTCCAGATCCGAGTCCACGACCACCATTTCTAGGAGCGAATATCCCTGCTCCGATTTAACTGCCTATGTCGGTCGGTGCTGGCGAACGTTCGTCCGCCGCCGCACAGTGGGGCGACTTGTATGGGAGAGTGGAAAAAACTACATAAAATCTAAACCACTGAAACGATTTTGTTGAAATTTTCAGGAATGATACACAGTTTCAAGAGGAATTTTCCCTATTAATTTCCGCCCACTGACACGCCTACTTATTGTTCGTTTCAATAAAAACTAAATCTTTAAACCGATTTCAATGAAATTTTCAGGGTTGATAGTCAATGAAAACAAAATTATACTATTAATTTCCGCCCACTGCCACGCCCAGTTTGATCTCCTTTAATAATAAACCTTTTTTAATATTATTTTTTGCATCGATGTGCTCTTAGTTCGTTAAAATTTGAACTAATTGCACGATTTTTATGAAATTTTCAGTACAAGGAAAAACCAGTGGATATTTCAATCCACTTATAAAAAAAATCATTTATCTAACCAAGGTTACTGTTTAATGAAATAAATGGGGAAAAACAGCATTAAAAATGAAACCACTCATTTAATTTTTACGATTATTACGGACATTATGTTTATCATTTTATTCTATAATAATCGCCAATTTTATGGAAACTTTTTCCCTGGGAATTTTTTCTCTCACAACTTAGTTACGGAAATATTTGTATACAAATAAGGAGAAAGTTGCCTGAAAACAGTTGTTTACGATATCAAAGTTCCCAAAATGAGAAAAAACTCGGGGGAATATTTATTCGTGATAAGGCAGAATGTTTACTACTTAAGTACCTACATACATATATTTTTAATTATTTCTTTAAAAGTAAGGTCAACTTAATTTTAATCAATTTATTTCAATTTCACTTAGTTTTCGACTTTATTTTAATTAAATTGTAAATTCATTGATGAAAAAATAAATAAGTAAATAATAAATTAATTGTGCATCAGAGCAAAACTTCGTAATTATACTCTCTTGCAAACAAAGTTTCAGAAAATTAGAGTTTCTTGACAACTTAATTATTTAAGGACGAAAATTAAAATAAACAATTAATAGGTTTTACTATCAATGCTTAGTTTAAGTTTGCTTAAGTGTTTTTATACTTTGGTACCCAATCTTATATCATATATTCAAAATACTCCACAAAATTTTGAATAAATTGCACAAACCAAAGCTCATATGCAACTGCAGTGATGACTACATAAATCTATTCTAATGTTAACAACTTTTTTTTCCAAAAAAGCCGTTACATTAGAAAGGCATGCATTGCTACGCATCAAAGTCTCCTGCTGCTAAATGGGACAAAATGGGTTATTTGTTTTAACATCATGAATGCAATATATTATAAGCATCATAATAAACTATGATTCCACGTGGAGCATCGTGGAGCTTTTTTTTTATAGACCGTCAAACTGGAAAAAGCTTATCTTCAAAGGTAGCTTCAACTAAGAGCCTCCAATGTGAAATTGATAGTCAAATTTAAAAAACGGTAAATGTAATTTTAAAGCCAAATACTATATTAATGAAAGTAAAAAATATTTATTTCATTAAAATATTATATGTACAAGAAATTCTTACTCTAAAATTGGCAAACAAAATATATAAATCTTGGATTTTTGGCATAAGTCACTTTGCTTAAGCCATACTCAGCTAAAAAAATAAAAAAAAAAATGTGGATTGTACTGCTTACTCATACATATATTAAGAATCGAAAAATATTATTAACTACATTTCAGAAAATACTTTGCATTTGGGGTTTTTTCCACCTGGGAACCACTGTGCGCCGCGCCGCGCTCCGTTCGTAATGATCAAATGTTTTATTTTTTGTACACGTAATCAATCCGCCTTGGAGAAACTCTAAACATTCTCCATCAGGAGACACACGTTTAGATACATTACTCGTCGTCGTTTTCGTTTTCGTTGTCGTCGTGGGGCACCAGGTGGTGGCCAAAAATCTCCATCAGATATGGTGATTTGTATCTGCTTTTTTTTTAATAGCGTATGGTTGGTTTGTGTTTTGTTAATCATTGATTTTTCATTTAGAGAGAGACGAAGAGAAAAAGAGCATAAATTAATATAAATTGGTTAAGTTTAATTATTGTATTTCATTAATTTTAATTGTGCTAATTCATTGTCATTGTGTTTAATTGAACTGTTATTAGAGAATTCATAATACTGGTTTTGAATTAAACGTATTCTTCTGAGTTACAGAATACAAATTTTAGTTTCACAAACTCAATTTCAATAATTTATCAGTTGAAGTGTTACACACTCTAAGTTGAAGAGAATAACTCTGTTGAATGAAGTACATAACTCAGTTGAAGTGAGTTGAGTTGTTCAGTCGAAGTTAGTTACTCAGTTGAAGTGAGTTTGACTCGACTCGATTCCACTTCCTAAAAGGTTACGAATCAGCTCAAACTCATTTCAACTTAAGGATTGAAGCGAGTTAGAAAAATTCAGTTAATTTGAAAGCAAAGATATTTTTCCTTTCTTTCAAAATACTTCTGAAATCTCTAAGTTTGGCGAAAATTACAATCAGCTGTCATTTTAATTTGATATATGACCTATGTAGGTACCGTACATACGCAATACTTCAAACAATTGACAATTTTAATTTTGACTTTTCAACTATACCCGTATTTTAATTCATATTTAAGTTCACAAACCTGTCATTACGACAAAAGTAAGTGATAGACGGCCAATCATTTACACCAGTTGCATTACCGTGGTTCAATAATTAATCGATTTTGTACATAAATGTAAATCGACTTTTAGCAAATGAGAGGGTTAAAATTATTGCACCATGTATAACAAATTTAACCATAATTTTGCACATTCTCACTGTACTGACACCAATAAATTGACAGATTGAAATAAAAGAAAAAAATGAAACGAAACGAAACATTACGGTATTAAAACAGTCTAAATTGTAGTGAGTTTGTAGTAGATCTTCGAAAGCAGCTTCTGTCAAACTCTCAAAGCATGTCCTCTCATAAAAAAGTAGACTAGAATTAAATCAAACAAAACTCTGAGCTAAAACATGCATTCAAAATTTCGTTTGAGTTAATCTTGTCAAAACATTAGGTAAACAACAAATATCAAATCCAAATGACAGCGACTTGAAGTGTCTTTCCATTGTGATAGAGAAAAAAAATCGATTGTGATTTAGTCACACTAAACATGCTACGTGTAGAATGTACCTAATAATATTAGATCACAATAACAAAACTATCTAATTGCATTATAATGACTACTTAAAAGTGTTTTTTTTTTTTAATTTATTTGATTAAGTTCCATTTCCAAATGGAAACATGACAAAGGTTTAAGGTTTTTAGCATGACTTATGCATTTTTAAATCTGTAGGCAAATTCAAATAAAAACATGCTAAAAGCAAAAGGTCGATGAGGGCATTTTGTTGAATCGCTTAGTGTAGTTGTCAATGACTCGTTGCGAAAAACTATACTTCCATAAAGTTTAGAAGGGAGTCATTACATTATAAATGTACAATGTTTGTAATTTATTCAAATCGATATTTGTAAATTACCAGTTGGACACCTGGCTTTGTCTATTTCGATTCAAAGGTAAATTTATTATTTCCTTGATTTTTAATCGACTGCAGAGCTTACCCTATACACCACAAAGCACTCTAATGAAATATTACATTATTCGCGAAAATATAAATAAAGCTTTTCAGTCTATTAGTCATACTCCAAGAGAGTGAATTGTATCTTATGCCTCAAAGCAGACATTTCGGGATAAATAACAGCTCTTGAAAGACTGGTCAAACTACCACCAGTGTTCATATTGTACAATGTAAATATACAGTACTCGTGTGTACCTCAAAAGCGGGCCGGTACTTTTTTTTTGAATGTTGTTTTGTTTATTTTGCAACTCTCGTTTGTAAACATTCACTCAATACAACACTCTTACGGAATCTACAATAAAAAAAATCTGAAATTCGAATAAATAAAAGTACACATCATAAATTCAAAGGTAAAAAATAAAAACAAGATAGGTACACGACTTGCGGAATGGGCTATAGGTATCCGGTACTCGTATACATAGTAGGTATATGCAGCAATTAACTTAGGTCAGTATCGGGCATCGTCATCGTCATAATATTTCACAATAAATCGCTGATATTTCGTACTACCGCGGTTCTGTACTTATGTACGTCGTTATGTGCATTATAGTGGGTGGAGGTTGGTACATAATTTTTGCTAGGTTCAATTATTATGAAATAAAATTTGTTTTTCTACTAAACTTGTTCGTGTTGATTGGATTTTCGATAGGAGAAAGGATTTTTTTATTCTTAATGTACCTATGTACATATCTTTCATTAAAGTTGCTAGATTTTTGATTTCAGCTAGGCGGGACTAGTGGCTTAAATAAGAAAAACTAATGGAATTTTGCCCTGGACATAGAAAATAAACCTAATAATTGATGAATGACGACATTCAAAGTACTTATGTCAATATTTTGACAGTTAAACTACAAAACCATAATGTTGATCGATTGTCAAGCTAACACTGAAATATGCTGCCCGAAAACCATATTCCAATATGCTCGTACATTGAGCCGTGTAATTCATACTAAATAAATGACATTTCGCAGGAACCACATACAACAATTGAAGCATATTTAGAAAACTGTCAGAATATTTTTATAAGTAAGAAGTTTTCCTGTTAATTAAATAACTGTCTAAAAATGTTCTGAGAAATACTTAACAATTTTTATTAATAAGGCGAAAAACATTTTCATATTAAAAATCATAAATTTGTTAGAATTTTGTCAATGATGACAGCTGTCAGATTGGAAAAACTATTTTACGCGGTAAGTTAGCTTTGTTTGATTAAAATGTTGAAAGAAAATTCTCTCTTGAGGTTGCGTAATGTTATTTTTATATCTTCTTCTTCTATATTCTTTTCTATATATACATATGTATATATTTTTTATATAAATAAAAAAGGATCTTTGAAATGTATGTACGCCCATAACTTCTGAACGACTGCACCAAATTACATGATTCTTGGTTTTATGAATTCGTTATTGTTAGGACAAGGTTTGTATAATAATATAAAAATCAAATTTCTGACGAAATTAACAGTAAAAGTAAAAGATTTGTAAATGGTATGTTTTTAACCAATTAACTGACAGTTGATAGTCACAGTTGACATTAAACTTCAAAATTTAAAGAAAATGCAAAAAGTTTAATCAAAGTGTCAAGACATAAGGTTGCCACTTTTCAAATCGGAATGTCTGAATTGAAATATGTAATTATAAAATCCAACTAATTTGTATTTGGGATATGTCTCAAAATGACTTTCGAATTTAGACTTGCCAAATAGCACTGTTTATAAAACCGATATAACATTAGGGATTGAAGTTTAGAATTGTGGAAGTAAATTTTTGATAAAAGGGCCACAGTACCTACCTAAATTCATCGTTTCTCGAAAGAGTTGGTAAAATTTGTTAGATTGTAGGGGGTAATCTCTAGATCTACTGAACCGATTTTGAAAATTCTTTTACTAATACAAAGCTACGTAATTTGTGGGTAACAAAGGCAATTGGTGATAAATTGGCTATGGAATGAAGCAGAAAAAGTGCTTGAAGTTTGTGTTTAAGAGAAATACAAGTTCAAACACATTGAAAAAATATAAGGTCCATTTATAGGTTTTTATGTTGGACTGAAGGTAGTATCTTCATGCCATCTATTCTGTCAAGGCTTTTTGAATCTACAAATCTAATCAATGCTGCTAATCGAATTGAGTTTAATAGATGCGCCTATTGGTTCAGTTACATGAATGCCAAATCTTTATTAGAACCTGGATATAAAGATTTAAAGCACCTTCTGTCACACAATTTGAAGAACAATGCAGAACAACATATGCGGGGTCAGCTAGTAGTAAATATGTACTGACATTTTTCTGTTCATAAATGTGGAATAAAATTGTCACGGACAAAATAGGACAAATTTAAAGATTAAATAATTTTTACACGCTACTTAATACCTTTAAAATGATCACTAATAGTATATGCAAGGGGCGGGCTCAAGTTTAGTGGGATTTAAAAAAAAATCAACATATCAATCAACATTATGGATAATATGTTGTCTTACTTCAGGTTTTCACATTCAAAGCTTGATACATTTAAATAGATCATAACTACGTTTTGTCGAAAAATAAATGGTGTTCCTTCAGTTATCATTTCAAATCAAATTTTTACGTAAGTGTGTTCATAACAAGAAAAATAAGATCCTCAGAGAACGAGCATATTAATCCAAAACCGAAACATTCGAACCCACTTCCTGAAAAGTTCCACTTTAAATTAATCCGTCTCCATTGGATTTTGTACTCTGTTACAGAAACAAAAAACAATACACCATACTTGTATTACATCACAAAGCAATATAAACAACTGCTGCACTAAAAAAAAAAAAAACACAAATAATAATTAATAATATTGCTTGGCACTAAAAGTATATAGAACACATCTAGACAATATAAATTGGGCCAACATTTTCCAAATACATACTCGAAACACTTAAAATATGACACAGATATCCAAATGTGTGCATTTCTAGAAAAAAAAACTTCTTGAATTTCATAACATTTTTACTATTTCATTCATAAAATTCTGGTTCATGGTCGAACGCGCATGTGCAGCATTTAATAAACGTCGAAAATCGATTAGTAAAAAAAAAATGAAATGTTTCTTCTTCCGCAGAAAGTGTATTAGTAATTTTAAAACAGACAAAAATTAAATGATGAGTTTTCATTTAAAATCCAAACCATGTCGTGAACTTTCCAGTTCCAGCAAAGGAAATGGACAACACTCATGAAATGGTTTGAAATGTCTATGACTGGCTATCTGTGACCTACATTCATACACACAAATACACTAACAAAGAATTTGATTATAAGAACGATTTCTTGCTGCTTAATTGGCAATTAAAAATTCAATGTGCGATTATGTGAATGCAATTTAAAAGAAGAATTCATTTTCAGAGTCTACTGTGAACGTATATGAAACTCAATGAATGACAGTTTCTTTTTGAAGTTTAACCGAAAAAAAACTTCAAACTTGTGCATGTGTCAAATTATGTTATGTTTATGTCATAATCATTCATCGTAAACGAACTCAACTGTCATCTTTTCATTCATTCTTTTTGATTGTTAATTCACAATAGCAAATCTATACGTGAGAACTCTTCTGGTTTAGATTTTGAAATAGAATTTCTCTTCTTTTCCCAATGAGAGAACTGTCATTTTGACATCAATTAAAAAAGCAATTAATAAAAAGAAACCTGCATGTGTAGAAATAGATATTCTTGAAGATTAATTCTACAAGAAAAAAAAAAAAAAAACGATCGTGTAAACATCAATTGTGAAAATAACCTGAACATTGATCATATAAATTCATGAAAATAAATAATCGTCATAGTGCAAAAACAATGAATCATTTTTATTAGTTCCCTCTATTTTTTAAGACTTTTATTTGCTATTATTAGATTCCCACGCAAAGCATATGTATATGTATGTATATTTTTTGTATTTCCCAGACTGCTTGGGTTTATTCTGTCGCCGCGCACCGTCCCGCTCGCTATAAACGAGAATAGAATTTAAAAAAAAAACTAGAAATTGCGATATCTCGTGAGTAAAGTTAAGCTTTTTTTATTTTTATTTTTAATATGTCATCTGTCGTTTGATTTATTGTTTGTTTATTTTTAGATGACAGCTAACCTTTAAATAATATTTTTTTGCTTTTAATAAATAAAATGTTTCCACTTGGTAGTTGAACTTGCTAGCAAACCAAACAGGAGTTGATTTTAAAATTCCTTTGAATGATATTTTTGAAGTACTAAGGCATTGACATATTAGTAAATCGCACAAAGGAATTACTAGCTGTTGCATTACTTGTCAAATTATTTACTTATGCCAGAATTTCAGAAAAAATATAAAATGGATAATTAAGCAAAAGAGAGAAAAGAAGATATTTACTTATTCGTTTTATTATTTCTGAAGTTAGGTTGAAAAATGCAAGTCCAGTTGAAGTTTTTATGGACATGCAGAAAAAGTATTTGTAGTACCTATAACTTTGGAAACAGATAAATTTTGTTCTTAGAGTTGCAGCATCCTAAATTTGCTCACCCAAGTGAAAACTATGCGAATTAAGTTTCCGGCAACTCTAGGTATAATCGTCGTTCCATTTTTTTTATTTAATTTGAATACAATTAATTAATTTCCAATGTCATTTATTTAGGGAGTAAAAATTCCTTCATTCAATATAAAAGACAGTAGTAAACAAAAGTCGAATTAAAATTATTAAAAAAAAATTACTAAGTATGTGTTGAAGTTTCGGTACTTAGATCTAAGTTGCAACAGAAAAATTATAAGTAATGAAAACTTTCTTATTTTAATGACGTTTCTACAATGAGTAATGACTTAACAAGCTAATCAAAATATGTAATTTGATATATAATTTTTGTATCAAGTGCGTTTCATAACGGAATAATTTATATATTTGTAATTTGTGGATCATTTACACTTTGTAGTGTAGGTTTATTTTTAGAAACTTGTTAAGAACTTGAGTCAAAAAATTTGAAACTTCATATTCAACTATTTACTAGACAAAACACGATACTGACATTTTGACAAGCTACACGAAATATGTCGAGTCTAGTTTTGTAGCCAGTCTTTATCACACTCAGACATACATAACTTATAAATAAAAAGTTGTACGAAAAGTTCAAAGTTTTTAATTAACAAAAACCTTTTTTTCCGATTCTGAAACCCGGAATTAATTACCAAACAAAATTACACACAAATTAGATTAAATAAATCGAAAGAGGAATTCAAATCCTTCCTGGTCGTGTTACTAACCCTATTCACACACAAACAACCTCTAGACATGTATGCATTCCCATTTGAATACTAGTTCGAAAACAATATAGCAGGTAAGGTGGCAGGTAAAGGAAACTATGGGCATGAATAACGAGGATGAGTTTATCAAGCAATCAACTAACCAGCCAACCAACCAACCAACAATAATGTCTACAATGAAAGGTGCAGAGCTCCTCTTAATATCGATCCAGACATAGGCACATAGAAACAAATAATGAAAACGATAAAATGTTGATAGAATGTGTTCATGAATGTTCGCAATTGCAGTCGCATAGTGGCACTGGGAATGGCATCAACATCAACCATCAACAAGAAGAGTCATCAAATTACCGTTTCTACGATTTCAACCTTCTATTGTTCCGTGATGTAACTTCCCTAGTCCTGGTTCCTGGACTAGCACAACTTACCGAAGCAGGACGAAACTAAATTGAAAATAATCACCATCATCATCATCGTCATCTTCCTCATCTACAAAGAGCCACCTCTCCCTTAGTTCCTTTTCATAATTCATAAGTACCAACACTTACAACCCTGGTTTAAATAAACTATACCGACTGCAGTGCATCAGGAGCGGAATTGGGATATATGTTTTTGGATTGTCCTGTAGAAGGAATAACTTTTTCAGATACATACATATGTGTCAAACGTTTCTCCCAAATTTAAATTCTTGAAAAAGAAGGAAGAAAGTAAAAACAAGTATAATTAAGTTTGAAAAACAACAGACAGTGGTAAACCGAGTTAACTGGCCAAGCCGCTAGTAGAGCCCCTTAAGAACGTCGGGCCTTAAGTTACATTTTTCTTTATACAAACTTCACCATGTGCCACTTAGGGTTATGATGCATATGCTTGTGCATTGTGCAATACCAGGCCAGGCCAAGCTTTTGCTTGAACGTCAAATGCGAAGCAGTTGTTGCGTTGCAACACAAGTAGCATCGCATCAGCAACGAAAAAACCAAAGAGGAAAAGGGAGCAGGTACACTACCATAAACCTCATACCTTTCCCTTTTCTTTTCATTTCCATCCCTCACTTCTGGTCGTACTCGTATCGTATAGTTCCTTTTCTTCCGTTCTTTCTACATGGCATATGTATATATATTTTTGATAGATAGATAGAAGAATCATGAAGGAGTAAAAATAAATCGAGTTAGGGAATCCAAGCTACAGCAGCACCGGCAACAAATACCAGCAACAAAAGCAACAGCAGCAGCATCAGCCAGACGGTAATATATTATGTCCACATGGATAGAGTGCAAGGACCGGCCCGGCACCATCCCGGCATGACGACGACAAAGTATACCAATACAATACGTATACGATACGAAGCCGACGACGACGATGATGACGATGATGATGACGAGGAGAATGCGGTTCAACAAATACGTATGTAGGTAGCTATGCTCTCTTCTCCTGAGTTTGTTGAGTTCGGGGAAACGGGAGACTCAACAATATATACTCATATGCAATGCATAAGAATATCGGAAAAAGGAATAACAATAATGATTCCAGTCAAAATATTCAACAAAAACGACTGAAGCCGAAAGCAAAACAAACAATGACTAAAAACAGTTAGCGACACAAATTTAAATTCACTCACGTAACGTTGTACCTTGATTTTGTTTCAAAAATAAACAAAAACATTACAATTTAACGGTTTCTAAAATGTCTCAATAATTTATGAGAACTCATTTATTAAAATCCGTGTATTTGAATATATTGTCAAGGGTTTTCCAAGAAGAAGTTGCATTTCAATAGCCCTCTGTTTTGCCAACTTTCATCTTTTGACATTTGATAAATGAGCCATTACTAAAATAGAACGTTTTCGATTGTCAATTACTTTTCTCTTTGAAATGAAAAGAACATCCGTTAAGTTATTTTACCCTATAGTCATCTATGCCTTACAAAACGTTCTGAACTTACTCATAACTATTATTATTTTACAAGTCCGATACTTAGTCATTGAAATTTCTACAATCATTCTGCGGAATTTATAATTTTTCCATAATATTATTTTTTAATTCGAGAATTTTTCA
This sequence comes from Scaeva pyrastri, assembly GCA_905146935.1. NCBI lineage: Eukaryota > Metazoa > Arthropoda > Insecta > Diptera > Syrphidae > Scaeva > Scaeva pyrastri. The sequence continues at coordinate 59,364,584 of LR989928.1, forward strand.
TGAAACCCTTTAAGATATTTTCCAATGTGTCATACTCAACTCTTATTTATATGTTATTCAAGTAGGAATTTAGTTGATAAAAGTTATTAGTTTCAATATAATTTTTTAGAAATTTCTACTAGCTGAAAAATAATCAATTTTTATCAAAAACTTGTCCAAGTAATAAGTTAAAATTTCAAAAATACGTTCAAGCCAAGTCATCAACTTCATATACGTAAACGAATATGGTAAAAGAATGTTCTCCTCTAATCATATTTTTGATAGTCGTTACTTAAAAGAACTAATAATAATTTTTTCCCTGATAACAAACTATTTGTACTTGTCATAATATAATTTATAATGAATTTTCAGGTCGTTTTTAGGGATTCGTAAAATTAATTCAAATTCTACTAACAATTGAATTTATTCGAAAAATGTGGGTTCCGAAACTCTGCCTCTTTAACAGACTGACTCACTGATGTGATTTTATTCAATTTTACAATTTTTTAGATTTTAATGAAGTTATCGATAACAGCAAGTTCGTGCAATCGAGTTGGGCATTTTAATAATTTAAACAAATTGATAATGGACAGCTGGGGGAAAAAAACAAGCAAACTCATTATTTTGAAATTTATATTCATAAAACATTTAATTGTTTAAAATTCCAAAAGTCTCGGGGAACAATAGTCATATTTAAAGATACCAAATATTATTTCTGATATTTTTTTTTAATAAGCTACATTTGTTCAAATGTAAAAAGCATGACTTTCTCACTTTACCGATAAGTGAATTGACATTTATTAAAATTTGCTAACATTTCGTCTAACTCTTTCGGAAATTTATTGTTTTTATTTTTAAAAATGTAATCATAAAAACATATCGTACTTACTATCAACAATGTACTTGTTAGTTAATTTTAATAATTTTTCTTGTGACTTACCTGAAAGAAAAAGAAAAGGAAAATTATTTTAAATATATTTAAAATTCTTATATGTACATATTTAATTTTAGATAAGTTTCAAGTTTTTTGTTTTACTGTATTTCAATCAATTCGTAATTAAGATAGTTATTTATTCTTGGTACTTGAATTTTGTAATTACCGGTACAATTTCTTTGTACTTTTACATTATGATACATAATTTGAGGGTAATTATTAGTGAGACGTTTATTGAAATAAAAATCAAGAAGGTTAAAAAAAATCATTAAGCTAAATGCAAACTTTTTTATCTAAAAATTTATTGTAAGATCATTGTCTGACAATTAGTTGTAATAATCTGAAAATCGTGTTAACGCTACCTTTCAATCGTGTAATCTTATAACAAGCTGTCAGAAAATAGGTACATATATCTGACAGTAGATTGTAAGACGAAAATTTGTGAGACATCAAACAACTGAGTACAAAAAATTGCATATTTAGAACTACCAATTGTATTCGTTGTCTGACGTTGTCACATGTACTTTTCTTAACATCTTACATTTTTTGTATGGTCTGGCAATTGCAGGAAATTTAAGCTGGAAATTAATTTAATTAAACAATTACCGTTTGACAGTTTATAGTTAATACATTATATCCTCATTTTTGAAAATAAAATAAAATTAAACACCATTATTTAAAATGTCGCTCGCTGTACTCAAGCTTCATTAAACTCTCTCAAAAACTAATACACCTATACCTATAGCGCCAAGCCGAGCCCTCTCTCTATCGTTCTCAAACCTGGCGGCTGGTGGCTGTCGGCTGATGGCTAGCTGAGTGAGGCTGGTGTGATGTGATATAATGGTGATGATGCTTCCTCCTTCGTTGTACTGTTGCCTGCTGCACACACTTTCATTGCATCTGACAGAATTTGTCTGAATGGATTAAGGGATATAGCAAAAAGGGTTCTTTGGCCAGACGAGGACGAAATACCAAAATGCAGAAGCATAAGCATACGTCCTTTTGTGTAGGCAGGCAATTATTCAGGACACATTAAAATGGCTCTGTGTGTGTGTGTGTGTGAGAGTTTGATTGTGTGTTGAATGTGACGTGTGTTTGCCACCATCACATAGAGTTGCATTTAATTTTTGCAATGAATGGGTTGCTTGGTTCCTTTATTTTGGTATTTTCCCTTTTTTGTTGTTGTTGTTGTGTGTAAACTTTTATGTTTGCTTATTTGTGGCAGGCGCAAGGGTAATTTAAGAAGCATGTGTGCGATTTTTTTTCAACTTAACGATTGAAGGACGAACGACCTTAACAGATGAGCTGAGCATTAGTGTTATATTTTTTTCTTTTTGTCGACTTTTCAATTCTTCTCGGTTTTTCTTTTAGGTTGGGTTAAGCCTTTTTTATTATTTATTTAATATAAAACGCCCAAAGCATGGATTAACGTATACTATACACGAAAGTATCTATATATCTGACTAAAAAGATAAATGTTTCCTCTTAAAGCAGTTAATAATAGGGATGACAATTTATTTATGGGGATTTAGAAAGAGAAAGAAAAGAATTTACCATCTGGGTGAAAAAAATTACGAAATACTTACATTTAAACAACCTCAGGGTTGCCTACTTATGTACATTTTTAACAAATAAAATTAGGCGGACACTACATTATCTACCAAGAATAAATTGAAATGCCACATTTGCAAATCAAATGACACATGATTAACACTATTTCATAAGCTTTTTTTTAGTATGCATGGCAACTCTTATTTAGTGCAATTTGTCAACACTATTTGTACATAGGTAGGTATATGGATTATTTTGACAACAGCAGATTCATCTGTATCTGCATTGATAGCCTTCAGGACCGGAAAATACAAGACAAAATGCAACCGTATCATAATTTATTAATTCTTAATGACATCTGTCAAAATTCGCTGCCATCGTTCAGCTTATATCTGAGCCACTTTTCATCCACCATTAATTTAAGTCTCATTCTCTTAGGGATTATACCTACCTACGAATATAATTAAAAATATTTTGTTTTCTTTTTGGTTTCTCTAATTAGAAATTGGCTTTATGAATTTTGCGAACAAAGCGTTTATACATCATCCCTGACAAAATCCTGACTACGTACAAGAACTGAATGTAGAATGAGAGAGCAACAGAGGAAGTGCAATATGAATGCAAGTGTGTATAATTTTCATGGGAGGTCCCCTTTTAGTCTGATGATGTTCAGATCCAGGACATTCGTTTAAAGCACATTCAAATGGCAAGCATGCATGCTTACGGCTTCTACCATCATCAGCATCAACTTCATCAGGAGTCCAAGAGAGGATGTGTGAGGTGAGGAGGATGAGGATTTCAATGGTTTGACCATGGTATTGAAAATCATTAGAGCGGAAAGGGATTTTCAAAGCAACCAACTCTCTACATCACAACTCTCCCAGACTCCCTGCCTCTATCAACCTACAAATATACACATTTCAATATTTTGGTTCGATTTAGTTTTTGTTTTCTGTTTTCTACTTTATTTTTGGTATTGTTTTTGGAAATCGAATAAGTTGTTCTTGTTGGCTTTGTTGTTCGGTTTCGAACCACCTGTCTGTTATATGCTTCTTCCCTTTTGTTTTTTTTTTTTTTTCTTTTTTTTGTGGTTAGCAGCAATCGACCCAGGATTCAAAAGTTAAAGGCAAATATGAAATCCTGGAAAGAGGAACAGTTTGATGGATTTCAGTTTTTTTTGCTGTGGGTTTTAGTTTGAAAGCCCTTTAGCGAGAGTGAAATAAAACGAGAAACGTTCGACATTGGTAGAGTGCAATTTGAAACACACTACAAAAAAAAAAGGAGATACAAAAGAACCTGAGATTTTGCACGTTCAAGGTTGTGTGAGAGTTTTGTTTACTCTCTGATTTTGTTTTGCTACCGGCCGGCGGCGGCGGCGGCAGCGCGATGTCATGTAGATATAATGCAGGAGCTATATGGTAACCTTGAGGTATATCATTTGAAAATGATACAAGAAAGACAGGTAATGTGACACTGACAATGAATGACAGTTAATCGGCAGTATTTAATGAGAATATTATTATTTTGGTAACTACCTTTTCAATGATGTTTACAAGAGTCTTAAATTCTGGTGAAATAGAGGAAGAGCTAACGTTTTCTCTGATATCAATTACCATAATACTTATATTTGACAATGTTAGAAACAAGGTTACGTTGGTTTTCTCCATTATGATACATAATCACACAAAAAAGCAATGCCAAAAAACAAATTTGAATTTCAAAAAAAATCCCAGACTTTCCATGTAAGGAACTTAACAGGTGAAAAATCATGCAATGCCACCATACGAGGTCTGTTTAGAAAATAAGGTAACTTTTCAGAACTCACTGTCAAAAAAATTGATTATAGATCATGCATACATTAACTTTCGAATGGCAAAAACGCCATTTAAAAAAAAAACTTCACAAACCTTTTAAGTCATCAATCTAAAGGTCTATGAATTTTCGCCACGGTACTTCGCTTATTTTTCTTAGGTAATTAAGTACCTTCCTAAATTTTAAATACCGGTATAGTTACATTTTTACATTTATTCTTTTGTCTAACCCTTGACCTTTACAAAATGCTATAAAATAAATCTTCAATTCTGCACCATTTGATAGGTTGAAAGGTACCATTAATATTTCACATCCTAGATTAAATGTGACAGATCTATCATAAATTAATTTCAGGTTCCGGTCGACTGGCAGTTTGACAAATGGTTATAGAAAAACCACCAATATCTACCTACACCCTATTCCTTCAGCTATTACCATCTACCCTTTGCTCTTTTTTTTTAATTTCCATTCCATATAACCGTACCTACTATTATCCCTGTCTACCTTTTCCTTCCCCCATTGTGTACCCTAATATTTCTATATGCACTCAGTCAAACCCATTACAACAGCCCTAACGGTTTTTCTATCGGAAAAATAGAATTGCCAAATAAATTTTGACAGCGACAGAAAAAAAAATAACATTGTTTCTTCATATTCATCCGTTGTGTTGGTTGGGTCGTACGTTTTACCATCCCCCTACCACCCAGTTTCGTAAACCGTACTTCCCTAGCAGTTCTTCATCATTTTTATTTGTTTTGTGTTTTTTTCCGTTTTTTTTTTATTCATCAGGCTTTTGTTATTTTCATTTTTATTTCATTTCCCTGTTTTTTGTTTCCCACAAGCACAAGTCACGTACACCGTTTTTTGTTTCCCCTCTCTCGTTGGCATTGCCATACCATTTTGGTTCGTGTACTTTATTTCATTTCGAATTTCGATTACAGCATTACACACATAAAGTAGATTCTATTTGTAAAGTTACGAGATAAGTTACACAATTCGTAACGTATCGTATTTATCAAGTTCTCTGCCTGCCGTAGCATTTATCTTCTGGGTACCTAGGTTTTTTACAGTTTTAAGAGTAAGAGATACCTATAGTCATAGTACTCATACAGTCATACACATACTCATAGTAGCTATTTTTCATTTTTCAAATACGTACATATTGTTGTTTTATCATTTATGTTCTTGTTCTCTATTTTAACAAAACTCTTTTTGTCGATGTTTCCCTTTTCAACGTGTGTGTGGTGTGTACTGTGTATGTGTCGTATAGTTTCTCTTTCGAGATTTTAATTCTCTTAGTTACGATATTAGAACAGATGTGAAAAATTTATAAACCAGTGTTGCCAGAGCCGATGAAATGGAAAAATAAATATTTACATTGTCTTTTCGATTTTTGGAACACAAGAACACATTCAATATTCAATTAAAACGACAGTTAAACATTTCAGCAAAAAATGTACCAGGTAAGGCCTGGGAGCCCACTTCTGCAAGAGGTGCAAATCCCGAGGAAAAATTTACAAGCAAATATGTACATAATAGATTCTTAAGTACATTTTTGAATACTTGAGATGAAACTAATTAAACTGTTCACGAGAAAGAACACAAGATAGACCGGGACGAGACTTATATTTTGTGGCTTGTCGGACCTCGCCTTTAGAAAAGTCCTAGTGCAAAAGTAGTTTTAAGTCGCCAGTTGGAGCTAACATTGGTTTTCATCATTGAAACTTATCATTGAAATTTTTTTGACAAGAGGGTTATCATTGAGAAGTATCTGTCATTAAAAATATCTGTCATTAGAAATGAGGTTAAAGTTGATCATTGTACTGTCGTTTTTAATTGGCAACCCGGAATTGGAATTAGAAGCAAAGTCCCAATTGAACAATTTTTCTGAATTCTGAAAATTTTTAAGTTTGCTGTGACTGTATTAGTAGTTTTGCAATCTTGGCTCATTGGAAAACTCCTGCAAGAGAAAATTAACTGCATCACTTGCATCGTCATCACTTGATGAATAAAATAAAGAAGACGACTCCAACAATGTTTCTAACAAGTAAGGAACAATTGTTAAGATATTTTCAATATTATTTTCCATTTTTAATACGCTTATATTTTTAAATTTAATTTTCATTTCAAGCATTCACAGTTCGCACAATGTTAATTCAAAAAATATGACATTTATCAAGTGTGACATTTAAAATCTTCTTTTTCAGAACTGTCACTTTTGGCCAATAGAACGCTTTCAGAATGCTTTTTTCTGCTTCCAGATTGCCAATTGAAAACGACATAAGACGAAAACAAGCATGTAGGAACACTAAGAAAATAGAACACCTCCAGTCGAACGATTTTGTTCCGAATTACAAAAATCAGCAGTTAAAATCTACTAGCCAGAACTTTGGCTAAAGTATTTTAGCTTCAGTTTAATACTGAACATCATAATAAATTCTATTTTATTAATCTCAAAACAAAATTTTAAATGATGAACAACACCAACGATAGCTATACAACTGGTCCTTAACCCTTCAATTGTCTATAGATAAATCAATTATGTCGTTTTCAATTGGCAATCTAGAATCAGAAAAAAGCATTCTCAAAGCGTTCAATTGGGCAAAAGTGACAGTTCTAATTCTGAAAAAGAAGAGATTTCTCTTCTGGATTTGAAGTCAGAAGCAAAAACAGAATCACTCACACATTCAAAGATTTTACATGTCACACTTGACAAATGTCATATTTTTGAATTAACAAATTCTGCGAACTGTGAAGTGATTGCTTGAAATTAAAATTAAACTATAAAAAATGGATAATAATATTGACAATATCTTAGCAATTGTTCCTAATTTGTTAGAAACATTGTTGGAGTCGTCTTCCTCATCTTCTTCATCAAGTGATGACGATGCAAGTGATGCAGTTAATTTTCTATTGCAGGAGTTTTCCAAAAAGCCAAGATTGCAAAACTACCAATACAGTCACACCAAACTTCAAATTTTTCAGAATTCACAAAAAGTGTTCAATTGGGATTCTGATTCTACTTCTCATTCCGGATTGCCAATTGAAAACGACATTAGTCTAGATAAGTACATCTTATCCGTCAAAAAATGTGCACTACATTCATTTCGAGACAAAATGATGTGACCCAGATACGAAGGTGGTCTCAAGAGTTTCCGACCTCAACGAACGTGAAGATGGTCACACATGGAGTTGCATGGATCCTTCTGTAAATGATTTTATAGGACAATCTTTTTGACATTTACAAATCCGTTGGCACCTGGAAAGTGTTCCTTCTATTATTTTAAGACTAGACTAAGCTGGAAAGATCACTTTGTAAGTCAGACGTCAAATGATGTTCATAATTGCAAATTGTTGTTCTTCGTCTAATGTCACTTCAGATTGCAACATCGAATCCCCGACTATGAGAAAACATAGAAATACAGTTAGATTGAAGGTTAGAACATAGAAGTTGATTGAAAGAAAACAAATTCAACAAAAAAGAGGACATGGTGTGCTCTGACAAAGCAAAAAACCGATCAAAAGCACAAAATTAACTAAAGGCACAAGGTTGTGGCATGAGGAGGGGTTTGGTTAATTTTTTTGTACTAAAAAAAAGCCCTGCTCATTGCCCGAAACATGATTAAGAACAACAATTTTTCTTGCATTAGGTAGGAACCTACCCACCTTACCCCCTCCCTTTCCTTCCATGTGTATCGGGTTTTCTATTTTTCTATTTTCTTCATTTCTATGTAAACATGTTGTACAACATAATTTGGTTTCAATGTCCGATTTCAAACTGAAAGCAACCATAGGGTAATAATTCTAGGGTTGGAGGAGCCCGGAGCCGCACAAATGCCTTCGTGCCTGCCTGCCTGACAGCCAGACCAGCTAGCTACAAAGCTATGTAGATTGCTTGTTATTTGAAAAACATGTTAAGATGCCTTTTATTTTTACTTGGTCTCTTCTTTTTTTCTTTTCTTTTGTGTACTTCGAATATGCCTAGCCCAGAAAATCGTTCAATGGGGAGGGTGGTGTTGAAGATTAAAAGTTGAAATCAGCATAAACATAGGCTCTGCGAAAAAATAGAAAATCCTCTGGGTAAACAAGAAAAAAAACAGTTCCTCAAGAGGAAGAAATGAACCTTAACAGAAAAGAAAAAAAACAAGGCAAGGCATCAAGAGGGATAAATGGATATGGATAGGATATTGTGTGTGCTGAAATTATTGGTATTCAAGGACAAGATTGGTTTTAATGGGATTTTGTTCTCCTTTTTTTTTAGAGAGAGAGAGAGAGAAATACACATGATGGTGTACTTGGTTTATTGTTGCAATAAAGAACGCATGATTAATTTTAACGAGATGACATTAGAATTTATTCATGTGAGAATTTCAGGCTTTGATGTTTGGAAATTCTTCTTTTTTTTTAGTCAAGGGTGTAAGCCATTTCAAGTTCATTCAAGAGATGAAATTTCGTTTGGTCCATATCCCATTTGAAACGGGTCATTCAAGAATGTAGATTAATTTAGGGAATAATTCAATAGAGATGTTTAGGTTTTGGGTATTCTCATCGTTTGTTCTTTTTGTTATAAGGGAACTGGATAAATAATAATTTATCTCAAATGTTCTTCATATTGTTGTAATTTTTCAAAAACAAGTTGAACATTGAGTATTTTGTTCTGTAAATTCACACGAATTCTTTAACATTGTTATTATTCCATAGAATGTTCATCATTTTTAGGATATGATACAATTGTACCATGGGTTGGACTTAGTGTTAGAATAACTTCAGATATTGTATCATGTCATGACATAATGCAATACAAATTGACATCAGTGTTTGTTTCACCTGAATTTACTTCAAGGGAACTAATTGAAACTAATAATTGAAACATGGTGTACTTTAACAACAGAATTCCAATAATAGATATTTATAAACTTACGTTAGTTATCAGATGTAAGCATTCTACTTATATCCTACCTTGATCATGTCTACCAACCGAACAACGAAAACGATCCAGATCACTACCATAGTTGAGGCATTGTCTTGTGACAGCAAAAAAATGGGAATCAGTATTGTCTGTTACAATTTACGGAAACGATTTATTCCTCGAGCTGGCGAAAAACTATTGAATTGAACTGGAATGGTCATATCAACAAAAATTACAAGTAAATACAAAATATGCATCGAAAACATTTTTATAATTTTATTTTGTACCGGTTAAAAAAACAATTAATGGTATTTACTTTTTGTAAATGATAAATGTTAGTCATAACTAGGTCTGAGATGGTCCATTACGAAGGTCCAATTTTTGCCAACTTCGGATCTGCCCATAACCCACAACATACCGTTGTTTTTAATGGATGTAATGGTACTCTTCGAGTTGCTCATGGGCTCAAAAAGAGCAATTTCGTTTATTAGCACACCCATTGAGTCAGAAATGGGCTTCATCTCTGAACAAAATTTCACTATAAAACACCAGATTTTCATTCGAATTTATCCAGAGCCCAGTCACTGAACAAACGAAGCAAATATAAGTCGCCTGTCGTCAGGATCATAGAGGTTGGAAGCGACCCTGTGATACAACTATAAACTTGACAACAAATTCATAGTCATGGATTCCACTATAAATGAAATGTTGTACTATTTGTAAAGGTCACGGGTAATAAACATAAATCTATTTTTCATTAATTAACTGATTTCCTGTCGACTTAATGTGTAAGTATCAATCACTAAGCTAAATTGCCTCCATTAATAACATCTCATGAATTTTTATCTAAATTTTATTCACAGAAATTAACAAAATTCCAATCGATTACAACATCTCTACACGATTGCTATTCTAAAATTCGTCATCATCTTTCCTATTGTCCACATTTATATGTATCTACGAGTATGTACTTCAAAACTTACAGCATCCTATTCTCAAATCATGCAATACTCAGAACAACAAAAAAAAAAAAACAAAAACCATTAAACATTCTTCTTTGTCTACTCTGAAAAAATTATTTATAGTTTTGACATTAGTTGGTGTATGTACTTCAAAACTTACAGCATCCTATTCTCAAATCATGCAATACTCAGAACAACAAAAAAAAAAAACAAAAACCATTAAACATTCTTCTTTGTCTACTCTGAAAAAATTATTTATAGTTTTGACATTAGTTGGTGAAGGCAAGCAAGTCAACGCGCACCAATTATTTGCAACACAACTTCAATCATTTGGGCGAATAGAACAGAATAGAAAATAGCAAAGGTATTGCAGTGAGACAGTCAAATAGTGAGATGGTGAGATAGTGCTAGAGTGCATAGCAAACGGCAACCAAGAAAACAATCATCACAATCGAGTACCCCGAGTGTGTAACGGCAAGCGCAGTACACACCACAGTGCGTACGTGATTTCTAGTTTCACTGTAATGGTCGAAGAAAAGTCTGTAGAAGTTTGTCTTTACTTTACAGCTAAGAGTAGTCGTAGATAGAAATCAAATCAAAGGAAATCAAAACAAGAATGACACTAAAATAAGAAAGAGAATAAAAGACCAAGTGTTCTAATTGTGAATTACATCAAATTCTTGACAGTCACTGGACGGATATTGACTAATTACACCTGCGTGACGGGACCACTAAAGATAGAAGCTGGCTTTTCAAAAGAACTTCCTGTTGTAGGTAGGTAAGGTACATACATATATACACTGTGGTGGTGCCATCTATGCATGAAGAAAAAGAAATGTTGCACATGTTGCGGTGTTGCGGATAGTTGGGTTGGCAGCAGCAAGTATTTTTTCTTTGGGTTTCTTGGCTCCCAATTCTCAAACGCAGCACCAAGTTCTGTCTACCTGCCTGAACAAGATGGGAAATTTGTGTAAAATTCAGGGAATCCAAAATGGACAACACCCCCTTCATTCTCCTCGTTGTCATTCGCTCTTTCTCGCTCTTTCTCTCTCACAATTTCTCTGTCTAAACTCTCCTTGGGAGTTTTTTTTTTTTTCTTAATTTCAACAACACATAAACTTGTACGGCGCAAGCAAACAAAGTTCAATGCCCCCATTCGTCGTCGTCGTAGTCGTCGTCATCATCATCATCGTCATCGGGATGGTGAATTCAACTCCGCGAGACAAGACTAGAGAAGACATGACTTTTATATAATGGGGATGGGTATGGGCATGGGGAGCCCAGAGTACCTATCTATACCTAGTGTGCCTTGCCTGAACAAATGGAACTTTGCTGGAGCAGCAAAGGTAATGTGCATACGGAAGATGAGAATCATCGTACCAAAGAGAGCGAGCAATAACAACAAACTAAAACTAAAACTAGCTCTATAAAGGTAGGTAGGTACACAACATCTACATCAGTTTAAAGTAAACACACTAATGTAAACGCACACACACACATTCTTGGCAGAGATTCCAATGATTTATTTGATTTTGATTTCAAACAAAGCAGCCGGATTTGCTAACGTCAAAAGGGCCTGAACTTAATATGATTAAGTTAATGAGATTAATTTTTGATAAAACTTAAAAATTTTGATAACTGTTTTGTTGACGAATCTACAAAACTGAAACATACATACTCGTATATTTAAAAAATTACAATTAATCCACGGACATTGAACAATTCTAACATGTCTCATTTTTTTTATAAGTATGTAAAATAGGATAGAAATTTGACAGTGGTCAACTTGCCACTTACAAATTGTCATCCGTCAATTAGTCTATTTTTTTAGTTTGGGCTTGAAATGTTTTTCAACTGTCGCATATTTTTGGCAAGTCTTCAAAATGTGAAAGAAATTTGAAAATAGTTAACTTGTCACACTAGTCATCTGTCAGACTTGTTACTTCTTATGAAACAAGGGTCTGATGTAATGACAAATCCCAATTAAGAAAAATAAAGCTTTATTTATGCAAATATGTACATACTTAGCTTACGAAAATAGAATGTTTCATTTTTTGTTTTATCTTTTTTATCAAATAAATAGAATGGATACATAGTGACGGGATTCTATGAACGTTCACAATCTAGTCTGGATTATGAGAACCAAAACACGAAAGTAGCAATCGTTTGGCTTACAACAATGAGAACCGACGTAATCTACCCCAGATTTTTCACATTCAGTTAGAAACTATAAAAAAAAATAAAAGTTGCAGGTAGGAAAATTAATTTCTGTTCTTTTAACGTCCACCGTCACGTCATATCACTGCCGCCGCTAACTAACTCTATTTGCAATTTGTGTTGATTTTATCGTATTTCATGGAACTACTGTTGCAATTAAAAGCCCACTTGACCTAGTTCCAATCATTGCAGATATACACGCACAAGTATAAGGGTAAATATTTATGAAAAGCAGAAAAAAATATCAAAAATAAGTAAAAAGCTGATAAGATACTTTTCATACATCAAAAGTGGATACTGTAGAAACCTTGAGTCAAAAGGACTTTGGCGTGGTAGAAGATGCTAAAGTTGGTCTTAAAAATACCTGATAAAACGAGGAATTCATACTATACTGATATCATCGACGAACGACGCTACTGTATATATGTAGGTATAAAAGATTTAACAAAAATGAACAATACCGACTCGACTGTAGAAATGTAAAGTCTCATTCATTCAAAGATTGTCGTTATATTTTGTATGTTGTTTTGTCGTTTTGTCTTACATTAATAGAAGGACTTTTATGGAACGAATTTTGGTTTTGCTATTTTCATGGCTTTCTGCTTTAAATTGTACCTAATGTACCTTAAATGAGTATCTTTATCTATGAATTTTGTATTCATGTTTGTTTGTTTTTTTTTTTTTTGAAAGCAAAAAAAAGGAAAAACAGCTGCACACGATGGTGCTGCTTCAGCTTGCGAAGATCATTTGAAAATACTTTGGCATTTAAATTGAATACAAAAGACATACCTTTGCAAAGACCGACGACGATGAACGCGACGAAGACGACAACGATGGAAGCTTCATCCGCTAAAGATACAAGAATAAAATACCTAAAAACAATATACCTAATGTTATTGTTGCTAAGCAGGTTTTGAAGAATCATTAATTCGACTTACATTATTCACAAGACACTTTTGTCGCCAATATGTGGCGAGAAGTGTAGAAGGTTTATCTAATTGTGGCTTTTTTTATATGTACATATGTATGCCTACGTAAGTTTATTTTCGTATGTTTTGATAGATAAAGACACGTGAGTGGTGTACAATGACGAATTTCCATTTGTAATGGAAATTATTTACGAATTTGTTTTTATCGCTGGAAATTGAATTTGTAAGTCAGATTTAGATTGCTTTGATAAAGCCGATAAAATTTATAATGAAATGCTAAAAATATTGACATACATAAATATAATTTCTCAGTAAATAAATTAAATAAAATGAAACACCTGATTGTTAATTCAAAGAAAACAAAGATGACAATTTTGATTTTAATTAAACCTAAAAACATGAGCATGAATGAAAGGAAAGTGATGATGAATGAAAAAGTGATTCGAGTTCTTGAGAATAAAGGGAACTTAGAATCTTTTTGCTTAATTCCAAAATCTGTGTATTTTGCTAATATTCTGGAAAACATCCCTTTAGCGTGATACCCTCTATTTTTTAAACTATACTTTTCGATCAATTATATATGACAATTCCGAACACAGAAGTGACACAACATTATTGTTAACGATTAAATATCATTCAACGAAAAGTGATTATAACTGATTATTATCAATTCAGTCTTTTTGTACTCAAAATGTGCTTGTACTAAAGGTAAATTTAGCCAATTCATGATAATGATAGTGAATGTACTTTAATCAGAGTACGTATTATTGTTTGTTTACTTTTTTTTGGGCTGTTGGGTTATCAAGTCATATAAGTTCCACAAATCGTTTGCTTTATCAGTGTTTTGATTCTTCTTTCTTTGAAAACTAAGCCAGACAACTTGCTGACAAACGTTTCCTCAAAAACAAAACAAAAATCTATGTACATTGTCGTTAAGTAATTTGAGTTTGAATAGATTAATTGATAAATAATATTGAAGCATACAAAAAATACAGATATTCCTATCAGCCTCCCATAGTCTTGATTATATTTAACACTTTAAAAAGATTAGTGTACTGTTATTTCTGATTTGAAGACATTTTCTTGTAACCAAATACTGATGACTTGACTTGCTTCATTTCTGTAAAGGGTGTAATAGCTCGTATTTTTAAGGACCGATATTTGATGAAGAGTTAAATTATTTTCCTTGTGCAATATGTCTTGATTTCCTCTTCTCCAAACTAATACTTATAGGAGTACATACAGGTACAGATTTAAAGTCTGTATCTTAGCTATTTCCGCATGACATTAACATCTTCCTGGATAAAATTTGCATACTAGTGCTCTGGACGATCCCTTTAAGTTGATCAAGACCCATCAGTGTATTGATGGTCTTGAAAAGCGTAAATCGCCGTTTGCCTGCCACATTCTTTGAGCTTGACTTCATTCACTTATGGGTTTTACTGACAAAAAATTGTGCTTTGTGTGAAATTTCGGTCCTTTTTTTTGAAGAGGAAAAATGAAAGGTCATTTCCAAACACTACTTATTTAAATGTAGCAGCATGGCTTAAGAGAAAAATGTGATGTTAAGTTTTCCGCTTGAGACTCGTTTTAACACTTCGAGTTAAAGTCGATTTTACAAATAATAGGTATTGGTGGCATTGGACGTAGTGCTCGAATGCCAACCTAGAGGTTATGAAGTCAAGCCCAACTCTAGGCAGCTTTATTTTCTCCAGTTTCTATACTGTACTCCACTTATAATAATCCACTGCGCTGAAACCTTCTTTCTTATTACTCCTCTTTATTTCTTATGTGGTCGTTAAGATCATTTAAGGGTAAATATAGTAACCCCTTAAGTTGCAGCAAATTATAGAAAAATAAATAGAATCAGTGTCAAGTGCGATAGGCAAACAAATCATTTTGTTTTCTTTTCTTGATTACTTTAAGTAAGGTTGACCCGGTACCTGATGGAATAAGGAAAAGTTCAAATTTTTCTTTGAAAAAATATTTCAAAATGACTCTAAAAATACCTTTGTTGCGTTTGTTATCGTTACACTCATAATCAAAAATCTTTATCAAATGTGTATTTGTAAGAGCTAAATCTTAATGTTGAAGCTTCATACTTACATACATGCCTTAAGCATTAATTCAATAAAA
This sequence comes from Scaeva pyrastri, assembly GCA_905146935.1. Taxonomy (NCBI): domain Eukaryota; kingdom Metazoa; phylum Arthropoda; class Insecta; order Diptera; family Syrphidae; genus Scaeva; species Scaeva pyrastri. The sequence continues at coordinate 59,380,013 of LR989928.1, forward strand.
TAGAACTTACCTGAAAGAAAAAAGAAAATATTTTATTAGTACAAATGGTTTATTTAATTTAGCATATTTTGATTTTAGATTGATAAATAATATACCCAATTAAATATTGTTTTCACGGTCTTTTAATTAAAGGGAAACCATATCAAACATTCAATTTAAACATTAGCTAGCTTGCATGTTGAACTCACTGTTGGTAATATTTTGTGCAGAACAAACACTTTTAGAAGATGTAAACTAAACTTCAATAAAATTCCTCAATTACTATTAGAGTGACCATTCAGTTTACAATATGGTCCTTGGATTTATAATCTCAAGAAACATTTTTTTTCTCAAATTGATAAAAAAATTGCAAGATTTTTCTCTTTTGCGCTCTTCTTTTGTATGTTATGTATCAAATTCGTTAGTATTATCTTGACAAAAATGCACAAAACTTTCAAAAATGTTTGAAATTCGTTTTAAAATCTAATTCATATCGATTTTAAGTGAATTCGGAGTGAATTTTCGACATTTTCACTATTATAGAAATGTCAAAATTGACATTTGATTCTCGTAGCAGCCTACTTATCGGATTATGTTATCCTTGTGAATAAGTCTTTGAAAAACACCAATATTTCCAATATTTTTTTTCCTCTCCAATTTAAAGAATGGTAACCTTAATTACTAAAGTCAATTATACTTGTCAGAAATGGCGGGCGCCTCTTCGTGTTTGAATGCGAGGTTATCGACCAAATACCTACATACTTTACTCCTTGTGACACACACTTACGTTACAATGTATGTACATTTTTTTTACCCAGTTCATTTGCATGTCACAATCACAATAAGATTCATTTTCACAGCGCCTACCCGTCGTTGATGTTGTTATTTTATTTTTGATGTGTATCCATTTGACTATATATTGGACTTCTTTTTTTTTTATTATTATTTGTAAGTCTGGAGTCTTGACATTTTCTGTCTGGATCCCCCAAATCCTACCTCTTCTTCTTCCAATTTATGTAGATACATTACAATCAATCAAAAAGACAGCAGTGCTAAGTGAATATAACAGCAAAATAGGAGACAAAAAAAGCACCACAAAGTGGCAATGTAAATTCTATATTATGTACACTCCACGTCAATTGATTGGCGGTACTCGTAAATGGATGTTCAAATTATAGTGGTCATAAATATTCGTCTACGTGAGGTGAATCAACTTAATTCCATTTTATTGAATAATTTCGTACTTTTTTCTTCATTTCTTTCAAGTCGAAAGCTTTTCACATAAGAAAATATGGTAGTGATTTCAACTCCGTTCATATTTAATCTGAAACATCCATAAAATATGGAAAGTAATCATCAAATTTAGTTAAAAAAAAAATATTTTGCTCTCTTGTGACTACAACCTTAGACAGATCAAACAGATCCATTTTATCTGTCATGATGTTTACAACAATCTTATCCGGGCTGACTTGTTACGACTTTTTAATATTCTAGGGTGGTCCTATTTCGTTAAGTATAGCAAATACCCATAGTTTTTGGATTTTTTTTTTCAAATGAACCAAAAAGACGTTATCGAGTGGATTTAATGACTGAGGCGACATCTGTCATTCAATGAAAATATGTATCTACTTTTTGAAGATCAACAATTTGAACTTTTTACTTTACTCCAATATACATACATACGAGTATAATGAAATCCAATAGCAATCTAGTAAACCAGAGTGTATCAACATAAATTCAAACAGCTACAACAAGATTTTTGAATAATTTAGAATTGAAAGCTATTCAGACGGCCAATAACAACAATAATAATAATAATAATGAACGTTCTTAGACATCGCAGACGACACAAGCCAAAAGTATATATTCTCAATGGAAGCATGAAGTATTTTTTTTTTTTTGGAACATGTCATGAATGCTGGCAAAGTGACTTGGAGTGTTTTTTAATTATTTTATTTGATTAATTATGATCCAAAAATATATGTATTCAAAAAAAAAATCTTCAGATAAGTAATTTTCTATTTTATGAATGAAAAAAGAAAATAAAACAAAAAATAAATTTCCGGTCTAAGTGACATGTAATTGACGTTGTTGAGTTTTTTTGATAGGGATCTCAACATCTGTTATGAGGATTTAAATCATTATAAAAATATTAATAGAAGCATTCTAAGGGCTGAATTACAAATAATAATCTGTTAAGAAGTTAGAAACTACAAAAAAGGGTGGTTCTAAATTGTATTTTTTGGCACAGAGTGCGTGTTAAGTTCATCGAACTTTGAGTCGTTTAATGATAGCTTCTATGTATGTTTCAAGCTTTGGAAAAGTATATATCATGACAATGGGATTCATCACCATTTTGTTGGGGAAGAGTTGATGCCCAGTTGATAGAAACTATTTCGGGTTAAGAAAGTCTTCTAAGTGACAAGTTAAACTAGTTCAAGACTTACTTACTTCCCAAAGATCTTTCTAGCCAACATGAAAGATTCAAAGAAACATATGAAGGTACAGAATTAAATTTTATCAAAGTTTCTTACTCGAACAAATAAAAAAAAAAAATACAATCACTGCAATGTTCAATTTGTTCGAAAACAATGTCTTCGAAAGAAGATGAAGAATATACTCTTCAACTTACTTCCCAAAGATCGAAGTGTATAGGTATAAACAAGAACATCTTCTCCAGATACACTGTGGTTTTAAGCAGCGCAGACAAAACACGATAAATGTATACCTACTTAAACATAAAAGTTAAAAGAAGAGAAATGTGAAAACAATAAAAAAAAACTTCTTGGGATCACACTGGTTTTGGTCAATGGCCAGGTTAACAGCCCAACCATGCGTCTATATAGTAGAAGATATACATATATTCATGCAGTCCAAATGAACCCACACAAGACAGCCAAGCTCAGATACATAGTAAGTGGATGGTAGATCATAAGACGTATTATAAGCTTAAAAAGTATCTTCTTTATCATTGCTTCATTGTTAGCCGATTTATAGTAGAAATGTTTTATTTTTTATTATTATTTAAGAAGACAGTTATTAAATACAGTGTTGCCTTTTGATGAAATTGCTTATTAGAGACCTGTTTTATTTTATATGATTTTTTTCAATAAAATGTTGAATCAGAGGAAGAGTGCTTTGTTAAGGTCATTGGCGCAAACAGTGACCCAACCCCTTTAATTTTTTAACGACATTTGAGTTATTATATATGTACATATTTCCAGACTCTGCCTCCATAGATACATACTCGTATGGTCGAACGTTAGAAGCTTTTAGTAGTACATACATATATTACAAGAAGTCAATTGAAATGTCACATTGAACTTGAATTTTTTAATTGAACCAGCAACAGATTCTGTTAAACATGAAATTTAAAACTGGGTTTTCGCAGTTGAAACAAAGCTGCCATTTTGGCGCCATCAAAAAAAAACTTTATTGTAATGTCTTGAGAACCGTAATATTGCATTAATATGCCTTGTTTAGAATTGTTCGCTTCTTAGATTTATTGGAAACATTAGCTGACCAGCGTTGCTGCCTTCAATATCACTTGAATTAGGTTTGAATTGAGGTTGAACAGCATCACATAAGACTTTTGTACACTTAAGGACTATTCACAAGGGAGTGACCAACGAAAAAAAAAACAAATGGGATTTAATCCTAAAATTTTCACAAAAACTTTACAAAAGGGTAGAAATCTAGTTTAATTTAATTTTAGTATATTAAAATTTGCTTCGTATGTAGTTGCTAAAATGAGATAAATTTGAGAGAATAAATTTGTCGTCGCGAATTCCAATATGACTATTACGAACTATCAAACACTATTCTCGTTCCCCATACCATCCACAGTGCAACGAACGAACGACTAACCTCAAAATCATTCGTTAAAGGATTTTCTTGATCTTAGTAAACGCCATTCGCAAAGTACATATGAACGAAATGTCAAAATGGACGAATGTGGGTTCATACATCGGTCGTTGGTCGCTCTCATATGAATAGTCCTTTACATTTGAACTAAATTAGGCTTAGATTGACAGTTAACTGAAATTAAATGTTTGTCTTTTTTTTAAATCACTTATCAACTGTCAAATTGATACAAATGTGAAACTCATAGGAAAAATTGACGAAGTTGGTAACCAGGATTAAAAATTAAGGGCCTTCCTTACTTTTTACGTGGAAACGTAAATTTGTATGTAAATTTTGTTTACTTTGATACAATTTCAGTTAATAGTTCACATTCTCATGGAAAATTGTTTTTATCAAGAATCAAAATCATACCTATCAACTCATTTTTCTGACAGGCCTTTCAACATTTGTGACAATCTGTTTTCTCTATGCTTAACCTGTCAACCACAACTGTCAATTGACAAACTAGATCTCGAAATGAGATTCACGGATTTAGATCTTTTCAACGATTGACAGCTCCGAATTAGCATACAGTTTTAGAAGAATTGCTATAAGTACGTAAGGTACGTTTCAAGTTAAGAGAACTGCCTCTGCTGTTAAGAGTAAGAGAGAGTTTGAAGACCTTTCAGCAGACCACTGAGACTGACTGCACTGTATTTGCGAGTGTGTTGGTGTGTGTATTAAAAACAGAGTATAGTCCTCCTTTAAAGATCGTCATTATCATGACGATCGTCACAGTCATAGTCTCCTCCATTGTGTGGTGTCTGAGCTATACACAGAGGTCTCTATAGCTTCCCAACTCGACTGTCTGTCCGTAATATTTACGTTTTGTCCGACGTCCATGATGCGACGACCGACGACGGCGATGGCCGGCTTCACGATCGCTCCGCACAGTGCACGGCACAGCAACAAAACAGATTAAAAGCTAAAATCAAAGTTATGGGAACATTTGTTTTTCTTTGTTTTTTACGTTGGTTCTTGGTTTTTTATTTATTTTTTGTATCTAATTCGCCATTTAGACGATGAAGGAGGTTGTGGTTGTGAAATGGCGCAAAAGAGCATCAACAGTATCGATAGAGTGTGACGGACACGATGAATGTGAATCCGGTTTTGCTCCATCGACCATTTAAGTATATTTTTTTTTTAGAATTTTAGTTTTGAATTTGTATTTGTATCTTTTTGTTTAAACTTTTTTGTTTGGTTTGTATCTATGTACATATCTTTGTTGCTTTGTTGAGAGCAGGTAGGAGATTCAAAAGATTATCTTTGAGTTCTTCTTATTGCAGCGACCTTCAACAAATTTTAAGACTTTTTTTTCTCACTGCTGTACGAGTAGGTACAGGTACCAATCTAGGTATGTTGCAAAATGAGAGTCGAGCGAAGACACACAAAAAAGTAGAATAAAGATGAATGTCTGCTTCTTTGAGATACGAGTTCGATTTTTTTTATACAATGTATAGATAACATTGTATATCTACTCTATACATACCAACAAACATATTTATTGCGCTACCTAAATAATTTTAATGTGGTCAGGACTCAGGAGAATCTAAGAAGTCAATGAACGTATTTATCTTCGATTAGAAATTAGTTGAGTCTTTATATTCGACTGATTTCAAGGACTTTCAGGAAACAAAAACAAAATTAAATCGAGAGACAGTGGACTGTGTCTGGAAAAAAAAATTTAAATTGGAGCACCTGCAAGAAGGACAAAATATACAAACCGGTATAAGGATCTAGACAAAGGAGAATTGGGGTTTTTAAAAGACGCGACTTGTAATTAGTGCTGTCTCACAGGAAATTATAGCAACTTTCTACCTACGTAATAGGAATTGCAAAATATTGAAGAATTATTAATTAAGCTTAATATCTTCTATCTACGCTCTTTTCTGCAATTGGAAGGGGAATACGTGACCGGAAACCATTAATTTGATTTTTCGAACCTTAGGCGTTTTATTTTTAAGCTCCGAGTAGAAAATTGATGTCAAAAATACATGCGCCTCTTTAGCTTTGACACATCAGAGAGCTCTGAATAAAATAACAGAGAACAAGGAGTACTTTTTACTTTAAGCTCGGCTAACTTCAATGTTTTTGCATGTAATATCAAATCGAATCAAAGAGCTCTGATTAAATTCTACTCAGAACGTACTAGAAGAGCTTAGACACTGCTCAGAATTAAAAAAGAAATTATGAAATTCACTTTTTAACTGCACTCGCGGCTGTCATTACATTTGCGCATTAGATTATAAACAAAGACTTATATGACTCTTGATTGATTCTTCCAAGAATAACTCAAAAATTCGAATCAAACAAAAATCTTTTTGAAGAACTAAAGGTGTTCAATAACCTTCAACTTAACTGGAATTCCGTACGTCACCAATGATTCAATCTAAGGAATTCTCCCGCTAAGGCCTGAATCAATGAGATGCCTTGTTAGAAACACATCCCCCTCTCTGTTGCTACTTAACAACACTTAAGTTGAAACCAGCTACTTATTGTACTTATGTTAATGGAAAAAGTAAGAGAGGTGGAAAAAAACATGTGCACTTGTAGGTCGCTGCTTAACAGATCTTAAGTGACAATTAAGTTCTAACGTCCTTTCTAAAGCACCAGTACCATAGATTTTGGTCGACGTGTGTTGTCCAGTAGTTGGCCTTTCGATAAAAAAAAGAATTAACATATTTTGAAGCCAAGACAGAGTTTCTTTATTTAGTAAAGAACTGGAGTTCTTAATTTCTGAAAAGTCAATAGAATTTGGAAAATTTGGATGTAGTTGCTTCATTTTTAAGCGACTTAATAATGCAAATTACATCTTATTTTCCAAAGCAAGATTCATCATATCAATAGCTTTGTTCAACCAGCAGCACTAAACTACTAGACAGAAATTCGTAACTTTTTGAAGTTCATTGAGAAAAATTCTGCACGAACTTACACTGATAAGCGTCCATTAAGCTAGTGTTTTGAGATAGTGCACATAGATGAAAATTGTCAAAATCAGTTGATTTTACTTGCACCGAGTTCTATTTGTTTTCTTCTTTTTATCATCTCTATGTATAATATTTTTGTTTGCTCCGACAATTTTCATGAACTACACTTCTCTACACTGCATTTTTCTGAACCAAGCTGTAAAAAACTAAGGAAGAAAATGTATGTCTTTTGTTAATGGCGCGAATTATTTGTAATTTCCAAAATTTTTTTTAACACCTTTGTTGGTTTTGAAGTAATTTGTCGATTCAGAATCTTTTTGTTGGTAAAATTATGTTCAAATGAAAAGCATTCCCTATTTCATTCGTTTTAACATGAATACCTATTCTAAGTCTTATGAATGTGTATTAAATTGTAAAAATTCGCTCTGCTATTCTCTCAATTCCACAATTATCTTTATAATCTGTCTTTTTTTTCTTAAGAATCCAACTTCTACGTCTTACAAAATTATTAAAAAAAACATTAAAGATCGTGCCAGATTTTACAGAAGTAAATATCATCACTCTAGAATCCACTTTAAACTGTCACATGCTTACAACATTTCATTTCACACTTGACAAAAAAGATAAATAAAATCACTACACCAAAGGAAACCATCATCGCCATCGCACATAACCATCAGAGAATTCAGAAGTTACAACAACGAATACCTACAAGAATAAAACTGAAACTGTAGGGAGGTAGGTACTTTAAACCCAAGTGCAGCACTTTAATATATTATGTCGTCCACCGTGCCCATTTGTTTGTCGGGTCGGTGATGATGAAGAAAATTGTTTCTACTCCTGGAGTTGGTTGAAATGCCTAAAAAATATAAATAAATACCCATCAGCTGCACTCATGACGTCGTCCTCGTCTGACGATGGACTATAGAACCAGAACGTGTCTTCTTGCCGTGTCGGCTGATACAATAGTCGTTCGGTCGTCCACCCAGCGGAGATCATCATCTCATACGAAAGTGTCATCATCATTGTTGCTTTCATCGGTACGATAGGTTATATACATACATATGTATGTATGTACCTATTGCCACTCCTGTTGCATTATTTTCTTACATTTTTGTTTCCGAGGAAAAATGCCAATCCTAGACCTTGTTGCAAGGTTTTATTTCTTTTTCTGTAAGTAGGTACTGATGTGCACTCTGTGGCAACATTCAATTCCTTGGAAAAAAAACAGCTGATATTCCTATCTCTTGACACTTCAGCTTGAAGGTACGCGAGTATTTTTCTTTTTTCCTTTCAATCCACCACTCCAATATGGCCGAAGGTATCGTCTCGTGCTAAGGGTTACCAACTGAACAGGAGATCTGTTTCACTATAGCAAATATGTCGCCATCAGTAGTTCAAAATTGTTCGAACATGTTCGTTTGATGGTTGAATTCGCTTTTGACATTTAAAATTGACAAAACATCTGCTGACGAAATAAGGAATGAAATGAAAAAAAAAATCACTGTAACTTTACTTTTGACTTATAAGGTTCAAATGAACCTCACACAAACTGGGATTAATGACATGTCACTCAGGTCAACAATAACATTTCATTTTTCGCTCTAAAAAAAGATGGGTTTGTTAGGTTATTTTATATGACAGTTTAAACTGAACAAGGCGTTGTTTACGTTCAAAAATTTCAACTAGCCTAAAAGACTAAAAGTAAGTCGACATGTGTGATGGCAACACTTTTTTTTTGTCGCCAGTCATTCGTGTTTTTTGTCATTCTATTCTGGATCGTCTTCATGTCTGTCCGTCTTTTTCATTTGAAAAGCCATTACAATGCAATTTACACCGAGTTAATGTGCGTTCATCATCATCACCGCTAGGCTATAGCCTGGAACTGGATACAAATGTTCCACCTTGCTTGCCTTTCCAAACGGGTTTCAATTTTGACTCGTTTCTCTCTGTTTACACATCGCATTCTCTTGGCACGCATTTTTATTGCTTTACTACTTACTTACTATAGCTCGTCTCCTCGTCTTCTCCGTTTTGTATTCAAATTTTTTTTTATTGTGTTGTCTCTTCCTTCTTGTTTATGTTTTTCTTTTTTTTTTGTAGTCTTTTTCGTGTGATTTCATGTGATTACTCATCCGCAACAACAAACTTGAAAGTTCAGTCAACTTTTATTACAGAAAATTTGTATTTTTATTTTTTTATCGTATATATGTGTATATACGATAATATTATGATCTGATGTCTCTTTATCGTATTTTTTTCCTTTTTCTCTTTTTTTTTTGTTTTATATTCGTCTCTTTACACCCAAAGCCGCTCCTTGTGATTTTTGTTTGTTTATTTATTTTTGAGTCGAGGTGTAAATACTCACGTCAAAACTCACTTGAAGCGTTGAGTCTATAATATACGCCAATTTGACAGTTAGCAGCCAGTATCTTTATGGAACGCTGAGAAAGAGGGGATTTGTTTTGATCTTATCAGGTGATCTTTTTAAGATTGCCGATGTTTGCTTATTTTTTAGGTTAGGTTGTTATGAAAATTGTTTCCATACTTTTTTTCTAACGTTTGCGGTACTTTTTAAATCGATCTCTTGTCGCCACGTCTCCGGCGATATGATAAGATTAATTTTTTTTATTGGAGTTGTGGCTTTTTAACTTAAGAAAAAAATAAACAAAAGTTTGATCAAGATTCTTATAATAAAGATTGACAGACCTATAGATTTACAATTTTTGCACAACTATTAGTTCTAGTTTATGATTTTGGGTTTAAAGATAAAATTGAAAATCTTAGATTAAACTAAAGCAAGTTGTAATCACTTGTAATCACAAGTACTTACAAACTTCCTGAATGAGTTCAACTAAATGCTACCATATTACATAAATTATAAAGCCCTTTTCTAAAATGCTAAACCGAAATCAATTTGAATGAAAAATTATCATCAGTTTTTGGACACTGTAGTTCTAGTCTATTTCAATATGTTAAGTTGTAGCTCTAAGCCATTTTGATCAAGATTTTCATTAAAAGAGTGCCGCACAGATAATTTTTAATAATGTTCCTCATTTTGTATAAATTCACTTTTCAAAATTTGAAACATTTCAAATAATTACATATAAAAGTTTACTATTTAATACTTAAGAAATATTAAAAATTAATTTCTCAAGACCTCCGAATATGGAAACAATTACGAAAGAAATTTTATTCACGATTGCCGCAGTGTTCATATTTCCTTATCTACTGTCTAATTGGAGGCTAGTTCAAAATGTTAAACTATCAAATAAAACTTATTACCTACTGATGTTTTATTCCCTTTCTATCCCTATTTTGGTTGTCTATTGAAATAAATAAATTTACATTACTTTGAATTAAATCCGAATTCTTCAAACTATGTAACTGTGTATCTAACTGAAAGTTCAAATAGAAATATTAGTATCCAACGCAATTGGTCACGTACACCATTTTAGTAGGTATGTGGCGCCACTCCATTCACATTCATACAACAAGTCTAAAATAGAAAAGAAAACAACAAAAACAACAACCGGGAACGCCAAAACATTGCATATACCTTTCAAGGTTTTGAAATAAAAAAATACGAACATACATAGTTTATTCTGTTGACAGTTCTAGTTGACACTTGACAATTACATAGGGAATATTATGGGGGGTTTGCATCGCCGGCAACACCCTCCAAGTTGGATTGCTTGTTTTTCATGCGAGTAAAATTAGAGAGGAAACACTTACATCCAAATACATGCAGTATATACTTATGTACCCACTATGTACATAACCATAAGTATTTTTTGTTGATAACTGACTATTTCGAAATTGACGTAAAACTTTGTACAGGGTGTCCCCTCAATAATGAAAGAAAGAAATTTGAATGACTTTTGAATGCATATCACTCAAGACAACTTTTGGAAGAGAAAAACTTGTAACAGAAAACGGTCTTCTTTGCTAGGTGTAGTACCTATAAGCCACCGTAGAATTGTTTCTTACAAAACTTCTGCAGCTTGGAATGAGCGAATGATCTGTCCCTCACTATCTAAGACTACAGAATCAGCAATCGATCTCTAGTCTTATGACTAGAAGATTTCAACACACCCTGTTCAAATTACAAACACAACGATGACGACTCACTAGCAACGCTAGCTAGCGACAAGTCGAAGGCAACCATTTGAAAAAGTAGGTCACATGCAATTAAAACAATTTTTTTCCTTGCTTTTGCTTCCTCTCTCTCTCGCTCTCTCTCACTCACTCTTTCTATAGGCACAATTATTGCGATTCACTGTATACGTATAGTTCTTGAGGCTGGTTGCCGCTTCTGCTGCTGCTGCGTTCCAATTTTCAAAAAGTTGAATTGGAAAACACAAACAGAAAAAAAAACTTAAACAAAAAACATTGAAAAGAAAAATCATTAAAAAACCAAAGCAGTTTGCCGGTCGTATTCGTCGGTCGGTTGCTGTGCTGCGATGGTATCATGTTGTTGTTGTTGTTGCTGCTGATGCCGATACCGCTGCTGCTGCTGCTGCTGCATTCACAACCATAGTTTGGATTTCCTTCAAAGTGGGGTGGGAAGCATGAGTTTTAAGGGGATGGGGACGCGAGTCAAGTGATAAGCTCGTTCAACATTGTAGAGATGTTCCTACCCACCCATGCCTTCCTATACCCACTCCCAACCCAACTCATTGGACGATAAGTTCGCTCAATGGAGGCAGCTATATGTACAGTGAAGGTATAATATGGTTGACCCAGTTTTCCATCGAAATAAGTAAACACAACTACACCAACAAAAACAAAAACAACAACAACAACAACACCAAAACAAAACTTTTTAGTTAGGTATGTACGTAGTCGTACATAGTTCCTACTTGCTATTTTTGCATTTCAACATTTGTTGCATACCTAGGTACATAGGTACCCATGGATCCACGCTATACTGGCAAGCCGTATGTTTTGTATAAATATTTATATCGGTCGGTACCCTACTCATGTAAATAGGGCAAGTTTAGGTTATTCCGGTTATCCCCATTTCCAAAAACGAAGGATTTCTATGATTGTTGCTGTTTCCATTTCCATAACAAAAAAGCAGCCTTTAAAAGATTTAAGAAAACTGAAATCATTATTGACTTGGAACTTTTCGCATATTTTCATCAAATTGGCTATTGCAGCAGAGGTGTGCCATTATGCAGATGAGTCGTAGCGCCACTGCCACTGTAGCCCCCAATTATGACGTCATAATACATACAATAATATATACTAATTCGAAAACATAGTCGCATGTAAATTGTTCTCACTATTTAAACGCAAATTTTATCAATGGCAAAGTGCATGGTGTGGTTGGAGTATAAATAAAGTAGGTTAGTGGTCTTAATTTGTATTATTTTTCTATATGTAGACATGTTTCCCGCGCTTAGCAGGAAGCTTGTGGTTGATTTAATCGTTCGTCACGCAACATTGTTCTTAACCAAAAGGAAATTTAACTCGTGAGAAACTTTCCTATGGAATATAATCAAAGCTTTAGAAGATTAATGGGCAAGTTTTTGTGGTTTGAGATTAAAATTATAAAAAAAATGTGTCCTTGATACTGAAAGTCGTATTATAATTGTGAGAAAATTTGAGATGAATTATATCTAGAAAGCTCGTTAAGGGGGATACCCACTTGGGCTTATTTACTTAGCTTCATTGTTGAGTTTAATAAACTGCATTGAATCGCATTAACGTGGGTGTGTTAATAGGAAAACAACCTAAATTGAGTTGTTACTTATGGTATAGGTATTAACCTGCATATGCACATACTATGACGCATAAATTGAAAGATGTACCTACATAATTGTTTTCCATATAACAACCGGTTTAAAAAAATATCGGTTAGTTTTATTAATTGATACTAAATTTCATTTAAAAACAACTTTTAGTGAAGCACACTTTTGGTTAATTGGCTGAAGAGTTATTATTATCCGGAATTTATTGTGGAGAATTTGTTATTCAGATTAATTTACAGTTTTTAGTGCTTTATGGACCGATGGAATTATTTAATGCCTGGAATAATAATTCTGTTGAAGCAAAGAGATATTAGATACAAGAGCTATCAGGTTTTAGGAGGCATAAAAAATCAAATGGGAAATGAACCTGTATCAGTGCAATTAAACGCAAATCATACTTTAAAAACGTTTATCCATATCGTTCATTTGCAATATCGTCATAACTAAAAAAAACTTGATTTTTCAGGAAATGAATTTCAAAATTTTGTAGCGATGACATTTTAGTGTGTCAATCGTTAGCTAAATTAAATATTTTTTGAATAAAAAATTACTTTATTTCAATAAATTCTAAATTAATAATTCAAAATATGTGACTTTTGGGTTATGACGATATTGCACCAAATGAGCGATATTGTATCTAATCAAATTGAACTGAACCCTTGGCCAATAATACACACTCTACAAATCCCAACAGCAATTATTATAACAAGTATATTCACCTATTCGGACTACCATATTAAACCTACATAAACAATGAAATAACATTGGTTTTTATTTTGTTTATAAAATTTAACAAATGTATCGACCAAGGTGAGGAACCTACGTATGTTTGTTCATACCCTACCTACATATGTATGCATGTGATAAAATTTGTATCTTTTGTGCTTTACGAATAGATTAAGTGAACCATGTAAATTTGTAGGGCACAGACCACTTGAGGAAATGGTATTTCAAATTGACATCTAAATAAATCTAGAAAAGATTTTTAAAGGGTGATGTTCTGTTAAGCCTTTTTATTTATATGTACATTACATACCTACATCTCAATACCCCTAGACAAGATTTTTGGGGCGAGCGCGAGGGTTCTAAGAAGCCTGGATAATTCTTTTCGAAATATCGCGTTACAAAATAGCACATTTGAGATTACCTAAATTGCTATGCAGTATGCATTAATCGAAACCGATAGTTTATCTTGTTTACTTTTATATGATACATCGATTAAAAACAAAATACCTATGATTTTCATTCCACAGAAACACAAGATTTGACATTATGTGTTCAGAAGCATTGCACTTCTAAAACGTTCATAAAATAATTTTGGTATAGTGCAACTGCTCTTAAGGAACCTACGTCAAATCCAGTGGCTGAACACCTTGGATAATCTGAAATGTGTAGTGCCAGTATTGTCAAAGCAGAAAGATATGAAAATAGCTTGAAATGATTCAACATTAACAATGTTTTTTTTAAATTTGTATGGTAGGTACGAGTTAAAAATTATCACTTTCTTTTTTTGTCATCAAATCTATTAATGTATTGAATTCTTTTTAATAAAATACACTTTGATACTCTAGAAAAACAAAGACTGAAGGAATTTGTTTTTCTCTAACTTCTAAACTTGTGCCGTGTAATATCATTTCGAATTTTCCAAAGTAAATTTTATTGAGATTTCATATTCAAAAACGAAACTAAAGGATACTTATTTATGTATGTATTTCTAGTTGTCGACTTAGAAGTCCTTACCAATTTTGATATTTTATTTGTTTGACAAGACAAAAACTCTCCATTCAACAAGACAAAGTTACTTGTAATACCTAACAGTTTCTATGTTTTTCTTTACCATAGCTTAGTTTCCACTATACCACTTTGTTTTTCACAGGGAAGAAACCCAATTGCACCCATCTAACTTCTAACATTTTTGGATAAATTTCAAATGCATACAAATAATGTATAATTTAATACATCCTCCTAAAAACACACTTGCCTGTTTTCAAACAAATTACAAATTACAAATTACAAAATACACACCTTCATAAATAAAAACAAAATCCAAACGTGTAATGAAAATGTTGTGAAGAATATAATATAAAATCCAATTTCAAATCCAGAAGTCAAGTGAAGATTGTTTGTTGATTTTCTCTTTCCCTCTCATCTAAACACAAACACATCCATCCATACCATAAGTAGTATTCAACTTCAGCACACCACAAAATAAAAAAAATTACAGTAGGTATTCTTTGTCTCTGCTTTAAATTATTTTTTCGTTTCGTTTTTTCTCTATGTTTTGTACTTCTTTTGTCGCTCTGCTTATTGCATTATTTATTCATTATTTTTATTACATAAACCCCGCTAAACAGCATGATAGCGACATCGACGAGCGACGACGGCGATAGCGGAGATGGAAACGGAGACCCAGAGCCAGCATGACGATAAATCATGCACCTTGATGATAGTTGATAGCGCTAGCGCGATGCGCACAGCCGATGTTGGTTGAAGCTTGAAGCTTGAAGCTGAAGCCGGAGCCGGAGCCAAAGCACAAAAAAATACACAAAGGGAAAGAACACGCAGAAAACACAAAAGAATACCGTAAAAGAATAATTTATCTATGTGTATGTACGTATGACACCAATACACTCAATATAATGTCTATAATATAAACACTAACTTGACGAAACCGTATTCGGTACGGTCGTATCGTACGGCCGGAGCCCGTGCCCGACAGAAACGATTTCAATCCCAGTGCACCTGTATGCGTGTGTACACTCAGTTTCTCTTAATTGTCGACACTATTTCTCGTATCTCGTTTCTCTTCTAACAAAAACACACGCGAAACACTCTTCCAAAGTTATTTGCTTTTCTAATACAAATCTAATAGTTCTCTTCCAATACCAAAGAGAGCGACAGATGCAAATACATTCAAGCCTTATAAACAATACGATATACGAATTTTATTTTTATATTCACACGACACAAACACAACACATCCACACAAGTGGGGTTTTGGTTTTGGTAAAAATTGTAAGCACAAGAACGTAAACGATCTACGCGTGTAAACTGTAAAGTGCAGCTCGATTTTTTTATTTTTTATTTTAATGGATTTTCTTGATTTCCTTTTTTCGTGTATTTGAAAAGCATGAACGTATGTACGTACATACAAATGTGTATCTAGTTCAGTATAAAAATTTTCTTAATTCGACATAATTTTTTTTAATTTATTTTGATTGAACACAATTATTTATTTTTGTTGGCAGGCAGAGGCAGACATACGGAAAATACGAGATTTGGATTTTTTGTTTGTTTTAATATTCGATATATACGATATTGAGATGAAAAACTGCTTATTTTATATTGTTATTTTTATTACGATACGATACGATGTTATATGGATTTTATTCGGTATTCGGTATAAATATTCGTATTAAAAAGTTGAATTTATATAATTTTGTTGTAACGGTTTAAAATGTATATTTTAACATGTAGACAGTGTTGGAGGTTATAATATAAGGAGTACTACGGTATATATTTGTATATGTTATTATAATTAAGTCCTTAGAAAAAAGGCAGTGATTTGTTTTATTTTTTTTTTTAATTGGAGATTTATCTCCGGGACCGGGCGACGCACGTCCACTCTATGTGGCCGAATTCTGTAAACTACTAACTGAAAATTCAAGAGACATTTAAGCAGCGAAGAGAACATGCCCAAGCAAGCACACACCCACATTGTACACACTCACACACACACACAGTGTTCCAATTGGATTTTAATTTTCCTGCTGTTTGGTTAAGTGCTTTGCTTTTGCTTTTATCATTATTTTGTGCTATGTTTTTCGTTAAGTTTGGTTTGAGGGATGGTGGAAAGAGGTCGGAGTTGGGATAAACATAAACTTTAGATAAACACACAAATACACATGAAATTTAAGTACCCACGGAGGACAGCAGCCAAAGCCGAATCCAAAAAAAAAAATAAAAAATGAGAATAAAGGAGGCTCGGCTTGAAAAAGGTTGCCATTGTAGTTTTTGTTTAACTGAATTTGATTGCCTCTGTAAATTATGGACATTCAGCAATAAGTAGGAGAATTACACCAATTACAAAACTATTGATGTGGAATGTTTTGTGGTATGTGGAAATGGAGGTAAACTGGTGATATTCTCGACTTTTAATGGTGTTTTTTATGGATAGTTTTAAATTAAAAACTACCTCAATGTGTAGTGAATTGTTAAGTTCTATAAATGAATTCGTATGTATTTAGTTGCACAGCTGCATTAATTACTCGTACATTTAATAGGGGGTTGATAGATACCTAGGCCTACATAGATACATATTTATTTGGAATGTTTGTGCTTATTGATCATCATCATCGGCTTGTCAACCGGTATCGAGTCCTGGCCTAATTTTACAAGTCACTTCATTTATCGCGAGTCGACGCCGTTAAGTTGCGCACTCCAACGCTTCGACCTTCCTGGTCTAAGCCATCTCACTATGCAAACAATGGGTGCCTGCGTAATGCCTGAATATTGCGTTTAAATTCCCAAGGATGATTTCGACATCATACCTTGGATCAGGCATTGAGCTCCTTTTCGACATGTTCTCTTTTTCTTCATCAAGGGTCTCCTCTCAGTAGGCCCGTGAACGTTTAAACGGCAGATGTTCTGAAATTTGAATCTCACACCAAGATTGCATAGTCTAATGCTTAAAGACGATGATAGTAAACTTAACTTTTTTGCTGACTAGGTATTTTGTATGACAGGTGTAGTATGTATGTATATTGTATGTCATGTTTTTGCTTCCGCAAAACACCATTCCCCGTCCATCTCTTATAGTGCTGTTTTGTCAGATTTGTATTTTGACTGTGTATCGGCTAGCTGCTAGTTCCATAAAAAAATTGGTAAATCGTGTTCCTGATTCGCTGCTGTGTTGTCGTCATGTAGTCGGTCCATTTCCGAGGATTGTTTCGTGTCTAGTGGTTTTTTTTTACGGGTCAGGTTATCAGTCTGTCGTCAACAACCTGAGGAACTTACATGACCATAACATCCAAACCTTTTGGAGTTTGTTTCTAGCCGACACAAAGATGATATGATCAAACTTCCACCAGTCCCAAATAGTTGTGGCACGTGCATGTTTTCGCATAGCACATGTTACTCTCCCTATTTGGCCGACGACGGCTTATCCATTCTACCTATCTAATAATAATTTTGGGTAAGGAATGGAAACCTTATTTCCGGAAATACTGTGTCGTCGTCCACAGTCTGCCAAACATTTAACATATCTTAAACGTCTTAAATGCTTGATACCTTAACAAATTGTATGTCAGCTTACTAATTGTGTAAAACTGGACACTGGCTAACACGAAAGTCCGGTAGTCCGGTAAGGGGCTTTGCATAATAATCTAATCTAGTTTTAGTAAGAACCTACATCGACGAAAAGGGGGAGTTCAAAGTTTTTGTCAGATCTAAATCACATGTGTATAAAATAACTACATAAAGTTACAATAACTGATACAGATATACATAAATGGCCGTTTCAGAATTTTCCCATAATATTTACTTTATAAGGTTCATCTAAAAAAATACATTCCAACGATCTTCTTAGTAAATTATTATTTTTTGTTAACAATATTTTAGTTTTTTCTTTTTATAACAATTTTATCACATCAAGGAGGCTTTTTTGGTGGACAACTAATTAGAAACACAATAAAAAATTGTATCTGATCCTAACATTTTTTGATTTAAGGATATCTTTGCCTCAAAATTATTTTAATATTTGGATGATAAGACGCTTTGCTAAAAAATTGCACAAAATGTTCGGTTCACGAATTCAATAAACCGCCTGAAGCGCTCCAGGTTTATAGCCTTCCAAGCAGCTTCAATTGTTGGAAAAAGAACACCGAAGAGTATATTTTTTTAGTTCAAATTTTTATTTTACTTTTGGATTATGGACTGTCCTTACCAATTCCCATCCATAAGTACAGTAAAAGAACTGATCCTGAACCAATCGTTTCTGATCCTAGCAGTGTCCTTGGGATCATTGTAGAGCTAAAAAATCCATATTACTGGTAAATTTTAGTCAGCCCAGTTCACTAGTCATTCCCTTAGAATGCCTAAAAATTTTAATCCTAAAAGCTTCCCATTGATTCCATTTATGGGACCACCCAAGAACCAGGAAAACCAACCCCAAACGTTTGATCGAGCCGCTTTCACGCTTGACCACCGACAAAACCTATTTTGGATTGAAAGCTGTTTCTTTTGGCTTCTAATAGTGAAAAGCTGATTTTTGGATATGTTCAGCGGCCAAAAAGAAGAGACTACTAACAAACGAAATACGTTTTCAGTGGTCAAGCGTGAAAATGGCTCGATCAAACGTTTAGGGTTGTTTTTTCTGGTTTTTCGTTGGTCCCATAAATGGAATCAATGGGAAGCTGATTAGTTTGAAGTGCTTAGGCATTCTACAGGAATGACCAGTAACCTGGGCTGATGAAAATGTACCAGTAATGTGGATGTTTAAGCACTACAATAACCCCAAATACACCGCTAGGATCACAAAACATTTTTTAAGGACCATTTTTTTTACTGTTCTTGGATAGTAATTGGCAAGCACAGTCCATAATCCAAATGGGCATCTTTGGGAGGACCTAAAATACACATTTGTACTGAAAAAACATCCTCTTCGATGTTCCTTTTCAAACAATTGAAGCTGCTTGGAAGACTTTAAACCTAGAGGGCTTCAGGCGGTTTATTGAATTCGTGAACCGAACATTTTCTGAATTTTTTTAGCAAAGCGTCTTATAATCCAAATATTAAAATAATTTTGAGGCAAAGATATCCCTAAATCAAAAAATGTTAGGATCAAATACAATTTTTTATTGTGTTTCTAATTAGTTGTCCACCACAAAAGGCTCCTTGATGGGATAAAATTGTTATAAAAAGAATATATATTTACGTAAAAAAAGAAAAACTAAAATATTGTTTTGCTTTAAATTCGCCGCAAGAAAGTTCTTCATACATGTGAGACTACATATGTACATAGGTTAGTGTTTTATACTTTTTTATCATGTAATCTACGTTATTACTTTCAACAGGTCTACACGAGGCTTATATTAAATTACTATAAAAAAATGTTCACCTCTTAGCTTTGAAAATAAAAATTATCTAGAGCTAGAGTGTTTGGCAAACAATGACTGCGTATATTATATATTTCAAAAGTTTTAATTCTGAGTTGCATGCATTGGAATGCATACTTGCTCTTCTCCCTCAAAAAGAGACCTTTCTAACAAAGATATTCTTATCATTATAGTATCTATTATTTAACATTTCTGTGATATTTTACTTATTGCACACTTGTAATAAATATTTATTTCTAATAAAAAAATAATGTTTCAACTGAAACACGCAAAAAATTTAATTGGCTAATGGCCTTGAAAGTTTTTGTTCTTCATTTACGAAGTGACTATTGGCGTAGGACGGTGCGGATCTTAAATGAGTGTCTCATGTATATTCAACACATTAATCTAACTATGGTATGAAATACATCAAAATCCGAAGACCTTTATAGAAATTGGTACCACTACATTTCAAAAGAGTCTACCCTCGAACTTCACTTTTTCATTTTAGCTCATATAAACTTAATTTAAATAAATAAAACTTTTCAGTTGTAATTAACATTTGTAAAATTTTAGAGAATTTTTTTTAGATACAAATTTGAATTCACTTTATCTGAAATCTGAAGTTAACTTAAAAACGTTAAATTGATTTAGCAATTGAAAGCACGAAATAACGTAATAATTTTTGGTCTATCCAAAGAAATAGTTTTAAGCGACGATCCGTTGATTTAATGACATATTAACTTGATGCAAGCTAGGCTCAGATTATTGAATTTATTAATGTAAAAATAATTACGTTTTAAAGGAAAACAGCGTATAGTTGAACAATTACTCATACCTACAACAAAGATCAAAGCTGAAACAGGAAGTGCAATTAAATGAATTAACACGAAAATTTATTTATCAACGTTTATTATCTTTGGAAACATAAAACTTGGTATTAAGTATTAGCAGAAACTGACTACCATTCAGTTATTTTATATATATATTATTTTTGTCGTTAAAAGCTTAGGGAAAACTAGAGATTAATGAGTGTGATTTACAATCATTAAATAATTCCTGAAAAGGGTACTGTAGATGAATGTTCTTTGTTTGTTTCTCGTAAAATTTATACAATTTCAAAGAAAAATATTTACGAATTTATGAAACTTAAGTTTGGCATTTTTAGATATAATTATTTATTTTGGCTGGTAAAAAAGGGTGCAAAAAGCTATATATCTAATCTGTAAAAAAATTGTACAATAACTCAGTAAAATTTATAAAGGGAATATGCAATATGCACATTCCAAAATTTACAAGTCTAGTAATAAGCTTATCAAAAAAATCTTACTATGCAATTTGCATATGCCCGCACATATTTTACAAGATGCTGCCTATCAAATACATCGAGTTTTCAAGATATTATGTAATATATTAGATATTTCATAATACTAATTTATGTGGCGGTTGTACATACATATAATATATTTAATAATAAATTTCAAATCTTATTTAGAAATATAGCAATTTACTCGCCTCTACCGAAAGAAAGGACCATGGCTTTTCTAACGTAAAATTTGATAAAATATTCTTAATGTTCGAGGAAACGGATTTCAAAACCATTGGTTTTTGAGTCAAATCATAATCCACACACAATTAAAGGGATTTTTAGAAAAATAAACGGATTTTACCAAATTAAAAAAAATTATTATTTACTCACTTTTTGTAGACGTTAAAGTGAAAATAGACCATCCCTAAGCCGTACAGGAATTCATGATTCTGCCAGTAATCCGATTCACAGGCTGCAAAATATCTCTGGTACGCCGATAGTGCTGCAAAGCGATAAACCAAAATTACAGTTAAACACGCTTTTGGTTGTTACTAAACAATTTATTCTTACCTTTGTCATACTCTTCTAAAAGCAAATGTAAATGTCCTAATTTACAGAATGTCAAAGGATTCAATTCAATTTCATCCTCATTTTGATCTTTTGCAATAAGTTCTTTGTCATCTTTCTCATCTTGTTTTCCACCACCACCTTGATCTTGCTCGGTAGCGGCTTTTGATATTTCTTCAACCTCCAAGTCCTCTGGTTCGGGTTTTATAGATTTATTTTCTATATTTGTTACCGAATCTATAGTTTTATCTGTTAACTGGGAATTCTGTGTCTGTGAGTCATAATCGTCCAATTCGAGTTTGATTTCTTTACGAGTTGAAAATTGAGAAGGCGGTGGTGGCGAAGGCGGTTGTGGTTGTGGTGGTGGTTGGAGTAATTGTTGTTGCAATTCATCTGGGATTTCTATTTTCGTATCACTAACGGTAATTTCTTGAAGGGCAGACACAGCAGATTTAGCAGTACCAGCAGCTTCATCATCACTGTCATCATCGTTTTTCGATTCCTGTTTCTTCTTGGTTAACTTGTTTTCCTCTTGCTGGCACTGCGCAAGAATGAGTATATCCTGAAGGACGCCTATTACTTTATTTACGAGCTTTCTCTTTCTACCATGTTCTGGTTCACCCAGCCGCAAGAAACCGAATTCCCGACTAGAAATAAACGAGAATTAAATTAAGTTTTTTGTTTATAATTTTATTAAAACTATTATTTTTTCTTTTGGTATCGCATGATCACTGAAGAAAGATTTTTGGATTAATTTTAATCAGTTTTTTGTGTTTATTTTGATTGATTAAAAAAACTGTAAGTAAAGTCGATAGTTCTACTGTCAGCTCTATAACTTATTTTATGGATTACTCGGCTATTACTAAAAATATTTCAGTAGTGTTTAAAAAAAAAACACACATGAAATCTTATTTATGCCAAATAATTTTAACTTTATTTGCATAGATACAATCTCAAACACAATAAAATTAACATATACATATAATAATTTGGGCTTTTTAAATTTGATAAAGATGAAAAGTAATGTGTCAATAATATTAAAACTTATGAAATACAAAAACGATGATGTTTTCCTTAAAAAAATATGAATGATTATTTATTTATTTTTTATATCAATATTGAAAGGGTAATTATTAAAATCCTATAATTTTTTCAATTTTTTTGATAAAATCACCACGAAAACGCCCAAAGCAACACTTTCAAAATATTTATATATAAAATATGTACTTGAATATTTTCAAGTCTTCAACGGATTTCGATATATCAGTGTGCTTTCTACTGAACATTGCTTTTTGTTTTCTAAATAAACAACATACAAATTGTTCCATGTATTCAAATAATTCATAAAAGATCTTGAGCGATTATTTGTCAACTTTTAACCATACATTTTCGGTTACTGAGTGATACTAGTTTTAATAAATGTGCATACAATATTTATACTGAACACATAATAACATGTACCCCTCTCTAATTCTTTTCTTTGATATACTATTAATTTGTTTTCAAAACAAAAGCTCTTGTAACAACTACAATGCCTGTAATTTGGTATCTCTTTTGGTTGAATTTTTATTATATGTACTTATATGCGTCGAAATAACGCGGAAAATGTATTGCCAATTTTTTTTGGATAAAGTATTTATATTTGAGAGAATGAAAAGACTGTAGGTACCTATGCAAGCTCAGATAGTCTTAGTCTTAACATTTTCTGACAGATTAAAAATGTTGTGTTACCTTTGTCAGAATGCAAAATGAAATGATCATTTATTTGAAATTACCAAAAAATCGGTAAATTAAGTTAAGTCTTTCTCGACGTTTCAAGAAGTTTAACTTCTGTTAGATTAGAAGTCGGCCTAAGATCTCATTTAAAAATTCAAAAACGAGCATTAAAAATGATAGACGAGTAAACTATAAAATATTTCTGGTCTCTCATTTTAGTACAGATATTTTAATAAACATTGTCATGGTGTTTCTTAAAGTGTTGTAACGTTTATAATCGTTATTCAATTGTAACCTTGTTTTTAACTCTCTAAAGGAATGTGAGAAGCTTTTCACACCTCAATTTTCATCTCTCAATTAAACATTCGAACAAATATGCATCGGTGTATTCTTAAAAATTTACTGAGCACCCATTTATGTATTTGAACATTTAAGAGAAGTTATCAAACTTTATTTAAAACAAAGTAAAAAGCTAATTTTCTATTATATTCTATTACAAGCGTTTTAACATTAAAAAAAAAATGTTCCAATTGGAATTTCAATACAGAAAAAAAAAAATACGCGGCAACTCTACTCAAGCCTCTGTGCATTGTACATTCCATTAAGATGGCTTGTGCTTGCCTTGAGTCGTGCTTGTGGTCGAGATGTTTTCCAAATTAATTTTGTTTGTTTCCTCTTTAGGATATGTTATTTTTAATTTAAAAATATCTTGATAAATTTGATTTAATTTTGTCAAGAACGTTATCTTAAAAGTAACAAATTCATGAGGTAAAATATTTTACAAAATTTAAATAGTAAGTACATACTAAGGATCAAGAATTTCTGAGACAGGTTAAAAAATAGAAAAACAAATTTCTTTAGATGACAAGCTAAATTTGAAAATTATATGCATATACTAATAAGAAGATTTTCTTTGCAAGACTTGAGCATATTTCGTTAGAAAGGAAGAAAATATACCTCAAATGTTAAGAATTTAATCGTTGTTCGTTTCTTGTTTTTCTTAAACTTATTTCGCCCTTTTATTCGCTTGAAATTACATTTTTGTATAATGTTACTTAATTGAAATTTCATGTAACTATTCCAAAAATGAATGAAACTCATTTGCATATAGCAAAGAAGAGTGGGACGAAGATCAAACGTACAAAAGTCAATCATCAAGAGATTTCAGCCTTAAGTTTGAACGAGTCATAATTTTGACTACGATAAATCATCAACCATACGGCCATACATAGTAATTTTTAATATCATTTCTGATCATTAAATCGTGTATTTCCCCACCTGAGTGCTAAACCAACAACAACAAAAGTGACAGATGAAAGATTGATTGAAGGGCAATAGGAAAACCAATTAAAAAGCATCATTAGTGCTTGTGGACATTTCCACCATGACCCTACTCGAACGAGATAAGAATAAGTTTTTAACAAATCTTCCATCCATTCTTATCGAGTACGCTCCCCACTCATCCCACTGCATTTCGTCAAGATCTCACAGGCTTATCTGCTCAAGATGCCCATTTTGAAACCAATACCAAATGAACCCCTGCGTTTTCGGTTATCGTTCTCTCCAGCCTCGCCACTAGACCCACCCCATTGGCAAGATATGTGAGTAAGTTGAGGTGGTCTGGTGGTGTATGCACAGGCACACACTTCTCAAGTACCTGCACACTCGTCCGGAAAAAAATTAAATTAAACCTCAGGTCATGAACAAAAAAAAAACATAAAAAAAACAACAAAAAGTATATATGCCCAGCAGAGACTCCTACTGGAGATTTTCTTTCTTTCTCATGATCAAAAAACGGACTGAAGCGATTGCGATGGCGACCTGCTCCCAGAACAAATCCGAGTCTCTGCCCAGTGGACATGCGATACCAAATTCATTTGCAGTTAGCATTTAGTGGTCAATTAGAAATCTAAATGGATATGGATATTATTAATTACAAGATTATTTGGGAAATATAAAGAAAAAATCCGCGCGTAAATGCGAATGCTAAATAAAAAAAAAAGTTGGAAAAATGAATAAACTTGGTTGTGTGTGAAAAGAAGGAGAAATGTCAAACCTGTCTAATTCTGACAGAAACATAAGGTCCTCGATGGTTAAGCCTATTTCGTCGCTATCAGCGTCCATTGCACTTGTGAATTTTATTCGGAAGGCGTTATTTTAAGAATATTTAATATCTTTACTTATAAATGATTATAGAAAAATATATTTTAATTTGTTTAATTTTACATAAGAATTTATATTCAGATAGATAAACAACACAACTTTTCACATTTTAAATGACACGTCCCGCCATATTGAATTTCGAGTGAACTTTTTGTGTTGGATTTTGATGGCTTTGCATTGGTAGCACTGTGTGGTGGGAATGTTTTGAAATTTTGTTTGAGTGTGTTCAAAGATTTGAGGTTCAAAAAGTGGACGTGGTGAAATTAATAAGAGTTATGAAAATCAACACGGAAATGGAATATTAATAAATAGGCCTATTTTGTATTTGTGATTTTTTGTTGTTGTTGTTGTTATTATTTTACGATTTTAAATTCTTTTCAACAAAATCTTTTGTGAATATCATTGATGTGATCTTAAATTTAAATTTTAATTGAAATAAGTGTAATACAAATTTTCGCTTGTATTTTCGTTGACGTTTTGAAGACCACAGTTAGAATCAGTAACGTACTAGATTTCCAAACTTCACTCTACACTTTTTAATGACAAGATTTTAAAGTTGACATCACTCTTTATGAAAAAATGACAGCTTTGAGAGTTTCAATGTGAATTTGATCTATAATTGAGATCTTGACTACTGTACTTATCTTAAAACGTGTACTAACGGTAAAAAAAACAATTTCTCGTTGATTTCACAAATACATTTTTGTAGACTGAAATAATTTGAAACTTTCAGATGAAAAAGGGTTAGTAACACTTATGTATATTTTTTCGATAAAAAGGTTCAAAGTTTCTTGATTAGAATTTTGTTGGGCTATTAACTGAAACTTACTAATGAAGAAGGAAAATAAAAGACACAAGAACAATATCACTTACCTCCTTCTTCATTGAAATTTTATTCTTGCCGATCGGGGAACTAGGCCTTTCTATATAAAACTATAGTATTCTCATAGAACATAAAATTTTATTACGGAACCGAAGCCACATCACAACTGAAATTATAATTTTCACGTACCTATATTTTTCACGTGCGCAGTAGAGTTGTGGGGTTCAAGTGAACTAAAAAAAAGTTCACATTGTTTTCACGTGTAATGAAATAAAATTCCCAGTATTGACGTGATTTACATTAATATTTGTGAGTTCAAAACAAGTTTAATGGCATTTTATTGTATGTGAATTGGAATAAAGTTTTAAAACATACCTATTTTCATGTAAAATAGAATTTTTGTTCAAGAATTGTTTAAACATTTAAATTTGCATTGAATGTTGTTGAATAAATAACATTCAAATGCCCTACAAATTTGACTTGAACTTGATTTTTTATGTATTACGTCTTCAAAAGCAAATGTGTATCTATTTTAATGAAGTTCTCAAAATGATTCCATACATATATCAAAAATGTTATTCATAAAAAAAATTAAAATACCTAATTGAATTTACTTCATTATTTGAAAATTTCTCAATGATTTGTCGCATTGGCAACTCCGTAACAATTCGTACTTTTGATTACTTTTGTTTGCTTCTTCGTTATTTTTTTTTCCTCCCTTCCAACTCCTAATAATCGCTTGAATTGAAAATAGCTACATAAATGTTCAAAAAAGTGCCTCTTAATTATATCACTCGAACCTTCCTTTTATTCGTATATATTCATTTCAGATGTTTTGGGTGACGTTTGAAAGTCAAATTAATTTTTTTGCTGAATTCCCTCTTCTTCTCATCTCTTAAATATTCCTAAATTTACTTAAATATTAGTTAGACAGGCTCACTGTCTGTTCCTTGCCATGATATTACTATTCGATTTTATATACAACGGTTATATTTCGTTTTATAAATACTAGGGTCCTGCTTTTTGAAATAAAAAACCGTTAATACTACCACACGTTCATTAACGCTGGTCCAACCTAACGCGATATTGTGATTGAACTATTACCGATTTGGGAACTAGGCTTTGTTTTATCATTTTAAAAATCATCATGTAATCCCAGCCCAATCCAATATTTTTTCACCACACCTAATACAATTTTGGTTCTTACTGTAACTGGAAAGACTTGTTCTATATGCAAGACTCAAACCATACACAAACAAAAATGGCCATGGAAGAATGGAAGTACAAGATTTTGCACAAAAAAAAAATCAATCATCTCTACCTGTCAATTGTTGTTGCAAGAAATACTAGCAATTTTCATTTTCTTCGATCAAACACGCATATTGGGTTTTCTACTTCGCATTTGCATTAAAGAAAATAACACGACAAAACTCACAAATCGAATCAAAAGTTAAAGAACTCGATAATTCAACCAAGTTAAAAATAAAAGTAAGTAGAATAAAAGAAAACCCAGCAATTTCAGTCATGTGGGCAGCGAAAGAAAAAGAAAAAAATAGAAAAACCTTTTGGTCACGCAAAAATTTTCTCGGAAAAAAATACCCCAAATTTAACTGTGATTTAATTTCTCTTTCTTTGTGTTAATCTTTATTTATTGAAACCTTTTTTTTGTATTTCGATTAGGTATGAGCGATTGGACAAAATCAAAGAAGGAAATTAGCAATAATAAAGAAATCGAAAAAATGTCAGAGAGCGCTTCGAAATTCCTCGGTGGAGTCCTGGGTGACATCAGTTCTCGATCAGCCTACTCCCAATTGTTCATCGGAGTTGCATCCGGATGGTAAGTTTGGTTCTTGTACATGTCTTGCTTTGTTTTGTTTTTTTTTTTATTAGGTAATTCTGGGACTCTTCGTCATTTTCCTGGGAGGGATAAGTACTCATATTCTATGTTTTTTCTTTTGATTTCATTTCGGATTTGGGCTATGTAACTGTGACGTAAGTCGACGTTGTTTTTACTGTCGCCGCCGCCGGTGAATCTAGATTTTGAATTTTTTTCTTGGTATCGTTTGTTGTGATTCATGAGAAATCAATGTGTACTCGTATTACGTTGCACGGCATAAAGAGGCAATGGATGCACAATGGAAATGAAAATAAATCAATAATTTAATCCGTGACGCGTCGTCGTCGAGAATCGAGATGACTGCACTAATCTCAAGGTCAGCCAATTTCAAACCAGCTCGATGAAAGATGAGAACATATCTAGTAATGTTTTCATAAGTTCTTATTGTTGTTTATTTCATAAAATGACGATATCAACAATAATAGTTTCTTTTTCAATTAGTTATTCAGTTAAGAGACAACATTTATCATTGCTGCTATATCTACTGAATTGTCTAATAAGTTTTAGTTCTGTCTATTTTTAGGGGATTACGTAGGTCTATGCAAAATTTGGACATGAAATGAATTTTTGTTTTTATTTATTTATGTTTTGCGAGCTTTGAAATGTTTGTACACATAGGTATTTTTGCAGTTGGAACAAAAATTAGAGCTTAATTTAAATTCAAACGAAGAAGACCCATTAAGTTTTGTTTTTCTTCGTGATCCCAGGGACATATCCGTAATTTCTGCCAAGTGAGTTGGTTAAATACCAACACTGCATTTTAACATGTTGAGTTAACTGCTGAATTCTTAAATTGATACTCTTTAGCCAGGTCGTGTACGAATTGTTCGAGCATTTAACACAACTTATGTTGGCTTCTAAAGTGTTTAGCTGGTTTATTTTTCAAGGCATGAGGCTTTTCATATCCCCAGAGAAAATAGTCCAAAGATGTGATATCGCACGATCAAGGCGGAAAATTACAGAAACAAAATGTGAAATTAAGAGCTACCCAAATGAACACTGTTTGGCTCGTAGCGCATTCTTGTTGGAACCAGAGCTCATCGATACCAGTATTAACAATGTGAATTGCCCTATTTATTGAAGAATTGTAGACCAATGATTCTATCAGCTCATAAACTACCCCATACTGTCCTTTTTAATGGATTTAATGATAGCTCTTAGTACTTTTCGGGTGGGTCAATTACGGCAATTTTAATTTTTAACGTATCTATTGGGACAGAAATTTCACAATAAAATACCGGATTTTCATTGAGTTCTTCCATTCACAGAAAATACGACTCAAATTCAAGTCGCCTGGCCAGGTTCATTAGTATCATCCACTAATGTAAACAAGGACACATTTGAGATTGTTATTGGCCACAACGCTGATTTTCGATATACAGCTGGTGCGGTGTGAGTCACTTGTGATCTTTCAAAAAAAGCCCATCGAAAATAAAACAATAATAATAATCATCCTCATGTTTGCTTGCAGATAAGTTTGAGAAGTTTTTTTTTTAAGGAATTTAAGTAATTATAATTATAAGTTTATAAATATTTTACGAAAAACGTCAAAAATTGGAATAATAATTCAATAGGTTTATGATAAACCATCTAGACTTGTGTGAGGGTATTTAAAAACATCCAAAGTCAGACAAAAAACAAAACAAATTTTGAACAAAAATAATAATATATGTAATAAAGTTCCATTAAATGAAAATTCTTCAACAAATAATAATCAATGTTAATTGGAAAAACTATGGTTTCTATGCTACCTCTATTGGATTTCTCTCTAATCCGTCTTCTTTCAATTTGTTGAATTCGTTCAGGATGTGCATCCAACCAAATTATGATTTTTGTTATTTCTTTGTAAATGTTAATTTAATTGTTGCACGATTAATTCAGTTTAAACAGTAATTACCTATTATTGGTTTTCTTTTGCCATTTTCGTAGACAGTCAGAAATCTGCGTTAGTAAAATCGTCTTACTGCTTCCATGCATTAATGAACACACTCATTCAGTCATGCTAAAACAAGATATCATAGAGAAGGTAAATCACAGGTGGTTTCACTCATTCACTTGTCCGGCAACAAAATTACATTGTAGAACCTGGATGGATAAGGAAGAAGATTCAATTCCTCATATTCTTTGCTATTGTCCTGCACTTTCACAAAAACGTAGACTATACCTCGGTGACTTCTACTCCCATGATCCCAGCAATCTATTTTACGTAGACATTCAAAGTCTCAAACGCTTTATTGTTAGCTCCAAATGATTCAACTAGTAGATGATCTTATGATCTATGTGGTATCACAATGGACTATTGATGGTCTAGGTGTGCTGGCCTTCTTTCCAACAGCCACCTTAACCTACCCTAACTAATGTTCATACACGAAGGGCAAATCGTTAACATGATGTTTTATTTTTTGTTTGTCTTAATACCAAGAACATTTAATGCTTCGAATTGATCAGTATTTTTTATTTCATCCAAGACCATCCTCCGCAAAAAAAAGCTCCTTACATATTTGCTTGTAGTGGGGTTTCTTTTTCAATTTTTTGCTGTTTTTGTTTGTGCTTTTATACCTAATGGGTAATGTTAATATGGGGTACTACAACAAGCTATATAATGTATCAGAGATATTAACTAAACTTTTACTTTTACGATCATGTATCTTATAATGAAATCGTAATATCAGTAAGTAACACGCTTATTTGTATAGAAGCTCATATTTCATCTAATCCAGGTAATTAATTCACGTCATCCTTAATACCCAACCGCGAAAACGTTTCTGCTAAATGGTCATTGTGACGCTACATCTAACAATATGTGGGTGCGCGTTACAACTTTTTTCATTTTACTTTGAAGTCTTGGATCAGTTCTTTTCTAACTCATACAACATTGTACCGAAATTTTTAACGAAGCATTTCAGTTGTAATGTACATTTTAGTTTCACTCGAAATTAAATTTACTATCAAGATATTTCAGATCGATTGTGTTCATTTGATGTGAAATACTGGGACAAAAGAGACTCTTTTAGCTTGGTTCCAAAATCGAAATTGCAAATCGAGTGAATTTATTTTAAGTCACCTACATTTTGATCGATCATGCAATTACGTTTTTTTTTTCTGAAATTGAAAACGATTTTTTTAATTGTTCTAAATATTTTGTTTACGCGTAAATATTGTGTAATGAGTGGTGTCCTAATTGTTTTGATGTGGCAAACTGAAAGATAAATATACACAATAAAAAATAGAAGACCGAGAGATGTCTCTAATCCAATACAATTTAAATTCCAAAAATGTTAGCAGAAGGTCTATCGATTTTGGAGAATTAAATTTGTCCA
Source organism: Scaeva pyrastri (assembly GCA_905146935.1). Classification (NCBI taxonomy): domain Eukaryota; kingdom Metazoa; phylum Arthropoda; class Insecta; order Diptera; family Syrphidae; genus Scaeva; species Scaeva pyrastri. Next base: position 59,411,467 of record LR989928.1, read on the forward strand.
AGTTGAATAAAATTTTTAATGCCAGATGAAGAAAAAAGAAAACGAAAACCACGAAACCAAAGGTGTTAAGGATGCATTGACAGTACACACAAATTTTTAATGAATGCAATGACTGTATATACTTGGTTTTTGTCAGGAGTAGAAGTTGCTCTTTACACATGTTCCTCTTGAAAAGGTTGTATCTAATTACAAGTATATTACTTGCAAGCTGTTGGCGACCGTAGTCCACGATCCAGTCATGTGGTCCATGTGCAGTATTTGTATGTTTACTGCTGTTTTAAATATATATTTTATTAAAAAAGTTTAAAGTAATAGGTATTTTGTAGATTATCATAATAATTGCTCCTGTCAAGTTAGATTGAGCGTGGGACAATATTTTTTTCTGGAAGCAAGAAGCTAAAAAAGGTAGTTACAGGAAATCGTGATAAAGTTTATAACAGAAACGATAGTTGCCAGAACCATATCCATATCACTGTAAATCTATTGGAAAAATAATAATAACTTCTAATTTCTTTTGACTTGCGATTTGTTCAAACGTTTTCATTTTCTTTAAACACTTCAAAACCTTTCTTCTAATTAAAAAAGTATTAATAATATACTTACATGAACTATATGCGCTGTCAACAATTTGGCATCTGTCGTTAAAATTTAAACAATTTGGCATCTGCCTTTAAAATTTGTATTTGACTGGAGGCAATATCTTTCAGTTTATACATATATAATTTAAGTGCTTTTTTCCAAAGTCCCATCAAGGAATGTTCGGTGGGACTCAAAACTATATTTTTCTTATGCCTGTACCTTTCGATTTGGTGCTAGAAACATTCCGGATTTTTTTGGTCAAGTTTATTAATTCATGTTTTTCTACCCAAGCATGTACTATTTTTTTTTTTAATATTTTCTATATTTTCTATAATGTAATTAGATCATACAAAAATTAAAACAAGTTAAAATAATCCACACAAGAAATGATGGTAACAAAAAAATAAATAAATTTAGAAATTCGTCTGCTCAAAACTAACCGGATTTTTGTCACTAAATCTTAAAAATTAATATTTTGTCCAGTAACCTTTATTTTTAAGAACTTCTTGGCATCGACGAGGCATTGACATGATTAAATTGTCGATTATAGAGGCAGGAATATTCTCCCACTCATTCTTCAAAGCTGCAAAAAGAGAGCTTGTTGAAGTGTGGGTTCTCTTTCCAACCCTCCTTTTTAAAACTGCCCATTGTATGTATATGTATGTATCTTCTATATAAACTTCTACCTTGCGAATATTTGAGATCAGGGAATCAATACTTCACCTTTTAAATGCATTTCAAGTGGTTATTTAAATGCCAAACTAATTTGCTTTCTAATTGTTTCGTAGTGACATCTCTGGTTTTATTGCTTACTATAAATTTTTTTGTTACTGTCTCCAAATTCAAAATATAATTTTCTATTTTCAGGGCTACCGGCTTCGCGACTGGTAAACTTGGCAAAGTCGCCGCCTTCGCTATTGGCGGTGGTATTATTGTCATGGAAATTGCCCATCAAGAGGGTTACATCAAAGTCGATTGGTCTAAAGTGACAAAGAAGATCGATAAAGTAACCGATAAAGTCGAAGAAGCAGTTACCGGACATGAACGAAGCTGGGCGGATAAGGTAAATTGTTGATTCTTGTATTGAAAAAAAAAAAACAAAAGAAATTTATTCATACTCTCATAAGTACATAATTATATTAATTCCACCTCTATAAAATCATACCGCACCTCGACCCACCCATTAGGATTTTAATTTGTTCGTTTGTGTTTGTGATTGTGTTTTGATTTTGTTCTATTTACCCAATGAATGAACCTTTCTCTGTTTTCTCGTCTGTAGGGCAAAGAACTTGTACGAAAGAATTCAAAATTTGTGGTTGCCTTTGTTGGCGGTGCATTCCTTGGACTAGCTTCAGCATAATTTTGATGCTTAATCGATTCTCCTCATCTTCCTCAAGTTGCTTACACATTTAATAAAAAAAAAAGTTCTTCCGCCACCATATTTCATTTGCGAACATGTTTCAAATTTTCATTTAAATGTTTCAATAAGTTTTAATGTTAATACTAAATTAATTTAAAATGGTTATTTTTATTCACATTATTAGTGTTATGTTAAGATTTTGTAAACAAAAAAATACACTTAAATTGTAAGAAAAGAAATGCATTTTGTTGGAAAATAAATCCGATTTTATTAAAATTTTAACATAAACATAAATTTAATCCAAATAAAGAGGCACTATCGAATGCTAAATATTTTCGCAACGAAAAAAGCTGGTGTTTGTTATTTTTTTGGAAATACATTTGGTTTGTTATTTTGTTAAGCATGTGCTTGCGGTTGGATGATTGTTGTTACTTTTATTTTTAAATGTTTGCAAAACATTAAATCAATCTGCAAAGGAAATGAGCTTGGAATGCACGGTTAATTCTTAGTTGTTTGAAGTTAAGTAATATGAAAACAACCCTGAATTTAAAAATAATGAAAAGAATTAATCGAAATTAAGTTTTATGTTCAATTGCTAGTGGAGACGAGATAGAGAAAGCTTGCTCTACTCGTAGAAGTCACCGCCAATAAATGGGGAAAGCAAATGAGTTTTTGGTTCCTGAATACGTTTTAGTAATTATTTTTTTTTAAGAGAATGGATAATAACTGAATGAAAGCCAATGATGCTTTGTTGAATTGAATGTACTTTATTTTGTTTGTTGATGTAGAATTATAAGTTATAACAGTTGGAAACGAAAAGTAGCTTCGGCAGGGATCTAAACGGTGTTGGCTCGTCGTTTGTGTAGCGCCGCGCCGTTTATGTGGATGTCAATCTCTGGCCTCAGAAATTTAATTGACGCTCTTTACCTGCGACAATACACAAAAATAGAGTCGCCATCCTTATTTTTTCTTTATTTCCATCTGATAATTTTATTGGTCTTAGTATATGCGTACTGATTGATACTGCACTGTGCGATGAATTGTCTGCATACTGAAATCTCTGAATTTAATATGCGGGGGTTGGTGGAGGTGTATGCTCAGATAGGACTAAATCTGTGTCTCTCTTTTTCTGTGAACAAATTTAGTTTGACAATTGCTTAATGCAAACGATTTTTGCAGAAGCTGTATGGTGAATAACAAGATGAGTCAGTTCCTCACCTTCTATGTTCCTGTCCTATCTCAAAGACGAAGACTCCACCTAGGAGACTTCAAATACACTAGAGAAAACTTAATTAATTTATTCCATAACATACATAACACAAATAAGGTGGTAAATGATGAAATGTTTTTTCCTTGTATGAATGAAATACAAAGTAAATCGACTTTTCCAAACAAAATGATTTTCCAAAAATTGTATTCCGACCATTTATTTACTTTAATAAAATTTTACATGTAGAAACCGTGTTAAAAATAGATGTATTTTTCTTCTTTCAGGCTGAACGTTTTGTTGATCGCAAATTGGACCGTGCTGAAGAAATAATCAAGAACAAAGCCAAAAAAGGTAGGAAATGGTACAGCAACTTGATTGGTGATGAAAATGGACCAAAAATCAACGATCTCCACATCTTCTTGACTGCTTTTGTTGGTGGTGTTGCAATTGGCATAGCAAGTGCTTGATTTTTACCCCCAAAGTAAATTTCAACAGCGCCCAAAAAACAAAACAAAACTGGCAAAACAGTTAAAGAAACAAACAAAAAAAAACTATAATTGTTAAGATAGATCATTTGCATTCGAGGATTTTGTCAGCAACAAAAAGAAAAAAACCCTCATCAATGCCCATTATCAACACTGCTCGGTGTATGTATTTAGAAACAAAACAAAAAACAAACGAATATTACTCAAAGCAAATATTACTTAAAATTTAATCTCAAAACATCACATTCATATCTTGTTTCAAATTTGTTTCATATTTTTGTTTTGTACATTTCATTTAATTTTTCTCATTTTTATGTCACCTGTTGTTGTATGCATCAAGCCTCGTATTTTACGAACAAAAAAAAACATGTTATTCCCAAAAAGTCATTATTTTAATGTTTAATTTATAAATGTGTACATTCAATTGTACAATGTGTGTTCTTCCGTCAATTTGTGTTGAGGTTGAATTTTCGAAAAAAGAAGAATTTGAAAATATTGTCTATGTTTAAAATTAAATAAAAATCCTTTTTTAATTTCGTATTTCTTTTAACAGAACAATTGTACGCAAAATCGTTTTGTTGAATATTTTGTATTAATTAAAATAAAAGAATATTATTAGATTGTAAAAATGGAACAGAGTTTAATAATTTTTTTTTGTATACACCCCAGAAGACTTTTAAATTTGAAGAGACTGCTTCTGTGGAAAGAAATGAAGGTGGTAAGGGCTGAGAGATGGATATGAGTATTGAAGCCAAAACTCTAGCTTCAATGTTTTATCTCCTTTGAACTAACCAACACACTTTAGAAACCAGTATTTTAAATTCAATTACCCTCGGTTCATAGCAAACATTTTTCAAATCAATTAAAAAAGGCAAAGGTTTTGTAAGAGAGATGTTGCTTTTAGTAAACCACCTTTCAATATATGATATTGTGTTCATCTTTGACCAATAGTTACATAATCAAGTTACTTTCATCACATTGCGTGTGACTCTTACATATTTTCAAATAAATTTTCAGGGTTTGTTGTATGTAATTCAATCGAACTTTCCATCCATAAGTATATTCCAATTAATTTGGACATGCGTTCTTGAAAAAAGTACATTCCCTAACCCAATTGAATGCTTATAAATTAATTAAAAACAAACATCACATAGAGTATTTATTTCGGAACAACAAAACTAATTCTAATAATTCTAATTACATTTACTTTTGATGTTCATTTTCATCGAAAAGCTTCAAATTTTCATATCGCGATACCAAATTAACATCATCGACTAAACTTCCAAACGGATTTTCAACTTCCTCATCAATAGTTTCATCGATTCCACTCAAAGCAAGACTGTTGGTTTGCTGTTGGCGGTCATGGACATCAATGCAAGTGTCCAAATGTTGTACAACCTCTTCAACTTCTTGCGGAAAAGGAAATTCACCGACACTTGAGGGAGTGGTCACTGTTCTGACTGAAGATTCAATCGATCGAGCATCAGTTTCTAAAATTAGTTGTCCATTTTGGAAAATAAAATTCGGCTCTGGTTGGTTATAGGTTCCATAAAGTTCTTTCAGTGTTGCTTTAGTTAGTTTAAAATCCTTGAAACCGAAGAATGTATTCCTGGCTTCTTCAGCAGCTTCCCGACTATCGTGGCGTATTGCTTTCCTACGCAAGTAATCGGCTAAATCTTTTTTATTAGTGAAATCGGCTGAATTTCGTGCCGATGAAATTCCACTCGAGACCGACTTACGAGCTTTCTTCAGAATTTGACGACATTTATTGGTGAAACCACCAATTATTTCCGAACCCAATGCTAGACCTCCTAGGACATAACCAATGGCCATGAGTAAAAACATTCCCTCAGTATCGGCGGTGGTAAGTTGCCGTTCCTCTTGAATCCTTTCCTTCAGGGCATGCGACGAAGAAGCTTGTAGAAGTTTGCCAGATGCACTTCTTTGCATCACCCATGAAACTTCATTAGTGAGCTTCGAAACTAGACCACTTTCTTGGGCTATTAGAATTGCCAGATTGATTTTCTCTGCATATACTGAGTTCTTTGGAAGTACAAAACCAATGTGGAATGGAGCGAAGCATTCTTCGCTGAGATGGAGTGCTGATCGACGACCAAGAACACTGTAATAAAGAAAAAAATAGTTTTAATTGCATAAGCTTTTTTTAATTTTTTTTTTTAACAAACTCATCGCTATAGTTCGACTGAACTAGATACTCCAATTGTGCCCTAGAACCGAGAAAGGCATAATTCCAAAAGAATGACTGGGTCACATTTCCAATTCCTTCTTCCAGTGAGCTGACAAATTCCATTTTTTTGTATAACTTTGCAGTGGATTCGTGAGTAGAGTTCTGAAACCATTTCTCCCATCCTCCTCGATCTGAACAATTTAAAATAAGCTTATAGGATCATTTGACAGGAAGTCCTTAGATTACCAACCCAGTGTTCCGACTCGAAAAAATAATCCCAATAGATCATTTACCGAATCAACAGTTGCAGGAAAAGCTGGCAAGGTCACAAAAGCAATAATTGATCCTGTATAACAAGAAGTTATAATGATCGTAAAGAGCCAATAGAATCCGATCAAAAGGCGAGTGGAAACTCGCTTGGAGTTGCTCCAGGAGTACTTCCCGCTAAAGGTAAAGCTGTTGGTAAACATTCCAAAGACATACCAAAACATATTTTCGACCTCTCCCCAATTGCCAATCAAATGTCGCAGAGTAAGCTGGTCGGTAAAAACAATCGGAACAATACCGCCGAGATAGATACAAGTAAGGGCCAGCCAGACTGGCCATTGAAAGGGTCCCAATATAGCTCGGTATCTATTATAAAATAAAAATTGTATTTATGTCGTTACTTTGAAAACTTCTCTCACTTGGGTAAGGCTTTGGAGGCCAGAGTTATGAATGCTGCACAATCCCTGGAATGCCCATAGGACATATCGATTCTTTCCAGTCTCTCTTGAGTCAAAAACACTCCAGCCATCCCTAGGTCTGCTCTTCGCTGTCTCACCTCCTCTATAATCGTTTCACCGGATCTAAATTATTAAATACTTATGTAGGTACCGCAGTTTTTCTCTGACTATGAAGTTTTAAAAATCCAGATTCTTTCTACTTACCCTAAAGTAGTGTGATCCTGAGGCTCGATAATATCAAAGGAAAAATTCATTTGCTTGGCTATCATATTTATTAATCTGAATTCAATTCCCTCCCAATGGATGTGAGTTTGTCCAAAGGGATCCAGTTTCCGAATGCGAAAAATAAATGGTGGCTGATTAACAGCCGATATCAGAAACCGATGTCCCGCGAATCCTTCAGACATTTTTTTCGGAAACAAATTGATGTGAGGACGTGAGAGGACACCTTTGATCCAACTGGTTAGGACAATGGGAGTATTTGCTCCAAGCCCATCGGCGTACAGTTTATGAGTATACAGGACGTAGGGACGTTCCTTTTTAAATTAAGTTAAATGAATTCGAGGCTGAATGAATTCGGAAATAAAATGGTAGGTAATCTTACATTTTGAGGATTTGCCAGCGAGCTTTCTCCAATAACAAGTAAATTAACAATATCCGAAGATTGCTTAGATGCAAGGAAATCTTTGAGTTTCCATTGACTGGATCGAGAAACGATTATCACTCTGGACTTAACTTGGGCACCGATTATTTTTCGAGCACTCATTGGGTCGGAAATGAACAAAATGTAGCTACGACAATTGTTGTCCACTGGCGTACGAAAATCGCTGTTGACAGGCTCATACTTTTCGGAAATTTGGCCGTGGTAGAATGTAATGGGAAAACTCTGAAATTTTGGAAGAGATTGTGAAAAAAAAAAAATAAAGCAGGTTAGTACCTATGCTTAGAAATGGAATGAGGATTATTGACTTTGTACCTTTTGATGAAAAAATGATAAAATCAATTAAATATAACCTGTTATTTAGGCCTTTTGCCAATTTAATTTAAAGAGTGATTCATCATACATCGATTAAAAGAAAAATGTATTTCATTTAATTTTTTAAAACGATATCATGTAAATGTTGGCCAAAAATACGCCTGATGTGGTCTATTCGGATGTTCCAATTTTGAGCATTGCTACTGTTATCTCGGGAATAACACGAGTTATGTTGGCTTTCAAAGGGTCAACCGAAGCTGGGTTATTCCTAAAGTCTAGAGATTTTACAATATAATACCATGCCAGAGAAAATAATTATTTAAAGGTGTGATATCGCACGATTTAGGCGGCTAATTTACAGTAAAAAAACGTGGAATCAAGTGTTCACCAAAATTATTTCTCAACAAATCCGTTGTTTTAAGCGTTGTACAGCTCGTAGAACCACCTCTGCCGCAGCGCCGATTGTATTGTTGAAACCATATCTTGAATTTCAGGAAGCACATAATGTAGTCTGTTAATATGGTGCGACAATGGTTACCATTAATACCTGACGGTGTCATTCTGATTGGCCTTATTATGGAAGAAATGTGGACGAATAACGGACGCTGTTGCGCTAGGAGTTTTCCCATGACGACTTGCCAAACGATACTGAACAAAATTGACTAAAACCGTACGATGAATCACCCTATGTACATTTTTATTGTAGAAACGTTTTATTGACTGCTGGGTAGCTAGCGGCAAACAACAACAATTTAACTCCTAGCGAAAAAGAAGCCAGCAAAAATAATACCAGCTGTGCTGGCGATATAAAGTGAGTTTGATCGTTTTCACTTGAATGCTGCACTAGCTATACAGCAGTGAATAAAACACAACTTTGTGTTATTGTTATTTGATTTATACGATTAAAGATGCAATTGACACTTGACATAGTGGAAGATGAAAATAAAAATAAAAACTGAAAGCAAAAATCTGCCTTAAATGCCGTGACTAAAACTTACTTTAAACAATTTTTGAAGCATAAGACTTTCGGTTTTTTCCACATGACTGTCGTAATAAACAACCGGAGGACACTTAGCAAGATACTTTTTGGCTATTTTACTAATGAGACTTATCAGGGAATTTGCTTGTCTCTCTTCGAGGGATGTGTCGATGCCAAATTTACTTGCCAAAATTTCACTGTGGGACTTGGGATGACCGTGAAATCGTGGATCAACTCGACGTTTTTCAATTTTATGTTCGTTACATTTATTTTTATTAACAAATAGAGCTTCGTTAAGTTTATAACGTCGGGCTACTTCGAGACGAAATTTGTATTCCGATGAACAGTTCTTAACTTCTGCCAATGAAAATGTTGCAAATAAAAAGAACAAAACAATACGAGCCGAAGTCAAAGAAGAAAGAATCATTTTCGGATGAAGAATTTGAACTAAAGTTTCCAGACGGATGGTGTCCATTTTTATACGAGTATAAGGTGGATGAAGGTTTAGATGGGAAACGTTAAATTAAATGCTGAGATAATAATCTAAATCACGTTATAGGTTGTGAACTGTGTATTTCTAATGGGGAGGACACCTGCAAGTAATTGAAACAAATTGCCAGGAACTTGTAGACGAGTGCTATATGTAGAGAGAGCGTGAAAAGGATATTTATGATTTCGAAAATAACGTTTTGATTTAATCGAGGGGAATCAAGTTGATATAGTTTTACAATGTTTATACATATATGTATGTAGGTACATTATACGAGTTTATTACTAGACTAATATGAAAAAAAATAGTTACAGATTTGAGAGAGTACTTTCCAATTTAACTGGTGCAATAAAGTTTATAAGTTTTCTGCAAAAGTATTAAATTAACTAAGGTCCAATAGAGTTGTTGTACATATGTATTATAAATGTATGAGCCTTATTGTCCTTGGGGAGCTAAGGACATAGGGCATAGCAAAAGATTCAGTGCAGTCACTGTGTAAGAAAAGAGACGGGGGTGCGACCCACACTCACATTGATAACTTACTATCATTGGTGCGTTTCAAAACGTGACATTTATTGAAGTTCTTGTAAATACAAAATAAGTCCACCAATCAAAAAATAAAAGACATAAGAACTTCAAGGTCAATTAAAAACAATAAATTTAATTATTTTTTGGAAACAACTTTGTAGATATTCGATTTATTTTTTAATTTAACCAATGGATAACAATTTATTAAAAAAATTTACAGTTTATGCATAAATATCATATTTATGAAGTAAATTAAAATGGACTACAATACCATTACTCTTTTTTTGAGGTGTTTGAGTCAAAAATTATTTCTTACCAGTTTTTATAGGACAATTTTTAAAAAAAATTTTGAATTTTTTTTCACGGTTTTACCATTTGTCAAAAACGCCACGTAAGTAATCAGAAATTATTCAGAAGTTAATATCTATTCTTTTCTAGGAATATATTCATGGATATTATTTTCTAAATACGAAAATAACGGTATTTTAACATGTACTATGTATATTGTTATGACACCACAATAATAAAGTTATTATTATTTTGTTCGAGAAATATTGCGTGACTAAACCAATTTTTTTTTACCTTTTTTTACTTTCTTTTGGAAAAAACCCTAAGATTTGTTTTAGAAAGTCGTTTCTTCATCTTTTCAAGTTATAATCTTTTATATGTAACTTATTTTAGGTTAATATCTCTGCTCGTTTTTGAGATATTGATGGCGAAAAAAAAAATATTCTGAAAGTTCGTTCACACAGGCATTTAAAAATGATGAATTTAGATTTGAGGCATATTTAAACTTAAAAACTTTAGAATTTTCAACAAATTTGATAAACATGTATAATAAATGGGTCTTGAATTTCAATTTAGCGTGATGAAATGATGCCTGTAGTTGTCGTTAATTCGTGTTGCCAACTTCAAGCTCCAATTAAAGAACTCTTAAAGAAAGCATAAATTTGGCGGAAGAAAGGTAATTATTTTTATTTTTATGCAATAAATATAATTCATTTTAATTGCCAATTGGCTGTTATTTTAGGTTTATAACAAAACAGAATATCTTTTTTCTTTTTTAAAGCAAATCAGAAAGAAGAAATTATTGAAAGAAAAGAAATTATTGAAATATTTACCAACCCTGACTTGAATCTTTTTTCCTTCTAAAAACAAAAAATTAAAAGTAAAGATTTTGTAAATTAAGACATTACCTTTAGTTTTCTTTTATATTTCTAAGGTGCTTATACGAATAAAACAATGAAAATATTATTATTTAAACATTTTATTTATTTCATTTCAGTTATCGTCGTTCTTCTGCTACAACATTACACAAAATACGAACACTCACTGTTTTTGTTTTACATTTAATTTTACAAAACAAAACATACAATTTCGATTTTTTTTCTTCTAATTTGTGAATTATGATTGTTAATTTAATTTAGCCAGTCAATTTAGACAATTTAATTTAATTTTATTTATTTATTCTAACATTATTATTTAACATTGAAGTTAATACTTTTTTAATTACTTTTGCACATTATTTTTTCTGTATTTTTTAAAATTATAATTATTAAAACAAATACAGCAAAATTTTAAACTTAAACAAAAAACTAGTTATACGTAATTATAAAAAGAATACAAATTAAAAACATAAATAAAATGAAGACAAGAAAACAAACTAATGTTTTGTTTAATTAGTTCAATAGGAATTTATAGAAAGAGGAAGCAGTAAAAAAAACAATTTATTGCACACAGGTAAAAAAATACTCAATTTTTTGGAGTTGGGAAATTTTGAAATAGATTAGAGGAAGAAAATGAGACAGCATTTTAGCAATTTTTTTTTTTAATTAGAAAGAAGGATTTTTATATTCAATTTATTTAAATGAAAAATGAGCGCAATTTTTTGAAAACCAATGAAAAATAATATAAATAAAAAATGGTGGATGAGTTTTGACATTTAAACGCTCAATTTGAAAAGTGTTATAGAGAAAAATAGTACACAATAGAAAAATAACAGAAATGACAGATCAGGCTATAAATAAAAATATGTCAAAGCACGACTCAAAGACGGTGTTCACATTCGACTCTTTTCATGGATTTATTTTGACATTTTATAATGACATCTAATTTGCACTAGAATACTAGATTGTTTGAAAGAGAAGTGAGGCAGACATTTTTAATATTTTTAAATAAGTGAGAGCAAGACGAAATAATGAAATGTCAAAATGAGTTGTCTGAGTCCAATACGAACACGCCCAGGGTATATTCGAATTTAGAACCCTTTTAAGTGTTTGGCATTTTTAAATTCATTTGAAAATTAGTTGACGCACTGAAATTTGAAGTGAATTCAAAAAGACAGGTCTTGAAAGCAATAGTTGAGTATTGACAACTTACAAAAATAACAAAATAAAAATGAGAGAAACCAATTATTTTTAACTACCTCAATAGATTTTCTTCTGCAACTGTGTATGTAATAAATTTACATTTTATAAGCAACCTTTTCATAGGTAGGCATTTAAGGTGAAAAAATATACAAATTACTTAATATTTCTAATAGAGTTATATGTTTTTTTTTTTCTTACATTACTAAAAAAGAAAGAAAAATAATGATAACTATAACATTACACCACCCTGTACACTCTAGGACTCAATTATATTGCTTCGTTTTTTTTTAAACTCAAAAACAAATACTATAAATTAATAGATAATTTTATTTAAATAACATTAAAAAAAAACACACATAAGTGTTAGTGGTGTTTTTGTATTTTCGAATTATTTACTTTTTTTAAATATTATATTCAGCAAAAAAAAATACAACATGGCTTGATGAATAACAAAACAAATATATTTGTGACTTAAAATATACAAACAAAAAATTAATTGAAAATCAAAAAAATAAAATACAAAATAAAACCATGTACGTACATATAGCTTTCATTTATTTTAATTCGATTAAATTAAAAATAAAATAAAAACAAAAAAAGACTTAAAACTTAAGACATAAATGTGAAATATTTATCACAAATGAGGATGAATATCTAATAACATTATGTAATGGTGTTATACTATAAAATCTTACAACATTTATTATATTAACTTTTTACAAGACATACAATTATTTTTTTAAAGTTCTTATTAATAAACAATAATAAAACTAAGATTTAATATTAATTATTCTACAACGCGGAAACTTCCCTAAAACTTATTGACAATGTTTTCTTTTTCTATTAAATGGTTACATGAATGATGTTTTTTTTTATATAATTTATTTTTCTACATAATGAATTTAAAAAAAAATAATAAATATTATTTCGTTTTATTTTTGAATGTTTTAAATTTTTTAAGAAGAATGCAAATTTAAAATCTCAGCGAGTGAACGTATTTCATGTTTTTTTTTTTTTTGACAATGTTTTGCCTTTCAAATCCTTGAAATAATTTAATTATTTAATTATAGCCAATTTCTTATTTATTGTCTTGGGTGCCTTTTAAATTAAATTCGGTTGTTGTTTATGTGTGGAGATTTATTTTAATAATTAAATTAAATACTTATGATTCTTCGATGTCATTGTCAACTCGAGACGATCGTATTCCAGTTTTTCCAGTCCATGGGTAAATGTCAGGGCATGGCTGACATGTTCGCATGTATCGGACACCGGACTTATGCCATAGATTGCATACTTTCGGGTTGTTGCAGCGTTTTGGTCGATCCTGTTTGACATTCAAAAAAGTTTCAGAAATTCCATAAATTAATTGACATATGAAGCTTACCGAATAATCACATTGGAATGGCTGGAAATTGTTTAATCGGGAAATTGGTGTCGGATCACGGACCCATTGTAGCGCTTGCCAATTTGTCAAAATCCAAACATCTGGCATTGAATTGATTGCATCTAAGAACTTGATGAATCCTTCCTTATGATGTGGCTGTGTGAACCAAGCTGCATGGTAGAACAAACCAAATGGAGCTCTAAAAAAATAAAATGACAAGTGTCAAAATGACAAACTCTCATAAATTTTTGCAATTGTTTTTAACAATTTATTGTTTTACCTGTTTGTTGTGTAATGTCTTTCGAAGTTCTTCATGATCATTTTATAAACACCTTCAGACTCACTGGGATTCGAGCATGCATCACCCATGGAACAACGGCCACCATTCAAATCTTGCCACATCACCATTGGCACCTGCCACACACCAGGATAGCTCTTTGTCGGACAAGGTGGGATCATACAATCGTGGAAGATCTTATAGTCTAGAGTGTAGGGCCAACTTGGTGGACGATTCTCATAGACGGGCATCGATGAGTCGTATGTGAAATTGGAATCGTACAACATTTTGAACATTTTATTGCCTCCAACCGAGAGGAAAGGTGCTCTCATGCCCCGAACATCGGACAGCTTGACTCCACCATAGGCGGCAAGAATTTCACGTTGTCCAGCAACTTCACGAGTCCATTTCTTTTGTGAGAATTGTTCACCGAAACTGTGCCTGTTTATTTAGGAGAAAAAGTCGAAGAGGAGAAGGGATACAACTTTGAAGGAATCTTATTTTGAGAATGTTAAACGAATTACTTGTGTGTTAGTAAGCATTTTTGTGTTTTTCGGTTTGGTGTGAGTGTAAAAATGGACTTAAATGTTTATTTCCTTGAAATTATACTTCTAGCTCAAAAAATACCACTCTTAGAAACATTATAAGTTAAAATAATGATAGTTTCCGTATGTTTTTAATCAAAATAATTTCAGAAACAGGGAAATGAGAAAAGTAATTTTAGTAAGACTAGAAATATTTCCCAAAAACAAAAATAGAAAAAATTGTAAATTTTATGTAGAATTGTTTTTTTTCGTCATTAGAAGTTGTAAATTTAAAGATTAATATTATGAAACAAAAAACTTAGATGTTAGAAAGTGTTTGCTAATGAAATAAATATAATTATTTTTCATTTGGATCTTTCAAAAATTATATTTAAATTAGTTCTCAAATTGATTGCTCTAGTGATTTGTTTCAAATCATTGGCCACGTTCGTTTGTAAAACTTGACATTTCTGGATTGGTTTGAGTTATTATAATTCCATATTTCAAGAACTAGGCATTGACCCAAACACTACCTAGTCTTAACTCATCTATTCATATCTTTAAAAAAAATCAAAAATTTCAATTTAAATGATTTTAAAACTAGAAATATTTACAAGTGCACGAGATAAGACGAGGACGAACTTAGGCACCTGCATTTTCACAATATTTATTTTCACAATATAGTTAAGTTGAGGACATGCACACATTTATCTAAATTTCAACTCTGTAGAACAAGTCATTTCTAAGATATGTACAGAACACTGTAAAAACCGTAACTGACTGACTGACTTAGTGACAGGTCATCAAAATTAAAAAGCTTCAAAACAGCTCTAAATTATGACAGAAATTGGTACATAATTCGTATACGACTGATATGTGACAAATATGTATATGTAAGTGGAAGGTTTTTGTTTATAACTCAATAACCAACACTTGGAAACTATTCAAAACCTTAAAAAGTTAGTCTGTCAAATTTTAGCCAAATAAACCTGCTGGGGTGGTATATGGAAACTTTCTGCCGTAACTAAGGGTGGCGTTAAAAACCTTTTTTTTTAAATATTTGTCCATGACATCTTCATAAAAATAAAATTTGGCAAAGTTGTACATCATGGCCGACAGTTTTTGATCAGATCACAATAACAAACTGTCACTTTGAATCACTCAGAATCAATTGAAAATATCAATTTTTAGAATGAAAGCTTACATCCAAATATGAACACGATTCTGCGATTGAAATGTTACCAATTTCACACTTCTATTTTCTGGAATTCTGCTAACTACTGATAGCTACATACATATATGAATTTCACACTAATAACTATTCTTTATTACAAGCTGTCGGAAGCATTAGTGCCAAAGCTTTTATAAAACAAAATTTATTCAAAATGAAATTTAAAAGTAATAGTGTGATCTAATTCCTAGAAAATCACTACCAATTATTGTTCATGAGTTGGAACACTTCAGAGTTAATAAAACTTTTAGATGTTTAAAATTTGTGTCATAACTTGAAAAGTTGACAGGTAACGGAATCCCCTCATGACATATGGAAGTTTCCAGCAACTTTTAGATAAGATTTCGAGCGAAATCAACTTGTTTAAGAATTAGAGAGATGACAGATGATGTTGTTTGTTCCCTTTCTCATTTTAATAAATTTTGAAAACTATAAGAAACTTAACAAACTTAAAAAATATTAGTACTTCAAAAATATCCAACAATCGTATGAAATGACAATATCACTGTAGCGCTGTTAGACGATAAGTAGAAGAAAGGCTGAAGAAGGCCATATCCTGCTCCTGTCAAAAAAATCTTCAAATCTCAGCCTTAAGTTTCATGGTGTGACAAAAGACTGTATAGGTACATAACTGAAAATAAGCTTTCCCGGATGCTCCATTCCAGATACTGGAGTCCAAAAAACGTAATACTTAAAGCCTTCTAGATCGCGAGTAAATTATTGTTTAGAAATAGTTTATTTAAAAACATTTTAAAAATTACCTAAATAAATATTAAATGGCAATTTTTAAGGCAACTTACATTGAAAATATGTCCTAAGTGTAATAATTTGTGTGTATTTGTGTAAAATGCATTTTCTAATCTACATCAAAGTTCTACATCAATATTCTACGTTAAAAGTAAACAATTCAAAATAAAAATACTTACGATACAGTATGTGAAGCAATTTCATGACCATCGGAATATAAATTCTGAACTTGACTGTAATCCGTCCATTCGTGTGATACATAGAATGTAGCAGATATTGGACAGCCATTCGGATTTACACGACCCTTCTCGAAGAGATCGGTGTAAAGTTGCTTATTCAGATCGTTAACCGAATCGTCGAAGGTCAAAAGGACAATTTGTGGAATGCTTTCAACGGGTAAATCAGCTGATTTTTTTGAATATTTTATTTTGGTTTTAGATCGTAAATGAATTTTTAATATTTATGTAATGATGAATAAGAGGTACATAAATAAGCACATATACATATGAAAAAGAGAAAAGAATTTGTAAATAAAAATAATAAAATGTTTAATATTTTTCAAAAAAGGTATAGGTAAATGAAAATTTTGTTGGGTAAAACAGTAAAAAAGCTTGGAGCTGGAAGAAAAGTTGATGGTGCAGAAAGCGAAGATTGTTACATGTAATTTGACATTTGACATTTAACTTTATCCCTCTTTAATTGAACTTACGATACAGTATGTGACGCAAACTCATGTCCATCTGCGTATAGATTCTGGACCATGGAATAATCGGTCCATTCATGGGAAACATAAAACGACGCTGTTATGGGACAGCCATTTGGGTTCTTGCGAACGCGTTCACCTTTACCTCCGAAAAGTAATTCGTAATATTCAACATTCAATTGGCTGACTGCATCATCAAATGTCATGAGGACAATTTGAGGTGTGTCGTTTCTTGCAAGTCCTCCTGATTTTTGTTCGGTGTGTGTGTATTTTTTGACATTTGAGGATAACATTTGATCGAATATTTTGTTTTATTTTTGAGAACATAAAGTAAAAGCTGTGATTGGAGAGAAAAGAAATTGTTTTTTTACATACCGGGAATTTCCTTTCCACCACAATAACAATCTGGTAGTAAACAGACATCCTTGCGGCACTTGGCAGCTGTCTTATCGGGTGTGGGTTGTGGGTATAGGGGCTCTGGACGGGATGGTGGATTCTTGTAGATGTCAACGAATTCTTGTGCCTTCGAGACAATTGTTCCGGATGGTTTCAAAGTTGGACGGGTGCGACTGTAATTGTTTGGATATTTAATTAAAATTCAAATAAATTATGTTGTTTTTGTTAGATTATTATTTAACACAATGTAAATTCGTTATTTTTTTTACAAACGTGGTTACGAAATACGAACACAATTTATGTATGGTGTTGAAGTTATTAAAACACTTAGATTTTATTTTTTATACAGCATTCCTTATTTACACTGCTTACCTTTTTTATTATCTTTGAAATTAAAAAATTTAAATTTTGTAAATGTAAATCATATATAAAATAATTTAAATAATAGATATTCTACACAAAAATTGAAAATAGAAAAAATAAGTTCTATTTCGTCAAACTAAATTAAACAATAAACTTCTCGAAGAAAATATAAAACAAATTAACCAACAACAACAAAACTTATAATCAAAAGTCTTTTATTCAAATCACTTCGATTGAACAATTTATTTTCCTATGAGAATTGTCAGAAATTAGTGACAGTTACAACATTCATTCTTACGACCTTTCTTTCCTTTTTATTTCCAAAGTCGGAAGAATTTCTAGTCATATCAAAAATGGAAAAAATGAAAACTAAGAAAATAAGGTAGCATTTTTGAAAGCATAGTCTTGTAAATTTATTCATATTTGGTGAGAAATGTCGATTTTTCAGATTTTGTTGGGATAACTTTTAAGCTTTACCTGATACTATCATTTATTGTAAATAAATTTGACTGAATCATTTTTGTATAAAATTTTTTGATGTCAAAGAGAGAAAAAATCACATTTATCAAAATGTTAATTGAAAATTTCGACAGAAGATTGCTTACGTACCAGCAAATCCATGAAGACTATTTATCTGTTGTTCTATAAATTTGTTATATCTTAAGTATGATGCAATGCATAGAAAATAAATAAATAACAATTTAAAAAATTGTATTTAAAACAATTTTTGGGACACCCTAGTGTAGATGTAGGGTAAAGCGGATCTATAAATACTTCCAATAATTCTGCTTCATTTAACACGAATTTCAAGTGCACAATGAAAACTTAGAAATTCTAAGTGAAGTGTCAAAAAAGTAACCCAAAGGCGATAAATGGTTTTCTAAAAATCTATAGATAAAATCAATTATCAAAATTATGCCATAAATTGAACACATTATTTTATAATTTTCCGAAACAACAATTATTAATTATTATTGGTCCCTTCGGCGTATGAGCACTTTTATTTTTTTATTTTATTAAAATTATCACATAATCGTCAGTTTTCCGTTTCTTTTCAGTTCATGTGATATTTGGGTGAACAAATCTGGTAATGATCTGTCAACATACATTGTTCGCCGTTTTAACTATCACAGTGTAATTAATAATTATACACCCCAAAATTCAACCGTTAAGAATTTTTTTTTGAAAAATTCTCCAATATTTCTGTAAAACCTCGAGGACTTTTATTGGGAGAAATAATGACATTTGAGGTCTGACGATTCATCTTTTTATATCGATCTCACTTGTAAGTCAAAAGAGAGAGGAATGTAGGTAATAATTTGACATAGTAGTATCTTGATTTTTTGTAGAAACTTATCTCTCTATCAAATCCATTTGTAATCTATTTTTTTATATTTAATTCTTATTCTTTTTTTTTACTTACGGTGGATGTGTTCCTCGATGGTTGGTAACAGTGGCTGGTTGTTGTTCGCGTTCAGCACCATTTGAATGTGAACCACCACGAACTCTGTTATTTGTTCTAAATTTTTCATTTTAAAAATATAAAAATTGGATTAATTTTAATTTACTATTTAATTAAATTTCAAAGTTAAATAGTTCAAATATAAAAAATTGAAAAAAAAATCCCACTAAAACACCGTGCATCGAAGTTTTTTGAATGCATATTAAAAATTAAAATAAAATTACCGAAACTAAGTGCGACAGATTGGAAATACTTGCACTCAAATTAGATTAAATTTGTACTTACTGGTGTTGCAAATTTATTAAAGCAAAAGAATCCAAAAGCTAAAATTTGTTAACTATTCTAATTGAAATAAAAAAATATTAGTTAAAGTAAAATTGAATAAAAAAAAATGTCAATTAATCCAGTGTTTAGATAAGAATAAAATAAAATGAATTAAGCGAAGATACTCAGCAACCCAACAGATAAAACAGACTCGGAAAAATAGTTTTTTAATTTAATTTAATTTTCCACAAAGATGAGTTTTTTTTTTTTTGGTTTTAATTTGTTTTTGTAGACGAAAAGGAAAGTTTAACGAAGGACAAATAGGATGGATTTAGGGATGTTATAAAAGTAAAGTTCATCATTGCTTCATTTTATAATAAATTGATGAAGTGCGTTGTTGACCGTTTATAATAAAGTCTTTTCTTGTTCATTAAAGTTAATTTGAAATTTACTGTGCAAATTAATGTAGCCGTCGAAAAGTGCACTGAAAATTATTTTTTATTATACGAGTAAAATAAAAAGAAGAAATAAGAATTACAAATAGAATAGAAATTCTTTACTAAACATAACATTAGTATTTTTTTGTTTGTTTTTATTCATTACATGTAATATTGGTGTATACTGAAAATTCAGACCTCAGATTAGGCCATATTTTTTTTTATGAATTGATACAAAAAAGCATTTGATCTACCTAATTTTACAGTAATATCATAATCATGTTAAGATTTTTTAATGATTTGTATTTCATAGTTGCCGCTTGCTCTTATAAACTCAGATTCATGACGTTCCGATTTTAATTCGTTCTCAATTTAGAAAGAAATATAAATTATTGGTTATTATAGCCTAAGACAGACTAATGCCGACTTATTTTCAATAAAGTTAAATAAGACGTTTTAACTAAAATAATAGCTGTGTTTTATTCACTGCTACATAGCTAGCTCAGCAAAATTTCCATCGGCAAACAACAACAATTTAATTGCTGGCGAAAAAGAAATCAGGAATAAATATTGCAGCTGGTGATATACATATAAGGAATGTGTTTGATTGAATATTTTATTTACTTGAATGCTGCACTAGCTATGCAGCAGTGAATAAAACAACTAATAATACAAGCGTACCTACATACATATGTCTCGTTTATATACAAACTTCAATATAGTTAGGATTGGCTGTTAGGTAATAAGAAAGTATTTACTTTTAAATTATTCTCTTCTTGAAACATAATGGTATCATCATGTCAGTTTAGCAAAGTATTAACTGTCACTTATGACGTTGACCGACTCCACTAGTTTTTATCGATAAATATATATATACAAATATACAATTGAAGATAAGACCTTGTGATTTTTTATAAAGAAAGTACTTACGGTACAATACACAAGTCGAAAATCAAGAAACTCGTTGAAATCTAACATTGTTTTTGTTTGAGGAGGCTTTTTCAATTCACAGTTAATTTTTTGATCATGACAGTTCACAGTTGTCAACGTTCAGAAAATCAATTTTTATAGTTTTATTTCATGAATTAGATTTCAGCGAGTTACAGTTTGTCAATTTCTAACACTTGCTAACTTTTTCAACCATTTGTTCTTGTCACGAGTCTAAGCCTTTTTCAAAACAAGTTTTTACGGTAAACAGTGTAGTCAACCACAAAAATGCTATATTAGAGTAGTATAACACAGTGCAGGTTCAAAAACGTCATACGTCAGATATTAAAAAGAAGAAAACCAATTGATTAATATTCAAATAATGAAATCAACTGATTTTGACAGTTGTCACCAAGCTGCATCGGATCAAAAAGTAGTCGAATTAAAGTATATTAGTTCAGATCAATGAAAACTAGTCAGTATACGTCAGTGCAGAAATGTTCTCAATGCAGTGCAGCTGATTGAACAAAGCTAATTATATTATGTATGAACTAAAATAGAACAGCGAGGCTAGCGCTTTGGACATCTAGTTGAAAAAGTCTCAGATCTAGTACTGAAAATTCTTTCCGTCGTTTCGTTTTGGCTGATTATCAGACAGCTGTCATTAAAATCTAAATATGCGCGGGAAATATCAAAATAACAAATTTGTTTTGCTTGTGTTTCGAAAATTCAGTTTCTTCCAGTCTTTTTTTTTAAGTCGTTTTAACTGATGTGTTGCTGATTCTCAAATAAATCAAATTAAAAAATTGAAAAAATAAAATTTTGGTTTGCATCAAATTGAAATAAAAAGTTCATTTGTTTTGTTTGTATTTTACGTGAACTTAATTGTATTTAATCGCTACTGTGCTTTTTTTTTAACTAAAATTCTACAAAATAATAATTCAAACATCCCAAATGTGATATCTTCCTTTTTTTTAAGACAAAAAAAGAAGCCGCCACCAGTTAGACCTGTCAAAAGGAACCAAATTATATTCCTTGTCACTTTAAAGCCTTCCTTAAACTTTTTTATTTTCAGCATACACCAACGAAATGTATTAAATTGTTTTATTTAATTTTTTTAAATTTAATTTTTCATACTAATTTGTTTAATGTTTAGCAGAGAGGGTAAACTATATAGAAAAAATATTTTCAGCAAACAAAAATTATAAAGAAAAACTCCCCACAATGATCGTAGGTGGGCTGTTTTGTGGATCATAAGAGAGAATCTAAAATTTTATTTTTAAATACCTCGAAGGGATTTCGTTGCACTTTGCGTTTGGCGTACTGTCAGCACATTTGGCAAATGCGGACGTGGACGATAGGGCCTTATTCCGATTTGAGGCGGCAGCAATCGATGACTTGATGGCTGAATTCACTCGAGATGCTCGAGGTGGGATAATGGATTTTAATGTGGAGGATGTGGATTGTGAAGGAGTGGATGGTATTGGTGATGTGGATTGGGTTGTGGAAACAGTCGATGTCATGGTTGTGGTTGGAATGGTAGTCGAAGGGGTAGTTGTGGAAGGGGTGGTAGTTGTGGTTGGAGTGGTAGTTGTGGAAGGAGTTGTGGTTGTGGAAGGTGTGGTAGTTGTGGTAGTTGTGGAAGGTGTGGTAGTTGTGGAAGGAGTTGTAGTTGTGGAAGGGGTGGTTGTGGTGGTTGTTGTTCGTGGCGGCAAGGGCGTTGTGGGTGGCATAGGGATTGTGGAGGTGGTTGGTGCAGTGGAGGGTGTCGTCGTCGTAGTTGTGCTCGATGCAAATTCACTAAACTCTTCCTCAACGTTGACATTATCTTCGCCAACAAATCCCAAGTCTCTATATTTTCCCCGGCTATTCGTCAAGTAGCCAGCATTCCTTAAGGAATCGGCCAAAGTTCGTTCGGGTGTTGCTGTTGTACGGTACTTGGAATAGTATTGAACTGATCTGTCGGTGATTTCTACTACCTTTTCGGAAGTTGAGGTTGTCTTTGATGTTGTGTACCGTGGAGGCTTATCGGTGTAGGTGTTTTCGTTCTTGTTCACTGACAAACCAATCAAAGCTTCAGACCTTGGTAGATCGTAGGACTCATTTTCAAAGTCCACAAATTGCTTTCTTGTTTTATGGAAGAATTCCCGCTCTCTTTCTGTTGTTGATTTCGGCTGCCGGGCCGGAGTTGGCCTGGTTCGTCGGCGGTACGATGGAGTCTCAGGGCTGTAGGTTGTACTGTCGTAATGAGGAGTGGCGAACCGGTGCTTAGGAGAGTAAGTTGTTGGTTCGTCGTCTAAGGCGTTCGAAAATGAAGCAGTGTACCTGGATCGGCCTCTAGATCTAGCTTCTGGATTTTGGTAGTTGGAAATTTCTTGCCGGATTTTCGAACGGTATGCTGTCGAGGGGAGCCTGATTGTAGTTGTTGGAGCGACTGTGCTCGGTGGAATGGTTTCGGGCACTGGTGTTGTAGTAGTTGTTTTTGAAGTCGTGGTAGATGTGGTTGTAGTTGGCTTTGGAGTTGCGGTTGTTGTAGTTGTAGTTGTTGTTGGCTTCGGAGTAGTAGTTGTGGTTGTCGTTGTGGTCGAACTTGTTGTTGTGGTTGACGAACTTGTAGTTGTTGGAAGTGTAGATGACGGCCACACCACTGAAGTTGACTGATTAAATCTCCAACTTATCGTCGGAGTTGTACGAGCCGTGGTTGGTGTCGTTGCATTGTACAGAACTCTTGGTGGGGAAGTTATTAGAAAATAGCTTCGGAATGGCTTTTGAGTCGTGGATTCATAAGCTTGCGTTGGACTTTGAGTTCTTGGTGACACAGAGCTTCTTATAGAGTTAAACTTCAATGACTCTTCTTTTTCTTGCAGAATCGTTTCAAGACTTTTGTATGGTGACACAAACTTTGTAGGTCCCGTAGTCTCGTAGGTTCGACTCAAATTGTCCTTAAACAACGACGCCCGAGCGGTAAAGCTCTGCAGTTGTTCGGTGGTAGATCGTTGCGTTACAGGGGTGTGTTCGCTTCCCGAAGACGAAACGAAGTCTTCATTGAATCTATTGTCCTTTGCACTGGCAGACTCGAATTCATGACTCACATCGGAATCGTCCGAATTCAAGGCATTTGAATCGTGCTTGGCGAATGGAACAGGGCTGGTTCGAGTGAATCTCCATGAGCGAATTGGTGTATATGTGGTTGGCTCGTACTCGTCTTTCTGTTCACTCAGACCAGTCTCCTTCCTATCGTACCTTGATCTCGATCGTGTATAAATTGGAACTCCGGAATTGCTGTTCTTCTCCTCTGAATCCGAGGTCGCTTGGGAGGGGGCATTCGATTCTTCGCCCTTCAGACTGAAACCCCGATAGCCCTGTGACAGACTGAAGCGGTAGGTCCGTTGACTCTTTGAATTGTCCAAGGGAATGTTAATCGTTGTTGTCTCGGTTGTCGAAGTAACTCTTGAGTTTTTCACAACTGGAGACTTAAAGCTCTGCGGTTCTACGTCAGATATAATATAGCTCTGGATTTTCTTTCTCTGCTTTTCGGTGACAGCTTGGCCGGCATCCTCCACAACTACTTCTTCACTTTGTCGAACTTTTGGCCTATCACTACTGGTTGTCAATTCGAATCTTGACTTTTTACTATTTTTTATTTCTAAGGTTGCTTCTGATCTTTCTTCAGAACTTTCACGTTTCGATTGATTCTGAGCTGAAAATTGCACATTGGTGGGGGTAGTTTCAGATGGGGATTGACTAAGGATGGAATCGGTATTGGATTTGTAATGTCTATTGGATTGATTAGTAAGCCCCACATTCGAGGTGAAGGTCAATATGACAGATTTGGGAGTCGCCTTATTGGTGGTGGTAGTGGTGGCGGTGGTGGTCGAGATACCATCATCCGATAATCTGTTGGATCTGTTTTGGGGGGTTTCGAGAGTGATATGGTGGTGAATTAAAAAAAAATACATATAATGAATGCTCAATGAAAAAGTATTGTAAAAAAATATTTATTTTATTTTGTCGGAAAGAGTGTCAATTGTGTGAATTTAGTTTGATTCATCAAAATTTGATTAAGGCCAAACAATAAATCAGAAAAGAGTGTATCAGTATCAGAAAGTTATGATGGAAATCTTTTTTTCGATTTTAGGTATTTAGTAAGTATTATTTGACAAAAAAAAAATGTGAGGGGTTCTCAAAACCTTTGAGATTTTTTACAAAACTTCCGAGATGTTGGTAGGTTTTTTCGAGAGAAGTTGGAGGAAGGAAATTTAAAAGATTTGACCAGGGACGTTAATTTCCTCAGCTATTAGAAATCATGGGTTTGTAAGTGGGGGTAACTCTGCTAAAATGTCTCCCAATTGAACATGCTCATGGAAGTTCAGGATTACATTTTATGCCTACAATTTAGTTCCTGGTTAAATATAAAATCCAAGGTCCACGAACTTTTTAATTAAGTTTTCACGTGTGATTAAGAGAGGGAAAATGGTTGGGTAGCATGAGAAAGCTTGATATCATTCATATTAGAAAATTACTTTTGCTGCGAAGGTAATTGAAGATAGGGTTAAATTTCACGGCTATTGCAGCCTCTCTTCTTGGGTTCACACGAAAGATCGAATTATAAAACAAAATTTAAAGTTTTGGAAAAAACAAACATGTTAAGAAATATCCAATTCATCTCCATTTATTCCACAATTTTTATGTATGTATTTATTCATGCAATTTCGCTAAAATAACTCATTCAAACGACTGAATGTGGAACTCATTTACGGGTGTGGAATGTAAATATATTTTTCACGAGATGTCAAGTATGCGATTTCAAGTTCTACATTTTTATTGTTAACAAATTCTACAAAAAAACCAACGGGTGAGTTGTTCTGTCAAAAAAGTAGGATAAGACAACAGTCCTCCAGGCTAGAAATAGTTCAAATCCACTCCGTGGAGGTTGTTTCAATGTGGAGGGAATATCTAAACTATCATATCATTTGGTTGAGAAGCACTGCAACCGGAGCTAAAAATTTAGTTAAAGCTTAGGTCCACCGGGATTGAAGTATTTAAGTTGGAAACGCATTTAACATTATTTTTTTAACAAATAAAATTTTAACTCTGAAAACAAAATTATGTTTCGGTAATTTTATTCTAAATTTTTGACTCATGCTTGTCCATGCTTAACAAGTTCAAATATAAAAAAAAAACATAAAACATTCACTTAAGTATCTAAAATGCATGCTTTTTTCGATGAAGTACCAACACATGCATACATAAATGAAAAGAAATAATGAAGCGAGTTCTGATGAAATAGTAAACGAGTAAAAAGTTGGTAAAATGTGTTCAAATTGTTGGAATCTTGGAGAGACGCTTTTGGTGTAGAGATTGGTTTAATTTTTTTTATTTTTGGTACTTTTCTGTACCCCCAATAAATTTGTAGAGACAAGGTTTCAATACATTTCGACGAAGTTTTTTGAGGATCCAAAGTAATGTTTAATTTATGGAGGTCGTTTATATAATATAAATTTTCAAAAATTTCAATCTAAAAAAAAATAATAACAAAACTCTTTGATTTTTAGTACAAGTAGCAAAACTTTGATCTAATGATAATTGATAAAATCAAATTGTATATTTTTTGAAATAGAAACTTCAAAAAGTATAAAAAACCATTTCAAACATTAATTTCATTTAACTGTCATTTTTAAGCCATTAAATAGGAAAGTGTTAACTGAACTGTCCAGAAATTCAAAATGTCATGTTTTATTTTAAATTTTGATGTAGGACAAGCACCTTTCATTAAACTCTTTTTAAAAGACTCAATTTGACACCTCAACATTTTTTGTTTATGTATCGCTTCTTACCTACTTATTGAACATTAAATGGATTTAAATGGATGGAAGATTAGAAATGAAACGTCAAAATGAGCAGAAAACAGAAGATATCGATGTCAATACAGTCTAGGGCATTATATTTACTTAAGCCAGTCGAATCTGATAGTATTTCATAACTTCGAGATTTTAAACTGACAACGTCATAAACTGTCAAAGACACATTCATATTTTGAGGCAACTCACTTTGACGTTTCACGCGTATTTCGCTGCCCTTGCATGTTTAAAAAGATATAATGCGAAGTGAGACAGAAATGTTTAATTTAAAAAAATTTAAATTAAATCTAAAATAATGAAACGTCAATTCATTGCCTTAAAAGAATCCATTTAATTGCAAAAACCTTAAACGTCAAAGCCATGAAATATTATATTTGTTTTTATTTAATATTGAAACTAAGACATATGAAATTTTAAAAAAAACAAACAAAGTGAAAATTTTTATTATTGACATTCCATTGTCTATACACATTGGAAAAAAGCAAACATTAAACAATTTGACTGCATTCGTTATTTCATAAAAACAACGAATGAAAAAGAGCAGCGAACAGGTGTTGAGATTGTCAAATGAAATTTCCTTACTACTCGTTGCTTTCTGACAGTTGGGTTAGGAGTTAAGACAATGCTTAACTGCTAATTAACTTTTAATTAAATATTAACATTCTTTAACATTTAACAAATTGAGGTTTTATAAATGTTAAAATTTTGGGTTTTGATATTTTTTAGATTTAAATTTAAGTTTTTGGTATTTTAAACGACTCCCATTTTGAGATTTTCCCTTCAATATACATATTGCTGTGTAGTGTGTGTGTGGTTTTATTTTCGTGTTAGTGTGTATGTGTGTATAATATAAGTGTGTACTATGTTTACATGTAAAATTGTATAATTTTGTAATAAAATGATCTTTTTTAGTTGCCAAAATGATAAAATTTTAATTAAAAACTGGTGACAAATAAAGCTTTCGACAAATATTATGATATTCCCAAAAGATGCAGTTAGCCATGAAATTAAGTATTTTTGTTTTTTTTTTTTGTAATTAAATTTAAGCTTTTAAAATCTTTTGTTTTGTTTTGGTTTCAGTTAGAAAGCTTTTTTTGTCCTACCTTTTGGAAGACGTTGTGGATTGTGTTGTTTCATATTGTGGTTGTGTTTGTGTTGTTGTGATTGTTGTTGTTGACAATCTTGTTGTTGATTTCGTTGTCCTTGGCGTTGTGGTTGTTGTTGAAGTTGTGGTAGTTGACGTCGATGTAGTTGCCACAGTTGTCGACTCATTGTCATCGAACAAACTATATTCGTCATTGGCCTCTGTCGAAATGACTTTTGGCTCGTATACAGCCGATGACGAAGGTGTTCTTTGCGGTGGTGGTGGCAAGGATTCCATAATTGGATCATAAGGAATATCATATTGATCTTGATCTTCATCATTGGGGCCGGCGGCGATGATGTCGGAATTTGACTGATGGGGGCCTAGAGTTGACGACAACGATGTATAGAAGGGCTCATCGTCAACATTGACAGTCGATGATACCACAATTGGTCGATCAGTGATCGTATTGATCGCAAATCGGTCTTCCCTAGTTTCGGTTTTAAGATTTTGATTTCTTATTAAACAAAAAAAATTATGTACAAACAAAAGAATTTTGTTTAGATATTGGTTTAGTAAATTTAGTTAATATCGTGCTCAAATTTTATATAAAAACATATGATAAAATTTTGAATTTTGCTTGTGTATGTGTTTTGTGTTGTTTTGTTTTTGGCGTGTGTGTGTGTGTGTTTGGTGTGAATTGTATTATTTTGGTAGAAAAGGAAAAAGGAAGTCTATTTTCACAGCAAAGGTAAAGGTAGATTCGTTTCTGTTTTTAAGACCAACCATTTAGGTATTTCCATTCGGGGACCTGAACTATCGGTTTTAGGTATTGGAAATTTTTGAAAAATTTGGATGAAACAATATCGTTAAATTGCCAAATCAAATATGTAGGTATATTTTTACTGTTTTGAAAGGAAAATTGTGTTAAAAAAACAATAGAAGTAGATAAGGGATTATATACAAAACTACTGAAAGGATTGAAAATGCAGACTTACCTTATTGGAGATCGTGTGGGTTGATCATACTCATTGTCTTGCTCGATCTGAGGAAAAATTAAAAATTGTAAATATTGTTTTCATAATTCTTTAAATTTTTATCAATTGAAAAAAATTTAAAAATAAATAGGGGTAGATATTTCCATCCCTCAACCAAAACCTTCATCTTTTTAGATTACAGGATGTTTCAGTTGACATTTTCATAGCCTTGAAGAAGGAAGGGTTCACATGTGTTATATGTAGTACATACATAGGTATTGAGGTCTTAAGACATCGTCCATGTGACAGTGAAAAAGGAGAGGGAATCAAACTCTGTTTTTGTAAAAATTTAATAAAACAGTGACTTTTGAAACAGATATGAGTTCGTCCAGTCTAGTTCCGTATATGACCAACTTTAGTCTTTGTAGTATCTACTTTTTGTTTTGGAACATTCCATGGACGTAGATTAGAAGACTTTAATTGTACACAGCAACTAAATTATTTCCAGAATTAACAATTTACAAATCTTTCATAAGCTCTTTGAAATTGTGACACATCAACCTTGATCATTTATTCATTAACGTACAAATTAAGTCATTTCGAAGTAACGTCTTTTTTGAATAATACCAATTTTTAATCTTTGTTCTGCAAAATACATGGAATGCACTCAAAACACTGAAACATTCGTTAAGTTTTCTATTTCAACTTCATGTATGAGCGCCATCTAGATTCAGTAAATAAGTCCCTAAATTCGAAATAGAAAATTGAATATGATTGTTTATTTTTTAAATTTCAGATTAGGAGATCAAAAGCAACAAAACAGTTCTCAAATAAACAAATGCAATCCTTTCAAATTTTTTGATTACAGACATTTGACACTTCATGTATTTAAATTCATTTAAAGAGTTTCAAGGCTTCACATTTATTAGAAAAAGTCTCGAATGATTGTAATTAATTGATATCAGTTTAAAGATTAGAAAACAAAGAATTTGGTTTATTTTAAAGTCAAATGATTTGTATTTGTAAATATTGAAATCTCAGTCTTAATTCTCAAATGCAATCTTTAAATTAAGGACATAAAAGATTTTATTCTTCTACAAGTCTCCTGTGAACAAGTAATCTCAATGACTGGTGTAAAGCTGCATTCACATTAGCTGTCAAAATAGAAACTTAAGGAATGACTTCTGAATGCGCAGTGTTTTTGACGTTTCAACTAAACAAGTCGAAACTATAGTCAAATTCTTTTCAAACCTTACTATAACTTATAATCTTGAGACGTCACCAGTTTAAAAAAAAAATATGCATAGATATATTGCTGTCACAAAGGAATTTAAATTTTTGACAGTACATGAGATTTAACTGTATGTATAAACTATAAATGCATTCCGTGGCTTGTCTTTTCATCAGGGACAAAAGGGAATGAAAATGCTTGTAAGGCAAAAAGTCAAAATTAAGTTACCAGTTTTTGACAGGAAGACTCAATTATCTAATTTTTTTTAGGGAATTCAAGACATTAGAGCAAAACAAAAGTCTAAGCTCAGCCTTACCTGTGCAATCAAGTCTTCATCGTAGTCCGAGTTGTAGATCAACGATTGTTGATTGTTGAATGGCTTGCTCTCCTGTTGCAATGGCTTTTGGAGTGGCTTGCTGATGTAGGTCTCACGGACTGGCTGTGGTGAGGTTATGATTTCTGGGCGATAGGTGGGTCTCAATGGCTCGGCTTGTTGCTGATGCTGTTGTTGTACTATTTGTTGTTGTTGAGGAATCTTACCGCGCAATTGGTGTTGTGGTTGTTGTTGGTGAATCTGTTGCTGCTGCTGTTGTTGTTGCTGTTGTCGCTGCTGTTGCTGCTGTTGTTGATTGCTATATTCAACATCCCTATACAGATCAATGTCATCATCATAAACCGAATAATATGGATCATAATTTTGTTGTTGTTGTTGTTGTGTCTCATATGACGTATTATAATAATTTCGATTGCCATTTTGATTGTTATTTTCAACGATTTTTGGTCGTTGTTGCGAAATGAAAATATTCCCCGATTGTTGCGGTGGTGGTGCTTGTGAGCTTGACTCAACTCTGATTGTGTTTTTTTTATGTATTATATATTTTTTTTACAATTTTATAGAGTTTAGTTATAGGGGTTATTCCACAACACAATGTTATTTTTTCAATGTAAAAAAATAAAAGAAAACAAAAAATATGTACAGAAATGATTAAAAAAAATATGATTAGTATGAGGTTAGAAGGATTATCCGGCTCGAGGGACCAAAATATGGGAAAATAGTTTACAATGATGAATTTCATGCCATATACAATCTTCTGAGTCTGAGTGTATTTTTTCTCATTTTGTAAATTAGTCACATGAGAAAGAGAGACAAATATATATATATAGAGAGAGAGTGGGAGAGAGTAAAAGAAATAAATAACAAACAGTCGGTCTTGAGAACGTTTTATCATTCTATTTACATTCATTAGTCAGGTGGTCTGAGGTAAAAACAAAGTAAAAAAGGAAGGGTACTTTTTTTGGCATTCCAGAAAATTATTCCAGGACACGCAACAAATACACAAACAAAAAACAGAATTTATTTAAATTTTGCCTTCACTACCTGTTGGAGTCGATGTTGACGACATCCTTATTGAGTTGAGGGCGCTGCGGTATGGCGGTTGGTCGTTTCCTACGTTCAGTTTTTGTGGCTTCTGAAGCCTTGTTGTACTTCCACTTGGAGTGTCCTCGGTTCGGGCGTACTGTATAGATCTTGCGAGTTGTTGTCGAAGTGTACGGACGTCGAGTTGTGGTCGTCGTAATTATGGCTTTGGTCGAGGTCGTAGTTGGCAGGGTTGTTGGTCTGTCAGTGAGGGTGGTCGATTGTACGTTATGTTGGTTGCGTAGGTCTTGGAAGATGTCTGAGGGGAAGTTTATGAAGGAAGGTATTGCGCCGTCATGTGGGAAGTTTGAAGAGAACACCGGGCGTCTAGTTGTTACATCGAAGTAGCCTGTCACACTGTTGGGGTTCTTGTATCGCAGGGTTGAGTTCACCACCGGTCTTGGAGGCATTGTCTCCGAGTTTGGCATATAGACTGGCTTCTCCGAAGGCGGATGCCGGATACGGTAGTCTTCTTCTTCCTCATCGTAGTAATAGTCATCGGGGATCTTCGTTGTTGTTGATTTGACGTTCTTCAGAGTCAGCTTGGTTTGAGTCTTGTACGACTGGTTGGGTATGCTCTTTATGAAGCTCTCGTAGCCTTTTGGGGCTTTGGTAGTCGGGGTTGGCTTTTTGGTCTTCAGATCTTCTTCCTCGTCGTAGTATTCGTATTCCTGGTTGTCGGTTGTAGTTGGCACGGGGGACTGTGTAACTCGTTCTCTGTGACCAGCAGGACCTGTCGTTTGTTTGAAATACTTGAACATGTTCATTAGGGCTGGTTGCATGTACTCCATGTCTGAGCCCTTCATTCCGGATATCAGCTCGCCTAGGTTATAGTTACTTGATATGAAGCCCGGCTTGGAATAGAATGGCGCTGGCGTTGTGGTTAGATTGACTAGTCTGAACTGGTGTGTTTGGACACTGGAAATGCTGTGAGAAGTTGGTGGTTTGACAGTTGGGTTACCACTGGAAAGGTTTGGTGCTGATACAATTTTGAAGTTCGATGTTAGTGGAAATGGTGTTGTCGTCGTTGTGTAGTAGCTCTTCATTTTCTGGTTCTGAAGAATATTATATTGGAAGTAGTTACTCTCGGTGGAGACTTCGACATGTGGCGAGGCAATGCTGAACTGGGAGACAACTTTCGGTTGTTGTGGGTTGGTCGAGGTTGGGTTGAAGTTGTAGGTCTGTGGATTGTCAAAGTTATTGAAGAAACCCCCAACTGTGCTGAACTGGGAGTAATGGGAACTGGGAATCGCTTTGGTTGGAGGTGTAACCGGTCGAACGGGTTCGGTGCCCAGATGGAAATAGGAGAAATTTTCAGCTTCTTGTTTCTTCTTCTTCTGTTGTTGGATTTCCTTGAGGCTCTGAAGAAGGAATGGCAGAACATCGGGTTGGTGAAAGATAGGTGGCCGACTTGTTTGTGAAGGCTGATAGAAGGGCTTATAGATATCCAGTGGTGATTGAGTAGTTCCACTGATACTGTAACCCAAACCAGAGTAAGGGTTTTTTGGTTGGAAGTCGAGTGGGTGCCCTTTAGAGCCCTTCAAATGCGAATTGTGCGGAGGAGTCAGATATGGATTAAAGGCCCCGAATGAGAAGCTCTGTTGCTGATATGGATTTGAGTCGACAGCCCTGTAGTTTGACGACGATAGCTGCCACCGATTTAACCGCGAATTGTATTGTGGTCGCAGTTGGCGGGTGGATCGCACTGATTCGTCCGTGTCTGAGTCATCGATGACATCAGCAGTAAGAGTATCAAAGTCATCATCTGTTGCATCAGTGTGCGATGTGTCACTGTCGTCTGTAATGTCAGTATAGTCTTCCGTTGCTGTCAGAGTGCTTTCCTCTTCGATGACAGTAGGTGTTGTAGTTTGGTCGGTAACTGCCATCGGCGGTGTTGCTAATGTCGTCTCAGCCACGTCAACTGTCACATTATGTACTTCACGTCGACGTCGTCGTCGTCGGTTTAAGTCGATTGAATTGTCAACGTCTTGGTAAAGCCTTAAGCACGTTTATTATGGTCGCATGAATATAAAGAGTGACAAAGAATATGTTTTTTTTGTTTTGTTTTTCGAAAAATAAAAATGAAAATGAAGATAAATTAGGAGAATAGGGAAGAATCAACGAAGGGGGTTTTGGGCAGGTGCACTTACCGGTATTGGTTGATCTGTGCGCCATAGGCGAACGAACCAATTTTACCATGATTTGGAATGGCATTGATGCTGGCTTGATGGAGGATGCCATCACGATCACGTTGCACTTGTCCGACGGTACTGGGTTGCCCACGGTAGACACGTTGTTGACGATCGCTCTCTTCTTCTTCCACAGGTGGCAAACTGTCATGTGCATCTGCGTAGAGCTGGAAATAGAAATCACATCATGGTAATATGACACACTGTGTGGGAAGGGAGACATGTATTTCTACGAACCTTAGCAATATCTTCCTGAGAATCGAGCAATGGCTTGGGTTGTCCTCGGGATGTAATGACTGGATTGGGAGCAACTCGTAACTCTGGGGGAGGTGGCAGAGTCTGAACTTGAGCCTGGATCACACGATGATGCTGCTGCTGTTGCTGCTGACGAGGCTGATACTGATGGACAATAGTCGGCTTCGATTGGATTGACGGGGTTGAACTGGAATATGACGGTCCGAATCGATCACGGTGAGAAATCTGCTGTTGTTGCTGCGGTTGATATGACTGTTGTGGTAGTTGTTGTTGCTGCTGTTGTTGTTGTTTGATTTGTGGCACTCTGGGAGTAACATCACGATATGACGATGATCCTCCTCCAGATGGGACAGATATACTTGCGCCACCACCATCAATAACATCGCAACCAACATTTCTTGGCCAATCACATGTTTGCAATTCGTGACTATACATAAGGCCACCTGTGCAACTCTCAAGAAGTGCACCCCCGAATACACACACATAATACTGGGTGCAATCGTTTGGATGCGGATAGTAGCCAAATTCTTCAGGACAGTCAAAATTTACACCAGTCGCTGATGAGGAAGATGATTTGACATTTGTGCCAAATGAACGGGAACTTGTGATGCGTGAAGAGGAACGTTTGTGTTGGGCGAGGGTGAGTTCTGTAAAGAAAAAAAATAAAAAAATAAAAATGAATATGTACATGTGTGTTGTAAATCATAGTTAAAAATTGAAGTGAATATACCATTCATACACTTTAAGCATAGACTTTCAAAAATAATACGACTTTTGTTCTGTGTCGAAGCGATTTGTCAAATCAATTAAAATTTTTGAAGCGGAAATGAGATACTAAGTCAGTGTGACATTTGTATGCTCATAACAAACTGTCAAAATTCAAACTATCAGATTTTCGGAAACCGATGAATCCTATTTCACAATCATGGTTTAATTATATCTGTGGTTAAGCAATTGTAATTCGGTATGTTTAGAGACGTTCAGTTTGGGCTTTCAATGCAAATAAAACGTCATTGTAGGTACTTGAGGCAATTAAAAAAAAAAAACAAATGATAACCAGATGAAATAACGAGATTTCAAAATGTCAAATATCACTTTAAAAGAGTCCAAAGTACACAACACACTCTAAAACACATTTACACAAAACTGTAAATAATTTTACGTAAGAATATAAAATCCCTTCCCAAACCATTTTCCTTGAACGTGTAATCGAGGCTTAACTAACCAACCTAAAAATTCTTCGGCTTGAATTCAAGTTGAAAAGGGTTCCGGTTTGTTAAATGTCATTGCTTATATAGAACATACAAACACACATTTTAAAAATCGCTTTGCTTCATATAAAATTTAATAAGTCAAAACTGGTTTTCGATACAATTTGAACATTTTGACTCCAATCAAGGAAATGCAAGATTTTTCAATGAACTCAATCACACGGTGCAGTTTCAATCAGTTACCAAAATGGCGTTAGAGGGGAGTTGGAATAGGAAGAGGATCCATAGATGATCACTTTTATAATATAAACGTTCGATTGTTCGATTGTTCTTATTGATGGGTTTAATCCTAAGTTGTGAATCTTTTTGATCAAATTATGGTAAGAAGACGTTCATGTCACATGTATTGTGTGTACATTAGTACCATTAGATATTTTCCCACAAAAACAAATGTTAAATCCCATTTAGATAGTCAAACACTGTGCCAGGTTTAATTCCAGTACAAAATCGATCAGTGATCTTTGTCACAGCACAGAAAAGAACGTTAAAAGTCAACAGGTCAGTGGATGAGTTGAAATGTGCTGAGCATCTTGAATAAACTCGTAAGGCATTCTAAATTCTCAAGAATCAAACCAAGTAGAAGAATCGTGATGCATTGGTAAAGTGTATTCACAATCGGAGATGTCATAGAAAATAGTAACTGCATTCCAGACACTCTTTGTGCACATTGTTCATCAAAATAATCCAACAAAAAGTTAATGTCATGCTCAATTTAAACTAGAAAGATACAACAAATTAAAAAACAAAAACCCGACGACGACGACGTTCTCTAAAGAAGCGCGCGCATTCAAATCTTCATCACGAAAAAAAGTTATAAAAACACCAGATCCACCGACGACGCCGACGACACAAGTTCAATTCGCTGATAGAAAAACTTCATTTTGAACCTGTTCATCTTTTTTTTTATTTCTTCTTTATAATAATTGCAGACTGCATCAAACCAATCGCGCACAGATTTTATTTTGTTTTATTTACGTTTCGCGTTTGCCATTTTGGTTATAAGGTCAACAGATGGAGTTGGCTTAGGAGCTACCAGACGCAAGCATCATCATCAGCAAATATTCCAGCTCCAGCCAACAATTGAAAAGCCATTATGCTTTTACATTCAACTTGATCGATGATCGGTGCAACGCCATCACCACCATATCGCCACCACCACCATAACCACCACTAACGTCATCGTCGTCGTCGTAGCCATAGACGATTTGGACGAAACCTCCTCCGGTTATGCAATGCACTCGAAGCCAGGATTGGAATATCTGGGCATGCTGCTGGCAATGGGCGCTTGTTAGTTATTTACAAAAAAGCTTTCCTGATTAGCTGTCAGACTCACTGTCAAAAATTGCGGTGTCATCTATTACACGTTGACTCATGAGTCGTGTATCATCTTCGAATTCTCTTTTGAAATTTCATCCTTTGAGTCGAACACTATTACACCTCGACTCTTAAGTCATGACTCTAATTTGACAACTTTCTTTAATTCAAATTTCGTTGTTTGGGAAATCTTATATTCTGTCTCGCTCTTTCAACTATAAGGGTATACATGTGAACTCGAGCACACCGAAAAAAAAAATAAAGAGGAAAAGCAAAATAACAAATGAGTGAAAATAAAATGTTAAAAATGAGTCGTAGAGAATTTGCCCGCGACTCACAGGGTAAATTTTCTTCCGTTTCATTTTTTCGAATTTTGTATCTCTCTTGCACCAACGTAGTTCGAAAAGAGTCACGACCAGTGGCGGCTGTACCTTAAGTGCGCTCGTGCGCTGAACCACCAACCCAAAAGATTTAAAAATTACTTTATCTCAATTTGTTAAATTAAGTAGGTACATATTAGTTTATTTTTCAATCATACAATAGCAACACATAAAATTTCCAATAGCACTTTGCTATACTACAAAGACAAGACAAAGACAACATTGTATGTATTTTCCCTGTAAATTCAATTCTCGTGCGCTTTGGCGAGCGCACAAGGGCTGCTAATATAACTTGTATGGGTTACAGCCTTACATGCCTGACGCGTGAAACAAAAGATATCTTATAGAAATGTATCGAGAAATTAATCTACTTCCGTGCGCCGCACGAGAGAACCGAAGTTTACCGATGTTTGACGAAGTTCGCCGGTCAATGTGAGTGACGCAGGCGATAGCTTCGCGACGCAATGCAGCCGCTGCCGCCGCCGCGCCGGCGACTATGATTGATGAATTTGAATTCGTATTATGGATTTAAATTTGCTGTATCTGTTTGGTGTTTTTTAAATTTAACTTAAGATTGAGAAAAGTCTTTATATGTATTTATATATGCACAGAAAATGTCTTTTTTATTTATTATATTTCCAATTTTAATACTTATTGAGTGCACTACCTGTTCGATAACCCAGCAGCCGCCACTGGTCACGACTCATGAGTCGTCGTGTAATAGCAGACGATATGATGAATGAACTGAATCCTAAATATCTCAAAATAGTTATTTTTACAAAACTCAACGAAAAGTTGGTTAAAAACTGTGATAGTTAGATAATTAAAGTAAATAAAACTGGACGAAAGTTAATAATCTTATTTATCTGTTTCAAGCTTGCTTTCTCTCAAACTCCAATCAACTATAACGGTATGCGCAGTGACATTTAAAATATCATAAACAAAAATTATGTAACAATTATGTACATACATTATGTCAATATTGCCAGTTTCCAAATTTGCAATTCAGGATCTACTTACTGTACATAAGTAGTAGTTTCTTTCTTTTTCACAATGAAGTAGTTGACAAAATAGAAAGAGTCGGTATGATTTACTGCACTTTTGAAGAAAAATAGAGCGAGCGTGTCAAAAGCGTATTCACGGGTTCATATTTTCTCTGTTTATCATCGTCACATTTTATATAATCTGCATTCATAATTCATTCTATATTTTTTAATGAAGTAATATGTAAAACTGTCATAATTATCAATTTTTTAAAAAATATTTTACTAAACAGAATTTCCAGTTCCTGGCCTTGGACGATTTTACCAAATGCCGGCCCTGGCCGTGAGCTTCAGTGAACATTGATTTGGCTCTTCTTCATTTGGCACGATCTTCTCTTTGGTAGTAAAAAAGAAGAAATATGTATACTCAAAGATGCAAGCACAAGTGTGCGCTCTGGAAATATTGACCCACCGACCGATCAAAAAGCTGAACCTGCAAGTTCAGTCGAACGAAACAAAAAAACAAAATTGAAGGAATCCGGTTTGGATTTTCGGCATCACTGGTTTTTGTTTTCGAACACTGCAGCGCTGGATGCCTCCTACTGACACAGATTTCAAAGCTATAAAGCGACTGGCTGGGTGGACTTTGTTTGGCACTTGATATGTGGCCAAGTTCGTTCTTTCGGATAAGCTTCACCCTTCAAGTGGAATACCGTGTCATATCATGACGTTTCTTCATCTTCATTTTTCGAATTATGTTTCGTTTCTTTTAAGTTCTGAGTGTTCTTATTTTTCCTTTGCCTGTTTTATTTTCACATCCCTGACATCGATATTTCATATCAAGATGGCGGTGGTGGTATCTGACTGATTTATTGCTGGTAAACTCAAGAAGACAGACGTAACGTTACCTAAAGGTTTCAACTTCCCTCCAAATCCAACTGATGGATTTTTGATCTGGATAATATGAAGTGCATATTCTCAGGTTTCAGCTTCGAGATCATCTCGGTGTAAGCTGTCTTGGATACGACAATGACGAGAATATGCTGTGGTGGTGTCACTGTCACTCCGTCGTCGTCGCCGTTCTTCGTGTCAACGTGTAACTGCTGTTCGGTTGGTAGAGCGTAGAGGTATTGTTGCAGTAGGTGCCATTTGTGGGTATCATTTGTTGAATCGTTTGTAATACACAATTCTTAATGTGACATCTTTTATGGCGGTTGCAGAACGAGCATCAATGGAGGAGTGAAGAAAAACGAGGGGCAAGAAAAATGGTTGTTTGGATGCATCTTTTTGCAGCAGAGAATTATTACGATCATCCGAAGTGGTGGCAGTAGCAGTGAGTTACATAAGCGAATAAATTGTTATTGGTCATAACTCAAGGCTGTTATGGTTTTGTGTTTTTTTTTTCCATGTTGTACACATCTTAAGTCAGGGAATTTTATTATGGTCCATGGGAATATTGAGATGATGATGATGTTTTTATTTCTTTATGGAGATTCTTCCGATCGCAGACGATGACCTATATAATTTTTTTTTTCTCATGCTGTTGAAAGATGTTCGCTGTCAGTTTATGGTTCTGCTGTTGTTGTTGTCTTATTTATCTGAGCTGAATTACAACCAATTATGGTGAAGATAATTCAGATCTGGTGCTGGTCATTGTTGAAGCAGATGTAACCTTTTGCATAAATTTTCCTATGTTTTTTTTTATGTTTTTTAGTTATGTCATTGCATTTAAAATAAGAATGAAATAAGTTTTGGAAAGTGAGTTGAAAGGACCCTTTTAAAAAAATTTTTATTCTATGAGGACTTACGTGATTCATATAGTAGGCTCTGTGGACATCCACCGGTATATTTCTGCTACAAATATTGACCCAAAATATTTGAACGATTGTATTACTACAAATTCATGCTTTACTACATTGATTCTTTGACCAACTGTCATTCTCCCAAGCTTTAAATAGCCTCTCATAATTTGTCTTGAAAGATCTTTGGAATCCCAAATAATAAGGAGAATGGAAAAACTTGCAGGCCCTGTCTTAATTTATTGTACTAAATCAATTTCTTCAGTCAAACCACGTTCGGTTCCAAAATTGGCAACTTCACTGGCTTACTATGCCCTACTTACACTGCATAGGTTGTCTTGTCAAATGCGCAATCAAAGCAAAACAAATTCTTAATTACATTTCTTCTCACATAAACTATACATCAACTCTACAAACAGCAATTATCCGTCATTATTACATCAATTAGATCACAATAACGTACCTCCCACAAAAACAAAGCCTCACCAGCACAATTAAGCCAACCGAACCGTTGAAATACCGGCTTAAATGCATTGCCATCCAAGCAACCTCACAGATACAGCATTTGATCCGCATCCGAATCCGAAGACTCGTAGTCTTGTGATTTTGAAAGCCCGACAACATTTTGAAATCTCTTCGCCTGCATCTCAGGCACAAGTATGACACCACCATAAACGTCATCGAACCAACTGCACT
This sequence comes from Scaeva pyrastri, assembly GCA_905146935.1. Lineage (NCBI taxonomy): Eukaryota > Metazoa > Arthropoda > Insecta > Diptera > Syrphidae > Scaeva > Scaeva pyrastri. Next base: position 59,451,528 of record LR989928.1, read on the forward strand.
CGTATCTTAAGGTTGAGTATACATTTCTATGGAAACCTGAACAAGTGTTTGTCATTCTCATTCACCATCCGGACGGAAAAATAGAGAAAAAAAAAATTAAGGCGCACGTTATTGACTTAAAAGTTGCAGGTTGAAGCTTGGAGGCAGATAATTTCAAAATCTTCGTGTAGCTTGCTCCCTTTTGCAAGGTATTGTGTATCAAAATCAGGGCCGGACCCACCATATGTGCAGGATGTGCAAGTGCACAGGGCGCAGCATTCCGGAGGCGCATTCTCGGGAACAAAGAAAACCATAAGGTGCAGGTTTTTACTTTGCACAAATGTGTATTCCACAGTTCACACCATTCTCATACTCGCACAACACAAAAAAAAAAAAAGAAGAATCCTAATACACGCATCCACACCAACTCATCAGTGCGAGTATTTTTCCTGCACACTGGGTCCCAAGACTTACATTCTAAGAAAAGACAAAAACAAAAACTGATTCGAACAAAATTGTATGCGCCAGTAGGTGCAGGTTTTTACTTTGCACAAATGTGTATTGTGTATTCCATAGGCCACTGTCCACAGGCACACACACAGTCCACACTCATCCACATCAACTCATCAGTGCGAGTTTTGTTCCTGCACACTGGGTCCCAAAACTTACATTCTATTCCAATTACCACGGCGTACAGTGTGACAATTTCCGTATTATTTTTGAATAATTATTTTTTTATTAATGAAATAAATTCATTAGATACAATATCAGAGAATTGAAAATAAAATAAAATAAAATTAGTGGTTAATTATATACATTATGTTGATGGATGGGATGTTATAAACTTAAAGAAAAGGTTAAACTTGTAAGCGCTATTAATTTAATTCCCCTAAACGAGCTAAACGTCACACTGTAAGACGGTAGCGGCGAACGGATAGTTAAAGGATTGCAATGTTCGAGTGTTTTTACACATCATAGAACATAGAAGCGATAAAAAATGCGTGTGGGTTTTACAGTCGCCTTTTTGTTCCTTTTCTTCTTCTATTGAATATTTTTTCAGTTAAAATTCTTTGTACTCTGGTCTGGTGCAGATTTTTTAAAACTTTTTTTCGCTTACGATTATTTAAATAAAATCAGATTTGAAAGTCAAGTGACGGCTTGTGAAAGTGTGTAGTAACTACCTATTTACTATTAAATTTTTGTGTTGTTTTTTTTTCCAATATGGACAAAGAAAAGCCTTCGGGGGCAGAATTCAGAAAAAAGCTTGTTGAAGCCGAAAACAAAGCATACATTTTACTAAATTTCGTATCGATGAGGTTCTGGTAGGGAGTGCAGTGGTGTCAGAAGAAGAGGTTTCTGATATTGTTTCAAATGAAGATTTGGGTGACCCTAAATTTTCGTTATTACGTTAAATTACATAGTACATATCAGATACTCATACATACAAGTATTTTTTTGTTAGTGAGGATTAGGCCCACCTCAATAAAAAAAACGCATTGAAAGTCTACCTCCGGGGTAATGTGGAAAGGACTTAATATGTGTATTAGTATGTGTATGTATGTATATTATATGTATTTTCGCAAACATAAAAAGGGCGCTTTCTAAAAATCTTGCACAGAGCGCAATTTTAGCTAGGGCCGGCCCTGATCAAAATAGATTGTTGTTATGTACCGCTGCCGCTGGAAGGCAACCGTTATTGTTTGTGAGGGAATTTGAATTTAATCGTGTTGGCGGCAGCAGTGCAGTTTGTTTACATTCGCCATTTTGAGAATGTACATATATTGTGAAATCACAATAGATAATAATTAATGAACTAATATTCACAATGATTCCTTATGGGTAAATGAAATTTGTAGTGAATCTTTACACCTCTTCAATTAACAGCAAGATAGACAAAATGTTAGACACTGAACCTTGAAAAATTGGAGCAAAGTTTTGACCTTAAAACACATTGACAAGCTTCAATGAAAATGAAAAATATGAGAAGTCTCTTGACCTTTGTTAAACGTCAAACCTCAAACGACAGACGCGACGCCCTCGAAACTGAACGTGACCATTTGCAAAACTCATATTTCTTGTTCACCATCAAGTTGACTTCGAAAACAAAATGTGAAGGTCATTCCCATAGAATTCTAAGACAATTTAACCTAGTTATTAACCTCAAAAAAGTAACCAACAAAATAAAACAAAAACAAAATGAAAACACCCATAACCATTAATAATAATCCACTTCACTTCACAGCTGCGCAGAGGGTTGAATATTTTGTATTTCGTTTTTTAAAGTATTCATTCATGTTCATTGGTTCACACGATGCGATTCAATGAGAAGGCGTCATTGATTATAGTTGTGGTTGGAGTTTTTTCTAGACTTCGAAAAAAAAAACTTCTAAATGGAATATCTGTGTTAAACATCTTACAAAACCCGCCCACAGACTGTTTGTATTTTTTATGTTTGCAATTAAAAATATTTTATTTTATTTACTTTTTTCTTAATATCAAAATAATTTACTGACATAACATGAAATATCGTAAAGCGCTGTGTTTAATATGCAACTGGGATTGTAAAAGGTTTAATAAAACCAAAACATAAACACATATGTCATTTGGGAGATTTAAGACACTTAATGGAAGTGTAAAATGACAGAAAGTGGAAACAACAAAAAGTTGCACCCATAAATTAAGAATTATTTTATTAAGATAACATTATGTGGAATGTATTTGTATAAGCAAGGACAGCTGGCACTTTTACTTTTGACACCTGTTGTTTTGAAGTTTGTGAAGTTTAATTGACAACAATAACAGTTAATGCCTTGTTAATTGATAGTTAACTTTTTACAGTAATGATTGATAATATTTTATTGGTAATAAATGTGCTTTAATTAAAATTAATTAAGGTAGATCTGGACCTACATTTGATTTTCTATTTTTTAATGTTTTTATTTTTAAATAAAATAAATTTTACTTTTTGTTAGTGATTTTTGTCGTTCATGAAAAATGTTAATCTTTATAATATTTGTAAACTAGGAAATATTTGAGATACTTAAACAAAATTGTGTGTAAGATTTGGATAAAATGAGAGTTTTCCAATATCGACTTCGTAACTTTCACAGTTGATGCCAGCCATATTTGAAAGCCTACATCTATCTGTCAACTGTCCAAATGGCTGTTATTTTTCAAGTCTGTTTCAACTTACCACCATCATAAGTTTTGAGCGTGTTGTAGGAGGCCATATTGCTTCAATTTCGATTTCGAAAAACAGACTAAAGTGACAACCAATTTGACAGATGTAGCTTCATTAATACGGACGTTATCTCTTTAGACTTCAATTTAAAATTAAAAAAAAAATTTCAATTACACCAAAACATCTATACATATATTATAATTATACCATAATCACCGAAAAGATGAGGTTGGTAGGGTTACCAACATTAGATTATATTTAAACTAAATCGGTAGATATTGTTATTTTGTGTAACTTCAAATTTTGGGCAAAAAATCACCATCACTGATTTATTCTTTTAGAGAAATTGTTCCAACAAGATTGGAGGGAAATCCTGTTCAGTCAGATATGAATTTATCCACAAATATTGACAGTTAGGTGTGGTTCATGGCATGGCGGCTTTATTGGACCCTATTTGTTTTGCAATGAATAAAATTGCATTATTTTTCTACTGGCTGCCTTTTTCGACAACAGTTGGCAACATCGACATATCGGTACTCTGTTTACTGAAGATGTGTCTTTAAGCAATACAAACGACTCAAAGCTTAAATATGGGAGAGCATTTTTTACAAATTAACATTCGTACCGTACTGAATTCAAATTTATCCTACATAAAAAGTTCTCACCTGCCTATGTATTCATGACTGCATTCGCCGCAAGCCAACATGTCCTGCCAGGCGCAAGGTCAAATGCAAAACATTTTAAACTTCATTTTATATTTATGAGAAACAGTTTTACTTTACCGTATTAAGTAACTTTTGACATGTCTTTTCTTTAGGTTTTTGTAGAGGAGCATTTGTTTTTAGAGCTTTTTAAAACTTTAAAATGGTATGGGGTTAACATAGTGTTTGTTTTAAGTATTTGCATTGGAATTTACGGCAAATATTAAAAATACAGTTACAATGCAGCATAGAAGACAATTTTTTTCATTTTCTTGAGAGCTTTCGATATTTTATTATATGCACGCTGACCAATTTTTTCTTTCACACAACTAAAGGGAATTCTTCTGAAGATAGAGTGAGATAAAGACGTCCTATCTTTTCTGTACTGCACATTCGATTTGGACGAAGTATAGACAAATTTGGTCAATGGGTCATTTGATAACAATGTCTAAGCAACTAGTCAACTCGATTAAACCACTTGATTTTACCCTCTTTTGATTTTAATCTTGCGTTAGTTTTCTTTTACAACTAAACACATGTCTGGGTTAATATTTTTGGCACTTTTGTCAAGATAACCGAGTTCACAAAAATTGCACCGTTTGTCGTCAGCTTGAAGCATTACCAGTTAGGGATTGAAATGCTATTTGACACTTCTACAAAGCTCTCTAAAAATTTCATACATACATTGTAATCAAATGTCAAACTCAATCTGAGGTGATTAAAAAACCATCTTTTTACATAATTCCATTAACTTTAGTTAATTTTCATCAAGGTACATAATTCATAAAAATGTATGAAAATCATCAATTTCCCATTAATCAATGTGTCAAATCTTGTAAAAATACCTTAACAAAAATGTTAGTGACAATCTGTCTGCTTAGAACTTAGGCAGGTGTTTAAATATTTGAATCAATCATTTGACCATCATGGAATCAAATTATAACCTCAAGATTAATTTTCTTCTTGAATAAAACATTTTAACACAAGAACATTCATCAAGCAAATATAACTTAGTAGCAATTGTCTTATTATTATAAATAATTCCCACATAAATCAAAACAGTAGCTTTATAAACAATACAATGTATCTTACTTAGCCCAGACCGCGATCATCAACTTTACACGAGGCAGCCATCAAAGGTTAAACAATTGATACCTTACCACAAAACAAAGCAAGCTCATTAACTATACTGTTCAAAGATCAAGGCCTTGTTCTGACGGCTATTATGTCCAGTCGAATAAAAAAAAACATGATTTAATGTGGTTTTCTACTTTCTTAGAACTTGGCCAACTCGAACACCCGCGCTTACGCCGATCTTCTAATTGATAAAGACTTAATTGACCTTTGTCAATCTATAAAAGTACAAACAGGTTCAGCGAACAATAAGTTCATAATTGCTTTTTGACAAAATCTTGATCTTTCAACAAATTGTCATTAAACGTGTCAGTGGATTTATTATAGTTCCTTCTATGTTCGATTGGGAATTCTGAAGACCTTAATAATAACTTAAGGAGCGCCCTGGGCATAATCCGGGTTGGTTTGAGTTCCATATACATAAATTATAACTCATCAAAATCAATGGTAAGCAAAGTGTCATGTTCTTTCCATCAAGAATCAAGATTGAAAGATTAAATTGTAAGTGACATAAATTGAAACCACACCTTAATAAATTTGGCATAATAGATAACCTTAGGCTGCGATGGGAATGCTAGATGTCTCTGTCTGTATGTCTAAAGCACTTTTTATGTATAATTGCGATGTATAAACGTTAAACTGATCCATTTCAAGTCGTAAATCTAAAAGCCTTCCTCACAAATCACAATCTTTTCGAACTAGCAATTAGTCAGAAGATTAATGATCGTATACATCAACCACGAGCTGTCAGTAAGCATCAAATTGTCATCGCCAGGTGGCGGCTATAGGCTGTTAGTTGCTACCTAGACTAAGATTTAAAAAAGATTTGCTCAAAACGGCGGCGCTATAAAAATGTGCGGCAGAGTGCCATCATCGTGGATTAAACCAAAAAAAAAAAGAAGAGACAACGACATTTTGGTGGCCTTGGGCTAACTAATCGTGATGTTGAAGAATTATTCAGGTGGAATTAAGTTTTTTTTGGTGTTGCTGTAACGCTGTGCTGTTGGAGAAGAAGTCTTTTGGTCGTCGTGCGTCGTTGGGGGTCGGGTCTGTTAAGAGTTGTCACTTATAACACATGTTCCCATGACTAAGTTGCTATAGAGTGCTTGTTTTGGAAGTTCTTATCTTACGGTTTTTGTCTGTCCAAATGATTTGTCCATTCCTTAAAAGTAAGGTGTTAAATTGATTATGGTGACAATTTTTTTCTGACATAAGTCTTAAAGTTAATGTGACAATTGAAAATGAAGAATTTGTTGGAAAAAAGGAATGTCATCAATGCAGTTCCCGTCAAGAAATTAATTTCTTACTTTTGACAGATTTTATAATAAGTTACATAACAAAACTCGAAGGCCTACGGAAACTAAAAATGTTATGTTTAATATGAGTAAGCCTTACAGTCCTGATTACTTTGATTATCCGTCAAACTTTATGTCCCTTAAAGGGTGTCTTATAATATATGTATCTGAAAGATAAGTATTAACAGCAAGAAAAATAATTCAATCCAGGACGGATACACTCAGAAGGGCTTAAAGATTGAAAAATGTATGGGTACCTTTGGGCGTATACGTACTATTTATGTATTTGGAAAAAATTGTTTTATGGATGTCAAATTTCTCTTCGAAGAAGAACCGAATTTTTCCTCCAATAAAGCGATAAGTTCGCTAAACTTAAAAAAATATCTAGTACCTAGTAAGAAAGTTTGACGCATGAATTGTAAAGGTTCAAAATAAAATTAGAGGTTGAGTTCAAATCCCAAATCCACCATGAATTAGCAAACAAAAGTCTTTTTTTAGGATTCTGAATACGGAAGTCAGTTTGACACATTCAAAGTAGCCTTTTAATTTCAAAAATGTTATTTAATCTCCAGATTAGCTTCTTTATCCGTTCAACATACATAGATACATTATTCTTCTAATCTTTGACACAACCTCCTACAACTGACAAAAGTTCAACAACATTTTTGCCTCCTAAAGTTCATTGACTTTTTAATAGCCAACAACCATTACCCTAAAAAAAAAAAACAAAAGTACAAAAACAAACCAAATCCTTCCTGAAATTACGAAACAAAATGACATTAAATTCAACCATAAATCTTTTAATAATCAAGTCACGTATTGTCAAAGTGATCTTGTCACTCTAGTCTGACTTATAAACGACGTTGTTTACATTCATGTCTGTCACAAAAGATTCGTTCAATTATATTCCCTCTCTCTGTCCCCAATCCATACATAGACACTCGCGAGATTGAGAGTTTGAGTTCAAAAATATTCAAATCCAATTAATAGATGCAAAAACACAAAAATTCTTCTGAAGTCTTTTTTTTTGTTTTTGTAGATATTCAACTTTATTGAGGCATTTAATTATGATGCTTGTAGGTAAATGACGGGCTGTCATAACCAATATGGCTTTAGCTTTGGCTTTGGCTTAAGTTAAATTACAAAAAATTGAGTTTGGACCTTTTCTCGAGTGGTCATTATCGTTTCCTTTGTATCTTTTGACTTTAAAGCTTAGCTCGGGGCATAAACTCTGTTGGCTCGTGAGCATTTTTCTGTCCATTAATATTTTTCGGTCGTGGGTGCAGTTCTTTAAAGATACAAGATAAGTTCACAAGGACGGAGGAAAATATCAACAACAATAGCCAAATAGCCCGCCCAATTTTATGTAATTTTTCTTTCCCTTTTTTTTGCCATTCAATTGTGCCCACCGACATCGCCATCATCATGAATATATAAATACCACAAGAGCCTTACATAATAAACAAACAAAATTGTTCGCGGATCATGGTTTGAATGATCCAATTAATTCGAACCATGATTGGATCCGTTTTGGACTGCGTTTTGTATACATACGTATTGGAGCTTTGAGCCGCCTTTGCCATCACGGTTATAGAGAGGACAGAGTATAGGAACTATATGGCTATATTTGATTTGTGTTTCTAATACTAATTGGAAGAATGTGTCGTGTGTCGCCTCCCGAAAAAGGAGCGTACTCCATTCGAATAACGTTCGGAATGTGACTCCTTTCATTAGATTGTCAATTTTAAACCAATTTTAGATCTTTTCACATTTGATTGGTTTGTTTACACATTTTTTTAGGTAACTCTTAAGACAATTATTATGTTGGGGTTTTTATTTTGGTTAAGTTAAACTGCTGTACGCAACGCTATGACAAAAGAAAAATTCTTTTAACATTAATAGAAATAAACGGAATGTCAATGATGTATTGACGTTTATTTTTGACATTTCAGATAGATTTTATTAAGTTAATTAAGAAGGTATACATTTGAGAGATCCCAGCCGTTTGAGTTTCATTCGAGTTTTAAATTATTGCCGTCATCTACCAAATACTAAATGAGAAATATTTTTGATTCACTTGATGGCTTTCTGTCGGACTCAACAACTGCGAGCTCATTTTTCTGAACGGGTCTAAAAATTCTTTTATGTCAAATAAGAATATATTTTTTTGGTTGAACCGTACTTGTTCAAGAAACTTAAAATCACGATGACATTGAATTAAATTATGGAAGGAGTTTTGGAGATCAAGAACGGCGTTCACATTGGATTCTTTTTGACGTTTCATCATTTTATCATATTATATCGTACTTCATAGTTTGAAAGATATGTAATGTAGTGGGGAAGACATTTTTAATTGATGATCAATTGATGAAGAAAGATAAATTTCAGTTTTCGTAGAAAAATATAATTTTTCGTTCCGTTAAACGCCTTACGTTATTTGACAGTTCGTTTCTGCAGTGATAAATTTATCTAAAATTTTTGCTTGCCATGAGTTGAGTTTTGAGTGTCCTTCTTATGCACATAAAACGAGTGTTAGCGAGATAAAAAAAAGTGAAAATAGGTCTCATAATAAGTCCAATGTAAATACTGTCAAAGAACTCTAAAATTCGATCGGATTGTTTACTGTCAAATTAGTTTTGAAGACAATTTATTTATTTTTTTTCGGGAGAATAATTTCTGACAGTAAATGTCATATGTAAATAATGGATGAATCTCAATCAGAAAAGTCAAAACGAATTCCGAGGTACGAGAAATAAAACGTTGTTGACATTATGGTTTCTTTTTGACATTTATAATAGAAAGTAGTTAATATTTTAAGTTTTATGGTATTTGCAAAACTATACACATGGATACCTTGCCTTTAAAAATTAAATAATGCAAACTGCAAACACTTAAGCATCCTCAGTGATTTTTTGTTGATTAAGGTAAAATTTCAAAACTTCAAAACTCAATCATCAATTTGCATTTAATTAAAGTTTCACACTTTAATTTATTAGTTTCAATAATTAAGATTAAGCGAATTTGCATAAATATACATGTGCACTCATAGAATACTTTTTTAATAAATGATGACTGCATCAAGAAATCATTGAAAAGAAATAAATATTAAATTTAAAAAAATTCTGGTTTATGTCAAATTGATTTCAATTTGATGTTAAATAGTTTCGGCTGTCAAAATAACTTAAACGAATTCGAATCTAAGAGGATTTGGCTTTTTTCTAATTAATTGACATCAGAGATATACATACATTATGTATATTGCATTCGTCTAGACATTTCCGTTATAGGAAAACAAAAATAGATTAAGAAATGTCAACAAAAAGTGTGTTTATTTTGTTGATATCTTATATTTTATATTATTTATTTTTATAGGATTTATAGGAAAACAACATGTTTAGGTATCATTTAAGTTTTTGTATGAAATGCAAATTATGGGAAATAGATTAAATAATCATTAATAAAAGAATTTGTCATCAAACTTTTGGATATTGTTTATTAATGAGAAAAAAATTAATACAAATTTGATTTTTAAAAGTTCTTATATAGGAAACGAGTTTCTAGGAAATATGTAACCAATGAATAAAAATTCAATATATTTTTTATATTTGCCATAATGTTGAATATGAATCTGTCAAATTGTCTGTCATTTATTAAGTTTCTTATTATGGGTATTCTACAAAAAAATCAGCGGAAAAATTTGTGGTTATCTGTGAAAGTTAGCAGGAGAATCCCAGGCAATAACTAATTTTGTATCGCTCTCAAGAACTCGACTTTTAACAGATTTCAACTTAGAGAATTTTTCATAGTGACATGGTTCTACCAGTACTCCTTGGATATCTCAAACACAATTTGTTTCTTTGAATGTAAAGAGAGGAATTGCTCAATAAAAGAGCCTGTAGAATAAAAGCAACAAAAGTGCAGCTTTGATGAAGCCCACGAAAACTTTCATCTTGAAATTCTGCGGAGTGAAGTTGATTCAGTATTTGGCCTCTTCATTAAATCGTTGATTTGTCAAACAGGAATCAGAAAGAAAGGGTGAAGCAGGGGAATCAGTTCATAAAGCAACAAGGCCGACATTGCTTTTTAACATGAGCATTTTTTCTTATACCAATACTAGTTGAAACATAATTCATGACCTTTATTGCCAAAAATTTAATATTTATTACTTTTTAATAACTTTTTAATTATCTACTAATTCAAATGTAAATTTCTACACCATCACATCATTCATCGAAAATACAATACAAGTTTAAAAAAAATATTATTTAATTCTTATCAAAGTTCGAACATCAACTCTTTCGTTTGTCTTGGAAATCAAAATTGAAATTCATCGAAATCAGAAAAATTCTTAGTAATTAAAAACAAATATTAATGTATGCAAATGAATCTTCTTCTTCTTCATCATCATCATCTCAAGTATTAAATAGTAGCTGACAACGACGACGCACGAGACGGTTTGAAGGAAGACGAGCGTTGCGACAACTACCTACTTAATTTTCACTTATCGGCTTACATATCTCACATCATTATCATTATGTTACTTTTGAATTGCTTATTTAATTACCATATCAATTAAATTTAATTTGGTCGTTAAAGTGACATTAACCACCACGCCGCTGCCGCCGTCATATCACTCTACACGGCACAATATAATGAGCAATTGAATATGTAATTAGTGGCGCACATCTCTCGCGTACCTACACACTCATCAATTGATCTTGTTTATAGTTCCTCATATTTTGACGTTTAGTTTTTTGAGTGATTGACACTTTGGGTGACAAGTAATATGACCATGAATCTTATGGCTCAGCAGGTGAAAATAAATTGAACAAACAAACCAATTCAACCCACAACACCCAGGCGTTAGCGTCTCTCAGCTCGCCGCGCCGCGCCGAGTCGTGGTCGTTCAATGGAGTTGGCGTGATGGTGCTGCTGCTGTGCCGGAGTCGGCACTCGGCAGATGAATGAAGTATCCATGAAGTATCAAATTTCTCGTAGTTGATTTTTTGTATCTTCCGCTATCTCTGGAGTCTTGACTGCAGACTGCGCGGAAGTAAAAAAAACGAAGGAAAAAAATTAAATAAAAATACTTTCTTCGTCATAAATACTTTTTCTTCTCTCCTCCGCCACGTACTCTCTTCCTTCTTTAGCTGGCGGGTTTTGTGGAATCTGGAAGGGCGGGGCAAGCGTTGTGTGGCACGGTGCGGGAAGTTAAGCTGATGATGCTGCACGATTGCGCAATCACCGCGCGCATGGCATGGACTTGAACTTGAAGCAAGGTCTGTGAGTGGTGTTGGCCTATAAATAAGTGGTGCGACACGTTGTTGGTCTTGGTGACGTTGTTGACAAACAGCACTTGAATTTTTGTTGTTGTCTTTTTGTTGTATGTTTATGTTACATGATTAATATAAAAAAAAGTTGGACTACATATTTTTTTTTTCAAGGAGACGTCATTCAAGTGTCATGTTGTATTTTTTTATACAGTGATCCAGTTTCTTAAGGTTTATTAATGTTTTTTTTTTTTGTTATTCCTGATTTGGTACAATTGAAGAGTTTGGTAATAATTAAAAAATAGTTTTGGCATGTTGAAGGACATTTACGAGTACCTACATGAAAGTGTGGAAGTGGAGTGCGTATGTGGAAAATGTTTAAGGCATGTTTTTGTGATTGTGGTTATTCCGGACCGGATTTTAATGTTGATAGTTGGATGACATACTTTTTGATCAAACAGAGAGAGATTTGTATTTTAAGGAAGCTTTTAAAACTTAAACTGACTCAGTGTGTTTTTCAGACCAGGAAAGTCCACCACCGATCTTTGAAAAATCCCATGTTCTTTAAATTGAGGAGAAGTCTAGTTTTGGCCTTCCTGTCAAACTTATACATATCTGAGTTATTTTGCACGGTGACGTTGAATAAAACATTGACATAATTGGAAGACTAAAGCGTGATGTCAGTGGCACGTTTATAAGAATTGCGAAGGTAGAGGATAAAACGGGTTAAGTGGTCAAAGGGAGTAAGACCAAGTAAATACTGTCATCCAAATAGGACATTGAATGACGTTCGTGTTGGACAAAACGTCACCATAGACAGCTATAACTTTGATGTAGTTGATGAAAATTTCTGCCGCTAATTAATTCAGACTGACACCAGTGCTGAGATCAAAGGATAATAATTCTAGCGAATCGCTGCTTTTATGGACTCAGAAGGTAATTGAAAAGTAGAGTCCTCTCTCGATTTACTAAAGTGACTGAGGCTTGGACCTTGTCTAGGTAGAGAGAGAACGTCGTAGGATGCTTCGAGGAGAAAATTATTTGGTGTTTATTGGCCCCGTCTGCATAGATAAAGAGTGGAGGAGAAGGTACAACCAGCGTACTGAGGATATTTGAATCCAATTCCGAGGGCTGGTGCAGTAGAAAACTATCGTGACTCTGATGGTGCACGCACGTGGGAGAAGACCTGAACTTGGGACTTGGGACTGAGCTGGCTAAAGATGCATGTGGATTGAATCTCAGGTCCGTCCAGGAATGTAGCGCCAACTTAAGTGAGCATAAGTATGACCTAAAGCACGACTCAAAATTTGCCAAATTCTGGTCTGTAGAAACGGAGTCCTTGTGAGCTACGCAAAATCTACAGTCTCGGATTTTTCGACAGATCCTGCATTTTATAAGAACCGTTATTAGTTGATTGCTTACAGAACCAGACGACTCAAATTTGTCTATTACATAGAAATACTCTTCCGATCAAGACAATTATGGAAAAAATTGAAACAAATCAAACAATAAAAAATGCTTAATAAATTATTATTGAATTGTAAGAGCTCTATTTTTCAAAAACTTGAAGGTTTCACTTTTTCTACGACTTATTCAAAAGCCTTTTCTCGTTGACATTTAACTATGGGCATCTTTGTCAAGTATCAATATCCAATCTCCAGCTCATTAAAAAGTTTCAACAAGTAAAGTTTTTAACTCTTTTTGTGTAAATAAATATTATAAAAGTTGCCCCTGGTGCCATTGCCGATTAATAACAATTCAAAAGTAACTTCTTATTTAAACTAAACTTAATGGCCCTTCAACACGTTTTAATAAAATTGAATTAAAGTAAATTTATTGAATCATTTATTTGCCAGCAAAAAAATATAATGACCAATCATTATCGATACTTAACTTGGACTTTCACTTCACTTCATATAAACCCCGAACCGTTTAAACGTCAACAAAAGCAACAACAAAAAACTAAAACTTAACTGTTTCCTTTAATAAAACCAATCCTTCAAACAAAAGTATATGTATTCCTAAACCGAAGTTACATTCGAATTCAATTTATCTCTCACCTTGGAGTCAAAGAGTAGGCAAAGCTGGTAAAGTAGTTAAGCCAACTACTAACCCTGTAATGTCATTTTTCACCATCAAAAGACCACCTAAAGTCTTAAAGTCGAAAAGAAAGAAACAACAGCATTATAAATTTGTAGCATTAAATTGCATTGCAGAGAGAACGTCGTCGGTCGCGTCGTTCGTTGTCGTCTTTGTTGAACGATCGTTTCAACGCCTTAAATGATGCACTCACGAGTGCCAATCAATTATTTCGTCACTAGGATTCGCCCTATTAATTACAAGGTACCGCCATCTACCATCTCATACAACCTCAATCAATTACAACAAAGACTACTGCAACCATTCACCGTTACCAACATAGTTGTTATCGACGACGCGGTACGGTACGCGATGCAGATTGGTTTTACAACTTCGAAATCATGCCAAGCGACAGAAGCAACAGCAACGAACTTAGACAGGGACATAGCACGGTTCGTAAGTCAAACTCGATCGATTGAAAGAGAATGCACTTGATGTGTTCCAAAAGTTGACGACGGCGACGTATAACGGCAGTGGTGGTACGAAGAGCGGTACATTACCATCCGCATCATCACCAAGGGCTTCTTCGTATGCGCCTCTTACTATTTTGGTGTATGTTGTTGTTGCTGGTGGTAATAGTTACGTGATTTTCGGTATCTGAAAGTTTGACATCACAACATCTGTCAGATTGACGTTTCGTTGCACGTTGCGCCATCTACTGACCTTCATGATCGAATTGTTCAATTAGCGTTGATCCAGGAAAGCGAAACTGACATTTCACTTTCTTCCTTCCATCTTTGGCATGTCATTGTCTTTTAAAGTGAGCCGCCCGCGCCCTCTCTGTGATTGAATCACTCCGGCGGCGGTGATCTGGATAGCGCAACACCAATTATAAAGTCCGCGACTAATAAAGCGTGAATGAAATTCAAACAGAAAAAAAAAACCGATAAGAAGCGATTGCGCGGGATCGATTAAAATTCCATCAACGTACATTTCCACAAACCTGTGGTTGTTGAGCTTCATTGAATCGCACATGAAGTTCGTCTCGGTCGATAAGGTAGTAAATGTAAACGGCCGGCCGAAACAATCGGTGGTAGCAAACTAGCACCGCGGGCGGTAGTGACGAAAGAACTATCTTATGCTCGATTTAAGGTCGGGACTTTCTTTTTTTTCTCAAAGATTTGACAAGTTCAGTTGTGTTTTGAGTGTTTGATTTTTGGGGCAATGTTATGGAAGATTTTTCGATGAAACGTAGTCGTCACGTCACTCCGCTGCCGGAGGAAGTACAGCCATACAGTACACATACAATTTATAATCGCGAACCTCAATCGCATATCAAATTGAGTAAAAGTTTACAAGCTCTAGCGGGCAATAGCGAACAAGTCAAAGTGTATTATGAAGCAATATAAGTAAAAAAGTACTCGTAAGCTAACAAGTGCTAGAAACGTCAAATTTTTGTGGCAGCATATGGATTTTGGGGAAGGCCATGTGCGATAGAGAGATAAATTGAATAACACATAACTTCACTTGAATGTTTATGAGAATTATGTGAAATTTGAGGCATTTTAATGAGATCTTATGTAAGGAAATAAATTGTCAATAAAGACTCATGTTTAATTTGAATCGAATGATTGACAATTAAGACGTCTTTTACACATGAAGCACACTTTTACGAAACAATGTAGAATCAGATAACGAATGAAAAAAATGACAAGTGAAGGATGTGGTCATTACATCCATATAAGTAAGATGTCAAATCAATCATATGCTATATTTGACATTTGGTTTTTGAGATAAACTAGATTGACATATTTAATATAGTTTACTCGAAAACAGAAACACACACATGTCATTTATATTTTGGGTGACAAGTTAGGCATTGCAAATATTTTCTGCTTTGTTGGTTATAACCAAAATAAGTCATAACGTACAAAAAAATGTTATAAATCATTTATGTCAATTACGTTGTTTAACTTAAATGTCACTTTGATTGTCAGAAATAACCTAGAGACATTTTTTTGTTGGAGTAATGATAAATGAAGCTGTTGAACGATAGGCAAAACAATGCAAAAACGAAGGTCAAAGCACTCAACTAATTGCTTGAGATTGTATTGACAATTCAGAGTGGCCATGTTGTTCATTAAGTCCGTCATGTCGTAAAGATAAGTCCAAATGATAAACCCGAGGCAGTATAGATATATAGACACTGACAAGAATTTTTTCTCTCTGGCCAATGACATGTGGGTTTGACAGGAGCTAGTATCACACAGCTTACAGCATATTAGAAATCTGCATAAGCTATTTGACAGTATGGTCATCTTCCGGGGAGGTATTGTGAAATAGCCTTAAGGATCGAGTAATTTGATTTTCTCATAATGTTTTTTGAAGTTGCAGATCTATTCGAATAAGCCACAAGCAATTATAGCTGTCATCAAAGCTACCATAATCGATGCAATCGGTAAGTCAGTCTTACAGATGCCCCGGAGTCATACAAATTTTACATGTCAGGGGCGCGAGAGATATTGCGGCGAATACTAGAACTATTATACTTCTTACGTTATGACATTCAATGTCATTTTCGAATGAATACAAAATTTCATTTAATGAAAGATCGTAAGGGCCATGGAATAGTTTTCAGAGGCTTATGGCAAGTATGTACTCGTATTATTAAATGTATGAGTCTTAATCTAAATAAAAATGTCTCCTTTTGCAACTAACATGTGACAATCAAGAAATAATAGTTGATTATTATCTTTGATTTAACCTTACAATTTTTGTCTTGATAAAATAATATCGAAACATTTTGTGACAAAACAACAAGACACAAAACACAAACCTTAGCAAATTTATTTATCAGTCATTTAAAATCCATTGCCAGGTTAAGTTGCGGACTTTAATTCGTGGAAAAATGCCAAAAAAAAAAATCAAAACAAAACTTACCACAATCTATGAAGAAATCTACAATTTTATTTTGTTTCTTATTTAGGTAATTGTACAAAGGCTTTTCGATCACATATAAATTGCAGTAATTAACTGAGTTGTTGTATTTTGTTTTCTTGGCTTAAAATCACAAAAACCTATTCCGCAATCCATCACTAAGTAGGTAACGCTTAAAAATGCTTAACTACCTAACCTTAAAGAAAAAAAGACAGAAAAAAAAACTAGATCATGGCCTTCGATAGGCAGGTATTTAAAGTCACAATTACGAGCTTAATAAGCTTTAATATGAAGTTAATCACTTGCTGACTCTATCAAAAAAAGGCAAACAACACTTAGATACCAACAAATTACAAAGTTTTTAAATAAACAAACATAAGACTTGGTGAGTTCACATTAAGATAAACATCAAGAAACACTACCGGCTTTTTGTCGTATTTTTTTGTTCATGTTTCTTTGGTACCAGTTAAGATCACTCACTTGCGAAACAAAAATAAGTTATTTTAGAAATTTAAGGTCATAATCACGTACCAATAATTGCAAATTGCATGCCATTTGTCTAAAAATAAATTGGTCTTCTAAAACTGGCAAAAAAAAAACCAAACAAAGCAACTGAAACATCCAAAAAAGGCAAATATTTCAAATGCCAAAAAATGATCTTAGATTGAAGAAAAGATCAATTTGTAAAGAAAAATGAAATAAAAATACCAACGTTATGGATATCTTTGAAATTGATCTGCAAAGCATCTTTCTCGGGTAGACCATCAGGCGTTTGTTGTCGTCTCATCCATCAGGCACGAGTCATTTTAGCCAAACCACAAAAATGGCTTAAAGCATTTTATGATTGGATTTTGATTAGTCTTACAATAATCATTTGATGGTTTTTCTGAAAGCACGCTATGGAATTTCATATTAAATAGAAATTCATTTTTAGTTTCTTTAGGGTCTGTTGGATTTAACTAAGTATTATTGTTTGTTTTCATATAATTGATCAGTGTTTAATCAGCGAAAGTGTAGACATCAATATGACTAAGCTTATAATATCATCATAACCAACTCTACACTGACACTTGTTTAAAGTGAAGACTAAGGGCTAGTTTAATGACTTTGGGTTATATTTAATCCATGATTATCACACTTGGTTTAATTGTTATCAAATAGACTCAATGGTTAAGCATTAAATATTGTATTTCTAAATTACAAGTTCAATTCGTTTGTACTTGTACTTGAAGATTGTAAGTAGCTTGACCAGTATCTACTTTAATTTTTGAAATATACTTTATAGAAATTAAAAGAAAATGAAAGGTTACGAGTGCAATTCCCAACTCTGGTACAATTTTCAAGTTCAATTACAAATAAATTGTTCTGGTACTTTCAAGTTTCAAGTACCAAAGAATTGTACTTGAGTTGCGATGGTTGAAGAAGAGAGAGAAGAATAGAGCAAAAGGCGCTTCCAATGAATCAGTGTAAGAAAAGGAGTGTGAAAAGAATAAGAGAGTTGTGAAGTTTTATTGACGAAAAATAAATCGTAAATTGAAATGATATTCCGAGTGAGGAAAATAGGAAAATAGGAAAAAACGCTGACTTGAAAAATATATTGGGAAATGAAGATATAAAGGAAAAGAGATAGGACACTTTCAAAGACGGAGTGAATATAGAAAAATATCTAAGTAAAAAAAGTGAGACAAGAATACAATCACTACATAATAAAAATATATATTAAACAAAGTCACTTCCCGCTGTCTGTCTCTCCCTATGTAGGTATGCTTAGATCTTTAAAACTACTGAATGGATTTTGATGCGTCTGTCCAACGGTAATGAAAAGTTATTAGGTTTCCTGTCATTCTGTCACCATTATACAGTTATTAAAATCTTTTATCATCAGTTTGTCAGTGCCTGCAATTAACGGTCTAAAAATGCCAAGAAAAAGACGATCTTCAACTCAATATAATTCAAATAATTTTTTTTTAGATCAACTTTTTTTGTTTGTTCCGAGAGTAATGAAAACGTTGATAGGTAGGTGACAGAACCTAAGTGGTCAGGGCTAAGTTCATAAATTAAAACATTGCAGCAGGCATGCCAGATTTGCGTTCATAAATGTAAATAGACTCCATTGTCTTTACATTACAATTGTCTGTAACTGTGTTCATAAAAGCAAACTGATTGTCTGAATACGATAAAGTTTGCAGTAGTTTTTGCTTTGCTGCCGCTCTGCAGGAAAATGACTGGTGAAAATATGCAAGCAAAATAATTGAAAATTTTACATATTTTTTGAAAAATTGATTTTTTTTCTATTAAAAAGTTAAAAAAAAATATATTTCATAGGAATGAAAGTGACCGAAAATTCTGGTCAGATGCCGATACGAAGCTTTTAATATCCATTTTAAGGAGGTTGTTCCTGACTACTTTTAAAGCTTGTTTTATTGAGGAGATTAAAATTTAATCTTAAAATTATGTTTCTTGGAAATTTTAAAAGCAACGCGCATCACCGAAAATATAATTCTAATGCTGTCATTTTTTTGCCGCCTAATTGCTTCTGAATTTATGAACCCTTTTTTCAATGCAGATCTGTCGCATATTTTTCTGTTCGTAAATGCATGAATTAAATATTTTCTGCATGGCGATGGCGTGTGCAAAAATGTTGCAATTATCGCACCCCCAGAATGAAAGTGACCTAATTCGAAAATTTCAATTTGTGGGAAATGACCAATTAAGGTTTCAAAAAAGTATAGTTTTGAGTTAGTTAGTGATCAACTAAAGTGACCGATGTATAGGCTGTCCCTTTCCTACTCATGATTTGGTGTCTTTTTCACCACAGGGTTTTAGATATCCCTTTTTAAGGTCAGTTTAGTGCGAAAAAACTGGAATTTTGAGTTAGGTCACTTTCATTCTGAGGGTGCGTTATGAACTCAGGTCCTTAACCCAATACATGCCACTGTACTCAATTGAGTAAAGAATTTTACTAAATTTTAATTGGATTTTTTTCAGAAAGTACACTTTGATTGTAATTTATTTTTATTGGAAAAGAATTATTGACGTCATGTTCTTTTATATTGGTAGTGATTTTTTTGAGATATAAAGTGATTTTCAAGTTTTTTCAAGAACTTTTTGGTCTAGCTTTTGGTCTAGTTTGAAGTATTTGTTACTTTGCGAAACTTAAATGTTAGCAAAAATTTAAACTTTTTAGTATCTAAAATCAACATTATATATAGGTACATAAATTTCAATCAAACATTTTTTCTTCTGTATGGTAATTCGTTCATAAGAGTTGTGTACTCAATTGAATACAAAACCATGCTAAATTTTTTTCATCACTGGATTTGCTGAGGAATGTCTTTTTCAACTTTCAACTAACTGCGGTAGTCTTTCAATCTCTAAATGGCTGTAGAAGATTTACCAGCTGATAGAATGAAATAGATATAGTGGTTATTCCTTCAGATGTTATTATCGAAAACGACAAGGAGGATATTTGTGAGGATGACGTGTTTGATTGCCATATTCCAATTGACATTCCAGGAGCATTAGAGATTGATGATGAATTTTAAAGTGAAGACGATACCCCACTTGCAAATCTAAAGGTAAAAAAACCAGATCCATGTTCAAAGAAATCAAACGCTTTGTTCATTTGGCAAACAATTCTCATGTCGATAAAATTGATAAGATGACAAAGGTCCGACACTTGATGAACATGATTTGCCAAAAATATCAAATATGGGGCTCTTCCATGACAAACTTCCAATTGACGAGACAATGATAAAATACTTTGGTCATCATTCCGCGAAACAATTTATCCGTGGAAAGCCTGTTCGATTCGGATACAAAGAAAAGATGCTTTGCAGTAGTGAGGAGTATTATGGCACAACATGGCATTGATAGCACAGCGCCATCTATTATTTATCTCGACAACTTTTCCACCCAAAATGTACAATGGAGAAACATCAATGAGTCAAGATTCAAGATCTGGCGTCAACAACGAGGCTAAATCTTATCTAGACTTAGTTTTAGTTATACAAAATATGTATGTATAATTAGAAGCCCTTAAAGATAGACCCTCTATAATATTAAATATTCGAATTTAAACCTTTTTGGCATTAAAGTCCGCGTAGATTAGTTACGTAATATTAAACTGTCAACCAATCATTTTAGTGACACACTCTTGCGAAGACCGCTCCACCACGAGGGTGCATGGATTTTTTTATTGAATGCACCATAGAGACCTTTAGCAAATAATGTACAAATTTAGGAGAATGGCGTCTGAATAGAATGTTAAACTATTTTTTTTTTTGGCACGTGAGGTTTTTTTTTTACTTTAAATCAAAGAAAAATGGAAAAAGTAGTCAAATCATGGTGATGTGAGAGAGGTGTTAGGAAATTCTATGCGGCATGCATAGTTGATTGGTTTGTTGTATTTGTTATTTTTTTTTTATTTTACCTTAAACTTTTGTTTAGTTTTTTTTTCAAATATAAAAGAAAAACAGAATTCCAAATAAGGCACCTTCGAGTGACATAACTTTCAAATGCAACTTATAACACTTGCAGTTGTTAAGTCATCGCAAAGCCAAAACGAAACGAAGGCTTTGGTTATTTTCATCATGGCTGTGAGGTGACTGTGTTGTTTTTTAATTTTATTTTTTATTATTTGTATATAATATGCAAATATTTAGATGGCAACCAGACAGAATTATTCATTGTCACCTTATACCGTTAGTATTCATTGTCGCGTTGTTGTCGGTTAGGTGACAACAATGTTACGTTACGTTTGACAGTACCTTCAGTAAAAAGATATTAATCTTTTTAATCATATACTCGTAGAGGGTTTGAGTTTCCCAGAAGTGAAAAAATGCTTGAAATGTCAATTCGAATGGTTTCGATTCCATTTAAATTTGAACCATTATTGGAAAGAAATTTTATCAAAGTGTTTAACATTTTGATCAAATCAATTTTTATTTTGTAGGTAATAGAATTGGAAACTACATGAATTTACACTATTTGACTTTCTAATTTAAAATTTTACAAACATTCAATTCGGTGTTTGTTTTTTTTGTCTCCCTGTGTTTTATCAATCTCTTGTGTTGTATCACCTGATAACCATAGTCTCTGAGATGAAGTGTCTGTATTTATTGTGACATAAAAATTTTCGATTGTTCTTTTTCTAGAAATAATTCATAATTCACTTCTTTAGTTGATTATTTTTTGACACAAATTTAGGCACCGAACTTAATATAATCCTCCCAGCAGAACAATTATGGCTACCGCAAAATGGGCCAATTGCATCGAACGTTGTCCGAATAGCCCTCCGGATAAAACAATTTCATCATTTACACGTAGAGTTTTGGCAAATACGATTAAATAAATAAGAGCCATTTTGACAGATGTTGCTTCAATTGTCAAAGTTTGGAAGCCAATTTCAGACTTCCTTGCTATTATATGTACTAAAATTCCTGAATAGATTAAAATTTTCCGTAGACGGCTGGTTCCGTAGGCATACTAAAAATCATGCTAGTGTCTCTATTAATCATTGATTAAATCCAACCAAATTTATAATTCTAATACTTGACACACAAAACCCACATTCAACAACACTTCGACATCCTGTAAAATCTCTCAATTTATTAAACACCTCTCGGTCTCGACTCGATGTTGCACCTTCAAATTCAATGAATAATAAAATCTTGTTAACAAATCAATCAATAACTCGATACTTTAACCGCCAGTTAAGCCCGCATCGACAGTCATAGTAATGTTAACACCTTGTTAACTATTAACCCATAGTCATCTGACAAACAAGCCTACAACATTGTGTACGTACAACCAGCACAAGAATTCATGTTGTACGACGCGACGCACGACGAAAAGACAATGATGTCTTCGTCAAGTGCTCGTCTTCGATGGTTAAGTTGACCTTTCTGTCTTCTTTTTTTTTTTTTAATTTTGAAGGTCTTGTAATAAACACCAACGACAATTTTATTTTGTCTATCTTTTAAGTTGCATCTTCAAGTTGTCATATTACACTTACGTTTATTTTACTTTAATGGGGATATAACCGTTATTATTATTACTGATGTGTTATAGGCTTTTTAAATGATAGCGATAATGATGCATAACGCAATCAAGTAACGCAAAATAACTGCGAAGGTGTCAAAGATGATTTAATTGATTTTTGGCTTCACGACTTTTCGATGCAATTTATTTTAAAGGCTTTTATGCATATTACTGTGAATTACTTTTAAGCGCGCCATCTGGTGTTTTTAGGAATGAAAAACAGCTTAACTGTACTTAATAATCGATGGTGTAAATTACGTTGCAGAGTTGCGAAATTGTGTCAAATGTTACAGTTAGCGAACATTATTTTGTCTCTCAAAGAAAATTCTTTGTTTATACGTTAGTAACTTAATTATAGATAAACCTATTTGAGACAAAAAACCACCTGTCAGTTTGACAATCAGAGCATTGCAAGCGAAGTTCTTTTGATGTAGTATTTCCCACTCGAATGACGTAACGTTTGCTTACCTTAAAAAAAAGTAAAATAAAAAAATAAATTAAAACAAAGAATGTTTAAGAACTTTAAGAAAAAAACAGGTACTTGAATAAAAGACTCCTGTCACGATTTAATTTGGTTTTTAGTTTCATAACTTCTTTGACTTTAAGCAAAAGCAGGGGAAGTTTAAAGTGCTTATTCATGATTTAAGTAAACTTAACCTAAACTATTGCGTTATAATCTTTCATTGCGAAGCAATTGATGCAATGAAAGGTTATACGAATCCTATTAAAACTGATTAACTATCTTAGATTGATATCAAGGCGGTTGAAAGGGCAGACTGAAATGGCATCTAACTAAAAAAAAAAGTTTAAAAGTTGTGATTGCAGTGAAGTAATTGTTTTTTTTTTCGTTGGTTTATTGGGTGAGGCTTCATAGGTACTTAATTAATTTGAGATTTTAGTTACAATAAAAAGAAACGTTTTATTTGATAGGAATGTTTTCAGATCGTAAATTATGTAGTATACTAATCATCTTTGGAAAAATGTTTTTGGAACAAAATAAGCTTTTTTAAATGAATAGCAATCCGATAATCCTGTTGATAATTTTTGAAAAAAGGGGATTATAATCATTTCGAAGAATTGTATGTGAAAGGGGCCTTAAGTTGAAGCGCTAAATATGTTTTAAAATAATCTGTTAAATTTTTCAATAAAGCATATGCAAAATATGTAGACTAAAATTATGATAACTCTTGCCAGGCATCTGACTTTCTTTTTTTTTAAATAATCCAATTATCTCTTTCAATCTTCCTTTCATAAATTTACAAAATCACAACCCCATAACTTCCTTGTCGCATAATCTAATTCCCCAAAACTAATAAACTACTCCAAAATACGTCCCAACACTAAACGCTAAAACAACGCCTTAACTAAAAACACGCGAACCATTATGTGAATAAACTGATCTTGTTGTCCAGAATTCCTCCTGTCGGCGGCGGTGCTGTAAGCTTGCAAGACAAAGATCTCAAATTCACGGCATTAAACTGTTATGTGCATTCACAGCATGGTTTAACAATAGCGCCATCTATATGTGGGCCAATAGAGAGAGAGAGAGAGGACGGACGCTACAAAGATTATGTTGTCCTAACACAATTCAATTTTGTTTCATTTCATACAAAACATGGTAGCCCGATATTATAAACATTTACTTATGTAGGTTCAAAATGAATAGAAGAGACCTCTACATTCGAAGACTCGAACTAAGCTCTACTTAGACGTTACAGAGCCATTTGTAAACAACAACAAGAAAACCTTTCACAAAGACTCCAATGCAAATTCGGATATTGTTCTGCTTTACCTTTGGCGGGACGTGAATACGAAAAAGAAAAAAAAACACCAAAGCTTAAAACGCATTTACCGCCTTTTTCTGGGCGATCGGATCGGTGGTGGTGTTGTGATTTTTTTTTTTTGACATTTCAAACGTCACATAAAGTTTGTAACAAAACGTCTAACTTACTTGTATAATAGCTTGACTTAAACGCTTAATTTATGATTTCGCTTAAATGGAGCTTATGTTTTGGTGGTGATGGCGATGCATGGCGGCGCAATCTACTTAAAGACCGTTATGTGTGTTCATAGTTTTTGTACCGTTAAACGCTTTGTCTAAATAATTGTCTTCAAAACACAAAAGTGTGTTTGTATAAATTGTGACTTGTTAGAGGATGAGGAGTCTAGACGGGGTGTAAAAATGTAACACTCGTATGGACGTAAACTTGGACGCAAATTTGACCGCACTATGTTCAATTTTAAGCTTGTACTGATTTCAGATACCAGGTACAAAGAGTTTTTGGATTTAAAGTTGTTTCTTTTTTTTTAGGTTGTTGGATTTGGTGTGAAACAGTTTTGCGTGCTGGTTAAGGCGTCACAGAGCGATGATGTCGGCTTCTTTTCATCATCAAGGTTTGCATCGATTTAATCGGAGTCAATTGTATACAACAGAGCACAATGTGGAAGCTGTTGGTGTAAATTCTATTTTATTGGGTCATTTGCAGTCAAATAAGGCTTTCAATTAAGTAATTCACTTTTATGAGGCTCACGAAAACTGCTGAAGGAGCTGGCTGGGCAAGAGGTGCTCCATTGATAAGAGTGCATAAAATGAGTTGTTCCAAAGTAAACGGATTATAGTTTGGAATTTTAACGATGATATTGCATCATTTTCGATATGGGTTCAAGGAAGTCGACTGAAACATAAGTAGTCAAAACCTCAACTGTAGATTATATGACAAAACTTCGTCTCACGATATTAAAAGGATGCTTTTTTTAAATAAAAGTTCAAGAAAAGAACTGTCTTGAGAAAATAACGTTTGTATAGCCATTTCAAAAGCTGTCAAAATTTGTTTACTAATTTTTAATAAAAACTATTCTAGATCAACACATGTGGGGCTCTTAAATAAAAAAGACAAAGACACGATGAAGTTTTTGACATTCATATGGATTTTATTAAATTTCATAAGTTTGTAGTCTGATTTTCGAAAGTTTAAGAATTGAACAGTTTAAGACTGGATAGAAAAAATATTTAAAATTTGTGTAAAATTACGTTCTAAATGTCATCCCAAAAAATTTTACATGGCGGTATTCATGTTGGACTCTACTGAGGTGACAGCGAAACGTCAAAATGAGTTTCCCTAAAAATTCGAATGTAAACACAGTCCATTAAGATCATCAAATCTAGACCAGCTTCACCTAAAAAGCAACTATTCAATGTTGTCCAATGATGTTAAAAATCAAATACGATTAATTTTCCAACAGAATCACAATAATTTGAAACACCCTGTCACTCTGACAGCTGTCAGTTAGAAGTAAGAAATAATGGGTATGGTATTACTTACATAAGCTAAACAATTCAAAATTATAAAATGTTTTACTTTTAAGGTTTTTAAATTCGAAGTATGGTTTAAATCTTTATCTAACTTTGTCAACTATGAGAGGTGTTGTTGAAAATTCACAATTTGACTTTCAATAATTTTAAATGCGAATATGATTCACTTGATAATTAATAAGGTCCGCATTTCGACGTCTTAAGGTTTTTTTTTCTTAATTATAGTTCTCAAATGTGTCAAAATTCTAGACTCTTACATCAACAAGCCTATTTCCTTTTTTGGAGTCTAAGATCTAGTTATTTGTTTTTTTTTGTTTGTTTTCTTAGTTAATACCAAAATTTGGGTGAAATTTTGTTCTCTGTTACCTAATAATAAGGTACTTAATTGAACTTTCTTCCGTAACATGCATAATCGCTTTCCATTTTCTATAATTATTCTATCTGAACACCCAATTTTTCTTTTTTTTTCAATTTCCTAATTTTGTTATATAACATAAGAAATTTATGCAAATCCATTAAATAAACAAAACTCAACCAATTCAATTAAACAATTAAATAATAATTTTTAAATTTCGATTAAAATTACCTTGCTGACACATTGGTTTCATTAACTTTTGCCCACATCCCATAAACTTACTCCAAGTTTAGAGGGTATCTATGTATATACTCGTACTCGTACTCGAACTCAAGATCTAAACCTACACAGAGGTCTGGTGGCCTGGTGCGGTCATATGTGCTGCGCAGGCGCACCATCTACGGTTATGTGTGTCCAAATTCGAAAACCAGCCAGTACGTTACCCCTGTTCTGTGCTTGGGCAGTTAATCCACCACAAGTCCGTGAAGTAAGACTTGAAAATTTATCAAAAAAAAAAAAAATGAATCCATTTGCGATATGCAGATGGTAATAAAAATAAAACTGACAGAAGGCCACTTAAATAAAAACACAGCAATTGGAGCAATGGGATTTGATTACATGACTTCGTTTAGAGATAGGATTAAAGTTGGGGGTTTGTTTGTTTTTTTTTTATAAAATTTAATCCAAAAGACTTAAATTTAATTTGTGGCTGCACGAATACCAGAAATAGAGTGTTATGTTGCCCATATTATGTGAATGTGATTGTCAAAATTAAGTGCTTGCATGTTTAATCGAATTTATACCAAAAAATGACGGTATTAATTTTATCATTGGATTGGTTGAATTTGGCTTATTCTGATAAGTACTTTTTGGTGCTTTAGTCAAAACTGCAAAAAAAAACCTCCGGTTGTCACTTTGACACTCGAAAATTGCTGAAAAGGTTCGTTTATGATCACTCTATAAGCCCCGTTCAGTTATAGCTTGAGCTCTTACAATTTATCCGAAACTTTAATAATTTAATTTAATTAATTTGTTTGACAGCTAACAATTTTGGTTTGGTAAAATGTTTGTTTCATTGTTTAAGATGTTTTTATTTAATTTTGGTTCACCTTTTATTCAATATTGCATGAATAGCTGTGAAGAGGGTGAATATTCGAACTGTCATAACTGTCATTTTGTAAATCAAATGGCGTTTTTCTTTTTAAGCTCAGAGTAGATAGAACTGAGCTGTCAAAAAAAGATCTGTGTTTTATCAGAGCCCTGAGGTTGTGTTTCTTTTTTCAATCGGAGCTAGCTCGGAGCGCTTTGTATCAGCTCTAAATAAAATGATGACCAAGCGAATAGAGGAACGGCTAACTCACTTTTTTCATGTGGTATGACAGAGACAGTCTGCTTTTGACAGTTCAGTGCTTAAGTCTGCTATTACACGTTGACTCATGAGTCGTGACTCATCTTCGAATTCTCTTTTGAAATTTCATCCTTTGAGTCGAACACTATTACACCTTGACTCTTAAGTCATGACTCTAATTTGGCAACTTTCTTTAATTCAAATTTCGTTGTTTGGGAAATCTTATATTCTGTCTCGCTCTTTCAACTATAAGGGTATACATGTGAACTCGAGCACACCGAAAAAAAAAATAAAGAGGAAAAGCAAAATAACAAATGAGTGAAAATAAAATGTCAAAAATGAGTCGTAGAAAATTTGCCCGCGACTCACAAGGCAAATTTTCTTCCGTTTCATTTTTTCAAATTTTGTATCTCTCTTGCCCCCACGTAGTTCGAAAAGAGTCACGACTCATGAGTCGTCGTGTAATAGCAGACTAAGTGTGTTTTATAAATATAACGGAGTGCTCTGATCAAACTCTGCTCAGAGCATACTCGACGTGCACAAGATCTGCTCAGAGCTAACAAAGAAAAATGCCTAAAATTACTTGGTAAAGTTTGACAATAGCTTGAAATAAAATACAATACAAAATAAATAAAATGTTGACATTTGACTTTAATGTTATTGTTCTCGTTCGGTTACATTTTCAGGGCTATCCAGATTGGCTAGTGTTTTTATCAATATGAATTTTGACATTTCTTTAGTTTTATCTCCTCTGAGTCAAAAAATTAGGTTTTATGAAAATTTGGATTTTGGATTTTTTTGATTTTGGGTTTCGAAACTTTAGTCCCATTTTCATTGTCAACTCAGACATCGTAGTCTCTGATGAAACCTATGGTAATTCTATCTTCTTAATCTGACATTTCATTTGTTTAAGTTAGTCATGTAATTTGTGCCATTTAAACTTTAAACTTGGGAAAAAAACGAAGTTGAAGTTCTTCAATAATTAAGGAAAGCTGTTGAAAAAATTCCTTTTGTAATTATTCTCATAATTTTCAATGGGCTTTGATGGATATCCTACATATCTTTTTCTTACTTTCTCAAGTGTTCCCTAAAGCAGCAATCTTCACGTTTTTACTATTTCCGTTTTATTTGTGCATAATTTGACTCTAGTTTAACTAGAATTTTAAGGAATTTGTAAGAACCCCTCTCCAATACGGCTCTCTTCTTTCATCAAGGCATACACTGATCAAGAATTAAAAACGTTCAAGGACGTTTTTGTAGATTTAACCTTATGGTCCTACCTAGGCAGAATACTTTGATCCTACTTCCTTATCAAGACTATTTGACATCCTATTTATGCTTTCTTCTTTTTTGCTCCATTAACTTCAAAAACCTTAAAGCATATTGCATTTTAAGAAATTCTCGTTCGACACAAAATTTAAATTAAAAAAATTTAAACCTACCCGGATTAAACTCGGATTAAGAGTGACTAAAATGTGACATAACTACGAAATCATTAATTTCTTAATTACGAAACCTATGTATGTACATTATACTTTTGTATTTTCGTACAGAATTTGCCAAGGTTTTTAAATTTCTTAACAAAATAAATATTCCTGCTTAAAAAATTTTATAGTTTTTTTTTATAGTACTACGTGTTGCATTCAGAATACTTGTATTATAAAAAATTGAAAGTCCATTGTTAAACAACTAACTTTAGAAAAATCAAAAAGTTAAAATGTTTTTGTGAATAATTTTACTTTACTACATATTTCCGTATTTGTTTATTTATTTAAATAGAAACCACGTTTTTTACGATTTTAAATAAGAATCTACTTAAAGGTGTGTTCACATCAGGTAAATATTAAAAAAAAAGTTTAAAACCAATAAAACTTTTTAAGTATCTTTTACTAGTATTTTATTTGATGATGCATTTTTATGGATAAATGATTATTGATTTTGATTTTTTAAGTAGAGAGTTAATTAATTTTTTTCATTTCGTGCAAAATCCTTCTTTCAAAATAATTAATTAAATCAAAACTAGTCTTTTAAATTATTTATTTGTATTTACTGAAATTCATGAATTCCCTTTTTGCTTGGTTCCAAAAAAAAAGCTGAATATTCATTGCATGTTATTAATTAAAACTATAAAAAAAAAGAAAATTAATTGAATTACTTTTAGCTCATTTTAAAACGAATTCACATTATGCATTCCTTGAACTCAAAAATTATAAAATAAAAGTAAAAGTTTATAAAAAAAAATATTGTACGACATTTGCAGAACTTATGTTTGCTCTACATAAAACTTGTGTAATAAAAAACAAAAAAAAAATAATTGACTCTAATAAATTAATTATTTAACAACTCAACAAAGTACAGTACAGCCTCGCTAGTCCGGACACATAAAGTTTCTACCGTGTCCGGAATAGCGAAATGCCCGGACTATAGAGAAAAAATTAAATACAATGGACAACCAAAAACTTTTACAAATTTCCGAATTTTCATCTTATTCATTTTTATATCAAAAACAGTTGACTTTGAGACTTTGAAGATTTCTGCTACTTGCCTGACTGATTTGCCAGTTTCAATATCATCCAATATTTTACATTTCTCAGAAAGTGTCAAAGTAACATGCTTCCTTTTCTTTGTAGAAGCCATAATAAGTAATAACTTATGTTTTAAAAATTTTCAATGAGAAATTCAAAGTATACACCAAAAAATATGCCTTATCCTTAAAAAAAGCTCCCGATGAAATGTAACAGAGCATCAAAATCAATCAATCATCACAAATATAAACTTCCAATGAGTAAATTTGCAACGATTAAAATGTCTTGATTCCAGAGCCAACTACAAGCGACAAAACTAGAAGGGGATTTCCAAAAACAAACGTTTTTTCCAAGAAACAGAGACAAATAATATATGTATGTGTATTGTACATAAGCATTTTAATACGCTGTCCGGACTGTAGAAGTAAACTTTTGAAAATGTCCGAAACATAGAGGTGTCCGGACTACTGAAGTGTCCGGGCTAGCGAGTGTCCGGACTAGCGAGGCTGTACTGTATATATAATTATCATAGAATTATCGTTGCATGGATCATAAATTTTTGTGGTGCAGTGCGGATATAAAAAAGTATAACTAAATATTTCCACCACAACGATTTTATTTAACAAAAAAAAAAAAAAATTATCAATACCAACATAATAATTTATTCATAGACACTATAATTATTATCTTCGAACGCCAGACCACTTAGACTATATTTTAATTGAAACTGGCTCAGAAGATAGATATTTTGTTTCATGTACGTTGACAAGACTGAATTCCTAAGGTTTTTGATCTACATAACAACTGTCAAAAAAGTCAGACACCAACGACACCTTTTGACATTAATTGAGATTCACTTTTGAAAAGGAATTTGACAGGAGTTAACTGCAGACTAGCTCATAATTTACTTAAGATGTGAACTTGGTATATTTCATTATTTTTGAGATTTCATTCAACAACTGTCAAAAAAATCTTCAAAAATGGCGGTAAATTCAAATAATGGGTTATCCTTGGTAAACCCAATAAAATGAATAATAACTTACTTATAGGTGATTGCCTTTCGACATCATAAGTCATTGATTAATCTTAATCTGTGATGCGAAACATGATGCGGAATTGGAAATTGAAATCATAATGTGAGCGCTTTAGTTGTTTTCTAAGGCCCAGCTCCTTATTACTCCACCTCTCACTCTCACTGCACAAAGAAAAAATTAACTTCGATTAGGAAGCTGATAAGGAAGGATTCGTCCGTAGCGCAGATGTTATCAGTTGAATGAAAAGAGAGAGGACAATTTTAAGCGATTTGCAAGGAGATAAAGATAGAAAGAAACTCGTACTACGAGTATTAGCATCAGTGATGCCACTTTAATTTTTTAGAATTTTGTGTTGTTAGTTGTGTAGTCTCATCTTCACAGAATCAAAATTTATAGCTACATTTTGGCAAACTTGTAACAATCAAGCATTGCCAACAATTTGGCAATATCAAAAACGCCGAGCCGCTGGAAAAACAAGCTGAGATATGTATTTCTAAATTTTTTGAATTCGATTTAAGTTACGAATCGCAAAACATTCTTTTTTTCTTTCAAAAGTCATAACTTTTATCATAAACTAGAATACATTTGTAAGTAACGAAAAATCCAAATGTCTTTTTTGACAGCTTAATAATTTTGACTTTGGTATGACAGTTTGCTTTTTCAGCAACAAAATGTCTGACGTTAGCACAAAGTTATACTATTTGGCATTAGCTCTGAAAACTCACAAAGTTATACTAATTAGCATTAGCTCTGAAAACTCATTTGGAAAACTTTTTATTTTTCAAAGAAGGTTTTTAAGCAAACTTTATGCACTGTTTGATAAAACTATTTATTCTTTTGGAAAAAATGTATTAACTTCTTCTTCTCGGTAGGCTAAATGCATGTTGAAAAATAAATAATACATTGTACTTTAAAGACTGAGACTTCCAGATGTTAAAATACAAGACAGACTTCCCTATAGAGCATTCTCGGATTCCTGATTTCGGTGATCTATGGAAACCGATGCTTGATCATTGACAAGGTCATTGTGTGTCGATAGCTCTTGCTATAACTTTAGATATTCTCCATTTTAAGGTTTCAAAAACTTCTCGAAAATAAAAGAATAACTTAAAAACTTCTCTAGTTTTATAAAATTTCAGAATATTAAAGATTTATGATGGGATTTTGTCTTCAGTTTAAGTTGTAAATTAATAGCCGACCAACATAAAGTGTCATCACTTGTAATCCACTTTAAAGTGGTCAGTTCATTGTGTCTTTAAAGATCAATCTAAGTACTGTATATGAGTGTTGAGTGGTTGAGTCTATATTCGACCACAAGGAAGCAGAGTGCAGTTCATTCTCTGATGAGATTGCAGCTGCGATTGGAACTAAGATTGACTACTCCATTGATGTGTCCATCTTTTCTTAGAGGCGCAGGTTCACTCTATTACAGGCTAAATAATAACACACAAACACTCCTTGAATTTCACTTTGATCCGAAGCAGCAGAGCTCAAGCTCAATGATCAGACCAGAGTTCGGATATGTTTTACAACGTATTTAGCGCACTTCGTCTGATTCCAGAGCCGCCAAATCCAAACTGACCAAGTAGCAAATCGCTGATCGCGCACAAACAAAAACATGATCATTGCAACGACGACGCACGGACTGCCGGCACAGCGGAACAGAGATCATGATGATGATGGTGATGATGATGGAGGTGATTGAAATGTTTCCTAATCGTGTAGTAGCAGTGTGTCAATCATGACGACGACGACGACGACGACGGAGTGACAACAAAGGCGGTGAGGCTCTTTGTTGTCGACTTAAGTTGCAGTCCACAGTTTGCGCTGCGCATTGCACCTGTTTTAAGTGCACTCTGTCATTTGAATCTTTTGTTATTCATCAATCAGATCGATCTTGATGGCGGTTGATGGCATGCAAATTATTATTTGAAAACTGCTTTTTTCGAACGAAGAACTGCGAGTTCCAGACACAATGGACTGTTGTATGTTGGTTGAAAGGTTGAAAAAGTCAATCGATCAGAATTTGTTGTTGTCGAAATCGAAGCTCAGAATTCCTTGAACTTCAAAATGACCTATAAAAAGAAGACGTCTGAGTTTATTTTAAGTCTCAAAGATCATCAATCGTTTATAGACCTGTCTGGTTATTATATAATTGAAAACTCGTCATATAACTACATAAGACTTAACCAATATGTATACATAATGTATGTTTGTATAAGTAGTAATTAAATTAAAGATTTAATCACTTTGATGGCGATTAATCGAACGATTAACTATCAATTAATTATTCTACTTCCCAATACTTTGACTGAGTTAAATATTAACATGGCGTTTCAGGCAATCAATGATTTGATGAAATTTTATACTAACTAGATGAGTGGTAAATTAAAATTCCAACAAAAAATTTAAAAAAAAAAAACAATTGGTCTTCGTGATCAATGTTAAATGGTTGAAACGAATTATTTGTTGAAGACTTAATTAACACTTAAGATGGATTTTAATTATGCGTTGTCAGTTTTTAAATTTGAAGGAAAAAAAAAAAAAAACATGATTGAAGTTATTAGTGGATTTAAATGATTTTTAAATGATTTCATATCTATTTGTTTTGTTTTTGTTTGAAACATTTTAATACTTTAAAAAGGAAGTCAAAAAGCAAATTTTATATCTGTAAATGTTTGTTAAAAATTAAAGCATGTCACTGTAGGTCAGCATCAAATTTTAATCTGCACTTATTTGGTTCTTAAATGGCATTTATTAGAAAAACGAAATAATAATGGAATGATCCATAAATTAAAATGCATAACGGTCATAGAAAAAAGTTAAAATAATTTTTTTTAATAAATCATACAAAAATTGCGTATACGCCTAGGTGAACCGTTTTGCTAATTTGTTTTAGACGCAATATATTTTAGCAAGATTCATTTGACTCAATATTTAAAGTTTATGTAAAGCAACAGTCTCGACAATAATTTTAGTAGGGGCTGGACCCCCATTTATTCAGCTGAAAGCAAGCTACAAGTATAAACTTAAAAACTAACTTAAATCTAAACTTATAACTATTAGTGAGGGTACCGATATTGAAATCAAATGAGTTATTTTAATTTACTAACCGAAGCATACGTGTCAGAGGTTCATTAAGGCCATAGGAGGTGTGGTGTGATAGTAGATAGAAGAGACGAGGATTTCTTAGGTTACGGATGTTAACGTTGAAAGAAATTAAGTTAAAGAGGGAGGAGCCGATGTATGAAAAGTATGTCAGCAATTTCTCTCCGTTTCTGTAGTGTGTTGATGTTTAATAGTCGGAGGCGATCACAATAAGGTGGTACGATTAAAGGATTTTCACATGGAAAGGATTGAAGTGCAAAACGAAGAAATCGTCATTGGATGCTTTCTATTCTTGATATATGTATATCTTGAAAGGGGCACCAAACTTGAGATGAATATTCAAGTAAGAGTCAGACAAACGTCAAGTAAAGCGATCGGGTGACATAAAGGGTTAGAGAATTCTTTAGACCATCTTTTAACAAAACCTAATGCAGAGTTGGCTTTATGGATAATCTAATCAATGTGAAGCAAATATTTAAGTTCACGGTCACACAAAAGACCGAGATCCATGATTTTTTCAATTGTTTGTAAGGTAGAGAAGGGGATTGTTTTGATGCGGAGAAGGCCATATAGTCTTGCATTTGCTAATGTTGAGCTCTAAGCAATTGGTAGTACACCAGATTGAGAAATTGTCGAGATCTGTCTGGAGGAGAGACATGTCTTCAGGTGCCTCAATGATTTTGAACAGTTTAGTATCATCGTTTAGTATGGGGGACACCGAAGGCCGCTCAAATAGGATTGGAGATTGCTGATCTGAAACGCACACAATATTCACGACTCTCTAAGTACGAGGTAACCCATTTTAAGAAAAGAGGTTCAAAACCTAAGGAGGAAAGTTTAAAAACAATAAGATTGTGAGAAATTTTATCAAAAGCTTTGCTGAAATCTGTAGAGACCATATCAACTTCATTTCCGCTTTCTAAGGCTCTAAGAGTGAAGGAGACGAATTCCAGAAGGTTTGTGGTGGTTGATCTATTTTTTAAGAAACTATTTTGAGCAGGGGTAATAAAGGACTTACTACGGAAACTTAGGAGTTCATACAAAATGCTTTCAAAGATTTTTGGGATATGTGAAATATATGGAATAATATAGTATAGATCCACTAAAGTTCGTCAATTAAATGCAGAGAGCGTGGTAAGTAGAAAAATAGTTGTTTATCTGTCAAAAACTCCAAGGTAAAAGGAAGCTTCTTCTTCTATAAGTAACAAAAGATAGCCATGGACGCTGGGAGAGGCAGTCTGATACTCTGGAGCTCAGGAAAGTTTAAACAAATTTCGATAAAGTTAAATTTTATTTAAGAACTTGAGTATTTTTTAATCATTTTCCAAAAAGAGTCTTCAACTCTATACCTGCCATGAAACGTTAGACGGTGGGAATTTTTCTAGGCTCGTCTTTGAGTTTGAATCTAGTCTCAAGTTCAGGAGGCAAAATTCCTGTTTTTTTCTAATTTCTCATTATTAATATGAAATTAATTTTGTTTTTATTTCACAGGACTGAATATGACTTCAAACTTTGATCTGATACTGAAACGAATATAGTCATTTGTCCCGTATTTTCAATAACGATTTCCTTTATAAATTTTAGAATAATACGTTTTAAAATATTTTTGTTGATAGCCAATTTTTAAATGTATGTATGTTTTTTTAGACGTATGATGGTTTTCAAAAAAAAAAATCATAGGGATCAGGATTTGCCATTATGTTTCAAAAATGATTTTGGGTAAGTGAAAGCCGCGGCTGGCTCAAATAAGTTCCAGTCAAGAGGCCCAATTTTGGACCACTTTTTGTAGCAATTATCTACGTAGACAAGCGACTTCACATATCCCCATAAAAAATAGTCCAACATTGTTAAATCGCATGATCTCGCCACCGACCGACGCGACGACCGACGCGACGACCGACGCTAGAAGCTAGAAAATTCGCTCACCAAAAGTTTCCTTAAATAAATTGATTGTTTTGTTGCCTGTATCTGTATGGTAGTGTCATCTTGTTGCAAGCAAAGATTATCCACATTAATATCATCCAATTCAGACTGGAAAAGTTTCGTTCGTAGCGTTAGCCTTTGACTGTAACATTATGGCCGGATTCATTTTTGAAGCCAAAACAGTGACTTTTTAGGATGTGGATTATGACCCATTCGTGCAAATTTTTTTTATGAAAATCGGGATCGGTGACCATCTTGTTTTGGGTTAATTCACCGAACGTGCGACGCGCTTGATTTTCGTTCGGCTATAATTCTTAAACGAGTCATTCCGTGAAATCTTTCATAAAGTGGATGGGTCAAAACTGGACACTAGCTAATAAGGAAGCAGTCCACAAGGCTTGGAGAATTCCCAAACGAAACAATTTCTTATCTCCTCTGTACATTTCTAACGCTATTTCAAAAGGTGTATCTACCTATACATACACCAATAATGTATTGACTTAAAAACTAGGGCTCTATATGTTAACGTATGCTATACTAACAATTGGTCTAATCGTGTCTTTTTCATTCTAGAAAGTCACTTCAATTTATTTAACATCACCTAAACTACCTAAGCTTGTAAGATGAATACTTTCACTTAAGCTTAAAACGATTGCAACTCTGCTTTTCCTCAATGTTTTATTCCAAAGGATTTGTGTTTCTAAATCAATGTTTGGACATAAATTTAAATTATTTTATTTTGGCTATTCAGTTAATTTAAGTTCTTTGCTTATTATAGTAATTTTACTTTAATTGTTTTGCTTCATCTTGTGTGTTTATATGTACTCAAACATGTGATCTCTTAAGTCAAATCTTTAAAAGTCATCGGTTTTGGAAATTCAGTATCAGATGGAAACTTTAAAGCATCAGGCCTACAAACTTTAACAAGGCCTCTCAACCTAATCTAGACATGCGATGGTGTCCAACATTTATAACATTCAAATTTTGGAGGTTCTATTTTAGCCTTGAGTTTATTGCTTAAAATAATATATACTTACCCTTAAGTATCACCTATTAGGAATATAAATAGCCAATCGACTAAATATGGTAGATTAAGATAAAATTAAATTAAAAAAAAAACTAACCAAATGATCCTCTCATTTTTCCTAAATTGTCCATTAAGCCGTCTAATAGGTATGTCGGTCTCTAATTACCCGAACATGCATCACTTTACACATTCACTCCAAGATTTTTGGACCAAATGATAGCATTAGCAACACGATATATTCGAAAGTGTTCCAAACCCAAAACCATCAACCATCAGCAGCGATCTGAATCAACCCACATTATAGCTAAACTGGTCTTTCCGCATCCACAAACTTATGCCACTAATGTGGTTCAAGTTATGGACAAAGTTTCACCCCAGACTCCTAAATTAACCCCACAAATCAAATCTGACAAAATAATTTCGACTTTTTTTTTTTTGGTATTATGCACAAGGCACACATTTATACGTGCGTCTGTTGTCTGTATGCGATCCCCCTCAATGCTCAATCGCATTAATTTGATTTCATTTTTGTTGAATTAATCTAATTTATTTTGGAAGCAGCCAGGTGTAAGTTTTTCATTCCATCATCAAGATAAAAAATTGTGATTTTACGTGTACAAAACTTTTATGAGGTTTCCTCATTCGGTGTTTGGTGCATGTGAGCCATGCATCGAAGCTGCTGGGCTCCAGAAGCGCAAGCGGTAGCTGGAGGTAATGTGCTCGTAAGTAGTTCATATGATTTATGGAAATGGTTCCTCCCCATGAAGCTACCTGTTTTGTGTTTTTTTCTATCCGTTGTTGTTGTGGTTCGAATGTTAAAGTCCATCAGGAACAGCAGCAGCTACTATGTATCGGATTTCGCTACT
The DNA here is from genome assembly GCA_905146935.1 of Scaeva pyrastri. Classification (NCBI taxonomy): domain Eukaryota; kingdom Metazoa; phylum Arthropoda; class Insecta; order Diptera; family Syrphidae; genus Scaeva; species Scaeva pyrastri. Next base: position 59,489,645 of record LR989928.1, read on the forward strand.
GCTCACGAATCTCAGAGACTATATACGCGATAGAAAACTCAAATCCTGAACATTTTGTTCAAAAAGTATCTAAAACATGTATCTAGTACTTTGTTAAAGTTGAAGAAGAAAAAAAAATTGATTTGTGCCGCTTTAACCGCAATGATTGCACATTTGGTTAAAGATTTATCTGCACTTTTGTCAATACAAATTGATTGTTATCGAATTCGAAATAGATTTAGTGCTATTAACTTCTGTTTGATAGTTGCAAGGTAGAAAAGACCGTCACAAGTTGTGGCATAAACTATTTCGTAAATCACTGATTTTTTTTAGTTTGATTGTAGGCAAAAATTGCAAAAATTATTATGATCAATAAATAATATTCATATGGTTGTTTTCGAAATTGATGGGGTTTTATATTTCATAATGTTCAGCACAACAATGTCAGCTGGAACCGGAAGTGTAGTCGTTCCAAATAGTAATGTATTATTGAGAGCTCTGCGTCCACTATTCGATTAACATAATCGCCGAGCAGAGTCGGTAATTCGAGCAACCATTGATCCGTTTCGCAACACGTTTACTCTAGTAGATAATGCGCAGCGCACCCTTAGAGACGCCGCCATCATACACTGCCCACCGAAGATTCTATTGCTGCTGTGGAGCAGAGTATCGAAGAAGACCAGAATGAGTCCATCCGCCATGGGTCGCTCACAACAATTGGAGCTTTTTATGAAAGATTTTGCAGGAAGTTCTTGGTTTTCGGACTCTTGCAAGAATTGAAGCCAAACTTCCATAAAGCGCGTCGCACTTTCGGTGGGTGGACCCAATACGAGATGGCCACCGATCCCGATTTTCACAAGAAATTGTTTTTCAGCTCATTTTTGGTTGAATGGGTAAATTAATATGCGCAATTGTCGTACTTAGAGTGACCATAATTCACAAGCAATTGTTGAGACGTCACCGTTGCATCCTCAAAAACTCACTGTTTGGTGTGCTTTATGGGCAGAGAGAATCATTCACGTTTCTTCAAAAATGAAGTCGACCATAATGTTACAGTCAACGGGGAACACTGTAGAGTATGATTAATGACTTTTTCGTGTCTGAATTGGAGGATGTTGATGTACGACCTTTAAATGCAGTAAGACAGAAGCTTTTATTGAACTGTATTAATTAATAATTAATCTAAAAAGTCAAGAACAACAGAGTGACCAATATTTCTGCAGTTGCTCTTTATTCCTTTATCAAAGTCAATCTTCAATACTGACTTTTGGTCGATGAGCGACTTATCAATTGAATTTTTGTTTAACTCATAAGATTGTGATTTCAAGAATTTAAGATTTTCTAACAGTTAACACTTTTTGTAACGATTGTGAAGATTCATATTTTTAAATAATGTTCCAAAATTTCCAAAAATATGGATCAGAAATACATCCATTTTTTTAATTCCTTTATAAATTTAAAAACGTTACTCATACGCCATAGTGCACGTTAGAAGAACATCTCAGTCTTAAAGTTCCTTTCAAAATATCTTGTATTTGAATTTGTACCATACATATAATATACAGTTTTAAATTAATATTGTAAAGGATGTTTTCTACCGAGCGCAGCGGGAGGAATCAACCAACTTAAATAGACAAAAAAGCTATCATTGAAGTGAGATACAAATACCTATAGCCTCTGGAAAAACAAAACACAACATAGGAAAATGTTCAAAAATTCGCCGGAATCATAATAACTTGTTAGCCTGTTATTTAAAAAAATAAAGTATTTTTTAATTTCGCAAACGCTAATGATTCCCTAATTTCTTAGCTCGCAACTTTGATGTAACTAGGGGTTTGAACCTGCTTTCAAAGTGACAGTTTAAGTGTTGGAAAGAATTACTAATTATTTTAATATCCGCATCAATTCATAATAATGGATATTTGCCAGGATTTTTAATGGAACGGTTAGAAGCCGGCTTCTATTTATGGAAGATTTTTTTGAACTTTCTATAAAATGTCAGAATTTTGGACTCCAAATAATTTTGTTCTTCGTCTATTACATAAACCTAAAAATAACTAAGCTGAGTGCTGATCAAAAGTGAAACCGGAACGTCTGAAAGCCTGAACATGAAAACGAAAGTTAGAGTCGTTTGCAAGTTAAACATAGTGTTCTACAAAAGTTTACTCTCTTTAAGGTAATGTTAATCAAAAGAAACACTTTTCGCAGACTATAAGCTGGTCAAAAGGCAAGGCATGACAAGACCTTAGTTATTTACGTGCCCGTCTTATTTAAATCGACAATCTTATGTTACGTCTCGGTATTGGCATCGGCATTTTTTTAATAAAACTTTTTTTAATAAAACTTTTAATTTATGGACAAAAAAAAAACATATTTTGACATCCATAACTTATTATTAGTTTTCCTAAATCTACAGAATACAGTTTTTAAGAGCTTAGTTCCTAATTTTTCTGAAAATTTTCCTTAAGGTAAAATCCTATTATGAGAGGGTTTTTGATATTTGAATTAATATTTTGACATGTCAATGTCAAAATTAAATTTAAACTATAAAATTGAAAAAGACTGGTGGACCCAATGAGACTGGTCGTGACAAAGTTGTTCTAAAATTTACAATCTCGTCTCGGAAGCCAGTCAAGAGTAAAGCTATGGACTATCATCCACGATTTAACAATCAGAAAGTAAATAACCTTCTCAAAAACTTATCGACGAACCAGTGCAGATGTGTGAAACTCTGTTATTAAATTTATTAGAAGAAAGCACTGAACAATCAAAAAAGTTACGTCACATTTCGACAATTAATGGCTTACAGCTCCAGTTCTTGCATTCTATTGTGTCCATCAGTCTTCCTGGCACCATATATAAGTTAGACAGCTTTGAACATACTCCCTATTCTTTGTCTGAGTCCATTCTCTTTCTATGAGGAGTATTGAGTCGTAACAACTAAGAAACTTTCCCACCACCAAACCATGCGGCAGCCGATTGATTAATTAAAAGTAAATAAATTTTACCAATTTCGACAGCAACAAAATTCCTATATAATGACGCAATCCCTTAAACAAACACGATTTATAATAATAATTCAATAATCTTATCTAACCTTCTTGAGCCCATAAGTGGGCGTCATTCGCATTATCTTTCCCGTCAACAAGTAATAAATTACATTTCAACAAAACTATCCCAATACCATTAAAATGACCGCACAAAAACTCAAGGAAGTGAACCACTTTCAATTGCCCGCTGGCCTGAAGCAGCGCTAGCTGGGGCTCACTGTAACCCGTGTCTGTCCATCAGACGAAATTAATGTACTTTCATTTATTAGCCATCCAATAATCATATCGAACCAAACTGAGACGAAAAAGAATTAAAACGTTGCCACCATACCAAAGTTTAAAATTGGCCAAAACCCTACCTTGAGGCGGTCCATTATGGAGGAGCTGATCGGGGAAGAGCGTAAGTACTTGAGACGTTAGTGAGTTTGAAATATCCAATGGTTCGAATGGGTAAGGCACCCGACCCTTCGCAAATCGAGTTCGGGTTAGTTGCCAGAAGAAAGTAAAAGTAGTTAAGACAATCACTAATGGTTACACCTGGTGAGGCTTATGCTTCCTTCCTGTGTCAAGACCGAACTATACAAGCCACGTAGAGCCCATATATGCACCCATGCACCCAAAGCACTAGTACGAGTATGTATATCGATCTTAAGGCCCAAAGATAACGAGGACGAAAGTCGACTCGGCTTATAATGATCTTAAGCCCATAACTATGCATAAGACCTGGCAAAATTATATCAAATGCAGAGCAGAAACAAAAACCGATATCTTAATGCTCTGCAAACGCTCACTGATGGCTGCTTACAGGCAGCGGGTCTATGGGATCCGGGGAAGCAATCGGGTAACTTGCACTTTCACCCAAAGCAAAAGTGCCACCGACCGCCATTGCCATATCGACATTACTTTGGGACGTTGCGGCGCAGTAGATCGATGGTGGCGCACTCTATGGCAGTTTCCAGCAAGCATACTCGTACGAGTTTAATGGAACCTGAAGCTGGAGTTGGAGCTATTGCTCTGCTGTGCATTAGACAAGAAAAATTATTCAAATTAAAACTCAACAAGTATCTTTCAATGATGCATGCACCAATTTCGGTCAAACTGCAATCGACGACGAACGGCAGCGCGGCGGAGAGGCAGTCACAAGCAACTGCCAGGGGAATTGAAAAATCGTCAAATTGTTGGCCGTGTTCAAATGGATTTTTTCAAATCCATTGAGCCAATTTCCTAGTTTATGAGCGACAACGAGACGACGACGACGGCTCTAGATCTACACTAGCATCACCAGCACCAGTTCCAGCCAGTGGTGGCATGGCCGGCTGGTGGATTGTCAGTCGGTCGGTCGATTGGTCGGTGTGGTTGCGGTTGTGAATACAATTGCGGTGGCACACTTGTTGTGGCGTGTTCAATATGTGTAATCATCGAAAGCGAGTTCAGGTCCAGCATTAACTGCTCCATCCATCTTACGGGGATTGCAGGCAGAAGAAAGGGGAAGCAATCAGTAACTGACAGAAACAGAGCAAAGTCAATGAGAAAAGCATTAGAAATGTAAAAAAAAAATGATACGATGCAACGATAAAGCGCGACGCATAAGGAGTACACTGAAAGAAAAAATGATGCAGAAACAAGATGTTTTAGTTTTGAGGGCTTGATCTCAATCCACTTAGGTTTCAATCTTAAAGTTATTTGACAGTTGACAGGTTGTGTGATTGTTGTCAAACTTTATCCATGGTTTTGCAGAAAGTGTCATTTAATATTTCCGGGTGATAATAACCACACAGGAGTTTTGTGCGATATCAGGATAGGAGTAAAAGTTGTTTTATCTTAATTTTTAATCTACATCAGTATTCGGATCTTCCGAAGCAGATTTTTCTTTTTGAATTGACTTTTGGCACACCCTAACATGGTGTACTCACAGCACTAAAACTCCAGATATTGGGTGGCTTCTTAAACCTCCGGGAAACCTCCTGTTCTCTTTGAACCAACAAGTACTAAAAATAAAATCTCGGATAACAAAGCCAGCCATGGCAGGGCTATTCGGGAAAACAAAAAGCCTTCAAGTGTTATTCTCATCGTTATCCAAAAATTGAGTAACTAGTGGTTTAAAAATTCCGAGATTGTCCGCTCTCTTTATCCAATAGGTCCCTTCACCAAATCTAATGTCTGAACTCGGATGAAAATTACTTATCCGGAAGGGAAAATTAATTAATATTGATCCTTTATCCGAATCAGCAAACTTCTTAAATATTATCCAGATACATAGAAAAAAAAAGAATTCCGGATATTGACAATTATTGTTAAATATCTGGAAAAGTTCCATTGATAGTTTGTGTTATTTTTTCATCGCCTACTGGATATCCGGTTAGCAGTTAATATCGACCAAAATCAAAATATCCGACGCTACTTGAATATATTTGAATTTCAACTGGTTCATCAACTAATCTTGTAGTTAATATTATCCAGATAGTTCGGATATCCAATGGTGAATCTTAAACTGTTTGCAAAATCAAATCTTTGATAGATATCCAAAACTGTAAGCTTCTAACAAACTATACGGTGTTGCTCGGATAATGTCGAACCTCAATTTAATTATTATTTAAATATCTGCAAGTATGATTATCCGGTATTTTTTGAATATTTTGGACGATTAACATTGGATCTACGTACATATATCTCTTTTGTGATATCAGAATTATCCGGTTAGTTTTAAAAACTAGTTAGAAATGAAATATTATTCTCTTACAGCAATAATTTTAAGTTCTTAGGTTCGGATAACATCAATTTGATTCCGGATAGTTCGATTACATTTTTATCCGGATCCGGTTTAATACTTTACGGAATATCCAAAATTAATCGGATAGTGCCAAAACTTAATTGTTTCCATTAAATGTCTAGGTATGTTTATCCAACATTATCCGGAAGGTCTGGATAGAAGATATAGGATCCGGATAAGTTTCGGATAAGGACATATCAGCATTAGCTCAGATCCGAGGGATAAATAACTGCCATAATATAATTAAATCCATTTTTTTCCAGTGTACGAGACATGTGCAGTCAGACCTGCTGCGTACCCTAGTGCAACACACTTGCATGATAAACGGTGTTTGGGGCAAAGACTTTTAAGATACAAATCTATGTGCGCAAGATTCAAACCGGACCCCAAGTAGCCCTCTGTTAAGTCCATTCCGTCCGTCCGTCACGTAGTTGGTCGTCGTCGTCGTCGTCGTTGTCGATGATAACAGGCTGCGAATTAAAATTCACTTTTCTAAGCCCGATGCGGCTGTTTTGGACTTGGGAGCTGGAGCCATTTGGAAAATTGAATTGGATCATTCTGTGGCGTGTGGTTACGTAATGCGAGAGCATGGTGTACACCACCAACAACGTGCTGCCAGAGCATATCGGGAGCAAAAGTAAAGCCAAAGGCATTAAAACTGATATTTCCTGAAACGGATAGTTTGGCGATGAGACGGGAGGAGGTTATCGGTCTTCGGTAAAGCTACGTTACCAAGACTCACAGTGACTGGTTTATAAAATAATTGTATTGCATATCGATCGTTTTTTATGCACGAAAAAAAAAAACAGATCGTCGTCGGTCGGTCGTCGGAAGGACCCAAGCCCGATATAGATAATATTGTGGCGATGCTGGAATTGGAATCACCATTTTCGGCCACTGCATGAGTCGAGGACCCGATGTGCAAAACAGCTGTCTGATTAGGCCCATTTAATGTGACAAATGTAGTGCAGTGTGTTATGTTGTGGGGGAGGGCATAAATCACTAAACCGTTGAATTTGTTGTTCAATTTATTTCGTGTTATGCACATAACTGTTTTCGTTTCTTTTTTAGTACCTTAAACTCGAACTAACTGATGTTTGCGGTTTGTTAAACATCGACAATTGGGTGCTTATGTTTTCAAGATGGTTTCCATTTGCTTCTATTGTTTGTCTTGAAGGTGACTGTGTCATTGGGTAATCTTTCCCGCTTTCGTTTTTTTTTCCGGATCGTTATGGTTTTTAGTGGATAGTTTTTTAGTGGATAGTTAATTTAATCACAGCTGTTGTTGCTGTGATTTAAGATTTTGACCCATTTATTTGGTTTTCTTAAATGCGGAAGTGTCAAGAGACACTGACACTTTGGGAAAATGTTTCGGACTTGAAAGTGACAGTTGGCGAATTAAAAGTGTGTCATATGTGGCTAAACACTTTGATTTTAAGATTAGTATTTTTCTACCGATAAAACGCAATTTGAACTGTCAGCTGTCAAATTATTTTTGTTCGAGTTGGCAATACTTTTTCATTCAAATGGCTGCATAATCAAAACATACAGTAAGAAGGTATTAATGTCAAACGATAACTCTTAAATACCGAAACTTGACGAAACTCAGCCAAGTGAATTTTACGTTGTTTCAAATTATATTTTGAATTCAATTAATTATTTTTTTTAATATTGAAAAGAATTTCAGTAAGCATCGGTTGACTGTTAAAATGAAATTGTTTTGATGAACTTGCAGAGGCTTAAAAAGTCCATTTATGTTTTTTTGTTGCAATTCTCGTTAAAATATCAAGCTTTGAAGTTGCAAACATAGATTGAGGAAAGTTGAATAAGTTTTGTTCAGATGATTAAACTTCCTGACTGTCACACAGATGGCAATGCTTCTAAATAAACTTTCAGACTAATTTCCTGAATAAATTATTCCTATCAGTATTTTCGAAGAGTAAAGTCACCGTTTCATTTACGGTTTCAATCCTTAATTTTCACGTCAATCTTAAACAATAGTAAAAGGCTTACTATTTAACAACTCAAATTTATTGAAAATGAATTTTTAAATAATTTTACAAAATTTAAAATTAAATTAAATTTAAGGTTATGACAGTTCTCTTTTTGTGAAACGTGACATTTGACGCCTTTTTGTGAATTTTTTAATTTTTTAATTTGGGATGTATGGTTTTTGCCTAATCTAAGGCGGAGGATGGCTCAAATGACAATTTATTTTATAAACGTCAAAATTTATTATGCCAGATAAAAATCAAGAGGTCACTCAAGTAACCGTTAAAATATTCTACACTTTCAAATTCAAAAACCTGCAAACTGCTGTGGTTATAAATTCTGGGGGTGGGTCTACTGCCGTTCAAAGCCGTTGTACGATTTAAGCAAATTTAGGAAAATATTAATTACTTTCACAAGTAATGCCTTTAATTAATATCTTCCACCAACTCGATCATCGACCCGATCCGTCACGTTGATTGAGAATATAAAACACTACCCTGAATTATTTTATAAAATGACTTTTGTTTTTCAAAAACATGTAAATTTTAACATTTTATTGAACCACCCACGTGCCGCCATTTTTAGAAATATCTGCATTAAATCTTATGACCATAATCTGACCAAATATCAAGATGCATTCTTGCGCAATGTCATCAATATTCCAACGTTATCGAATCGACTCATGACATTCCAAAGATATTACTGCAACTCTACGAAAATCACATCTGCAGTGGTTTTTTTCGGCAAAATATTTTTCATCAAAGAACACAAATTTCATATGCTGCGGCGGTGGCGCGGAGGTGGTAGACGAAATATTCTGACCACTGCCGATTGCACCACTTTCTTGACTTATGTCAGCATATTTGGATTCATGGTTCAATTTAAACGCGCACTGCTGGCCTGGCCCTCCCCCACGCGCGCCAAAGAAACATATTCAAAAAAATGCGCAATCTCTCAGACACATCTGACCGTGTGGTGGCGCGCCTGACGTGCCATGGCGGACCAACTCATATCCGAGTCATGATTTCCACATAAGCAGCCCATTATCTCGGTTCCAAAAAAATTTAATGTCCAATTGAAAATGTAGACCAAGTTGCCGCTGCAGTGCAGTGCGGAGGCGGCATGGAAGCAGTCGCACTGCATCGGTATTCCTGCTGCTGCTGCGAATTGCGAGTGATTTATACCAAAAGGTTGCCGATGTCTTGACTTGACTCCATGGATCCGAATCTGAACGTGCACTATGCCGAGGCAAGTGTCGTGCCAAAGTAACTCGTCCATCTTGAGTTTTCATCGGTCATGGTGGAGATCGGAGCTCTGGAGTTGGTTGGGTTCTGTGGAAGCGTGTCCTCTGTGTATGCAATTCGGATCGTGCTACGGTTTTTGGCCTAAACCGACAGCCAAACGACCATAACAATGACGGTGAGTAATAGAACGAGGTGTGTCCCGTTTTGCATTGTAATGCCGCCATCGCCACCGCCACCGCCACATTCAGTTCCAGCTCCCAGGGTGACTAAGTGGAATTTATTACGTTGAAGGATTATTCTGAAGGTTTTCCGTTCGGTTGCGAGTCTTACAGATCAGCGCCTACGATTTGTTGAATTCACTGATCCATGCAGATAGTGCACTTGGACAATGGATTGTGCATAAACATCAAGCCAGCGATGGTGTAGATGGAGACACAAATCCTAGGAATTCAAGTTAAGTACCTATGCCACAATGTTGTTGTGACATCTAAAAGGGCTCTGGTAGTATGTTTTTTTTTTTTTGTTCGTGTAAAGGCGTTACGTTATTAAGGTCACCATAAGTCACATAGAAGTTTTGTGTAACGATGTATAAGATGGCAGATTGAGTCTTAAAGATTACTTTGTCAACTTCAACTTACATTAGGGACTATTACATTCGTTGAATAGGTTTATGTCTTGAAAGTTTACTCGAGTAACATACCTGAAATGAGACAAAAAAAGGACCATGTTATTTTTTATGTTTTCAGAGGAAAGAGGTTTAAGGGTTAATGACTTCAGAATACATAGTTTTAGAACTACAAGAAAGACTCTCAGGAAATATTGATCTTTTAATGTTTAATTGCTGACTTCATAAGACCTTCGGACGGGCAGTTCACAGATTCACATTTAAAGAAGTCATTTTAAAAAGTTTGAACTAATTCTTATGCATATGTTCCTAATAGTTCTTTGGTTTAGGAGTGATCTAAAAGTGACACTTAAAATTTAAAAATGACAATATTTTATTCGAAAATGGTACCTTAACTTGACGTGGAGCAATCTTGACACAATTACAACCTGATTCAAGTAAAGCTTTAAACTGAACTTTGATTGATATTAAATTACGCAGTCATATGTTCTGAAGTGAAGTGGTCTCAGGATCAGCATGGCACATACTAAATTTTGTCATTTTTCTTCAATATGCTTTTATCCACTGACGAAGAAGGATTTGATAAGTTTTGATTTTCATTAAAAAGTTTGATATACGAGGTAGGGAGAAAGTCTTCTAGCTGTCTGCAGAAACTATAGTGCTGCAACTTATTGACATGACACTGACTGACACAACATGAAGTTTTGATGAAAAACACTACCGTTTCGTCTACTTCTGACATGGAATTCGATTAGGAATAGAGACGAGATTGGAATATTTTGAATAAAGTTGGATACGAGACGAGACTCAGCGAAAGTTTTGATAATCTTGTCTCGGTTTCGTCAAAACTAAAAAATGCCTTCTCAGTCGTAGTCGTGCTTTTTCTGTTGAAAAGATTAATACGCATTTATGTTTTGAGTTTTTAAAGAAAAACAAAATACATATTTGTTTTCAAATTTCACCTCAAAACTTAAAAATCGCTTAAAATTTCTGATTTTTGTGAGGACTTTTCATCCATCGAAGTCGTAGAAAAAGTTCCAAAAGTCAATTGACAAAATCTATAAAATTAATTTTCCAGAAAAACTCCATAACTTTTTAAACGATTTTCAATAAAAAAAAGCAGAGTGGTTTCTTAATTAGGTTGGCACAAAGATTGGCTGTTTTCGATACAGAGGGCGCGGTAATTGCTACTGTACTCAAAATTGATATAAATTAAAATGAGTACCTACTTTCAATTCTTGCTAAAATAGGAAATTTATTAAAGAGATAGAAGTTGAAGTAACTACCACCCGCTTTTTGGGCAGCTGTCACTTTTGAAACTGTCATCTTTTGACATTTGATAATTAATATCTTGTGTGTAGCTCAAGAACAACTCAGAATATTGCTGGTGTAGATTTGTCCAGTCTACCTCTGATGCTGCAGGTTTGTCGATTTCACATCAACCTGCCACAGTGTGGACATTACACCAAATTTTGCATAAAGATTAAGGTCTTAAGGTTTTTAAAGTTAATCAATTAACACAAGAACCCAAGCCGGTCAATCACTAGTAACTATCTTAGGCCCTTGAATGCTGAAAAATAAAAATGCACATTTTCATTGAAAAATCAGATTGCTCGAGAAATCTAAGAACGATTGTTGAAAATGCTTCTCAATCTTCAGCGTGTCACTGTTTGATGTGGATTTGGGCTGACGCGTGGCGGTGTGATCGGACCTTTACTTATTCGAAAAATAAGCTGACAACAAACGTTACAGTAAATGGAGGACTGACCGAGCTTTGAAACAACACAAGGCGCGTTTTGTTGTTCATTTTATCCTTAGGTTAGTAAAATTTTACATAGTAAACAACAACAAACGAAAACTGAGGAGAAACAAGTTAGTAATCGAGCTCAGTAATTTACTAAGGATACATGTTGCGGCTATTTGACACATTTTGTTATTTTTATTTCAAATCTATATTTTTTTTATTTCTTTGACAGGTTTTGAAGTTTAATTTGATTTGTTTTTCTTTTTTTCTCTGAAAAGTATTGACATTTGGCTCAAGGGGAACCAGCTTTTAAATATAAAATGAAAGTCAGTTTAAAACTAAGGATAGCGTTTTATTACGATCCCGATTACTAAGCTAACCTTAGTTTAGCAATAAAACGCACCTATAAGCAACAAGAAAAAAGTTTCTTGACAGCGTTATTTCTCGAGGACATCGATTTCTTCTGATTTAACATCTTTAAGCTTTTATCTTTTAAGCCACTCGAAAGATAAGGTCCAAACTCAATATTTCACAATTGATTCAAGACCTTTAGGATAATTTGTTAAGTTATCGAACCACTTACTTTTATTTAGATTTATAAATTTATAGAAAATAATTTAAAATTGTTTCCATGATTCACTGAAATATTTATTTTAATTATTGAAATTGAATATTTTGTTAATTTTGTTTAATTATTTTGAATAATAATTATTTTAAAACTTTAATCTACTACAACTTTTTCTAGCGCATTTGAGGTGAATAAAAAATAAACTCACCTCGGGTAAGTTCACAGTTCGATACAAAAATTAAACGTCAAAATAATTCACAAAATGAATAATGTGTTTTTTTTTGTGGACCTCTGAATTTGGTTGTAAGCTTGATACTTGGAATTGGAATTGGATTAGATTTAAAGAAATTGCATGTTAGTTTGACGCAAAGTAGTAACTTTAGTCATACACAATTAAGGTGGTTTCACAAAATTTAAAAGTTGGGAGAATTATTTTAATCAACCAAAATTGTTTATATACCTACGCTTAAAAGTCTATATAGTTTCTGTACAAAGAATTTCAACATTAAAGAAAATTTTGGGAAAAGAATTTGTTTTTTTTTTAATTAAAATTTTTACAAAGTGTCAAAAAACAGAATCAAGGAAAAGTTCTGTTTGTTTGTAAACATAATTTTGCAGTCTTTGTTCCTTAGTCACGATACACGCTTATTATTTTAAACTTTACTCTTTTACGATAATAATAATTCTTCTTTATGGGATCCAGAAGCATTTAAAGTTAATTATACTGCCGTGTCGTCGTTGTTGTTTTATTTGTATCAACAGCAATAACTATAAATTATATTTTATGATTACTGCAAACTAATGACGGAATTTAAACTTACCTTAATAGTTTCCAATTATATCAAATTCCATGAATTTATCGCATAAACTATAAGAACAATTATGAATCTAAATGTCTATGTTGTTTTTAAAGTATATTTTAACTCTCCATCACATTGTAGAGTAAAAAAGTTGTTGTTTTGTATTTTTAACATTTCAAATTGCAATCAAGTCACCTTTGAAAGTGAATTCCCATTACCATGTTAATTCTAAGTACAAAAATATAATTTAAGTTCCCATATGAATTATTTATTATTTGAATGTGAAACACTCGATGGAAGAGAGGAGAGACCTCCTCAAGATTCATGAAGACATTCACTCAACATCAACATCCACTTCACTGCAATCCTCAGTTATGTAGTTTTTCATTAACTAGACTAATGGCTATAGAAAATAAAGAGCACAGACTGAAGAGTGGAATTAGGTTCGCATTTAGAATTAAAGCAAAGCCACACCTTGAAAAAAAAAGACCGAATCATATCTTACAAAGAAAATAAATCTTGGGTTACACGATTGACTCTAAACACAATCCTAGCCTGGTCCAAATAGTCTGGGAAGAAGAACTGCTTCTGGGCAAAATGTTGCTAGGAATCCATTTTCAATCAAAAACTTAAGATTCCGCCTAATGTTACTAAATGACAGTCGGTATTTTGAATTGAACGCTGCTGTAAGGAATGTTTCTGGAATGAATGTTGCTCTGAATGTTGCTAAGCCATTTTCAATCGAATGTTTAGGATTCTGTAAAGAAAAAAAAATTCCGAGATAGCCGTCACTTGATTTGAAGAATGTTGCTGGGTTTCGTCAAATGTTTTCTGGCATTCCTTCAAATGCTGCTAACATAACCGCAACTTTAAGTGGATGTGTTCTAGGACTGTTGCTATGATTTTCTCAATTCAAAGCTAAGGATTCTGTAAATGTTGCTAAAATAGCAGCGGCATCGAAAGCTTCAAAGTTTCTAAAATTCTGTCGAATGTTGCTAAGACAACCGCCATTTTAAATCGAAAGTTTTGATAAATGATCTTGTTTCCAATGCTCATTTTTTTAACTTCAATTTGATGAAATACAAGAAAGTATTTCATTAAAAATTGTCAAAATGTAATTTTTCGCAAACTGTTTGCGCAATTTCCAACACTGCCTCCTAGACTATACCGTTAAGCATTATTTCTGCCATTTATTTTTTTGTCAGCGAATAATTTTGTTTTGAATTGAATTGAATCAATCGCTCGCATTTGGTTTCTTGAATTGCATAAGTTTTTTCTTCCATTTTTAGACGAAATACAACTTTCGGAAAGTCTAAGCTCAAAATCCAGTGCCTCCGCCGACCACGCCTGATCAATCGATCACCACAAAATGTTTTCGCAATTCAACCAATACCAATGGCCCCACGAATTTATGTCGTCTATATACGAGCTTTGGTTTGTTCCACCAAAAAAAACTACAACAACAACAACAAAAATTGCAGAAAAACGATCTACATTATTTTTTTCCTTTCCATACTAAATGACGACGACGGACGACGACAATGACGGTTGCAAGGCCTTTTGCCACTTGCAACTGCTTCGCAATGCATGGGTTGGGGCGTCGAGTCTGTCCGTCCGGAGTCCGGACAAACTTTGTAACATTGTTTGTAAGTTGTACCAAAGTATCTGGCTTGGACGCTTCATGCAAGTGTGTACTTTCATTTTTGTACTAGTGGACAATTATTCACGTGAAATATTCGCGCTTTTGCAAAAAAGATGTTTTTTTTTTTGAGCGCGTCTAAGTTTGCGAACAGTGCCACTTGAATGTGTAAGCCGTTTACCGATGCCTGATGGTGATGCTGTTGGTGCCGCTGCTGTGGCAAGTCGTGTAGTTGTTTACTGTTTGATCTACAAGTGCCCACCTAATGTGAACTTAGAGTGCCAGCTTCTTGTCGTATATGCGAACGAGGGCGTTTAGAAATGTCAACTTATGAATGCGGTACATGGATTGGAGCAGAAAATGGTAGCTAAAGTTTGAAACTCAGACAAGTGGCAGAACTAAGATAAATGTCAAATAAACGGTGTTTCCAAATTTTAAGAATATTTCAGAACGGGTGCAGTTGTGACGCTAATTTTATTTTTTGTATAATTCTTCAAGACTTGGAAGAGCTAATTTACATTTATGCCAATTATGAAAAATTTCCTGAATTGGAAATAGGAAAAGTTTTGATTTGTCTCTCTGTTTACATCTGTCAGTTGTTCACAATATAGTTAGATTCTTACCACATTGGCATTTGAAGACGTAAGTTTAATTGAAACATTTGAAGTTTATGACGTTTTTGGTACACAAATGTGTAGGGTTTTTTCTTGTACGACAGGGGTAGTTACTAAAAATTTGGCTGAGAACAATTTTGGTCTTTGAGACTGTGGCCCATAAATCAAGCTTAATTTGACTGATCGCATGTGGCCTTTTGTCATAGATAAAGACTTTAGAAAACTCTAAAAGGATAAGTACAAAAGTATTCAAAAAACTATCATAATGTCATTCTGCTGTCCACATCACTCAGTTCAGGTCTTACCTGGCTTTTTCAGGATGCATTGGACGGTCTTGAATCTCATGTGCCTACATTGGTATAGTCCCAAGTTCTATAATTTTTATTTGTTGACATAACCTTTCATCTATAGAGAGAAGGCTTAAGTCTGCGAAGAGCCGAGTTTTTTTGAGTGACGTTTAATTAGATCTTCGGCATCAGATTTTGCGTTTTATCGACAAACAGATGCTGATTATCGTTTAGTAAACTAATGATTACAAATAAGCCATTACATTAGGAATGGTCCTCTCGATTGAACAATAATGACAGCTGCAAAATGGACCAATTAATTGACAGTAAATTTGACAGATGGAGCAGCCTCATAAATAAAGTTGCTATCAACTGTCAAGGTTCAGACTCGTAAGTTAGTATTCTCCTGTTGGGAAGATCGAAATGGAAAATTTCCTACCCGGATTCCATGATTTGTTTTTATTAAGAAAGTACCATAATTAGACCGGACCAGTTTAGTATTAGTTCAAAGAGATTGTCTAATTTGTTCATGTTCTATTTCACTTATTTCTAACACCTCCACGCATTGCATTTTCAGAAAGATTTAAATATTTTTCAAAAGAATTTTGCACTTTAGATTAAAACAACTCGACATTTTAGTCGATTACTTTTTATTTTGTTCCCCTCCTTCCACTGATATTACTCTTTAAGTTTTATTGTTCCAAAAATAGAGTACAATCTTGACTCAACTGAATTGCTTGTTGTCAAAACAATCCAGAAGTTCATATAAATGTAAAACAACAGCTTGACCAAGAATTTCGTTTTGTAGTGACATCCAAATAAGTTATTGAACGCACTACAATAATCGCGCACCTGAACGCGAACCACAGCTGACTGCCTGTCAATTGTCATCTTTCTGATAGCCCATACATAACCTGCCATTGACATCCGTTTGAGAGCTTTGGAAGCTGAGCTCTCTTCTTGTTTAACATTCGTGAGTTTTGGTCGATGACCAGCGACAGTGGATGTTATATGTAATTTAATTTTTTATAAATCTTAAGTGAATATAATTAAAGTTAATGAATCAAGAACATAAACAGCGTTTCATTATAGTTTCATAAATGAAAAATTTCACAACTTCTTAGATTTTCTATTTCATAAAAATCATAATCAAAACGTCGTCGTCGACTTTATGTCATCAAAATTGATCTACATCAATATGCCTTGACGGACCCCGTGCAATATAATATTATGATACTATCCAAGTCTGATGTTGAATACTCTCAATCATTTCAAACAAATGATTTATTATGATTATGATAAGCCAATTAAATTTCAACAATATACAATAAATCAAAGCAATTAATAAAAGTCCTTACTCAATGTTGAAACTATCTATCAAATAATCTTCCATAATAAAGCAAAAATTTGACATAAGATACACCCACTCTGCAAATGCAATCATTTCCCATTGTTTTTTTTTTTTTCTTAAAATAATTTATTTCTTTTTAAACTGCAAACACGTTTAATTTAAAAATGAAATAGCAACCTTTTTGTATTAACACTACACATCTCTTCCATTCCCCTATCCCCCCTCTTGATGGTCTTAACAAAATCTAATAATTAATCATAAATTTAGTGTTCATATCACGTTGTTGGTAATACATGCTGTTTGCTCAAGGCTTACCGAATGTAAGCCGCTGTAAGGAACTACCAGTTAAACTACTGCATGCACACTTGGATTAAAGTGAAAGTGTAACTTAAGTACCAACGACAACGAGTGAATATGACTTAACTTGTTGGCTAAACTAACTCAAAGACAATCAAGTGCGATATTGCTAAGTCTGCAAAAAGTGTTAACCTGCTATATTGCCGATAAAGATGAAAGTATAACATCATCTCCGATCTTCGAAGTATAGTCCAAACCCAAAGTCGGTACATCTTTGTCCAGTGCAGTGTGCAGTGCGACTTGAATTACAATCACATTATCGTCATCATGATAATTCAATGATAATTCGATATTAATGAGACCAACTTGATGACATCTTGAGGGACTCAAGTCAAGTACTTCAACGGACTTAGATACGAGTGCATTTTGTCAAAAACTGTCACCTGGGTATGTGATGGATGCAATGCGAGTTTTTTTTCTCAGTTGAAACAGAAACTAGTTCCATAAAAATTTCCGCATTCCTTCGAGATACAATTATTGCATCATGTAGAGCAAGTATTGTCTCTACATTCAGCGCCATATTTTAGATGACAGCTTCGAGACAAGTGACGTAAATGAACTGTGACTGGCTTAGCTGCTACATTCTTTAAATCACGTTTGACCAAGAATTGTTTTTTTTTTTTTTTGAGAAGAGACCTTGGATTGTGACATTGACGTCTTGCAACATGCACGGCACGTGGTTAGGTGTGCTTTTGTGGTGATAATCGGGAAAGTTCATGGTTTTAATAAGACAATGAAGAATAGATTAGAACGTGACAGATGCAACACACGCAATCTTTGGATTTTTTCACTTGTCAATGAAACTTCTAGGTTCCTACAGAAATCAGTGCTGGTATTTCTGGTCATTGCGTCATCACAGTAATTTGAAAATGGTTGCGATAAACTTAATGAAAAAAATATTCTGACACTTAAATTTTGAAAGACCTAAGGAAACGTTGCTCTTCTGCAAATTTAATAACATTATTTAATCTTTAACTAACTAAAGTTAAATAAGACGTCCCCCATTGTCTTTTTGACAATTTCATCAATAAATAACAAGAATAATGGTCTATTGACAACGCCCTGTGGAATATGTAGAGTATTTACTTTCAAATCATATGTGTCAGATTTCGTGGTCTGAAAAACTTAAACTCTTGAGAATTTTTTAAACGAGTGTACACTTAAAACCTTTCCGAATTGTATTTCGACATTTTTAAAAATATTAAACAATTTAGAAAGGTTTTTGTAATAGGGACTTTGACAGTTAACAGCAGTCACAATGTTTATTCCAAATCACAATAAACTTTCATGTTTGATATGCCATTTTATGGATGTCATAATTTTGACAGTTAAAGGGCCATTCATAGTGTGCTGATAAATGATCATCGGTCCTATAAACCATTAACTTGTATCTGTCGTCCGTCAATGAAACATAATTACATAAGATCTGCTAAAAATGGTAAAACTGTCTTTGAAAGTTTAATGAAATTGCAATAAAAAAAAAACAGTTTTATCGGTTGAATAGGCTTTAGAGTCTCACTTTTAGATTCGTCGTTACAGTTGTCGAATATGAGACAGTAACGGTACAAAAGGCTCACATTGCAATTTAAGGGTTGATCATTTTACCACAGGCGATATGAACTGGCTAGGCCAAGAGTTTTGACGGTTTTTTTGAAATAACGATCTTAAAATTATCGTAACACACATGAAAACTTTGCTTTTTTTAATGGAGTATTTGTTAATCAAAAAACTAATTACAAAAACATTGTTTTCGAACTAAAAGCTTCCTACTTATCTTTGAAGATATGCTTTATCATTTTTAAGAACATAATATTAAACAACAGTTTGTGGTTAAGGTCAGTGATTTAAAAAAAAAAAAAAACATTTTAATCTGATGTGTTCAACAAAAATCACAAAATCACGTTCTTCATTTCAAACAATAATTGTTTTACATTGAGATGTCAACAATTGACAAAAACAACAAACCAAATAAATATCCAAAATCTTAAATCAGAAACAAAAACAAAAAAACAAAACCAAAAAGAAACATCTTCAATTCTTATCTAAATTATGTAAACAAAAGCTCAACCTCAAACTCATGTTCTCCACCGCATTCAAGCACATAAAATCAAAAAAGAACATCCAACCGAAGGCCAGAAGACTCTTCAACAAAACAACCATAAATATACATCAACTTCATCTAAACTCACTGTTATTATCTTCATCAAAGGGGACGGGAGGAGTGATGGGCAGTGCATGCCTTTCGGATACAATTTATACTCTTTAAGACTTAATTCTCATCTTATGCAGGCGGGCGGGCGTTCAGTCAGCATAAACATAATTTGTTTTTTTTTTATAGACTTTTCCACCATCATCATCGTCGTAATCGGACATCATCTTCATGGGAATTCACTGGACCACAAACTGGCGCGGCAGTTAGACTGATGTGGTATGGCGGTAGACCGGCGGCGGCAGCACAATGCCAAAGAACCACCATCACCAGCATTGGTCATCACTTGGAATTGGTTGAAGTGGAACGCCAGAGCCAGAGTGCAAGTGCCAGCGCCAGCGATCTCTTGAGATGCTCAAGTATTTTTTAATGAAAACCTTGACCTGGGTTACGTTCCGCTACTGTTATTAACTCCGTACCTAACGTATACTCTGCACATCTCCGACATAACGTAGCATTTATGTTATATGTAGGTTTACAGCAATTGCAATTTTATGAGCTCATCCTCGGTTCGACAAAGTAAGTTCAAGACTCGAATAATAGGCAGGTTGTTAGCCCTTTTTGAGTTATGTCAAAGTGTGTTGCAATGCAGAAACTAGAAAGTTATAATTTGATGCAGATGCAAATGCAGATGCAGATATGAAGAGATGCAAATGCATATTGGATGCATGTCAAAAAATATGCCAACAATCTGACACATGCATCAAAATACCATCTCGAGGAAGTGTGATCCAGCTTCTCGTTATATTTTCTTCTCTCTCTAGTATTTCAATTCACAAAAAACAAAAGAGCTGAGCTACGAACCCCATCACAATATAATGATCGATGTTTCGCATAAAATCGAGCAAGAAAAATAACTGTGCTGATGGAAAATTTGAATTTTCCAGAGAAAGTGAAGAAGTTAATTTGAATCTATCTGTATGTCTGTCTATCTAACTGTCTTCTGGTATTTCTGACTTGTTTCTTGAGATTATGATGTTTAAAAGAGGAAAATTGTTTAATGCAAAAAACTCTTTTTGGTCGAAAGGCTATAATAACTAGTCATACAATCAAAATGTGATAATGTTGTTTGATAGAGGTGATACAAGGTAGCAATTTGCACCGATGGAAAGGTATTTCAAAGTGTTGAACTTCAATTGATGTGGCTGAAACTCTGAGTAAGGTTGTTGTGATTATACAGATTAACAATACTGATGATGGAGAAAAGGAAATGGGCGATGGAAGATGATGATGGTCATTTGGTAGTTCCTTGAGGTGCTCTAGGGCTGATTTTATTAATTTGTATTTTCAATCTGAAGTGGAAAGGTTTGACCATCATAACTAAGAGCCTCACTTCAAGTCAAACTATCAAAAACAACCAAGTTTCAAATGACAATAATTAGAATTGACTAACAATTCCATTTCAAACCATAAAATCCAATTTATTTGTACTACATTACATATGTTATGTTATGTTATGTTATGTTTCCGGAAACATCAAAGAGTGCCACTTGCATCGCTGCACAACTAACCACCCGAAATAATTATATTACCAAACCATTTTATTTAAGTCAACCAAAACCACCGTTCGACATCGACATCGCCATCTCCTCCACCCACCGCCAGCCATTCACTTCAATTATTTTTTATTATTGGTCTACATTTATTAATGACTTTAGTAAGACCACAAAACTGAGCCACGATTAGTTCCAGTTTTTTTTTTTTGTCTTAGTATGTACGCCTTTAGGAGATTTGAAATTCATTATGTCAACCGGTGGGCGGTGGTGGTAGTGGTGGTGTGTTACCACCCCAGTGGACTGAGTTAAGATAATCGTTTTTCTATTTTTTTCTTTTTTTAAGTCAAATTAATAAAAATAAAATAGCAACGCTGTAAAATTGTGGGTCCATAGTTTAAAATAATTACACTCGTAAGATTTAATTTTATCTATAGGAAACTATGGAGTATGGAATGGACGCTGTCATTTGGTCGATATTTGTGGGATACAAACACACATTTTGAGTAGAAACAGAGTTGCCATGATGGCCTTTGAAAATTGAGCTTGTGAAATATTTTTGTGGAAATAGTTTTAACTTTTAAACTGATCTATTGGTCAAGAAGTGATTTATTAGTGGAAAGGCAGACTTGTGTAAAAGACGATTAATTATGTCTCGGTAAATTATTTATTTTATTTTATAACAATAGGAACAGCTATTTATATATTTAATAAACAATTTTATTTTATAACAACAGGAACAGCTATGTATTTCGTTTGGTAATCGAATCAATAATAATCAATAAATTGAAAAATTAAATCAATATTCGAATTTTACATTTT
The DNA here is from genome assembly GCA_905146935.1 of Scaeva pyrastri. NCBI lineage: Eukaryota > Metazoa > Arthropoda > Insecta > Diptera > Syrphidae > Scaeva > Scaeva pyrastri. The sequence goes on from LR989928.1 coordinate 59,511,189, forward strand.
TGACAAAGTTCTAGTTTTTGATATTTTTTAATAATCTAGTTTTTAGTCAGTAATATATTCAAAGTAATTCAAAATGTTATTTCTTACAGCTCGGCCATTCTGACTACAAAATCGACCTCGATTGTAAAGGAAATATTTAAAATATAATTAAAGTTAGTGTTACCTTCTGAATCCAAACGTTAATTTTCTACTGATTCACTATTTTGAACCCATTTTTTTAATCTAGTTGAATCTAAAACACCATGATAAGGCACTTGCGTTACTTGAAAACCGTCAATGTCTTCAACTAAATAGCGGTCATTTTCAAACTTCCTTTTAATAACATATGGACCACGGTACTTGGGTATTAATTTTTTACTAGTCCCGACAGAAGTATCTACATTTTTAACACGCTTATATTAGCTTCACTTGTATGTATGTATGTATGTATGTATGTATGTATGTATGTATGTATGTATGTAACCGACACCTTTACACTCGATTTTGACCCACTTTACACGAACCGATTTTAATAAAATTTTGTACACATATCAAGAACCGGTGGCAAAACAATAATTTCATAAGTTTATCTCAATATCCTTATCAGGATTACCAGGATTAAATATTTTAATCCCACAGCTCCTGCTTTTTCCTGATTTTATTATGCGCTTATAAATATTAATAGACTCCCTCATTTTAAGTGCTGTGGTGGCTCAGTTGGTTAAAGCGCGGTCACGTTTCAGTTTGAGCGTCAAGGGTCGTGGGATCAAATCCTAGCTATGGGTGACTTTTTTTTTTTTTTAATTAAAATTACGAAATTTTAAATAATAAATAAATAATTCCAATTTCATTTACAATTTCAATCAACTAAATGGGTCAATGAAATGTTTCAATGTTTTCTTAAATCACAAAATAAAAACAGTTTAAAAAAAACCTAAAAAACACGCTTTTAAAGCACGTTAAACTAAAAAGTTAAAAATAAATATAGTTTGAAAAAACCAAAAAACACGCTTTTAAAACCCATCATACTAAAAAAGCGGAAAATAATTTTTAATATAAGCTGAAAACAATAATAACTAAAAATACAAGTGTTATTGTGAATAAGCGTGGGGCGCTCGATACATGAAAAAAAAAATGGCCAATGCGCCCAACGATTTTTCACAATAACACTTGTATTTTTAGTTCATTATTGTTTTCAGCTTATATTAAAAATTATTTTCCGCTTTTTTAGTATGATGGGTTTTAAAAGCGTGTTTTTTGGTTTTTTCAAACTATATTTATTAATAACTACAAATTCACCAACATCAAACTGTTTGGCTGGGGTATGATGCTCATTGAAATAGCTCAGATTGTACAACTGGGACTTCTGAATTGCTTTAGAGGCTTCTTCTCGCAATTTAACTAAATCCACTCTTTTGTCGTCCGCATATATTGCATCTAAATGCTCAGTAAGGTCGTCAACAACTCTTCCCCTCTGTTCAATTCCAAACAACAGTTTACTTGGGGAAAATTTTGTACTAGCATGATTTGTATTATTCATAGCAAATTCAACACTGATCAATTTCTGTTTCCAATCAGCTTGTTCAGGAGATTCAACTAACTTTGCTAACATTGATTTCAGAACACGGTTAACTCTTTCAACCTGACCGTTTGACTGCGGAGACCCTACAGCAACCTTAATGTGTTCAATATTATTCTCCTTTAAAAAATTGCTAAATTCTAACGATGTAAAACTGGTTCCTCGATCACTTATAATTCTACGTGGGCGACTGTAATACTGAAAATACCGTTCTAAAGCATTTATTGCTTCTTTTGTCCCAGGTGTGTTAACGGGATAAAGTTTGACATATTTAGTAAAAGCATCTACAACTGCTAAAATATATTTGCTTCTCGAATTTATTGAAGGCAGCGGACCAAAGTGATCTATATGAATAGTATCAAAAGGTTCTGGCCGCTTCATTATGTTGTATAGATTCCGTTCGGTATTTCGCGGAGGCGTAGAATGAAAAATACACTTAAGACAATTTTCGATAAACCTTTTCAACTTCTTTTTGACATTGGAAATCCAATAATGTTTCAAAATTTGATTTGCACATTTATCAATACCTAGGTGTCCGCATTTCTCGTGAGTGATTCTAATCACATTTTCCTCTAATTCTTTAGGAACATAAAGCTGTCGTTTGTATTGAGGCCCAACATGAAATACTAAGCCATCTTCTAGAACATACCCTGGTACTCCTCCAGTTTCTAATTTTTTCCGAATAGACAATATATTTTCATCACGCGCCTGAGCTATTTGAATATTCTTATCAATATCTTCAGTTGTAACTGCATTTATCACAGGACTACGACTAAGAGCATCAACATGAGCCATTCTTTCTCCTTTCCGATGCTGTACTTGATAGTTATAATTCTCAAATGCTAGGGCCCACTTGGCTATCCTTGGATTAACATCTTTCTTTTTCAAAGTCTGGGACAATGCTTCACAGTCAGTGACAATAATAAATGGTAAACGATCTAGAAAAGTCTTAAAACGTTCTAAAGCATAAACAACGGCTAAAGTCTCTAATTCAAAGCTTATTAATTTTGATTCCTCGCAAGTTGATTTTTTTGAAAAGAAAGCTATAGGATGAAATTTCTTATCATCCTGCTTTTGCATTAACACAGCACCAAAACCATGTGAACTCGCATCACAATGAAGTTCTGTTTCTCGCTTCGGATCGTATATTGCCAGTACTGGTGAAGAAACCAAACTGTTTTTCAACTTTTCAAAGGCTTCAACACACTCACTGGTCCATATAAACTTGATATCTTTTTTTAGCAAATTTGTGATCGGTCTAGCTATGCATGAAAACCCTGGGACAAAACGGCGAAAATATGAAAATAAACCATTACACCTCTGGACTTCTTTGACATTTTTCGGCATTGGATACAGGCGAATTGCTTCAAGGTGTTTGTTATTAGGACGGATTCCATCATTACTGACAGAGTAGCCTAGGTAATCGATTGTATTATATGCAAACTTACATTTTTTCATATTAAGTTCTAGCCCACCTTCTTTTAATATGTGCAATACTTCAGAAAGGATCTTCAAATGTGTTTCGATATCTGCAGTTGCAACACAAATGTCATCAAGGTAAACAATGATCAATCTTTTGTCAATCAGCGGTTTTAACTTTAAATAAATGTATCTTTGAAAAACCGCAGGTGCATTCTTAAGACCGAAAGGCATAAAGACGTATTCAAACTGCCCAAATGGTGTCACAAACGCCGTATATTTAATAGATTCTTCAGACATTCTAATATGATGAAAACCGTCTTTTAAGTCTAGGCTGGTAAAAATATTTTTATTCGCAAAATATTCCAAACAATCTTCAATTAACGGAAGAGGAAAATTGTCCCTTAATGTATGTTTGTTTAAACCTCTATAGTCTACGCACATGCGAATTTCCCCATTTTTCTTTCTCACTAACACTAGGGCAGAAGCATATGGTGAATTACTTGTTCGAATTATTCCCTTTTCTAATAGTCGATCAACTGTATTTTGAACTTCAGTCCGCTCATAATAAGAAAGGCGCCGCGGGGAGCAATATATCGGTACATCTCTGGTTAAACATATTTTCATTTCGTAATCGCTAGTTTTAACCTTAACTTCTGATTTTACATAATGCTCGTCAACAGCCATCTTGATAGCATTAAAATCAACTTCGGACAATAGTGGATTAATGTTTATCTCATAATCTTTATTCTCTGAAACATCTACTGCACTGACTAGCTGGCCTAAATCAATAAAACTTAACATACCCCTGGGACACTTTCATCAAAATTGTCCAAGGAAGAACAAACATTTAGTTTCAGCGGTTCAAGAGTGCAATGAAGAAGAAGAATTTAATAAAATTGGAATGAGAGCACCCGAGGAGACAGCAGAAAAATTACAAGCATTCCAAACGGTAAGTGTTACCTTTATTAACAGTCGTAATAAGTGCACTGAAGATAAATTACATTTTTGCCTTTTTGATTCCGGTAGCCCATATAGTTTTGTTAAAAAATCATTAGTCCCATTCATGTACAAAAACAAAATGCTAACGCGATTGAAAGGAATGGGAAACCAACATTTAAGTACCTATGGTACTGTAATTTGCAAAATAAAATTCCGCAGTACAACAGTGACTCATCCATTAATTATAATTCCAGATGATGAAACTTTTATACCTCTGCTCCTCGGCCGCGATATCTTGTCGATGTTAAATATTCACCTTTGTTTATTTAAATTCCATTATGATATTGATTGTTTATATAACTTAAATAAAAAAATATTACTCAATAAAACATATGAATTAACAAATAACGTAATCAGTGCACTTATGTTATTCGATTTGTTGAAGAAGAATCCAAACGTTAGGAAAGATAGTCTTAAGAAAGAGCCGAGTAAAGCACCTGATGCCATAAATAGTTTAAACGCCAATAATAAAATCCCACTTCTGAGTTGTAAAAGACGATTAATTATGTCTCGGTAAATTATTTATTTTATTTTATAACAATAGGAACAGCTATTTATATATTTAATAAACAATTTTATTTTATAACAACAGGAACAGCTATGTATTTCGTTTGGTAATCGAATCAATAATAATCAATAAATTGAAAAATTATATCAATATTCGAATTTTACATTTTTGACAAAGTTCTAGTTTTTGATATTTTTTAATAATCTAGTTTTTAGTCAGTAATATATTCAAAGTAATTCAAAATGTTATTTCTTACACTTGTAATAATTATTGTGCAAGTGGCTCTAAGATGTGGAGTAAAAATAATCCCATTAGGTACAATAAATATATTTTGACACTTACTAATGACATTTAGTTAGTAACTCTGTTAAGTACTAGAGTCACCAGCTAAGGTGAGAAGGTGTCAAAATATTTAGTAATTTAATTCTTTTATCGTGAATCATTTTAAGCTTGTTGGGTTCGGCATTGATTAGGATTATGTGAGTATGATCACATTATGTGTTCCAATAATTCGTCAAATTTTAGAAAATTTCGAGAGTATCTAAGGGCATTTTGTAAAACGTTATAAATTTTTTCGTTCAATCATATGAAACGTTATGAAGAACGCATATCAGTCATAGAGCCCGCGATCCAAGTTTTCGCTCATTTTTTTTTTCAACTTTGGGTATCAATGCACCTATGGAAGTCGACTGTAACGGGGCTTACGGTATGGTGCAATCATAGGACCTAATTAAATTACATAAAAGGAAAAAACATCTGTCAATAGCATATGTGAACAGTGAATTAATGATCAAATCATTTATTTAAAAGGAAAACACTGCAAAAAGTAATTATAAATTTAAATATTTTGTAGTTTATTATTTTTAACGTGTCCAATAATATATATTCTGCGAACTGCAAATGTAATTTCGCAATCCACAACTAGTGAACGCATTCCACAAACCGGCGACTAAAAATCGTTCAAATCTAACCTCAGATGCCAAACATCTCAATTGAGTTACTCGTCGCTGGGCGGAATTCGTACTGTTCGGCGACCCAAAACAAGAAATACTCATGTGAACGAAATCTCAAAAATCACTACCATTCACAATTCGCAGTTCGTGTCTCATATGCAAAGCACTTAAAAGTTCTGTTTCTGATACAGCTCTATTTGCTGCAATCAGGATATATAAAGTCCTGGATGATGATGAGGTATGGTTAAGTAATCACAGCCGACACTCGTCGTGTTTCATGGGGAAAAGACAATTTACAATAACTTTGTACCTTGGATTCATTTCTGCTTATCTAAAATGCATGCATTCGCTCCATCTATTTTTATAATCTAAAAGCTATGATTGATTGATATCTCGAGTTCCTTATTTTACAAATTTTAAAAATTTACATATTTCTCATGCCAAAGAACTGTGAAATAATTTAAATGCCTAAAACTATCAATAAAATTTGGCCAAAATTAACATTGTAATTAAAAAAAAAAAACATTTAAAAAAACAAAGAAAATAGTCTCTATCACAAAAAAGTAATTCCAATTGTACATTCATACTCATAATTATTCCTCTAGTAAACACTGGGGCGTATACGTAATCTTTTTTTCTTGTTTTTCTCCTCTTCGCATAATTTCCCTCATTGAACACACCATCACTTGTACTTTCGATCAAATTGCAACTAATTCACTTGGTAATGTAATCGAATTTTTTTATCTACCTATTTTTTTTTTTCGTTTCTTCAAATTATGCCACAATTTTCCGACATTGCATTCGGATTGATTCTAAATCAATATGTGGCTGTGTGGAACTTGATGTTCATTTGTACGCAATAATCACTGCACCGCACTGCACATGCCTGCTGCACACACAGTATTTTATTTTCTTCCTTCTCTGGGGCAGCCAGTGGGCCACAGAGTCGATCAGGTAAGGTATAATGTTGCAGAGAGTGTATAATCGCTGAAGCCAGACCAACTTTTTTCGAGTCCATTGGATCATGGACTCTGGAACTGGACCCACTGATATGGAATAACATAACAATTTTTTTTTATGTATTTCTTTTTGATCGCATGTGTTCCCTAGTTAAATGTTGGACCTCATGTATAAGTTACTAAATAAAGTAAGACAATCATTGGACGTTATCCGAACCAAGCTTCGTCGTCCGTCGTCGTCGAGTTGGAGGTAGCAATTTTTTTTTGTTGCCTGATATTTTTGTTTTATTATTTATGCATATCGAGTGATCGGAATTTCTTAGTTGAGTAATATCGAAGTGAGCAAAAAAATAAAACATAATAAAACAAGAAAATTTACTGCGTTATTATGCAAAGTGGAAGAAAATGTAAGAAGCCTAAGAAAAAGCAAAATGTGTAAGAGAAAATAAAAACAAAAAAAAAAAAAAAACAAGCAAACTAACTTTAGCGAGATGAAGAAAACGCAAAATGTGGATCAGAAAAAAAAAACAACGACATACTCGTATAAGATTTTGGTTGATGCACTTAGGACTCAAGACTGCAAAAGTAATCAGTAGGTTAGCAGCGCTGCAAGTGTAGGGTTGCCAGGGTGTAAGTTTTATTAGGGAATATTTTATTTTTTAAGGACTTCCAACAACAACATACATAATTCAATACTATAGGACTAGGAGAACTCTGCCCGCCCCAATTTAATAACTCACTTTTAAATTGGTCGATATGTAACTAACTGATCAAAATTTTCATTTCTCTCGGAACTTACAAAAATTGAATTTTATTGAGTTGACTTGCCGTCTTTCCGTTGTCATTTTAATACCAGTAAATATTAGACATTGATAAATAAAATAAAATATGATAAAAGATTTTAATAACTGCATTATTATGACAGAATGACAGTAATTTTTATAACTTTTTGTTAACATTGGACAGACGACTGAAATATAAAAAGTTGACAAATTGTATGTACTCATTAAACCTTCGTTGTTATAAACATTTCAAATAAAAAGTCAGCCAAATCGGTCAAGTCTTTCTCGAGTTTTAGCGAGACAAACAGAAATTGATTTACGTATATAGAAAAAAGAAGATGCATTGTATATATTATGTAAATATATGTTTATTGCAAATCTCAACTTTCGTATTGCAGCTTTTAGGAGTAAATGAAGTTGGAATGAAAACCAGGATTGACATTTCAAAAACATTTTCTTTAATTGAAAAAAAAAATTGCCTAGTTATATACCTTGATCTTAAATTACTATTCTATTTAAAAAAAAAACAGCATCAAAATCCGTTGTGTAGTTTTAAAGATAAAAATTAAAACTAATTAAAACTACTTATACATAAGTACTTATTTATTTACAATTACTTAGTTCCTTAAGAACTACTATTTTTAAAAAAATTTGTGTGCCACCACGACTGTCCTTATTTATCTAAAAATACCTAAACCTATGTAAGCCATCCAAAATCACAAGACTCGGTCAACTTTTTAATTATCAATTTCAGTTTGCAACCACAAAAATTGGTTCTCGTGGTTTACCCTATCCCTTCGGTCCCGATTATGGACAACTGTCCTACTGAACCGGAGGCGCTCAGCTCCGTCTTGAGCAAGGACGTCTCGACTGTAAAGGAGTAGTCGCCTGTCTCAAGTTCACCGGCTGACGTGGTAGATAAGCGGAATTGCCTCTCTATCCTGCACCAAACCTGGATAGAGCAAGAGCCCGTGAACGCCAGACCTTCGTTATTTTATAAAAGCTGAAATTTTGTCAGTGCATTCTCCCAGCAAAGTTATAAACGAATATACCGTTATGAAGTTTAGGTAGTGGTGGCTTTGGCAGTATAACGGTACTAAAGATGGTAAAAATGAAAATCTACTTTCGTCAAATTATAAAGGCTGATTTTTTAGAATTACATTCAGAATATTATATAAAAGCATGACAAAAATTGCCAGACACTTATAATGGTGGCAAACCCTTGCCAGACACCCTTGAAGTTCATAAAATTGTAATTCTACTTTCGTCATAGTATAAAAGCTGATTTTTATATATGTTATTAAGGTATTCATTAAATGATGTTTCCTCGTTTCCCAGACATTTTTGATAGTTCTAACCCATTGCCAGACAAGCATGTAGGGTAGCTGTAGAAGCAAGCGCCAGGCAGTGTATATAGAAACAGTATAAACGGAAAAACCATTATAAAATAACAACGGTAAGACTTAAAATGCCATGTGATACCGTTTTGGGAAGCAAGAAATATCTTCTTTAATTTCCATTTTAATTTAAGTTTATTTTGTTAATAGTTATTCGAAAAGTTAATTTTTAAACACGAAATAAAAAAATTAATGAAAAAAATTAAAGAAAAAATTCTTTTTAATTTTATAAGATTTTTATGTATGTACATATGTAGACAGATAGATAGATACTTTTTATTCTGTGATTACCATTTTGAAAAAAACATTTTTATAATTTTTTAATAAATGTTAAAGACATGACATGAACTCTCGTCTGCCTGAACGGCATTCTTGTTTATATATTGTAATTGAGCAAATAAACATATTAAAACATAATTTTTATTTATTTTTTATTTATCATTTTAAATGACGATAAGTAACAAATTGTAATTGGTTTTACAGAATGAATAACTTCTTCTTTAATTAAGAACTTTTACTTAAGTTAAAACAAATTTTTAGGACTTTTAGATTAGTTAAATCAAAATATTGTACGTAATTTTTGTTGAATTCAAATGAATTTAAACAAAATTTAGCAGGATTTTCAGTTTAGTTAAAACCTTTTATCATTTATGGTATGTACATTGTACATATGTACTTAAAGGAAAACACTTTTGTTGTTTGATTGCATGCATAATATGTATATGTATATTATTTCCATTTATTTTTATTAGCAAAAATAAATAAAGCAAATTTATAAAATAATAATGTTATTTTTAATAACCGTAGAATCCTATTCTAGTAAAAATTAATCATATTACTATAAGATGTTTTCGATATCATAACCACTCTTCAGAAGGCATATATTGTATCTTCTCCTTAGAAAAAATTCAATTACATAATAGTTTTTTTGCAAAAAAAAAGATGAAAAAAATACTACCAAAAATTGGTAAAAAATGTTTTTTGACTTGAATATCTCGAGAATGGACATCGATATTTACTTAAAATTTATTTAAGTTTATTTAAAATACAATTATTAATATATGCTAAAATTAAAAAAAAAATTATCGATTTTACATTTTTTTACGAAAAATAAAAAAAAAAACTAAACCTGAAATTTACCGAAAAGTGTCAAAAGTTGTTTTTTCGGCTCAAATATCTTCACAACAAGCAATTATGTTGAATTCAAATAAATTTCTTTTTCTTTCATTATAATGAATTTGTCAACAATACCTAAATAATAGAATTTTGACGAATATCAAACTGACATTTTTTTTTTTTAAATTAAAGAACTACAAAGAGTTTTACCAAAGTCTGATAATTTTTTTGTTTGAAAAATTGTTATCAATTAATATCAAAAGTACGAGTAAATCAATAAATATCAAGAATATAGCGATTACACAGTTTTTGCAAAAATTAACAAGTTTACAAGAATTGAAAAAATTATTTTATGCTTGAAGACAAGGGAAAACTTCTGTGACACAAAAACTTCAATAAAAGTCAATTTTTTAAAGTAAAATGGGAAGTTATCAGTCTGGGTCACTCCCAGCCTCTTTTTATGAATAAGTATCCAAAGGAGTTCAATTCACAGCCTGACACCCAGCCATGTAACTCGGTCATCACAGAATTTAGTACATTTGGGTACATTTCCCATATGGAAACATTTCAACATACAATCTCTTTCCTTTCCAACTGGAAACAAAAAACTGTATTTCTTTGAAAAAGTACTATTTTTTTTTTAATTTTCAAAAACATTTCAGCATTAGGTGTTCTTTTGTATTTAATATTGATAAGAGCATTACATTTTGAAAAAAAAAAATTATACTTTATCGGATAAAATTAAAAAGAAAAAAATAATTAATTTTTATTTTTTTATTTCGTGTTTAAAAATTAACTTTTCGAAAACTATTAACAAAATAAACTTAAATTAAAATGGAAATTAAAGAAGATATTTCTTGCTTCCCAAAACGGTATCACATGGCATTTTAAGTCTTACCGTTGTTATTTTATAATGGTTTTTCCGTTTATACTGTTTCTATATACACTGCCTGGCGCTTGCTTCTACAGCTACCCTACATGCTTGTCTGGCAATGGGTTAGAACTATCAAAAATGTCTGGGAAACGAGGAAACATCATTTAATGAATACCTTAATAACATATATAAAAATCAGCTTTTATACTATGACGAAAGTAGAATTACAATTTTATGAACTTCAAGGGTGTCTGGCAAGGGTTTGCCACCATTATAAGTGTCTGGCAATTTTTGTCATGCTTTTATATAATATTCTGAATGTAATTCTAAAAAATCAGCCTTTATAATTTGACGAAAGTAGATTTTCATTTTTACCATCTTTAGTACCGTTATCCTGCCAAAGCCACCACTACCCAAACTTCATAACGGTATATTCGTTTATAACTTTGCTGGGAGAATGCACTGACAAAATTTCAGCTTTTATAAAATAACGAAGGTCTGGCGTTCACGGGCTCTTGGACTAGGAGTGACTAAGTAGAGGAAAGCATCGGGCGGAATGAAACCACTCAAACGCACACTTTCATAATATCTGTTGGTAGGGAAATAGGCCCCAAAAAATAAACTGTTGGTCGAAGACATAGCTCTTGCAATGTGACTTCGAATCAGCTTTAATAAATTATCAATTAAATTTGGGTTAGCTTCATTGTATAGAGCTAGGTTGGAATAATAATGTTTGTACTCTGATTCCGATGTGCGAAATAGTCCAAGGGACCCTCTAAGACAGTATTGCTTTCAAACACCCGAATCTTTTCCATTTGTGATGGCGCGATGTTGAACTACACCGGGCATCTAATTATAAACAATTACCAGCTTACGCCAGTGTTTTATCGTATCCCTTGTGGCTCCACTCAACGGAGTCCTAAACAATACGGTTTTTGATTTCTGATAGTTGATTTTCAACTTCTAGTCTTCACAAAATTGCTGTATTCTATCGAAGTCACGTTGCAAGAGGATTCTTATGACCTCTACTTTTAGAGCAGTTCTGTACACAATTAGATCTTCGGCGTACACAATTGCTTGGAAAAGACTACCAAAAGACCGTTTTGATGTCAAAAACTTTGCAAGACGTTAAGTGGCCACTTTTGAAAACGAACTTTCTATAGTTAAGCATGTCATAAGGAAAATATTAAAGTGGTTTACTTATGCCAAGTCTGGCCAACTTAAGATAGAGACCTTCTCTAACCATACGGTGTCGAAGGCTTACTCCAAGTCAACCTGTTTCTTCGATTTGTTCCACTGAATATCAGAGACAAGTTTAGACGCGACATGAATTGTGTCATGACCGGCCTTAAACCCGAACTGATTATTATCTAGAATGATTTTGTTATTCTTTTAATAAATTTTTCAAATACCTTGCTTATGCTTGGAAGAAGACTTACCGACCGGAGATTTGCCGGATTGGAGGAGTCCTTTCCCTTTTTCTGGAGAGGATGTACATACCACAGCTGTCTCTCCCACCGCACTGGATAGTATGCTTTGTTTTATACTATATGTAGTGAAGAACAAGCTCGAGGCTATGAGATTAATCGAGTTCATTTTTACAACACATAAACGTGAAATAAGTACAATAGTTTACTGAAAAAAAAAGTGGTTCCAAAACCTATCCTTGTGGTACCTTATAGCTTGTAGAAAGTAATTAAAATGACAAATGGTAACTACTACTAGCCAGTTTTAAACAAATTTAGCTCTATAAATTAACTCGTCATCACCTAGAAATTTATATTTTTTCTATCTGTTTACCTTGAAGCAGTTGAAGTTGAATTATTTTTATGATTTTTTTATTCAGTTTCTTTTTGTTTTCACAAAAATAAAAATGGATGCCAGATCTGTTAAGATTCAAAAAGATAACTTACTTGACATAAATGGAAAACTCTCCAAAAGTCTGTATTAATTAAGAAACTAACAAGAACTTTTAAAATACCTGAAATGGAGAAAAATAATATTTATTAGAAATGAAAGTTCTTTTTTAAGATTTAACATTAACATTTTATTTTTTATTAAAAACGATCTAAATATTAGAATATTAACACAGTGTGGTTTCATTTTAAATCATAGATTATTTTGACACTGACAGCTGTTTTCTGCTTGAAATTTTTTGACATAATGTCAGTTTTTTGCCTCAGCGAAACGAAAATAGTCAATTAAACATTAAAAATTTTAATAAATATTGAAAAATTATTTGCTAAATGAATGATGTGTGGCCCAAACAATTCGGTTTTTCAAAAGAGTTTTTGAGCCTTGGAAAAGCTTTAAATAGGTGGCTGAGATGACAAACAAAATAACTGCTTCCGAGGCTCGGAAAATCAGCATGTTATTGTCGAGAAGTAATTGCACCTATAAAAAATGAAACTTTGATGCAGATTGTGGAGTGAGACTGGGTTAAACGAACAGTTTTTTTTACTGAAATATATTTTTAAAAAATCTCTGTCACAATACCACTTTGTGCACGAAACTCCCAAATCACGTTATCAGTCGATTACTTGTTAAGTCGTCCATTCTACAGCCCAGTATAGTTCTAAGGATGTGGGAGGGTCACCAGATGTTTGGTGCCACGAAACCAGCTAACTCTCTGTCTACCATTCAGGTGGTGATTTCTGCATCCAAGTCGGACGCAAGTTCTGATGAATATGAGCCCTGTTCACCGGTAAGAAGAATTCATCGAAATTTATTTTTTCAGTGTTAAATAATAATATGTAATTAATATAAATCCTTAAGCATTTCAAACCTAATTTTACAACTAAATTTGAAGACATCCAGTAATCTATCTAGTAAACTATCCTTACATCAAACGAAATCCTTATTAAATATTCGTTAGCAGACGACCTTAATAATGTAAACCCTTACATAATATTGTCGAATATTTGTAAGAAACACATCAGTCAACTCAATAATTAAACAAATCCTGCAAGAGTCCTTTTATACAAAAAATGTTAAGTTTAATAGTTTTCAACAAGATAGAATTCCAATTGCCCTATTTAAAAAAAGTCTTATTTTACCATATTTTCTTTCCTAGTGTATTGGTATAAAATATTTAATCAAAATAAAAACATTTAAATGATTTATCAATCACGTAATTCATTTTAAAATTTAATTCCAAAAAACCTTAAAATAAAGCCTTGCAGAACAATTTTGCTTATTTAAATTGAATTTCCTTGATAAATAACGATAGAAATGATAAAATTCGTCATTTTGAAAGACATTTCTCCAACTTTTCCCAATGCTGAGCATGATTCAAATCTTCAGCTCTTTTTTGTAGTCATATATTTCGACTACCATAACTTGCCATTTAAACCTACGGCATGTAAAAAGTGATAACAAGACTGCATTCCTCAGAGCTCAGAGAAGTTTGGATAAAAAACAAAAAAAAAAAAACTTCCCTCATTTGCATTTCATGGATTTCACAAACTTTAAGACGTTCAACTGTCACTGTAAAATATAGCCATTGCATTCCCATTATTGTCTTCTTCACCTGCATCTCTTCCAGCATCTCTGGCCTCAAATGGACCAACATCAAAACCATCATCGCAACTTAAGTACCATCTAGTGCATTAAGTTTGCAGCACTTGTCATCGAGTTGGTAAATGCCATCAGCCATCATTATTTTTACATGAAGTCTTCTTCCATGGCTCAAGCGACATCTCTGCACAATTTCTTTAGTTCCTCCGCACATCACCATCATCATCACGTACGATACGACGAAGTCGACGACGACGACGACCAGGCCACCCACAAGGCAAAGATGCGCACTGCAGCCGGGGACTTAAGAAAAACTACGCACCTTGGCAATTAGTCTAATACGACTGCTAACAATGACGTGAAGTAGGTTGAAAGATTCATGAGGCAAGCGCAGCGCAATGAACCACATGAGTTTCTCCATCCTTGCCATCGAGCTCAGCTCCAGTCCCAGCATTGGCTATGAGACCAATTGCTGCTTCCTCAAGAGCCAGGTGCTAGCTGCAAATCTTTTGGCAGTGCGCATAATTGCAACGTGGAGCCAGCAGGCACCAAACGTCCTACACTCAGAATAAGCTTCCATCAGCTTCCACCTCCTCCTGAGCCCAATCCGATCCGATCCTAGACTCTAACTCCAGCTCTGACTGTGACTCTAATGTCGTGCTGCGCAGAATCGTTGGCGATAAAAATAAAAACTGCAGTTGCGTCTGTAAATTTGCATGCCGATGCCACTGATGCCTTCCTGACATCCACATTGTAGCAGCGAGTGAAATTGGAGCTACTTATGAATGCAACAGCCACCAAGCACGTAGCACGTAGCACGAAGGATGTGCGGGCGTTTAATTTGCTGTCATTAATGGATTACGCTAGAAGGTGTCGCATTTATGGCTTTCCATCCAGTTCGAATGTGAACTGACTTTATATGGCGATTGGGGAAGTGACACAGAGATTGAGGTTTTGTTTTCAGCTTGTGACAGTTGGAATGTAAATCTCTTGGAATGACATAAGGAATTTTGGCAAACGGAATTAGCATAAGTCGTGATTAGGTAGGATTTGGGTAATAATGAAGTCTTTTGTGCGCAAGGAATTCGGGACTGTCGCAGAAAAAAGGGGGTAAAGATCGTATCACATGCACATGGTGATTGTTGATTGGTGATTGGTGATTGACTTGAAGTGATAGACCTTATATGACTTTTAACAACTTCTTTAGCTTTAAATGTTGAAGGCACACATTTTTTCTTTGGATTAGACAGAGTAAGTTGGTATCGGTCCTGTTAGTGCAGACCTTTTGTTTTCTCGAAAGTAGGACTCATGTAGGTGGAAAGTAACAAGTAAATGCCACTCACTTACTGTAGTGGTATTTAATTAAAGAATAACTGCTGAATGGAAAAGTTCGAAATATTTCTGTTTCACATCCAGCGTTACGTAGATCATATCCAGTAAACAGTAGGCATCGACGAATCAGAGATTAGGCAAATCAGAAGAAGGCCAATGGAAGTAGAAAAAATAAGGTAAGGACTGTGCTCGGAAAGAGTCTTCTGATATGTCAACTTATTTTAATATGCCTGCATCCCATGGTCTTCAGATGACAGCTTGAAGATCAACTGGATAAATCAAACTTATGATGAGGCGGCTGATGCTTGTTGCTTAGTTCGATAAGGGATGGAAGCAGTTGGTCCTGAACACAGTTTAAAAGCATAATAGAAGCAATAACCGTCAGTTAAGTTTGTTATACAAGATGAAATAGCTTAAAGGTTTGACCAGGGATCACACTGAACATCATGCGTAAACTAGGTATGATGAATTAGGATAAACCAGAGAGAAAAAGATAAGGAATGGATCTGTCTAGAAATGCTTTGTTGCTTGGTACTTGGTTCGACAATGATTCCTTAACCATCATCAATTGATTCTAAGACAGTTGTGAATAAATCAAATTTTGTTTTAAATTGATATCAAATTTCAGGAGATCAAGTCTCAAAAACTTATGAATTGATTCTTAAAGCAAGGGTCAAGTAGAATATGACAAAAAATGTTTGATGAATCATGATTGCTTCTATAAGTGAAGAAGTTAGTTGCTTGGGTTCCCTTAGATGATATGCAATCCCTTGGCCCATAATTGGGCATGAAGTTTCGCCGGTTTTTTTTTGTTCCTAATTGTTTGTCACTTGGTAGGTTGATACTTCACTTTGGTTTGCCACTGGTTGATTTGTGGTAAATTTAACCCGCCAATGGTGCCCTACTGCTCTATGAGACCGGGTGTGCAAAAAAATTCGAATAACTTCATTTTCCGTTATTGTTTTTTATTGCCGTTGTTCGAAGAGGATTTAAGTGACAGAGAGCCTACAGGTAACAACAACTTTTTTATATTGGAAAACACAAAAGTACAAAATGGAGTGAGGTACATGGGCGCCAAACTGTTCGTACAATAAGTATCACAACATAGTTTTGCAGTTATCTGGACCAAATTTGGAGACACTTTTTTGACGATTCAATAATCCATATAATTGTCAAATATACCAACCAATATATTGCTACAAAGAAAAATAAATTTTGCAGAGGAACATATGGCAAAGAGACTGAATTCAAGGAAATATATTGCATGATAAGTTTTTCTCCTTTTAGCTGGTGTTAAAAAATCTAACGTCGAAGACTTGTTTCGAACCGTTGCCGTTGGTGGTTCAATTGAAATATTTCGGATTGCAATGTTAAGATTTTTACTGCGATTTCTGAGGTTTGATGATGGTACTACTAGAGCAAATAGAAAGGAATTTGACTAAATCTGTCATATTCGAGAAATATTCGATAAATTTGTTCAAAACTGTAAGGATAGTTAGACTTTATCAGCTTTTGTGACTATAGATGAGACGTTGGAAGGATTTCGCGGAAGGTGTTCATTTAGGCAATACATTCCAAACAAGCCAAATCCATATGGCATTAAAATTCAAGCCCTTTGTGACGCGAAAATGTTCTACACATTCAATATGGAAATTTATCCTGGGAAACAACCACAAGCGGGGCCATACAATTTCGACAATTTTGGCTTAGCCGTTTTTCAAAGATTATACGAACCAATCTTCAATACTGGTCGGAATGTTACAACCGATAATTGGTACACCAGTATACGATGATGACACTCAAAAGTCAGACATCATTTTGAGTTACAATGACACCAAGGGTGGCGTCGATGTCGTGGATCTCTTATGTGCAAATTATACCTACTCGTGCTCGAGCAACAAGGCTGCTGGCTAATGGTTGTTTTTTATGCAATGCTGAATGTTAGTACCATAAACAGCCAATAATTAAGCTACAAAGATGCTACGTCGAAACTTTATTGGCTTTGAAGCTAATTGAACCCCACATAAGAGATTGGCAAACACATTTAAACTTACCAAGATCAGTAAAACTAAGACTGTCAGAGATTTTAAATGAAGATGGTGGACCTGGGACATTGGCTCCTTCAAGAAAAGGCCGGTGCTATGAAAACGGGTGGAAAAAAAATTGGAAAACCAAATACGCTTGCCATCAATGTCATCAATATGTGTGTCTGGAACACGTAGTGTCGTATTGCAGCAGCTGTTTACCTGATTGATTTTAGTTTTTTTTAGAAGTATTTTTTTTTTATTTGGAAGGATACCATTTTTTGTTTATTTTACTAAATTTCCTACTGTCAATAGACCAAAAAACTTAATTTATATTTGAATATGTGATTGTTTTTATTTTTAACTTAATTTAAAAAATGTATTATACAAAAACTAGCTATTTTTAATGCTCAACAAAAACAATTTTGTGAATTTTGTTGATTTTATATCTTTGTTATATTTTCAAGGAACACATATTCACAAAAAGAACACCAACTATTAGTAAAACATTTTTAAAAAAAATTGAGTTCGAAAACCCGGTCCGTGAGACCGGGGTCACCATTGATCAAAGTCAAATTTTGCGTCACCAATGGCGTCACGTAAAGAACGCCCCAAACTTTTAAATGCTCAATTAAATAACGTTAGACGGCGACCGATAAAAATGGAAAGACTTTTTTTGACAAACGAGTCACTATACACTGCCAATCACTAGGATGAGGCCACATATTTTTCAACCGATTTTCGGTCTGTATACCTGTTGGAATTTGTTTAACACGGAAAATTTTACTACATGAGAGTAGGTACATATTTTCTTAAAACAAAGTGATACAATTATAGGGTTAATTAGAAAAGACCGTTGGAATTTCCCTACATTAATGAATGGGCTACCTAAAAAGGATATAAAAAAGTGCGTCACTAGGATGAGGCCATTGCGAATATTTCGTTTTAGAAGTTCACATCAGCCATTTTTTTCAAAATTTTGGTTGCAATATTTAAGAACGTTTTACAAATAACTCTTTTTATTAAATTTCAATTACAAATGGGTTCCGGAAAGACGTTGACAGTGGCAGAAAGAGGACAAATCGATGCTTTCAAGGAAATGGGACTCTAAAGCCGAGAAATAGCAAGGAAGCTGAACAGAAGTAAGACAGTTGTAAACAACTATCTTGCTGATCCTCAAAACTATGGAAAAAAACCAAAAAGAACGCACAGCCCAAGCAACAACATCCCGAGTAAAGCCGTTAATTTTACGTATTGCTTCAAATTCTACACAATCAGCTACTAAAATAAGGTCCAAAAGCGGAGTATCAGCCAGTATTTCGACAGTCCGAAGGATAATAAGAAATAAATATATAGTTTGAAAAAAACTAAAAAACACGCTTTTAAAACCCATCATACTAAAAAAGCGGAAAATAATTTTTAATATAAGCTGAAAACAATAATGAACTAAAAATACAAGTGTTATTGTGAATAAGCGTGGGGCGCTCGATATATGAAAAAAAAATATAGCCAATGTGCCCAACGCTTTTTCACAATAACACTTGTATTTTTAGTTCAATATTGTTTTCAGCTTATATTAAAAATTATTTTCCGCTTTTTTAGTATGATGGGTTTTAAAAGCGTGTTTTTTAGTTTTTTTTCAAACTATATTTATTTTTAACTTTTTAGTTTAACGTGCTTTAAAAGCGTGTTTTTTAGTTTTTTCAAACTATATTTATTTTTAACTTTTTAGTTTAACGTGCTTTAAAAGCGTGTTTTTTAGTTTTTTTTTTAAACTGTATTTATTTTGTGATTTAAGAAAACATTGAAACATTTCATTGACCCATTTAGTTGATTGAAATTGTAAATGAAATTGGAATTATTTATTTAATATATAAAATCTCGTAATTTTAATTAAAAAAAAAAAAGTCACACATAGCTAGGATTTGATCCCACGACCCTTGACGCTCAAACTGAAACGTGACCGCGCTTTAACCAACTGAGCCACCGCGGCACTTAAAATGAGGGAGTCTATTAATATTTATAAGCTCATAATAAAATCAGGAAAAAGCAGGAGCTGTGGGATTAAAATATTTAATCCTGGTAATCCTGATAAGGATATTGAGATAAACTTTTGAAGTTATTGTTTTGCCACCGGTTCTTGATATGTGTACAAAATTTTATTAAAATCGGTTCGTGTAAAGTGGGTCAAAATCGAGTGTAAAGGTGTCGGTTACATACATACATACATACATACATACAAACATACAAGTGAAGCTAATATAAGCGTGTTAAAAATGGTACTATCCAGAGAAGAAAACTCAAAAAGAAACCTGTTTTAAAGCAAGTACACAAGGAGCTGCGAATGAACTTTGCAACAGAACATGTCTCTTGGAGCAGTCAATGGAAACGCGTCGTCTTTTCGGATGAAAAAAAGTTTAACCTTGACGGCCCCGATGGTTACAACTTTTATTTCCATGATTTAAGAAAAGAGGAACTAATTTTGGGAAGACATCACAGCCGTACATCAGGTGTTATGGTGTGGGGAGCTATCACCTACTATGGCAAAATCGAGTTGGAGTTTCTTTCTACAACAATGAACGGAAACAGCTACAAATGCTTGTTGGAACGGTCATTTCCGAAGATGAAAAATATTTTTGGACCTCTGCCTTGGATTTTCCAGCAAGACAATGCCCCCATCCACACTTCCAGGGTTGTCAAAAGCTGGATTTTATCAGAAAACGACGAGCTTTTGCCATGGCCACCCTATTCACCGGACTTGAACATAATCGAAAACGTATGGGCATGGCTATCTCGAAAAGTTTATGAAGGCGGTAGACAATTTGAAGACAAGGACTCCTTAATTGAAGCTATCCGTGATGCCTGGGACGAGATTTCACTTGACTATTTAAAAAAACTTTATGATTCCATTCCAAACCGTCTAATAGAGGTCATATCGAAAAATGGGGGGCATTCTCATTATTAATTGAGAAAAACTTAATAAATAAATGTTTGAAAACCAAAAACTGTTAACATTTCTTTCATTTTTTTGATATTTTATAAGATTTTTCATGTGGCCTCATCCAAGTGACGCACTTTTTCATACTGTTTTTAAGTAGCTCTTTAATTAATGTAGAAAAATTCCAACAGTCTTTTCTATTTAACTTCTTAATTTTATTACTTTTTTTAAAGAAAATATCTACCTACTCAAATGTAGTAAATTTGTATGGGTATGAAATTTCCAGCAGGTATAAAGAACGAAAATCGATTAAAAAATATGTGGCCTCATCCTAGTGATTGTCAGTGTAGTTTCCTTCCATAGATTGAATCTGCGCATCTATGGTTCTGAATATGAAGGTATAAAGATGCTCTGAGATATGAGGAAGTGTAAAGTAAGTAAAATGTCTTAAATTGATGTAGCTTTAAAAAAAGTTCGATTTAGTGACATCTGAGGTCAAACTTATGATTCAACTCAACTTAATTTGGTTGAAGATATGAACTGTCAAAATATTATAAAATAAACGTCTCGTCTGGCAACTCTTTACACACTGCTTCATAAATGTCATATTTTTATGTGCTATAGTGCATCATGACACTTGCCGCTTTTTTTGAAATTCATTAGTCAAGATCATTTTCATGACCAATAATAACTATCGTTTTGTCAATTTTTGACATTTGTTAGCTAATGTCAGTTTTTCTTACGAAGATATCTTGAAATATTAAAAAAAATTTCGTCAACAAATTAAGATCAGTTACAAAATTGAAACAGTTTGTCAATAGCTCATATCGTGACAATTATTGACATAATCACATTTTATGACAGAAGGTTGCTAAAAAATATGACATCTAAATTACGAACATCTATCAGTCTCTTCAATCTTCTGAATATGGTAATCAATGTTTCCAACATTATTTTTGCATTCTATATTTTTACAAAAGAATTGTTGTTATACATTTTTAATGACACATTTTGCATCACATGCAACATCTATACATATACATCTCATCTGTCATCACAATCAAAACAACAACAACAAAAATTAAGAAGAAAAACCTCGCACGGGTTCGTTCACCTACAATATCTGTGTGACCAAACCAGCGAACACATTTGTTGTTGTTTTTGTAAGTGTATTTGTAAGAAAATAATATGTGCCTCTGTTAAACTACTAACATACAGCCATTCAAGCTGAAATACATACTCGTATAGCAGTGCAACTCGGGAGGAAAATTAACTTTTACTTTTATCAGAAGGTTTTTTATCTTCATTTTTTTTATTTTCGTCTTCTTTTTCTGTCTTACATTTCTGCCACAAGCCTTGAGCTAATGTGCTTCTAGAGTAGGTATGTGCTTCATTTTGTTTTGTTGTGTCTTATTTGCTTAAATCAAAGCAGGTGATCCCACCAAAACATGCCTCCAATACCACCTGCTCTGCAAAGTTATGCTGTCTATATCTGCGCAGAATTGTGTGGTGCGAGAAGCAAAAATGAAGATACAAAACTTGCAACTTGCAATTTTAGTATCTACAGACGGCTAAAAGACTAGTACGAGTATATACTCGTACTTAAGTCTTTCTGCAAGGTGTATGTTGTTTGTATGTAATACTGAATTGGAAAACTAGAGCAAACGTGTCTAGTGATGGAAACAAAATTCAAAAAAAAAAAAAAAAATGTGAAAAAAAACTTTCTTCAATGCAACGCCACAAGACGAAGTTAACAATCGAGCATGAGACCGACCATATCATGGAAAACTTCAAATACTCGTCGTCGATGTGAATTAGAAGATGGAGAAAAAATTGCATTCCAGGGAATAAAATAATGAGCAAGCGATGAATGTTTTAGATTCACAAAGTCACATAGATTCGTTTAAAAGCCACAAAACTGCAAATCTTTGTCAATTTTGCGATTTTTCGCAATTTTATTGACGGTTTTTTTTTTTGATTCTCTTTTTCTCAGGAATTACGGGTGGAGTAAGATGTTTTTCTTCATTCGAAATAGTTCGGAAAAAGTGCCACACAGTCCAGACGAACATTGTATACTGGAGATTCGAATTCCACTGCGATTTATGACAACTGAGTTAGAGAATTTTTTTTAATAATAATTTAAGATGTTATCGATCAAATAAAGCACACCGCACAGTTCAGAGATTTATTTTAGTTTATATTTTTCGAATTATTTTTCTGGTCAAATCATTGCAAAATAAAATGCTGCGTTATGTCAGTGTGGAAAACAATTTGAAATTTTCCAACTATCTTTTTCATTGCATTGTAAGAATTTCATGCAATATGGTAACACTGCACTATTGGCCTGTCACATGGTACAATCACACCATCAAACTACTGTATTGCCATCACACTTCGCTGCAGCACTGTCATACTTCGAAATCGTAGGTTTTATCGTATTGTCTGTCAAATTTTAAGAGATTTTTTTGTTCTACAAAGACCTTGTGACAAAAAACGGTAGAAAGTTCAGAACCTATTGACAAACAACTCTCAACCTTTCCTTTTCCTAAGAATCATTTCAGGAATTATGCGGCTTAAATGACAAGAGTTATTTTTGAAGGATCTTTTTAATTCCTCACAAGAATGTTGAGGGAAGTATTCCTAAGAAAACTTTTATTGGCACCTACAGCCTTGAATTGAATTAACAGTCCTACGCACTAGATTTCACATCATGGGCATTCGTTGTGTTCATTAGCAGGATCTGAAAGGTTTTGAGAAAACATCAATCTTTTGGTGAAGTCATATTGTTAGAAAGGGGAGGGAGAGCACTAAACAGGCTACTTATCAGTCTCGAATTACAGTTTTTTAATAAGGTGGTTTTTTCGAAAGATTCCAACAACCATGAGCCAACGGATCTTATAATAAGGATTGTCAGTTTGACAGTTTTGCCATATTGTTCAAGCTACAACTGTCAATAATTCAGTTTGTTTTGTCAAATCGATATGAAAGGATATGACTTTAATCAATGGTAAAATTATAAAGATTGACATTCACCCATTTTGGGACGTCAAATAAAGCAAGTATTAAGTTATGATGTTTGGTTATCGGTCCATATTTGACTAGTCGGGTTATAACGGCAAGTGCTCTCAGTCGATGATTAACTACTTTTTTTGACCTGATGAACGATTGGGACATAAATGATTCATGATCATCTCACGACGAATTTGGTAGTAATGGTAACTAGCTGCCAAAATCTTAAGTTTTGACTCCTTTTGATTTTACCGTGGAGTCGTGAGTCTATTCGAATAATCCACAAACTGTACCCCAGTCCTCAAAGCCACCATTAGCTTGCCATTATTCAAATTCATCCTGATTTCAAGGCCAAGGAAAGATGGACATTGTGGATGCACGTTACCTATGAGATTCAGCAGTCGTCTTTAGGGAGAATTTCCAGACGAATGGACCCATAGAACCAATTTTTTTAAATTGCCAAAGCTTTTTGAGACCGACTTGGCATAAAATCCACTTTATTCTTAAATTAATTAAATTTTGTATTTTAAAATATTTCGACAGTTAAAAAAAAAGCAAGAAACTTCTTTTCATAGAATTCCTAAAGTCTCCATAAATAGATTTGTTGTTTTTTTTTTCTTAATTATGTGTCACAAATGTCCAACTTAAGGTCTTTACTTCGGTCACATTCATTTCCGTCCTAAAATGGTACTGTTTCTCATATTTTCAAATGATTATTCCAAAAATGAAATACATTTTTTCTCATAATTGTCATCACTTAAAGAACTGATGCAGTATTGTCACACCAACAACAACATAACCTAACACAACGCAAGTAGGTGAACCTAATCAAATTAAAATTTAATCCAGATATAATTTAATTGATACAAAAGAGCCTTTTTTAATCCAACACAAATTAATATACCTACTTGTACTGTCTTGTCTAGGTCTTTGAGATGTTTGCTCTAGTTTCAAAAAAACACACAAACAAATTCCTTTAACCCACCTTTTATGCTGTTTAATAGTAGTCAGGGGTGGATTTAGTAGGTGAATCGAACGATTACTAAATTTATTGACCTCTCATCGAATATAAATTGGCTTTTAAAATAAAAAAAAACTTTAATGATGGATTAAGAAGAAGTTGAGTCCAAGTATTTGAAAGTTGATATACTTACCAGACATTTAAAGTATTTAAACTTTCAGGACGTCAGTACTTCGAGGCATTAAGTGTATTTAATATTTTAAGTACATATCAGTATTTTATTTTTATTTTTTTGTGTTTGGAAAGTAATTTCAATTATATTTATAAAATACTTCTACGTGAAGTAGTACTTAAGTAATTGAATTATTCCCCAATTACTTGAAAAGCCAACGATCAAGGTTTGAAAGAACCGCTAAGATATTTGAAGTGCTGCTTAAGTGAAGAACCTTATGAAAACCCAAGTATAGATACTTGAAAAATACTAAAACATGCTTTTCCAAGTATCAATACAAGATCATTTTGATTGATTTATTTCCAAAGGATATCCTAATTATAGGCCCTTTACTTGTAACTTATCCAACATTCGATTGAATCCACCTCTGATGAGGCTAAACAACTCACAAAACTTTTACCCAAATAAAGCAGCCAACAACTTCATAAATGGTTCAACCTCCGAGTTTTAGTTAGATACATTTTTAACGACAACAACCCGTTAGATATTTTTAAAGTGTGATAAATTCACGGCACGAGATAAACGCACAGCACAGAGTGAACCAGTTAACATATTGTATCACCTGATCATAGTCAGGGAAGTAATGTTAAAAGTCGTTACATGTTTTTAAATCATTTAATAAGAAACATATTCATTTTGCAATACTAACTTGCGAACTGAAGTATTTCGTATGACAGCCACAGCTCGGAATTTTTGTATGTCCAAGGACTTGTAAATAGTCAATAATTGTAAAAGGAACGTCATATACTTGGAACTGTTTTTATCAAGCGTTCGTTATTATTTACTTCTTTTTCTGACAATTGAAAACACTATGTTCTTTCGTCTCATTTACTTTCACTTTCAGTTTCAACTGTCAGAGGTCAGCTGTAAAATTGTTTTCAGTACCAAATTTAAAACTTGTCTACATTCGAGGCACCCATTATTAAAATTTATTATTATCTTATCTCTTCGATAAAAAAAGGAAATCAAACTTAAAAGATCTCCAATTCAACAAACTTAGCTAAATTTACCATCAATTTAACAACTTTACATCCTTTACTATTTTCAGAAGTCCCTGAGAAATAAGTATCTAATAGTGATTGATGTAGATACATATTCATGAATATTTGGAAATTAAAGTCCACCATCAACCAACTTGACGATGACTTTCGATGTATTGGTTCGACATCTTGTCATCGCTAATAATTTATCGCTTCAACATCTCAAACCTCCATTTTACACTTTCTTTGATGTCCGGGGATGTCTGTCTCGTTTTTTTTCTGTGTCACCTTTATGGACGGGCAATTCGATTGACATTTTAAGTCAAATATTTCAACAACATGACTTAGTTTAGGTATGTTTATAGACGACTATACATAACTGTCAATATGACGTTCCAACTATATCATCAATGGTAACAACATTGCGGACTTGAAAGAGTACTTATAAATTGGTTTGCATCTTGCATCTGTCAAAAATGGTAGTTACAACTATTTAACTGTCATGAAATAAATTGCGCAATCTTATACAAATGTTAATAACAAACATATACATTCACAAGATGACACCAAAGTATGTAATATTTCGAATTGCGTTGTCACTGCATTTAGTGTGAAGTAGTGCAGGTCTTTCTATCTCTCTCTTTTGCAGCCTATCCTGCAATATCTATCCCTCTTTCCCTTGATATTTGATATCTCAATTAAGGCGTTTTTTAGTTGAATACGAGTGCAAAGGCGTTTTTGGAAGGCCGTTACGTATACTTACTTATACCAACTTTACGAGATCTACGTATTCGTGTAGATGTCGCTATAGTAGCTAGCAGCAAAGATGGTGAGGGATTACGGTTTTGGTCGTGCGGTTTTGGTTTTGCGTCACATTTCTACCGCAAAAGAGTGTAGAGTATCAATTCCTTGAGGTGGATACCCTCCCTGGGTTTGTGAAATAAAATATCTGTGGCATGGCGACGAAAATTTCAATGCCGAATATGTTAAAGTTAAAGATCTTAATAGATGCACGCAACTTACTTCATTTATATCTTTCCAATCTGCGCTGCAAAGTACATAACACAAATGGTAGGTAGCGTTTAAAGATTAATTTTAAGGCTCAGTTGGGAGTTGTTTGAGATATGATTTGAGATAAATCGCATACTAACTGCAAAACAGTTTGACTTGATAGATATTTGCTCAAGCAATGATGGTGGGAATTAATGAAATTAATACCATACAATGTTTTTTATTGGTTGGAAATATTTGCATCTATAAGTAGTTGCTGCGATTGCAAGTGAAAAAATTATCGCTTTGTACAAAGAAGTCTTAACATCTGAAAGGTTAAGTTGATTAGGAACCTTGTTGTGGTGGATAGATTTATATCTGAGTTAATAATTCGAGTGGAAAGACAAGAAGATAGTTTTGTTCAAATTGGTTGATCGAAATAAATTCCATAAAACTAACCTTTCCAAAGCTAAATATGTAACGTAGGTAGAGAATGGCTAGCAAAATTCTTAAAACTTTTTTATGCATTTTGATGGTGTCTAGGAGTCAGTGGTTGTCAAACCTTCAATATTTAATAAAGCCTATAATGTGTCTACGCTTTTCAGCATTAACAAAAAAAGGAATGATGGACCATGTGGCTTTCGCATGCAACTGATAGCAAAGGTGTACAAAATCGAAGTTGATTTTCGTCAAGATATTATTTTCTTATATATAGGGTGTTTTTTAATGCATGAGAAGTTTCAAGGGTTGTTGTTGACAGCTTAGAATGTCAAATTGTGTTGAAATTTCTGTTCAGTAAATTTCGGCAATTAATTATGAATCGTTTATTGCAGAAGCAAAGCTACCCAATTGTTGAAATTTACTTTTAACCGTACGGAAGAATTTTGTTTCACGTTAAAAGTATCGTCTGACAATACGAGTGTGGTTTCTTGTCAGTTTTTAACCTTTAAGCAGGCGATAGAAAAATTTCTTGAATTTAATATTCCAACCTACAATCTGTCTATAGACTTTAAGGTTACCTACGACAGCATAACTAGGAGAGAACTATACAAAGCCACGAGAGAATTCTTTAACCTGACGTTTTTGATTGGAAAGGCAATCTGCGACTTTAGCACACCATCAGAAGGTACCATCGTCATTTGGTCCAGCAAGATATTGGCTTACACATACGACGTTGACATAATATCGGGACTCGGGAGAACCAAAGAAGATGAAGAACAGTTGGTCGACAGTAACAGAGAAGAAGAAATACGCTGGCTATTGCTCTGAGCTTATTATATATGTATACGTTTGTCTGTCAAAGCTGTCTAAATCCAAAAACCTTACCATAACTTCTGGGTACTAAGTAAAAGGCGCGTTCATAGGCGCGTTCGAGAGGAAAGAGGAAAGACTTAAGGAGAATTGTTGGTTCCGTGTGTGATGAAGGACAATTCCGGAGAAGTTACAATCATGAACTGTATGCAATCTACCTCGAAGCAGATATCGTGCTAGCATGATAAAAGAAGAACCAGCTTAGAAAGTCCTTTTTGGTAAGGAATTAGGATAATTGGAGAGACTTGTTGAATGGTGATAATAAGATTAAATTTAAAGAACTATTATAAAGAGTTTTCCAAAGGTTTTATTTTGAATAGTCATCTATTTGGGCAGCTGTCACTTTTGAAGTTGTCATTTTTTGGCATTTGAGAAGATAAAACCACGCCATTATTCAAATGAGGTTTGTAAGACTGTTTGGTAAGGCTACCGAGGTATGACTACAACTATTTATGGCCGGGATTGGAAGATATTGATGTGGACAACGACATTTAATTTCAACTAGTGATCAAGGTGATAAAAATTATCCACCGAAGTATTTTGATTTGACAACCTGTTTAGACTTTTTTCTTTGGGGTCACAATGCTCCACAATTGATTCAAGTCTTTGAAGATGAATTTTGAAGTTATCGATGATATACAGCCGCAAATTGATCATACAAATTGCATTAAAAGGATATGGTTCTGCAACTGCATTTTTAGTGGCAGGCCTTCTTCTTTACAATAAAATAAACATCAATTAATCTCTTTTTAAGATTAAGTGTTTTTTTATATCAAAATGAAACCTCGTATCGGAACACCCTATTCAATAAATTCTGATAGTATCTTTATTTTTTTTATCTCATCCGAATAGATGAACTTTCACCCGAAATCAGTGGTCAAAGCAAGCTCTTAGGCTCTTATTATCAAACTGGTCCTTTGTCTTCAATTTCTGAGTCCATTGGAGCAAGGATCTTTGGGGAAATTTTGTGTTTGTTTTGTGAATTGAAGCTCACACTCTCTTACTCTTACTTCTAGGCTGAAAAGTCATACGTTGTCCACTACTTGAGTACAACAGGTGCGGTGGATGCTTTATTTCGGCCAAAACTTCATTTAAAAAAACCTTGCGTTGATAAAAAAATTCAAAATTCCCCAACAGCGGAGGCATAAAATTGAATTTCTGTCCAAATTTCGAGCGGGAAACAACTGTCAGTGTCAAAATAAACTAATAATTTAATAAGAAAATTTTAGATGATTTCCCTATATGGTAGTATTGCCCATCATAAAACTTAAAATTGAAGAAACTTTGGAATCACTTTTATTGTTTTCGATTTGGAGGATATTTTCTAATTGCAGAAACCTCCCTTATTTATTTTCTCACAAACAATATAATTATTTGGATCACCTATCCATTAATTGGACAAAGCAAAGAAAAAACCGTTGAATTTTCAAACAAAAGACATTCTTAAAGTTAACTACGAGAGTACGACGACGACGAATCGTCGACCGTCAACGGATCCCATAATAAGCAAATTAACCGCAATTTCAATTTCGTTTTCGATAGGTGGTGGGTATACCGTTAAAGCACAACAACTTCAATGAAAGTGAAACTGTTTTAAAAACAACAGCCAAAACACATACAAACCTACACTTAGCCATATACCATCGTCGTTCATATATGTATACATACATATGTATGCATAAAGCCACTCCACTATTGGTAACTTGTATTAACTGTTTTCATTTTGTTGATTGCATGCAATTTAATTGAAACGCCATTTAATTGGAAGCCATTGTACTCTGCATCAAAGAGTTGAACAGTGTTCATGTGTTGTGTATATATATGTACATATGTACATATGTAATTTTGGCTTGAACGGTAACTAACCTAAAAAATTGGAAATTAAACCATAAAAAGAAGAATGAAAAAAAAAAAGAAATAAAAACACACAAAAGGCAGACCAAACTCAAAAGAACCCCATTAATGAGGTCTTAAGCGTGGCCCTGAGAGAACGATTTCCGTGCTAGAAACAAGAAAATGGGTTCTTATGTTTATTTTTGTGAAAAAAGAAAAAACAACAAAAACAATATTGTTGAAGGGTATCCATTTCCATATAAATAATTGCTAAGGTGTAATTGGTCGTTAAATTAAGCGCACTTCGCACTGAGCTTTTTGATATGTTTTTCAAAACACTCAACTTTTTTTTGTTTAATGAAAACAATGGAATTTTATTAAAAATTAAATAAATTTGTTTAAATCAGTTTTGGATTGTTGGTTTTTGAATTGCGTACAAGCAATTGTTAAAATTAAATTGACTGAGTAAACATCATTTGACAGTTTCATAAAAATGGCGCAAAATTAAAGCAATTTTAACTGTTAGGTCTTCTAATTTGTAATTCAAGAGTTTTTCAAGTTTCTCCAATTATTTTCAAATGAATTTGATAAAGTGTAGTCTTTGAGTTGATATGATACCTTTAGTGAACATGACTTTAAAAGGTGTAAATTACCTAACTCTTTAAAATAAATGGGCACTTTGGGATAATTTTGTGGATTTTGTGGAAAGTATTATGATATGCAAGGGCTAATGGTTATGAAATACTTGAGATAAGTACCTCGAATGTGGTGCCAGAATTACAAAATTGCGGAAGGTCACCAATTTCATCCATCATTATGTTAACAACGTGTTTTAAAATTGAATTGAAATTCGACGTTCATTTTGTCAATTGCAAACAAATGTTACAATTTTAAACTACCTTATTTATTTGACAATTATCAGTTGTCATTAAACACCAAGTTGAATGAATGGTCAAACGTCACTATCAATCAAAATTTACAGTTCAAAATTCGTGTTCATGTTTGAGGCCCCTAATTAAATATTCTTCCGAATCTTATTGGACGATTATGTATTAAGGATTTGCTGTAAAAGAATCCATTAGTGATCTTAATAACGATGATCCTGGGTGTAATGTATTACAGAAAACTACTGTTTTCCTTTCTATACACTCCGCCGCGCCGTTCCGAAATCTTAACATTAGGCTGCCTTTTATGGGGAAATCGTACCATCAAATTTCCGACAGTTGATTCTGACAGCATTACACACTAGGCTTTCGGGAATCGTTAAAATGAAGGTAATTGCTAAATAATACGTTTGGTGACCTGATATGGAATCAGAAATTGAACGCGTTGTCAAGCAAGCTCAAGCTCCTACTCATCTATAGTAAACAACAAAACTTTGATGAACTTTTTCAACGGAAACTATTCTTCATTGGAGGTATTTATCGTTAGTTCTGTGTCTTCTAAATCAGCCATCAATCATCTGCGATCTCTAATTGCCACTCACGGACTGCCTAACTGTTTACTCACAAATAGTGGGACAGCTTTTACTTCTCAAGAATTAAGCACATTTCTTTAAACCTGCTTCATTCCATCTCTCAATATATGGTCAGGCTAAGAGGATGGTCCAAGTAACAAAAGACTACCTCAAGAAAGCACTTACTAACACCGACAGGGCGTTCACCAGCAGAGTTAATGTTTAACCGTCAACTTTAAACTTACTACAACAAAATTCACAGTCATGAAATTTACACTAAAAATGATAATTCTAAAGCTAACAGAACATTCCTCAAAAACGACCCCAACTGGATAAGGAGTTATTCTTCTGGACCCAAATGGATCGAGGCAGTTTTGTAGGATCAAACAAGGCTTCTATCGTAAATGGTGCACCTTAAAGACTTAAGACTCGTGAAAAAACGAAAGACAAAATAGGTGCTAACATGGGACTTGTCTGTCCCGTAAGATTACGTACAACTGCAGTTAGAAGATCGAATTCAATCATCAGAATGTCCAAGTTTATTGCAGATAGACTAAAGGAATTTTCGCAAGAAATGAGAACAATAAGCAGCACTGAAGCCAAATCCATCCTAGAAAACCATTGCAATGCTGTGAAAAATGTTATCATATCAGGAGCTGAAAGAATAGTGGTTCGTATACAAAGATGAAATTAACAGCAACTGGATTTTAGATGAGACTTGGACAAATATCAACAAATGAAAGCTCGTTTAGCAACTGCTCACGGAGAAAAAACAAACGAACTAGAATCCACATATCAAATGAGTATGAAGGCGGTTCAACGTAGTGTAAGACGTGATAAACGCAATCACACCTCTAATATGATCATGATGGATCTGTATCAAATGGAAACAAGGATGGAGAGCGAAGCAGTTTTCCTGGGGCAGAAAATTAATACGAGAAAAACTAAGATGTTTGGGAGCTCGCAGTCATCCGTTTCGATGAACATTGCTCAACAACCAGTAGAGAAGTTAGAGAGCTTCCAATACTTTGTCTCTACCAAAGGAGGAACCGAACTAGACATCGCCAGCCGTATCGGGAAATCAAAGGCTTCGTTCTGAATGTTGTCCAATATTTGAAGGAATACAAGTCTCAGGTTCAAGTTCAACACAAATAACATTTTGTGGCACTACAGCTCATATAGAGCCAGGGCCGAGTGACTTACACATTCCTGTGTACGAGTAATGGCAGAGATGGAGGGGATCTACAGTCGAACTCAAGACCTTTGGCATGACAGTCCAACGCACTTACCATCACGCCACGGGTACTACTCAACAACCCAAAGACACGACTATTTTAATCAAACGTCGAATCAGTTCTTTTATATGGATGCATCCACTGGTAGATAACAACAACAATGACCAGGAAACTGTTAACCTTCGATGTCCACGAAGCATCTTACCGGTTTTCTGGCCTAATCATTTCTCTAATGCAGAGCTAGGTATAGGTGAACAGGTCAGGAACCCATTGAAAGCGCAAGTGGCAGTGGGTTATGGACACTCATTTCTTAAAGGTAACGTGCAGTGGAACCCACTCACTTAATCGGGAAGAAGAGTTGGTAGACCGAGCCGCACGTGGAGAAGAACAGTTGAGGAGGAATCTGCGAGATTGGGAAAGAGCTGGAGTTAACTTCACATTGCCGGAAACTCAACAAGATGGTGCGTAGGAGTAGTTGAGGTCCTATATCCCTCTAAGGAACACCCACGGACTTTTTAGGTCTGAAGATCTTAGTAAGTAAGTTAGTATATCAGCTAAGAGGTAGATTGCTGATATTGGATGATGCGGATATTTCCGCCGCTACATTCTTACCTTCGAGGTTCTATCTAACACCTTGCCCTAGAAAGTATTTAGAAAAAATTTAACAAGACTAGAACATGGTACTTCTATATACCGACAGGGTTTTAAATTGACAAGACTAGTAACTAAATACTTGTAAGAGAAACTTTGAACACCAATCCCAACGTAAAGACTAAATTTAAAGTATATCGTCTTAAAGTCTTTCCTTAAGCTTACATGAAAAATTATCTTTTCCAAAAATGTCTAAATTTGATTTATAAAATTCTTCCCATTTCCGTTGCAATTAGAAAATCACATCAATTTATGAATTTGAAATGCGTTCATTTTCGTACATTTCTTCTGCACTTCGTTTCTAGTCTCTTCATGTGTTTGTATGAGTGTAAAATATTTCATATTTATGATGTGTTGCCTCATAAAATAGTTAACCATCTGTTTAGAAATAATAAATTATTGTGCATGTTAAAGGCAATTTAAAAAAAACAAAACCCGATGAATTAAAGTTCTAGCCCCAGTAAAATAAAACAAGAAAAAAAAAAGCTAAACATTCCAGGCAGCCATGTTTCAGTGCAAATGGCCAATTTCCACAACATTTAACTTCAATAACCCACCAACACTCTTGAGGCAGTGCAGCATCAGCGTCAGAAAGGCAAACAACAGAAACAACCTTCCCACCGATAAATCCACCTCGGAGTAATAACTCATACGGCTCCGAGTATCCATATACCGTTTTTGTTTTAATCTTGCGTCTAAAAATAACGTAGATACAAGGTACCCCAGGTACTCCATGCAGTCACCTTGCTGCTTGGCTTGACAACTTGGCACTGCTCCTCCTACATATAAGACAGAATCTATCTAAGACACGTTTAAATTTCCCAAAGAGCAAAAATGCTAACAACAATCGACATAACCATCAAAAATAAGGTTAGGTTAGGTACCTACATTTTTAGCGGGTGTGCCAAACCAACTCCACGTCCGCCACGAGCGTCAAGACGCATGGCACTGTGTTCCCCAACTGCTGGAGCCGCTGCTAGCAGGTTTGATCCAACTTTATGATTACGCTTAATTTTCTACAATTTATTCCCTTACATTACAACTCGATCGAAAAAAGGAAAAAATTGAATTAGAGGTCAAATGAATGTTGACCTCTGTTGTTGTTGTTATTTGGGGTGGCAGTTGTGTTATTCTGTGCCACAAGTGGTGCTCTATTTGTGGGAAACAATCCCTGGTAAGCAACGTCACCGTGCAGCGATATGATTACTCATTACTCGGACCAAAGCAAACAACCTTCCTACGTTGGGCGCCATTTTAAGAAATATTAGCTTAGTGAGTGGAAAATTAAATATGAAATTTATTTTAATACCATCTAATATACAATTTATGTTCTTGTTCATGGAAAATAATATTGTTTCGATAAAACAAAGAAAAATTATATCATTTTTCATACAAATTGCCGACCAAATGCAACAAAATATGAAAAAATTATTAAATTATGGCGCTCCGCTGTGGGAAAATTATTGGTGTGGGCTTAACAACTCAACTCGAGAGCTCTTATGAAATTCCCCTTCGACAAGATTATTAAACTTAAGTACTCTTAGTTGGAGTAACAAATTATTATTGCTTCTAATAAAGCAAAGAAAAAAAAAATAATTTTCTATATTTTATCAATCGATTGTAAGCGAAGAAGTGGAGCAGAGCAGAGTTACATGAAAATACCTGAAAAACAAGCTTTACTTGTCCCGTCCGTCGTTGTCGTTGCAATATTTTACCAACTTATCATTGCCCGGCGGGGTGCAGCTTGCTTCAATTAATAATTTGATCAAATTCATAAAAGAAAAAAAAAACTGTGCAGAAGAGATGACAAATGTATTTGTGGATTTGAAGAGAATAATAAAGTTTAAAAGTAAAGGTATCTGTATGTCATGTTGTGGGACACCGGATGGTTGGGTTGAGCAAGCACATATGTGTCGTTCCATAATCCATAATTCAATGAGATGGACAAATATGGCGGTAACAGACGCACCACTTTCAGTTCTTATGGTCTGTACCCACTAGTATGAAGTTAAGTTGGTCATATTGCAATTATTTCTTTTTTCCAGAAGTGGGTTGAATTACACTGAACAGCTGGGGTAAGGTAAGTACACTTAAAAAAAAATTGTAATGTCAAAGTAAAAATATGGGTCAACTTTTTTCATTTCGCCAGCAAGGAATCTTCAAAAAAGGATTTCGGAATTTTGATAGCTGAAAGCTGTCATATTGTTAAAGTTACTTCTGTCAAAATAACTGTTATTCCAAATCACTATACTTTTTTAATATGGGGTGTTTTTTCTGGCGACGGACAACGTGCTTTGCACATTTTAACGTTGTCCGAAAAGACTAGCGTAGTGTTGTGGTTAACTTTTATAGTCCGTGAAAAAAGAAGAAAAAGAGAAGATCCCTTGTTGGGATCTGAACCAGTTGGAAATTGAGCCAAATTCTTATGGAATGATGAGGCCCATTTCTAAAAGAATTGGAATGTCAAGTATGTAGTGTATACACATTGAAACAAAGGCCGTTCAACACCATGTTAAGTTTGGATTCTGGGCGCCATTGGAACTTGAGGATTTGATAATTGTTTACCAACATCGTGCGATTTAACACTGTTGGACTTTTCTTTTGTCACAAAAAGCCAATCAGCAGTTGATCCTCACACAAAATTTGGGTATTATAGGGAACACTGGCGTTTCGGCCAAAGTAATTGACATTTTATAATTACTGTTTATAAAAAACAAAAATCTTTTTTTTCAGTGCAGAGACTTTTTATTGTAATTTCTCGATCAAAGACAAAAAAAAAAATGCACGCCACTGGATTCCTTTTTCTTTCGCTTCAACAAAAGAAGTTGGTCAAATTTAAATTCTTTTGATATTTGTCGGCAAATAAAGGGGTGTGTAAATAAAATTCATTAATTTGTTCATAAAAGGAGCGAACAAAGTGCGGTTATAAATAAGATACAAAGGCAAGTACGAGTATCTATGTATATAGTAATCAAAGGATTAAGTTAGTTGGGTTAATTCAATCAACATTATTGTGTTTGACTCTTTTAATTGATTGTGGCGGTACCATAATTGGTTAGCAATTAAGTCATAAACACAATTATTCTTTTAAATTAATTGTAGGTTCATATAATACGAGTGTGATGTATAACAGAAAGGTTTTTGTTTTAATGGAACTTACGTGAGAAATGTTTCATTTAAAGTTAATTAGGAATTTGCTTTTACCTGAAAATAGACAAGAAAAAGATAAATTAGTGAAAAAATTTTCTAGACATTTTTGAAAAGTTTTTGAATTTGAGTTAAATTATTTAATTTTAAGTTAATAATAGATGGCGCTATGCTGATGTGATCAAACGCCACAAACCTAATAGATGGCATTATACGTTGACTAAGGCTGTGCCCAATATGACAGTAATCCTTTTCAAATTGTCATTCGTTCAAGTCCATTGACAGAGTGAGAGATGAGTATTAAACGACCAACGTAGTTTTTGAACCTACAAATTTTACAGCTGAAAATGGGATCGATAATAATCATGTTTCTGAATCTGAAGCATCGGAAATTGTACAAGTACGCGATTGTCCGTCAAGAAACTGATAAAGAATGATCTTCAAGAGTTATGTAGGATCTTCAATGGCAAAAGGAGATTCCGATTATTCCAACTGATTTTCGAATCCAATTAAAGTGGATTCAGTTCCTCGTTCGATTGGCTTTTGCGATTACAATTAATTAACCACAAGGCCAATTGTCGGAAGTCTGAGGAATTAATCTCGAATTTCCCTCTTTTTCACATGGTCAGGTGTATGGTACATTGCCTATTCGCGTGTTTGCAAACCATCTTATTCGTTGTTTGTTTTTGCACCGGAAAATTAATTTCAAAGAAATTGCATTCAAATAAATCACACTGAAATTTGAACTACCTGTCTTTTACAATAATCACTCTGGAGTTTATTAGAAGGCATTAAATGGGGGCTAGACAAAGTTTGCCGGGCCTGCTAGTTATCGATTTAGTAATTTATATTGAATTGGGATCATTTCTGGTCTGCACAGTCCTGTTCTAGACAATTTATGTAGAAATTAATATAAAGGGTGTTTTTTTAGACGTGTGGTTGTCAAGAAGATATAAAACGCATATAATTAAACGTTAAGGCCAAGAAATTCATATAATCCCACAGCGGTTTTAAAGCCTACGACCTTGAAGCTCGAACCATTATTTTTGTAATAAATGTATAGGATTTGCCAACGTCATTGTTCAGTAATTATGAAATGCCAAACCAAACTGTAGATAAATTAACTGACAGCTGTCAAAAAGAAAAACTCAGAAAAAAGTATTGCCAGATTGAAAACCACAAGTCTAAAAAAAAACACACTTTAACTGGTTTTTAAAAGAGGTAATTAAATTTTGTCTAATGAACAAAACGGGTGGTCTGGGGGCCTTAACCATGCATCGATCAGTTCGGTAAGGTATTGTTGATTTGCGTAGAGGACAGTTAGGTGGTGCTTTGCTTGACAGGAATTTGTGTGATAAATTGGTCATGATGGAATTTGAAGATCAAAGAAAGGTTACAGAATCTCGACTAGGATTGATGGCAGTATACAGGTGATTGTAATCGGTTCAATACGAATTTAAATATTTTTCTTTTCTCCATGGAATTTGTGAAATTTTAAGAGGTTTTTTCTAGACTGTCTTTATGCAGAACATGGAAAAGTATGGTGGTGGATGTTGCAGTTAAAAGATGGTTGTTTGAATTAACTATTGAAAGGCCTGTACCTTTTAGGGTTTTTAAGCTATCAATGAAAACCATTTCCAATTCTTTTACTGGTCTAACAGGCTGTGAAAAAGTTTAATTTATTCTTCATTTGATGTTATGTCTTTTTGTGTTTTTAGAAACTAACTTAATTCAAAAAGAATACTAAATCCACGCAATTACAATCGGATTTGTTCACAAAATTAATTCTTAAAACTCTCTAAAAATATCGGAAGTAAAACCACTAGAAGACAATAACATCCAAACAAGGTCAACATAATGACTTACTTTATGGTCAACTAACCCAGATTCAAGGCACCATTCTTCTTTGTTGGACAGTGTCAAGTTCATTGTTTTTTACAAACAAAAATTACCATAAACTCTCATATAACTGTATAAAAAGATAAAATTAATGATTTCTAAACAACTAATTATATAGACCTGACAAAACAATCCAAGAAAAGCCTCTTTTAAGGCGGCTCAAATCCAGATTAATGAATATGGTGAAACTTGAATAATATCCCCATTGAATCATTCATATTTCTTTTTTTCAATATTCAAAACATAATAACGGTTGATTTTGTCACAAAAACAACAATGACGAACTTTGTAACAATAAAACAAATAAAAAACCCCAATCAAATTCCCGCACCACATTAACACATCTCATATTTCAATCCATTCAACCTCACGTTTGATGATGACCAATAATAAATTTAAAATTCATCTCATTGGGCCATTAGATGCGCCTCCTTGGACGAGTTGGTCTTGGTATTCTCCTAACGTTCATCCATTTATTGTATCTTATTCCCAACAAAGTATCGCTTCTTAAAAGCGGAAAATCAATCACACTCCGTGTATAACTTCCAAACGAATTGGATGCGATTTTTCATCGTCAACATTTATGAAGACATTTTGAAAACATTGTTAAAGAAAAGTAAAAGCCAGGCCACTTTGATATGCAGATGGCATGGCCAGGTGAATCTGTTGTATTCCTCATTCCTCAGCCAGCTCCACCCATCGATACTATGTGCTTCAGACCGTACGACATACGAGTACATCATCATGGGCCATATAGGCGGTGGGTGATTTGTTGGCTTGCAGGTTCGTAGTTCCCATGGCAAGCCCCCAACTACAATACACGAAAACGTGATTTTCCCTTCGGTGAAATGTGGACAGTGATCGGTGGTGAAGCCTCATTTGAAGACGTTTTGCAACCAGTTTACATATTTTGGCTAGACCGTGCCCCGTGCATCTGCTCAGACTTGCAAACGTAATAACTCTTTTATTCACTTGGTTCCTTCAGCACACAGGCTTTTGGAGGTAATAATGCAATTTGTATGCTTCAATTCAGAAATTGATTTGAAGACAATATGAAGCTTCATTTGATGACCTGACAGGGCGCCTTCTCATAGTCTGCGAAATATTGTTGTGTGAGATTTTTCACGGAGCTTCGTTGAGTTTAAACAAAATAAACTGTTAGTGCTGTCATACAAATATCTGTCAAGAACTTGGTAATAAATGGCGAGCATCTCAAGCGTCAAACTTTTTATAGCTCTTAAACTGAGTCATAGACATTTTTATCTGTCAGGGTAGTGATGGTTTCTGGATCTTACAACAGTCCATCGGGCTCAAATCAAACAATTTCGGGGGCTGATATAAATTGAACTTTGTAAAATAATTAGGGCTGGTGAAGAGACTAGAACAAGCTTAGTCTCCTGAAAATGATACGAGATGATTTAAGACCGTGATAAGATCTAAATTTTCGGAAGAGACTTTCGCCAGTCTTATTCGTATTTTCATTTTTTTCGGGAAACTTTCGGTTTAAAAATGATGGATTTGTTTTTAAATTAATTTTTTTAAGATTTGAGTTACTTTTAAAGTCGGGAAAATTTCATTGGTAATTTAACTTCCATAGAATACAAATCTTACCAGAAAGCAGAAAACTCTACGAAAAAAACTATTTTCCACAAAAAATATGTTGCTGAAGAAAAAATCAATTTTAAAAGATTGCCAGAAATAGATAGATAATTTCCTTATTTAAAAATATAAATAATATTATTTACAATATTTTTTCTTAAAGAATGAGGACATGGCTATTCTGCCGTCTGCCTGAACGACATTTCATAACAAAATAAAGTTTCTATATAAACAAGTTAAATTCAAATAATAAATATAACATAACATAAAAGGTTTTTCAACAATTTTGAGATGATGAAAATACACAAAAATAGATGTATCAATAATTTTAAACAACAAGATATATCAATTTTGAAATGATTTGAAACACAAAAAATAATTTATCAATTATATAATGATTTGAAACAACAAATTTGTAAGTATTTCGAAACAATTTTTGAAACTTCAAATTGAAATATTTGGTTGTAGAGCTATAGAAAACTATTGCGGTAGTTAAGAGCATGGTTGTAGTATCTGTAAACGGTTGACCATCCAAGATCTCCATTAAGAATTTCCTAGAGCCGAGTGGGTGATGTCTTCTGGTTCTCTTCTATTATATAAGCTACAGATTTGTGTGAGGTCAGATCGATGCGGCATAGAGTTAAGATTCAGGATTTCGACTCGGGCTCTAAATATGTAACTAATAGCTTCCGAAGAAAACTCGTTGCTGAAATAGTTAGCCTGGGATGTTATTTTTATACAATTCTTTATACTGTTGGTGAGGCTCTTGAAATGTGTTGTCTGAAAATATTTTCATCAATTCTGGCGATAATATCATTGGACACATTGGGCCATTCATTCAAATTGGACTCCATAAAGGATGGATTAATGCCGTTTGAAGAAGCTAGTTGGTACCATTCCTTAAACGGGGAGACATTTGTCTGCATGAGCCTTGTCATAATGCATTTATGAAGGCTTCTTTCATCCCTCCCCATAACTTTCAATATGTAGTCTGAATTGGTTTTCAGGTTTATAATGTAAAGAGGCGTTAGGCCAGACTCCACATTATGTATGTACATATCAGTGGCGAGGCGTGAATAATTTCAAAAGGTAAGTCGGAGAAAAATTGGTCACCAAAATATTAAATTCCAAATGATTACTTGAAATAATTTCGTGTGATGTGTATCTGCGTATCAAGCTAAGTTGAATCTTAAAAAGTTCTAACTATTCCAACTGAAGTTCCAAATAAAAATATAATGATATGTATAATATAGATATCAATATCTTTATTCATTGTTCATTGTTTCAATATATAATTCATTACAATAAATTAGACTAAATAGCTGAAATATAGGCAGTAGACTGTAAACCTACACATAAGAATTACTCTTTTAAATCAAAATTATAATAAATATACATTATATTCCGTAATGATATTAGCTTGCAACTCGTTATAAGAGTTTTAAATTGAAATTTAAAAGATTTTTCTTATATTTACAATGTTGAAAGCTACCTATTCATTTTAGTTGACATAAAGTCTTATATTATAAATATAAATTAATCAAATTACTAAAGTTTTCTAACGAAAAACATTTCACACTTTAAGTTTCAAGCTTTCAAATCTAAATTTTCAATATTCAATTTCACACCGAGTGTTGCGCTGCGTTCTGCTTATAATTTGAATTTTTAAATAAGTATAATCCTGTTGCAACTTCCACATTTATTAGGGCCAAATGTTCGACTTTATGAAAGTTGCAGTTGTTTTCTGGACTTTCTGCCAAAAATAAATTAAAGCTAATATTCAAGCTACTGGGAAATGAAGTTTCAACCTTAACCTTTGAGATATAGGATCAACTCCGGTGGATACATTCATAAAATAAGTCGGAAAGAAGCGAGTTATTTTATTGCAGAAACATCTTCAACGTCAACCTGCCTGATACATGTTGATTCATAAGAGCAGTGATTGGGAAAAATAAGTAGATGAAAACCGGGTTATTTTGTCCCATAAGAAAGCGTGTATTA
Organism: Scaeva pyrastri; assembly: GCA_905146935.1. Classification (NCBI taxonomy): domain Eukaryota; kingdom Metazoa; phylum Arthropoda; class Insecta; order Diptera; family Syrphidae; genus Scaeva; species Scaeva pyrastri. The sequence goes on from LR989928.1 coordinate 59,552,871, forward strand.
AACAGAGAGGTGTCAAACACAGTGAACAATATATGAAAGAAGAGGAAAGAGAACAGATTTCTTCTATTGAGGGATATGTTTTGTAACCCGACATATTTCGTGTTATTTTATTGCTGGTATAGTTTTGTGTTTGTTTAGGAACAAGTTGAAAAGCAAACATGTGTATACATTGTGTATAGAGTAAAATTGAAAGCAAAGTTGTTAAAGTATTGTTGACAGCGTGTGCAGGAGTGGGAATAAATTATATTCATGTCTCCATTAAGGATTTAATTTTCAAAAGGTAAGTCGAAAATAAACGACTTATATGGACGCCTCGCCACTGGTACATATATAGCATAATTGGACGTTGAAGAAGGCAGTCTTAACAAGCGTTTGAAGAAGTATCTTTGTACGGCTTCAAACTCCTTCAGTTGTAAAAATTAAAAAAATTTGGGTACCGTAGCAGCAATTCACTGTTGTTTGCAAAACCCGATATTTGGATGTATGATCAATTTTTTCATTAGAGTAAAACTTAGGCCACATTACGTTTAAAGCTACTTTGGCTTCGTTGCTTTCCTCTTTTACGTGTTTTGAAAAATTCAAATTGTACGACTGCAAAACTCCAAGATATTTGAAATAATGAACGACCTCTAAAGACGCGTTGTTTAGGAACCAATTTTCCTTGCTGGGAGCCTTCTTCTCTGAAGCGGTTCGAATATCAATATTTTTGTCTTGTTAGTATTGACACATAGACTCCAGGATTCACAAAAGGTATTAAGTTTGTTGATTTGCAGCTGAAGGGTAGATGGATTGTCAGCCAATAAAACCAAATCATCGGCGTAGAACAAAGCCTAGACTTGTATGCCGACAAAGAGTATTCCTCCCGGAAGTACATCACACACATCATCAATTATAAACAGGCCGAATAATATCGGGCTTAATATACAACCTTTGGGGACGCCTGTTGTGGTTTCAAACCATTCGGAGAATTTAGTTCCGTCCCGATCGAAACCCTGCTTGGAACATGCTGAGTCGGTTGTTGTACTCAATCCATACCGTCAACATGGACAACATATCCATTGTAGTAAAGGGCGTGTGAAACAATGAAACAAACTATTAAGACCACATGTCATCGTTGACCATGCGTTCCAATTTTGGACAAAAGTAATTGGTTATCTTCTTCCGATAGTACTTTCTTTTGAAGGCTGTATTGTCTTAACCAACGTGCCCCATTTTTAAAGAAGTTTTAACCAAAAAAACCGACTTGACTTAATACAACACTTTGCGAATAGACCTTGTCTGAAATGGAGGCAATCCAAAGGGTTCAGATTTAAGAGTCAAATGTCAGAGAAGAAAACATTTTATAATGTAAAGTTTATTGGCTCATTAAAATTATTAATTATTAATTCAATCTTTCCAAACTTCAACGTCAAAAATTACAAATTGCTTGCCAAACAAGCAGCTTCCTCAGAAATATTACAGACAAATCTCAGTACTTCTTTGTTTCACTTTAGTTTCACTTTGATGTTGACAAGAGACGTATTCTTAAAAGTCAGTTTCATTTGTTGATATATAATTTAGTTTGACAGATATGTTTTAGAATTCGTTGTTAGTTGAAATAAAAATACTGTTGATCAGAAAATTAAAAGGAGGATTTAATGTAGCGCCACTGTCTCAGAAAAAAATGTATAAAGTAAACTTAAGAGCAAGTTAAATAAACAAGAATCAATTTTACGCGTAAGTTTGGAAAATTTGGCTACAAGAACCTGTCATTCCTGTCAATGTCAAAGTTATTTTAAGATATTTTTTATTAAACAAAGAAAAAAATTGCAGAAAAACGTCAGAATAAAGGTCTCTTATAAAAGTTTGAAATACCTCGGTGTAAAAACTACACTTCATTTGAAACATTCCCTACGCAGACTATTCAATTCAGTATCTTCTATTTCATAGTCAGATCGTCACTTTCTGAATCTGAAAATGTATCTACAGGTGTTTGGCAGGTGAGATACTTTTGGAAAACATAAGACGTTATGTATACAACTTTGTGTGTGTTATGTTATTGTGCTAACTTCTTTGTCTGCTTCTTTAATTATTTTATTATGGTTTCGCTTTTTCTCGGACGACCTTGCACGTATTCGCTCACGATCGTGTTCACCTAATTCAAAACTACAAATACAACAAAAATAACAAAATTAAATGCTGATTTGCTTCACAGAAACTTTTAATTACCTACACTAGGAATTTTCTTTTGATTTTATTGTTGTTGTTGTATAATTTTAATTAAATTCTATGTTTTATCCTTGGATTAAATAGTCGTACTCGTATTTTGTTAATTTATGATCGGTTGGTGCTGGAATGGAGAAGAAAACTAACAAATATGTAGTTAAGAAATATGAAAATGTAAATGAAAACATTTATAATTTATTTCGAGTTTTTTTTTCTTTGCACTTGTATCGGAAGCAAGTAACTATATTTGATTAAGACATATTTTCATCGATTTTATGAGAATTGCATTTTTTTTTGTATGATTTTGAAATGCACGAAGGTGATAGTAGAAAAATTCAAGCATAATTTAACAATAAGTTTACTTATTCATTGATTTGGTTATGATTTCATGATTTTATTAGTTGATTTTTTTATTCCGAGATTTCAAAAATAATCCTGAGCATTTAAATTATTTGCTTTACTATTATGCATTAACTGGCGCACCCGTAGGGGAAATTCAGCAAGCAATTTTTATTCCCAACTGAAATTTTTTTAAATTTATCAAGAATGAACGTTGTTGTAGATTCTCTTTTGCACGGAAAACTGATTGAATTTTTATTATGTATTTAATACCAAATTTAATATTTTCACGCATTTAACGTCTTAGAAGAAACCGTCCTCAAAAGGTTCACATGAAACTTTTAGATTAAAATGAACAGTACATTGTACAATTTTTAACAAATCATTTTACATACAAACTTTGACATTTCATTTTATGTTCTACACACCACGATTTACTAGTTGAAATTTGAAGTGTCACAAAGGAAAACGACTAAACACTGTACGTCACTTTTAGCACATTAAAAATCGAACAGACCTAGTGTCAAATAAATATTATTTAGTGGAAGTATTTGTTTCATTTTTATCAGAAGCAGAATAAAAGTTTTAATTTCAACATGGGAGGAATGATTTTTATATGGATTCGGAGTGATTTTTTGACATTTGAATTACGTATTTTAGAAATGTCAAAAATCACAATTGATTCTCTCTTTAATCCACATTGGATACTGTGGTAAAAATGTCAGCTTTGCAAGAAATTATCAATTTTTATTCATTAAAAATACCATTTCCACGTTATCTTTATTTGACAAGTCATTTTTTTGAATTGGTTAAGTCTGAGTGTTGAAATAAACCAGACTAAACCATTTTCTCGACCATAATCAATTGATTCAGAGTGTATGTTCAAACCAAACCGAGTCACAATCATCCATTGACAGTTGATTCGAAGAGTTTAAGTTACTTTATGGCACTTCCCGCATTCGAGCCACCATCAACTTCAATTTCAACACTCTGCGTGTCTGTGTTAATGTAACGTACGTATCTCTGCGGAAGTCAAAACTAGCTCACGGATTTATAACAGATTTCCCCCCCTAAATATAGAAGCGCTTTAGTAGCGTCAGTCGCATCTGTCAATCGTTCGACCAATTTGGCGCGTTAGGCAACTGAAGAGTTTGTCAGTATTCGTATATATAAAAGAAGAAGACGTGAGATGCAAACAATGCATCTGCAAATGACATCTCTATCTACTCGTAGTCATAGGTACTCTAAATTATATCTCACTCTTACTCTGACAGTGGATGACAGTTGTTGTTGGCTTGGAAAAGTGCGCAAGTGCGAGCGTATAGTCTTGCACAAAACAAAACAACAAAAAATCTTCCGCATTTAATCTTTATGTCTGACCACAAGAAGTGATCATCATCAACATCATTATCGTCATATTAAAAAAAAAATATATGTTTCAAACTTCGCAAACGGCAACAACTACAGCAACAACAATAAAAACCTATCAACAAAAGATTCACGGTGATTGGAGAAAGTCGTCCAGATCGCGTTCCAATTTCCGCAATCGAAATTTTAAGCGATCACATATGCAGCCGCAGCAGCATTGGCAGAAAAATCCTAGACGACTTCGATGTGCGTTGGACACTTAGTTGGACTGAAGCGATGCAATGATGATGGACATTGACAGGGTTGGAGTAAGTTTTATCTGTTTGGGGGCAACAGTTGCCCCTTGGTTCCTATTAAAGAAAATGGTAGTACCCATCCAAGTCAACTGTGAACTGAATCTCATCGAATTTTATCATTATTCTGCAAGTGGTTCCTGAGGTACAATTCTCTTTGATAGAGGCTAAGAGTTCAAGTACACTGCAAAAAGAGCCAATTATGACAGATCTTGGTGAGACTTAAATGATTTTATTTTTGCAGAAGGCTTTAAGTTGACATATGAGTCTTTTCTTATATTTTACCCTTTTAAATTACTAACCAAAGATAGAAGGGGGATATTCTCATCCATATTAAGTGGTTTTCATTAATTCAAATAAAAAAGCTGGCACCTGTTGACATTTACTTATATGGATCCCACTGACAGATCCCTTAGCCACCTCATTCATGATACATCCCTGGACTTAGTTTCATTGTCGCAGAAAATTATGACTTGCAATGAATGAAACGACATCGACATAACCGTATTTAGTAGCAAAGAGATATCAGCGTTGACTCTCATATACGTTCGTCTGAAGGGAATCTCAAAGCTTCAAGACATGCTTTGCATAAGATGAGCTGCTTCATCCATCTGAGTCAGGCTGCTACAATCTGCTGATGACAAGTGAAGCCAAAAGGAAATCAAATTACGGAAGCAGGTCATTTCGTTTTCGGCCAGATCATCACATTGGACAAAATAAACGATCTAAATCGCTACACACTCGTAATATGTAATCGAACTGAAATTGGAGAAGGACGATGCATGATTGGTTATGTTGGTTGTTGTATCTTAGAGATACAAATACTCCTACACTCTAGTCTAAGATACCTTGATGATAACACTTGAGATGTTCATGTTCACTTTGTTACGCAGATGTGGGGTAAAAGTATTGCTGCTCGAAAAGAGAAATATTTTAAGCTTGTTATTAATTGATTGGTTAAAGTTGAGAGGCTTTAAACACACAGCTGTTACAGCTTTAGCTGCTGTAATTGGAATATGAATTACGAACCTAATTTGTTGGATGAGTGGATATTAAAAGCGAGGATTTGTTTGACTTACTCGTAAGCTAGTGCCGGCATTTGGCAATTAGCTAATCAAGTGTTAAATCTTTTAAGCCGATGATGATGAATATATAAGGAGATATGATGCAAAAGATGATCAGATAGAAAGAAGATGATAAAATCGTCTAAGTCTTAGCCAAAGTCCACTGCGGACGTATTAATCTGAATAAATATGAAATTTGGAAGCTATTTGGTAAGAAAGCAGTTCAATCACAATATGGAATGGATGCAAAGCTACTCAGGATGTGTTTTTTGAAATATGGGTAACAGGTGGCCAAGAAAATTCATCTAGACACGGAAGGAGGTTTTGGAGCTCCTTAAATTGATGTGAATTGATCGGGGGTAAGAGTGTCTTAACAATGCTTCATGTGTCATTAGGAATATAAAAATTTGGTTAAGGATTTCCTTGGATTGGAATAACAATTTTGGAAAAGAAGAATTTATAACCGGTGTTTTATTGGTAAGTGGCTTTGCAGGGTATTGAAAATTCGTAATAAATCGGTATTCGTTTGGCAGATCAAAGTTTGTGAGTGTGTAAATCAAGTGTATAAAAGTGAGAATAAGAGGAAGAGGTATTGACAAGGTATTTTGAATTTGGGCTCTGAAATATTAAAATGTGTGACACTCCACCAGGAGTAGGAGACTTCAACCTCATTCAATTCTGGCATTAGTTCTTTCAAATGCTTCAGAAGGAGCATTAAAACTTCATTGGATCTAAGCTTGCCTAAGTAAATTCGCTTTCAAGACATCTCCTAACAGCATCAATTTAGAAGCATATTACTTTAAAGTGGGAACCCTTAAACATATACTACAATAAATGAAGAAATAAAACTAAAATGCATCCAATGATGACGCCTTGAAAAATTGTGCATTTCCACATTTCAAATTGTTGGATTAAGCCCCCATATAAGTGTCAACATCAACAAGAGGGCGGATATGGCATCACAACAATCCAACGACAGGCACCACATCGAATCTGTTTCAATTTTTTTTTTATTTCGTTTAGAACTTGCAAATAATCACAACTTCGTTCTCGCCAAACCACAACACATCAAATTGCCCGAGGAGGAGGTTAACCTTAAAAAAAAGACACTCTCAATCCACACGAGTACTCGAACTCGTACTCGTACTCGTTCACGTTCCCCAACGAATACTCTTCACAATTGAAATCAATTCAATTGTAAAATGGCAATAAATTCTGGAACCTCCGAGGGCGGTGTTGTACTAGCTACATACTCGTATGTTGAGATAGAACATGATGCGTGTAGGTTTTTTAAGTCTTTATTTTGCATGTTCATTAAAATGCAGTTTCTTCACCTTAAGACTGCCTTTTATGGCCGGGGATAATGAAGGAGGATTGTCTTGTACTCGTATTTGAATTGCACTGATGAAACAAACTGAAAAAAACAAGGTCGTGTGAAATCGTAATTATTTCAACTATAAATGTGGGCATACCCACTGGATCTCGAAATGACCTCACTCAACTGACTGCAATTGAGTAGAACGAACGTTAAGATAATTCAATTATCCACCAATGTAGCCAAAAAAGGTAAAGGCAATTGTGGAAAGTTTAAAATTCCATACAAATTCGAATCCCTTTAAAGTATCTCACTTCTGCCATCTCTGACCAAGACCCGAAACAAATTACTTTGAAGCAGCAATTAAAAACTGAATCAAAACCATTCTCTAATTAAAAGATAATTGTTTTTTTTTAGTACCGTTCTAAATTATGATGAAATAAACCCATTTAATATAGGTCTGTTTGTGATCAAAAACAAAAGAGCTGAGTGACGAACTTGATTTCAGAAAAAGCAACCGTCCCACACTCTGTCAACTGTTTTAACTGCCATAAGTCGACATATTTACCGGTTTCCTGGACAATTCTTACCCGATCATATTGAAAATTATTCCCATAGCCTTCGCTACCACCACAATAATGTCAACTTATCCGATTTAATTGTATTTTTCATCTAGAAAAACGAGTGCAATTTCAAGTCAATGGATATAACTTTGCACTTCGCTGTATAATGTCCTTCGGGTGGCCGACGACGGGTGGTGGTGAGGGGTTTATCACTTTTGAAGGTGTTTCCAAGTTTGAGTCTCTCACACTCAGTACACAAGGGAGCGACATTCTAAAAGTTTTAAAAATAAAATTTCCGCTAGCAACATAAATCTTGCCCCATAAAACTTGAGTCTAAACTAATTTAAATGATTTTTTCTTTTTTGCTCTGGAATTGGACTTATAATTTGTATGTGATTTTTTTTTTTCTAAATGGTTTCTGTTTTTTATGTGAACGACAATGCTAATAGTAGTAGTGGTAATGGTAATGGCAGTGGTGGTGGACGGCGCGGCGGCGGCGACAGTGATGATGGCGTGGTTTAGGGGAGTGGCGCGCATAATATTGAAGAACTGCAGTGAACTGAACATTCTCTTTGGGCCAGGCCAACTATAATATTATTGCAAACTGAATTGCTATTGTAAATTAAAGCGGCTCTATAATGTGACGCTGGTGCTGCACTGTACCGCTGCAATTGATCGGGGCAAGCATCAGTTTATAAGTATGGCATTCCCTCTATTCTGTAATTTTTGTTTTTATTTTTTGTTTTAAATAAGCTGCTGCCATTTAAATTTGCCATTATGCTCATGTTTATGTGTGCAATGAATAAATACGTAATTCATGATCCGTAGATATGGCAGAGATAGGTTTATTGTGAGCAAAGAACGCGTTAACGACTTAAGCTTTTATATTAGCTCGCATGGAGATTATAAAGTTGGATTAGTGATTAAATAGAGGTAGTATTTTATGCCTTGATGACTTAAGACAAAGTCACTATAGGAAGATACCATCACTTTGAAGTCTACATAACTTGCAAATAATTTTTGCTTATACTAACCAGGAAAACCATTTAAATCTTAAAACAAAACAATATCAATTGAATCAAAGCTTACTAATCAAATAATTAATTGAAAAGAAAAGTTTTTCTTGTTTTACTAATCCGAGTTTACTGTGCGTCTATGAAAATACCTGAATAAAGAATTCGTTGATTAAAGAAATAAAATTTATTTTTGGAAAGTTCAATTCAATTGAAAACAGAAACAGTTGAATTAATCTGGATTCTGGGTTAGGCAAATCAAAGACACAAGGTTTTTAAACGTCCTTGTTTCAATGTGAATGTTTGACATGACTATATCTGAGTGAAAAGCAAGGGCAACTCAACTGAAATGTAATTTATTTGAATTAGCTTCATTTTTGAACAAAATTTGTTCACAGAAATTATTCACCTAAAAGACAATCAACCTTTAATTTTCATAGAACGAAGTCAACCGAAGTAAAGTTGTGTTTTTTTAATTACTTGCCACTTTTTTATTATTGGGCACTTTTTTGGAAATAATGTCTTCGGGAGTTGATCCCTATAATTTGTTTATTATTTCTGTTATAATTAAAAAAAAAGAAATTAGTATGAATGGAAAAAAATCTGGCCATACGATATCAATGGTTCCTTGTAGTTGATTATTTCTCAGTTCTATTGTTGAATGATTCATGACCCGATTGGCACATGATTTGAGTTTTGTGACTAAAATCTTACTAAAAGGGTAACATAAAGGTATATATCTATAGTTCTTAAAGTCTCTTTTGGTTTAAAAACAAGTGTTCTGCTACTAAAGATGTTTATATAACAAAGAAGTAGCACTCCAGTTGCATTGTTACTGATTTTAACATTTACTTTACAATTGCAACTACTTTGTTACTTCCATTTTTGACGTTTCACATAACATGGTAACGAATTAGTAGCAACTCAGTCACAAATTCTCTCATTTCACAAGTCATAACTGAAGTAACAAGGAAGAAGCACACTATTTTCATTGTTATCAATATTGATATTCATCTTATATTATGAAATTGATACTATACTTTGTTACCTTCATTTTAAGCAGGGTTCGAAAAATGTAATCTTAAATCTGAACCCTGATTTCAAGTAACAAAAAAGTAACTATCATGTATTATATAAACTATTCCAGAGCAAAGCAATAAAAGACTTATTAATAATATTTGAAACAAATAGTTATAAGTTATTTTAAAAGCACTTGAATTTTAAAGGGTGTGTAAAGAGTGTAGAGAGTTTTGAAAATAAAGTTTCCACCATGATCAAATTTGGAGTATGAAAATAATAATCATCTCAAGCTAAAAAATCACTAACAGTAGTGATTATTTTATTAATTTGAACATATGTATGTAAAGAGAAAACTGAAAAAATTTAAATTTTTAAGTAACAAAAAAAATTTCAATATTTTTAGTAACAATGTCACATTTTACTATGCTACATTATTGTTACTACTTTGCAACGCGAATTTAGTAACAAAACTGGAGGACTCCCTCACTTTTTTGGCAACAAAGCAGTCATTATGACTCATTTGTTATCATTTTGTTATATTAAATTAGTAACCAGAGAGTCGCCGTGATTCAATTGCTTCTAGCTGTGCTACTATGGGGAATAGAAATGTCAAAACAGTTTGAAATTTTAAACTGTAGACCATAGACAACAACTATCGAAACATTTCATGTAGATTAAAAAACACCTTATAATATATGTATATACATAAGTCTAAAGTTCTTACAAAATATCGTTTTCGTGAAAATGATTTTAGAAAAAGTGAGAGTTACTTAATAGCAGAAGATATTATTTGTAAGTTGATTTCCCTAATAGCTACTTCTTTTCGAAAAATGATCACAAACAACTTATTGGATACTTCGGATTTTTGTAATAGTCTTGAAAATTACAAATATGAAAATATCAGTTGTCTTCGAACGAATTTCCCAAATTTATAAGTCAACCATTTTCTGTTCATATTTTCCATAACTTAAAATCAATCAAATAAAATTATCAAAACTTTATTAACCTCCAAAGAAATAAAACTTGTAAAAGCAAAAATATTTACAAAATCAAACCACACTTTCAAGAAACCACAAGGCGGCCATATTTGTCATTTGACTTTTATATAAAAAGACGTTCCAAATTTGACAGCTGATATCAGCCATATTGTTGATATGTCAAATGGGCTGTCATTTATTTCTTATGTGAACATAAATAGAAGCAAATAATAAAATTACGAATAAGGGCGTTCTTTTCAAAAAACATTCTACACTCTTTGCTAATTTTACCGTAACCTTAATTGTCCTTCTGAGAGGACTATGTTAGGTGTGCTGGATAAATTTAAGTGATGTTGCTTAGTTAATGATCAACCAAAACCCTTCCGTCAATAAATTCTAGATCATGCGAAATAAATCGCACCTATACATACATATATTTAGGAGAATGCAGGAGATTCAGATAAAGTGAAATTGTTTTCGTAACCTTAATTCGTTGAGTAGGCTTTGGAATTTTAATCACACCATAATCATTGCCAAAATGAGATGCAATAACAATCAATACCGAAAAAGAAATCACTCCTTGGTAATCATGGTATGGATGTCGAGACGGCATTGTTTTCTTTCCATATTTCCTTGAGAACTAAATTGACCAGGTCTTAACCTGCTAAGGCCAAAGGCGAGTGCTATAGGTCGATTTGATTTCGATGATATAAAATACCAATGACGTTAGACAGAGACGGCTGAAGTCACATTGGAAATACTGCACAAGCAGCTTGTGAACTGACCAGATTCTGACGGACTCGATGGGATTTTTGAAGTCGCAAGTTTATAAAGCCCGAATAACCATTAACTAAATAAATGTATCCTTATTCAATTACAAAAAAAGAGGCTGGGTGCGACCCACACTGATAACTTCCCATTTTGTATTTATTGTACAAAACTGTCAATTTAATATTCGTCAATATTTTATCTGTTTTTAAGTATTAACAAATGCATTATGTTGAAAATAAAATACATTTGAAGTCAATTGCTTGTTGTGATGATATTTAAGTCGAAAAACGATTTTTGTCACTTTTCTGTAAATTTCGGTTTTAGTTTTTTATTTTTCGTAAAAAAACTGTCAATTCGACATTTGTCAAAATTGTAGCATATATTCATAATTGTATTTTGTATAAACTTCAATAAATATATAGTCAATATAGGTGATCATTCTCGAGATAATCAAGTCAGATCACACTTTTTACCAACTTTTCATAGAATTTTTTGTACTTATTTATTTTTTGTAAAAAAACTGTCAATTGAATTTTTTTGAAAATTTTACCAGATGTTAAGGACAGTATTTCCTATAGTTAAAAATTATTTTGAAGATAATATCATTTTTCCTTCATTGTATATTTCCACTCCAAAATTTTTTTTTTTAGTTTTTACTTTTTTAAAAAATAACGGTATGTTGAACTATTTCCAAATTTATATCAAACCTGTATTACATCGTTATCTACACAATAAAATTTATTTGAAGTCAATAGCGTTATCCGTTCGTGAGATATTTGCAACAAACAAAAATTTTCACTTTTTTTTTAAACTGCTATGGTGAAAAAACCGCTCGACAAATTTTTATAAAAGTCCTTTCTGCATCTTTCGAAGTTATAACCCATCGAATAAAATTTAATTCGATTCGATACCTCTTTTCATTCTCGAGATATCGTTAACGAAAAAAGGGTCTTGAACGTACGAACGTACGAACGTACGAACGTACGAACGTACGTACACACACACACACAGACGAATGACGAATTTAGATTCTAGGAACCATAAAACGTCCAGATTTGTCAAAAATTTCAATTTGACAAATCGGACCAATTACAATAACTCCCTATGGGAAGTTAATAATGTTAACAAAATTAAAGAAAGTGCTTAATAAAAGACATTCAGGGTATCTCTTAAACCCTTTTTCTGTCAAGTCAAAAAAAAAAACTAGCGGTTAAAATTGATCTATCTAGCAAAACATATTAAACTTCAAGGGCCAGTGTATCATCCTCTAGTAAGAGTTAACTCTGGTTTAACTCTTCATTACAGTTTTTCAATTCAATACTGAAGTTAACTCAGAGAGCAAGATACCGGTGTATACATATGTATGTATATATGACAATTGAAAAATGACATTTCAGTGATGCCAAATCAGCTTATACATTTTGATGATAAAGTTTTCTCTTCACTGAAAAACTGATTCAAGAGTTAACTCCGGGATTAAAATTAACTCTGTAACCTCGGAGTTAACTCACCAGTCAAAACCTAGCCTTAAGTATACTAAAAAAATCCTGCTATTGAAAAACTAAAAGACCTATGTATTTTAAAGGAATTATAAAACAAGTCTTTTTAGAGACCAATTCATAATTCTAAGTCAAATTTAGTTTTGCAGAAAGTCTATTTTAACCCCAACCTTTAAAAGTCCAAAATTGAATCTAATCAAACTATATGACTACTAAATTTATTCAACTCAATAAAGCCAAACAATATTTAACTTTGTTCTTTTTCTACAAAACCCTCTGAGTTATGCTCGAATAAAAAACAGTTATTTTATTTCAACACGTCCAAATTATCGTTTTTAATACTATTTCGACTTTGCTTCAAAGTAAAAGAATTAAAACACATAAATTCAACATTTACTGTTTCTATTGCTCAGTAAATTTTAATCAACATATCCCACACTTTATAGCGAGTTATTAAATTTTGCTTATATTTGTTCTAAATTTATCCGAATATCTACTTGTCATCATAGTCATTGAATTATTGCAAATATTTGACATTTTTCAAACCAATCCCACAATAACCTGCTCAAATTTAGATGGCGCTCTCATATCAAAAGCAAGAAATGGTGTTAACAAGTTTTTTTTCTTTCATTTTGTTGGTTGGTACTAAATTTAAAATTGCAACGATTTATGTTTTAAATTTAGATTTTAATATTAATTCAGTCTTTTTTTAACATTAAGAACCAATTCGTGCAGAAAATGTTGTTTGGTTCGTTGTGTGGAAGTTTATTACCACGAGATAAATGCATACCCATAAATTCTACCGAACCTATTTTGATAAAACTGCCTTAGCACAATTGAAGTCTGGAACCCGCAGAAACATACCAGTAAGAATATGGAGTCCAGCTGAGATCGATTCTTGATATTGTTGGAAACTGCAGACAAAAAACTGCAGAATAATGGAAATATGTAGTAGGGCGGCTAGACTGGCGCAAGAGGGAGCGAGATTAATTGCAAAGTGGCTTTTCATGTTGGCATTGATATTTATTGCCCTTCGAGGGCATTATTTTGTATTCCTATGGGGCACAGGGCACTTTAGGGCCCCATCATGGATTATTCCCTTCCCTGTATGTAAATTAAATCCTGCTTTCATTGGACTCCACATGGTTCGTCTGCATTCCCACCCGAAGTCTTCCGGAATCATCAGCGATATTTACGATTGAATTACTCGCCAAAGTCAACAATTGAATAAATTGCAGCACTTCTGTAAATCGTCTTCATTCCTGCAACCACAAACAGGGCCTCATAACAGTTATTCATCTCAAGCTCCTCGAATTTGTTGCCATAGTCCAAGATCCACCATTCACACACCCTCCCTCTCCTCAAACAAAGTCACACCAATAAAATTAGTCAACGTAAATTTTGCAAAGACTCATAATAAACGCCTCTGCCTGTTTTGGACGACCTCCACTGATTTGTCGCTACTATTTTGCCCGAGCTCAAAAGTCTGTCCATAAATAGCCCACGATTTTCAGGCAAACCATCGCATCGGGACGGTATGCCCCGCGTTTTTATGTGTGACGAGAAGGTTAAAGGCGTCCAAAGCCAAACAAGACGTTTTAATGAGAGACGCCTCAAGTCAAGAGACTCGAGAGTATGTGCGCCACACCATACCATTGGAGATAATAATGATGATGCCTACGCTGCGTGAAAAAGATCGGAATCCTTTCTTTCTTTCTTTTTTTTAAGATGGACTTAACTAACAAGCCATTGTCACCTTTGTCGATGTTCCTGGTGCGGGATGTGGAGGATCTTGGTGTCTTCAGCATCGTCGACGCGTCGTGCGTCGTTGTCCTCGTCTGTGGGATAGCAATCATAGGGTCTTAGGAAATTTATGACTCCTTAAAGTGTGATTGCTAAGTACTTTTGTCTGTACGAGTACTATCGGTTGGAAGGGTCATAACATTGTGGTGTGTTACTTGTGGCATGCTGATTTTAGTGTTCCCACTTTAATGGAAAAAATATTCAAATAAAACACACGACCGAATTTCACGATATTGCAAACAATTTGATCTTAATGAGAAAATGTAATGAAGGGGCAAATATACTTAGAATTAAAGTTGGTCTCTGGAATTAAGCAAAAAAAAAACCACTACCTACACAAATTTGCTCCAAAAACAAATTTTTAAACGTTTTAAAAAATTGTTTAGTGTAAATTGTATCACTTTCAGAATCAATTTGGTTATGAGTCATACAAGTTTTTTTTTTATCTCAAACAGGAGTTAATTTCCAATAAGAAAATCCATTTTGAATAGCCCGCTAATTGGGCAACTGTCACTTTTAAAGCTGTCATCTTTTGACGTTTGATAAGTAAAAACTACGCCATTACTAAAAATGGAAGGATAAACTCTTCAACAACACATTGCAATTATTGTATACATTTACCACAAACATGGTCAACATTTTGCAGTAACAGTTGGCAAAACAAACGCATTTTTGATAGTCGCTCATAAAAGACTGACAATAGATGGCGCTGTCGGGACAAGTTAGTAACGTAAAATATTGAAACCCTGTGAGTCACTCAAGAACGATCCTTGCTTCTACTTTTATTGGCAGTGAGAATGTTGTATTTGTAAAAGGCGTAAAATCTTACTTAACTGCAGATATTTTCCCAAAAAAACACACCTATTGATGTGGATTACGTTCATAAAAAAGACTGCTACGTGTCACACCAGCAACGAAACAATCGTGTACAAGAAATATTTCTTAACGAAGTCATCTTCATTTTACGTGAAGATAAGGCCGAAAGAGACAATAGATAAAGAAGATACCAGATGTCTCTATAATATAGAGATTATGTTCTTTCAAAATTTTGAATTGAATTGATTAATGACGGTCTTGTAATGAAGGAAGGATAAGAAGTTCCTTTCACAATAGGGTTCGAAAGGCAAATCTAAGGTAACGTCGCGGTCGTTGAAAGCACTCTATTTTTGAAACGGTTTGGGAGACCGTACTTGGGATTGGGAGACGTATTCAAGGAGAAATCGGACAAAGTTGATGTAAAGTGATCGGTTGGAAATTTCTTTTGACTATCGTTCAACGACAATCCTCGGTGTAGACTCGTAAATTCGGAAAAATGTATTTTTTTAAAATGCAACGGTTAGATTCTTAATCTGAAATTATCTGAAAAATCAAAATTAATTAAATTAAGTTATTTACAACTCGAATTTTTGAAAAAGTTTTATATGAATTTCAAAATATTAAAAGCCAAAAAACTTTTAAACTGAAAAATGTCAATTTTTATGTAAATTGTTCTTAAATTGATTTTAATTGACTTTTTAGACACGATAGCATAGAACGAAATGAGACTTCGAAATAAACTGTTTTCGACAAGAGAGAATTTTTTTTTTAATGAAGAAGCTCGTAGACAGACTAAAAGTTTTGAAAGAATCGTATTTTGTTAAATAACTTCGGTTAATTTCAATCGAATAGGCTTACATTCTTAGAAACCCTAAATTTATGTATGTTTTTAATTTACAATTTTTACATAATCTTACTTTTTAAAACAAGATGTTTAAAACGAAATCAGATTTGACCAGAAAATTTAATTGATGATTAAGCCTTAGATATTTTCTATCTGAATTGATGGCAACTTAATTTACTAACTCTTTGTTTTTATTCGAAATGTTTAAAAACTAAAAACTTACACATAATTACTGACTATACAAAACTGAACCATAAACCACTGTAGTGCACTTGGGCGTATACGTACTTTTCATTAAGAAAAGGTTTTCTAATCAATATTACTGATAATTTTAAGATAAATTATTATGAGTTTATTAAAAAATTACGTCATTTATTTCCAAAAATGTCAGATATCAATGAAAGCAATTTTCCGCTTGAAAAAATTTGCGTTCACATATTTACATTAAGAAAAATGAATGTTAAAGTTTTTAGAATTAAACTAAAAATCTACAATTTTTATTTAAAATTAAATACCTTGTATAAAAATTGAAAAAAAAAAACAATTAAACCGATTCCAGCTTACGTTCATAGTTAATTAATTCCTTATCCATTGATAAACATTTCATAATTTCAATAATCTCTTTATTAAATCATTAATTTCCCCAATTATTGTAGTTAAGTTAAGTTAAGTTGTTTTGTTTATTACCTGTTTGATAAAAATCTCGAATATTCTCTTATTGCGTAAATTTGAACGCTTAATTCGTTCCTTAATTCAGCAGGTTAAACTTGAAACGCGGAATGTTACGTGAAATGAAAAAACAAACAAAAAAACTACTTTCCCAAAAAAAAAAAAATCAAACTCATTGCCAGCAATGACTTATTTATAATTTAATTCTTTTTGAACCAATATAGTAGTTAGTATCAAAATATATGTGTTTCTTAAATAAGAAACACGTTTTCAAATATTAAAAACCATTCATTCAAGTTAGGAAATTATAAATTACCCCCATGTGAAGCCTTTCATCCTTCAAAACCACAACATGTTAAATTACCTGAAAGAAAAGAAAACAAAAACAGAAAACATTAATGTCAATTAAATACACAATTAGCATACTAAGTGAAATGTTTAAAAATCAAAAATAATCATTAATGTTTTTTTTTAATCATTATAAACGGAGGCCAATAAATTGAGGAACTACCAGAACAATCCAAAATACAAAACACAAACCCAAAAAAAAAAAACAGGATATGCAAGTTAAGAAGAAGACCAACAAACAAAAACACCGAATTCCGTTAAAATGAAATGTCAAATTCCGTGTTCAGTTGTCGTGGTGCCGTCTCACTTGACCCGACATTCAAACTCTTTCTAATCTCTGCTCATCGGTCGGTGGTGGAGGGTTCGTCACCGTCTTCAGAAGCATTTGTTCGTATAAATATTTACCAGTTCCTCAAGTGGGTCAATGGCAAACTTTTCCATGCAAATTCACGACTATCTATCATGCCAGGCCAAGCCAGCCATCCTCGTTCGCTCGTGCTGCACGGAGACACCCACTGCCTATAACAAAACGAAGATGAGGAGTCATGCCCCCTATTCCACCGCCGCCAGCACCCTCCTCCCTACCAGAGTTCTCGGAGACAACTTGTTAGATGATGGCGAATCGAATAATGGCACATGGTGCTTGGAAGACTGATGATGATTGGGACTGGTATCTTCCCAAAGTTGGTTTTGGCCAGTTTGTCTTCTTGTGACGGGTAGACTTCCTTCAACGTCCCGCGCCACCACAATCTAACAAGTTTCTTCCCAAACAAACTCTTCACTTGAGTTGCTTTCTTTTAGGCTAATTTCGCTTAACATATAACTGGCTAATGATGTTGTGCGGTTTGGTCCCACTTGGTGCTGCGCTGGCGCACTTGGCTAAAAGTGAAATTGTGGATCTCTGGTGCTTGGTGCATATCAGCATCAATACCGACCGACGACGAAGACTGGGTCTATAGAAATCTACTTTATCCTAGAGCCACGGATTAGATCTTATGGATGAAAGTGCAAGCAAAATGAAGAGGATTATGCATGAACTGGAACTGGAGTGAGGGAAGAGAGAAGAATCTTATTGAAAAGTTGGAAATTTTCGTTTAGCCTTGGCCTTTCTCGAGGAGTCGTGGAGTCTTTTGTGAAATAATAAAATTCGCTTCGGGGCTGATTAAGTGTGGTAATTTAAATTGGAATAGAAGTTAAACAGATGCAATTGAAAATGAAAGAAGTGTGGGTTCAGGGAGTTTGTGGAGTTTGGCTCATTTCACACCTCGAATTTGTATTCGCATTTTGATAGCATCTTTTGGTGTATTAAATGTGAAAAAATCCCAAGCTGTTTCTGGGAATTGGCCCTTGGTATATTAGCTGATTAAATATTTTGATATAAATGACTTTCATTGTCAGAACGGATTCAGAGAAACTTTTTCAGATCGATAAGAAATAAAATGGATTCAGTGTTAAGGCTCAGATTGATTAGAAGTGTAATCCTTTATTTCTTCACTTTCAAATCCACTAAAAGATATCAGTTTAAATCAATTAGAGAGAATATAAATAAACTTAATAGCATTGGTTCCAGAAGGTCTGATTTAATTCTAACCATTCATATAATTCCAACAAACAAACTACTTCGCACGTTAATATTTAGAATAGAGACATAAACACCTAAGCGACTAAAGCTATCAGGTGATACAATACAAGACGTTAATACAAAACAGAAGAACAGTGAGAAGAAGAACACATGACAATATTATACGGTAAGCTTCAAGTGATTCCAAGTCCTTCTACACACTAATAGCTAAAACTCATGCGTGCTTTTTCAGGGCATTGGCTGTCCTCTTCCAACTCATTATGCTTCGAATTAACAGTTTAATTCTGTATCAGATAAATTGAAGCCATTTTGAAAACATAGCAGAAGACTCGGCAAATTAATGGATTAGCACGAATAGTAACAGTGACAGGACAGTTGACAGTGACAGTTGACAGTTGAAAACAAAAAAACAATATTTATTGCAACATTAGATCTGTTCCAAGTGTTTTGTGCACAGAAATTCACAGCACACATTTTTTTAAGGAGTGGGGGTAAAATTCTCTCAGCGAGAGAGAAACTGTGCAAAAAGAAGTAGACCGAAATTTCACAGAAAATCACAGACTCTACGAAACGTCAAAAAATGTCAACAAAAAATCATTTCAAAAAATTTGATTCAAAAGCACGTGAAAAGTTTCTAATTGTTTAAAATTAATTAAAAAATGGATTTGTTAAAATTGTTACTAATAGAGTGCTCAAGAGAGTCTGACGAGTCGATTTGGAACTTAATACTGGTGTTTTCCATAATGAAAATTAGAATTTTAAATTCAATTAAAAACAATCGTTTATTTTAACGGCAAAACTCAAATTTCAAATGCTATTTTTCAAATTTGACAGTCTTCAATTTTCTGTGCACAGAAATTTTTGTGGCTGAAATTCGCTAGGGAAATTTTTTGCTCTCTCGAGAGCTCTCTTGTCTGTGAAAAACAACGAAAAATGTGTAACTTGGAACAGCTCTTCACAGTTTTTCGGTGATTTTCGGCGAATTTCACACACTTGGAACAGACCTATTATCGCCCTAAAGTGAAAGTTCTGAAAGATTCTGTTGAATCTGATTTAAATTAGTTGGACAATGTACCTATTTAACTAAAATAATACATATTTTTGACAATTATTGAAATTCGAAAAAGTTATCAAATCACATATCGAATAAATTTACAACAAAAAAAAGTTGAAAACACCAACCATTAAACCCTTTCACTCGACATTGCAACCGATTAGCTGTCATTATATCATCTCATCAATGACACACAATGCAGTGTGCATTCGCCTTTAATAAAACGCGTGTGGCCTCATTAAACTTACATTAAATGGCCCTGATTCGTGTGTCATAAGAAAAACTGCTACACTTTACACTGCCACACTACCCGCGAGAGGCTACTTCTTGACAGTGCAGCGCGGCTGTGGCTGTTTGACAGTTAATGTTTCTTGATTTTATTTAAATCACTCTGATTCTGGTTTGTATAACATTTAGTTTTTTTTCTTTTTTTCAATTTATACAGAATTAAAAGAAAAAAAAGTAATAAAGTTGCATTCAACTTAATTGCATCACCTCAACTCAACTCAAACTCCATGCACACAACTTTTTCGATTTCGATGGCATAAAGTTTGTAATTTGTGGTTAATTTTAAATTGCAGCCTAATTGACTTTTTATGCAAAACATGAAAAATACAACAACAATAATAATAACAACAACAACAACAACAACAACAACAAAATACAAATTATACAAAAAGAAAGGAAAGCTGCTGTGTGCTGCATAAACGCAACACATAAGTTATGTGGTTGCAAAATGTATAAAGCTGCGTTTTTTTTTTTTTTTGTTAAAGAAGTCAATTGTAGAAATCAGCTGTCATTTTTGGTTGAGTGGATTTGATGTAATTTTTTATAGGATTAATGAATAAATTAACAGAATAGGATATTCGTTTGTGGAAACTGATTCCTAAAAGCCGGGCATATCCTATCTTAAGTCGGACTTAAACTCAAAAGTCGAAATAATTCAAGGCTTACTTGTGATGAGATTAAAAACAGCTGTGTTTTTGGATTTTGAAAAGCTTAAATTATGATTAAGTCGCTTTGAAGTTTGAACCAATATAACTGATGTTGTTATATGAATATATGTATATATGAATACGTCTTAGACGTAGACACTTTTCAAAAGTGTTCTTTTGGATCGTCTCTAGAGTCTAGATGTCCAATAGAAATCGACATCAATACAAATTAACTTACTTTTCAGCAATTGTCAATTCCAAGAGATCATGAATAATCAGAAAGCTGATGATGAACTTAACATTTATGAACTTCAATCTGACGGGTTGAAAAATCCAGTCAAAGGTGCTCCTGTAAGTCAAATATACGGTGGTAGAGTTAGAAATCAGCAATAATTCATAGACCATCAATTTCCCTATGCTTCTAATATAAGATTGTCTTGAAGGCCACAGAGGTTTTTTTTGACAAGAACTCTCTTTACATAAAAGAAAGTACCAATTCAAAAACAACAGTATTCAGTAAGAACTCTGCTGTGTGAAAAAAAAGAAGATGAAATATGATGGAGTTCCACAAGAATCTACACTCGGTCCACTTCTGTTTATCATTCACATGACGTTTTAAGCAGGACGTTCTGTTGACTTTTGTTGAAGATAGAGTTATTGTCAATACAAAAATAGTTCAGTCATAAAATAATCTGTTTTGAGAATAGCTTGGAGTTTTTTTTTAAAACCCATTGTAACTATAAAGAGCAGTTATGTTGATATTTATGTCACTATGTCACTCAAATACGGATGTTCTATTGAACCGTCAAAAATCTAAAAATGCTAATTGCGTTATCTGCAACTGTATCCGTGACATTGAGTTTGTTTCTCGATCAGTTTCTTTGGCATTTCATTTATTGACTTGACAAACGAAAAAGAATATAGAACTTATTATTTCAAGAAAATCTTGTCAAGCTTGAGTCATATCTCTAAAATTTGTTCACCTTTCGAAAGTAAATTATTGACGAATTTGTATTTGCAGACTTTGAACCTTAAACACAAAACTTTGATGTATTATCATTTTTCCTTTTATTTTAACACAGACACTCGTATTGTTTTTGATAAATTCCAATCAATCAGTCAATCAAAAATGCTGCAGGCGTGGTCATTCCATGTTGAACTTCACCAGGAAATCGAAAAAACCAAACTCTTCCAATTCCCGTCGAAACATTAAATCACTTCCTTCTCCGTGTGACACGAAATATGCACAGCACACACTCCTCACAGAAAAGTCACAGTCAGCTCAGCGCCACTGCTACCACTTCGCTCCGCACCGAACTGTCATTGACCAGATAGATTACCACCAATACCACAATGGGCGACACAATGCGACTTCGACGTCAGTCGTCGATGTCGACAACAACAACAGCGTCTACAATGACGACGTCATTAGCGTATTAATTCGGCTCAAAGCTACGGAACAATATCAAAAACCAAACGATCACATTCTCTGTGGTCAACCATAATCCACACGGTTGCAGTTGCAGTTGCAACAAAACAACGCGTACCTACGACAATACGACGACGACGACGATGCGACGCGACACTACGAGTATGACATTATTATTCGCGGAAGTAAATGTGTCAAGCCATTCGCTTGAATTTCACGTGAAATCATTTTCAAAAAAATGAAAGTATCTCAACTCAAAGGTTCGTGTGTGAATCCAGCAACGATTCAAAATAAAAAAAAGAAACCCTTTTATAAAAATGGTTCAGCAATATAGTTAGGGACGCTATTGACAGAGGGCAGCAGTGCAGTGTGATTTGATTAGGCCAAAGGTACAATGATATTGACACAAAAAAAACGTACTCGCTGGCAAATTGCACGTTGTTAACACAACTTTTAACTTAACTTACGAAAAATAGCGGCATGTTTTTTGATCTGCACACAAAAATGTGTGTGTGACATAAATTTGGACCGTTATCCATTTTGTTGGAGGCTTACCGGAATATTTTGGACTTTTCGATTGTATAATGTCCCCCAAAACACGACACTCTTGTGGTCCTAATGAATGTCGTTCGTGAGACTGTCTCAAGAGAGGAGTGTGTCGCAAACCAACGACGACGGAACGGCGTACTTTATTGATGCAAAGTAGACGAAGGCATTCTTTTGATCATACATAGGCTTTGTTGCTTTGACAAGCGATACGTGACGACACAACAACTTGATGGTGGCGTCACCCGTCACCTATCTAAGCTACTGCATAACATAAATTTACCTTATTGATGATGACGTTTAAATGTAACTCACTCAAAAGTGCATTTTTGTGCAGTCACAGTGAGTGGTGAAAAGTGTGACAATTCCCAATGGTGTTGAACGTCGTTGGCGTGCGCTACTCCACTTTATAAAGCCATTTCAATCAAGCTTGAGATTAATTTGGAGCTGTTTCTTTTTTTTAATGACATTTAAAGAAGATGTAAACAGTATTCGAATAAAACACATTGCACATTTGATGATAAGAAAGTTCCAGAGAAAATTTTTATTGTGGTAACTATAATTTTGATAGTTCTAACTGAAAATAATTGAGCTTTGTGATTATCAAATTAAACTGTCAAATTAAAATGACACTGTTTTTTTCCGAATATTGAACTGTCAAAATTGAAATGAAATTCTTGACGCGGTTATAATTGTTTCTAAATTTCGTGCATTTATTTTGAAGAGAAGGAAAGAAATTTGTTTTAGTAATCTGGAAAACAGCGAGTTTTTTTCATTCACATTTCAGTATTGTTCCCCTAGGTCTTTGAATTTCCGTTTGAATTATTTCAACTTGACTTACATTTCCATGACTAACAAGTCGACTTAAGAAATGTATTAAGAATTTTGCAAACACACTTCAATTTAGGGAAGAGAGTTTATAACTCAACGAATAAAGCGTTTTTTGGAACTTGTACTACTGTTTAAGAATGCCAATAAAACACGGAATAGAAGACTTCCATCCAAGCAGAAAATAAACTTTAAACAACAGGACCTTACTTTTGACAGGTATCTGGCTTTCAAGGTGGAAAAGCTTCGTCATTCTGACGAAATGTCAAATCAAATTAGAACGTTGTCACATCAAACTCTGTCATGCTACATAAAAGGTATACAAGGTCTGTTCTAGTTCTTTCCAACTGATTCAGGCATCCATATATGATAGTTGTTGCTTAAGACCAACCCAAGATTGCATTTCTGACAAAGCCAGTGTGACAAGGTTTAAATTGTCACTTTGTTCCGACAGACAAAGACCGCTGATCGACCTCGCAACCCAATATTAATTAGCTCAAGATCTTTAACCGCCCGCCACTCAAAAATAAACTGGATCGTTCACTTTGATGACGATTGTCTCCCCATTTCATCAGAGTATGAAATGATGCACTCAGAGTAATAGTTTTATTGTCAGTAAAATCACCTCGTAAAAATCTGGTTCGGTTCGGATAGTTTGCATCTCAAGGCGACCAGGAAGGAAGTCAACTACATACATAATCATCATCGCCAACAACTATCATTAATTACAGTTCACCAACCTCTCGAGAAGCCTCAAAGGCATAACTCTGATAAAATGACCAAGAACTGACATTGACGTCTGATGCCGTCTACCGTCATTCCAATGAGGCAATGAGCCAATGAATGGCATGCGCGTAATTGAAATTGCATACCGCTCTCTCCTCACATCAAAGACGTACTTTTATTATATCGAACGCACATATCCTCACCGAGATAATAACAATTTGCCTCAACAACAAGCTGTGCCCAATTAGGAAGTGAATGTGCCTCTGAAGACCGCTTTTGGCCGTCCGGTCGCGATTGGTGTGACAACAATGGCGACGAAAAATGCGCAGATGCAGACGCAGATCCAATGCAGATGCGCACAGATGCAAGTAGTACTTAATCAACTGCAAGCGCATCTATAAAAGATGCGACAAATTTTTCAATCTCAGTCAGCATCAGTAAAATTTAAGACGCGTCTGTGGAACTTTGGAGGAAGGTGAACGCTAAACAAATTGTTTGATCACCCAGCTCCGGTGGCCAATGGTACGCATTTGGCAACAATCCGCGCATTCGAAAGGATTGTGTAAGTTTGAGGCTAAGGCCCGAGCGAGCGCCTGGTCAGTGCTGTGTTGAAAGTTGCCACATCGCATCGGGAGGAGAACGTACGTCAATTTAATTGTTTTGTCAGATCCAGTGATGGAGATGATCTTGTCGGCATAAATACGCATCGAATTGCAGCGCGACACGCATTGACCTTGGCTGACCTTATCAGCTGGCCAACAAATTGCTGCATTCATGCAGATGCTTATTGCATTGTTGATTATTCCCGAGGTGTTGCCCGTTGGAATGCACGTTCAATGCAATCACTTTCGAGGTCTACCGGTGAATGGATTTTGTGGTCACGACCGGCGACGCGTCGTCATCGTCGATGATCCCCCACCATTCACTCCACACCACACTGTGGAGTTGGCATCCTTGCGCTTGCTTTTACTTTTTCTGGCGCAGAGCTTCTCCGGCTTCAGAAAGGCGCTTCGCTTACATAAACTTGCCATTGAAGAGAAAAATGGCTCGCAACAATTTATTGCCTCACAAGGGGACCTCAATGACTTCTGGAATTGGATAGGAAGGGACCTCAAAAAAAATGGTTGTTCCTTGACAAGTAAGATTTATAATTTTTTTGTGTTGATTTAATTACACCCGAAAAGTATGCTGGAGCGCGGAGTGGGACCGAGATTATGGTAAATTATTGAATTTTTGTTTTGGTTGGTATTCGATCTCGGGGAAAATGCTTTTCAATAAATCAAGTTTGTGACCTTGTTGGGTTCATGAGGTCCGGCGTGGTAAAATTTGGATTGTATTTTTAGTTTTTAGAATGGAATATGGAATGTTGTAGTTGAGGATGTAAACTGCGACGGACGAGTATAATGCCCTGAATTCATTTGTTCGGGTGATTTAATTGATTGTGTCATTGGTGTTGATATTGGGTAATCAATTCAGTTTATTTCCTGTTCGAGTTGGTCTGTCCTCTGGATTTAACTACTTTTGTAATGGCAATGCTGACAGGAGTTCTCTCCTGAATAGTCATAAATTGAATGGGAGATTTCCGAGCTTCAAAAGGAAATATTGACTGTCACTGTCATTATAGGAAATTTCAAAGGAAAGCGTTACGTTTTGACACTTAAGTTGAAGACGATACGACTTTTATGACAGTTAACTTAATGTCGGAAGTGTTAGGAAAAAATCGAACTTAATTTTTGTGTACAACAAATTTATCGAATAGACTAGTTTGGCAAATAAATAAAAAAAAATTTTATTTATAAGTGACTAGATATTTAGGCAACAGTCACTTTTAAAGATGTTACGTTGTTTTCAAAAATGGAAATCAACTTCAACACAGTTAAAAAATGCTTTGAAGTTGTTAAAATTCAATAAAAAAATGGTGATCATTTTGTATTTACATCCTTAGTTCACTTAGCAAATGTTTTGAAAAAATTGTTAAAATTAAATTATTATCTCATATCAACCAAAATAGCTTGTTGCCTTCGGAACAATTTGGATTCAGAGCTTTTCACAGTACTACACATCAAGTTCACAGAATAACTAAAGATGTAAAAAGTAACTTAGCCATGGGACGAAGTACTGGTATGGTCCTATTAGACATAGAAAAGGCGTTTGATACTGTGTGGCATAATGGCCTTATACACAAACTCTTAATATTAAACTTTCCCATTTATCTTATTAAGATGATAAAGTCATTTCTCTGTTCAAGGAAATTTAAAGTTGTTGTTAACAATAGTATATCTGAAATGTTTAATATTGAAGCTGGTGTACCTCAAGGATCGGTTCTTGGACCGATCTTATATATAATATTCACAGCCGATTTTCCCAGTTTAAGATACTGTGAAAAGGGAATTTTTGCAGATGACACCTGTATTTATGCATCAGATTCAGTTGGTTCCGTAATAGAAACCAACCTTCAATTTGATTTAAATACAATACAAGAATATTTCAATGATTGGAAGATAAAATTAAATGCTTCTAAGACGCAAGCAATTTTTTTTACACGAAAAAGGAAAGCATGCCTCTTACCAAGCAACAATTTACAAATTGGTGGTTCTATGGTAAATTGGGAAAAAAGTGCTAAATATCTTGGGGTAGTTCTTGATGAAAAACTTACTTTTGGGTTACATATTCAACAAGTAATTAAAAAAGTTAATGTAACTATACAGATTCTTTACCCATTCATTAATCGACGGTCAAAACTAAGCACCAAAAATAAACTCATTATTTTCAAATCGATATTTCAAGCTATTATGTTTTATGGGTCACCAGCATGGGGAAAATGTGCAAAAACACACATAAAAAGGCTTCAAATAAGCCAAAACAAAATATTAAAGATGATGTTAAATCTGCCGTGGTATTATTCTACTGATGATTTGCACGCCATAACAAACATTGAATATGTAGACTCAAGAATTAATAGATTATTTGAAAATTATAAATGGTCTTGTGAATCTTCAGATAATTTACTTATTTCAAATTTGATTTCATAGCCGGTGTATATGTATGTACTAGTATTGATTACAAATCCACTATCTGTTATTAATAAATTGATTGTTAATTTTTGATTTGTATATACATATGTATTTATTTATTTATATATTCGCTCATTTGTGTACTTATTTATTACCTTATCTGTTTATTTGTTTATTTCATTATTTATTTAATTAGTATTTATTTATTTATTATACATTTATTAATTTATTAATTTACTGTTTATTATTTATTTATTAACTTATTTATTTGCTTATTTATTTATTTATTTATTTATTTATTTATTTATTTATTTATTTATTTATTTATTTATTTATTTATTTATTTATTTACTTATTTATTTATTTATTTATTTATTTATTTATTTATTTATTTATTTATTTATTTATTTATTTATTTATTTATTTACTTATTTATTTATTTATTTATTTATTTATTTATTTATTTATTTATTTATTTATTTATTTATTTATTTATTTATTTATTTATTTACTTATTTATTTACTTATTTATTTGTTTATTTATTTATTTATTTATTCAACTTCTTTATTTAGTTTTAAGTGACTTTAACTGTGATATTATTTTTTAGATGACATTAAGACTGACTTAAATATTATTAAGTAACTTTATAATTATTGTTAAAGATATCTATTGGTACATATATCTACATTGAGATTAATTGATTTAGGAATTTCACTTCATCCCTTCTCTCATCTCTTCCAAGACGATTAGTTTTCTTTTTTTTTGTTTATTGTTAAATATTTATATATTATTATTATTTTGAATGAAGGTTTAGTTGTAGTTTTTCCTTCGAACAAATTTCAATTTAAGCTTATTTGAGAAAACAAAATGTAAATTGTCATTAGTAAGGTAGTCTTTAACCAAATCTATGTAAATTGTGCAATTCAGCCCTATTGTTTAAAAAAAAAATGTAAATTTTGCTACAATAAAAAAAAAAAAAAAAAAAAAAAAAAAAAAAAAAAAAAAAAAATTTTGTATTTACAGTTTCCAAAATTAAAGCACTTTTGTGTCGTCACGTTCTGAAGTACCTTTTCGACCAGCAATAGTAAAACTAGTAGTCAAATTTGAGCTTTTGGGAGTTGTTATAGGACCGGAATTTTAAGATATTGATGTGAGTGACAGATTTGAAATCCGTTGGAAAATAAATAATAAAACTTCATGGATAACTTCCAAACGAGAAAGTTTTTAAACAAGCCTTGTGGTAGTAATTCATACATTTAAACAAATATGCAAATATAATGAAGATAGGTCTAAAGGTGCTTCTTTAAGCATTACCATGGAAAGAATGTATGAATGAAATAGTTAAGGATTTCGTTGGCGTTGTTTTCGCCATCAACGCAGAAAACCATACCATCCGCTGAAATTGAGTATTACAGTATCAAAGCCTATGTTGTGTCTATAGGCATGGATTCCGGAAACAGCGCATGAGAACGCTTAAGACTTTAAACTATGCTTAGGAGATTGTCAGAGAAGTTAAAGTAAGCTAAAATATTTATATTTTATACGAAAAATGATGTATGCCATGAAAATAAACACTCGGGCGTATACGCACTTTTTGTATCCATATTTTAATCTAACAAATTTTCCCAGTGAACTTCAAAAAAGCTACCATCCATTGAGATCAAGTTCAAGTTTAAACAAATTGTAATTCTCATAACCTCTAATTTTAAACAATCATGAGATTTTATTTTAATAAACAAAAGATACCAAATGTATATTTTTGAATGAAAACCGTACAAAATCAACAACAACAAAACAAAACAAAAACTCAACCACCATAAGTTCATAATCATCATCAGGCAAACCTTGAAATTTCTCCTTAATATATAATGCTATACAAGTTCTTGGAATTTCTGAATTATTAAGTGCGTTAAGAATGTCGAATCCAATTCGTCTTAGCTCATTTAATTGCAATTAAAAATATAAACAATAGCAACAGTCTAAATAAATAAATATTTGCAAAAATCAAGTTTTGAAAAATCAGCATAACTTTTCAAATTCTCTTAATTACTCACTTAACAAGTGATAGAGATTTCCATTGTTTGTAAATTTTACTATTGGCCTTGACATTTTATGGTGTTTTGTATTTTATAATTTTGAACAAAAGATTTAAATTTTTGTTTAAGCTTCTAAGAACTTTGGAGTGAGAAAAATATAAATAAATATAATAAGTCATAAAAAACAACAAAATAATAATAATTAAAAGTCCAGGTATAGGTGACTTTGAATCTTTGTTTAGCATGAATGACAAAAGCAGTTAAAGGACTTCTCTATACGTATCATTTAATGTCCGATTTATGAGCTTCATTGAAAAGAGAAAGTTAACGTTGTTCGATAAAAAAATTAAATTTAAATGTTAAAGCTTTTCTGTACGAGTCTTCTATCAAATAAGTGCAAACACATTTTGGATAAGCTGTAAGATTTAAATAAATTGGCACACATTAAGTTGGAAAACGTTCTAAGATCATCATGGAATCACTCAAGCATTTGTATTTTTGTAAGTTTTTAAGTCTATCTGAATTAAATTCATCAGCGAAACAGTGAATTTGGTTAAAAGCTTCACATCAAAGAAAATCGTTAATGAAGGTAAAAAATTAAAGTAATGCAGACAATACGGAGCCTTGTGGCACATCATAATGTGCTCTCTGAACTCATGACAATTTACATGGATTAATTGATCGGAGAAGTAAAGGTCATCGTTACTCCAATTACCGAGTAAAAGAAGATTTTAGTCCTTAGAAATTGATACATTTAAGTTATGAAACCATTATTGTCATGTTATTACCTCCCAAAATTGAATCAGCTGATAACTTTTCTACTTAGTCTCTCCTGAAAATAATTATTTTAAAATATTTAGATACTTTAATTTCATAAATAAAAAAACACATCATCATTAGAGGCGCTAATATCTTTGTATATCTTTTCTTTAAATGTCAGAACGGTACATTTATCTAACCGCTCTTAAAACAAAATATATTGTTTTTACCTTAAATAAACTTTTTTCAATCTAGATTAAAGAAGCCTTGATTCAGTTTGCCATAACTAGTATGAGACCAAAAGACAACATGTGGGCGAAATAAGTCGGAATTTGTTTAGCTTAGCTGTTATAAAGTCTCATGGGAATTATGGAGATTTTTGGCAAATTAAATGGAACCATTTGTTTTGCTATAATTTTTTTTTATTTATAATGAAGATGAAGATATTTAGAATGAAGCTGTCATGGTCCCGTCTTGGTATATACATATGTATATCTACTTTGTTACATTAAAAGAAATAAAAATTAGAATTTATTATAACTTGTGGAAGTATCTTAATTTTGATCTAAGATTAAATAAGATTTCAGAATGACAGTTTTTGTAAAAATAATTTTTCTGTCATGGTTCCAAGGGTATGTGTTTTTTTTAAGACTACGAATATTTCAGCTACAAAAGTTTGGAATTATCAAGTTCATATACCTACCTGAATTAAAATTGAGGCAGCTGTGAGTGATAGATAAAATGAGAAATTTCTTGACTTGTGTACTTTAGAAACATAATAGCCAACAAACTTAGCTAATACATTTACATATTTCCTTACTTGAAGTTCATCTTATTTCCAAACTAGAATATAAGAGGTTAAATTTAGAAACTTTTTCCCATTGGCTTTAATAGCAAAATCAGGGGTTCCTAAGGGCAATCATTTAAGGCCACTTCTTTTAATTTTAGTTCGAAATGATGTGTTACTCTTTTTAATTCACAACAACGTTTTAATCGTTAAACTATTGACTAAGCGGGGATTCTAATGCTAGTTAATAATATTTGGAAATGGTTTTGAACAATTCAAAGTTAATTCAGAACTCTGTTCTGAAGAGAGAAACTTTCAGCAAATTTGAAATACCTACCCAAAAACAATTATTTGCGATTTCAATATCAAATCAGTGAATAAGTTTAAAGAGTTCGACTGTAAGAGAAAGTTCTTTAACCTGTAGAACTGCTCGTAATAAAATTGGTGGATAAACCTCACATATAAGGCAAACCAACAATGAACCAAATTTTTAAACTGAAACGAATCCCGGAGAAAACCCATGAATTTCAACTTTTCAACAAATTTTAGACGACATTTATAAGGCATTTATCGTAAAGGGATCTATATGATTATGGACGAAATCGATATCTCATGCCCAGGAAAACTGATTCAGTGAACAACATAGGTACTGTGCAGTTGGCAATTAGGAAACAGCTCCTCCGAACTGTTTTCAAATATGCCCAAAAAATTGGCAAAGAGGGTTCCTTAAATTCTGAAATATCGTTTTGGAGATATTCGGCAGCTCCTAGAGGTTTTGAAGTTAACTATGATAAGACCATAAATACTTAGAAACGATCAACAAACAAAGAAAAACCATCTGTTCACACGACTTTGGTAAGATGTCCCTTTTAAAAAAACAAGAAGATTGAAAGTCAAAGCTGATACCAGAGCTGTTGGAATAATTGACTCGAAGCAAAAGACCCAGAATTGAAGAGATTCTTCTAGGATCGGAATTCTCATAAGTAGTAAACATTCACTATCCGACTTTTTTTTCTTTTAGGGTTGCCAAAACTAAGCATTTTTTGTTTTTGAAAATTCAATAGAACCCAACATAAAATTCCCCAAAAAAACATCCAAATTGTTCCATTTCTTGGCCACTCAATCCTCCCCTGCATCACTCCAAAGTACATTGCATTAGTGTGTCACTTAAGTATAACAACCACAAAGAACAGAAGCTTTTCCTCTAAAGTGCAACACTCAACACTCTCAGTTTCAACACCAATTGCTACAACCAGTGAGTGAGTAGGTAACAAAATTCAAAAAGTGGTAACAATAACGGTAAGTAGGTAATAAGTGTGTAAAACGGATCTCATGTTAATCTGGCTGAAGTAATTTCATTATAACATCGCCATCACACATTTTGGCTTCAAAAGAAAAAAAAATTAACTTAATTTGGTTACCGGCTTCGGCTTCGGCTCCGCTCCGCTCCGGTACGCTGCGCTGAACTGAGCTGAGCTGGTTTTTTCTGTATCGCGTTCACACATCTTAACGGATTTTCATGTTTATGACGCATTTTGTATTCGTGTTCACTCAAATGTGAGTCAAATTAATTTAATCTTATCGCACAGCAGGCCCCCTTAATACTCTCTAGCACCCCCTCTTTGATTCCCAAGATTTGTGATGATATAATAAAAGCGAAATAAAAAGTAAATTAAGTACCGATTCGGTGTGCATTTCTGAGGAGATTCCCTTGAGGGGGAGGGGGTCTGTGACGACAATGACGATGCGGGATGAGTGCAGAGTTTTGATATTTTTTTTTTGGCAATTTTTCGTGGGAAGAGAGTGGAACTAATGTAAAAAAAAACTTTAACTGTTAATGTGAGTGAATTTATTTTTTTTTTCATGGATGCTTTCGATTAATTTATTGAGCAATGTATTCAAAGATATGCATAATCATCTTTGAACTACTTTTTTCGGTGGTATTTTGGAACAATTGGTCTGTTGCTTTTTAGGCCTTGAAATGAGAATTACACTTTTTATTTTTATCTGAAAAATGCATTCAAAGTGAGTATTTTCTTTGTGTACATGAAGTTGATTGAGTAATTTAAGTTTTGGAATGTTTTTTTTTTTTTTGGTTTTTAAAAGTTGGTCATGATTTATTACTCGGTTAATTATTGTCTTTGGGTAAAAATTTTGTAAACGGTGTCAGCGATAGTTGATTTGATTTAAGTTTTTTGTTTTTATTGATTCCACATTCCTGGGGCATAATTGAACTTTAATTATGGTCACATAAATCAAGATTTATTGGGAAAGGAATTCGGTAGAAAAATATGTCGATTAAGAAATAATACGTACCTATAATTTTGAATCATATATACATATATAATATAATGTACATATATTAAGTCACTTGGTGAACATACCTGGAAATATAAGAAAAGAAGGTAAACATTAATAACTGTTTCAATAATATGGTTTCTGTTTAATTAAAAAATGTACTTAATAGGATTTCTATAAAAAATGGCATTTGATTACATTCATATCACAATTAATAGAAGTTAGTTTTTCGTCAATTATCCGTTTCTAGCACATTGATAAACATTGAATTTATTTTAGAAGGACCTGGAGAAATATTTCAATAATAATTACGAAAGATTTCCATCAATCTAACTTTTATATCTGGCTGTTTCAACACAACTTTCTTCAATGTTAGTAAATGCTTAACCATTTCTTAATCGATTTCGTGTGTTATATGCTTGAATTAAGCCAAATTTAATTATATTTATAACGATTAAAATTAATTGTTCATGAGAAATAAAATTCGAACAACTATTGCCTTAAGACTGAAATTAGAATTTATTAGCCAATTTATATTCATTTGGCTCGGGTTTGTCCTTTTTGAAAAATGGTTATTGGTATTTTTAGCGAAAATCTGAATTGTTTACAAGTGTGACCTTTAATAACAGAAAAATTTACATAAGGCAACTTAAAAATTGCTAAAGTATGAAGTAAAGAACTGACTGAATAATTTTTTTTTTTTTTGAAATTTCTTCAAAACAACCAAATTGTGTTTTTAGATAGCATATAGGTTTGGACCATTGATATGTTATCAAAATCTACGTTGTATATCTGTATAACTTCACTTCTGCCTAAATTGGATGATGTAAACAAGAAAAAGAGGTTTCTATGACACCCCGGTAACTTCGGGGATTAAAATTAAGAATTCCAATTCTGAATGTTTGACTTAACTTTTCGAGCACAGAACAGATCGATTTCAAAAAGATGCAAACCGAATTAGTAACAAGAGCTCTAAGCGACTGATAGCCAACAAAAAAAGAACTAAATAGCTGATTGTAGAAGAGTGCAATGTTTTTTTAATGTAATCGATGTAAATCATTAATTTATTTCACTACATCGAACGATTTTAATCATTTGAGACTGAATGAAATATATTCACATTCATTTAAAGTCCTTGCATTCAATTGAAGTTTTGTAAGGTTATCGAAAATTAAAATGTAAAGTGTTTAAAGTTATCATTTGAAACAGATCTTCTAAAAGTAACCTGCTTACAGGGTTCTCTTCGTGAAATGTAATGAATGTGACTTAAATTTCAATTTGTAGACCTTTACAATAATTTAATGACATAAAAACGGTCCCGATCAACTTATTCAAAAAGGTTACAATTTCAAAGAAATTTGTACCTGATGTGTATAGGGTGATCCAACTAGTGGTATTTTTTCAATAGCCTTTTTTTGACAGTTCACGCGTGAGTCGTGTCAAGCTGTCATGTTATTTTTGTTCAGTATTGTTTGGCATTTTATCATTAAAAGACTTACGCCATATCGCTTCGCTCTATGGGCTCTTGAAAAGTGCCAAGAAGATCGGAAGTTTTTGAACCAAATTTTGTTCAACAATGAGGCCCATTACAAAATTGCCGCATTTGGGGCGAAAAGCAACCTGAAGAGTTTCAAGAGCTGCCATTTTATTTCAAAAAATGCAACAGTTGGGTGTGGTTTGTTTTGTGATTTCGGTGAGAATGTAACTGACAATGGCGACCGTTATCGCGCCATAATAGATAACCAACTATTTGATGCCTGAAATTGAAGCTCGTGATCTCGGCGACATTTGGTTTCAACAAGGGCCGTCTTGTTTCCAAATTTTTTTTTAAGGGAACACTTCGGTGAGCAATTAATTTCACGCTTTGGGCCGGTCGATTAACCACCAAGATCGTGTGATATCACACCGTTTGGTATTTTCTGTAAAGTCTAAAGTTACCAGTCGAAATGCTCGAACGAGTCAATCAAAATTTGACTCAATGGATGGACCACCTGAGACGTAGCCGCGGCCAAAATTTGAAAGGGATAATCTTCAAAAAATAATTGCGAAAGAATGTTCTTTCGAATGATAATAAACATTTCCCATTAAATTTAAATATTTAGTTTTTTTCTTTAAAAAAGTAGGGAACCTCGTATTGGATCACCCTTTACAAATATAAATAAGACAACTTTTAATAAAATCAAACTGTAAATCCTGGAAAAAGTCATTTGATTATAACTCGTTTTAATAGGAGACGAAACAATATTCTAAAAGTCCCTACTAAAGGTTTATGGAGAACAAGTACCGACCTATGTATCGGCGATAAAAATGTACTTTTTCACTAAAGATTTCCTCCCTCAATAAATTGATCAAAAATTTTCTAAAAAAATAAGTCAATTGATTCTTTCCAAGAACAGATGTAATATACTACATATCTATAATATAACTAGAGGGCCCGGCAAACTTCGTCTTCTTCTCTCCAATTTAATGGAGAAACTCAAGCTATGGAAAAATATTGTTGCTTATTTGATTTCCCATATACAATTGTATTTTCTAGATGGCCCTGTGAATTTCGTATGTTTATTAAAAAGTGGATCGATCAGCAGGACAACCGAAGTTGTTGAAAACATCTGTTTCGAAGTGCTGAATGTAAAACAATAACAGCAGATCGCTTCAATTTTTAAGGAAAATGTGGTCAATGTTTAATCCAAAAAAATACATTTAACCGGGGTAAAAATTAACCTACGTGCTTTTTAAGACTATAATCTATCTCTGTGCCAAATTTCATATTATATATACAATTTCAAATATAACTATTTGATAATACAAATCCAAATAACACCAAAAATTGAAAAAGTAAAATTCACTATATTTCGGTTCACCACAAAATAAATTTAACCTATACTTTAGCCTCAGCAACATGTGTGGTTATTATTAAATTGTAGCTTATATGAAACCTTTGGACATGGCGCCATCTATTGAATACTTACTCAATCTATTCAACAGATTTCGCCATCTGTTAAAATCGTTTGGAGCAGATAACTGAGACTGTCAAATAATAGACAAATAATTTGCAATAAAATAATATTGCGATCATAAATTGAGATGTTAGCTGTTCTATCTTTCAAGTTGGATCAAACTACACACGGTGTACACATTTGATTTAAATCGGTTAAGTAGTTTAGGAGTCCATCGTGGACAAACAACGTGACACGTAATTTATAAATATTAGAAGATTGAAAAAGTTTCAGGAATTCGTCTCGATATATTTTTTTGTTGTTGCGAACTTTGATCTTTCGCTTAATTGATTTTCATTTATGCAAAATCATCAACTACCTTCATTTTATTGCTCTGTCAAAACGAATATTCTCTAAATTTTGTATGCTCCCACCGTCTCCAATTAAATCAATTTTTGGCTCATGTGAGTTTTAACATCAAAACATAAATATTTGATATCTTTTTTCACCATTCACTTAATGTATATATAATTCCAAACCACACCTCACATTACATCCAATTACAATGCCAAAAAATAAAATTCCCATAAAATTCCTCGTAAAAGTTGATACAATTCCAAAATTCCAATGCAAATGTTTACCATCTGTGTGACACTTCAAAATAAAATCGAATCCAATAAATTGCACCGACCGACCTAACCCAATCTGCAGAGTCCCATGAGTGCGATTTAAACGCCAATAAGTTTTTGAAATAAAAATGACATTGCAGCGATTAAACTTGGCCACTAAGCATTCCAACTTACATCTAACTTAAATTCATTGCGTTAATACAAATGAAATTCATAAAATCGAACTTTCATATTATTAAGTATCCACTCGTTTATCAAAAAAGATACATTCACTCACCGATATGCAGCGAAAAAAACAATCTCATCGATTCAAATGGGATATCCATCAGGAGCCATTGACTTTCATCAAACTAAAAGGCAATCAATCACGAGGAGTATCTCAGGAATGACATATGATGCTATCCGCTATCCGCCATCGTCTCCATTCAATGGTGACTTGTTTTTGTATTTTTTTCTGTCCGAGAAGGACAAATCAACGCACGGCATCAAAAATTTTCAATATCAATTTCCATTATTCAGCTGAATTCAATGCCGCCGAATTAGGAAATCGGCGGAAAATATTCCGCCAAATAGCGACATAAGAGCTTCGTCATTGGGGATTACACTTTTTTTTTACCAAAGCAGTGTTGGAACTTGAAATGGTACTGGAAAATGTTCATCCATTGATTGGTTGGGTTGTTGTTGTTGTTATTTTGTCTTTAAATAATTTTCCGCACGCTTATTAAAGATACAAATTTACACAATCATGAGGTAATACTTTATGCGATGGCCGAATGAGATGAGGAATCTTGTTTTTTGATTATAAGAGCTGCCGTAGAAATTATACCTGACACGAATGGGCAAAAGCAAACAGCTGGCACTTGGAAGCAAAGAAGTTGTACAGGTACAGGGTGTTTCATAAATACTATGTAAATTATCATTCAACCCTTTAAATCACCAGGTGTAGACGGTTATTTTCCACTCTACTAAAAAAGGTCAAGATGTTTTCAAACTGTTTCTAATCATCCTTCTTCTCAGCAGTATTGTCACTGGACGAACCAAGTGCAAGGAGAAGAGCTAAAGTTTTCACGGCTCAAGTCCTTTGTACTGAAAACTTTAGAAGACCTATCTGACGATCTCTTAAGATTAAAAGGTTTAACTAATAGGCAGAGTGCTTAGATCTACGGAAACAGCTGTTCAGGTCTTTCTAGATATCTAAGGGAAATATGACACTGGAGAAATTGCGTACCGAAATAAAATTGACAGAAACAAAAGTTAGGTGCAAGATCGTGGGCTGTGGCACTAGCTGGACTAAGTGATGTCCTAAAGGCGGCATTCAATAACCCAATCTACGAATAACTTCTGAAAGAATAAGATGTATATCAGTAAGTTTGAAAGTACTCATTGTGAATCATCCAAAAAAGGGCTGATAAATTAGAGGGAAATGGTGTCCATCGGTTGGCCCTTGAAAAAGACTCTGTATTGCTTGCTGTCAAAAATGGTATTGGATGATCAAATTACAGAAAAAGTTTAAAGCTCAATTGCAAGAAAAAGTGATAGTGAACTATGGAAGGAAGAACTGAAGAAGGAATATTTTGGGAGCAGAAGTACACACTATTGCAAGTGTCAACAGAATCAGTTGCAAACAAAATTTCGCCATCATGTTACAAGTTCACACTGCTATTAAAACACTTCCTGTTAAGCTTAGAAATAGTTAGGTATGTTTTACAATGCTAAACGAACCTGGCAAGGAAAATAATACTGTAACACCTCATTGAGTGCCAAGCTCAGTTTTCAGGAAAGAGAAGACAGACAGTCTTGTTACAAAAAGGTGCTACAACTCCAATAACGGGCCCTATTTTTAGCGAAAAGGAGTTGAAAATAAATTCAAGGAATCAAGTCTAGATAAAAGCTCAGGAAAAATGAGGCTGGCTTGAGTAGAAATGACCTACGAATAAAAACGAGCTTGTTCAACAAATATTTCCAATTCTAAGTTTTGCAATATCCATGAGGAAATAGATCTTTTAGTGTTCGTGCACTTATCCAATACAAAATTCGTTCCTTCAAGCTGAGCAATAACACCTAAAGAAATAACATCCATAGAGTGAAACAACATCCATGGACTGATATCAATCTTTGAATTGAAGAAGCTGTAGCTGGTTATTTTAATTGTTTTTTCTGGGAGGTTGTGACTTCGACGTCTTACCTGAGCTGTTACTATAGGTCTTAATACCCCATGAATGTTACTTCCTTGCGTTCTTGAAAAAATGTTGTTTTTTTTTTAACTGCAAGGACTGATTTATGATAAAACATATTATTATTCTTACATTTGAAACTTTAAAGTTATTGTTTTAGTTGCAAGTCCAATAGTATATTGCATGTGGACTTATGACCATAAAGTGATTTGATTAGTATTGATATTGAAAATGTACATTATGTCCTGATACATTGACTTATTTACCAAAACCGTACTAAATTTTAGGAATAAGAATTGTGGGATTATTGTAACTAAAAAGGATTTATAAAAAATAAACTAAATATACCTAATTGGAACACCCTGTACCTCCATATTAATATTTTAACAAGAGGTCTAATGCACTTTAACATACAAGTTATTATGCTAGTTACATTAATCAAACCATCATCGTTACAGGTGAAAATTGGACGTGTTTTGAAATACAAAAAAATAAAAACACCAACTCATGCATACATAAGTTAGGTACCGATGTGATGGGATGACTGGATGACTACGGGTCCGATCAAGTAAAATATAATCTACTGCATCTTAATGGGAGGTGTACGCTAAGACATATCAATCAATTCGTTGAATAGAAGTGTCGCCACAAGCAAAGCCATAGTAAATTATTGGCTAAAGACACACCATCATGAGCTATTGGCAAAGTGTCATCATTGTTGAATACACAATCCGGAAAATTAATCTACATGCAGAAAATCCCAACAGATATAAGTTTCAAAGTCCAAAATGTAAGAAGAATTCCATACAGTCAGGGTGATGGGTTGCAAAGTGAGTTAACATTTTTATAAAGTATTAAAAGTAACTCGAGAAATGTTCATTATTCCTTTTAAAACCTTTTAAACGTGGAATCACAACAGATACGAGTGAACTATCAACATTAACGCCCAGACTATGAATTAAAAATATAATAAAACGTGCGTTGCTGTGCATATATTTTTTTCTGCTTATTTTTTCCCATTGCATTTTATTTAAAATGCATCACAAAGGTATCTGAAATATTTGTATCTATATCAAAGATAAACGAACGCCACCATATTCAGTTGATACCGCCGCGCTGCCAGTCTTGAAATGCGGAGACACAGCAAGTCGGTCTCTTAGTGTCTGCAGATTTCAATGGGCAGATAGTTGATGGTAAATATGGCGTCTGGACTTGATGGGTTGGGTTGGGTTAGGTTTGAAGGTTTGATTTTATAATTCATTGGCATTTAATCAAAACTTTACCAAAGTAAATTGATTGACTTTGATTTCAGAGTAATATGTCAATCGGCATTGACAAAAGGATTCCAAGGTGTCAATTTAGAGTTGAAAATTTGTTTCAATAACAGATTGGTTAAGTCTTTTTTTTTTATACATAGGAACTTGGTGGGAATAAAGAAAAAAAAAAACAGTAATTGAAAGTGATTTAAATGACATTTTTATTGAAGTTTTAAGACGAAATCCTTTCACTTTTTGAAAGTTTCGATTTTATTTAAATAATATATAATGGTGTTGTAATAAAGATCAATATCATGCAATACGTACATACTTGAGATTGAAATTGAATAAGTACACTTCATGGACTTGATTGGAATTTTTTATTTTAAGGGTCACCTCCGCATATTAAATGCGGCGTTAAAGACCATGAAAAGATGGTGTGTTCAACTTGAAATTCTTTTCTCTTCTCCGGATTTTTGCTGAAGTGTAAGAATTTGGTCTAATGTAGATCTGTCAGGACGGGAGTCATACTGGAAGCCGAATTTAGTGATGCAAAGCGGCTTCAGACTCTCACACAATAAGTGTGATAGAATATTTTCATGCGACATTCATAAAATTCCACAATTTTTGCAGGAAAACCAATTTTATTTTAAGATAAAACGGATAAAACATCATCATCTGCTCGACAACCGGGATCTTGTGCAGTAATTTCTCGATTTATCCCGATAGCGAGCCAAACCCATCCAATTGCGCACCCCAAGGCCTCGGTCGTCCTGGTATACGTATCTCTCCAGTAGCATACGAACTGGTTCCTCTTTGTTCAACCAAGTTTAGTGAGAAGACCAGACCAACGGATTCTTAGGACCTTAATTTTTGTTGACACTATCGGATTCACGGTAAATTACATACAGTTCATGATTGAGGTGACTACGGAATCATCCTTCCTCACATTCTGGGCCAACCATTCTACTTAACAATTCTACGAACTCGCATGTCAGAGTGTATATTACTATTATTGAAGAACTGTTTGAGCCATCATCGTCCTAGCAGCTTTGAAGTTATTTTAAAGGTTCTGGACTTAAAGAGCTTTGACAGACTATGGGTAAGGTAGTAGGGTCTGTTGGATTTGCGCAGCCTCCGTCGTATTTGTTTTTCTATGTTGTTATCGTTTGCTACTCTTGAAGAAAGGTATTTGAAGAATTGCACAACTTAAAATTCATGCTCCACTACCTTAAATGCTTGACCAGCTGTTATTCTCACAGTCAATGCCACAATGTATTTTGTTTTTCCCTCACTGATGTGAACTGTGCAGCTCTAAATTTTGTGCCTCTTTGCCTGCTCGATATGGGTAAAGGAATCGTGTGCAGCTTCTTCGGTTTTTCCGAGAATGTCGATGTCATTTGTGTAATCCAATGTCTTGCTGCACCTGGTAAGATGGTCCCTCTGTTGGGCGTGCCAGAGTTATAGATTGTTTCTCCAGCGCCAGCGGTTGAAGAGGAGGCAAGCCAGGTCATCCCCTTATACGGATTCTGTTGTAGATGCTGACTTGGATAGCTCTATCGTTAATTTAATTTGTCTTCATATATTGGTCATGGTCAACCTGCATAGTCGTGTCAATTCTCTCAAGGCTTTGTGTAATTTGGAATATTATATTTTAAAACTGTGAATCCACTGAACGAAAGCATATAACTCTTCAAAGAACCAAATCTGCCTTCAATTGTGAAAGTTGAATGAAACTTGCATCCGATTCTTGGTATAACTCATTTAAAAATTGTGGAACTAGAATGTGACACAATTGCAAATTGTACGAAATACTTCATAGCACTGATATTCTAATTGAAACTTGGTGTATTAAGAATTAGAGGCTTAAATTCAACTACAAAAATTTGTTAATAAATTCTCCAGGTAATTGCAAGCCAAAAATTTAATGTTGAATTGTTAAAACAAATTATATTTTTTTTCAACTTTTCACATTTCTCAGAATACCCACAAGAAATAAAACCCAGACCGCAAAATATTGTCGTTCTATCTCAATTAAGTCGAAAAACTTGCATCTAAATTGCCTTCAACCACATTAACATTGATCGATATAGAAAACTTGAACATGTTATTCTACTTTTACTTTTTAAATAGCCAAGATAAAACATTCGAACATTCCTTGAGATATTGAAAAAAAAAACACACATTATCTGCATTTTGTGTCCCCACATTTGTCTTGATAAAAATGTTGCTAATTTATTTCAATTAATTTTTCTCTTTCACTATCGACTTCGATCGTTAACAACAACTAAAACTAAAAACCGATAGAGATCAATTAATTAGAAAATCCACCCATTTTTAAATACGAGTATGTATAGCGAAATTTTACCTGATTTCGAGAACTAAATTAATGATGTAGAAGTATGAAAATGAAAAATTGATAAATAAAATTAAAAAAAAAAATCGACGGTTAAACTTTTATTTATATTTTTTTTTCATTGAAACGCTCACAAAAGCGCTAATGTTGCGTGAAATTACCGCTGATTTTTCTTATTAAGCAATTCCACGCTGGAATGGGAGCACAAAATACAAAACTCTATTACCATTCTTTTTTTCTATGTTTTTACTCGCGTTGCTTGATTTCACATAATTTGTGTGAATCAAAAATTGTGGCACATTAAATATACACATACATACAAAGTACACAGTAGACACAAAGACAATCATTAAAACGAAGGCAAAAACGCACTTGAAATGTATTGAGAAATATGACTGTAAATTCGTTCCCATCAGACAGACAGACATTAGTGGGTAATGTCAGACAAACAAGTGTGTCGGTAATTTAATTCTAGAGTTAGGAAAGTTTCATATAAAAATTTACTCCAAGTCATGAATTGGAGTAATTTCAATAACCTTACCAAAAGCATTGGTTTTCTAAATCATTATCGAAAGTGGTGAAGTAATTTAGATTATTAAATTATTTTAAATATTTAATTTAACTATGTTCTTTATCGACTTCAAGTAGAGAAAGAAATAAACGAAAATGAGCTTTTTAAGATTATGAATTTTTACAACAATTCAAATACATATTTCCCAAAAAATCAGTGGCTTTTTGTGCAAATGGAGAAAAACCTTTGGGCTCCACGGGGCAACTCAATTTGTATACTGTGATGTCCTATAAAATGTTTTTTTCAGTTAAACTGCTAAGAATTGCAGTTTCCTAAGTCATTTAAGTCAAATTTCTATAAAAACCATATGAATTAAAAAAAAAAGTTCGTACCTCAGCTCTTTTGTTTTATTGAATATGATTTTTCATTCATATTTTGTTGGGCAATTTTTGGATAATGCAAAATAGAATATGCAATTTAAATCACGTGTTAAGATTAGTTTCGAATGAACTGGCAAAAATTCAATGACTTTATGTTACTTTTGCAAGGAGAGGCAAGGTTAAGCATGACAAAACAAAAACTACTAAATAGACAGAAACACATAAACTTAAACATGTCTTTTGAGTTTCCGTTGATTTATCATTGATGTTAAATGGAAATTTATATTTTTATTGCATTTGTCATTAAATTAAAATAAAATTTAGATGCAAATCTTTAAATAACTGTGTTTTTAAATGTCAGAAGTTGCCTACACCACCATCAAATTATGTATGTGTTTAAAGTAATAATGTTTCAATTTTTGTGCTAAATTATAATAAAAATATTAGCTAGTTAAAAAATGAGTATGCGCAGGGATAATGTTTTAGTAGATAAATATAAATATTTGACCAGCTTGTTAATTTATTAAGAAATGTATGTAGCTATATCAAATTTTGTTAAACAGTCTTCTCTATGACTAATAATAAACTAAATATTTAAAATATATTTGATATATGCATGGATGTAGCACTGCCTTTGATTTATTCGTTATGTTAGTTTAAACCACGAGAACAAATACAAGCTATGCAATCCTTTATGGTGTTTTAAAGTCAGTTCAAAAAGTTGTAACATGCATCTAACTTTTATGGACAAAACATCAATTTGTATTAAAAAAGTGTTCCAGGCCTGTGTTTTCTTTGAAATTATATCAAAAATGAAAAAATATTCAAATAATTAAGTATATATATACATATTTAAATAAATATCCATGACCTATTGGACTCAAAATAAAAAATAGAAAAAAAAAAACATACCCCAGACAAAAATCACCAACAGACATGCTGGTATCGATGTATCAATCTATCTAAATATTTATCTATCTGCTTTTACAATATACTGTATCGTGACATGTTGTGTGAGAAAAATCGATTTAAATAAAATGCTAATTCAGTTTAACACATTCGTATGTCTATATGTAAATTAAAAATATAAAAAAGAAAAATGTTTATAAGGTTTTTTTTTCAATATTACTTAGCTGAAATTATGATAACCAAAAAATCAGGTTTTTATTTTGTTTTAGATTTTTTTTATTTTTTTTTTCGATTTAAGATAATAATTTATTCAAAATGCCAAATGGTAATTTATTTCAAATCCATCAATTTGTGTAAGTTTTTATTTTTTAGACAAATGTTTAGAAGAAGATAATTTATTTTTGAAGACCTCCCAAAACTATTAGCACCATATAAAGCCAGCATGTTGCATTCGTCTCTTAGAAAAGAAAAATATTGATAAATTGGTAAAAATTAAACAGTACTGTGTTGTTATGTTTTGATATATTTTTTCTTTTAACAACTATTTATCAGCAAATGTATTTTGATTGTTTTTTTCCAGAAGTCAAATAAGAAAAATCAAGGATATCAAAATTAGTGATGACAATTTTTGAAAAAACACAAGAACTAGAAAAAATGAAGTTAAGGCTTAAAAAGATTTTCATTTGTTTTAAGAAAATGTGTAAATTATAACTTAACTATGTCACGTTTTTAAAATAAATAAAAAAAAACAATATTATAAACAAGAAACTATCACAGACCCCGAAATTTAAAGATACCATTAATGAGATATAATAAAGAGTGAAAATCCAAAGTGTCCTTCGGCTACCAAACTTTAATCAACCAAAGGACTGACCTGCATTGATCATATTGATACCTTTAGG
Organism: Scaeva pyrastri; assembly: GCA_905146935.1. Classification (NCBI taxonomy): domain Eukaryota; kingdom Metazoa; phylum Arthropoda; class Insecta; order Diptera; family Syrphidae; genus Scaeva; species Scaeva pyrastri. The sequence continues at coordinate 59,597,826 of LR989928.1, forward strand.
AATATAATCAAAAAGTGCGTCGAATATCGATTACCACATCACCTGATGTTCATTGATTTCGAGAATGCTTTTGAAAGCGTCAAGAGGGAGTTTATCTCTTGCTTTGCAGAGGAGGGGTATACCGGAGAAACTCATTTCTATTATAAAAGTGATGAAGTTAGGTTGTCAGAAGAATTTGAAGTCCAAAGTGGGGTCACACAGGACTACATGCTATCACCAATCCTGTTTTTTTTGGTGATAAGTAATGTACTGCGGACGGCTTTGACAGGAAGCGGAAGAATAAGAAGGACTCTGACAATAACCTTAAACATTTTGACTACCCAGACGATGTATGCTTGCTTTCCTTTCGTCTCTACTGAAGGAAGAACCGAACTAGACATCGCCAGCCGTATAGGAAAAGCAAAGGCTGCGTTCGAGATGTTGTCTAATGTTTGGCGGAAGAAATCTCTCAGCTTGAACACAAAGCTAAGACTGTTTAACTCAAACGTCGAATCAGTTCTGCAGTGGTTGCAGCACCTTGAAAATAAGAACAACAATAACCAGGAAACTACAAACTTTCGTTAATAGGTGTCTTCGAAGCATTTTACGGGTTTTCTGGCCCAGTGGTATCTCTATAGAGGACTTATGTACATATATAGGCATCGATACCAGTATACGAAAGTGCAAGTAGCAGTAGATTGGACATACACGTCGAAAAGGTAAGGATGGAATAGAATGGAATCTACCCACACAAGAAGGAGTAACAGTTGTTAGAGCAATAAGCACGTGGAGGAGTACAGTCGAGGAGGAATCTGCGATAGTGTCCTAAGTCCTATGGTTTTTTAGAGAATATCAATGGACTTCGTAGGTCTGAGGACCGAAATAAGTTAGTACAGGATTGACCTTTACTATGACGTTGATGATAAGGTAATGTTGACAAAATTTGCGTTATAAACCAATAACTTAAAATAATATTCTACCTACCTATACATCAGTTTAGAAAGAATATCGAATCAGACTTTTACAGATGAGCACAGTATTAGAATGTAAAGTGCGTAATTTATTCAAAGCAGAGCTTAAGTTACGAATAGATGCGGTATTAGATTCATAAAATAAAATAAGAACACAATGAGATTGAAAACTAAAAACTTGAGTGTGGTAGACTTAACAGAAGAGTATTACATCGGTCCTTAAAGATCACCTTGTGGAACACCAGAATTTGCTACAAGGAGGTTGTTCAGAAAAATGAGGGAGAATACAATTGGTTCATGGCAAAACAAAAAGTATGCTTTAAGGATAAAAAAGGTTAATCAAAGAATTTAATCGTTGGAAACAGCTTATAGACCCCCACTTAAATTTACCCCAAGGTGTCAAATCAAGTACATTTCTTGAAAGATTTTATATCCAACGTGGAGCAAAGAAACAATGGAACCAATTTCTCTCAAAATGATTTGCAATGACATAATAAATCAAAAAAATCACAAATTACATATATTTGCATGTATAATTCATCATTGACCAGTTATGTTGGTATCGGCATTGGATTTAGGAACAAAGACAAATGGGCCAATAACAACGAACAGTGTTATGAGGATTGTCTTCTCTCTAAAAAAGACAGTTCTGTCCAACCAAGGACTTGACGTTCTTTAATTTTGTCGGAATGTAAACGTTGTTTTTGTAAAAGTCTTTACATAATTATTTGCCTAAATATACTGAATGAAAAGTCTAACATAGTTGATAAGTTTGACAGCTAGTTTGAAATTTAGATATATCGAAAGTTCTATAGTCCTAGAAAATACATTTTGCATAAGGTTTAATGTTAGTTCCAGTTGATGTGAAAAAATGTTTGAAGCAATTAAACATCCTAAGTGTTAAGAACCCTAATTCCTTTTAAAATTTGAAACCTAACACGGATTAATATGAAGGTACAAATTTTACACTTAGAGAATATATAATTTTAATATAGATAACCAAATTATCCTCTAGTAGCCCAAGATTTTTTTTTTATAAAGTGAAGACCAATCTAGTCAATCGGATCAAAGGTTTCTCAGAAAATGAAGTTTGGCATCCACTTTATGGGATTAAAGTTTACAGCAAAAACTTGCTCGATTAGCGTTAATTTTTTTATTTATTTTTTTTGCACAGAACTGTAAACGTTAATTAATTGATGGTTATTGCATAAAGTTGTTAACACATTTTTTATTGACTAATGTTGGTAGGTACCTGTTAGTTGTGTGGAAATAAAAACAAGATTTTATAAGTTAACATCATTTTGCTGATAGATTTTAAGTCAATGTTCTTCTCACACTCGAGAAATATTTCTGAAGCTAATGAGAATCACCAATGACGGGAAGTTAGGAGTTATTCTCATCATCAGTTAAGTCAGCTAATTGATTAAAAAAAATTATAAAAAAATCAAAAGAATTCCACAGATACACCACCACTCTTCAAATCTGTTTCAATTCAAACAAAGAATAAATATCATTCTATACTTTTTAAGCCAAAAAAAAAAAAAAAACAAAACTAGGCCAGTATAGTGTAATTGATCTTCTTCATCTTTATCACCTCGAATGGTCATCTTAAGTATCTCAATCTGAACATTCTATGATATGTAACTCTGTTTCGTCTTATTTCAACTCAAAAACACCTTCAACTTGTTTTAATCTCTCGCACATACTGAGACTTAAAAAAGTGAAACTTAAAACCTCTGAGATCGTCTCGTATAGAATGATGGACATTCGAAGAAAAAAAGTAGAACAAATTCAACTAAACACTTCTGACACACATAATTCTGATGATGATACCTAAAACTACAAAAAATTTATATTAAAATGATATTGTATTACCTTCTAAAAAGAGGCCGCTAGATGGGGTAATGTTCCACCTCGTCTGCATATTTAACACCATAAAGAGATCAAAGAACGCGAACATAAGAACAATGTTCTAAATTAACCTTCTAATCTACAACTTGGTTAGTTTTTGTATCTTCTTTGAAACAAAGACAAGAAAAAAAGGGAACAAATAACAGAAAAGTCATCAAAACTTCTGACATATTCTGACCTTAAAAATAGAAGAAGAATAGGGCCCGATGGAATTTATGTCTTAAATATATCTAGATTGTTATAAGAATGTCAATGCTTAAGAAATGAATGTGGGTTTTGTGTCACCAGGTCATTGTAATGTTAGTTTTTAAAATACAGATAGACTTATTGAAAATTGAAGAAAGTTTTGAAGACACACTTTTGATTTAATAAATTTGATAGTTGAAAAGTTGAAAGATAAATCAAAACTGTTATCTTTAGATTAGATTTAATTCAAAGATACATTTTGGTATGGCTTTCTAACCAAAAGATACTCAAAATGATAACACAGCACGATACGCGTTGTCATAAATTACATTTCGTGAGATTTTTGTATCTTTTTTTATGTATCTCTATCAAAGCAAAATGAAAAAATAACTAAAAATCCTTCTCAAAAAATAAACTAATTCCATAAAATACAAGTTTAGCGGGTGCATCATGCCATTGAACTCATTAATTAATCAATCTCACAGTTTTTCCAACCAAAAAAACTCCCATCTGCAGTATTTTACGGCAAATGCAGTTTTTTCTTTTGCATTTCTTTGAATATTTTCTTCTGTTTTGACTCCCATATCGTCAAAACAAACACACAAATTAATAAAAAAAAAAACTTTACACGCTCCAATGAAAACGAAATCAAAGATGCCTCAGTTCGGCTTGGTTCACAATTGGCTGGGATGGGAAGAATTAAAAACCAGACTTCGAGTTAAAAAACTGAAATAAAGCGAAATCAGCCAACAACCAACACATACTCAAAAAAGAACTACAGAAAAAGATTGAAGCGAAAAGAAAATTAGCAAAACATCTTTTTTTGTATCTTTTTATCTTCTTCTTGTATCTTAACCACAGACAACAACTTTGAAGGCAAAAAATTTACACACACTTGCCAACACATGAATCAAAAGTAAGAGTGAAAAATGACAGCTAAAAATTTTATAAATAGAAATACAAAAAAAAATGAGAAAGAAGAAATGAAAACAATTTGAAGACAAAACTGAAGACGAACCGAAGACACGAACCATCCTCACATCGCATCGTTATGAATATTTAACAAAATTGCAAAGTCGTAAAATATTTTTAAATAATTTTATCATTAAATCAAAGTTTGTATAAGTAGTTTGCATATCTCGTATGTATCTGCGGCGGCAATCACAAGTTCAACTTCGTCATTCTCTTCATCATCATCATCATTGACACAAAAAATGGTCATGCGCTAGAAAATTAATTAATTCATTTTTATACAAAAGAAGATACAAAGATACTCTATGGAATCTTTAAGTTATGTCTACTTTTTGTTGTTGGGTTTTTTATTCATTTTGTTTTTTTTTTTTTTGTACTTGGTGGTATCTTTGAGTTTGTATTTCGTTACACTTTTGCTTTCAACGTGCCAATGGACTTGCAAAAAAATGTTTATAAATATAATTTCTCTTCCTATTACCTAAATTAGATACTTTTTTGCTTCGAGTAATGTGAGTAATAAAATAAATTAATAAATCTGAGACTTGGTCGCATGGAATGGTTCTTAGAATAAAGAAATGAATACTATCTGATCATGTGTAATGAACCCAACGAAAAGACTGAAGGATCGGATACAGACGTTAAGGCGTGAATGAGGTCAACTTCTACAACAAACGATTAAAAATCACTAACTTAATTATTTTTCTGCCTACTACCTACGACTTAAGTACGATAGCATGAATATAAATTGCCCATATCCTTTTCTAGGTTACTATCTATCACCTAACTAAATTTCATCAAAATCCGTTAAGCCGTTTAGGCGTGAAAGAGTAACAGACAGACAGACAGACAGAGTTACTTTCGCATTTATAATATTAAGTATATAAGTATGGAAGTATGGATATTTAAAAATAATAATTTTACGTCATTTCTATAGGACCAAACTCAGCCGAATTGCGATCCTGCGATCCCCTTTCAACTTTAGAATAAAAAAAAATATTTCTTTCTTTACAACATTTGATAGGATAGAGGATAGTTGAGAATATGAACCTACCCAAAAATTTCAGGACTATAGGATTATTGGTTCCTGAGATTTAGTACTTAAAAAATTGCAAAGAATTATGAAGCTTTTTCTGATATCAAAGAACCTTCAAAGTTTCCAAAATATACATAAATCCTTGTGAGCCGACAGAAGAAAAATCGAATTTGAATATAGAGGGCGTGATATCCGTCTACAGTTAGATTTATTATGTAGGACTTAAATTCTACATAAACTTAAGATTTTGTATCAAAGAGATACATAAGAAGGGATGAAATTAAACAAAACAAGAAATTTAAAAAAACTTCTAAGCAATATTCAGCCCTATCGAGGTATCCGTTCGGAAGAAAATTTTCTCCGATTTGTTCGAAATCGGAGAATTTTCTATAGAGGTATTCGTTCCGATAAGCATTTCGTATAAATCTTCCGACAAAATACATCACATTCCTTCGCTCAGCGTACTACAAAATTGTAAATAAAACATTAAAACGAACGCGATTGTTTGCCTCATTTTATTTAGTTCCGCAACGGATACCTCGAAAGTAATCTGAGTTCCGATCGGAATTCACTTTCGTTTCTTAAATTCTCCGAAGTAATACCTCGATAGGGCTGATTATCTCCTAATAAATTGATTTTGAAATGTTTTCAGAAACATTACGAATAAAAATTAAGCACAATTTTTCAAATATGTTTTTTTGTGGGACAATTTTATCACCCTAGAACCACTAAAATATAACGATCTTTTACTGGTTTGGAAATGCCACTTTTTTGAAAATATAATTTCTTTTTGAGATAACTGTTGTTTTGAAGAAGAAATAAAACGCTCGAATGAATTCCAACCAAGGGTCCCCATTTTTCGACTACTTTTTAGGCCATGTCAGGAATTAATCATGGCTCTATAGCGTTCCCCATTGACAGTAATATTATGGCCGACTTCATGTTTGAAGAAATATGGACCAATGATTTTCTCTGCCAATAGAGTATACCAAACAGTGATTTTTTAAGGATACCTATAACGGCCTTAGAAGTGGCAATCCAAACTGAGTATTAATCAAGTGACAACTGTCAAAAAGACCAACTCCAAAAAAGTATTGCCAAATTGAAAACCAATTTTACCTCTAAGTGGTATAGCTCAGAAGTTTCTTCCATACTAGTAAAGCATACAAAATAACAAAATGGACGCATATGAAAATTAGCAAATATTGATTTTTTTGTTGATATTTCGACTGGAATATTGTTGGATGGATTTCTAAATTAAATCCCCAAATTAGAAATGAAAATACCTGAAAATCCTTGAACAAAATGTTAGTTTAAAAAATACTGTTGCAATATTACGAACTTCAATCAGAAAGATAAAGTATAGATACAAATATCATGGTCTAGAAATTGGTCCCAGCATAATAAAATTTTGGTAGTGACTGTTTAAAACTTAAATAAAATGGCCCACAATTTTAAACAATTAAGCAAATTGTTAAACCCATTTTTAGCAATTTGCTAAGCTAAAAGGATTGTTTTGGAGTCGTTAGTAAATTGTTAAATATTTATCAAATTGTTAGTTAGTAAAATTGGTCGTTTAAAATTTTGCTTTCAAGCTGAAATCAACGGAAATGTTTAAAACAGTGAAGAAGTAAAAATTTAATTTCTAGAGTTGAAAAATTGAGTTTTAAATTGTGGAAAATCTAGAACTTTGAAAATTTTTGCTCTCTAGAGGTCTTAAATGCGAGATGTGTGCAATTTTATATTCACTAAATACCAAATTACGAACAAAATATTTAAATTCATCGACAAAAACTGGCATCAGTTATAAATTGCAGAGTCCCGAAAATAACGTTTTCCTTAGCACGTGCTAAAATTGGTGTTATACACAATGTTCATTGTATGTGAATTTATTTGCAGATTTTCGTAGTATGTAAATAAGTCTAGTTTTTTTTTTTTTGCATTGAAAAATTCACACTTATTTAAGGGTAATCCGTTCTCTTTACGCGAAATGTTTACCTAAATCGAAGCCAAAAGTAGGGCATTTGAAAATGCATATACCAAAGTTAAAAATTTTGAAAACACTTCTATAAAACGAAATATTTTATTTGCATTTGATGTTGCGAGGAATGTAGCATTGAATGTTTTTTTTTTTTAATTTAAATGCAGTGAACACAACTTTTTTGCAATTACTTCATGGACACATAAGATTTATTACCTACTAATTTTACCTTACCTTCTTATTTTTCATTGTGGCAGCAACAACTGTATCATCAAGGAGTCTAGATTTGAATTCACTAAAATTGCATTCCATTATAGTTTTGTTGGAATTTCTATTTTTTTTTTTGTCTAAAATTAGAGCGAAAATTGTCCTCGACGAGCTTCTTTGTCAAAAATGTATTATATTTCGTAATCGACATTGAAAACAAGTAACCAAAATTTAATTTTCTAATATTTTTTTCATTTTAATTTTATTTAAACACTCGTAAATGAAATTAAATTTCCGATTTATCTGAAAAATTTTTCAACGAATACTAAAAAAAATTTAGAACTAATACTTTCGTGTTAGATTTTTTTTTTATTTTAAAGTACAATAATATTTATGTACATATGTACATCGTTCAAAAATGGTATCCTTTTTGTTATGCCTTTGGAGGATGTCAGTAATTGTCACGTTTTTTCGGTTTTAATTCCACGAACACAAAAAAGTAGGTGCAAAATAAATCAACTCATCGCAAGATGTCATAATTTTTGCAAATGGCATCGAACGTCAATAATTATTTGACATTTGTGAACTATCAACTAGGCAGCAGCAATAAGCAAATAGAACAATCTTAGATTTTGTGTCGAAAATCATCATGAGTGATGAGGCGCTTTTCCACTTAAGTCGTTTCGTCAATAAGCGAAATATTCGTTTCCCGAGCACTGAAAATCTGCGAAGGGTCGGGTGCAGCATTCACAACAGAGGAGTGATTAAGTCGTTTTTTCGATAATGCCATCGTCAAGTAATGTTAATAACAAAAGGTTATCTAAAATAACTTCTAACTGCCGATTTTGGATGAACGGGACTCAGTGAATTATGCATTCAAATTCAAAATATGAGTCACAATGAATATTGTGGAGGAAACGTTTTCACAAAAAACTTATCAACTTTTCACTTTGCACTTTGCACTCAATGTGATGATTTTTTTGACAATATACTTTGCAAATGTAACCTTCCACTAAGCAATTCTTTGCAAAGACTTTTCACTTACATAATGCAAAGACTTTGCTCTTTTCTGCAAAGTGAGAGTGCAAAGTGTTCCACAAAGCATTTAATCATCTTTGCACTTTGCACTACAAGCAAGGCAACACAGCAAAATAGGGTTACCAAATTTTTTCTATGAAGTAGAGTATTTTTTACTTTGGAGCATAGCAGATTTATTTCTATAAAGCTTAAGACGATTTCTTCTAATAAGACTCACACAATCGTAGCTCTTCAGTGGAAAATTTGACAGGAATGCAAACACTTTTCGATAAGTCAATGAAAAACTCTACACAACGGGCTCAAACACTGGTGGAGGCCAATAAAAGTCAAAAATAAGATTTCTATCAATAAAAAACAAAATGGAAAGATTAATTTTACTATATCTTGTCAAATAACAAGATATGTACCTATTGTTAGAAAAACTAATATTGAGACAAATGAAATATTTTTCGGCATGAAAACCATAAAATGGCCAGAATTATTGGCATAAATTTGATAGTTGTGATGCTAACTTTATTTTCATGATGCTTACAATTTTAAACACAATTTTTCTTTTTTGACATTCTTGGGAAGTTGTGAAAATTCAGGATTCTTGCCTTAAAGTGCATCCGGAAGGAAACGCTTTCATCTGTCATTTTGGAAGAGTTCAATTTGTTTTTCACGCTTCCATAAGTTGTCTTAGCTGATTTTGCGTTAAACTTGGCTTAAAGTCTTGCATCGAAATAATTCGAGAAAAAAAAGATGAATCAGGTTTAGCTTATTTGGGATGTTCATTATACTCGTAGTCAGTGGATCTGTTACCGTGTTAAGTTATAGGCTTATGAGTTTGTGACTCTTACTAAACTACCAAATGTGTAAAACATGTTTTTTTTATAGAAATTTGTTAAAAATATTAAATTGAATGCAGGTAAATATAATTTTGATGTATAGAATTAAATTGACGTTGTTGTTATTTTGTTGAAAATTACAACTTTTCAGTCTTAAATTTTTCTTCAAAACACAAGAAAAAAATGAAATTAATTGAAATGAAAGAAAGAAAGTGGTTGTGCGGGTCTTTTAATTGTGTTTTTTTTTTTTTAATTAATTTATTTTGCTGACATACAGCACAATGTCTTTTTTTATTATTTGGTTTTTTGTTTGTATGTCAATCAAGTTGTTGAGAAGTTGTTTTCATTGTTAAGTGATGCTACACACCAAGGTCAGGTGTTGGGTCGATGGCTTAAAAGATTTTGTCTAATTACGATTTGATTGAAATGCAAATTATGATTGAATATCGGATTAGTTGTTGTTTTTTTTTTTTAATAATATTATCATGATGAATGTTTATGAATGTATCATATTTGTATATGGTTTGATGGAATCTTTCAAAATAAGTGATAAGTATGACACAAAACTGATATTGACAAGTTGACAAAAAATAAATTATTATTAAATGATAAGTGAAGGTAAAACTGATTAATGTTTTCTATTGAATGGAAATACGAATTGTATCATTAATTTTATTAAGTTTTGAAAGTAAAATAAACTTGCATTTATAGGCCTATTTATGAATTATGTTTCACAATAACATTTTGACAATTCTTTTTAACATATCGCTTTACATATTTGATGGATATATGCTAACTCTGACTCTAAACAGGTTAATGTGAGTTTTATGGTTTTAAAATAAGCAGCTGGATCTAAGAATCGTCATTATCAGCAACTTGGCTTGTAGTATTCAATACTTTGGCGTTTTTACATGAGGATTCCGTCCTTAAAGCTTTCAAAATTCTATTTTACAGCGAATGATCTTCGGAAATGAAAATCCGATGTTTTATCGTAAAATTTTGTCCAGAAATAAAGTCCACTTTCAAAGAGTACCCGAAGATCAAACACGATATATCGTTTAAAACTATCAGGGCCTAAAAAATGTATCCAAAAGATCTAACAAATTAGGTTTATTTTTCGGATAACTCAAAATTTTTACGATAAGGTAATATTTGACTCCGGTAAACTCTGATTTTATAGCTTTGAAGTTATCTCTCAAATTGAATATTATATATGAATGTTAAACATTAATTTCTTGTCTATATTCCAAGTCATGAGTAGTTAAAGGATAGTTGGGAATAATTTTAAGAGTTTTAAGGCGACTTTCTTAAGCAAATAAATACTACGTTTCTATTTTTACAAATCTAGAGATAATACTTAAAAACCAGGCTTTTTACTTGAAAAAAAAAAACAATAGACTAAGACCGAGACCGAGACCGGTGCGAGAAGAGACTCATTTTACAAGTCTATGTATGACCGACTCATTGCTTATAGAATTCAACGAATCAACACTAGTTTCATTCAAAATATAGAAATTAAAATTCAGATAAATTAAGTAAATAATTATATTATTTGCGTTTCATGAAGTTATTATTGAAAAACCCGATCTATGATTTGTATTATTCTTATTTTAAAATTCTAAATTTCCAAAGAATCAAAGTCCAACGAATTTCCCATCAAACAATTTCTTAAATTTCAAGAAAACTTTGTAGTTATATTCAATTTGTCTTATACAAAAAAATAATTTAGAATAATTCTCGAAAAGAATTCAAAAAAACATTACCAAGAACAAAAGAGTTGATGTTCGAACTTGGAAATAAATTGTTTGCAGTTTCGTTTTTTCTGTTTAAATTAAAATTTCTCCAGAGACTCACTATTAATGAAATCGACAAAAATATATCAAAAATAATTTATTTTGGAAATAATTAAAAGCAATATGTTTATTGAACTGAAAAAACATTAAGCTAACAAAACAAAAAAGTTACTTGCTTACAACTTCAAGCATACATTTTCACCTCTCTAATCAAATTTTAATAATTTTTTTAATCCACTCCATCGATGTCCTAAATTCATATTTATATTTTTTTTTGTTTACTCTTAAATAACAGAAAAAAATTGCTCAATTTTTAAATAAAAAATTGACATAATTCTTCAAAATTTATTAAAATCCTCAATGAATTGACTCTAATCCTCCCAAAGTAACTATGACTATGCACTCTTGCCTTTGGTATAAGTATCAATAAAAATCTATTTCACAATGTGCCAAGTTAGTCACAAAAGCAGCATTTAATCAAATACAACAAAAATACGTTTTTTTTCCTTTCATTGGCCAAATATGGTAAATCACTTATAAAATCAAAAACCGTACACGCGTTCCAAAATCAAAATACTATTGCGAAATACGTACAACTAGCACGAAAATTTAAAAAAAAACAACAACAACAACAACATTTCAGGAAGTACTTTCTCGATGTCGAAAAATGGTAGCAAAGCGTACAAAACCTTTCGTAATACTTCACAGCGAAATATTTCTTCTTATTGTTTTTTTGATTTTAATTTTTTTTTCATTTATTTTTTCCTTCACCTTAACACTGATTTGATTTTTTTTATTTTATTATTTCGTTTCTTGTATTTAAATTTCAACATAGTACGGTCTAAAAAACTTATAGAAATATTTGAAAGTAGTTCAATTGGTACGTGACGTTTAATTAAAAAATAAAAGTGTCACACTTTGGCAGTTTGTATGTTATGCGTATCCAATACCAAAGTAACCAAACAAACATACAAACAATCCAACAAGCCGTGCATTGAATTAACAATAAAATAAACAAGTGAGTGTACATTTTTTTTTTTGTTTAAGCCATACTAGTAGTTATAGTTTGGCTTAATTAGTGGGAAGTTAAAGAAGAAGGCGTGATTAGAGTGATAGAGGAAAGCGCATTGAAAGGGAAATTATTTTAAATTGCAAAAGAATATGAATTGTTGTTGTTTTTGCTGTTGTCGTAAGTTGAATTACTATCATTTTCAATTACACACACCCAAATGTGAACAACAGAAGAACATGAATTTTCTCCATGTGACACGTAAGAAAAAGTTTTAATTAAATTCGTTATAAGACATTATTTTAATTTGGACATTTAATAATTGTTAATTTTACTACACCTGACATGATCTGTATAAAAATAAATTAGATGGTCTGCAATTGTTTGATACTTTGCATAATTCAAGTTAAAACGGTTTTTTTCAATAAACTTATGAAATAAATGAAATAAACTAGGTCATAAATTTAACACCATCATTTGCAATTTTTTATGGATGTGTAATCGTTTTTATTTATTAAATACTCGTATTTAGTCTAATTTATTTGATATGAGATAATAAATTTAATTTTGGGTCAAATTATTTAATTTATAATTTATTATTAAGTGGAGAAAGTCACAGTTGAAAGGTGTTTCCAAAAGTTATTAGATGAAAGGGTATACATAAAAAAAAGTAACACTTTTAGCCACTTTCTTAAAGTAATCGCCGTCATAGTTATGAGTTTTTTTTTGACAAATTTTATTAATTATTTTTTACTGAAGATAATTTAAAAAATTTGCAAATAAGTTTCCTTATGAAAAATCGTAATAAAAGTAGAAAACATTTTGGCTGAAGCACCATTACTGACGAAGAAGTGACTGCAATAAAAAACCGGAGAAGTTATGATTCACAAAATTATGTCACTGATATTGAATGACAAAATGAAGGACATGGCCATAAGATCGGATTTAGGAAAGAAACTTGGCCTTGAAGTTCCGAGTGCGTCATTTCGAAGGCCGTTACAATGCATTGGAAAGAGGAAAAATAAGTTTTTGATGACCATGGATCGAAATAAAAACGCCAACGGAGAAAGCATAAATGTGCTGCATTCAGTCTGTTGCATTGTTTTGCATCAAAAAAACCATTGCTGCATCATCACCAATTTCGTATGTATTTCAAAATATTCTCTAGAAAAACTTATGATTCACATTTAATAAGCTTAGATTTGTATCAGCTGCATTTGGTTTCGAAATGGATAATTTCAATAACAGATACATACTTCGGTTTTTAAGAAGATAATTTCTGAAGCCTTATTTAAAGCCTATTTTAAACATTCTTTGGGTAATTAAATAAAAAGATTGTTAGCTATAGTAGCAGATTCATAAAATATCAAAACGCATTTAAAGGAGAAATTGATTTGAAGAAACTTAAGGAATAATCAGCACAAGATTGGGAAACAAATCGGATGATAAGGTTGAAAAATTGTTGTTCTTCTTTTTTACTGGAAGCTTAAAACAGCTTTAATGTTCGACCCGTGGTGTGATGGTTAGTGCGTTGGACAGTCATGCCAAAGGTCTAGATCGATCCCTGCTTGTGCCACCTGAAAGTTTTTGAGGGTACTGCCTCTTGCGTGGAATTGTCAAATCCTCCAAAAGTAGTTCTTTTCATGAGAAGTGCTTTTTCAAAAAATTTAGCATGAATGGTTGAGAGTTGTAAGTCACTCGTCTCTGGCTCTATACGAGCTGTAGCGCCAAAAAATGTATGTTAATGTTCGACAACATTATAGTGTTAGAAGTAAGAGTATCCTTTTAATATAAGCATTGGATTTAGAGGTTGAAAAGTAGAAAATATGGTAAAGCGTTCAGAGTTTCTTTTTACCAGCTCATTTCCGCAGTGGGCTTAATCGAAAGTTTTCATTTTTTAAGAAATACAAAGGATTGCTTTTGGAAGGTTACGAATTTATTTCAATTCCGCAAATTAGTTTGTCTCTATATTTCTCTGTTTAAATGTCTAACTAAGCCGTTCAAACATATATAATTTGGACAACAGGCTGGAATGACAACTTATGACCATTTGTGTCTTGAAAATCTTGATATTTATTGAAAAAAGTATAAGAAATTAAATTTTACTATTCAAACAAAACTAAATTTGTTCTTTTTTTTTGTTTGTTACCAGATGTTAAAAAGCGTATAATTTAATGTATACAATTCAAAAAAATTTGAACCAATTTTTAGATCTGTTTCTTGTGATTTTTAAGTTTTTGGTAAAAAAAACGATCAATTGATTCTTTTGAATAATTAATCAATTGCCTAAAAATCAATAAACAAATAGTAAAAAAATAGTCAAAGGTTTCTATCATTCTTAAATATTCGAATCAAAACAAATCACGGTATCTGATTTTTTCCAGGTTCGAAGTCAAAATGAAAATGCTTACTTATGCATATTAAATTTTGTACACCTCTCTAATTTTTTTTTTAAAGTCCACACACCGACATCTCTCTTAAAATGATGGATTTAGATTCTAAATATGTACCTTGTAATGTCGAGATTTGCCAATAAATTTATACTACTACAAACATAAATGGAACAGCAAACATTGCATCTTAGACACTTAGTCTATCAGATGACACAACACAGGACATAAATACAAGCACATGGCATGGTAGATTTGAGATGGTCGGTAAATCTTTGTTGTACCGTAATTTTTAATACAGAATTGAAAAACTGTAATCTTAACTTATTTTTTGTTCACTTAAGTTAAAAATACATCACTCCAAAATTCTTAACACATTTTTTTCATATAGTAGTTTTAATAGGGATTTTTTTGCTTTCTAAATATTTGCAAGCTACTTCAAACACAGAAGTTGGTAGGTACTTCTAATAGTTTTTGTTTTATGATAATTTATTAATGTCAAAACTAACACTTTATTTAATCTATAAACATTAAACTCCATTTAAGTTCTAAGCAACGAACTATAAATACTAATTTAATTTCACTCTCTTTCAAATAATTTTAAAAATAAACTTAAATAGCAATTCTATTTAATTTAAATCAAAAACAAAAGATCACTCGTTTTGATTGTGCTAACATTGTTGTCAATACTAATGGCTCCAAATCTTTGATGACAAGATTAAAATGCTAAAATACCATTTAACTGCCACGCAAAAGTCTCTTCAACCTACAAAGTGTTTTATACTTAAAACAAAACAAAAAAAAACTAAAAAATTAAAAATAGAGCCATTGAACTTCATAAATGGAAGTTTTGAATAAATTTTAATTTTAATTAAAAAGAAAAACGAGGAGGAGTAATAAAAAATAGATTACAATTTTTGAATTGATTAAATTAAATTATTTTACAATAAAATCGATTTTTTATATACGAGTATCACATTCGCATAATTAATCTGAATTATAAAAAAATTGTGTTACGAACTTTTTCAGCAGATATAATTCAAATTGATAAAATTAATGTTGTAAACAAAGAATATACATTTTAAATAAATACATTTATATGAATAAAATTTGAAAATGACTATAAAAAGTTGAATCACTACCGTTTTATTGACATTCAACATACACACTCAAATTTTTGAATCAAAATTAAAAAAAAATATTAAATTTACCAAAAACCAGTTGTTGTATATTTTCGTATTTATTTAGTATTTTTATTTAATTAAAACATAAAATAAGAAACACAACAAAAAAGCTAAGCAAGGCCTACATTATATTTTTTTTTCTGAAAATCTCGAATCTTGACAATCTAAGTAACATATAAAAGTCAAAAAGTGTTAAGATGCATCATTAACAAAAAATACAAAAATATTATAATCGATCGGAAGTCAAATGGACACCTTTTGGCCAAAAGCGTCTCTAATGATGACTAATGAAGATAACATTGATTGTGTGTTGTATCATACTCATGATGAGTATTAATTTATTTAAATTAAATACACACAAACATTTACGTAGATATGTTATAACTTATAACTTTTAACCAACATCATCAAAGCGGACAAAAAAAGAAAAACAAGAAATGTAAACTTATCTATATTTTGGGCTGCAAACATGTGAATGTAAATTTATTAAATTTGCGAGGTGTGTTTTTGAATGTTTGCAAAATTTGTATCTAAATTTAATTTTGAACCTGAATGATTTTGATGTTATTTATGAAATTATGTAATTTAAGATTTAATAATGTTATTGGTTAATGGTATAAGAGATATGATAACGTTTAGTGAATATTTCGTAAACAATCTCCGAGTATATTTGTAGTTAACGGTTTTTTTATTTTTTTTTAATATGTAAAATTTACGGAACAATACAATGTTTATGAATATAATTAAAATTTATTACAAGATATTAATAACTTGTAAATTAGGAACCTTTACAAATCAATGTAAAATAAATTGAAGCGATGATAAGTCAGAAAATAAGATTAATCTTCAGACTGTGTCAGTAGATTATTATTTGTTATTTTATTTTTTTTTATAAAACAGGTTGTTGTAATAAAATTAAAATATATAAATAAATGGGAATACCTTTGGTGAATGAGACTGAAAATATATGTAAAACCAAATACAAAACTGGATGGAATTTAAATTTGTTACCACCAAGAATTTGTTAACACGCAATTTAATAGAATTATTAAAACAAACATTTAATATTAAACAATCGTCAAAGTAGATAAACATTAAAGTTCTAATTTTATTCTAAATTCAAGTCTTTGATTCGTGAGATTAGATCAGATTCAAGACACGAAAAGAATAAGCATCGATTTTCCATTTTGTTAATATTTTGACCTTAAACTTGAAGCGTTAGACAAATTTTCTGGAATCATGTAATTACTTAGAAGAGATTTTGGAATGTCGTAAAAATATCAGTCTAGCCTAAGTTACACAGGAATAATATAGTATTCTATAATGGTGAAAGAATTATCGAAATCCGTCCAGTAGTTTTTGTGTTTATTCGTACCAAACATCTAAAAATACCTCTATAATTCTTTTCTTTGGAAATAGAAGACATTTAACAACATGGCCATGATTCGTGAGTTATTCTAAGAAAAAAAAAACGATTTGTATAAAGTAACAATAATCGGGAAATATGGAGAAGTGTACCCTTAGCCATGTTACTGAATATTGTGCTGTTTTTATAATGGTATCAACTTTGTCTAGGCCTTTATTTCTTAGAATGAATGGCAAAAACTTAATTCTGTTGAAGTAAATTTTATATCTTGCCCAAATTTAAAGATATCC
Source organism: Scaeva pyrastri (assembly GCA_905146935.1). Classification (NCBI taxonomy): domain Eukaryota; kingdom Metazoa; phylum Arthropoda; class Insecta; order Diptera; family Syrphidae; genus Scaeva; species Scaeva pyrastri. The sequence continues at coordinate 59,614,963 of LR989928.1, forward strand.
TCTATTTGTTTCATTTAAACTCGCCTATGGAAATTTTTTGACTTTGAGAACATATTTATTGCTAGAAAAACTTGAAAATTGTAACTTAAAAATTGCAGGATCATTTTATTGCTTAAATTAGGTCGTATTTAACTTTTAAAATAAATTTAACTATTTATCCTGCTTTAATTCGATGATAAATTACCTTTAAGTCTATGATTTACTGAAGAAGTCTTAGTTATTTCTCAATTAAATAAGAAAATATGCACAGCAAATATAAATGTATGATTTTTCACAAATAAAATCCACGCCAATAGAATTAATATATTTAAATAAAATTTGTGCAAAATTATTCATTTTTTCTACTAAATTGCTTTCTGTCAAATTAAATTAATAAAGAAAAATTGTGTTTGTTTTTATTTGGAGAAAATAAAGTTCTTATTTTAAATTTAAATATGAAAGCAATCATTTTGAAAAACTGGTTTGTGAAAAATTTAAATGTACTCAATTTTGAACATCAAAATCAAAACAAAAACCAAGAAATTCTAATGTTTCAAGTTTGCATATCAGCTCTTTTGCTTAGCATAACAATAAATTAGTTTAAAGTATCTTAAATATCCATGGGTTTATTTTTGTACTTTATTTGTTTGTATGCATAAAACGTACAAATGTTTAGTTCTTAAACTAAAATAAATTTCTGCTTGTGGCGAAATATAATTAAATGCATTCAAAATGTTGGTTGGTAACAACGAAAAATTATAAATTTAGTTATATTATTAATATATATGCATTCAACAATAAATACAAAATATTATTAAATACATAAAGTAACATATATTATTTTTGTGTGTGACATGACTAGTATTTATATGTGAAATCATCCACTTTTTGTTAAGCCTTAAGTTACTACAAAAATTGTTACTTTTTAAAAATAAGAATACAAAAAATCAAACTGAAATCCGAGTCCTAGTGGTAGGAAGTTAGGGGTAGGGACAACATTCAAAAACAGATAAGTTCCGTACTCAAATAAAATTGTAAAAACTATGTAAACTATAATAATTATAATTTTTCAATACGAAAGTTTTAATAAGCGCAATTTTGTGTCAAAAAATATAGTTTCTTCTATAAAGGGAAGTTCCTTAAGTTTTTAATTAATAAATTTAAAATAAAAATAGAGTTTACCACGTATGACTTTCGAAGTGTGGACAGGAAGTAGATATTTTCTTTTTAAATTAAACAATGGTGGTTTTATTTTTCCTGACATGGCGTCCTTCAATTGGAAAATCAAGGCCGAAACTAACCCCAATCTTGCCCGAAAAGATTGGTTTTTGTTATTTTATTCCATAGTACTTGAAAAACAAGAAAGTACAAAACAAATTTAAAAACAAACTAAATTTTTTTTAAGATTTTAATAAGTTCTTGAAAATTTCAAAAATAATCATTCTGGAATTTTAATTCCAAAATTTTAAAGTTCGCTATTAAAAAACTGATGAAACATAATCAAATAATTTTTTTTCTTCTAACTGAAATATATTTTTTTTTAATTTTATTTTAACACCAAATTTTTAAGTGAACTTATTTCACTGCCACAATTTTTTGGTGTCAGTTATTTTTTTTATCATTAATCAATTATCATTTTCGTTTTCGTTTTAATTTATTTTACTTTATTTTATTAAATTATATTTGTTTTATTTTATTTTAATTTATTTTATTTTACTTTATTTAATTGAAATTAATTCAATTTTATTTTATTTTAGCTTAATTTATTTTATTTTATTTTATTTGAAATTACTTAAATTCTTTTTAATAAACTTTATTTCTTTGTTATTGCATTTTAATATTTACTTATTTTGACGAATTAGATACTGTGATGTTTAAAATTGTATTTAAGTTTTGTTTGGTATTTAATAATTTATACTGGATATTTATCTTATAGCGTTTAGTTTATATCGTCCCAAGCATTCTTAAACGTCCAAAAAGAATTTTTAAAAATGAAGCATTAAGTTTCTAAATAATAAGTCTTCCCCAATATTTAAGGTCCTGCTTTGGAATCCTTATTTCTATGTATTTCCTTCCTTCATTCCCAATCCCAAGACATTTTTATATTATTTCTATTATTTTCCTAAACTTTCTAACCACACATCACTTCTAAGCATTCATGTTATTGCCTAAAAAGGTATTCAATCCTTCCAGATAAATATTATTCACAAATTCAAGTTTTGAAACCAGCTCTTTTATTTAGAATATAAATTAATTAACAACTCTACCTATGCAAAAGAAGCATATCCCCTTATATGATCATGATCCCATGTACGAGTATATACTCAACAGAAAAGAAAAAAAATGTTTTTTTAAAATTCAAGTTTTTCGCTCAGCTCTTTTGTTTAACCATGAGATTTAATTAAAAACTGTCTGCCTGAGTTTTGTTTATTTTTATTTTTTATTTTTATTTGAATTTGAATTTAACTCACCTGAATTAAGAATTAAAATTAATCCAAACACCCAAAGTACTCCATGGAGCTGTCCCATTTTGAAGGTCCTTTAATTCGAAAGTTGTATCCTTTCAAATTTCAGACGAATTTAGATTTAAAAAAAAAAGTATTTTATGTTCTCGAAAAAAAACTGTTTGTCACTTTATTCACAGGTTTTGTTTTTTTTTTCTTTCTTTCTTTTTGATAATAATAATTTGAAACAATAATTATATAGATTTTGGTGATATTCAATTCAAAACCTTCTGCTTCACTTCATTTAACACAATTTTATAATTTTCCTTCTGGCTGTTAAAGAACTCAATTTAAATTTCCGATGTGAATGTGGGTTTAATTGCTTCCAATTGAAAAATTTCTTTTTTTTTATTTTTTAATAATCAATTAATTATGAGTAAGTGAAAAGATAAATAATCCAACAACAGAAAAATCGAGATGAAACGACGATAACAATTTTTTTTTTTAATTAATAGATATTTTTAATTAAAACTATTTAATTTTTATTTTTTTGCTAACAATTGAATTTGAATTAAATAAAAATCAAATTTTACATAAAAAAAAATTCCATATAACACCGCGCCAATCTCCGATTCAAGTGCTGTTCGGACGAGCACTTTTCTTAAACTGCGACTTGCTTTGGCCACAAAGTGGTTCAAAGTGGAACTTAAGTTTCTTTTTCCCGTTTAACAACCGTCACCGACACCGTCACCATCACCATTACCATCACTGACAACAAGAGACCAACTATGTGCATATACTGAGTAGCGATGAGGGGTATGAGGTGTGCTTGTCTTGTCTTTACCATTTGCAAAGAACCGCAGCAGCTACAAGATTGGAAATGAATGCAGCACGACAAGAGTTAGCATGAGTGGTAATATGGTAACATATTGATGCAGTGCATTTTTTCCCAAAAGCCAAGTCGTGAGTTAAGGCCATTCGGGAAGCTTTTCTGTCAATTTTCTCTTAAGACGACGCGACCGACGACGACGATGCAGAAGCTTTCAGAGCGAGCTGATCGAGATCTTAAGAGAGTCAAGTCAGATTTGGATTTGAATTTGGATTTGGATTTGGATCTACCGCGCCAAAAGGTCTTCATGAATGAAAGTGTGAGTGGTAAGACGAAGGCGTCACATGACGTCACAAGTCAAGGGGAACAACGCCCGACACATGGACGGTTGAAAAGTGTAAGTGTTTTTTTCTTATCTGTGTCTACTTGTTCTCTTTCGAAGTAGAGCAACAGGTGGGGTTTGTTGGGCTGTTGGGGCCGTTCGGTTCGTTCGATGGGAGTGAGTCGCGCATGCTCTCAGTAGCCAAAGCTTTGAACGGTACATTGGCATAATAATGGGACCTGGCTTCGAGTACTTCGTTTGGCTTTGGTCTTGTGTGTCTTTTGTGGCTTTTCGCTTTTGTCTATTTGTGTTTTGATATTTTCGCATTAAAGAACTCGGCCAAGAGTTTTTGATTTTTTTTTTTCGTTTTCATTTTCATTGGCCTCACCTCGAACAAAGAGAGCAGTTAGTCAGACACGGGGGGTGGAGTGATTATGGGGGGAGAGGAAGGGTTTCGAATGGGAATTTTATGGATGTTTGCTGATAATGTTTGATGTAGGCAAACAGCCGGTACCGCAGCTCCAGCTACTGCTATTTCTTGACGGTGTTGTTGGAAAGGGGGTATATGGGGGGGCGGGACTGCGCTGTGGGCCGCTGCCGATGGTGGATGGTGGTTCACATTTATTGAGATTGACGTTGAATGCAAAAATCATGGACCTCGAGTCGTGTTTTTTTTCTCTTCTTGTGGTCGTTTGGAGTGTTAAGATTGGGAAACTTTGCTACATTTTTTTCTCGTTTTTTTTTTTGTTGTTTTTTTAATCGAAATTATAAACTTTTGTGTATGCAAGTTTGTTAATTATATATTTTTCTTCTCTTGTAGTTTTGTTATTTTTCATTTTTTTTTTTTTGTATTCGATAAAATTAAGGAACTCTGATTCTTTTATGTGGGGGCTATTATTACAAAACGTTCACTTTTTCGACTCGCACAGATTTGGGCTTATGTACATACATATATGTATATTTTGTTGTTGTTTTTATTTGAAGTTCCTACCTCGGCAAAGAGATATCATAGAGGGCGGAAATTGGATTAAAAAGTCGTGATACAGTTTGCAAGGACGAATTATTATTTTTATTTGAAAACAGACGAAAAAATATTTGAATGGTTGTCGGACAGAAATCCACAGTAATGTGCATCGTGGATGGTTGGATGGATCAAACAGCAACAACAACAACAACAATAAATGGAAAAATAATCGAGAAAAAAAAGACATTGATGGATAATTCAACGCCTTTGGGTGTTTAGTTGTGAATAAGTTATTATTGTTGTTTCTTAGAGAGGGGTTATGCAATTTTTGTGTACTTAGTTTTTTTTTTTTTCTTAGACTTGTGGGTGAGGTTTTTTGTGAGATTTGAATTTAAGGTTGTTTTATTTTTATTGTTGTTATCTTGTGCATACAATTACACACTGACTCGACCTGATTTTGTTTAAAAAAAAAAATTAAAAAAATTGTTCAATCAAATGCAATTGTACGGATGTTTGTTGTATGTCGTTATGTTTTGGCATGAGCATGACTTTGGATATACATACATAAGTACATATTTCGTGCGTTCTAGAAAAAGATAATTGGGATTTGTGTTAGTTTAATTTTCGAAAATTAAATGCAGCACTAGTTGATTTGGTTGGCATCAGATTGATAATGATGATAATCTGGACTAGAGATAAGATTTGTTGTAAAGTCTATAAACAAGGAACCAAAATAACAGCAGTAATTATTGCTTCATATTCTTTTATTTCAAAGTTTTAAAATTAAAATCCACAATTTCCACTCGTATATAATTTGATGAAGTTTTAAGCTTTTCATCCAGCAATTTGTTATAAATTTTAGTGCACGTATAGTCGTATACGGAATGTCGAAAACATACCAGAAGACTGGCGAAAAGGTATCAAGGAAAGAGATTTCATAACGTGCAGTAATTATAGAGGCATCACGTAGTTGAATACCGCTTAAAATACTCTTCTCTATCCTGCAAAAACGTATAGCCCTGTTAATATACCAATGTGGCTTCCTATAGGGAAACAGTCATTCAGATTTTTACCCTTTAGACAGGCGATGGAAAAAAAAGCCTACTCAAAACTGCCGGATTGCTATCCAGACCAATCAAAACCTAAAACGGACTCCGACAACTAGATGATCTAGAGTCCAGACTGTCTATCCTTTGCAACCTGACGTTGCCATTGTCGAAAGCAATGACTGTGGCATTCCTGAGATTGGCCAAGAGGGACGCAGACGACATTGGCATCATCTTAAGAACCGAAGAAGTATGTGCAGGCTTCCTTCATCCAGATCGAGAAGGTGGCTCAAAATTTGACCGGAATATGAATTTGAAGTAGTAGAATCCTCCAAATACCTTGGGTTTAATAGAAGCAGCCGATAACAAAGAAGAAGACTACAGCCTGTCAAAGTTAAGTAGAGAAACCTTTCCAAAACTTCTAATCTCCTGTTCTACAGGACGATCGAAACGGTTCCGACAGTATAGATCCGAGATCTGGGTGCTTAGTAAAAGGCACTACGATACTACCCCTAAAGTGCGTTAGACCAGTCTGAAAAGGAGCCCCGTATTTGAAGAAGTACATTTCGGGAAACGCTACAATCAACCTAAATGCATATCGTGATATCGTGAAAAAAAAAATAAGGCTCAGTAAGCTCCGATGGGCAGGTCACTTAGCTGACCTTAGGGAAAAGTTCGAATGGTCATTTGTAGTACATTTTATGGTACAGGTATTTTCGGTGCTGAAATTTAAAATTTCTAAAGAGAAGAGAAAAGAGACCAAAGAGATTAATGAGAGTCTCGGAAAATTTCGGTCCGTAATAAAGTATCGTCTCCAGTTATTTCAATTTTACGAAACGGAGCCAAAGACACCGTAGCCACATTTATACCCCTATAGAGGTAATCAAAATTTTTCTCCGGTCTATTCGAAATCGGAGAATAATTGTCTATCGAGTCTAGGTATCCGTTCCGATAAGCAATTCGAATAAATCTTCTTACGAAGTTCACCACATTCCATCGCGCAATTTCAACAGCAGCGGTTCCATGCGATTAGTCAACAATTTTTGACAGCTATGTGTTGAATTTTTTTCAGAACAGATGACTCGAAAGTAACCTGAATCGCTTTTAACCTTAGTTTGTATCGGATTTCACTTTCGAAAAGGAAGTTCTCCGAACCAATACCTCGACAGGGCTGTTAGTTCTGATTCTTTCGTTAAACAAAGTCCTCCTAAATATCTATACCTAAACATCCATACCTATTTCGACATTTAATACCAACCATATTATTGAAGCAGCATCTGTCAAATTAGTTGCGATGTATCTAAGATTTAACGCCATTGATGGACTTTCAGACAATTTCTGAATTCGGTCCGTGAAAATTAGCGGATATCGGTTAGACTCCGTGCGATTAATGCGCATGAAAATTTCACTTTAGTCATTTCAACGATTTTATACTTCATACTCAATAATTTCTATATACGATTCAAATACATAAATAAAAAATGTTAATCGTATCTCATCACACACACTTTGTTTTATTCAAATTTAATGATTCGATTAGTCCTTAATGAAAGACTCTATAGAAACAAATTTGTAATTTGTAGGTAATTGTTTCTTTTGACATCATTAACAATTCATTATTTATTATGTTTGGCAAATATTAAAACAAAAACAAATCAATACTCTAATTTGCAAATGTATAACACAATACAAATCAATTAAGAAAAAGAAAAAAAACTTTAATACAATTCAAATTGATTAATTAATAACATTGGCGAATACTTTGAATAATAGTTTAATATTTGTGTAATGCCTACACAATATTTTTATTTACTAAACAAAGAAACTAGTGTCTTTGTCTTGTATAGAAATTGTTATTAATAATAATTTATTTGCTATAATTAAAGTTTTTAAATAATTATAAATATCCGATAAGTTGATGTCTGTAAGTTTTTTTTTTTTTTTTTTTTTTTTTTGTTTTTTTTTTTTTTTTTTTTTTTTTTTTTATAATTCATAACAAATGCTAATTATTATTAAAAAACACTTCTTGGATATGATGAAATAGTAAAAAAGATAAAACTGGCTCCATTAAAATGAACTGGATTGGTGTCGATCATTAGAAATGTTTTTAAATTGATAAAAATTATCATACTTATTCATAACAGTTGGATACTTTTTTTTGTTAAATATTAATGAGTTTCCTGCTGTTAAAAAGCATTACTTTGAATCAAATTGATTTTCTACGCCGCCGATTAATTGTTGATATTGATTGACAAATGACATCTTTTAAATAAACTACAAAAAGGTATGTTTTATTTATTATTAATTCTCGTCAAAATAAAATTTATAAATTCGCGATTTCACAATATTTTTATAGAATGTGCAAGAGTAAAAAATTTGCAGATTGAAAACAAAATTCGAAACTTACTTAACAGAGTGAAACAACTATTGACTATTAGCAATATTTTCGTTTTAAGTCTCTAATAAAACCATTCTTCAATTTATTTCTTAGGCAAAGTTGTTGTTGTTACGTATAAATTCGACAGTTTTAGAAAACAAGAAACATTTTTTTTGTTTCTTTTCAATATTTTCCTTAATTTATTATTTAGTAGTATGTTTGTTCGTGTTTTCAAGAATCAATGCTTTCATCAATTCTTGATTAAACTTAAGCCTTTGAAAAAAATGCAGTGAAGATTTGCAATAAACCGTCAATTGATTGAGACTTTTTTTTTAAACTTTACCAATTATTGTATAAACGTAAACATTTTTTTGACATAAGAAACATTTTTTCAGGATTTTTTATTTTAAGAAATTGTTTTTCAAAAGCTTTCTATATATTAAAATCAATTTCGGTTTGTTTGTCTTGCAAAAACTCGAGAACGGCTAAGTCGATTTGGCTGATTTTGGTTTTAAAGTGTTTTTCATAGTCCAGGGAAGGTTTAAAAAGTTTGTACGTTCGTACGTTAGAGATACCCTTTTTCGTCCACGGTATTTCAAAAACGAGTAGGAATATCGACTCCAATTAAATTTTGTTCGACAGGTTATAACTTCAAAAGATGCACAAAGGACTTTCATAAAAATTTAGTGAGCGATTTTTTTACTATAGCAATTAAAAAAAAGTGAAAGTTTTGGTTGGAACCAAATATCTCAGGAACTGATAATGTAGTTGACTTCAAATAAATTTTATTGTGTACATTGTGATGGAAAATTTTCAATTTGGCGCTCAAATATACATACAATGAAGGAAAAATGATACTATATTCAAAACTATTTTCTATTATGTGAAATGATGTTTTTGACACCTTGTGAAAGTTTGAAAAAAATCAATTGACAATTTTTTACAAAAAATAGAAAAGTACAAATTCAACCAAAAATTCATAAAAAATGTGTTTTGATTCAAATATCTCGAGAACGGGCAACGATATTGACTTCAAATTAATTTGTTCATGCATTATACAACTGTTAACACGTGGTTTAATTGTGAAAAATATCAAATCTACAGTTCTCTTTCAAAAAAATTAAACTTAACTAAAATTTAGTAAAAAATGTCAAAAGTTGTTTCATGGCTTAAATATGTCGACAGTGGTAAATCATTTTAACTTCAAATTTATTTTAATTTTTGCGTAATACAATTGTTAAAATATAGTACATTTTTGAAAAAAATATTGAATTGACAAAATAAAAAAGTAAAATATACCGAAAATTTTCAAAAATTGTTTTTCGGCTCAAATATCTTCACAGCAAGGCATGATATTGACTTCAAATATTTTTTTTAAATTATAATGATAAAATATTGACGAATATTAAAATGACATGACATTCTTACAATCAATAAAAAAGTTCTAAAAAATGGTTAGTATTTTTTTTTCCGCTTCAATATCTCGAGAATTTTTTAAGTTAGATAATTTGTTTTGTTAATAACATAGTTATCAAAAAACATCAAAAGTACATCGATTAATATCAGGAATGCCAAGTTTTCAAAAAATAATGAGAAGTTATCAGTGTGGTTCGCCCCCAGCCTCTTTTTTGTATTTTTTTCCCTAAAGAAAATCAACTTCAAAAACGCAATTTAACTGAGGTGATTCTCTAAAACTACAATATTGTATTGCCTTTCAATTAAAATTTTTTGAGCTTAAAAATTTTATTTTTATTCTCAAGTCTCAAAATCAGGCATTTACTCACAAAGTAAAATTCTTGAAATGAGGTATTTTGTATTCCTGTCACTTCTTTTAGAGACCCTTACACTGAGTCTCTAAATTTCTGATCTTCTTTAAACCAAAACTTGTATGAAATTAAAACAAACCTAAAAAATGCAAATTAATTTAAAAAAAGAAAATAAAAATCAAATTCTAGTACATACCTTATGTAAATCACAAAATTTTCTAAAGTAAGCAAACATTCTGTGTACCTATAAATAGCAAAGTTAAATTTTCACTTTTCGTCTGTCAAACCACTTTTTAAAACTTTAAATGTCCGTTTAGATAAAACTATTTCTTTCGTTTTTTTTTTATTAAAACTCGATTTAACGTCAGTTGGCAGCCCTGTCACTCTTCGAATCATGACTGTCATAATATCTAACTTCAATTAAATTGAAAAATACCTAAAAAGATTAAAAACGGGTGCAAATCTTAAACAGCAATTTGAAAGTAATTAGAGTAAACCTTTGCAAACTTGTCCTTCATTTGCGAAAGATAAAATAATTAAATACACTAAACCATTGTTGTTAACTGACTCTTAGGTACATTTACCTGCACACACACAGCCTTGAGAATAGGGTGTGTATCTTTAGAGCCGTGACCGATAGCTAAGTGCGCGATTTAATTTTTTTACATTTTTTATTAAAAATACTTGTATTGATAAAAAATTGTAATCTTTAGACAACATTTTCCTATAAACGGGTTCTTTTGTTTTTTTCTATTAGAAGCGGATGCCTGGCACGATTTGTGGCAGGTTTTTTTTTTATTAAATCTTTTTTTTTATATGAATTTAAAGTTCCTTGACGAATTTTCGTGGAATTTTTGTTTGTTATTTTTAAACCTGCCCTAAGGCAAATAATTGGGCTTTTTTGTTTTGTTTTATTGCACACAAAATTTGATAATTGTTTTTATGTTGGCTTTAATTGAACAAAACAATATTAATTTATTAATCTTATAACCTTGCTACACATTTCTGTGGGACAATTACTATACCGAGTCATTATTATGATGCTTTTTGGTTTTGATTTACTGCGGGAAGTTATTAGACTTTGACATGCAATAGCATAAGAAAATTAGACAGACCATATCTGATGTCTTAGATTTTGGAGAATTGTAGGGTTTTTAATTTTTCAATTAACTTGATTTTTAGACCTTAAAATATTAACACGAGGTCAAAGGTAATGAAAATTTGATTTCGCTAACGTTGAAGGTGCTTTTATTGCGGTCTTTCAATAAGAACGAGGTGATGTTGACAGCAGCTTTTAGCAGTCATGTTGGAGGCAAATGTCAAAAATGTCTATGGCATGTGAAAAGTGACATACTTAAGCATCAGATTATTGTCATAAAAATAGATTCCTACAGGTTTCCGTCATCTGTCAAAGTTTTAAGGTTTGGGTTTCGATTTTTGGAAAATAAATTAAGACTATTGTCATCGTTTACATCATACTATCACTGGCGTTTTACATTTATGAGATTTTGACATTTGTCATTAAAAGCTTACAAATATAAGACTTTTTCAAATACGGTTTTATGAAGTGTTGTAGTTGTAGTACCATTTTTATGACTTATGAGTTAGCCCTTTAAATTCGACTCACTTAAACGTCAAAGGATTGACATCTCACAAAAAGTTCAAATCTTAGAAAAGAGCACCCCAAGTCAGTAAGTGTTTGATGAGAACTTCACATGGTTTCGGCAATATTTCCATGCCCATTATCGACGTCACAGTTGGTTTTAGCATAGACCATAGAGGATTTTATAACGTTTATAAGAACTTTATATATCATGACCTGACCAATGACCATGAATGTCATGATAACCTATACAAAATTTAATTGATGGTTAATTTTCCGTTAACATTTCTGTTAATAGGTCCCGAAATAGTTGTATCCGTTCGTCATGAAATGGTTTCTAATTTTTTTTTTGTGATGATTTAAAAATATTAATGTTGCTACTAACTAATTTGTCGTTAATTAACCATTAATTTATTTCGTAACTGCTTTTGAGGAGGTATTTTTTAGCCTTATACTTAAAATCTAGTTTAGATTCTTTTGCCACAGCTAAATAGCGGTTAGTTAAAGATAATTTAATAAGCAATAAATCGTTCGACATAAATATATTTTATTTGTAAGCAAGAACCTTATTACCTTCTTAGCAATATATTTAAGTGACAAAAAACACAAAAAACATAGAATTACATCATAAAAATTATCACAACTAATTAACGGCAAATTATCCACCTAATAACTTTTTGATCAATCATTGTTCTTTTACTCATTGCAGGGATACATACATTTAGCTCAGGATAGAAATAAGGTCATAATATGTCAAAATACGAGTAGAAGCCCATTTCAAAGTTAATCCAACTCAGACAGTTGTACAACTTCAAAATCTTATTTGTAAACATAGCTTAGATAATCAAATAAGCTGTGTAATGCTATTCTAACAAAAATATTTCAATGTTAAAACTTCTTTGCTTTAAACTTATACCGACATATCTTAATTGATATATTTTATAAATGTCATCACAAATAAGATATATGTACACTGCCAATCACTAGAATGAGGCCACATATTTTTCAACCGATTTTCGGTCTGTATACCTGTTGGAATTTGGTTAACCCGGAAACTTTTACTACATGAGATAGGTACATATTTTCTGAAAACAAAGTGATACAATTATAGGGTTAATTAGAAAAGATCGTTGGAATTTCCCTACATTAATGAATGGGCTACCTAAAAAGGATATAAAAAAGTGCGTCACTAGGATGAGGCCATTGCGAATATTTCGTTGTAGAAGTTGACATCAGCAATTTTTTTCAAAATTTTGGTTGCAATATTTAAGAACGTTTTACAAATAACTCTTTTTATTAAATTTCAATTATAAATGGGTTCTGGAAAGACGTTGACAGTGGCAGAAAGAGGACAAATCGATGCTTTCAAAGAAATGGGACTCTTAAGCCGAGAATTAGCAAGGAAGCTGAACAGAAGTAAGACAGTTGTAAACAACTATCTTGCTGATCCTCAAAACTAAAAACCAAAAAGGACGCACAGCCCAAGCAACAACATCCCGAGAAAATCAGCTACTAAAATAAGGTCCAAAAGCGGAGTATCAGCCAGTATTTCGACAGTCCGAAGGATAATAAGAAAAGATGGTACTATCCAGAGAAGAAAACTCAAAAAGAAACCTGTTCTAAATCAAGTACACAAGGAGCTGCGAATGAACTTTGCAACAGAACATGCCTCTTGGAGCAGTCAATGGAAACGCGTTGCCTTTCGGATGAAAAAAAGTTTAACCTTGACGGCCCCGATGGTTACAACTTTTATTTCCATGATTTAAGAAAAGAGGAACTAATTTTGGGAAGCCATCACAGCGGTACATCAGGTGTTATGGTGTGGGGAGCTATCACCTACTATGGCAAAATCGAATTGGAGTTTCTTTCTACAACAATGAACGGAAACAGTTACAAATGCTTGTTGGAACGGTAATTTCCGAAGATGAAAAATATTTTTAGACCTCTGCCTTGGATTTGCCAACAAGACAATGCCCCCATCCACAATTCCAGGGTTGTCAAAAGCTGGATTTTATCAGAAAACGTAGAGCTTTTGGAATGGCCACCCTATTCACCGGACTTGAACATAATCGAAAACGTATGGGCATGGCTATCTCTAAAAGTTTATGAAAGCGGTAGACAATTTGAAGACAAGGACTCCTTAATTGAAGCTATCCGTGATGCCTGGGACGAGATTTCACTTGACTATTTAAAAAACTTTATGATTCCATTCCAAACCGTCTAATAGAGGTCATATCGAAAAATGGGGGGTATACTCATTATTAATGGAGAAAAACTTAATAAATAAATGTTTGAAAACCAAAAACTGTAAACATTTTTTTCATTTTTTTGATATTTTATAAGATTTTTCATCCAAGTGACGCACTTTTTCATACTTTTTTTAAGTAGCTCTTTAATTAATGTAGGGAAATTCCAACAGTTTTTTCTATTTAACCCCTTAAATTTATTACTTTTTTTAAAGAAAATATCAAATGTAGTAAATTTGTATGGGTACGAAATTTCCAGCAGGTATAAAGAACGAAAATCGATTAAAAAATATGTGGCCTCATCCTAGTGATTGGCAGTGTATATACTTCTATATCAAGCCCCTACCGCCAAATTATCGTAAGAGACACTTTTGTCGAAAATGTGTTTTTTATCGAAACTACTATTGTAAGCCAAACGGATCCATCGGTGTTCATGTTTTCCTCCAAAAGAAAACCGTTATAATATTATAGCATGCACTAAAACTATTGTGCCAACTGCCAACATATCTCTGTTCAAAAATATTCAAAAACCTGCTCCTGTAAAATTTCAATTTTGTCGCTTACAATAATTTGGCGGTAAGGACTCAATATATTGAATGCTTTTTTAAATAAGAAATTGTCACTAAGATATTTTGAGACCCAAAGTTTCATATTTGAACTCATGTCTTACATTTGAAATAACCCAAGAAAATCGGAACGTCTGGCAACTCTACCATAAGATTTTCAATGAATATACATTATGTACTGCTAAATACATTATGTAAAACGTGTCTCGTAAAGTTTTCAGAATTTTACTAAAACACAGCTTTTGTTTTACGAGTAAACTTAGCATTGAATAAGTTGCCCATAAGATCAATCAAATAATAAAACAAGTTTAAATGATGTTCTAAATTAAAAACAAAACATAATGTTTTGCCAAAAGCTACTTTATTTAAAGAAATATACTTATTTTCGGAATTTTACCTTGGTAGATAAATACAACAAATAAAAACCAAGGTAATTTGTTTATTAACTTTTATTAAAAATTATTTAGTACTTTAGATTCATTTAAATCCGTTCGGAAGTAACAAAAACAGAACAATTCATGCATTTCTCATTTAATTAAGATTTAAAGTATTATATTAAAAAATAAAAACGTGTTGACATAAATAATAAAAGAAATATGTATTGTCAAATAATTCTTCAATACACAGCAATGTCATCTCGTCTTTATTCAAACTTTAACACCATTTCATTGACAAAAATTTACAATAAAAAGAATTAAAAATAATTTTATAAAAAAAAAGACGACAATACAAACCGACATACAATCATTTATGAATAAATATGCAAATTATTGGCAATAAAATGGTCTTTGATTGATTGGAAAGAAGATACAAAAAAAATATAAAAATACAAGAATTGCCACCGGAAATTCAATGTTCGTTGGTTGGTGATGGGAAAAATGTTGATAGGCGTTTTGATGGTACTTAACAAACGTGTTTTAACATATTTCTTTGAGGTGAAACTTACCAATCCATTATGGTAAGCTTATGAGCCTTGTTAATTTGGATGACTAATTTTTACTACTTATTAGGATAACTATGCATAATTACCAATTATTATTAAGTTATTATCATTTGTCGTTCTTTTGATAGGTGAGCCGTAGTTTTTCTAAAGAAATCTTGATTTTTCCGAAATTTGTGCCAAGTCTTTAATGACTAACTAATTTATAGACAACTCATTGATTGATTTCAAAGAAATCTTGCTTCCCAGTATGGAAATTTAAACTTCCACTATTATCGTTTTAAAAGAAAAAAAAGTCTATAAAATTGCACTTAAAAATAAATTGACTAATAATAAAAACTCATATAAAATCTGCATACGACTTTGTACCTAGATCTGTCTTATTGTATAACCTTAAACAATTCAAGACATTATTCCAATTATAGAACTCATAATCCGTTAATAAATCAAATTTGTAAATCGACTTATAGGTTCTACTCGTAGCGAGTAAAAACGCTTTGTCATATGAAAAATTACTCCAAGTTCTTTCTGCTCATATATGTAGACAGACTCTCGACCTTATAGCATTTATGCACCTTAACTCCGACGTCCACATTTGAGGCGAGTTCAAGTGTGATTGGGCCACAGCACAAGAAAACAAATCTAAGCATATTAAACATACTCGTACGTTCTCCGCCTAGAGCTCTCTGGACTAGATCTTAAGATGTGGATACCTTTGGTCTCTATAGAGTCGGAAACTGTTATAAGGTACGATTCCTAAAATGAATTCAAGTCAAGTCGAGTGTTGCAAATCTCATTCCAAATGCAAAAATTGTATATCTAGAATAAAATACTAATTCCCGTCTCGGTCCCAGCACCATCCAGCCATCAGCATCAGAATCAAGACACTTAACAAGTTGACCTTGCTGTCTGAAAGGAGTGCACCTCAGCACAGCACCATGCGCATTGCGCAGCACAGTGCCCAACTCGCTTAATCATATAAAAACCAAGTCAAGAGGCACACAATTTATATATGTACATAAATTCAAGGCAGAAAAGTCTTGTTGAACGGAACCAACAGCGAACGACATACAACGACAAAGCTCCGAGTTTCAAGTAGTCCACCGCAGACGCCCAACGTTTTACTTAGAAAGGTGCGATGTGATTAAGTGCTGGAGTGTTGCATGGACACAAAAAATCAGAAAAAAATTAAAAAAAAAAAAATATGAAGCACTCCACCTTAATTCTGTTTCCATTACGGAACACATTTTGTTCAAGAACTTTTGCTGCACAATTACAATTATCATAATCCGGGCGGTTAGGCTGACTTATTTATTTTTTTTTTTTTTCATTTTTTCGGATGAGTTAATTTGAAGGTAACCTTGAAAACATTTGATTTGTCAACTAATAATAAACACTAGCGGGTAAATTTACAATTGTCAAAGCTTATGACTGAAACTGTGTTATGTTTAGACTCTTTTGAGGAGTGGAACTTGTACTCTACTCCCATGTCGAATGTATCCAAATGTTACCTCGAAAATTTAAAATAGCTTTTTTCTAAAGTAAGTTATTAAATAAAATTGATCTTTCGTAGCAAACATTTTCTTGATTAAGATAAAAAGCCATCGTAGTCGTAGACCAATGAAATTTAACATTTTTAACTTAAAATACGAACAAGACATCATATTTTGACATGCGTCCACTTCAATTTTTTTTTTCTGGAGTAACAAAAGCTGTGTTGTGTGGATAGGTCGCAACAAAACGTATCGGACTTTTCAACAGGAACGCTACAAAAGTAGAGCGACAAGGTCTGCAAACGACGCCATAATTCTTGCCGCTCTTTTGACATTTCTCTTCAGTAAGGTTTGCCATTTCATGATGGAAAGATATACGACCCAACAACAAGTTAAAATTATTAAAATTTACTAGCGAAATTCGGAGTCAGTGGCCTCAACGTTAAGAACGCTACGTCCAATTTATGGTCGTCATAATCGTCCTAGCAGATTAACAATTTAGCGTCTAGTGGAAAAATTTGAATCCACAGGCACAGTTTAAAATGTTCCCGTGCCAGTGAGACAAAGAAGTGCCCGTAGTGTCGAGAATATTGCTGCCGCTTAGGCTTCAGTCGCAGAAAGCCCAAAGGTGTCTCTCACACGTCGTTCTCAAGTGTTGGGCATCTCTGTGACGTAGTTGTGGCGAATTTTGCGAAAAGATTTTGGCCTACATAATTACAAGATTAAATTGACGCAAGAACTCAAGCCGCTTGACCACCAGAAGCGTCGTATGTTCGTGAATTGAACTGAGCAACGACTTGAAAATGATTCGGATTTTCATCGAAAAATCATCTTCAGCGATGAGGTTCATTTCTGGCTGAATGGCTTCGTCAATACTCAATACTCAATACTCCATGAGTCATCATTGCATCCCGAAAAAATAACGGTTTATGGGCCGCGGCGTCATTGGGCCGTACTTTTTCCGTGATGATCAAGACCGGCACGTTACTGTGAATGGGGATCGCTACCGTTCAATGATAACCGAATATTTTTGGCCCCAATTGAATGATATGAACTACGAGGGCAAGTGGTTCCAACAGGACGGCACCACGAGCCACACAGCGAATGTCACAATAAATTTATTGGAAACCAAGTTTGGAGGACGTGTTATCTCACGAAATGGTCACTTGGCCCCTGCCTCGGTAGTGCGATTTGACGCCGTTAAACTATTTCCTGTGGGGCTACGTCAAGTCTATGGTCTATGCAGCAGTATCGATTTATGCTTGAAAACCGTCGAAAATTGGATTCAGCGACAGGACTTCTGCAAGTTAGAGTGCCCGTGGTGGCCATGCAAAAGAAATCGAGTTCCATACATAATGGCATCGAACGTTATTTCACAGGAATAAAGAATTTCATTGATATCCAAAACCGTTTTTGTTTTATTTAAAAAAAAAAAAACTTTTGTAGCTGCAAAAATAAGTGCAGCTGTGCTGGCTATATAATGTAAAGTGAGTTTGATCGTTTTATTCACTTGGATTGCTGCACTAGCTTCTACATATTCAGTTTATAGCCCCGTAACTTTTCTGTGCAGAACCCATGTTCTGTAACTCAGGCGATAACTTATCACATCGTTACAAAATGAAAAGATTTGTTTCCCACTTATCGCCACTGGAAAATTTTGTGTTTCTGTAACTTGTTGCGATAAATTCAATTCGAGATATATTTTCACTGGAATTTCCATTGGAAGGCGATAAAGACAAACTCTCATTTTGGCTTTAAAAATAAAAACATTGCTCAATTGAGTATTTTCAAGTTCCTGTAAACTTTTTTTTTGTTAAGAAAGAAATGCAAACTTAAAAGTTAGTGAAATTATTAGTTTTTTAATGAAACTATATAGTGATAAATTTAGACATTTAAAGAGAAAGACTTATCGACTTTCAAAGATAAAAAAAAAACATTTTATCGAATTTTTCCAGGATTCCTATTCCGTTTGTTCCAGTCGATAGAATTAACGACTGTCAAAGTTACAGAAACCTGACGATGCGATAAAATGCATTTCGTCCCAATTCTCACTGTTTCTCGACGAGTTTTATCGCTTCGAAAGCGAAAGTTACAGAACATGGGTACAGGTTAGAAAGAAATAATTGGATGAAATTAGTTGTTTTTTTTTTAAATTTGTATGAATTGAGTTTTTGATTTACTTACATATGTAGTACATACATTTTAAATAATTGATTTTTGTTTTAATAGAATGCGATTAGTAGACTGCGTTGATATGAGATGTCAAATTAATCGCTTTCACATCTTCCACGATAATCTTGGATGGAAGACAATTTGCATTTCAAGCATTATGTAAGATGTTGATTTTGAAATTACATTTTGGCTGTAATGGACAATATGTATAACCAAAGAGATTGTCAAAATGGAAACAGAGAAACTTTGACATGGCCCACCAAAAGAATTAATTTCAATTTTAGACAATAATTCACAAAAAAAATGTTTCTATATATTCTGCACATTTCCACAATTGTAGCTTTTCAGCCACATCAAATAGAGCCAAAATCTTTTAAAGGCTAACATTCAACATAAACTAAACTTGTAAAAATACAACCTTCCCTCCCAGACTATATCCAAACGCGTTCCGATCGAATTTACAATTATTATTGTTTCATTTGAATGTGAATGGAAAATTGGTTCGATAGAACAGTTAAATAACTGTTTTAAAAAAAAATGTTGCAACAACAAGAATTGCAAAGACCTTAGATCAAGAATATGACTAATACAAGGATTTACATCCGAATGGCTTAAAGTGGGCTTTGGCAATCTTGCAAAGTCTTTGAAGTCTGAAAAAAATGCAATAATATCTAAACAACAACAAGATACTCGTATCATTTATAAGAAAACGAAGAAAATAAAAAATTATTGCAATGAATGCAAATGACATTGGTAGGTCTAATTTTAGACAAATTAATTGCGATTTGATTGATTGTTAGGTTGGTGTTGGAATCTATTATGAAACGGAGGGGTTTGTCTCTGCCTCTCTGGTCATAATCGAGCAACCGGGAAAACTGAATCAGCATTTTATAGTAAATTTATCTGCGTAGGTATAAAAAATAAAAAAGAAAAACTTTTATAAAAGATTAATTCAAAATTGAAATGCCAGACAAAGAAATTAACTAGAACGAGCGTGTAGCAGTCAATTACGAGTAACATTGTTAATGACTTTTTTGTCTGCAAGACATTTGTTTAAATAATGCTTATTTTTTTTTCTTGATATGATAAAACTTAGCCCTTTGAAATTGAAACTAAATCCGGTCCAGAAGAAGTTGATTAATTACTTTTTGCGTCAGTTTTTTTTCTGTTAAACTTAAGACTGAAGGTGATAATATATTACATTTTTTTGAATAAATAATGTGACCTAGGATAAGGTTAAAGGTGCATTGATTCAGGTACAAATTTTCGCTTCGTCAGAAAAATATAGGTTCTTGTAAACCCTTGAAGTTGAAGGGCACCTATCAAACATAACTGTTTTAATCACGGAAGTATATTTCACTATCTTAAAGGAGGGCTGTCCTCGAGACAGACCAGACTCTCGATTTCGTCTCGAGTATCGTAAACCTCTTTTACACGATCAGTTCAGTTTCAGTTTCAGTTGAGCTATCAGTTAAACAGATGTCTAAACACAAAAACTGAAATGTTTAGCTGAAACTGAAACTGATGGAATTCCCATCAGTTGTCAGATCAGTTCTCTCTGATGAACTGAACACCGAACTGAGTTTCATTTTAACTGAACTGACAGTTAAATTGAAAAATGAACTGAAAACCGATCGTCTAAAAGGGGCTTAATAGGGGCTTTACGATACTCGAGACGAAATCGAGAGTCTGGTCTGGGGGCTTAAGTTTTCTATTTTTTTTTTTTCCGGAAAAGTCTCGTCTCTAGTTTTCAAAACACTGATAGTGTATATCCAAAATAATTTTCCAAATGCCACCTCGAAATTCAAAAATTGCTTGGTGAATAATATCAAGCTTAAGCTAGCTAGTCAAAACACACTTCTAATCAACTTACTTACTTAATCAGGCTCCCGATCGTTGCTTCCAGTCATTCAGACCAAGTGTTCTGGCATCCGCGATGGCTTGGTCCTTAAACCGTAGATTCGGTCTTCCTTGTCGTCTCTGGTGGCTGGGATTTGAAGAATCTCTTAGCTGGAGCGTTGTTGTCCATTCGCTTGATGTGGCCGAGCCACATTTGTACAGCTACAGAGTTCGCGGTTATATCTTCTCTCCATTCGCCTCCTTCGCACACAGGATCAAATATCCGACGAACTCTCGAAAGAGCCCATTAGCAGCTCTCCCTTTCTGCTTATCGTTCGACACTCAGCACCATATAGCAGGACTGGCAGTATAAGGGTTTTGAAGAGCAAGCATTTTGTTTTTCGAGAGAGGAGTTTTGAACCCATTGTTTTGCTAAACCGAAGTAGCAGCGGTTTTCTTGGGTAATTCTGCGTTGAATCTCCACTAAGGCGTCGTTTGCGGAGGTGATGTTGACTCCGAGGTAGATGAACTCCTTAACTACTTCAAAGTTACTGCTATCAATAGCGACGTTGCGTCCAATCCGATGGATGGATGTGCTTTTGTATGTTGATAGCAGGTATTTTGTCTTGTCCTCGTTAACTTCAAGACCAACTAGTTTCGCCTTTTCTTCAATTTCCGTAAAAGCCTCTATAACGGCACCTTGGGAGCGGCCTATTATGTCTATGTATGCGGACGAATACCCCAATAGTTGGATCGATCTGTTGAGATAGTGCCCTCCGTATTGACTCCAGATCTGCGAACTATCTGCTCCAGAACGATATTGAAGAAGTCACATGATAGCGCATCTCCTTGCCGAAACCCTGTACAAGTTTGGAAAAGTTCAGAAGAATTATTTCCTAGTTATACGTTGCATCTTGTAATTTCCAGAGTTACACGACAGAACTGGATCAGTTTTCCCAGGATCCCGACTTAGTCCATCGCCGTATAGAGTTCTTGACGATATGGATGCTATCATATGCTGCTTTAAAGTCGATGAAAAGTTGATGTGTCTCGACTTGAAATTCGTTGGTCTTTTCCAGGATCTGTCTGAGTGTGAAGATTTGGTCGATCTGCCGGGCCGGAAGCCACACTGGTATTTGCCGATTATAGTGTTGCAGAAGGGCTTTAGACGCTCACACAATACGTTGGAAAGAATCTTATATGCGACATTAAGCAGGATATGCTACTGTAATTTCTACAGGACATAGGATATTGCCTTTTTTGAAGATCAGGCATATGGAGCTAATGGACCAGTCATCTGGAATTCGTTCCTCCACCCAAATTTTATTGATGGTATGATCCATGCACATTTCCGCCGTGTTTCAACAGTTCCACAGGGAGTTGATCGGAACCGGACGGCGGCGGCGGTCTTGTTTTTTTTAGCTTTTTGATAGCAACATCAATCTCTTCTATACTGGGTGGAGGGACTGGTTTGGTGTTGACTTCTAGTCAAAGCTTTTTCAAAATAGCAAATGCTAGTTTCATTGAGCTTTATGCTTTTCAAATGATCGAATGATGACTTTCAAAGGAATTTTCGGTTGTCGAAAAAAATCTCTAATTACTCTTTATGAGACTCAGGAATCAATGAAAGAGAAATTTTATTAAAATACAATTATACTTGAAGATTAAGGATACGGAATCAAATTTTGACTTCAAACAGCTTTCAAAATTGTGATAAAATTTCCTAAAACTAACTTTGAAAACATTTCATTGTTATAATTGTGTAGCTTTAAACTAGGGTTGCTGAGTATTATCATTCTTTTAGGGTTATGTTCTTTTTAAATTAGGTAGAAAATATTTCGAGGAATAACAAATGCATTTGACAATTTTTTTACTTTAGATCGGAAAGAACTGTTAAATGTAATACTTACTTTTTCCAATCGGAGTTATTTTTAGGATTACAAAAATCATCACTTTTTTTCTGCACATAATAAAATGTTTTTGACAAATTATGCATTTTAGAAAATAAAATATTGGAGCCTTTAATGAAAATAAACTTTTCGAATTAGGCCAAAACAAAAAGTTCCGACGAAAAAAACACTAGCAACTTAATTTTTTGTAGGGTTGTTAAGACCCGAAGACAGGCAATCATATATTTTTCAATATATCTCAATGGTAGACTCAAGGTACCGATAAAGGACGACCCAACCCACAGAACCCGACGCATGCGTTGTGGCAACGTATTCAACTGGCTGATCTGTTACTTGAACACGTTCTTATGAGAAGCAACCCATAAAGGAAACGCATTTACCGGACGGGACGCAAAAAATTTTAACTTTTCACTCCGAATACGAAAATAAGCTTGGTATTCTTACATACTTGTAATTTGGGTTGTGTTTGCAATATATTTCTCAGGTCGAGTGAAAAATCCATGAAAATGTAGATCGATTTGACATTCTTTTTGAAATGCATAACGAGATGCTTTTGATTAAGACAGTGATATTCCGAACCATTTTCGAGTACAACCCTTGCAAACCATTTTTTTCCATCTTTTTTTTTTTGTAAACTTGAAACTGTTCAAGGTTTTTAGCTAAAGATTCTCAACGGTATGCGAAAATGTTTACTTTTTTTTAATGCTAAACCAATTTATTAGATATTTCTTAACAAAATTAAATACAAAAGGCAGAAAAAGGCAACAATGGCGAAGAAAGGCAAAAAAACGGCAATCCATACTTATTATAAATGCGAAAGTAACTCTGTCTGTTACTCTTTCACGCCTAAACGGCTGAACGGATTTTGTTGAAATTTGGTATGGTGATAGATGATAACTTAGAAATGGTCATAGGCTATAAATAATCACGCCATCGTTCTTAGGGGGTAGGCAGTAGGCAGATAACTAAATTGAGTTAGTGATTTTTAGTCGTTTTTGTTGGGACTTTTGCTCTTCTACTTCTAAACGGCTGAACGGATTTTGATGAAATTTAGTTAGGTGATAGATAGTAACCTAGAAAAGAATATGGGCTATTAATATTCATGCTATCGTACTTAAGGCGTAGGCATTAGCCAGAAAACTAATTAAGTTAGTTATTTGTAATCGTTTGTTTTAAAAGTTTAACTCATTTACGCCTTAACGTCTGAACGGATTTTTATAAGACTTGGTTTATTTAAAGATAGGATCCTAGGCACGGACACAGGCTACATTGTACGGCGGGAAAATACCTCATTCCTGCGGAAATCTAGCGTGATCGTGTCAAGAAGCGCATGACGCTACTGAAATGATTTTGATGATTTTTTTTAACTGAGTGTTACTAAGACTTCAAGTTAGTATTTGTTCACTTTTTCTAGGTAGGCGCCATAATTTACCGAATTTATGATAAAATTTTTATGCAACTGTCTTTATTTAACAGTTTTACTTGGATCGAAACTTAGCGACATTCCATCGCACTACTTAACTTATTGGGTAGGAAGGTACCAAAATTCAGACTACTTTTTACTTCGGGAAAATATCTCATTCCCACAGGAACCTATACATAGCTACCTATCTACAACATTAAAACTCTGTCTAGAATCACATTACACCAAAACTATTGATCTGATTTGTATACGATTTTTTTATGTTAAGACGTTAAATTTGGGCGAGACGAAGTTCGGCAGGTCAGCAGTCCTGTCAAATGCATTTTACAGCAATAAATAAGACACAAACTAAAAATCCTTAAGTTTTATTCGATTTAGGTGTAGCGAAGCGCACCGGGTAACAGCTAGTTATGGTATAAAAAGGCAAAATAAAAAACATATATTTGCAATCACTAGGGCTTGAAACATGTTTGTCGAAAGTCGATTTTATCTTCCGTTTAACCAAAAAAAAGGCAAAGTTAGTAAAATCCTAACCCTGATCATAATAAAAGTGTGGCTTGTTTTTACCTTTAAACCGTTTAATACTATACTTAAATAAAGGTTTTTAATTTTTGTTTGCCTTTTGGTGGTTTCTGCTCTTATTATATCTTTTTTTTTTTTCTTTTTTTTTCATATAGTAAAACCAAGAGGTCTACAAAATCTTGTAGAATTAGGTCTGGGATTCTGCCAAATGATGTTTTTTGATGTTTTACATACCATCCTTATAGGGACTAAGGGGCCAGTTATAGTTATCATTGGTTTTCATCATTAAAAATTTTATTTCGCTATTAAAAGCGATAGAGAAAGTCAAATTTGCCATTGGAGGTATCAAAATGAAGCTTATGACATTTATTTTAACCCATAATTTTTTCTATAAATTAACTTATAATTTTTCAATGATAAAATCGTTTTCAATGAACAGCTGATTCGATTTGGAACAAAATCGTTAAAATGAAAACATTCCATTTTCATTGTATTCCCACCTGTCAGTTTTTCTTTCAATGATCATTTTTAACTTTCAATGATCAACTCTAACCTCAAATTCTGGTTAAAGTTTTTGATTGTTTGTTTGTTTACATGTTGGATTCTGTGAAGTGAACAAAAAAATGGACAAAAGATATAGTAAAGCATTAAAAATAGAGAATATGGCAAGGATAGTGTTGGAAGAAAAGTTGATCCTTGAGGTGAAAAATTACGGTTGCATTTATGCCAAGGACTCGAAGGATTATAGCGACAGGAGGTGCGGGGAAAATGCCTGGTTGGACGTTGCCCTAGTTTTGGGGAAAAATGGTTTGTGTTTTTTGTTTTGTTTTTTACTTTAAAACTTTAAACACTAATTTTTTAGTGGATGAGTGCCAATGAAGTGGAACTCACTGAGAGATAGTTTCCGTAGTCATTTTCATGACCAGTGCAACATACCAAGTGGTTCTGCTTCCATACGGAAACCAAAGTGGCTGCATTTTGAAGCCATGCAATTCCTGATTCCATATGTGAAGGTTTCAGGAGAGTAAGCAAAAAAAAACAATTCTTTATGTTATAAATTATAATCAATTATATTTTTTATTCTCTTCAGTGATTGCGGTAACTACTCGGAAGGAGCAATACTGAATTTAAGCCAATGCACCGAAAATGACGAAATTTTAGAAGAAGTGGAGGTGGAGCAACTGGAAGCAAGTCTTCCAAAAAGAAAGATTCCTGCAGCTCCACCAACGAAAAAGAAAAAAAGAACTTGTAGTGATGGCGATGAACTTGAGAAAGTTCTGAAGGCAATCGAGAATGTCAGTTCCATCCCAGAACCTAAAGACTCGATGCAACTTTTGTTTGAAGGCATCGCCAAGCAGGTGACCCATTTCACCCCAAGAAGAAAGTTGGAGCTTCAGCAAATAATATGAATTTATTATTGCGTGCAAAACTGGACGCATTGACTTTTTTTTGTTTTTTCTAAGAAATTTCTGTTTTTATATTTGTTTTATTACCTTTTATGTTATTAAATGATGAGAGTAATAAATAAAGAATTAATAACTGAAAACCGGAAGCAAATTGAGTAATTTTTACAAGTTTAACAGCAATATGAACTTAAGTTTGACAAACATCCGACCAGTTTTGCTTGCCACTGTATATCCCGTATATGGACTGCATGCGAGGGTGGCCGGTTCAATCTTGCTTTTTGGTCAACAAGTGGGCGAGATGAATTAAAAACATTAACCTTTGTCTGTTGGTTATTTCTGTTTTGCAAAATACAGCAGCATAAAATTTATGATTTTCCAACCACTGGTTAAACTTTCAGTGGCTTCAATAAAATTCTTTAAGTATGAGCAAGAATGCCGAAGGTATTCTCAACAATTCGTCTTACTCTGGAATGGTTAAAACAATTTAATGATTTATTAATTTTCCAAGACAATGAGTTATGCAATTTCCTATAGTAAAAAATTCTGTGCTTATCCCTCAGGCCAGGTTATGGTGTATGAATGTTATACCTACCTCAATTCAAAAGCCTCGTCGCCAACTAAGGCATAAGGTTCAGGGTTAGTTTTTCCAGGTAAAGGATGATCCGCAGGTACTTTTAAATATGTTGGATTATGTATATCCATTTTTTTCCTAAATGTGAAGCAGTGAAAACAGTGGAATCTGCATTTGAACCATGGGCTCCAATGCTTACACTGATAAAGCTGTAGTCCGCATCGACTACAGCCATCAGAATAGTGGAAAAACACTTTTTATAATTGAAGTTGAAACTTCCTGATTTTTTGGGAGCAAATGTTCCGATATGCTTTCCATCAACTGCTCCTAGACAATTAGAAAAGTTCCAATTTTGGAGGAAACCATCAGCAATATTTTCCCAATCCTCCGGGCTCTGAACAGTGGGCAAACAGATCTTCCTTAAATGAAAAATGATTGCAAACATACATACCTAGTTTCTATTATGCAATTTCGAACAGTCGTCTTTTTTTCATTAAAAACAAAAGGAAAGGTCGACAAAACTTGCTCCAGTTGCAAGAAATCTGAAAAATCATTAATCATTAGGTATCCTCAAACAATAATATTAATGATTTTTTTTTATCTTACCTTAAGGTCAAACAAAGCTTCTCTTTTGCACTTATATAATCCTTTCGAAATAAATTCTTGGATTTTATGTCGTCTTTCGTTTTTGTTAAAATAAATTTGAATTTATCTCTATCGATTCTAAAATATTCATAGAATTTCATTGGATACAACTCCAAGCGATGCATCAAAGTGAAATATTCCCCGTGAGCTTTACGGACACGGTACAGTGGATGCACTTAGAACCTTCGCTTTCGCTCACCAAATATTCTTCTTCTCGAAAGTATTTTATACACTTGTAACAAAAGTATTAATTTTTTCCTTTTAATTAAATCGATCTTAATATTTTCGCTGACATAATTTTCTTAGATTCTTAATTTCTTTTCTATCTACGCTGTTGAAATACTGGAAACAAAAAACAATTGATTGTCATTTCAATGACAGATAGTTTCAATGGCAGATGATAGCTATAACCAAGATGTCAAAAAAATTCCAATGATTGGATTCAATGATGAAAACCAACGATAACTATAACTGGCCCCTAAGTATACAGAGAATATATGTATGTATATTTATACTTCTACTACTTTCGTCACATCCCTTAGCTTTTCGAACTTACCAGACTCAATATCATTGGATTGAGCTTCGCATAACCTTTTTGATGTTATATCGACTAGGGCTTATACGAGTAACTCTTGACTTCTGTGACCGTAACACTTACTTCTTGTGGGTACGGGTAGCATTGTTCTTTTGCTTTTTCTACCAGATAATAAGGGGGTATAAATCACTTCCAGCCTTTTTAGCATTGTGTCTTATTATTTGGTATTGTTGATTGCTTAATTTTGCATCTATATTAAGGCCTAAAGCTCCTTCAGGTGAGATTTTTGATTTTTTTTTTTAATTCTAGCTTTCTTCAAATTTTGTTCCACGACCTCAGGCTCATTTCATGAGCAAGCGCAATTTCCTCAGGCGATTTGATGACCACTATATCACGTACTTTGTGTTTTTTTTTAAAATTTTATGTTGCACTCTTCAAATGGTTTCTGTGGTCTTCCAAACTATGATTCTGCATTTGTACTTGGTACAGGAAAGCAAATGTTAAAATAATAGGTGGATCTAACCACTCTTCATTTTTTTTACAATTTTGGAGTAGAATCTATAGCTCTACACCCAGTTTTGTTTTATAATATGTTCCAACAAGCCTACTCACAAACATCTCCAACTCTTGGCAGGTAGGTTCAATTAAATTTTCTGCAGCAATGTACTCAAGAACTTTTCGAAACTTTTCGGTTTTTGGATTTTGGTACCAATGTTCAAAAACGGTCATAATATTAATTTTTCCAATTTTTGTAACTAGTAAATAAATTGTTTGAAAGCGGCAATTAGTTGCAAGAACTTACCTTTGATTGTAGTTAAGAAAACATATTTAAAATATAAAAATAACAAAATTGAATTCATAAAACTTACTCAAATGTGTAGTGTAGTATAAACTTCAAAATACAAAAATAATAAAAAAAAGTTTGTTTTATAATTTGCGTAATAAAAAAATAAAAATCAACGAACGCAATCTGAAATCTGCTACTAAACTGCCTTTTACATTTCAATTCTAAAATCTGTCTTCCCTAAAATACTTTTACTGACATATTTTTCTGCACTTATTATATGTTATTGTTCTCCGTGTAATTTTTATCATTTCTTACAAAATTAATAAAAAATAGTCCTCATGGTTAATGAGAATTTTTCATCCTGCAAAATTAATTTAAGAACAAAAAGTGACCTCGCTTCTCATAAAAATACAACAAGAATTTTTCATTTCCGTTAAGAATCAAGGTTATTTTAAAATTTCCTTATTAAATCATAAAAACAGGATAATTTATTTCAATTAAACTTCAATTATTCATATCTGCCAGCATCCAGCATCCGTCTAAAATTGACTTGTTCTCAATAAAATAAACCATTAAAGTCTTAATTCTACCTTAACGAAGTTGAAGGACAATAACAGAAGGTGGATTCTGCAAAATGCTTACATATATCCTTGTAGGCCCCAGGAACGAAATGCCCAGATGAATAATGAAGTCATCAAATGATAAGTGCTTCGCTACCAACTCCAACTATTTTCCAGTCTGTTTTATCATCGCTAACGAAGATCGATCATTAAAGCCGACATAAGCTGCGAAGTGGTAATTTCTTCATCAACTCGCTACGACTACAAGTCTGTGAACCGTAGCTCTATCTATGTATATGTGGCCAGACTAATTAATCAACAGAGATTCATTATCCCAGAAACCACACACGACTGATCCTGGTATGGATGATGGGAACCCAACAAAAACCTACAAACCTTCATACTTGCGACTCTTACGAAGACAGACAGAAGGCCGACCTTTGGAAATCCATTAAGCCAGATTGCCAACCTCTCATGAGGCTCAACTAATTCGATTACAACTTGAGGACCGTTGACGCGGTGCTTCGTTGTTTATTAATTCGATGACGGTAACAACGGAGACGGTGACGGCTGACGGGAGAGAAGTTTCCCTTTAATCAAAAAATTTTGTATGCTGCGCCAAGTTTCGTCGAGCTTAAATCAAAAATTAAAATGTGGAACATTGCATCACATTGTACGTACCTTTTCGGATACACATAGCTATAGCCGAATAATGCTCTAATTAAATACGCTTATTGCTGCTGCACCCCACGTCGCGTCGCGACTGTCTTCGCCGTGCGTCGACTCCGCCATGGCCCTGTCATTCATGAATTGGGCAGTATTTTTATTATTGCTGCACGATTGGTTGAATAGCTTCCTTAACGTCGTTTTCGTCGTCGTCACTCGCCTTGGTTCAAGTCGCCACCAAAGCGCCGCCGCCGCCGCTGCGCAGCGGTGCCGATGGGTTTACTATGTTGCAACATCCAATAGATACAATATCTATGTTGCACGCGCAATTGCTATTTAAGATATCGTGGGTATGGTTTGACGGTGAGTTATTCAGCGCAGCCAGCAGAAAAAGAAGTTATAGCTTCAGCTGAGCTATGGCTGCGATAGCCATGGGCAAGTTCGGTCAATATTATTTTTTGGCGCAATTACCATCCAATGGATTCAACTAACGCAGTCCATAGATACAATAAGTCTTGTACTCGAGTAATAACAAATTGTAACACCGAATGATATAAGAGCTGAGGCTATGCTTCGCTTGAGACAGATACGTAAAAGTTGAATGAGATTTTTTATTTTCTGTTTTTAGTTTTGTTCATGAGCGAGTTTACACGAGGAGAGAAATTTCACCAGAAACTTTTAATTAAACGCGGCAGAAAACTTGTGTCATTTGACCCACAGAAAATGTCTTATAAAGTTCTCAAATGTATTTTGAACTATCTTTGAACGTTTTATACATTTTTATAACATCAAAACTTTAACTACCTTTTAATAAATTTGGCACTTCATGTTATGTCTTTGAATATGGACAGGACACTTAACCAGACTTTGACATCTTAAAAGTTTTCCGTATTCCAAATATCACGCAAGCTATAAATTCTGCCTCATTCAGAACATAAAACGCATTATTCTTTTTAAACTCAGAGCATTGAACGCAGCTGTCAAAAAAACTCAGCGTTTCTATTTTCGCAAACTCGAAACGCACGCTGTGAGCTCAGAATAAAATGGCTGAGCTAGTGAAGTAAAATTCTAAGTACGGCTAACTTCACTTTTGGAGTACTGTCAAATACAAGAAAGCCCTTGACACTCCACTAACTGAATTGGACTTGAACAAAAGAATGAAAAAAAGTATCCTTCTGTAAAGGAAAGCCATACTAAGGATCTTACTCTTAGTATTCTTGCAGACGGTTTGCCAGAAATGTACAAGATGTTTGACAAAAATCTGAAACAGGTAAATATGTAGCAAGTTCGATAGTTCGAAAAAAACCATGACAGGCCAGAGAGACACAACCTATAAAATCTTGGAAATTAAAGTACGAACACTATCAGTAAAACGATCACTATTTCTGGCAAATGCTACAATATCTTGACATGGATAAACGGGGATGAACCATGGTTTGGTTTGAACAATAGACATTGAGAAGGAAGTGTTTCCTGGTCACGTAATCTCCCGTTTATAAAAGGTGTTTTTTTAGATGTGTGGTTTTCAAGAAGAGATAAAAAGCATATAATTTAATGTTATGGTCAAATATTTTACTTTATTATAAAGATAAGGGTTTCTCATGTGTTTAAAAAATGACTGCGGGTTAGTTAAGTAGCCACCGTGGCAGGCTCGAATAAATTCCAGCCGAGAGCCCAATGTTCTACCATACCACTTTTTGTAGCAATCGGATGTACATATGTCAAAGTTAACGCGCCGAACATTCTCTTCCAAGACTTCAATCTTCTCGGGCTTATTTGCTTAGACAAGCGTCTTCATAAGCCCATAAAGAATAGTCCAGCGGAGTTTAATCGCACGAACTTGTTTGTTGAGGAGTAGATCTATTAATTATTAGATGGAAAAAAAATCAATGAAAATACAGTCGACGTCACTTAATTACCGTCAAGTGACCAGGCAAATCTGATCGCTATAGCCGGTGGTCGTTATACCCGACGCAACGTTGCACTAGTACAAACTATATGAAAACCAAACAAGTGATGGAAAAGTGGTCGTTAAAAGCGACTGAACGTTATAAGCGGCGTCAACTGTATCTCAAATTTGTATCAAACTGTCGCAAGCTATTTGACTAATACCATTTTTTCAGTTAACAGACGAAATCGTACAGGTAAAAATATCCAAAACCATCAGTACACAATTTTTTTCAAAAAGTATAACCGTTGAAGATCTAGTTATGTACCGAAGCCTCAAAATACTTAAATCCACAGCTTAAAATGTGAAATTCACCTCTATTTATGGGCATGGTTTTCTTGTGGAGCTAGTAATCATTACAACGGCTATTTTAGCATATGCACTTAAATTATAAAAAGCTCTAATTTTTAAGAAAGTTGTACTTTTATTCCACCTAAGGCTTGCAAAAACAAAACTCTGAGAAAACAAAACAACAACAGAGTAAAACTACTGGTTCGCCTTGTTTAATTACCCA
Organism: Scaeva pyrastri; assembly: GCA_905146935.1. Lineage (NCBI taxonomy): Eukaryota > Metazoa > Arthropoda > Insecta > Diptera > Syrphidae > Scaeva > Scaeva pyrastri. The sequence goes on from LR989928.1 coordinate 59,647,036, forward strand.
AGTCGATCTGGAAAGGTGGTTGACATCGAGCACTGTGTGTTTCTGTTTGGGATTAGGATTGGGAACCATGTGATTTCTAGAAGGGTGTATCTGGTATATAGTATTTAGCCTGGCGGAAAGAGAGACCTAGTGCTCTAGCGACCGACTTCGACACCGACACACATTGGTTTTGTTTTCAGCATTATGGAGGTATGCATATGTTTTTGAAAACAAGACTCAGATCATTTCTGTCAAAAGATACAAAGATACAAAACACGCGAATTAACATTTGGGATTGCCATGCTAGTATGGAATTTAAAACGTGTCTCAATGTCTGTTTAGCTGGCAACTAACATTCTCTTATAGTTAAACACTCCGATGGGAGTTACAACTTAGTACAACAACTCTCATTAAGTATTTTATATTTTAGTGTTCGGTTCGATAATAGTTTTGATTTATCGCAGACACATAAAATGCGGGTCTAATTTGCTCTCTCGGTCGATAAATATTTAAATTTATAAAAATATTAAATATTTCGACTTGCAGCGAAGAGAGTGATACGGTTTAAATGGATTATTGCAGCAGTTTCTTTTATTTCTTGCAATGGCACATAACTTGAATTTTGATTGCAACTTCTGGTTTATGAAATTTAAATTTATTTATACAATTACCATTTGCTTAGAAGCAATATTGACAGCTGTATTTGAAGTAAAGGAGCGTGTGGGAAATATTTCAGAATCTGGCACCCACCCACCTTCGGATACGCCCTGAATTACATTTCAGGTTTTCAAAGTTGTTTTATCTGAAACAAAGTGGCGTAGTTAGAAAAATGTATTATTTTTCATTTACACTGGTCAACAAAATCTTAACTTTCTTAACTAAAACAATATATAAATTTAAAAAATTAAAACGTCACGCTTTCTTGTGACATCGAAACATACATTTTATTAAAACGAACAAATATCAGCTACATTTAGAGAAATAATTTATGCTTGATATAGAAAAAAACACTTTTTTTTTGGCTTCCCTTGATACCGCTTCTCCATTAAGGGAATGTCCTGATCTCTCTCGCCTTGTTCTTCACTCACAGCACCCAAATTTTCCGGAATGAAATCCCAGATGAGAGTCCAGCATATGTATATCGAGGGACTTAAGGACATATTACTCCCGAAAGCTTCATATGACATTATAAATTCATTTACTACCTAAGTCTTTATAATTTTGCTTTTGGCTAGAGAATTTTGGACATTATACACAAATTATTTCCAGACGAGTTTTTCTTCAAAGCTCTTATCCTTTATCAGTTGCCGTATTTTTGTGGACCTACAAATATTCCCTATTTAATTTTAGCCTCGCTGAGTTTTGGGAATTTAACTTTCAGATATAAAAATCCATCGCCATCTCTAGGCATAGCTTTTACAAATTTTTTTATCAGGCCGAGCTTTATGTGCAATTGTGGTAAAAAAAATGTTATTAGGTCTCACTAAAGGATCATTTTTAACATTTTTATGGTCTGCAGTGAGTGACTTGACGATTGGGTCACACTTTCTTTGCATAGAGAGATATTTTAATTAAACAGCAAAATTTTGTGTAACCAAGCTGTAGTCCAAGCAAAAGTGCAATTACTTTGGAATCGCAACAAATTTTCCAAGCGTTTTACTGTATTCAGTTTTTTCAAGAAGAATTCTCATATTTTCGTAGGTCTCTTTCATATCAGCACCATGAGCAATCGGTGTAGTTTATTTCCGTTATGCAGCAACACTGCTTTCAAACTAGTTTTCGAGGAGTCAATGAACAATAAAACACTTTCGTGGCATGTTTACGATGTTAGAGACGTATATAATGATGTACTGTACGTTAGTCGAATGCAATAGTAATAAAAGAAGTTATTCAAAAACAGACACGTATATGCAGTCAAGGGGCCGACCCCTAGAATCCGTCGCATGCTTTGCGGCAACGCGTTCAACTGACAGCTCGGTTAAATACACACGTTCTTATAAGAAGCTTCCCATAGGCATCAGATTCACCGGACGCAACGCAAAACATTGCTGAACTTTTAACTTTTCTCTACGGCAGGTCCGTTGACATCAGTTGTCCATAATAGGAATGTTCGATAACATGGTAGATACATCGATGCTCTCCAAACTTGTTCTGTTGAGGTTTGTTCACTCTAGTTTAGTTCAAGGTGAACTATGAACTCAAAAATTTCTTAAAATGGTGTATCCTTTTTTTGAATAACGTGTATACTGTATATGCGTGAATAGAAGTTGTATTTGAAAAAATAATTCACTTCACCTATTTCTTGCAATTGTTATGACTGCTTTTCTGCAAAATCGGTGTTTAATTTTTGTACACAAAATACGAAAATGAGATTCCTCATTATTTTCTACATTTCGCATGACGCCAATTCTAACAGTTTTTCAGTTTTTTTTTCTAATATAGCAAACGTAAACAAAATATATTGTTAAGCTTTCATCAGTTCTATAAAATGCATAGAATTTTCTACTTACGCACCACGGGGTGCAATAAATTGAACAGACCTAGTAATTTGTCTTCTATCTTTTTCTAAAATTACTTCTCGTTTTGTTATTGTCCTTAACGGTTGTTGTGAGACAAAATAAAGGTAAACATAAACATTAAACAATACTTTTTACTTATAAAAAAATAAAATAAATTATTTTTTATAGAAATGTTTGAAGAACGAATGATAAAAGCAATGAAGAAACACGATTGCTTGTATAATAAAGCTCTCCCAACATATAGGAACAAAACAAAGAAATCAAAGGCATTAAAAGTTGTGGCTGCTGCTGTTGGCGTGAGTGGAATGTTTATAAAGTATTTATATAGTATACATAATAGTAAAAATTAATGCATTTTGTTTCAGGGGATGTTTGCCAAACCAGGTGGAGATTTTTAAGGGATCGCTTCTCGAAAGAACTCAATAAGAAAAAAATAAGGTCTGGAAGTGAGGCCCAAGAAAATTCCCATTGGACATTTTTTGATGCGCTTTCCTTTTTAAGCAACCACGTAGCGCCACGAAGGTAAAATTTGATTAATATTGGATTTGTTGTAAAACTAAAATACATACTTAAATATTGTTTTAGAACATTTACCAGTACGGATTGGGGGACGATTGAGTTTGAAGAGGTAGAGGAAAATGAGCCTTCTATTGAAACCAATTCAAGTTTCATAGAAACTTCCACCCACGACGGCGATCCGACTCCGGTGCAAATACTCCTTTGTGCGACGCTCCGTCAACATCAGTAAAACTCACCAAATTTGATGAGAATAAAATTTGGAGAATTTCAACATCTTCACTTCCAATTCCAATTAAGAAAAGATCCAATTAAATTTTTCCAATACACAAGAATGTCAATCAAATGGTTTGACTATATTTTGGAAAATAAATGAACCTCTCAATTGGAGTAATTTTGTGAAAATTCCTATATAACAGCGCAGCGTGTGAGAAGCTTGTAGTTACAATTTGTAGTCTAACCAATTTTTCACAAGAAAACGATATTCTCCAACAGATACGAACCTTTTTCAACTTAAATCCTAACTTTAGCAACTTTATTCATTCCTATACCTTAAATCCAAAAAACCCGAAATTAATTCTGTTACTACTACTTCTTTGACATTGTATTACCAAAATGTTAGAGGGCTCCGTAGCAGAACCTCAACTATGTTTCTCAACTCCGAAAATCTCTAATTTTATATTATTGCCCTAACGAAAGCGAACCTTTGTAACAATGTTCTAAGCAGTGAGCTTTTCACTTCTGACTTTATTGCCTTTCGTGCTGATGGTCAAATCATTAATAATGCTCCCTGTGGGCGATGGGTGTTCTTTTAGCAGTTCAAAACCGATTGAACTCATCACTTTTTGAGATTTCGGAATCCATTGATCATTTTATCATCGTCGGCGTCACGTCGGTGAAATCAATCTACCTGACCTTGTCTGGATTCCTTCCGAAGATGAACTGTACCTTGTTCCTAGCAGTACTGCATCAGAAAAAGAATCTATTTTTATAATTTGGACAGGCAGCTTGACCTCATATTCTCTTCTGAACCTTGTATTTCAATATTTACAGAAAGTTTGCTCCTTCTTTCCACCCTTCACCGCTATCATCCTCCTCTATCTCTTATCTTCACCTCCGATCTCATTTCATTTCAATTTCCGTAAAACCAACATTGACCAACTCGAGATCCTTTTAAACAATATTGATTTCAGCCTTTTTTTAACCTCGTAACACTCCAATTGACATTGCACTAAAATTCTTCTACACTACAGTTTTTAAATGCTTGCTCCTATGTGCCCCTCACATGTCCCTAAAGAAATGTTTATCTTCACCACAATAGTATACCAAAGAGTTACGAACTTTTCGTAATTTAAGGAATAAGTTATGGAAAACTTATTTGAAATCCCAATTATATTCAGATTTTTTAAATAACGAGCAAGCTTCTACCAATTTTTAGACCACAGTGTGCATTTATGTTTGACTCCGAAAGATTTTTTATGTTGTGATGAATACAAAACAGGCCAAAAAGAATTTTCTTATTTTTTTTTTAAATTTGGATGACAGATGACACATCTGGAAAATGTTTTAATGAAAACCTTTTCAGTATTTCGATGGTTCCAATTCAAATGTACATTAGTATAGCACAAAATCTAAGGCCATACTTTGGCTAAATCCACCCTCAGCAAGATATTGCCACCCTATAAAGCTTGTTTTTGTAAAGAAAACAACAGAATTGTTAAAACAGGAAGTTGATATCGTAGGAGATCAAATTTCTGTTCCTGATCTCCTGTTGAAATTTTGGATAAAGAATTTCACACAGCAGTAAAACCCATTTTTTTACTGACAATGGTAGATGGTAAAGTATGCGCTGCTTTATCATCTGTGACTTCTTTATCGCAAACATGCTAAATATATTTTCGATGCAAAGCCATCCGAAATGAATAAAGACAGCATTGTTTCAAAGAGGTTCGAAAATCCGTTTTCAAGGTCTTTGGATTAAGTCCACATCATTCTTGGATACGTATCACGGAGTGTATCCTTCACATAGCATAAGGTTTGGCAAGTCAAAGGAAAATTAAATCAGCAAGGACAAATTCAAAGCTAGGAAAAAGCTTATCCAAGAAAGATTGGAAACTAGGCTACTCCTTAATACGCCGCGCCGCCGCCGATATAACATTCTGGTAATACAAATGATGGAAATACAGCAAGGCGATAATGGGTTGATTGTGTTTCTACACGTTTTGTCAACTTTTTTTAGCTCTTTTATGAAAATCTCCAAAACCAACCGAACTTAACACTTTTTGAATTTTCCACTGTTTAAGAGGGAATTAACCCGATTTCTTCTAAAAGCGCGATAATATTTTCACTTGTTGACACTAAATCCCCAAACGAACAAAAAATCGAAAAATTATTTAATTTTGGGTGATGAAGTGGATGCTTAGCCGCCATTCTTTAAAAAAGAAACACTTTCCTGCATACACCTAGCCTCGCACCTACGACCTACCTCAAAAGCAGTGAGCTAACAAAACAAAAAATTGTTCAAGAATGGAAAATAACCGTTTGCGTAACGCCAGTAAACTCGCTAACCATACCAGCTGATCTATGTATATTTCATACGCTGGCTACGAGAGCAAGAGAGAAAGAAAATGTTCGCACGCACCTCTCTCTCTCTCTCTTGTCCCTACAGTTACATACGAAATGTAACCCCATTTTTACTAACATGTAACACCATTTCTCTCTCTTTCAACTTCCGTTCGCATCGCCCGATCACACTTTTCGTAACACTCTCGTCTTGCATTTGCAAGCTTACTCTCCAAGCCAAGCGTGCCTAAAGAAATTTATTTTTCTTCCCGCTTCTCGCCGATAATATAAAACGAATTCCGAGTGTTGCACTCTTCTTATTTAATTTTGTTTTTGCAGTTTCGATTCCCCATATAATTTTATTACAAATATCCAAAAATGAAATGCAGATTGCATCATTGTCTTTTTGTCCACCCTATGAACATAGAATACAACTCCTTAGATGCAAACTTTAAATCAACGACATTATACATATTAACGATTTAATCACCCTTATTGTGGTAAGGGTTTTATTTGAATGACATTTGTCAGAAAAAGAAATTTGTATTACGAATATTGTTATGACATAGCGTTCTGTGAAATCAAACTGTTTGTTCGACATATATTTCGAATTTTCGTAGAAACGTCTCGCAAACGGAGGACAAACAAATGAAGGAGCAATCAATCTGAAAAACCCTCAATTTCCTTGCGACCACCGACGGGCTAGGTCAGAAAAAGAGTGGAAAAAAGTAAGAACAATTTAAAAATTTATTTCATCCATACTAATCCATACTTAATATTATAAATGCGAAAGTAACTCTGTCTGTCTGTCTGTCTGTTACTCTTTCACGCCTAAACGGCCGAACGGATTTTGTTGAAATTTGGTATGGTGATAGATGATAACCTAGAAATGGTCATAGGCCATAAATAATCACGCCATCGTTCTTAGGGGGTAGGCAGTAGGCAGATAACTAATTAAGTTAGTGATTTGTAATCGTTTGTTTTAAAAGTTTAACTCATTTACGCCTTAACGTCTGAACAGATTTTTATAAGACTTGGTTTATTTAAAGATAGGATCCTAGGCACGGACACAGGCTACGACATACTTCTGGAAAATATCTCATTCCAACAGGAACCTATACATAGCTACCAATCTACAACATTAAAACTCTGTCTAGAATCACATTACGCCAAAACTATTGATCTGATTTGTATACGATTTTTTTATGTTAAGACGTTAAATTTGGGCGAGACGAAGACGCTCCCCTTTACCTTTCATTCATTAATATTAATTACCCAATGGGATCTGATCTCTTGAACTTTTTCATATTGACTTTCATAGAACAAACTATAAGCAAACTACATAAACAAATTAAATATTTACTAAGAGTGAAAGCCGGAACAAGCCAGCAATCAATGACCCGGAGGGCAATAAAGGAGATAATTTCTGGAGTACAATGTATCACTTCCAAGCAGCCTATCAGTACAACGATTATTTAAAAATGCCAAATTAACACTAACTCCTTTGGAACGGACGTGTCGTTTGAAGAATCACGCATTTATGTACAGTTTCACCAGAGTATTTCAAAATAATATTATTTTAAAATCAGGTAAAATATTTTTCCAATAAATAAATTGACTCTAGTTTTTGTCAAACATACTAATGGCTGTGAGATTATTTTAAGCATTATTATTCTTAAATTTTGTATTTTAATAGAAACAAAAATTAAGAACTATTCGGGGACACATTTTTTGATGAATTTTATCATTTAGCATACCTGGGAATTTTGTTTACAACAAAACACCAATTAAATGCCATGTTTTCATGTCCAGAAATGGAAAACAGAATTTAAGTTCAAGGTAAACCACAATTTTTTTCAATACCTTCTTGCATTAAATCCTGTCATTTATTATAACCAAATAAGTGAATAATCGATTGATCAATTTGTCAAAAAAAGGATACAAAATATTCTTCTTTTGTCTGTCTTAACCACAAAATCTTAAACTACTTTACCTAAGCAGTATGTTAACTATCTCTTGTCATTTAAAATACCAAACAAAGAAAACAATTAACTTTAAATTAAAAAAAAAAAACAAAATTCAATTAAATAATAAATTGAAACTAGTTATACATATAGGTACCCATTCACTTCGGACTTTTTTTTCATGCAACTACAACAAAAAGCCAGATTCATATGAAATTAATAATAAAAATGTAACGCACCATAAAAGAAAACAAAAACAATCATAACTTAACAGAAATCCAGTTCAAGTAAAGTATAATAATTTAATTTCCGGATATATACAAATAAGTAGGTAAAATAATTGAGATTGAATAAATTTATTAAACAATTCCGCCCTCTATGACACTTTGGACTTTATTGGTTTGAATTTAATAAAAACCGGCTCAAGTCGAGAACCACATAAAACAGACACACAGAGAACAACAACAACTCCACTTTTGATATGTAAACCTGCAGCTGGGAGTTTTTTATTCCACCTAGCAACCCAACATGAAGGAAAAATTTAAATTGGAAAGGCCATTCGACCGGGCGGGCTGTGACGCTGGCGGTGACGCTGAGGTTGTTTTAATAGCCCGAATGATTGGTGGCGGTACGGGTGGTGGTGTACCTACATATATCGGTGTTACACTCTCTTAAATTATGGCAAAGTCATTTACCAATATCACCATCAGTTAAATATACCAAGACCTTATGTCAAGAATGTGCTATTTAATTTTAGGTAGATACTCGTACTTTACTGTGGTATTGGCGGCGGTGGAGGAATAAGTAATGGTAGGAAAAGCCTTGGGCGTTGCAAGTTGCAATCGCGCCACAATAGCAACAAAATCCGGTTGAGTTCTTGGGAACCATATGTGCCGACAACAAAGATGTGATAGAGATTAATTACGCCCATAAGCTGTGGAGCAAGTGCTGTCAGATTTTTAGATCATACGTGTGTTTTTTTTTTTATTTCGAGTGTCGATAAGGCAGTGAAAGGGCAGGTCATTCTTGTAGTTTGCATCCGTATCAGATCAAATGGCCCTGGATCCAAAGAGTTCATAACCTTAACAACACAAAGCCAATTAAAAATATCGATGTCTACAGTTAAATGACAGCGATTAGTACTGTTTGTGTACACAAAAATTACTTAGTATTGACAAGTAATAAAATAAATTGACCTTTTTCGTACGAAGGCGTGGATGATATAACCTCACATTTGAAACATTTGATATTTGCTTAGATAAATTGAGACAGTCGGCAATGGAATGCGTCACTTTTTCCCTAGCTTCCAATGATAGTATGTTGTCAGTCACTGAGAGTGACAATGCTGTCAGAAAAAAGGTGGAGTAAAGATAAATGCGTCAATGAGGGTTTGCCATTATTTTAAACAAGAAGTACTTATTTAGCCTCCAATAAGAGACAATTTGGGGTATCATCTGCCAGAAAATATTTTGATATTTAAAATAAAAATAAACTTTAGTTCGACCTTTGCTTCAAAGATAAATTGCTAACGATGGAAAATGAAAAAAAAACAACAACAAACAATTGTCTTGGGTGCAGCGTTGTTAAAGCAGTTAAGTTTAATAACTTTGAGTTATTTATGTTTTACATCTCAGATGAACTCGAGGTAAACTCCAAATCAAATTTCTTGGTTTAACTATGGGTTCATTGGGTTTTTGAGCTCTTTTAAGGTAAGACAGTTTTGACTAATGAGCTTTGTGAGTGACAAGCCTTGTCTAAATGCAGTGAACATACGTAAACATGACACTAAAATTTATTTGTAAAGCAAAAGTCTATGTTAAGTATAGAGCCTTCCAATACGGCCTCAACTCAATTTTATTTATTGAGAATTGTAGTGATTGGTTAAGTGGTGAATTGGTGATACTTTATATTGGTGCTTATTATGACATTCGCATGAATAGTCTATTCGTTAGAATGATTCTATTCGTTCGAATGAACTTTCTTAATTTTGAGATTCGATAGAATAACATTCATTTGTGAAAGATAGCATAAAATGAACTTGAAAAGAGATTCATTTTCAGTATCAGCTGTTTGACATTTCCTATGTTTATATTTGAATAAGTATGACCGTTTTACATTTTTTTGTTTCTAAACATTTTATAGATGTGGGATAAAGAATCAAGAAAAAAAATAAATAATACATTTTTTTATTATAAAGTAAAGTTTAACCATAAATAAATACATATTCATTACATTTTTTGTGTCAACTCGGCTGATTTGAAACTATTCTTAAAAAAAATAAGTTGTTCATGACGCGTTCTAATTTCTTATTTTTTTTCGTATACACTTGGTCACACTAAAATATCAAAAACAAAAGAGAAGTGTTTGTGAAATGTCAAAACCAAAAAGTGAAATCTTTGTTTACTTGTAATTGTTTTGTTTATTGTTTAATAATTTAAATTTGTTTGATAAAAACATAAAATAATTAAATAACAATGAAAATATGGCATTTGTGTTGTTTATAAAAATGAAGATGGTGCTGAAGAAGTTCAGAGTAGAAGGATAGTGGATGCTTCAAACCCATTGCTACCTCCGAGTTTTTCTTCCATTATTTTAATTAATTTTCCCTTTTGTTCGCGGTTTATGCAGTTGGAATGCGACCTTTAAACATAAAACAACATCAAAATTAATAAAAGTAATTTATTTTCTATGAAATAATTCAAAACTTACATGTTTTGTTTCTTACTCGACAGAAAAATTCAAACGAAACAAAAATGACATTTAATTCTATTCTTTCGAATGTCAAAATTGCGCAAATGAATGAACTTTCTATGGGTTGGGTGAACTTTCGATTTGTTCGATTAACATTCTAATCGCCGAGTCTCAAAATTAAGTTTCAACGAAATCGAATCACTTTCTAACGAAAGAGAATGTCATAATAAGCACCATTATTAGGACTTACATCGGCACTGCGTATATTTCCAGTATACATGCTTCTAGCCACAGGTCCTTTGATCCGTCTTCGATTATCCCCAGGCCCTCATCGACCCGAGAACCTTCGTTGAACTTACATAGTCGTCCAAATTCGTCAATTGAACGTCCAGTTTCACCAATTTTAGCACCTTCGATCTTCCTCCTGGTTCGATATTAATATTATTATTTTAAACAAAAGAAAAAAGAAACTAAAAAACATAAACAATAATAACAACAATGCCAACAACTATATTTACAAATAAATGGAATACACAAACTTTTTACCACATCACATCCAAAACGAATTAAAAAAACATAAAATAAATGTATCATTTAAAACCAACAACAACATCAAAAATTTTACAGACCATAAAAAAGAAACTGACAAAAAAACATGCACCGGAGTATATAAAATAAATTGTGATGACTGCGAAAAATACTACATTGGACAAACAGGAAGAACATTCAAAGAAAGATATAAAGAACATTTACCAAAACCAAACACAAAATCAAACTATGCTTTACACCTCATCAACAATAAACATAATTACACAAATTTCGATACCAATTTCACACCACTACACATATGCAAAAAAGGAAAAATACTTGACACACTAGAAGAATACGAAATATATAAAGCAACTAAAATAGAACAAGACAAACTACTAAATGATAAACTAACTTTAAAAACAAACACACTATATGACACAGCACTCAAAATTTACTTAAGACAAAAAGAGACAGACAATATAAACTAAAATGACAACAAATGACTAATTAACAAAACAAATTTAAACGTCAAAACCTGAAGATGGAATAATATTTCCGAAACGCGTCGTTTATTAAAAATAAAATAAGTTGTGATACAATTTGCTTAAAAATAAAACTAAATTTAATTTAAAATTAAAATCTGTTTATTTAATTAACACATATAATCTACACAACTTGGAGACCATAACACAAAATGATACAATTTGTTTGTTTCCCTGTCTCGTAGGACAATGATTCGAGATTCTTCAAACTACGTCTCCGAGGCGAATTATTTTTATAACCATAACTGATTTAAATGGTATTTCAATTTTTTGTTGAATCTTACAATTTTTTATAAATACAAATATTTATTTCTATCAGCAGCTTCACTCAACGGCTATAAGGAAACAAATGGCAAAGTTTTCAACAATCAGAAGTTCGAAATCAAGATCTCAGCGTCTTAGTGGGATTTATGTTCTTCTAATACAATGGGAAATAGTATAAAAGTAATGGGACGGTACTACATATTAGGAGCCCAAGAACTAGGATATCCTATTCTAATCTCTAAACAATGGGATGAATACTATAAAAATCTAAGGGGACTTGAATGTAATTATGAATGTGTTGTGTTTGTGTTTTATGTGTTTATTTTAATAAATATTTAATAGAATTGAAAAATTATCACAGAAAACTATAATTCACTATTGTATTGCATTCACAAAGAATTTCTTAATCAGATTTGAACAATTTTATAATTTTTGTATCTATAAACTTTTTTGAAAGCATACACCCAGAGAGCCAGAGACATTTTTTTGAAAATAATATTCACCTCAATTATGAAATTCGTATTTTAGAGTCGTATACGACTCATCGTGATTATGAAATCGCTTTTCTTCAATTATCTCAGTTAAAATCGTAGTAGGTAGAAGATATATGTAGGTATTTCAAATTTTGAAATTTGACAGAAAAACAGTACCTATCGCATATAAGTCGTTATTTTTTCCCTTATTATGAAATTCGCCGTTACTCGTATTTTATCCCTTTTTGTGTCGTTTACAATTTTCCTCACGACTGCCTGCGAGTTTCATTTTCATTTAAACAAATTATTAAATCTTAGTGATGGAAGCAAAACAAAAGAAAAAACTTAAGAAGAATCTCGAAGATTAAGGAGGAAAAACTCAAACTGCTCAAAGAAGAGTTTGCCGATAAGAAACGCTATAGATATGAGCTTCTTAAAATTAAAACCCAAAAACTAGAACAAAGCTTGGAGCAAATTGTGTACATACATATGTACCTATGTACCTAACAACCTAAACACTATGAAGAGTCAAATTAATTGCTTATTTTATTGTAAAACGAACTAATTTATAATAGAGTTCATAATTAAATTTCTAGTTATATTTGCACTTTCATTCCTGTCGTTTGCTTCATATATTTTGGAAGAGTTTTCCAGCTGGACAATTTCTTAAGTTTCAAGTGGTGTTTTGTAGCTTATTGCTATGTTGTGAACTGCGCAACAGGCATTTATGATATCTGTTGCCTTATCTGGAGCGTAATGTAGTTCTCGTGCCCCCATTATACACCTGAATTTGTTCTTTAAACCACCCATTTGCCCTTTCTACATGACTCCGTGCTTTAGCATGGATGGTGTCTCCTAAAATATTTCAGAAAGAATTTCATAAAATTTGGAGGAAAACTTTGGTTTTGTACCTAAAAGCCAAGTATTTCTTTCTCCGTCATTATATTTTCTGCTAAAAAAAGTCCGCAATTCACAGTTGTTCCATACAAATGAATCGTGACATGATCCAGGATGTCTAGCATCAACGTATTTAATCTGAAGCTTACGATCACAGACCTATAATTTTAAGTTTGAACAAATTTGATAGTTTTGTGCTTAAATGGGTCTTACCACTTTACCAGCATTACATTCAATGCTTTTGGTGTTCTGATTCTTACATGGGTGCCATCTACACACCCAACAATACCTGGAAATCTTGATTTTTGGTAGAAATGGAGTTTTGCTTCTTCTTTTTCAAATTCTGTCATTTCAAATGTAATCAATTTTGCACAGATGTAGTCTTTAAATATCCTGAGAAGCTCCACTAATATGACAGAAAATGTTGGTTGCGATATTCCTAAGTTTAAATCGTTTCCAACAGCGGTTTGATAACTTCCTTCTGCAAAAAATCGTAGAACGGCCAAAAGTTTAACCTGAATTGGAACAGCTCTTGAGTTTGCACCACTTTTTAAATGCGGTTTAATTTCTGCCAATAACTGGTTATATGCAGGTTTTGTTAAACGAAACACCTTTATAAAACTATAGACTTAAGTTTTATTAATAGAATAAAGCACACTTAAGTAAAAAATAACTTACTATGAATCTTCTAAGTTCATTGGACCACTTTTGTCTCGAATTGACCGACGAATTAAAATTACATAAATAAATAAACTTCTTATGAACACAAAACTAATTGTTTCTTTTGGAATTTTACATTTAAAACTTTGCGTTGCATTTAACTAGAGTCGTATATACCACTTACTACATTCATAATATCCTTTTCAAATACGATACGATTCGACTACGACTGCAGATAAGTACGAATTTAAATACGAATTTCATAAAAGGGGTGATTATTTTTTCTTTATTGTACATTGTATTAAAAAAAACATGGTATGCTGAACTTGTTAAATTTTTATATATGTAAGTCCTTTCTGCATCAAAATCAAATATAAAATTGATAAACAAAATATTTGCAACCGAACAATAAAAAAAAAATTTTAATCTTAAATTCAAAAGACAGCTAAGTACTCAAATACCTGAAATTGATTGATTGAACAATGAAGAAGCTCTTGAATTAATTAAATAACTTATTTTAATAATAATAATTAATGATGTGTACTCATTACACAAAAAACATAATTACTTTTTACCCAAGATCTTAGTTATAGTCAGCTTGAGAAAAATATGATTTACATAATATTCCTCAAGAAAAGTACCTACGTACATTGGAACTTTTTTTTCACTAACAAACATTTTAATGAACTTCCCAATCCGTCATAGATAATTCAAAAAATTCCCCAAATTTCACATTCGATTCATCACACTTCTTATGACTGTAGGTATCCTTTCCCTATTTTTTATTTGTTACAATTTTAATTGCTTGATGATCGATATCTAATCATAAGAATGAACAAAAAAAATTGGTTCACACTTCTCCTTTCATAACACACCATCTAACAGATTTTGATTGAACTTTTTGTTGGTATCTAATTTGCCTTCAAGGCAATCTTCATATAAAAAAATAATTTATTTTCATTGGATGTAAAGTGGATCAAACAGTTAAACTCTTTACGGAAATATTTTTTAATCTAGGTATGTAGAATATAGGTAAGGTACCGTCCCACCCAAACGTACGTATATAAGCCCCATCGGGTGGCCACTTCACTTATTCAATACCAATAAAAGTTATGTCGACTTTTACTTCGTGTTTTTATAGTTACAAATTTAGCCCCTCTCGAGCGGCCCCTCATGGATACCGGTGCGATATTGTTCACAATAGAAAAAAAAAACGAATTAACTCAATTCACTTTTTTCCATGATTAAAAATATGTTTGTTTCAGTTTTATTATTTCAGTATTATGAAATTTTCCCCGCTAGCAATCGTTTAGGAATTTCTTATTTTTCGACATCTCTGCGGGGCAGTAGTTGGTTTCGCAAAAAAATTACACGGACGGACGGCTAAGGGGCCAGTTATAGCTATCATTGATTTTCATCATTGAAAAGTATATTTGTCATTCGAAATATCTGTCATTGAAATGACAATCTGTTGTTTTTTTTAAGTATTTCAACAGCGTATATAGAAAAGAAATTAGAATCTTAGAAAATTGTGTGACCAGAAATATATATGTACATTATCTAAGGATTTAATTAAAAAGAAAAATTAACATTGATATTTCAAGTTTAGTTTAGTTGATTTTTTACTTGTTTATATAGTTTACACCGTAAGATAATAAATATCTTATACATTTCTGAGAGCCTATGACTTAATTTTAGATAAGAATTTAAATTTTTAAAAATACAAAAGAAAATAATATAAAAAAAACAATAATTCATCCATTAAATATTATTTGACTTGCAAAACAATGCAATGGAAAAAAGAGAGAAATATTTTTATTTTAATATTATTTTGGAAAATATGCATATCAATAATATCCCACAGATAAGGAGGAAGTAAGTTCCACAGGCGACATGCAGCGATGAAAAATTGCCTTTCCGAGGACAAACACGCAAGGCGTGGTAAAATTACTGATGTCGATCTGTTTGAAGTTGACATTTTCATTTTTTTAAAGACGTTGACGTGTTTTCAGGATCTTAAAAAACAGTGTCAATGTTCGAAGTTTCATGAAATTATTTAAAGGCATTTAAGGAGAATCGCTTGCAAATGTGAAACATGGTCGTACATTCTCAACCCAAAGATGTATCGAATGATACTATTGAAGGCAGTTGTAAAAAATTTAGCATTCATCAGTGAAAACAGTTGTTACTAGGGTCCTTGCTAGCATTAGTCTGGTTTTAAATGGAGTGATGTCTTGGGCGGTCAACAGCGTTCTAAGCGTACCATAAGTTTTACCTACCAATTGGTTGATGTGATCATTCCAGGTCAATTTTCTATTGAAAATTACACCTAGATTTTTACTGGAATTTACGAAATCTAATGGGTTCTCGTTTAGAATTATGGAAGGAAAGTATGTTAAATCTAATTCTTTTCTTGATATAACCAGGCATTTGTATTTGCTTGCGTTGAGAATCAACCCATTGCAAGACGCCCAGTAGGATATCTTTTCTAGTTCTTAGTTCAGGGTGAAAGGGCAGTAGTCAATTAAACATAAAGGACAGCTTTTGTAAATTTGAATGTCATCGGCATAAAAATGTTTTGATGTTTCATTTATAATAAAACAGATTTCATTCGCATATAATGAAAATAGAAGGGGGGAAGAAAATTCGGAGAGATTTTCATTTAAGAAAATGGCTTGCTTTCTATCATTCAAAAACTAAGAAAGTAGTTTAATAGCTTCTGAAGATATGTTGAATCTGTGACGCAGTTTATTCAGAAGTATCGAGTGATTCACTATGTCGAATGCTTTTGAAAAGTCTAGTAGGACTAAAAAAGTAACTTTATCAATACCTATGGAGTTCAGTCTTTATGTCTTCGATTATTTTAGTTAGTACCGTAATAGAGCTATGGTGTGAACGAAAACCGGATTGAATATTAACTAAAAGGTTGTTGTGATTGATGAAGTTGCTGAATTGTTTTTGTATTATCCTTTCATAGACTTGAGATAGAAAAGGAAGTATTGAAATTGGTCTAAATTTATTACAAAGCGGGTTTTTGGGGATAGGAATTATTTTTGCTTTTTTCCATTGATGTCAGTAACTGGAGCACGTTTTGACGACCTTTCCTTTAGTTTTAAATGGGAAAGACGACTGTTCGAAATTGCATAATAGCAACTGTGTCTGCAATCAATTTTCGTTTAAGGAAGATCTGTTTGCCCACTGTTCAGAGCCCGGAGGATTGGGAAAATTGCTGATGGTTTCCTCAAAAATTGGAACTTTACTAATTGTCTAGGAGCAGTTGATGGAAAGCATATCAGAACATTTGCCACAAAAAATCAGGAAGTTTCAACTTCAATTATAAAAAGTGTTTTTCCACTATTCTGATGGCGGTAGTTGATGCGAGTTACAGGTTTATCAGTGTAATCATTGGAGCCCATGGTTCAAATGCAGATTCCACTGTTTTCACTGCTTCTAATTTTGGAAAAAAATGGATACATAATCCAAAAGAATTAATAGCACCCGCTGATCATCCTTTACCTGGAACAACTAACCCTGAACCTTATGCCTTAGTTGGCGACGAGGCTTTTGGATTAAGGTATAACATTCTTACACCATAACCTGGACTGAGGGGTAAGCAGAGAATTTTTTACTATAGGAAATTGCATAACTCATTGTCTTGGAAAATTAATAAATCATAAAATTATTTTAGGCATTCCAGAGCAAGACGAATTGTTGAGAGTACCTTCGGCATTCTTGATCATACTTGGAGAATTTTATTGAAGCCACTGGAAGTTTAACCAGTGGTTGGAAAATCATAAATTTTATGCTGCCGTATATTGCATAACTATCTGCAAACTAACAGAAACAATCAACACACAACGGTCAATGTTTTTAACTCATCTCGGCCACTTGTTGATCACAAAGCAAGATTGCAACAGCCGCCCTCGCATGCAGTCCTTATAAAATCTGTTGTTTGGGTGCGGGGCGACAACTGGAACTTTCGATGGCCTTAAGGACTTTCTCCAGTTCGTCTCCATCATTGATAGTAATTTTTTTCTATTTTATCAGTGGAGCAGCAGCTGCAGGAATCTTTCTTTTTCGGTGCTTTCACATATTATTACTGCCTCTTCCGAGTAGTTACCGCAAACACTGAAGAGACAAAAAATATAATTGATTATAATTTATAACATAAAGAATTGTTTTTTTTTTTTTGCTTGCTCTTCTGAAACCTTCACATATGGAACCAAGAATTGCATTGCTTCAAAATGCAGCCACTTTGGTTTCCGTATGGAAGCAGAACCACTTGGT
The DNA here is from genome assembly GCA_905146935.1 of Scaeva pyrastri. Classification (NCBI taxonomy): domain Eukaryota; kingdom Metazoa; phylum Arthropoda; class Insecta; order Diptera; family Syrphidae; genus Scaeva; species Scaeva pyrastri. The sequence goes on from LR989928.1 coordinate 59,664,921, forward strand.
ATGTTGCACTGGTCATGAAAATGACCAAGGAAACTATCTCTCAGTGAGTTCCACTTCATTGGCACTCATCAACTAAAAAATTAGTGTTTAATGTTTAGTTAGTAAAAAGCAAAACAAAAAACACAAACCATTTTTCCCCAAAACTAGGGCAACGTTCAACCAGGCATTTTCCCCGCACCTCCTGTATAATCCTTCGAGTCCTTGGCATAAATGCAACCGTAATTTTTCACCTCAAGGATCAACTTTTCTTCCAACGCTATCCTTGCCATTTTCTCGTTGCTTTACTTTATCTTTTGTCCATTTTTTTGTTCACTTCACAGAATCCAACACGTACCTAAACAAACAAATAATCAAAAACTTTAACCAGAATTTGAGGTTAGAGTTGATCATTGAAAGTTAAAAATGATCATTGAAAGAAAAACTGACAGGTGGGAATACAACGAAAATGGAATGCTTTCATCAATAGGTCAACTATTTTGCATGAGGGAAAGAAAATAGATCATAAAGAAGGCAACAGCGTAGTAAGTAATGTTTACGTTGGAGAAATCGCGAGGGAGAAATACAAGAGTCTTAGCAAAATTCAACATGAATAAACGATGAAGAAACCACTATTGGATACCTAAAAGATCAAAATTGACATACCGTGCGTTGACTTTTGAATAAAAGGTGACAAATCAAATGTGGTCGATTTCCAAAGGTCCAAAATGTGGGCAATTGCTAACAAAGCATCTTCCCAGTTTTCTGCGTTATTTGATGGTCAGCGAAAAGCAATACTTCGATATTGTACCGCACGCAAGAAATCCGACCGAAATGATAAGCTTCATGATTGGTCGCCATATTCACTGGAAATGAACATCATGGAAAATGGTTGATGAGGATGACTGTCAGGAAAAGGCGACGAGGAAGACAATATAATGATGGTGAAGAGATAATTAAAGCAATAATAAGAGACTCGTCCGAAATTTGCCATAATTATTTGACAGTTCAGTATTACTCTCTCCACAGCGGATTACTTGATCCCCGACATACAGTTTTTAACACGGCATACATTAATAGATTTGCAGTGAACTCTCCAGTAGCTCAGTAGCCATCATGATTCATGGCACAGTTTGATGCTCTCTGAATATCGAAAAAAAAAATTCGACAGTGTATGGACTGGACTGGCTACCCTCATCACCAATTAAAATTGTATTTTATTTTCTTTCATACAGGAATTTTTTTATGTACGTCGAAGACTGCAAGTCACGCAAGGGTCGCAGCTTGGCCCATTCCTCTACAGTCTCATGACATACGACCTTAGCTGTGAAAAGAGTCGAAGCCCACATTTCCAGATTTTCGAGTTATCCAAGAAATAGGATATATAATAGGGTTATTCAGATCAGCTACCCTGTATGGTTCACCAAATCAGAAAACGCAATACTGAAGCTATAAATATTCAAGAGGAAGATACTGCGGATATGCACAGGGCTACCCTTTCATCGAAAGCGACGTAAGTACTTCAGTAACAAACGTGTCTACGAAGAAGCCAGAATCAAGCCATTCGACCATTTTTTTGTTGAATGTGTGAAAGTTACAACCACAACATCCTGAAGAAGATATCTACCTCATTGCGATTGATATACCCGAAAGGATACCAATGTACAACGGTGACATATTCTTCACGCTGACACGGAGTCATTTTCACTTGAAGAAAATAAATATTGCCCCAAAGTCAATAATCCATATTTTGAACAGACAATGAAATATTTATTTTGATGCGTTTGATGAAATAAAAATATCTGTTTCCCCGAAAAAGAAATAATATCAGAGGATAGAGTATTCAATTCAAAACGTGCCCCAAATTTAAAAACACACAAATTGATAAGTAGAAGGGATTATAGGGGACGTTCATTTTTGAATTTTAATTTAAAATTTATATTCGACGAGACTTTTGCTATTTAATCTCAGTTTTAAAAAATTCAAAAATATCAGTGCTTTTGTAAACTTGCCTTGTGTTTTTTATAATGAGTAGATTATTTTCAGTAAAAAGTCTAGATCTCGCTTCGTAAAATTTTAGTTGAAATTTGACATTTCATGACTTAGGTACTGACAGTAAACAATGCTTTGACTACTATTTTATTATTGCTTTCCAAATATCATTCCGAATCTATATAAAATTGCCATTTTTTGGAGTACAAAATTTAATCTCTGCCTAAATCAAAGCAAGAACATGCGACCTTTGTTTGCAATTTAAATCGTTTTGCAACATTAATTTGTCTACTAACAAACATTTACCTACTGATCAAACAATGGAATATGAAAATCAAAACGAGGGCGCGAAATTTTTCGATTGGTTTGGGGCGATAAATCGATCAAAATTCGATTACAATGAATGAAAAATTGTGATGAAAGGGAAGGCGATTAATTTTTTTGTAATATAATTTTTTTAAGATCGAAGTGCATTTCCTCATTGAGTAGGTAAATATTGGTCAGGGAAATAATAAATAAAAGTTCATGTGGGTTCGGCTTAATATAATCTTAGATTACTTTAATAATTTAGGTTCTTAAGTTATAAGTTCTCGTTGAAAGAAGGCATCCAATTACCGCCCAGGTTAATAACTTTACTTGTCTCTTAAAACTTCTCTAGTAATAAAATAAATGGCTCTCTGATCCAAATTGATTCGGATGGCCCCAAGCACAATAGATTTCTTTAAAAAAATCGGAATAGCTCGGAGCCGGGGCTCCATCATGTATTTACTCACCTAAGAAAATAATGTATAGTAAAATAAAACAAAAACAAATAAAATAAATTAAAATAATATAAATAAAAAATATAATAAATAAAATAAAATACCAAAATAAATTATGTTAAAATAAAATAAATAAATAAAATTAAATAACTTCCTGCTTTTCACTTTGTGTAGGTAACTGTGGTCATCTCGTCCACTCCGCTACACTCGGCACCCCCTGAAAAGACAACTTAGAAAACCATTGTTTCACTCACGCAAAACAACAAAAAAAACGTCTTCCTTTCTCAGGCGTTATTTGGAAGTTTATTTACATCTTTACAATAGAACAAAAAAAAATGCCGTTTTTACCGCGATGAAACACCGTTTATGGTATTCTTTTTTTTTTTAGACGAATACAAAACGGAATCCCAGTACCCTACCCCTAGAGAGCTCTTTGGAGGTATCCCAACCAGGACTACACAAACCACAACGGGAGAGAACGCGACACCACCTACAAATGTTTTTTTTATGTACCTTACAATTGGTAATTAATCGTAATAAGAACACAAAGAAAAAGAATTAAGACAATAAAAATTTAAAAAAAATTAAGAAAAATTTGACTTCCACACCAGTAGATATTGTATACAGGTATTATACCAAAAAAACTTAATTATAGGACAATCACAAACACAAAATATAAATCGTATTATTTATATACGTATATATGGTATTGGCCCAACGGTTCTGATAGCTAATACTTAATCTTATTATAGCTTATAATTTATATATATAAAAATTCAATGTCCGTGTGTATGTCTTGAATGAACTCAAAAACAACTCAACTGATATTCACGAAAGTTGGCATATATATGTAATTTGGTCCAACTTAGATGATAGGATAGTTATTATTTAAATTAATGGTCCCAATAATTAATAATAAACTGATCAACAACGTTGATTGTTGTTATTGATCGTAGTTTCCATAAGTCTAGAACAGATGGCGCCTTAAGCGAATTTCTTTACAGAGTAGCTTACATCTCAATTTATTATTTGACAGTCACAATTATTATCTCTTAGCTCCAAATGATATAGCGTTTTCTAAACCTTTGGCTTTAGGTGTATAATCCTATTTTCGGTTGGATTTTCTATGGATATTATTCAATTTTTTTTTTCTTCTTTTTTTTTTCACCAGCGGCGGCGGCCCGACCTATCCAGGAGTACTTTTGGGCCGCCGAGTATGAACCTAGGAACCAATATTTTGTACGTATATTTCTATTACGAATTTTTTTCACAGAAACTCACCACCTTTCTAGCCTGGCCTGTTCGTATTTGTATATTGCGAGCTTTGGTCTCGCTAATTAATCTGCATCACTTTGGAGATACACATGTATTTTTTTTTTGCTTTCGGCACTTCTTCTTTTATTTTTCTATTATTTTTCTAAAACAACAAATGAAAATATTTTTTTTTCTTTTTATTTTTGAAATGCAAAAAAAATCACAAATTTTCTACCCGTACCCGAAGGAAAAAAAAAAGAATTTTAACGATTTAAGCTTTTTTTTTTGAATTTTCAAACGATTCAAATTTAATACACTTCGCCCGACTGTTCAGTGTACGTCACCGATCTGCGTTGTGGTTACTTGCCGAATGAGAGTGGGGTAAATCCACCACCCCACCCACACAGGCGAAAATCCACTCGAATGATTTATCTCTAACAGGACCACATCATCCGATCCACATATATCCACATAGTGTATCCCTCAACCCACATTATCAAACCCAAATAGTGGGAGGCCATACAGGAGTTATTAGGGTTATTTTGATCTCCGAGATGCGTTCCTAGGTCGAAATGGGAAGACATGTAGAACAGAACCACATGAGACCAGAACATTACAAATAAACAACACATATGTAATTATAAAATAACAACAAACCATATACCCCAAAACTAATAATAGCATGCACAAACGAAGACTAAACACGAACGTAAATTACAACTAGTATTACTTAACTCTAATTATGTTGCATAAACATTAGTGACGACATAAACAAAAGCCACTTCGCCGTCGGAACGCACTCATCGCTTTCCTAGTTCCTAGTTATCGATTTGTCTTAGGTTATCGATTTTCGGAGATTTGACAGCTCGTGTCCCAGTGACAACAGCGTTTCAATTGTTGATCCAAACACGGCGGCGGCGTGCGTCGTAATTATTTGGTAAATATGTTTTTGTTTCGTATTATTTTTATTTTAGGATTAGGGATTGTCGTGGAAGAAACAGGCGTCCGCAACAAGAGTCTGCTCACAGACTTTTGCTGGCCTTGGATTTACACTAAGTGATTTTTTTTAAGACGAACGCGAAATATTCGATGCGACGCCGAAAGGTACACCTGGCACAATTAATTTACAAACGATAGGTGAAAGTACACTAACGGGATCCAACGGGATATATTATGAATATCTGCTGAAACCAATCCGTTTATGTAGTAACGACAAAAGTAGTTTAAGTTTATAAGATGTCATACACAGCGCAAAAACGTCGTTGCCGATGCAATTGTCTAAAAAAAAAAACCCTGTAAATGTTAATAACTGAGCGGTCTATGAAATTTAAACATAAATTCAACACAAACGTGCACCAATTTTGGTATAAAAAATATTTTTAGTAGCAACACATAAAAACTCTTTCCAGACAGTATGAAAAATTGAAAACACTGCTTTTTTTGTGGCGTTAATGAACGAACACTCATAAAACCCTTTTTAACTAAAATAAGACCTTATAAGGCTGCTAGTTTGGTTGCAAATAGAATATGACATTTCAAAAAGTGTAGCAAAGAGTAAAAGTGTAAACACTCAGTGACAAATGAAAAATGGCAAGCAAAATCTACTTATCGTACTCTACAGACATGCCTTCGAGATACACAAGAGTTATCAATTGTACCAACATTTATATTCGAGACTCGAGCAAACGTCAAAATTCTATCCGTGGTGGGATCCTACTTCTCATTGAATAAGAAATAGAGGAAGAGGCATAGGTCACACATACAGTGTACGTGAGTGAAGCATTAAAATAAATTAAAAAAAAACAATTCTGATGATCATCTGTCATTTTGAATAGCCGTACGAGAGTGTGGAAATAAAAGAACAGCCATATTTAAGCGTTGAAACCATATACAAAAGTAAAATAAAAGTGATTCTGTTAAATATATACTATATTTCATTTAAAATAATACAAAACAATATGTGGTGCTGTTTTAAATCGTGCAAAAACACCTATAATAAGGATAGACAAAAGTTTTTGTTTCACAAGTAAGTTTTTGGCTCATATTCAGCACAAAGTAGTTTGAAGTGATGTTTTTTAGGTAATTACTAATTAAGTAATTACACTATCGTAAAATACTTTTCAGTTGATATTTTATGGTATTTTTCCTTAATAAAGCAATTCTGTTGAGAATTAAAATATACTTCTACCTTGTGTCCTTGTGACTTCTCTGGAGACGACCTGTCAAATTATAAATTCTCGGACAGCGTCGGATTAGGTTTTTGTTGGTGATGGAAAGGCGCCCAAAATCGTTGAGCCCGTAGAGGAGAATTATTTTTCTACTTAATTGATTAAAAATGTTCAAAGTAACCATAAGTATAATTTCTAATTATTTGACTAAGAAAAATATCTGTGAAAGCGTTTTTTTTTTTTCATTAAAATAAAACTTAAAACTAAAAACTATATGTATTTTCATTTCTAAATTCCCAATTTTAAAGTTTCTGTAATAGGTAATTTTTATTTTATTACTTCAAGCTTGATTTCTTTGTTATTATAACCTAGCTAAGCAAATAAATTGAAAAAGACTTTCATTCCATCATTTATTAGATCGAATAAAATTAAACTAAATTAAAAAAAATTCTTTCAAGGCTGCAAACAATTTATTTGGGCGCCCCAGTAAGTAGCCGTTAACTTTCATGTGGACCCTGTATCAAAGCATTTGTGTGTGTGTAACTCACACAAGTATGAAAAATGCTTTACTTTTTTCTCGATATGCCTCTTCCTGTAGTTCTTATTCAATGCTACTTCTAGTTTAATTGACAGTGAGGTTGGTGTATATTTTCTAACACTAATAAAATATTACTTCACTACGGTTAGCATTACCAAAAAAACACACCTATATTTTTATTTAAATATCACGTCAAAGAACAAAAATAACGGTAACACTGTGCAAGAAAACACCATTTTGTAGAAGCACTCCCTAAAGACACACCCGTATTTTTATTTCTTCAAACAAAATATACTATGCTAATCGGTCCTGGCATACGGAAATTGGTCAATGATCCTGATTTTTTATCGAACCTCAGACCTATTGAAAAATTCATGCTTGGTCTTTGTCGACGTGACGGACGTCACAAAAGATTTTCTCGGCAATCACAAATCAGCAGATTTTCATGAAAAAATTTATTAATTAAATGCGTTTCTTGCAACTTTCCAAAAAGTTTAACCTTTAAAGCTTCATAATCGGTTTACGAGATAAGAAGTTATAAAATTACAAGAATATACAAGCCACAGAGTGGTACCCAGTTACTCGTACTTTCAAAAATTCTTATCTTCCTCGCAAGTAATTCTTCTCCAATGAATCACTCTCCAACAGATGGCGATACAATCTTTCGTGTCTTGAAGTTTGTTTTTTTCTCGTAAGCAACTAAATGAAGAATCACAAACAAAAACAAACAATGTTAATTGATTTTTCCACCAGTTAAAGTTTAAGCCAAAGTGAACTCTTATCATCATCGGCAATCAAAATTAATATATTTTCCGTTTCAAAGGCATTAGGTCACAATATTTATTGATTAGTCGCACGCTGCATGTTGCATTCTACACGCTACATGGTAAACGGGTCTAAATGGGCAAAGCGATATGACGCGCCTGCAATTGCAGCGGCGACAACCGAAAGTACCTACATGCATTGCTCTATGAAAAATGGCTCACTCAAGACTTCCTCACCAAGTAAATTTTCGATACAATTTAAATGAAAAATTACCGTTAAGCAGAGTACCTATGTTACCTTTGGCTATTTTCATAAATTCCTAGACTTGTGTCACCATTGCAACATTGTCTGGCACTGGGAGGAGTGTATGAGAAATATGAATATGTACATTGTACATGGACATGGGACATGTTGACCAATATACCATCGCAACCAGCAGCATTCGCTGAAGCTAGAGGCTGCTTAGTTGTTATGCACTTCAACTTTACATGATAAACCCAATCGATCGACCTTACAAGCGAATCATTGTAGCCCAGAGGTGATCTTAAAAAAGAAGCCGTTGTTTGGCCAAATCAAGCAACAGCTGGACGCAATCCATTTCATGAAATTTTGGATTTTTTGTTTTCATTCCCGATTACAAAAAAACGATAAGATTAACTGCTTCTATTTGTAATTGGAAGTTAGTTCACTTAACATTTTGTTTACCTTTCTTCAATGACGGTTGTACAGAAGGAACGCGAACGCAGTTGTTGTTGTTACTTAATTTCTAAGATAATAGTTGATACACCTTTAAAATGGTTTTTTTAATGATTTGTGATTAGGTAATATCTAATTGTGATGTGAGATTGTTCGTCCACGTCCAGGGTAAAAATAGGTGAAAAAAAACTATTTTAGTTAATGTAATTTAATTGAAGTTGAACATTGAACAAGCCAATACCAAACCAAAGTAGATCTCGAAGATTGAAATCGGGTCGTAAACTTTGACTTTCTTCGGCTAGAGTTTTGAAATTGGGTGCAAATTCTTGTCGTAATGGAATTTTTGTATTTTTTGTAACATTTCTGCAGCATTTGACAATAGAAATGTCTAATAAAATACGTTCCTCTTTTAATGGGTCTTTTTTTTAAATCAACACGCGCTCAGGGGATTTTATCTAGACTTTTAGTGTTGTGAGTTTAGGAAAAAAGTAGAGGATTTGATAACCAATGAACCTTCGATTAGAATTTATGAATAATATGTTATAATGTAGTAGGAAACATATTCCACATTCGGGTTGTATGATGACTACGCGACTCACGGCTGAAGATCGAATCCCTGTATTTGATGTTCGAACGACTACGCACACAGGGGCCAAATGCATGAATTATTGGCAGAAATTATTTTAAGGCACAAAACTGTTGAAAAATTAATTAAAAGCTTATGTCTAGTATTTTGCGGAAGTATCAGATATAAATGGATAGCCAGGTGCCTTCAGAAGCTCAAGAAAATCCTCTTATCAATGTTAGTTGCGCGTTTTGGAGGTCGTTTTCGCAAACTTGTTATGAGTGGGTCCGAAGACATCAAAAGGGAGTTCAAAATATCTACGTTAGTTTTGACTCGCGATATCTTACGAGAGATTTTTTAAATAAATTTTAAATTCTTTATTGGGTACCTCCTGCGCTTCTTCACTTAATTGATCTATTGGCAATAAAGCATGTTCTATAATTGCTGGGCCATGAATTAAGACTTTATGGATTGAGGGTGGCATTGGGTACCAATTATAATTTTCCACAAACATTCTTGCAGTCTCCAAAGCATGTTTTTGGAACATGTCTGCAAAATCACTTTAAATCGTTTTATGACTTGAATATCCAACCTAGTAATCTTTACTGCAACTTCTGGATCGCTGAAAAATTTCCTAGCCGTATTTTCATCATTACTGCTTCCAAAGCCAGGTTTTGGCTTATCAACTAACAATCCCATCTGCAGTGAATTTGCATTAGATTTATTTTTTTCTCTCAGCAACAATTTTCTTGTCTTCCTCTCTACGTACGTCTTCCATCCAATAAGTTTAAGTCCGTTTAAGAGTCACCTTGTAAACCATCTTTAGTAAACCATCCTTGTTAACCATCATGTAGATTATAGGGTGTACAAAATGTGTACATGTGTGCATCTTCTCAGGAAGCCTAACTAAAGCCTAGTACGCAAATCGGGACAAGACAAAATTTATCTCTACAAGATGCCCGCTTAAAAGTTTGAAGTTGGAGAAATAAAAACACCTATCAGGGATGTACTTTTCTATTGTCGATATAAGGCGCAACCCTTTATATTTATTAAGATTATTATTTTTGCAAATGAGTCCATTTTACATTTTTTCTTTTTATCAAGTTTTTAGTTCACTTTTATTTTCGGTAAAATGTCCCGTAAATATTTGGTTGAAATAATTATAAAACGTATTACTTGATTCAGAACTTAACAATAAGTATGAACAAATCACATCACTTTCGTTAAGAGAAATATAATAAAACTAACCCAATAATGATAATGCTTTTATCTGTCGTTTCACGTTTCCTTTCATGTTTTTTGTTACATATGTTTATAGCAAATACTTGCACATTTTTTTCATATTTTGTTTTCACAACAGTTTTACTTTACTAGTGTATTTAAATCTTGTATTAGTTTTTTACATTTTTTTTTCTTGAATTCAGTCTCCGAATCATTACTTTATATTTATTTTCTAAATAAACTTTTGTAAAAAACAATGATCCCGAAAAAATAAGAAATGGCTGTTATGGCGCCCTAGTAAGTTGCCATAAAAAATAACTCCATCCCAGTTGGAATTGATTTGTCTAGCAAAATAATGATTAGAACATTATTTTCGTGGGCAAACGAGGTGCAGACTTCTTATGCCTGTTTGGCAATTTGAAAAGTATCGTTTACCTTGGGTTTTTTTTCATCTGGTTTTTGGCAGCAAAATGTGAAAATTGCACTTTGCTAAACACACCTTTTCAGTCAAACGTCATAGTTTTGCGCGCGAACAGCGTACTGCCTGGAAAAAAAAACTGAGACAAAATTTGTCCTGGGACAAAAATTGTATGGGAGACAAAATTTGTCCCGGTCTGCGTACTGCGTACATCTAACGGCATTTTTGGCGGCCCAGAAGGAATTTTGCTCACCAATTAAAATTTTTAGTGGAAACATCAATCAAAATCATCTAATCCAGTCATAGAGGAACAGCATGAAGTGATTTCCTTAAATGAACGCATCGCCTTCTTCGACAGCTCATACAATCTACCACTTCTTTTACTTGTTAAAAGGTTGAACGGAAATCAACTGTTGCATTTCCGTACATATTTCACTGAAGAAGATCGTGCGATGATTACACTGATGAGGAGGAATGTATAGATTCATTAGTTCCTCAACAGAGCGAGGTCTTCTGCTGTTCTTTATTCTTCTCGAAAATGGAAAAACCAAATATTTGCCTTTCACGATACCTGACCAGAAAAGTACGAGGATCTCTTAAGGGAAAATAATTCGGAAATTCATATATGCCGAAGGAATGTAGGATCTCTTCAAGGGTAAGTAATCATTCAGGCAGTCAAATGCGATGTTGTGGGTTTTTTGAATGCGGTTTTTCTACCTACTGAAACAAAAAAGATAATCGTGTCCATAAAATACGATGATTGAAAATGCCCAGTAAAAAGGATTGGGATCTAAATGTATTGCCTTGTTGTTTTTTCCCGACAAATAGAAAAGACAAAACCAGAAGTGAAACCCTTTCATTCACAGTTTTGATTTTCTCAGTCTGACACGTGCCGTTGTAAAAACAAGATTATCCTTTTGTTCTGTTTTTTTAAGGAGTGGTTTGTGAAACATAATCCTTCACGGAAATGTGCCGAGGATTTATTAAAAGTGCTAAGGAGTGAAAATCTACAAGTTCCGCTAAGTCTGAAAAAGTTTTTAGGTCCTTACAATAGAAATGAATTTGTACTGAGAACAGTAGCGCCAGGGAATTATTGCCATTTTGGAATTGAAAATAATTTTTGAAAAATTTCAGAAATAGTTTCATCGGCAGATGAAATAAGTCTAATTGTAGGAACAGATGCTTTGCCATTATTTAAAAGTAACTCACTTGAGCTTTGGCCCATATTGGGTTATATTATAAACATACAATGAAAGTTTTTATGATAGGAGTGTATTTAAGTTCTTCAAAACCGCGCTGTGTTGTGTCACACAATTTGTTAAATATATGCTCAAAATGCCATCAAGTTGGTAAAACTACAGTACAACTGTCGGAAACAACAAGAGGACGGACTAATTATTTTTATTGAAAAATAATAAATTTTGCAATTTAACTTGTAAATTCGATATAGAAAAAATATATATACCTATATAATTTTATGAGTGCGGTAACAAAAAAAAAATAAAAAGTGCAAAACGAGGCGAATACTCGGGAAACGCAAAAAAAAGATATATGTTTTTATTCGCGTAGTGTAACTAAAAGTATAGTGTTTAAATTATTAATTGTGAGCGCGGAAACAAAACAAGAAGAGGAACCACTACAAAGCAAGGAGAGGAACCTGCTGTATCGGATGTAGTGGCCACTTTAACAGATGAGGAGGTATGTCTTTTTCGTATATTGTGTTTTTAAAATTGAAAAAAAATATGTACCAGATAAAAGAAGAAATATAAATTCCAAACTTTGTGAATAAAGTCGATGACGGGTGGTTGTCGGGATTTGCAGGTTTTATTTTTATCAAGTTCCGCAGAAAAAAAATATAAATTTAATTTAAATTAAATTAAAATTAATTAAGTACATACAAGTCCCTTGTACTTATATTTAATAACTTTATTATTTTTTTATCAATTAAATAATATTTGTAAATTATTTTCGAAACAAAAAAGAATGATATTTTTTATTAAGAAATATACACGAAGTAAAAAATATAATAAAATGGAGTAAGGGCTTAAAATAAAAGGATGGTGAGGAAAGGAGTATAGGCAATCAAGTTAGGGTGGGTTGAGGTAATTTTGCTCGCGCGTCCAATTTTAACTCGAGACGCATAGAAGGCTGGATTTTTTTATTTTTGTTAACGGTCTAGGTTTCAAGAACTCGCGACAAGAGCTAGTCCAGAGTAAATTACCAGCCGTTGAAACAATGGCGAAAACTGGCTGTTACACACTCGCTACGAAGGTAGAAAGGAAAACACCTTCTGTGTCAAAATTTAAACAAACATAAGTATTGTGTAAACTCAAATAAATGTCAAAATATAGAATCAGCTTGTGAGAAAAAATTAAAAATAGTTTAATTTTAACGACTGCGTATTTTGGTTGTTTCTATTGTGGCGCTAAAACAACTCTTTTTATGTTGCAACAGTAATAAAATTCTACTCTTTTTAATTTCTTCCAAAATCTATATTCTATTTGTTTTCATTTTGGAAACTAGTAAATGATTAGGTATACTTATATTATATAAACTCTATGATGTACCAGTTTGTGTGTAGTGAATTTGTATTTAAACTAGTTTGAAAGATATTAAACTTGCCTTAAGTACAAATTTCCCTTTTCTACAAACACTTTCGAAAAGATTTATGTGAACAATTAAATTAAAATGTACCTACAAGAATCTACATACCTTCAGTCTTTTGAGTCACAATTAAACTAGTTTACTATTAAAAAAACCTTTTATAAGCACCCAATGCTGGCGGTCGAAATTTTTATGACTCACATAATAACTTAAGTGCCATAAGTATGTAGATTCACTTTTGAGTTAATTTCAGTTATAAAAAAGTGCAAGTAATTTGACAAAATAAAATGAGGTGTGCCTTGATTAGACTATTAGAGTTGTTTTAATGTTTTTTTAGTTATGACAGTACAGCTTGGTATTTGGCAACCAAGTAAAATACCCCAATAGCATTGCAAACTTAGATTTGTAATGTTTTTAATCCAATGAAACGTTGTTATGTTTTAGATTTTAAATAGAGGAGAATTATGTAGAGAAGGCAGGTGAGCATTTGCCAGCGGAGTAACTACTTTTAGTTTTTTAGCAGAACTAACAATATCGAAAATATCGAAAAATCGATATTTATTGCACATCACTAAAACAAAAAAAATCCACGAAGTTTGACAGTTCTCACGCAACCGAGTTTGACGTTGGTGTTATTTTTTGACCTCTGGAAACATAAATTTAAAGTAACCAGTAGTTGCATATTTTAGTACCTAAGTATTTTTATTTATTTCATTCAATTAGCTTTAGAGAATATGTTTGCCTTAGTCAATATTTTTTTTTTGTATTATTGCATAACAAGAAAAAAGTTGGCTGTGAATTAAAAAAAAAATAACAGTTCGTAGGGGACGATTTTTCCAATTATTATAAGGCTTGAAGCTTCAGGAAGCACATATCAGCAATTTAGCTTCGTCAAACAGTTCTTTAATTTTTTCTATTCTTATGATGTTTAGAATAATAAGGTATGAACAACATCTTCATTCGTAGCTGACCGGGAACATTTATTTGCATGATGCAACCTAAATTTTTTATAGTCTTTGTTTCGCGCTTCCTGAGCTATGATTTTATCAACATGGATCAATATTTTGTGGACAGAAGACGGCATGTGATTCCAATTATATGAACATGCTTACGTACAATTGGGCTGTTTCAAGAGGGCTGATGGAAAGTCCTGAAGGCATTGCTTATCAACTCCACATCAACAGCCGGTATCTCAGCAGAATATTCTTAATTTTGGAAAAATCTTCTAGTCGTGTTTCCATCGTTACTATTTCCAGAACCTTGTTGAGGCTTGTCTACAGCTGTAAGCTGAGGACTTCACGAAATCTTCCCTGCACTACCTTTTTTGTTAGCCTTCATGTTTTTGTTTTGTTCTTAAGTTGCAGTCCATTTTTAAAAAGATAAATCATATGATATGTGTAGTATCATTTCCATGAACCGTATCAAAGCATGTTTTGTGATGTGATTAATTTTCACAACAAACAGTGCAACAAGTTGAAAAAGATGTTTTGGTAAGGACTTGAGTTATTTTGGAATCAATTGGTTCATTTGCGAATTAATTTCATCCATAATTAATTTTTATTAACGGTTTCTCTGGAAAATTCAATTAAAATTAGACTGCAATATCTTACCGAGGAGCAGACTCAAGTTGGATTTTGCCATGCCTATCACAGAACTACTTTCTTCATTACCAAGCCTTAACTTACTTGTATTCACTTTGGCTTGAAGAACCATCACATCCCCATTTGTTATAAAGCTTTAAACGCTTTGAGATTCGACTCGTTGTGTGACCTGAGATCTTGCAAATTTACCTCAGCTCTTTTATTTGTTATAATTATGCTCGAGGAGGATGGGTAACCTAATTTTGTGATTCATTTAAGCTTTTATACGATATAGCAAAACAGGTGGAAAGTTTTTATAAAAAAAAAATCAAATCAATGTATTGCGTTTTTGAAAGATCAGATTCAATATACAAACCTAAAGCTTCTTCTTTTGTACAATTCGTTTTTTTAGTCTTTCTGGAACTGTCCTCGTATGATTTAGAGAGCCTACCACGTCTGCCAGATATAGTTGGTAAAGAAGTGGACGGGAGTCAGCTGGAACTCAGAGAAACCTTAAACTCTACATTAAGCCACTTAAAGTTTTCGCTTTCAAATCATCATCACTTTTAATTTTTGATTTCAACACTATAAAATCCTTAAAATTTTTGTATGCTTGTTAAAATTTTTAATTAAAATCTAAAACTACTAAAAACAAAAACTACAAAAAACTTAAGTTATTAGAAGGCTATATGAAATTTCTTAAAGGGGTATGAATACCAAATTCTAAAAGTGTTTTTACTAAAAGAACATTTGAAATATTATGTGCTGTGCTGAATAATTCTCATTGTCAGTCATGATTCATAAACTCACTATTTAGGTGGGCCATGAAACAAAAACACCAAAGTTATGTGCAGCTGTCATTTCAATTTTTTTTTAATTCTCCTCTATCCTGATGTTTTTATTCGAAGTTTATTACCTACAACAAAAAAAAGAAAAACCTCAAATTGAGAGGTTTTCTTTACTAAATATGTTTGTCATTGATGGAATATATTTTTCGTTATAAAACAATTTTTCAACAATAAAAAATAAGCCAACAACCAATCCCATTCTTTACGTCCCAAGTTTGGTATCATAATATGTATGAAAAAATTTTAAAAGAGAAAAAAAAATTGATCCTTGCGTTTGATTTGACTGATTGGTTAAATATTAAATTTAACTTAAAAAAAAAATTACAAAATGCATTCCAAAGTCATGCGAACCATGCAACCAACCCCTCTGAAGTGAATATTGCCCTCATTGCATAACCTCGCACATAACAATTACATGCGAACTATTCTTGGAGTTTAAGTTAGTAGCCACCCAAAAATAAGGTGACCATATTTTAAAAGTGAAGGGAAAATCATGAAGCTAAATTTTATTACATAGATTTAGTACAGCATTTATATTTATTTTATTTTTTTAAAGAAACATTAAGTGAGCCCAATGTATGTAGGTATTTTTGCCATATATTTGACATAATTCAAAACATAAGTAAAGTACCTAAATCGAACTATTACAAATTTAACTATTAAAACCGACAGCGTGATGGCAAAGGTATCTGACATTTATTGCCATTTTGTAAACAAAAAAATGTTTTGCATTGGCTTATATTTTTTAAAAATAGATATATTACCAATTTGTGATAAATAAATCAATTAGTTACTTATTATTTTATATACAAAAATCCACAAGTGGTCAACAAAGGAAACAAAGGGTTGATGTACAATGTAATTGGCGAGATAAATATTTATATAAGATAATACAAATTTTATTTTAATTTTCACAGGGATAATCGCCGGCACACACATTCGAATCGACCCTCCGAAAAATTTCGGCTAGAACCGTTAGAAGCAGCTCAGAGAAGTTGGATTGAAAGGTCGCAGGCGAGGAAAAAGCCATGGCTCTCGGAGAAGAACAAAAAGTTGCTGCGATTTCGGAAGGAATACAACAACCTGGAGTGTGTAGTTCCAACAGTTAAATATGGAGGAGGAAGCACCATGATCTGGGGTTGCATGGCTGCGGATGGAGTAGGCAAAATGTTCATTTGTGAAGGTCGCATGGACTCTAAAAAATACATTAACGTAATGGAAAACACGCTAGTGACACCCTTCCAGGAGCAAGGTGCTGTTTTATAAAAAAGGTTGTGTGAAGAAGTCGACAATTACTTCAATTGATATATTCTTTGTACATAATATGTTCTTGATTTTACTTAATTTTATTAAAGACACATTACCAAAACAAATAAATAACAAAAACACATGAGTTAAATTTTTCATCTTTTCTAACTGCAAAGGCAACAAGAACTCCAATAATTTCTCTTTCTGCTCCCGATTTTAATGGAGCTCCTTCGTTCTCTTTTGGTAAGCTTTCAATTTAAATTTTAGATATTCGCGCTACTGTCAACTTTCTTCGGCAAATGGCTCCCTCCATTTCCAAAGCTTACCAGGTGGACTTTCCCTCAGATGACTACCGACCGGATTTGTCTTCTGAATCGCGTTATATGACGTATTTTCTTGGGTTCTGGTTGCTATTAAATTAAATCAAAAAATTTAAATTTAATTATTTTGTTTTGTTGGTCCCCATAATTGTATTGAAGTTTTTATAATAGATAAATAAAATAAAACTATTTAATTTTTATATTTGAATTCTCTTATTTATTTTTAAATAAACTTTTTATTTTATACACAATTTATTTATATATTTTCCACTACGCGTTTCGGAATGTGTCATTTTATCTTCAGGTAATCGAATTCTTGACTTAATTATGGGACTGACTAACGAGCTGTCCAATAAATACATATGTGGGAATCACGAACGGGCCATCAAGAAGGACACCGGCAAGCTCCCTAAACAGAATGATAAAAAGAAAATTTTAACGAAATCTTGTTTTTTTTATCAACTAAGACTACTTTTAACTTGCTTTTCAAATGGACACGTTGCTCTATCGTTCAGAGTGCCTTTGTTGGGTGTTATTTTCGTTCAAGGCTCTTCCACTTGCCCTCGACTGTCTAGAACATGGATTCTTTTTCACGCATTTTCTCTACTATCACCGACCACATCCTAGGGAAAATTTTGGCTTAAAGGCAAAACAAAATCTTAAAGCCAAAATTTTCCCTAGGTTGAGATTCATTTCTTTGTATAAGGAAATTAGGAGGAGAGAATCAAATGAAAAACTTACGATGCCTTACTTTGTTCAATGTTATGGCGGATGTTTGGTGAACAATTTACCATCACCGATTTAACTTCATCAGATGTAAGGGTTATTTGATGCATATTGGCTAAAGTTTAAAAAAAAAACTATTGAAATATTAAGCCTAGTACGCAGATCGGGACAAATTTTGTCTCAGGTTTTTTTCCAGACAGTACGCTGTTCGCGCGCAAAACTATGACGTTTGGCTGAAAAGGTGTGTTTAGCAAAGTGCAATTTTCACATTTTGCTGCCATAAACCAGATGAAAAAAAAAAAAAGATAAACGATACTTTTCAAATTGCCAAACAGGCATAAGAAGTCAAAACCTCGTTTGTCCGCGAAAATTATGTTCTAAACATTATTTTGAGAGACAAATTTTGACAGCTCTCACAAACACAAATCCATTCCAACTGGGATGGAGTTATTTTTTATGGCGCCATAACAGCCATTTCTTATTTTTCGGGATCATTGTTTTTTACAAAAGTTTATTTAGAAAATAAATATAAAGTAATGAATCGGAGACTGAATTCAAGAAAAAAAATGTAAAAAACTAATACAAGATTTAAATACACTTGTAAAGTAAGACTTTTGTGGAAACAAAATATGAAAAAAATGTGCATTTGCTATAAACATAATTATGTAACAAAAAACATAAAAGGAAACGTGAAACGACAGACAAATGCATTATCATTCTCAAGATAGTTTTATTACATTTCTCTTAAAGAAAGTGATGTGATTTGTTCATATCTATTGTTTAGTTACGAATCAAGTAGGTAATACGTTTTATAATTATTTCAACCAAATATTTACGGGACATTTTAACGAAAATAAACGTGAACTAAAAACTTGATAAAAAAATCAAAATGGACTCATTTGCAAAAAAATAATCTTAATAAATATAAAGGGTTGCGCCTTATAAGCACCAATAGAAAAGTACATCCCTGATTTATGTGTTTTTATGTCTCCAATTTCAAACTTTTGCGCGGGAATCTTGTAGAGATAAATTGTGTCTTGTCCCGATCTGCGTACTAGGCTTTATATTTAAATTATTTTATAATCAATTATAATCAACCACAAATGATGACAGATGATTTTGACACTTTTCACAATTCTGTTCTACGTCAAAAACAAGTGCAGAAAATCCTGTTATATCTTATCTGTTCCAATCTGTTCTAGATTACCTGAATGAACAGAAAACTAATAGAACAAATTTCACTGAACAGCAAAAACCTGTTCTAAACTGTTAGGAACAGCTTTACTGAACAAACTTAAAATAATTTTTCTTAAACTGCGATTAAACGATGACTCAAGAGTCATGACTCTTCCAATTACGTTGCCGTTGGTTGGTGCCAAAGGGATATACAAAAATGGAAAAGATGAAACGAAAAATAAATTGCCCTGTGAGCCGCGGGCAAATTTTTCGGCTACTTATTTTTGACATTTCTTCTCTTCTCATAAATTATTTAACTATTCTGTTTTATTTAAATAAGTCATGCTCCTTTCTTGTTGAAAGAGCGAGACAAAATGAATGATTTCCCAAACAACGGAATTTGAATTAAAGAGAGCTGTCAAATTAGAGTCATGACTTAAGATAAGTCATGACTCTTGAATCAACGTGTAATAGTAATTACTTAATAAGTAAGTCTGCTATTACACGATGAATCTAGATGCATGCTACACTTCGAACAACATAAGTGCAAAAAGAAACAAATTTCGAAAACATGAGACGCAAGAAAATTGACCTGTGTCGCAGGGGTAAAATTTTCCGTGCGACAATTTGACGTTTGTCTTTGCTCTTGGTTTCGTTCTTCGAGAAGGAAACTTCGATTTGTATTCCAAAATTCATATTCTTCATCAATAAATAAAAACAAATTAAATTTAAATATTTTTTCAATTGATTTTAAAGAAAACTGAAATCATTTGAATTTGAAAAGTCTCATAAGCAAACCTACAAGTCAACAACGCAATATCAATAAAAGAACTGTCAAAATAGATTCATGAATCTGGTTTCATCGTGTAATAGCAGACTAACTTAATCGAGAAGAAATTTGAGTTATGAAAGTTTGAAGATATGACACCTCGTTGCATTTTTTTTAGACTGAAAAAGTTGAAAAAATTTTAGAATGTCCAAATGATATTTTTTATGAAATTGGGTCAAGATCTTATCTTCAAATACAAATGCATAAGTAATTTAGAACATGAATTTAGTCAAAAGTTCTAGGTATTTTCAATATAGTTGCCAACTAACATTTTAAAGATTGATTTGTCGTTTAGGTAATCGGAGAAAAAAGTTAACAATGGTCACCACAAACAAAACGTATACAACATTAAACAAAAAATACCCCACATAACTATTTGGCCATATGAATCACATCACATGAAAATGTGTTTAATAAAATATCACAGTCACGTTTGCACGAATTTGGATCAGCCTACGAGCGACGACGACGACGACGGACGGACGGAACATATTAAGCTCACTACCGCTGCCGATTGTCCGAAAAGCCAGAGCTAAGCTATAAGCTCTCTTAAGACACAATTTAATTCCAGATTATTACCACAGTTTCGAGGTGGATAGGTTCAACATCATCAGGCTTCAGCATCACCATCACCATCAGCACCAAATACCGCGTCCTAGTCCGCCCGAAAGCATGATGGCGATGGCATGCCATAGCATATCGTTTGTCAGTTCCAACGGGGCAGCTAAAATCGAGCGGTGCACTGTACCGCAACTTTATCCATTTGAACTCATATTGTGTGTATATTACAATCCCTGGCTGTTTGTCGATCCGATCCGATTCATTCCGATGCCGAGGTATCTAAGCAATTGGACGGACATTCACATTGCAACCCAGAGTGAATATATGTACGGTACTCCTTCTAGCCAACTCCCCTCAATGCCTCGCCCAAATATGACAAAAAGTCAACACGGCCCGAAAAAGCAGTCAAAACACTTCTAATTCACAAAGTGGTCTCGTTACATACATTTGAATTTTTAACTTAAGCTGGAACTGCAATTCGAGTACTCGAGGTTCCCCATCCCCACTATGTGGCGCTTCGGCCTCCATGGCGCGCTAAGTCGACGGACGTGGACGGCACAGAGCAAAGAAAACGTTTATAACGACATCTACGACTGTTATTACATTTAACATGCATGAGTAAGCGGTCCCGAGTAAATCGGGTTAATTTCGTGGCTAAAATTGAATTGGCGAACGTCGCGTCGCGTCGTCGTCGTCGACAAGAACAATGACGACGGCCAAGACGATAGCGACCGACGCGACGGGTGCGGCAGTAGGACGAACTAACTTGGAGGACATTAGGACAGCAGACTATAGACTTACAGACTATTTGGAAGTTTACGGTCTTTGAAATGTGATATGTACGAGTAATTGGAATTGGCCGCTTGTACCCGCCCCTGTAAGTCGATTGTCCGTCTAAAATACTCAAAGCCTGTATAGAGTGCACGAACGCTCTCCAACTCAAAGCTACGAGGTATGCTATTCTTTTTAGGGAAAACACTTGGAATCGTGCGAGCTATTCTATACCCTTTAAGAAGGAGGAAATATATTATTAGCCATGTGTACCGTTTAGGGGAACAAAGCCCTCCGGATCGCTGGATCGGAGGTAATAGGATAAACTAGACATGTGACGGTATGAATGAATGGAAGATTGAACATGGAGTAAACAAAAACGGCTGTTCAGGAATTTGGGACAATAACGTTTGCACTTTTGTTCCCCGTCAATAAAACTGGGTAGGTATGTGTGTGTGTTTTTTGACGGATGAACATTTGGAAGATTACGTGGGTACCGTAAAGTTACACTTCAATCATGAGATTGCAATTAGAAATCGTTATTTAGGTACCTACTCTTCATAAAAATTACGGTAAATTCTAAAAACGAAATACAAATGAACAAAACAGAAGTGACTTAAGTATGGCTTTTGTAGATATTTTAAATGCGTTTAAAATGGCGCCCCCGTTAGTGATGACTTTTTGAAAAGAAGAAGAGTACTAACAAATCTGTCGTTTTTGTTGCAAAGTAAATAGAGTTAACAGATACCAATACGAATGAAACAATATCATCTAAAAATTTTTTCTCAGGTTTTTTTTCCTGGCAGTACGCTGTTCGCGCGCAAAACTATTGCTTGGCTAGAAAGGCGTGGTTAGCAAAGTGCAATTTTCACAATTTTCTGTCAAAAACCGGATGAAAAAAATCAACTATACTTTACAAGTTGTCAAACAGGCATAAAATGTCTCCACATCGTTTTTCCGCAAAAATAATGTTCTAATGATGTTCTAAAATTTTGACAGTTCTCAAAAACATAGGTATCCATTCCAACTGGGATGGAGTAATTTCTGATGGCAACTTACGATAGGGCACTAGGTTCAAATACACTAACAAAATGAAACTTATCTGAAAAAATAGGAAAAAATGTGTATTTTCTATAAACATAACAAGAAACATGAAAGGAAAAGTGAAACGACAGAAAAAAGCATTTTCATTCACAACTGAGTTTTATTATATTTCTCTTAAAGAAAGTTATGTCATTTATTCATACTTATTGTTTAGTTATGAATCAAGTAACACGTTTCAAAATGATTTAAAAAAAAATATTTACAGGACATTTTCCCGAAAACAAAACTTGATAAAAAAAAACAATTCAAAATGGACTCATTAGCAAAAATAATTGATATTCTTAATAAATATAAAAGGGTAGCACAGTTGCGCCTTATAATTAGGAACAGGAAAGTACGCCCCTCACAGTTTTTTTTATTTCTCTAACTTCAAACTTTTGCGCGGGCATTCAAAATTTCCTTGTAGAGATTAAGATTGTAGAGATAAATTTTGTTTTGTGATGATCTGCATACTAGGCTTAAGAATTTATTGTTTTCTGTCCGATTTGATTAGTTAAAAACTTTTACAAATCTCTTAAGAGAGAAATCGTTAGTTCAGCTGCGTTCGACATGCCTTTTTTCAAATTAATTTTCTCTAATAAAATATAACTTCAAAAGATACAGAAACAACTTACAAAAAATGTAAATAATGTTGTATGAATTTGGAAATATTATAGTATAAGAACATCGGCATTGTTAAAATCACTTTATGTGTCAATGGAATAACGATAAGTTATATTAACTTCAGAACAAATTTTTACTATGTAAGATGACGCCTTTGACAGACTGTGAAATGTAAACATAAAGAATCAATGAATTTCTTTAAAAAAAAATACACTATCTACAAAATTTTACTTAAATTTGTTACAAAATATCGTTTTTTGGCCAATTTTTTTTTATCAATACACAAAAACTTACTTTAAAGTTTTCAAATGCATCAAAAGAATGTTATCAGTTAAAAGATAAGGTTTCCTTTTTTTATAAAATTACATTATTATTGCTATTTAGTTACAAGACCAGTAAGTATACAAAAATTATGCAACGTTTATAGTAAACATCTGAAATTATTGTTGCATAGTTATGAGTGTTACAATTTCCGGTTGAATATTGAACTTTCTTGTAACTGCTTTTAATAGACGTTACATTTAAATGTAATAAATTCATAACTACTATTGCAACTATTGATAAATCGAACATAGTGAATATGAATATGAATATATATTTAATTTTCAAAAAAAAAAAAAAAATAGAAAATTAAGTTCTGAAAATAAAAAGAACTAACCATTTATATTTATTGCAAACAAAAATTGTTAATTCTTGAAGCCTAAAATTTTATTTCTATCCAAAATCAACCGCGGTAGATATCTGACCACTATCAGAACACAAAAGGAACTTCATTAAGAAATCAATTGAATTCTTTGTTGGCATATTTAAATAAAAATAATTAATTTTGAATTTAGAAGATCAAGTGTCTTCGAAATATCTTACGAGTTTTCTGGCCTAATCGTAACGAGGACCTACAGGTCAGGAACACATAGACACCATTATACGAAGGTGCAATAAGTGACAGTGGATTGGACACACGCTTCGAAAACTGAAAACTGCATTACAGGCCAAGCAATGCAGTGGAACCCAATCACACAAGAAGGAAGAAGAGTTGGTAGACCGAGAAGCATAATAATTCCAATTTCATTTACAATTTCAATCAACTAAATGGGTGAATGAAATGTTTCAATGTTTTCTTAAATCACAAAATAAATACAGTTTAAAAAAAAACTAAAAAACACGCTTTTAAAGCACGTTAAACTAAAAAGTTAAAAATAAATATAGTTTGAAAAAAACTAAAAAACACGCTTTTAAAACCCATCATACTAATATAAGCTGAAAACAATAATGAACTAAAAATACAAGTGTTATTGTGAATAAGCGTGGGGCGCTCGATATATGAAAAAAAAAATATGGCCAATGCGCCCAACGCTTTTTCACAATAACACTTGTATTTTTAGTTCATTATTATTTTCAGCTTATATTAAAAATTATTTTCCGCTTTTTTAGTATGATGGGTTTTAAAAGCGTGTTTTTTAGTTTTTTTTAAACTATATTTATTTTTAACTTTTTAGTTTAACGTGCTTTAAAAGCGTGTTTTTTAGTTTTTTCAAACTATATTTATTTTCTTTTAGATTGGTAGTTTAAGCTGACTGACTTTTTTCCAATTTAATTTAAGCAAGTTTTAATAAAATAAACTTTTAAATAAATAAATAAATAAGAAATAGTTGAAATACAATTGTAATTACAATTACACGGATTCAAATCTGAATATTCTAAATACACGGACACCCGTGTAGTTGATTATCCGTGTTATCGAGAGCTTTACTATAAATGTACTTCTTTGATTTATTAATAATTTATGTGTGTGAATTAATAAAATACTTTATATGTATGTACATTTATAACACCTAGTTAAGGATTTTTAAAATCGAAAAAACTGTTATTGAAATCAAAATTTCGCCATAAAACACAAGATGGCGCCTCCACCGGCTTGATAAACTTCAAATCAGGAACTGTAGAGAAAACACATCAATATAAGT
Source organism: Scaeva pyrastri (assembly GCA_905146935.1). NCBI lineage: Eukaryota > Metazoa > Arthropoda > Insecta > Diptera > Syrphidae > Scaeva > Scaeva pyrastri. The sequence goes on from LR989928.1 coordinate 59,689,609, forward strand.
GCGAAGTTATTTTTATAGGTCAGATTTGTCAAATTGAAATTTTTAACAAATCTGGATGCTTAAATTCCTCAGAATCTAAATTTGTTCAACTGGTTTTATTGGGTAAAATCTTTAAAAAAATTAACTGATCATTTTTTTTACAAAAAATACAAACAAATCTTGAATATCTCGAGAGCGCAATGACAGTATTGCAATTTCTTAAGTCTGATATATGTAAGTCACAGTTTTTTTTTAAAACAGTTTTGTTTTAAGATTAAAAGTTAACACCTGATAACTTTCTCCAGCTTACGTGACGTTTTCAAAGATCTTCTAAAGATTTCTTTCTTCAAATTTTACATCAAAAGTAATTAAATACAAAATTTACTAGAAATAACTCTTTGTCGGTAAAATTATTTGAAAGTATTATTTAGCTTTAAGAATTTATAAAAACGCAGATTTTCAAAAATTTGTTGAAATAAGTAGAAATAATTTATAGAAAAAGAAGAAAAACAAAACTTTTCACGGTCACTAATAAACTAAACATTTTAATAATAAATTTGTAACACTTCCTTATTAAAGATTTTCAATAAATTTTAGGAATTTTCTAAAGAATTCAAAAATTAATTTCTGAGTTAAGTCGGGTTTATTTTATTTGAAGTTCTGATTTTACCGAGTTAAATACAAACTAAAAATTGTCCCTCACGAGTTTTTTTAACGTAATAATAATCTCACAATACCAAGAAAGGTTTTTAGAATTAAAAATGTGTTTTATTAAAAAGTCTTTTTTGATAAAAACAACTATGACGATGACAGATGTGGAAAAATGAAGTCAGAAAAGTTATTGATAAGAAAGGATGGGAGGTCTACGACTACGATCACAAAATTCTTGTATTTTTCAGAGTTACAATTTGTAATTCCTTTATTTTTTGACATTTTGTTCTTGTCATTGTTTAAGTTTTTAAAACTATTCAGTATGCAATCGGCCCATATTGACAACTTTGGAAAACTTTACATTATTTATTGAACTTCTTGTTCAATTTTAACATTTAGACAAAACTAAATTTGGTATTTTTGTATTAAAAAAATCATACTTAAAAAAAAAATATATATAAAAATATTGACAACAACCGAGTTAACAATTTAAGAAGAAGTTTTCGATATATTTCAGAAAAAAAACAGTACAATTTCAACCAATTTCTAATAAAATTTTTTCTATTTTTTTTTTTTTATATTATTTTTGTAGATCAAAACTGTCAATTTATTTTTTTTAAGTTGTTAAAATGCCACCTTAGGCAGAAAAAATTATTCTGAAGTCAATATTACTTTTTGTTATAGATATTGTGCCTGGTTACACGAGCGCAAAAAACAATTAATTCACGAAAGAGAAAGGATGATTTTTGGAAAGAAGAAAGGGGATGGAAAAAACATCTATCCTTTTCCTTCTTTCTAAAAATAATCCTAACTCTTTCGAGAATTGATTCTTTTTTGCGCTCGTGTAACCAGGCACATTCGGGACGCAAAATAATTTAAAAATTGTTTCTGATTAAAAAATAATTTCCTGTTAATAGCCGAGTTTTATTGGTAATTGAAAATGTAGGAGACCAAGAGGTCACGAAATGTAAGAAATAAACATATGTATGTTGGTAAACATGAGGGTGTGTTCGGTAATAAAGACACTTCTTTTACACTTCGCCTGCATTGCAAAGTGCAAGCGTTCCTTAAATTTCAAACCAAACATTTATTTGTGTTGAAATTATCAAAACAAAATTATTTCGTAAGTGAATTTATACTAAAATCGAATCATCACGAAATTGTTAAGACTTCATAAAAGATAAAATAATATTCTGTAGGATTATTGTATTTAACATAACATATTATGGAAAAATTATTGAAATATGCTTGTTCTCATTACAAAGCTGACAAAGGGTGCTTCCATAAATGCATGGTTGCAAAAGTCTGACGAATCCATAACTTTCATAAATGCAAATGTTAAATGCCCGATTTTCATAAGCAAAACTCAAACATTTGTAGCGCAAATGTGAAACTATAAAAACTGACATGCAAACATTTTTTCTGACTTTAATATGATTGCAATTCATCGCATGTAAGCAAAGTATGCATTTATGAAAACATCCAAAGTAATATAAATATGGTATTGAGTAGAATAAGTTGGTAATTATGACTCTGCACTCTGCGTCCACAGGCAACTTAAAGTAACGTCTCGAAATTTTTATTTAGTATTTCTTTAAGACTTTGTGTTGAATTTTGTCTTCTTATATCTTATTTATTGAATAAAAAGAATAAAAGAATATTAACTATCCAAATAAATGGTCTTTATAATAAATGGGATAATAATTTAAAGAAAATTATGAACCACTATTATTTAACTGGTTCTTAAAGTGTCCGGAAACTTAGTTCCATAGTTTTCGCTCTTCCACATAAGCCCATGAAATTGAACAGGGAGTTGCTAAGGTGGTAAACTTTAAGCTGTTGGCGGTAAATCTAACAACAAAATCAATATATTTTCAAAGTTTTACTGAAAAAAATAAGTAACAAACATTCTAAACCAACTTTCCATGCAAATCTCAACTCAACAAGCATTTTCATTCGTTTTTTAACTCGACCTAACAATTTACATAATTACACATTCTTCGAACACACCCCATGTCGAACAGCTGTTGTTTCTTTTTGTTTTGAAAATCAAATTGAATTTTTAACTAAAATGTAAAGAAGTTAATCAGAAATTTCTTTAACAAGTGGGTTTGTATATTTAGAACTTTTCTTTGCAATATGAATTCATTTTTTTATATTTTCAATTGCACATTTGCCTTTTATATTTTATCCGTGACAGAGGATTTAGAAATTTTGACATCAATAATTTCACAAATAATGTAGGGACACCAACTTCAAGAAGACAAATTAAAAGTGAATATAGCGTTTTAGTGGTACTCGAATACTATTTTAGGGATAGATTATCAATAAAACACTGTTAATAGCCGCGTTTTATTGGTAATCTATCCCTAACATAGTATTCGAGTAGCAATAAAACGCTATATTCACTTTTATATTCACTTTTAATTTGTCTTCTTAAAGTTGGTGTCCCTACATTATTTGTCAAATCATTGATGTCAAAATTTCAAAATCTTCTGTCACACACAAAATATAAAAGGCAAATGTGTACTTGAAAATAGAAAAAATTGAATGAATATTGCAAACAAAAGTTGTAAATATATAAACTCACTAGTTAAAGAAATTTCTGGCTAACATCTTTACATTTTAGTTAAAAACTCAATTTGAGTTTTAAATCAAAATAAACAACATCTGTTTTACATTGGGCGCGTTCGAAGAATGTACAATTGTGTAAATTATTGGGTCGAGTTGGAAAATGCATGAAAATGGTTGTTGAGTTGAAGTTTACATGGAAATGCACACCGAGTTGGTTTCGAATGTTTTTTACTTATATTTGTAGTAAAACTTTGAAAATATATTGATTTTCTTGTTATATTTATCACCCACAGATTAAAGTTCAGTATTTTATCAACTCCCTGTTCAATTCTATTGGTTTATATGGAAGAACGAAAAATATGGAACTAAGTTTCTGGCAACTTTAAAGACCAGTTGAATAATCGTGGTTCACTATTTTCCTTAAATTATTATAGAATTTACTACACAGACTTTTTATTCAATAAATAAAATATTAAAATACAAAAGTCAACATGAAATTATAAAGAAATAATTAAAAAAAAATATGAGAAGTTACTTCAAGTTGCCTGTAGAGTCAAAATTACCATTTTATTCTACTCAATACCATATACATATAACTTTGGGTGTTTTTATAAATGCATGCATTGTTTACATGCGATCAATTGCAATCATATGAAAGTAAAAAAAAAAACATGTTTGCTTGTCACTTTCTATAGTTTCACATTTGCTCAACAAATATTTGAGTTTTGCTTTTAAGAAAATCGGACATTTAACATGTGCATTTAAAAATCCTTAATCCTAAAAAAAATTATTTTATCTCATGAATTGTTCCTAAAAGTTTTAAAAATTTTGTAAAGTATTGATTTTAATACATTTTTTAACGAAATAATTGCATTTTTATAATTTCAACCCAAATAAATGTTTGGTTTGAAATTTGTGAATCGCTTGCACTTTTCAATGAGGCGAAGTGTAAAAGAAGTGTATTTGTTACCGAACACACCCTCATGTTGCCAACATTTGCATATTTTTTGCACTTCTTGACTGCCCCTACATTTAACTAGATGAAACTCTATCTTCACTAAATTACTATCGATAAACACTAGCTTATTTTTGTTCACTTTTGAGGTGTTGTTGTTTTCCATGTAAAATTTTACTAGTAATGTTCAAAATATGTTATTGATGATGATATTTAAAACCATTTAACATTTTTACTTTTTTTAAATTGATATTAGTAACAAAATCGTTTCGGAATTATTAGCAGTTGTAATTTGTTAAACAAATTTCGTTCTTGAGATATTTCGAACCTAGCTACGAATGACAACTTTCTAAAAATAATGGATTTACATATGTAGATTCTAGGAACCTTCAAACGTCGAAATTTGTCAAAATGTTCGAACTACATATATATTTGTTCTAATAATTAAGAGGTAAAAAAATCACAAACATTCCTTTTGTCAATCAATATCATAATATGATGTTGACAATATGTCAAAATGATAATTAGGATTATATTTTCTAGATTAGATTGAAATTGGTGTTGTAAGGTAAGTGAAACTTTATTTCGTCGCTAAAACGAGTTAAAAAATAGGGTTTAAGTGAGATAAAAATAAGTATTTTGTGCACCTGTTTGATTTGTCTGGACATCTAACTTGGTCGTTTCTTATGAAATCGTACATTTTCTTACTCTGCTTTAATCGTTAATCCTTTATCTTCAATAAAATGCACCAATATTTTCTTTTATTCTAATAAATATACATATGAACATACATACAACATACATTAATATAATTCATTTTACGGATACCTACTTCCTACTTTCTATGACACTTGGAGCATTCGCTATTCACCGCTTGGTTTTATCTCTTGTTGCTTAGTTCCAATATTTAGTTTGTATTTGTATAGATGGCGTCAAATCGCTTTTAAAAATAAAATTACAATTTCTCTACAAGTATGTGTACATAAATATCACACACAAGTATTAGTGAATTCAATAACAAATTATACATATAAAAAAAACACAGTTTTGCACCAATACACATTCTCACAAACACCTACACATCTATAATGAAAAAATGAAATTTTCGAATCTCTCACTTCTCCCAATCCCATTTAAATATCTACGAATACCTACACAGCTACAAAAAAGAACAACAGAATGCAAATAAATAACTCACTCACAAGCACAAAAGATACAACAAACAAGATTCATACCTTCTTTTTCTTATATGGGACCTACTGTGTACAGCTGTTGTTCATTTTTTTTTTCAAAAACGGTATAGAATGACTGTAGTAATCAAGAATTCAAAATGATTCTCCTTTAATTTGTTCCCAAGTATGTGTTTTTTTTTTATTGAGAGGACCATCTATGTATGGATGTACACATATACTCTCAAAAATCCGCTGAATATGCTCTCATTTATCTGCTTCTATAGCTAGCCATCCCCATTCCTCACCTCTCTAGTTATTACATCTATGTAACTACCTACCTACATATACCTATCGTAAATCTAATGCACAAATACACGCACAGCTCGAATAAAATAACAAAATAGTAAATGAGCTGAGCAATAAAAAAGTGCGCCGTTTTTCAAGAACTCTGCCTTAAAACCTGAAAAGAAATATTCATTCCTAAAATCAAACCAAAAATACCATCGAAGACAGTTGACCACAATTTCGGTCATCAATTCGAATTCGATTGCATTGTTATTCATCCATAAAATCGAATCAATTGTTGTTTAAATTCAAATAAAATTCAAACACAGTCAAGAAAAAAAAAAAAGAAATCAAACACAAATTCACATATACCCAAAGTCGCAGCTGAAAACAACAACAACAAGCTCCTCTCTGGTGTATTAGTATTCTGTTCAGCAAAAGTTACATGCATACGTATGTATGTATGCATGTACAACATAGATGTGTGAGTGTTAATAAAATATGATTTTCTGAATTGAATATTTTATCAAGAAAGTTGTGTGCGTAAACGCTTCCACATGCGAGCCCAGCGCTCCCACCAACAGAAACGAAATCGTGTTAGTTTTTTGTGTGATCTCTTCAAGAACGAAGTTAGGAAAATCTGTCACCAGCAGCGCGGGTACGGAACTTGCACTGGTACTGTACTGGCACAGCGACAGCACCATAAAACCTAAACCTACGAAAACAAGGAAGCAATTTCTTTCTACAATCATAAAATACAGAAAAAAAAAACAATATAAACATTTGGATTGTTCTATTTTTAATCATATCAATGTTCATAACGAAGCAATATGAGTGTACCTAAATAAAAAGTGTTGTGTTGTTTAATATTTACTCGTCCACCAATAAACAACTAAAAGAAACAGAAGAAAAAAAAACTACCTTCCTATAAATCATTTAACATAACGAATCGAAAACGAGAAGAATACGTCAACACAACAACCATAATCAACCGATGATGATGGAGGAAACAACATTAATTCAAAGAAATTCAAATACCTCTCGCATAGAATCTATTAAAAATTATTGCCGTGTGTGTACTTCGAATCCTAAAACTAAAAGAACCCCTCCCGAGGACAACATCAGGATATTCTCACGAACTGGCCTGAAATCGATTCTGCAAAAATTTCTACATCTGGAAGTGAGTATAGCACAGAGGTGGAGTATCTTTCTAATTTTTCTAATGTTGTTTATAGAGTGAGTAAGGGAGGAAGCAGGGAGCTCAGCTATAGAAACAAGCCGAACGATGACGAGCAAGGACATCCCATATCCTCTTCCATAATCTATTTGTGCGTGTGGAGCGGGAGGGGTTGGTTTACTTTTTATGGCACATGGAATTTCCAATTTCCCTGTGGCTCCTGTTTTTTTTTCTTTTCTTTTTTTCGCTGTTGAGGGGGAGGAGGTGGTGCGCGCCAATATGTAACCTAGTTGAGTTGCCTCTGGTGTTCTAGAGTGCTAGTGTGCAGGGGATGCAAGGGGGCGTAGTTATAATGGATTTCAGTAGGTGCTCTGTTCAGTGCTGTGGATCCAAAAATACATTTTTTTTTGGTGTAAAAGTGGATGTTTCTGCTACCCATACAAATATATGTTTTTCTTCCTAACTTTTTGTTAGAGCGATATGAATGTGGTGGTTGAATTTCAATACACACGCAACTCAAAACTTGCACAGCATGAGCAATATATTAAAATGGGTATTATATTTATCCAACAGCAACACTGAATACTATACACTGTCCACTGCAGACTGCACTCCTCTTTCATAAGTTCCTAGGTACTTCTTTCCATACATCAACAACCACATTGAGAATCAACGAGTTTTACTTATTGAAACATGCAAAAAATGCATTTTTTTGAATCTTCTGTTTCTCTGTGTTGAGATTGTACTCGTATTGGGTTTTGCAATATGCCCGGTTCTTTTTATTTTGTTTTAGTTTGTTTTCGTTGGAAACATAAAAAATGGAGATGGAGATGGACACACCACTTGACACTCAACTCAAGAAGTAAAGTTCAATGTCAAATATCCCGAGTTCATTGTGGTCTTTTTTGGGGAATAGTGACAGAGAATGGGGTTTGGACGAATTTCGTTTTGTTTTGACCATTTCAACCCCAATTGCACGTTATTTTGGGCATAATTGAGTTCTTGGTTTGTTTTGATTTCAAAATGTACCGCCAAATTCATCCTTATACCTAGTATGTATATGGGGAGTTGCATTTGAATAGATTTCCATCTTGCCACAGTTTATTAGTACACTTGACGGGATTGTGCATGCACATTGGCGTTAGGAACGTATACCTACCCTTTGTAGGTGTATAGGAACCATGTACAGGAACATCTTCCTTGCTTTGTTTTTCCTTATTTTCAGTTATGCTGCATGATGCGTCTGGGAGTTCGTTTTTTTTTTGTATTTATTTTTGCAATGAGAGTTGCAACTTGTAAAGCCTGTTTTGGAGAGCAAGTTGTATACTGTACTTGCTTAGCTATAGACTTTACTTTAGTATTTGAAAGCTTGAAGTTAAATTGTAGTGGGTATGAAAGTACCTATCTATTCAAATACAAGTTTATTGCCCACCATTGTGTCCATGTCCATGTGTGTGCGTGTTTTTTTATATTTTTTTTTTAATAATAAAAATAATATTGAAGCACAATTTTCAAATTTATATTTTGATGAACAATATTATTGTATACATATTAACATTAGGTATACTTATCCACAAAGTTGTGAACACATTCATATTTAAGTATAGATAGTATCATTGCAGGTATCTGTAATATTTACAAAACTGTGTGTATAAGTGTGTTCATATCAAATTGAATTACTTTCGGATTTGAAAATAGGTATAAAATGCTGCTATCGTCCTCCAAATGCCAGAAATGTTATTAATGTAAATGCAAAATGTTTAATTTAATGGGCTAGTTTTATTATCAATTACCTTTTCTTTGTAAGTTGACTGATTAATTTATGAGAACATCAGAATTAATTTTAAAATGAGAAAATGATTCAAATGACCTTAAAAGGATGTTTTCCCTCAAGGATTATATCGTATATTGGAATTAAATTACAGCTGGAAACACTAAACCAACATTGAACACTAAGAATGTTTAAACTTTTTAATTAAATCTTATTTTCGATGAACTGAAGTTGTTGAAATATTTGAAATTTTATTCGCATCTACGAGACATTGTCTCAATCGAGGTTTTCCTGGGAAATACTCTAAGCAATTTCTATTTCAACAAAAAGAAAATCCTTGTTGGGCATCTCTTCTACTGTGCGTTGTAGCGTGATGTTTTGAAGCATGTCCTCTACGTAAAGCGATTCATTATACCACGAATTTTACCGACTCTTTAACCAAAAAAACCTCCCTATATCCGTGTTTTATTTTGTCTCTTGTGAAACGTAGGATTAGCTTTTTCCTTTGTATCTGCGGGCTTTCTTCATTCCAATAGAACACTGCAGATTTAACTTGATTCCTTTTGCTTTTCCAAAGGGCACCTGTTTGCGGTTCACTCCAACATAACATATATAATTTTTGTTATCAATAACCAATAAATCTATTTAAATGATTCGGTTATTCTTTAAAGAATTGCCATCATTTTGATATGTACTTTATTTCAAATATTATAAATTTAAACTAATCTAAAATGTTCTTTTCTTAGGTTTCAGAAGATGACCCATTGCCGAAGACAATATGCAAGAAATGCTTTGAAAAACTTATGGCAATTGAATACCTACAAATTGTAGCCAAGCGCAGCGAGAATCTTTTCAAAGATTTTCTTTCAAACAGATCTCCAAAAGTAAGTTTTTTTTTCGTTTCAATCAGTAAACAAAATTAACTTTTCCTTCCTTTTTGTATAAATAGCCAGCTGCAAAAAATCAAAGCAATTTCAAAAGTGAAGTCATCAACAAAACACCTACAACAATAATAGAAAAGAAACCAGAGGAAGTTATAGTTGATGTCTCGATGTCAGACCCTTTGACGAAGGACATTAAAAAAAAACTGCAAGTAGCCCAGAGCAAAAGAGATTCGATTGGATTGGCATTTAGTCCTGATCATATGAGTAAAAATGCTGTAACCAGCAGTCCAATTAATCAAGTTCCCGTTACAATTGTACATAGAATGCCCAAGAAGCGAAAAATAACCCCTATCTCACTGGAGCCAAATCAAATTGTTCAAATTCCTCAACAGAAAAGTACAAATTTTACAACGGTTACTTTGGAGGATCCTCCTACAAAGAAGCTTCCCATTATTAAACCTAAAATGAACCCGACATCCCCACTGAGACATATTTCCGAGGCTCCTTCAATACCACAAAATGTTGAAATTCATCCAGTTGTGACAGGAAATAATCAAGTCATGGGACACGGAATGCCACTAGGCAGTATTATAAAAGATGTAGATCTCTTGAAGTTGATTCTTAAAGCCTTGAAATGGCCTTACAATAGTCAAACACTTGACATTCAAATACAACGCCTTAAAAACACCAATTTCAATGACATCATCGTGGATCCGAACCTTCTGCAAGATACTGATCTCATACAAATTCTAGGTCCACTTATAGCACCGCTCCCAGTTACCATGCGGCAACAAACCTATCACATAACCATCCCTCCTGAGTCGTTGGAAGTACCTCCAACTACTATGTCCTACAAACTGCCAGCTGAGACATCAGTTCAAATCATCACCGTTCCTGCTGCCGAAAAAGAATCGTCCCTTCGCAAAGAACGACCAATAAAACGCCATATGAAAAGTTCATCGATGCGCAAGAGGTCCTCTCTTGTGCCACGTCCAAGATTAAGCTCTCAGGTTATAGTTCTTTCTGATGATAGTGACGACGACCGATCATTGCAGGCAGCCTCAGCAAATGATGAAAGTCCCAACTTCGGAGTCCAACTTGATCCGGCTGTTTATCCAGGTGTCGGAGAAAACTCGAATAGCAACGAAGCTATGCTGGCAACGCTCAACCGCCAGCGAGAAGCTATGATGCGTATGCACAGAAGTAAGAGAAAACAAAGTTTGAACTGTGCGAAGAACGTTGAAATGGTAGACGACATAATGATTGTAGACGAAGGATTCCACATGGATGAACCATATCCTCAATTTTCAAATAAAAACAAAATTCTAGAATCAGTTGATATGCTACCGGTTGCTTCAACTTCCCAGCGAAAAAATGTACCAAGCAAGGAGGTACCAGCATTTCAATCCGTAAAGTCGGATACTCCTTTTCCCCCGATAGCTTCCCAAATTAAAAATCAACCTGCAGTACGTTCAAAGTCGTTGACTTCAATAAAACCAGTTAAGCTTTTAACACAACATTTGAAGCCAGAAAGAGTGTCTCCTGCGCGTGGTTTTGTTAAATTGAAGGAAACTTCAAGTTTACCACCTCTCAAGAGAGTCAAGGTGGTGCCAAAGAGTACAGGTTATATCCACCTTAAGGAGCCCTCGAAACTTATATATATGTCTAAGAATACCACGGTCGCAGATGCTGACTCGACAACGAAAACAGTGACAAAAGAAACCAAAGTTCCAAAACCTTCCAAACCTCTTTGGACCTTAGGCAAAATATCAAAAGCTAAGAGAGCAGCAGAAGAACACAAGCGTGAATCGAGCGAACAAAGTAGTTCTATCGCTAAGAATCAAGAAACCGTGGAGAATAAGAAGGCAGACGAGGAAATCATAATGGTTGTTGAAGCTGAAGATGAAGGTGCCGAAAAACAGAAGAAAGTATCCGAAGAAGCGATATCAAAGAAAAAGAAACAACTCAAAAATACAACTACTGCCCGCTCTGAAGCTAAGAAAAGTGATTACAAAATTCTTGCCACATTTGATGTAAGCGATGAGGAAGTGGAGGCATTACGTATTGAGGAAGCATCTGTGGAACCTTCTGTTGAAGAAAATACTGTGACTGCAGTCGCAGAAGAACTTTCCTTAGGAACAACTAAAGCGGCGGCCAAGACGGCATCACCGTCGGAGGTATTGGAAAGTGATGTTGTGGAGAAATTGCAAACTAAAACTGCAGAAGGGTTAAAAGCATCTGAAAGTGATTCACCTGTTGAAAAGAAGATAGAATCGAACAGCCCGAAAGTGCCAGAGATTGATATCAAAGCGGAAGCAAATGAAGGAATTGAAATAAAGAGGGAAGATATAGAGTAAGTCTTGTTTTGGGTGTGAATTATGAGTTTTGTTGGCTCAAGTGTTTTTTTTTTGTAATACAGGTCTACTGATCATGGACAAACAGTGAACGTGGAGACGCCTAGTAAAGGACAAAAACACTTAGGTGCTAGTAAAATTACAGTCAAGACGGAATTCATCAAATCCACACGATCTTCGGCGAAGCGAAAAGTTAATCAAAAGGAAGAGGAAGTCAAAATTGAGACGTAAGTAGATGCATATTAGTTTTTTTAAACGAAGAGACGATGAAAATATGCACACTTTGTTATTTTTATTAACATCAAATCCTTTCTTTTTTTAAACTTTTATTGATTTGATTTATCTATGTCAATTAAAAAGACAATATGTTGGACTATTGCCATGCTATTGACGTCATTATTTCGGGTTTGAAAGTATACAAAGCTTAAAATCACTTATGTCGTTTTTAATTGGCAATCCGGAATTGGAATTAGAAGAAGAATCCCAATCGAACAGTTTTTCTGAATTCTGAAAAATTTGAAGTAGGGTGTGACTGTATTGGTAGTTTTGCAATCTTGGCTTTTTGGAAAACTCCTGCAAGAGAGTTAACTGCATCACTTGCATCGTCATGACTTGATGAAGAAGATGTGGAAGACAGACGACTGCAACAATGTTTCTAACAAATTAGGAACAATTGTTAAGATATTTTCAATATTATTTTTCATTTTTGTATATTTTAATTTTAATTTGAAGCAATCACTTCACAGTTCGCACAATTTTTTAATTAAAAAAATATGACATTTATCGAGTGTGACATTTAAAATCTTTGAATGTGTGAGTGAGTCCATTTTTGCTTCTGATTTCAAATCCAGAAGGGAAATCTCTTCTTTTTCAGAATCAGAACTGTCACTTTTGCCCAATTGAATGCTTTCAAAATGCTTATTTCTGCTTCCAGATTGCCAATTGAAAACGACATAAATGTTTTTCTAATATATTTTCATCTACATATATTTCTTTCATTTTATAACCACGAGGGTCTTTTCCATTGCACTTTTATAGTTTTTACATTAGGTATTTCGAAACATTGAATTTCGAATAACATTATTCTTGTAACGAGACAAATTGGAGAATTGGTAAAAAAAGTCTAACCCCTTGAAACTAAGTTTAAAAAAAATTTTGCAGCATGATTAAAATGTTTAGTTTTTTTAAGGCCTCTATAATCCAATCATTTTATACTGTACATCTCTCCATCTTGAGATGGCTTTACTTGAGTGTGAAATTTATGAGTCATACAATTACCATAAATTTGCAATTATTTATTTCTGACAGAGGGTAGCCAGGAAAAATACAAGGGTTCATCAAATCAAATTTTATTAAATTCTGAAATTAAATAAATCTAAAAATAACAAAACACAAACCACTCGCAAAAACACACTATGCATTACATATGTATGTTAACTAATTTAATTATATGTAATGTAATAAAATTGAGTCCGAATCAGGTACCAAGTTCAACGAAAATCAAATGTGTTTAATTTAACAGAGATAAAAAACTTCTTAGAACTCAGAAATGATTAAATGTGAATCATTACTTCAAGTTTAATTATTTTTTGGAAATATGTTTCAAAGGCGAACCGAGTTTAAAATTGATTTTATAATAATTCGCTTAAAGAAAAGGTACAACCAGAAAAATGATTCATAAACAAATTAAGCTCTCTATTGTAAAACCAATCCATTAGTTTTTGATTTCAAAACTCCGATTTCGCTATTTTGAAAAATAAATTATGTAAATAGTTTTTTGATTATCATCAACAATTAATTTCGCTTAACAAACAACACAAAAATCAGTATGCAATTTTTCTTTCAATATTTCCTTATTTTACATCAAATTTGCATAGTCTTATATACTTAAGAGCTACATTATGTAAAAAAAAACACTATGAACAATTTGTGAAAAAACACTCACGTGTTCAAAACAATTTCTTTACATTTTCATATAGATGTGGATGTTTTCAACTTTTGTTTCGTTTTTAACATTTATTTTTCTTATTAAACCAAGGTACTTTCACTTGTATTATTTATGCAAATTATGTCCTACTTTTGCTAATATTTTCTCATAATTATTTTCAATAGAAATTCTGTCACAAGCGACAGTTTGTCAAGATATCAGCATCAAAAAATATTCAAGATTAAAAAAATAAAACACTCAAGAAAAAAGTATATTGTGTGCATTTGTAATTTTGGAATAAGTAACTTTAAATCGGATCGTAAGTTAATTATTTCAGTTACAAAACAACCGATGATAATTTCTAAACTTCTTTTTACCTAAGACTTAATTTGTTACTTTATTAATTTATATACATACATACATGAATAATGTTTTATTTTTATTTTTCCAGAACAAATTTTAGACCAGCAAGAAGAAGTAAAACTTTGTCCAAGTATTACAAAGGGCCACCATTGTCTGGAACAGCTGGCCGATCTATGAGATCAAGGTTTGTTAATATGTAATAACAAAATTGGTACATGGAAATATATTTCATTTATTATTTTTATTTTCAGGACATGAAAATAAAGGATTATATAAGTTGTGCATCGTTGTATGATACACACACACACACACACATCATACTTGTAAATTATTTACTGTTATATCAAATTCACAATTTAAGTAGTACAATAGAATTGATTGTAGTTAAATTAAGTTTTTATTCTTTGGAAATTAATAAGTTAATTTAAAACATGTTATCTTAGTTCGATTTGGAATTAAACAAAAAAAAAAAAATAACTTTTTGTTATTGTTTTTATGGATAACAGATTTATTTTATAAAAACTAAATTAATATTAAAAGAATTTATGAATTTATGAATTTGAAATGATCTGTTGTTTTTCTTCACTACAAGCATTTAAGGTAAAACAACATAAAGAGTATATTATGTATATTTATATTGTTATGAAAATGTTGACAACCCTGGTTAAATGGTACCAACTCAGAATAATATTTTAACCACCGTTTTTGAAAACTTAATCTGATCGGACTCACTCTTGAATAAAGCTTCAAAGTGTTAGGAACTATTTTATTAAAAATCTTTTGTTGAATAAATTAATGTTCATTATAATAAGTGCTTGCTTTGTTTTTTATAATAAAGAGAATTTGCTAACGATCACAGCAGAAAATTTCAAAATGAAGGTAAACTTTCACCTTTTAATGGATGCAAATATTTGTCATTTTTCGTGTTCAATTTATATAACTACTGAACGAATTCAATACAGTTTAAAACCAAAAGGCGATAAAGCTCTAGAGGCTACAAATGATAGACTACTTATCAAAATGACAGAGCTGCTTGTAGAAATTACACTAGAAGCATTTTTTTTTTATATTATAAAGAGTGATTCACGTTGAGGTTTGAATTATAATGTACTCGTACATAAAACAAAACATACATTTGAAAGTGAACTTAAAATTTGTACTATCGGTTAAAAAAAAAACAATTAATGGAATTTACTCTAGAACATCATATCTTGTCAATGTTGGGCTGGACTACCTAGTGTCTGAGGTGCCTAGTGCATATCCCTCCAATTTACCATTGCAAAACTTTAAATCAAGTGCTCACCAATATGATATCGCAGCGCCGCCGCACGCTCCCGTCTTTTTAAAACCATAGTACACCAAACCTACAGGCTCAAATTTCAGAAAGCACATAGTTCGTTAACATGGCGCGATAACGATTACCACGGTAACATTCTTATATTTGCCACAATCTGGATAAATAGAAAGACTTCCCGGATATCGTGACCTATATTTTCTTTAGGGACGAGTACCAGTTTTAAATCGGACGTTGCTAGAGTGTGTGCTGGAATAACTAAGGATTGGAATAGATAATTCAAAAGTAAGGTGATTGTGTAGCATAAATTTACTTTTAGAATTTGGAACAAAATTATACATCAGTTGGACTTTTTTTTTTAAATTTTAAATAGACGAAGGATTGTTTTCCAAAAACAATATTTTGATAAGTACATAATGTAATGAATTTTATCTTCTAATCCTAACTAAAAATAAGGCTTGCCTATGAAGCTAAACTACTTACTCGTAGTTCGTGAAGAGACAAGTAAATAGAGGTTGAATTTCTGTCGATAGCTATTTTAATTTGATTGCTAAAACTGCTAATTCATATTTTTTACTTGTTTGATAATTCTTACTGAAGGTTGTGTTTGTCCACAAAGATTAATTTATTTTATAATCGAAGTGAAAAGTTTTTTTTTTAAGTAGTTTTTAAACATTAAAATTATTTTGTAACGAAATTTTGACTCGGCTTCAAGAGATGTTTACACTACAACAGTAGTTCATTTGAGCTATATCTGATATAGAAAATGACATGGAAATATCTGTTTTCATGAAATATTACGAATATTGTACCACTTATAACGAAAATAGGGCCCCTCCAAATTTTTCAAATAAGCTTTCACGTGTTACTATGGATTTTTGGAAAGTGCTATTTTTTCTCTTGAATTCCATATTGCTTTGTATACAGACAATGTGTATTGTGATTTGGTACTTGTCTATCAAATATTGCCTTAACTTGGAACTCAACTGGCTCTGCGTTAATTAATTTGCTTTTCAATAAAATATAAACATATGTACGTACATAAATTATGTGCATTTACAAAATGTATTATAATATTAACATATAGCCTCCTAATTGGAATATGATCCCAGAGTCAAACCATCAGAAGGTTGAAGTTTTAAAAACGTTCTTGATGAGTTTATCCAGAATTACACTTTGTTATGAATTGAAGGTGGTGAGGTGGTAGTATTATGTGGCATCTACCTCTTCGTCTGCAGGTATTCACCTAAAGCGAGTATTTTTTTTAGCTAACATAATAAATTCTCGCTCTCTTTTTTTATTATTAGGCATACCAAGAACAATATTATGATATCTGGAACTATTCTCTGATTGTGGTTTGTTGGTCTTGTGAATTTGAACGAAAGCCAAAAATCATAACATCAACGCTATTTAAAATATAATTTCTCGTCATCAACATAATCAGACATCACTGCGGATTGAGAGGAGACGACTGACATCCACATCGGTGGTGTTCAGTCGGTAGGCAGTAGTTAGTACACTTTCGTGTGTCAGACAATTCTGTTCAATATTTAATTTGCTTGATCAAAAATAAAAGAAAACAAACAATTTCGTATGGATATAAAATTTAAAATTTCGGTTTTGGCATTGTAAAGTTAACATATTTATTTTCTTTAATAAATTAATAATAATATGTAAAGTTAATGCATGTGAAAGTTAATGCTTGTGAAATCTCATTATTCACTGACAAAAAAATTATTAGCAATACGAAAAAAGTTGTTATGACAATCGTGGAGAACTAGGTGAACCTAGCGAGTGCGACTTTTGTTCTTTCGAATTATAACCTAGGTACATATGTGGGTCTGGGTACCTAGACTCTTTGTTTTTAGTGACCGTGGGGTTTGTTTGTGAATTATAAAAAAAAAACAATAACAATAACAACAACAACAATTGATCTTCACGCATGATGCCCTGCTTTGCACAAAAGAAAAAACATCACAATGGTGCAGGAAAGAAACAAAAAGAAATCGAAAGCAAAGTAAGTTAATGAGTGAAGCAATTTTTTTTATTTAGAGTCAACTGTTGATTAGATAAAAAAGTGTAGTCATATTGAGTCATTTGAAATATGATGATTGTACTTGTACCGTTAAAATCAATTTCTTTAAAAATGTTTGTATTATCGAAACACTCTAAAAAATAACAGAAAAAAACGTACTTATTTTCCATTTCATAGTAATTCCAAAGGGTTGTTCATAACAATATTTACAGCTTTACTTTATCAATGGCATAGCTTAAAGAAGTTGTATTAAGACTTTTAAATTATGAAAGTGGTTATTTAAAAAGAATGGGACAAAATTTGAAGATTATCTTTTAAATACCTGCAGAATAAAATGTGTAGCTTAAAAATACTATAACTCACTAGATTGATGTTGAAGGAGATTAATATAGGGATATTGGTTTGGTAGTAAATCAAATCAAAAAAGCTGGAGAGAAGTTGTCAATATGATGCCCGCAGAAGTATAATAGGAACGTATCGATATTTTGAAGGAAGCATTTCCTGGTCATGTAATTTAGTGTTTTGGGGATTTGGTATGGCCTGATAATTAATCATACCAGACTTCTTTATTTGGAGCTATCTAAAGTAGCGGGCTTATTTATGCGAACAGTTTTGAAGAAGAATATGGGTGGAATTAGTTCAAGTTTGAATCCTCTATCGTAGAATTGACAGTTTGAATGTTTGCAATTCAAAAAATTTCAAATCCACTTGAGTGTATTTTTCTTTTTTTATACTCCACTTAAAATATGTATGTATGTTTTATTTAAATTACTTGGCGCGGCGGCGTACAATGGACTTATTGACTAGTTACAGGAAAAAACACGAGACTGAAAAAAACTTGTTTACGAGACCAATACTGACATTTTTTGCATTTAAAGAAAGGAAAATGGGACTAGCAGAAGTCTCGTCGGGTCTCATCTAGTGGTCAGCGGTATTCAAGATTATGTAACAGGATGTAAAATTCTAATTTATTTGAATAATTCCATAGGAGCATAGTTTTTTCTTTATACATATTAAAAAACAAAACAATTTTTCGGATTCCTACCCAATTTTTCTACTGATAGCCTAAAATCATTTTTTTTTCTCCGATCACAGCTGCATACATACATAGTTGTTTTTAAGAATATAATATCCAATTATATAAAGTAAACATTTCACTTTTTTCTTCAATGACAAGAAAAAATTCAAAATAAATAATCAATAAAATATTTAAAATAAAATAATCATTTTCAATTTCAACCGAAATATCATACAAAAATAGTATTATATAGAAACGAAAAAAAAAAAAATGTATTTACGTCAGAGAATTTAGATATCTACCATTGTTTTACTGAGTCATTTTCTTGATGTTTTTAATTTGATTTGAAATATACATATTGAAAAAATCTACAACAAACAATTTATCATTGGAAGTGTTTTGAAATATGCTTAGAGCGTTTTTTGCTTAGGTGATTTCTCAGTTTGAAAATTATTTCGCTACCTTTGAGATTCCGTTGTAGTTGCTACATTTGTACAGATGTACAAATTTGTATGTGCATATGTACGATTTTTACTTAAAGAAAATTAATTGGACTATTTGTTAAATTAATGTTATATTATTTATGCTTAACATTTGGAAAACTCAAATGTTGTTAATGTTCCATAATTAATTGAACCATATCGTAGGTTAGTTTAGAGATAATACTATTAAAAAAATACTATAATTTAAAGACTTTTTTTAAATGATTAATAGGTTCTTTGTTAGTGGCTGAGAATCTCTTCTATAAAATGCAAAAATATCTTGGAAAACATTTTTTTTTGTACAGAGAATGAATTTAAATCTTATTGTGTTGAAAGACATTAATTCTTACCTATGTTTGTTTACTTATTCTTTATGAATTTTTAAAATAATTCACATTCACAGTACCTACCTATACATAGATTCAATGTTTATGTACAAAAATTAAAATACCGAAAAGAAAATAATTCGCAACAAGATAATTTATCAAGTCTAATATATTCATACATACATACATATTATGAACATACTTATTTATTTTTAAATTATGACATTGGAAAAACTTTGTGTTTACTAAATAATATTCAACGTGTGTATCTTACCTACAAACAATATTTTAAAATTCATTAAAAATATTTAAAATAGTAACAAGATCTTGTTTTTCATTGTTTAAAAATTGATTTAAATATTGCGATAATCAAGTTGAAAATTTCAGATAGTCTTAACTTATATTTGTGGCGCTAAATCCGATTCTTAAATGGAACATGTTTGTCAATAATACAGACAAGGTTAAAAATCAATTTTTTGTTTTTTTGTTTAATAAGTACCTACTTACTGCCTTTTAAGATATTTATAATAGTTTGGTGAATCATGATTCCTTACAATATTTAACCCAACAGTTTGACATCAAATTATGAAAATTAAAACATTTTACAATAATCATTTGAAATTAGTAAAATTTAAATATGTATGTACATATGTATGTACATAGGTAGTACAACGAACATTTGATTTAAATTTTCAAAGTAAAAAATAATGAGACAATTAATAATCATCTCAGCCGATTCCACTACAGGTCAAATATTATAACGCTTACAGGTCCTTTATATTAATTTTTTCTATTACTTACTGTTTTTCATCTGTTAATACTCAATTAAATCCAATAAAAAAGTTAAATACATAGAAAATTTAATGCTCTAAAAGAAATTTATGATCATTTATAGTTTAAAACTGACACACCATTATTACGATTGTGAATTATAGAACACACTATTTGAATTTAAGGAAATTTAGAAAAATACTGAAAAATCGAATGTTATAGGTACCTAGTTAGCCAATTTTATGTAGGTAGATATTTAAAAAATATATATAGTTTTTATTGTTAATTTAAAAACAAAATGGTGAAATTTTAAGACAAGAGATTAAGGATTTTTATTCTTCATTGTGAAAAAAGATGCATTTAGATGTTTTTTTTAGTTTTTATTTTAAATATGATAAAACCTACTATAGTATAGCATTAACATTTGAACTGGCCAAAAAAAATCACGTCATTAATATTCTCCCAGTGTTTTTCGACCATGATTATATTAGAACATTCTCATCTGCTTAAACTGAATGCAAATTATAAATTCCAGGAAACCCGAACACTATTATGTATGAGTAACCTACTTAAAAAAAACAACTTATTTTCACACAATATTGACCGTTCTTGAAAAGCAATCCAATATTTTCCATTCCTTATACTGAACTTTTTAAAAAATGTAACATAGGTAGGTACCTAATGTATCAATAACTTCCTGTTTTTGCAAGTTTAAGAATCCTTGGCATCATACTTCTGATGAGTCTATTATCTTGCAAAATTAAATGTCCCCAAACTATTGTTAATCGTTACAACAAATTAGCGAAACAAATAAAATAGGCTACAGAGATAAAGCGACAAACGGTTAAACTCTTCACCATTTGCTGTATGCGTGATATGATCTTTTATTCCATACCAATGCGTTATCCTTTCACCTTATACCTATCTGTACGTATCATTAGAACAGAACAATAAACGTCAGACAACTTAGAATAGTCAAAAATCTGGCATCTGAAATTGTAAACAAAAAATTGTTTTGCTTTGACTCACGTTTTATGAAAATTTATTACCAATTTTTGATAAATAAACCAGTTATTTAGTTTCCAACATAAAAATCAATTCCAAATATAATATTTTATTTACTTCATTCTCACACAAAAGATATAAATATAAAGAACAACAGACACTTTTCACAATTCTGTTCTACCTAAAAAGCAAGTGTAGAAAATGCTGTTGTAAAGTGTTCCAAACTGTTCTAGATTGCCTCATTGAACAGCAGACTAGAACACTTTAGAACAGCAAAAACCTCAATGAACAGCAAAAAGCTGTTCTAATCTGTTCTAAACTGTTCCAAACTGTTCAGAACAGCAACAGCTTCATTGAACAGACTTATTTATTCAGGTGCACAATAAATGGCAATTTTATCAAAGTCTGCTATTACACGATGAATCTAGATGCATGCGACACTTCGAACAACATAAGTGCAAAAGAGAGACAAAATTCGAAAACATGAGACGCAAGAAAATCGACCTGTGTCGCACGGGTAAAATTTTCCGTGCGACAATTTGTCTGCTATTACACGATGAATCTAGATGCATGCGACATCTTCGAATTCTTCTTTGTTATCCTATCCTGTTTCTCAAGTGCTATTACACGATGAAACCAGATTCATGAATCTAT
Source organism: Scaeva pyrastri (assembly GCA_905146935.1). Classification (NCBI taxonomy): domain Eukaryota; kingdom Metazoa; phylum Arthropoda; class Insecta; order Diptera; family Syrphidae; genus Scaeva; species Scaeva pyrastri. The sequence goes on from LR989928.1 coordinate 59,711,286, forward strand.
TTTGACAGTTCTCTTTTATTTATATTTCGTTGTTTGACTTGTAGGTTTGCTTATGAGACTTTTCAAATTCAAATGATTTCAGTTTTCTTTGAAATCAATTAAAAAAATATTTAAATTTGATTTGTTTTTATTTATTGATAAAGAATATGAATTTTGGAATACAAATTAGTATAAAAAACATTTATAATGTTAAGATGCATCGAAGTTTCCTTCTCGAAGAACGAAACAATATGAAAGAGAACAGTAAAAAAGCGGACAAGAGCAAAGACAAACGTCAAATTGTCGCACGGAAAATTTTACCCGTGCGACACAGGTCGATTTTCTTGCGTCTCATGTTTTCGAATTTTGTCTCTCTTTTGCACTTATGTTGTTCGAAGTGTCGCATGCATCTAGATTCATCGTGTAATAGCAGACTTTGACGTTTGTCTTTGCTCTTGTTCGCTTTTTTACTGTTCTCTTTCATATAGTTTCGTTCTTCGAGAAGGAAACTTCGATGCATCTTAACATTATAAATGTTTTTTATACTAATTTGTATTCCAAAATTCATATTCTTCATCAATAAATAAAAACAAATCAAATTTTAATATTTTTTTAATTGATTTCAAAGAAAACTGAAATCATTTGAATTTGAAAAGTCTCATAAGCAAACCTACAAGTCAAACAACGAAATATAAATAAAAGAGAACTGTCAAAATAGATTCATGAATCTGGTTTCATCGTGTAATAGTCTGCTATTACACGACGACTCAAGAGTCGTGACTCTTTTCGAACTACGTTGGTCCAAGAGAGATACAAAATTCGAAAAAATGAAACGGAAGAAAATTTGCCCTGTGAGTCTCGGGCAAATTTTCCACGACTCCTTTTTGACATTTTATTTTCACTCATTTGTTTTTTTGCTTTTCCTCTTTATTTTTTTTCGGCGTGCTCGAGTCCACATGTATACCCTTATAGTTGAAAGAGCAAGACAGAATATAAGATTTCCCAAACAACGAAATTTGAATTAAAGAAAGTTGTCAAATTAGAGTCATGACTTAAGAGTCAAGGTGTAATAGTGTTCGACTCAAAGGATGAAATTTCAAAGTAGAATTCGAAGATGAGTCACGACTCATGAGTCAACGTGTAATAGCAGACATAGCACTTGAGAAACAGGATAGGATAACAAAGAAGAATTCGAAGATGTCGCATGCATCTAGATTCATCGTGTAATAGCAGACAAAACAAATATGTAGGTTGTATACCTATGTCTGCTATTACACGATGAATCTAGATGCATGCGACATCTTCGAATTCTTCTTTGTTATCCTATCCTGTTTCTCAAGTGCTATTACACGATGTCTGCTATTACACGATGAATCTAGATGCATGCGACACTTCGAACAACATAAGTGCAAAAGAGAGACAAAATTCGAAAACATGAGACGCAAGAAAATCGACCTGTGTCGCAAGAGTAAAATTTTCCGTGCGACAATTTGACGTTTGTCTTTGCTCTTGTTCGCTTTTTTACTGTTCTCTTTCATATGGTTTCGTTCTTCGAGAAGGAAACTTCGATGCATCTTAACATTATAAATGTTTTTTATACTAATTTGTATTCCAAAATTCATATTCTTCATCAATAAATAAAAACAAATCAAATTTTAATATTTTTTTAATTGATTTCAAAGAAAACTGAAATCATTTGAATTTGAAAAGTCTCATAAGCAAACCTACAAGTCAAACAACGAAATATAAATAAAAGAGAACTGTCAAAATAGATTCATGAATCTGGTTTCATCGTGTAATAGCACTTGAGAAACAGGATAGGATAACAAAGAAGAATTCGAAGATGTCGCATGCATCTAGATTCATCGTGTAATAGCAGACGATGAAACCAGATTCATGAATCTATTTTGACAGTTCTCTTTTATTTATATTTCGTCGTTTGACTTGTAGGTTTGCTTATGAGACTTTTCAAATTCAAATGATTTCAGTTTTCTTTGAAATCAATTAAAAAAATATTTTAATTTAATTTGTTTTTATTTATTGATGAAGAATATGAATTTTGGAATACAAATTAGTATAAAAAACATTTATAATGTTAAGATGCATCGAAGTTTCCTTCTCGAAGAACGAAACCATATGAAAGAGAACAGTAAAAAAGCGAACAAGAGCAAAGACAAACGTCAAATTGTCGCACGGAAAATTTTACCCGTGCGACACAGGTCGATTTTCTTGCGTCTCATGTTTTCGAATTTTGTCTCTCTTTTGCACTTATGTTGTTCGAAGTGTCGCATGCATCTAGATTCATCGTGTAATAGCAGACTATGTACATGTTTTAATTTTTTAGATTTTATTTCAAAAAGAAGATTTCGAAAAAGGGATTGAAAATTAAAAGATAAAAAAACAAAACAAATTTAAACCCCAGGCAAATTGTAAACAATCTGATTTCAGAATTTTTTTTATTGATTCAAAAAACTTACCTATTTGGGTTGGATTAGATATGTAAGTCTTGAATTAGGTACACTTCAAAAATAGAATTGTTTTCCTTAATTGTAGTGGGTTTTTCTCATTTCCCTTCACGAAATGTTTAACAAAATACAATTGCAGATAGGTATCTACATACATTTGTTTTAAGGTACGTTAACGGTTAACTTTTTAACACGACAAAAACCGTTATTTTTAGATAAAAACTAAAACAGTTTTTCCGACTCCTCTTCGCATTTTCCATCGTCTCCGTTAGTCAGCAAAATTGCCAACAATCTCCTACAAGCTCATTTTCACCACACCACAGTCACAGTCACAGTTCACAGACCAGACCACACCACAGAAAAACTAACATTTTGCCTTGGTATTGCGCAGCCTCGCGGAGAGTACACGTAACCGTATTTGAATTCAGCACACAGCAGAGCAAGTTACATGCATTCCTATTTGTGTATGTGCATCCAAAATCCAAATACAAGCACAAAACCACAGAGAACGAGAAGTGCGATTCCGGTAAATGACTAAATGTCATATTTGTGTCTATCTCCTCCATTCCATTGGCTGTGCCCGTGTCGCCGCGCCGTGTTCTCGTTTCTTTTTGTCTTTTTTTCATCTCCGAAAACACACTGAAACTGATGGTACCCACACACTTGCATCTGGGACTACCATGGCTGCTCTGACGTTTTTCGCTTGCAATGGCATTCGCCAGATCTACGAAGTATCTTGTTTCTTTATTCGCTCGGGTTTTTCATTCCGTCGCAGTGTTGACTATTTGCGAGTTAAAAGGGATCGCTATCTCTTCCAGAAGTATCGTCAAGAGCTATGGAATACCCAGGCGCTGGACAATAATAGTGATATATTGTGTAATCCAGAGGGAGCATACGCGGATAATCCACGTAATAAACAAAAACAATTTGCCAATTTGAGTGACACAGATACGAGGACACCTTTTGTCTCCAACTCCAGAGCAGCTGATATGAACAGGAACAGCGAGATCGATTTCGACGCCGTCGAATACCCGAGCGAGTACTTGGGAGGAAGTGATGCGGATAGTGTCCAGTTCGATGGTATCGATGACATTGAGATTGTCGATGGCCAGGAAGTCACCGATGGGGTATGTTTGGTAATGCATCATTTTCTTTTTTTAAATACATTGTATTCTATTCCTATCAGAAAGACCTACTTCTGTTTTAGATTGCCTCTGGCTCATACTCTGATAAAAAATATTTTTTTCTTTTTGTTATATTTTGCTGTGTAATCGTTTTTTTTTTTTTATTTTGACGTTTGTTTTCTTGTGCTAGAAAGTGGAAGAGAAAGGGGGTATTCCTTTTGTTGGTATATTACAGGTTCGGTGTGTGTGAGTGATTGTGTGTTTGTATGGCCGCAATGCGGAATGTGTTGGTGGCAAACAATAATAAAACCGACTTCAAAACAGCTGTTTACACTAGAGGCGGCATCGAATGAACCTGGTGCTGAAATTAATTTTATTTGAATAACTTCCGAAAAACAGTTTATAATAAAACTGCACACATAGTACGTATCTTAAGGTTCAATTTACAACATCTGATTTGTTTAAAGCAGAGTTTTAAAATATTGTACATGTATGTACATACTACTACCTTGATCAAGAGGTTTCCGGAATTTATTCAAGAAATTAAAAACACAAGATAATACATACATACATCAATGTCGATAATGTCCCCTTCAAAGTAGTCCCCATATCGACTGCCAGCGCTTGGTCGAATACTTGAATCATTTTTATAATAAGTTTGCGGTATGGCCATCAAAGCCATCTTCGATCGAATAGGAAAAAAGGGACCCAAGTCAGGTGAAAAGTTTAAAAATGAAGCCCCTGGATTGTGTTGCTCGAACGGTCAAGTCAAACTGACGCCGTTGGTACCGCCACCAGAGCCATTACATTCATTGGTTTCCGGAAATGGGCCAGATTCTAGACATTTTTTAACTCATATTCAGCAATACAATTATTGCTTTAAAAATAACATCTTTTGGCGCTACAAAAATTATTCAAGAAAATTTGATGCCAATATATCCTATACATATATAAATATACAATCACAATTGAGAACATTGTCTGTCGGGTCAGCTATACTTAATAAATAAATTAACTTTATTCAGATAAAAAGGTAACAGATATTTCTTGATTATAGGGCGGTATGAAGTTCGCCGGGTCAGCTAGTGTTTTATAAAAGGTGATGGGCTGGTTCGATCCTTTTTTCTGTTTTAGTACCTACCTGTTTCCATTTAATTAAATTTGACCATTAACCTATAAGGCATTATATAATATGTAGGTACCTCGCTCACAATTCATTATTATTGTTTTCCGATTTTGTTCACTGGACAAACCGGTGTGGTAGTTACTTAGGGATATCAAGATATTGTCAAACCTGCTAATATTTTAATTGTCTTGCAAAACTTTTGTCAGGTTCTATTCAGAATTCAAAATCAGAAATTAAAATTTACTACGTATGTAGATTAATATTGTTATTGTTCATTCATACCTACTCGGTTTACCTGGGTAAATGCAGATTTAATGTCTAGACACTTCAACTGCTGAAACATATTCTTGAATGTATTATGTATATATGTAAATTTGTGAAAAACATAAAGTAAATAAAACATGCATAAAAGTGTTCAACTATTGTATATGTGTCGATTTTCCAATTAAAATTATAATCGGGTACAACTTTTTTAATTTTTGCAGTATTCATTTATTGTAAAAAGTTACTTTCTTCCAAAGAATATATAAATATAAAATTTAATCATGAAAGTACACAAATGAGATCTGTTGCAACAAGGAAAAAACAACATTGTATAATTCACTTTTCGTACTTTTTCAGAAAAGTTGTTTTTCCTCATTGAAAAAATGTAATGTTTCATGATTAAGGTGACTTATGGTATGTCATTATTTTTATGATTTTCTTTTGAATATTATAACAAGAAAGTAATACTGAAAAACAACACAAGTTACAAGGAAAAACGACACAAGTCCATTTATATTCTCAAAAAATGTACATACATAATATAACAATTCCGGGAAAATAAAATATTATGTCTAGTCTTGTATAAGTAAGTTTATATATTTTTTAATTATTACATAAGTGCATAAGCAAAAGATAAAAATAATAATATTGTACTTATGCTGTTTATGTTTTTTTTATTCGATATAATTAAGAAACCCATGAGTTTATAATACTAAAAAAATGTGAGAACTAACGATTAAAATAAGTGTTATAATTTACATTATTTTTAAATTATTATTATAATAATTATTCATATCAAAATATTTGTTTCTCAAATATTTTTAGCCGGAAAAGCCGGTCATATCCGGGAATATGATTTAGTTAGGATAAGTCTGTCACACATTTTGTCCCATATGAATTAAAGCCATTATTATCCTGTGACCTTCCACGAGTAAAGCTACAAAATGCACTTTATAATATCTTTTTAAATTTGGTTTTAAGTAAAGTTATTAGTTATTTAACAAGTAAAAAAGAAAAAAGGATTTTAGTAAATTAAATTTTCAGAGAGGGGGTATATATGTATGTTTCTTCTTATTATTTTTTATTTATTGTCTTATCATAATAAGTACAAAAATTATTTTATCAGTGGAGTGTTAATGAAATGAGCTACTAAATTTTCTAAATTTTGATTAAATAGTTTCATCATTGTGACCATTTCCTCTCAACCATTCATAAGTCTATAATTTCAATATTTTAACTTAAATCATCTACATATATTGTTCTTAATAAATATCATAAAAGTAACAATAAATCAAAATTTGACATTAATTGAATAATTACTTTAAAAGCATGATTGCATTAATCTCTTAAATAACTTATTCACAGAAAAACAACATATGTACATACTATGTACATTCATTATTTTGTTCCTAAGTCAAACAAATTTAAATTTCATGCCTTGATGATTGACTCTCTAGTATTTTGTTTATATTTATAATCTTAAATATTTATAATAACTCACTTTTTGAGAATAACAAAGTACATAACGTATACAAAACACCGAAAGCTCAAAATTTTAACACAAAAACGCTATTCACCACACAATCAAATCAGCTGTTAATAAAACAAAACCAATATTCAATGTTTTGTTGATAAGAAGAAAACCACAAAAGCTTTATAATCTGACACAAACTGCCTGTTTGGTCTATCATCTTTTTTGATTAAATTAAATGCGGACTAACAAAAGCTCAAATTGTCTTGCTCACCAATAGTACCAGTCCCAGTGCCAATGTCATATTGGTATACAATATAGAAATTCACCACACAAAAGGCAGTGTCATCGAAAAAGCACGACCGACGATACGCAGGTCTTGATTTGACTCCAAGTATTCGACGACAAGGTGCAAAATAATAAAGAGAGCCTGTCCCTGACGAAACTGCCTGTTTTTTCATCCTCGAAACCATCACTAGGATAATATATTGGGAATAAGTTTTTCACTTTTTAAAAATAAAATATGTAAACAAATTTGGCATAGTTTTAGTATTCTTTCCGACCAAAAACCTAAAAATTTTACCAGTGTTTTTTCTGTATTTCAAAATAAGAGCTGAATTTCAGTCAACTCCTTTTACGATCCGAACTCGAAGGCTTATTAAGAATTTTTAATCGCCGTCGTCGGAGGTCGAAACTTTGTATCTGTGATTTTTTTTTTTTACATAAATATCCTAATTAACTCGACTTATATTTGCACTTTACATCCGGGGTGCACTGTGTCTGAAAGTCATTTTTGTATAAATAAAATAAAATCGTTTAAATCTTCACGGTCAACAAATAGAGTCTCTTGAGTGTAAACAAAACTCACAAGGCAATACAAATTGTGCAAATGATTGTGTGTGTTCTTTTTGAGTCGCGATAGTTTTGAAAAAGAATAAATAATACGAGTAATATCAAAAATTGGTGCCCCCTTTTTAGTAATTGAGTGTCCTTGTATCGCAAGGTATTTCCTTTAACCCAGTTATACCTACTCGTATTTGTAAATCCAAAAGATACAAAAATAGAACCCAATGCAGTATTATTGTATTGCAGTTGTTGGTCTATCAAATGACGCATTCACTATTTGAAGCAAAAGAAAAAAGAAAATAATCGTCTCAAAAAGTTGTGGTAAATATTTTATTCATTTCATTGAAAGTTTAAGTCGAAAAAAAGCGATACACTAGGTATTGAATCTCAAAAGATTACCTACAGTGCGGATGGGAAAAAATATGACAGTTTGAATTTCATGTTGTAAAAAGGACAACATCGAGAAGGATAACAACAAGAGTTATGTGCTTCAAAAGGGCATTGAGGTTTTTCTTGTGCTGCTCATCTAACCAGTTGGAGGGATTAAATGAGGTAAGACGAAGAACAACAACTACGAGTAAAGACAGATAAAACAGACTAGAGGGTGGTCTGAGTTTCGTTTCGTTTTATAAAAGTTTGCCGGTTGTGCTTAGAAGAAAAAAAAGCTCAATTGTTTATTTTGTCAAGTGTTTTTATTCTATTTTTTCTATTCTGAGGTTTCAGTATTGAATTTAGCGGTAAGGGGCTCTGTTAAACAACAGCTTACTTTCCTCATGCTCATAATCATCATACTCTATTCGCATGATGACACACTATTTTCATCATTGGGAAACAATTTTGGTTTAAGGTTAAATTTAGCGAAAAACATGATGAACACAACTACTTAAACTAAGTTCAAATGTGGGAAATTTAAATAAGTGGGGGCACCCAATTGTGAACCCAGGGTAATTGATTCTGGGACAGTAGGAGGTGGTATTTATGTATGTTGTTAGGCTAATTTTAATATGAATTTCACTCTCTATATTGTTTATGATTACTAATTGAGGTTCATGACAAGTGTTTATGGATTTGAATTTGATATTTTATTTAATAGTTTTCAACTATGACAATTAATATCGTGCTTAGCTGTTAATTAAATGTAATGACAAATTACAGGAAAGCAAACTCTATTAGTAATGTTTTTTGTTGAGTTAATAACACGCAATGGTTTTATTGCTTCAAAAGCCATTGAACTCTAATATCGGCTTGTAAATGGGTACCAGGAACGTAATTAAACTCATAATACACTCACAATACATTTATACAGACACGGCTTTATTTTAACGATTTTACTGATTAAATATCGAACGAAAGTTTTAATCGTGAAACTTCTAAATGTAATTATTAAAAAATCAATCTTTGAACTTAGAAATGCAATATTTTTAAATATTTATCTCTTTTTCCAGCGCAGATGCTTATGATGTAATCTCTTCTTGGTATTTCAGGAGTTTTCTAATCTTGAGGTTGTCGCTAAAATTGACATAATTGGATGTGACATTATAATTGGGTCATGATTGCTCACTCCACATGAATTTACTCAAATGACGAAACCTAAATTGTCCTTGAATTAAATTCCAAATTAAAGAAAAGAAGTTTTGCTGATATTTTTGTATGTTTTCTTACAATTGATTTGAAGGTCATACCCTCAATAATATAATGTACTTAAACTTAAAGCAAATCTATTTATTTTAACCTTTGTCGGTCTTTGGTGTTATTCTCATACTTCCCAATCAGTAGAGAAATATTATGAGATGCGCAAAATTTAAAGAGGACTTTGTGTGAATTGTAAAGCATCAATAAAGTTTTTTAAACCAAACAAACCATTTAAACCATTTCAAAGGAAAAATCTGCTTTTTTTCAACCAACCTAAATTTTATTTTATTTGAAAGTTTTGAAATTGTTGTGATGTCATTAAGAGTTATTTGGTTAGTTTAAATTTTGAATACTTCTTATTAAAATGACAAACCAGAAGAAAAAAATATACACAGATTTTTTACTTGGAAGTGAAATAAGAATCTTGCAATCGAAAATCGTTGAGAATTCGAATCCAAAAAAGTATATTCTTAAATTTTGCGAGAATGTTTGTTTTTGTATATTTCCGTGCATACGGCAATCTAAGAAACAAGTTGGACTTTAAGAACCGCTCGACACGAGACGGTTTATTTTGTGCCGAAATCTGCCAAGACCCACTCATATATTGTTTTATATAACTCAGAAGATAACAAAATGTGTCATTTTTAAGTCATGTTGTTTATTATCAGGTTTCTGTGGTCATACCCCGCCGAAATGAGGCAGAAAATTTAAATATTTGTATTCGTTATTTTGATTAAAAGCTTCCTTTATTCTTATTGTAAAATAGGAAAAGAAAGCATAATTTTAAAAGCGTTTAATACACAATATACCCCTTAATCGAAATAACATGCAGATAAGCTAATATAGACAATTTAATTATTCCATTGCTTAATCTTTGCCTCATAGCCCTGTTGTGATTTATTTTATTTGGTATTTTTTTGTTGACAAAGAAAAAATAAGAAAATAAACAAACTCATTAAGAAAGCAATGACTAATAGTTATGAATTCTAATATTTTGTTTAAGAATCTGGAGTTACAAGTGTTTGGTCTTAAGTTCTTTTAGCTGAAAAGCTTTGAACAACAAAATTGATTAAGTTCAATCACTCACATTTATTTTTAATTTCATTTGAAGTGGGATGCCCATCTTGGTAGTTTTTATTTAAAATTAAAAAAAAAAAACATTTTTTTTAAATTGCTTATGATGACCTCATTAAGTTTAAAAAATTCCACCCAACCCATCCAAATAAGCGAGAAGTTGCAATTACTCATGTTTAGCTTTTTATGGAGCTGACTTGAAATACTTGGGACACATTCGGTTATTGGCTAAAGCTTTTAAAGATCATCTAAAGTGTTGCGGTCAGTGGTGGCGCAGCAATATAAACAATATCTACCCGTTCCGTCGTGTTGTGCATATAAATGGATTCAGTACCTAGTCTGCTAAGATATTTCAATGTTTTAATTTGTATGTCAATCTCATTAATTGCAAAACAAACTAAAAATAACTTGAATTGCTAGTGATTGATTGAAGTTGATTATTAAAATGAAGAATCGAGACAATCTGAGAAAAATAAGGAAAGTGATCAGACACAAAATCCAATTCGATTGAAATTATTATTATGTTTTTTTGAAATTACATATTTACTTTTATTTATTGAGCTTAGTATTATTTTTTAGATGGCAAGGAATTTTTTTGGTCGGAAGATGTTTGTGTGATTTTAGTGTGTCCCTGTCCATGTCCTTATGGAACAAAATTTGATATTTTTATTTATGGAGCATTAGGATAACATGGATGACCTTTAACGGAATTTATTCTCTTTTACTGGTGATGGAATTAGTTTCAATCATTTAGCTGTATCTTTGATAAAATTGTATATGGGAGCATCCTGTAATTGTGGCTGAAAGAACACAATCAGATATATGTAATTCCAATGTTCAAAATATTGCGTTGAAAAAAAACTCAATCATTGTTCTAGAATTCCAGATAGGATGTGTGAAAAAAGAACGAATAAATGATATATGTGTTTGTTTTATTTTATTTATTCTTCCCTCCCTTATGTGCAGGTTTATTTGGATGAAAGAATAGCTTACAGCTTGTTCGGTTTGTCATCGGGACATCGATGTCGTCTGCGTAAGACAGTATCTGTATGACTTGGTGACAATAGTTCCTCTTGTTGGCATGCCAGAGGCACAGTTTGCTATCTTTAACGCCAGGTTGAAGAGGAGACAGGCTAGACCATCCCCTTGTCAGAGTACATTTTAGATGTTGATTGGTCATGGTCAACCTACATAGTCGTGTCAATTTATTTATGGGATGCCGAAATCTCTCGCCGCTTTGAATAGTTCTACCCTGTTAATGTGAAAATGAAAAACAGTATATTCTTAATTAATTTTGATAAAAGTAGATTAAATTGAATTAAGATTAAATGTAGACTCAGATAGATGTTGGGGGAAGCAAAAAAAAAGGACACCTGCAAGCAGTTAGCAAGACAATACTAATGTTTTAAAAAATGTACTGGAAATGCTGTCGATTTAAACAAACAAAACAAAACAACAGCTGGTTCTGGTTGGAAGCTACATAGTGATACCAGAGGAACGAGAACCTCTCAGAGATTTGCGAATACAACAGGTTGTGTACGATGTGAGAAGAAAAAATGATGAAGAAACTGCGAAGAAGCTTTACTAACATGTGGCCTACCAAAAGCTCTGCTAAGACTTTAAACTACATATATCTGCAGCCTTAAATTTTTTTTTCACTTTACCCTCTCATCAGCCACGAAGCAAATCACCTTCATTACTTTAAACGAATAAAACTATCTCAATTTGGACAGACAGACCTAATGCTCTCTTTTGCAAGTACTCGTAGCTTTTTCCATACAAAAATGAAAACGAAAGCCAGTAAATTAAATTTTAACAAACCTTAGTATTTGATTTGAAATAATCAGACAAACATTGTTCAGTACATCGCTTAAAAAATAATCAAAATTGAAAGAAAAAATCAATTTTAAATTTCTATTTATAAAGTCAAGTAAATGTTGACATTTGTTTTTAATTAAAAGTTAAATTGTTTAATTGTTTTGGGATTTTGATCAATTTTATTTTTAATTGTGGGATTTTTAAATGGAAGTATGTTGGTCGGTATTTATATGTAACTTTGTATATTTATTTATTCTATGTTGCATATTGTTATAATTTATTAAAATTGATGTCTTACAACAAGAATTATACTTTATGGCGCCAAAAATGCTTTGCGTTAAAATAATTGGAGATTTGAATTTGAAAATTTATAATTTTAGAGTCATGAGTTAAATAAAAACTATCTTTTTCCCACGTCACACTTACCGTGAAGTACACAATTGTCAGCATACGTTTTTAATTTAAAAAATCAACAAAAAATACATATACTTATGTATATACATATATGTATATATACATACTTACATATGTAAGTACATACATATGTGTGGTACCTACTATTTATTAAACAAAAGAATTGTTGTGAAAATCATTGAATATTTTTCCAGTGTGTTTTTTTTTAATCTTTATGTGAACTGTTATCAAAATAAAGTAATTGTTTATTTTTTGTACAATAAATTTTAATGAAGTAATTTAATTATTAACAATAATAAAATTCGTATTAGTTTGTAATGGTCTTAGTCATTTTGTCATTTGAACAATTTATTGTAAATATAAAGAACAACGAAGGTTGAGAGTGAAATTGTTTATTCTACTAAAAATTTTATAGAAGACTAGCTGTTTCCCTCGACTTCATCCGACTCAATTTCGTTTAAGGTATTATGATAGCGTAAAGGATATTTTAATTTATTTTCTTGTGGCTGAAGAACCTACTGATTTTCTCCGCAACCCGATCTTGACAACGGGACGGAATATCTTCATTGATTCTTCGCTCCTATGTTATATAGCCTAAAGCCTTCCTCGACAAATGGACTATCCAACACTGAGGTTAGAAGCGTGTTTAAAAAAACAAACTCTTCAGCTTATTATATATTAAAAAAATATGTAGATTAGTATAGATAAGAGTTCCAAGAAAACAATTAAGACTATGAACATTTTACAAACTTTTTAAGTTATTTCAATTTGAATTTTTATATTTTGCTTAAATAAAAAACATGTATTTTCAACAACATGAACAACACTTCTGCGTCATAAAATTTAAAAATGTTAGTTCTGGGAAAAAGTTCCCATAAAATTTGCGATAGGGCAGAATGAAATATACTGTTGCCACATAAAGTTTAATATTAGTCCTATTTCATCTATTTGCAAGACTTATTCAGAAAAATTAACACTGAGTCCTGAGGCTCTTAACTTTTTATTTAGAGAATTCGCAAGCATATTTGCTTACTACCAAAGAAATATTTTATTTAGTATGTTTTCGAATGAAATATTAAAACAAGAAATCTATGGTATAATTTTTTTCGTAATTATAAATTCAATTATTTCATTTACCTCTTCTTCACTACATAGTATAAAACAAAGTCGCTTTATCTGTGTCTATATCCCTATGAATGCTAAAATCTTTAAAACTACGCAACGAATTTTGATGCGTTTTTTTTTTAAATAGATAGAGTAATTCAAGAGAAATGTTTATATGAATAGTATCAATATGTAGATAATGTTTTTTCAATAAAAAATAGTTTTAAAATTACAGTCAGACTATATTAATTTACCGGTACAATAATCTGTTTGTTTGTCTCGCTACAACTTTAGAACGGCTTTACTGTTTTGGTTGATTTTGGTTTTGAAATATTTTTCGTAGTCCAGGTATGGTATAAAAAGTGAGAAAATATGGAAAAATTGCAAGGAGATTGTGAAAAAAACAACTTAATTTTCCGACACAATTTGTCAGTTGGTTGTCAAATTGTTATATTTCAGTCGTCTGTGTATTATAAAGTTGCCCGTCATTCTGTCACAATTATACGAGTACAGTAATAAAAATCATCAGTTGTCAGTGCCTGAAATTTACTGCCCTTAAAATTCAAAGAAAAGGACGAACTTCAACTCAATACAATTCAAATAATTATTATTAAGGATAGATAACTTCGGAGAGTAATTAGAATTTTGATCAGTTGATGACATATCGACCAATTTAACAGTCAAGCGTGCTGTTAGAACTCAATTGGGGCGGGACAAAGTTAGCCGGGTCCTCTTGTATTGAATATTTAAATAAACAATAATGAGGAAATTCTGTTTTGAAAGTAATTTCTTCTTGAAGGTTCAACTTTGCTATCGTAAACAACAATTCTTTATATTCTATATTCTTTTGGAAAACTTGCTAATGTTTCAATTAAATTATCTTCAACTAATTGAAATACTTTTTAATATATGTATAACTCTGAATGCACCATTAAATAAATTTTCCAATTATGTGCCACAGAAATCCAAACGAAACTGAATTTTACTATAACAAATATTTAATGAAATATGCACACTATCGTCTTTTTTCTTATTTTATTTTGAAATAAATTTAACAAATAAATATATTTTCTTAAAACTTAAACAGTAACATCTTAAATAAATAAGCAATAGATAATTAAAGTTTTAATAAAAGGACTCATCAAATACTCTTGAATAAACAATAATAAATGTATGAATATGAAAAACAACTGAACTGCACATGAATAAGAAATTAACACATAATTCACAAAATCTCATTTTGACGATTTTTACTTAAGTTTAATGACTTTTTAAATTTAATTTAATCAAAAGCGTTATTTTTTGGTATTCAAATAAATATTTTATACTTTACTGACTTTAATTAAAAATGATCAAATAAATTAGATGTCATTGCTCCAAAAATTGCTTTAACTGCCACAAAGAACAATTTAACCATGCCCTTGAATATCAACGAATCTAAAAGACCACGTCTCTCTCGGCCATTATCTATTTTCTTAAAGGGATCAGCCAAGAATGGACGTGGATGTGGACGTGGACGTGCCGAAACAATTTCCACCAAAACTAAGAAATTCAGGAATATAAATACAATTTTTGATTCTTTTTAAATAAAAAAAAAATATGTTTTTTACTTGTTGCCAGTAAGAGTAGAACTATTAGTATTGCAGACTTTGACATGGTTAACTTTTGAATGACTTGTAAGAAAATTCTTCAGGTGTGAAATTTGAAGAAGAAAACAAAGCTTGAATAAGCAAAAATATTATATGTCATGGCTTTTTGCAAAAAAAAATTATAATAATAATATTAAAACCAAACAAACAATAAACACAACATCGAGTGTTGGTCAAAGTTCTTTTCTGTTTGTTCTTATTTTTACAGCTTTTGGTTTTAACAAACACAAGGTCATGGCTTTTTTGAAAAAAAAAACTCCAATTTTGTCAGACTTCGATCAAAGTTCACTCCCAATTCTCCGATACAAACGAATTGCAGCAAAGAAAAATAAAATATGAACAGTGGCAGCCCAAAAATTAACTTGAGAAAATCTCTAGATTTATGTTAGCAAATCTTTATAAAATACTTTGATTTAAAATGCGTAAAATAAAATATAATTTTTGAAAATGGCCACTGAAATCATATAAAATGCACTGCCTACATATTGGTTGCCCTTTTGTCTTGACTTTGAACAATTTTATTTAAAGAATAAAGAGATTAAAGGTCAAACTAAACTTCCAATAAAAGTTTCTTCTCTATCTTTACCGATTCTCTAGGGTAGTCTTATATTTAATTCAAATTTCTTTTTTTCAAAAACACAAAATAACTCCTTTTTTATTTAATTGCAGTCGACATTTCACGATTACATCGAAACACTCCCAGTGTACTCAAATAGCAGCCTTGGTGACATAAAGGCGGGTCTGAGCTTCACAGTTACCGGTTATATCCTTCCCAATTGCGAAAAGTTTGTTCTGCCTTTTAAATTTTGTTCACAGAAAACATTTTTTAATACAATCAATTTTATTTTACAGATTTTCTATCAATCTAATTCTCGAGACGCCAACTCGCGACATTGCATTGCATGTCAATCCACGCCTGCCACAAAACTACATTGTTCGCAATGCACGCGTGAAAAACATTTGGGGCAGCGAAGAGGTGTCCTCGCCGCTGCCGTTTATCTTGCACAGAGGTTCAAAATTCGCCATACAAATTTTAATAACAGACAGTTGTTATATGATCTCGGTTAATGGGAATCACTTTGCCGAATTTAACCATCGTTTGCCTTATAAGTCTGTGGCGTGCCTTGAGGTTAGCGGTGATGTTGATAACATCGATTTCAACCGCACCGAATCTTCTAAATACCCAGAACGATTACCCGAATCGAAAGCCAAAGAAATCCGTGTGGATCTTGAGTCAGAGGATCAAATTGATACTCCCCCTGCCTGGAAGCTCATTACTTTGAACGGAAGCAATGATGGCGGTTTACAACTGCCATACTACGGACTCCTGCCACCAAAAATGTTTGGCAGTGGGAAATGTCTCCGGATAGAGGGACGAGTGAAGTTGTTGCCGCACTCTTTCTATGTAAATTTGCAGGGCGGCCAGGATATATGGCCGCATCCTATAATTGCATTCCACTTTAATCCGCGCTTTGCTAAGCAAGGTGGAGGCATCGGCAAACATGTTGTCTGCCGGAATGCCTGGTACAATGGCAAGTGGGCCAAGGAACAACGTTCCGAACTGGACACAGACTTCTGTCCTGGCAAGAGTTTCAGTCTAGTCATTGTGTGTGGAATGGCTTCCTACGAGGTGTACGTTAACAAAAAGCTCATAACAGAGTTCCGATTTCATGTTGACCCTGAGATCGTTGATACGGTGTATGTCCAAGGCGACATCAAGTTATGGGATGTTGTTCTCGAAAACCACTCAGTATCGAACGGTGCTGGCACAAGAATCTACCAAAATCCCGCTTACCAAGAAGACAACTAATTCAGTTTTAGTTAAACATTTTTTATTTCTAGTGCAATTAAAGCTGACTCAATACAATTTTTTAAGCGCGCCTACTTCTCAAAAGGTTTATCTAGATTTTAAGTAAAAAAAAAAAATCAAAAATCAATAATAGAAAATACTTATATTAATTAATTTTTTGCATTTGCATTTTTCATCGAATGCTGCGAATATTTTTTTTTTTTGTTGTCATATTTTAAGATATTAACTTTAGTCTATTTTGTAAATTTACTCATCTTTGATGGTTAAGGACAATAATGTTGAATGTTAAAAATGTTGGGAAACAATATTTATTTGTTGTTGAAAAAAAAGAAAATGTTATTGCATTTCATTGAATATAAAACAAAAAATATACTACATACGAATACATATATTTAGCAACATAAATGTTTGAAAAATATTATGTGTGAGCTTTTTTGAAAATTTATTTAAAACAAAAAAAAAGAACTATATACTAACACTCATAAAAATCTATAACTGTACTGTCTAATTTAAACCAAAAAAAAAAACTTGAATGACTAAATAAATCATGTTTAAATCTTGACAAGTCTTGTAATTTGGTATTTTTTTTTAATACTCAGGAATTGATTGTTGGTAAATATCAAACTTTACTAAACTGTTAGCTAATTGATAGTTGGAAATGATTCAGGTTTTTTTTTATACGTACCTACATATGTATGTATGTACATATCAAGAATCCATACTTAATATTATAAATGCGAAAGTTACTGTCTGTCTGTTACTCTTTCACGCCTAAACGGCTCAACGGATTTTGTTGAAATTTGGTATGGTGATAGATGATAACCTAGAAATGGTCATAGGCTATAAATAATCACGCCATCGTTTTTAGGGGGTAGGCAGCGGGCAGATAACTAAATTGAGTTAGTGATTTTAGTCGTTTTTGTTGGGACTTTTGCTCTTCCACGTCTAAACGGCTGAACGTATTTTGATGAAATTTAGTAATGTAATAGATTGTTACCTAAAAACGGATATAAGATCAAAATGATCACGTCATCGTACCTACTTAGGGGGTAGAAAGTAGGCAGAAAACTAATTAAGTTTGTGATTTTTAATCGTTTGTTTTAAAAATTTAACTCATTCACGCCTTGACGTCTGAACGGATTTTTATAAGACTTGGTTAATTTAAAAATAGGATCCTAGGCACGGACACAGCCTACTTTTTACGGCGGGAAAATACCTCATTCCCGCGGAAATCTAGCGTGATCGTGTCAGGTTGATTAGGTTGCTTTTGAACAAATTTTGATGTGAAGTTGAGGACCGGAACCCGATAGTGGGACATTGTTGCAGGGGGACTTACAGCCGGGAGAAAACAAAAAATCTTAAGCGGACGAAGTCGCGGGTAAAAGCTAGTATTTCTATATAAATGAAAAGTTTATTAGTGTTTTTTAGTGAATAATCAAGTTTTATTTCAATATTTCTCGATATTTGGCATTGCGATATGACTGGTTATTCCTTGTTGTTTTTGGTACATTGATATAATTATATTTGAGTACTAAAAGGCCAGTAACACATTACAGACAAAAACTTGCAAACGCTTACACAAACACAAAATAAATGTATTTAAATTTATATATGAATGTACATAATAAAATGTATAATATATGTACATTACATAATGTACTTATCTATCTCAAATTCAGTGATGGATTTATGCCTAGGCCCGCGAGGCCCGGGCCTAGGGCGGCATGATTTGAGGGGCGGCAAAATTTTTGAAATTCCAAAATTTCAGAGACGAAAAAAAATAAAGACAGTTGCCTTGGAAAACAAGTTTTTTTTTTCTTTTACTTTTCAGTCTATGATTAAAATTTTAATTTTTTAAAAGATCAGTTACAGTCTTTATCGAATGATGCTCTTTACTTTTCGTTTCATTACTGAAATTAATCATATGCTTACAAAGCTTTTAAAAACTACTAAATCTTAATAATATCGAAACTTGCAAAAGTTATTAGCAAAAGTTATTAGCAAAAGTTATTAGGTGTTTATTTCTAAACGTTTGAACAAAATTCAGTTCAAATTTAAATGTTTAAACAAATATTGAACACAAAAAAGGTTATTTTACATGAACGACGGTAGTAAAACTTTATTGCAATCCGCATACATAATCGTCAAAATGTCATTTAACCACATTTGAATACAAATTTTAATGTAAATCACGACCATACTAGAATGTCAATGTGAATTATTTCTTATTTCACTTGAATAGACAACTTTTTTTGTACATGACAATAATTATTTCGGTGGTGATGTTGCTATTTTTTCATATAATTAAGTAAAAACTTACCTATGAAGATTTTTGTTTCAACCAAACATAACAAATATGAATATTCCCTTGAAATATTAAAACATCATTTTTGTCGCCAATATTGTTTGATTTTATTTCTCACAACTTAAATATCAAGTAGCAACACCTAGCTGCAAGGCTACGAATGAATTACCCACCTACTCCCTTTCGAACATTTTGCGAAATAATTAATCATAACAAATACATTCATGCAACAAACTACAAATTTGGCAACAACGAATCAGTTTTTACAAAAATAGAAAAATCTATCCAAAACGAATTTAGAAATTCAAAATACCTATTGGCACTGGAATTTATTGCTGAAAGCGAAGATGAGAAACCGACTACACGGTCTGAAGCTACGGGATCGTAATGAAAGTTGCAGCATTTAGAAACAGCAATTCTAGTCATCGTTTGGAATGTAATTTTAGATCGATTTAATGCTGCTAGTAAGAAGCTTCAAGAATCTCAAGCTGATCCGTTGTGCAAATCTATAGTTCTCTGGCTCTATTTCTTCAGGACATGAGAGACAGACAATTTTCTGAATATGAAGAAAAAGCCAAGACACTATCTGGCGTCCAAGATTATTATCGTTATGATACTCGTCGCAAGAAAACTAGAAAAATTCAGCCAGATGAGTCACGGGTGAATGAAAGAATACCTTCTTTTGGACAAGAAAATTTTCGCACAAATGTTTATTACCCTATTTTAGATACTCTGTGTGTGCAATTGGCCGGCCGTAAAAGTGCATATAAAAAGCTTTACGACAAATTTAATTTCTTCGATAGTATAATTTATCTAAAATAGATACAATCGAATTAAAAAATCTTGCCAATAAATTAGTCGACAGGTATCCTGACGACTTAGAAGAGACATTAGGCAACGAATGTATTCATTTACATTACCAACTTGAAGATTCTTCAGCAAATACGGAAGATAAACGCTCTGTACAAAATATATGCAATGTATTACATTCACGTAGTCTTCGAGATGTTTACCCAAATGTTGATATTGCTTTACGTATTTTTTTGAGTATTCCGGCTACAAATTGTTCAGGAGAAATATCTTTTTCTACTTTAAGAAGAGTAAAAACCTATTTACGTGCCAGTATGTTTCAAGATCGACTTAATGCTCTTGCATTACTGTCTATTGAAGCTCAACTAGTCCAAGATGATGATATAATTGATATTTTTGCGCGGACCAAAGCCGGAAAAAAAAATTTGAAATTGATTAATATTAAAAAAAAACATTTATTTATTTGTTTAACGTTTATTACTTACATGACTAAAATATTTATTAGTTATAATTAAAAATTATATTCTAACGAAATAAAGTTATTATAAATTAAAGATAAAAATATTGTATCAAAATTAATTTAATTTATTCTAACATTAAGGGCGGCGCGATAAACAGGGCCTAGGGCGGCATCAAGTCTAAATCCGTTACTGCTCAAATTGATAAATTTGATTTTATAGGAGGAAAACCGACAACGGTAGAATCCTAAGTTCATGAGGTTGCCAAATTTTATTTAGGTAACATTAACAGGGGTCATTTTTTTTTACAGGCATGTAAATGTATTGGTTGTATTTTGTAATAGAACAACAATCAATTTTTTTTAACCCTTTATATTTATATGAAAGTTATAGTGCTGACTTCTAACTAAAATAAAAGGGACGAAATCAAAGTAATGGCCACTGTCGATGAACTGAATAGACTCCAAAATAAAGAAACTTTTATATCAATTGCTAATAAAAGCGAATATCATCACGGTTAACGAATAATTCGCCTAACAGTATGAACATTCAACTTTTTTAATTCGATATCGAATTAAAACTGTGTAAATCTTGGATTGAGTGTCCACAAATTGGATATACAACGTTTAAAACTTAAAAGCCACTATAGGGTTAAGGAATTATAATTATTACAAAAACTGTTCGATGCATACAAAAAATGAAAGATCTAGCGATTTTTTTTTTGGAATTTATACTTCCTTTGACCATTGAGGTATTTCTGTGATTTTGTTGGTATCAGGAAGAAAATTTCTAGTTAATTTTAAATGTCATTGAAAGGTAGCTAAAATTCCTTCGGGTTTCCTTATAGGCTAATAATTTCAATATCTCTACGAACGTCATCTGCTTGCAAAATTAAGCATTGGAAGTTAGTACCTATTACATTTTTTGATTTATAAGCATTAACTATTTTGACGGGCGACTCTATAGTTTTTAAAATGATAAAAGTGCGTATACGCTGAACTGGTCAAAGTTTACTATTAATTCTTTAGGAAAATCCTTACAAAATAATTTTGCAAAACAAAGTAAGCATGTTCAAGTTGAAAGACAAAATTAAATCGCAGTCAATACTTCACATCAGCATTATTATCTACATTATTAGGAATTGAATTGGCAAATTCTGAGGACATCCATATATGCTATATTTTGCTCTTAACGAGATGATACTGTCCCACAGTAATGAAAATTGAATTTAAGTATCTAAGAAGTTCTAATATTTCAAAATACATATGTATTGATTGTGTTCAATTTTTGGTAAAATGATACAACCACTTTTAAATAGACTATGAGGTCAGACTTTACATTATATTTTTTGTATTATACCATTGTATCATTTATTAATTCTAGGGATATCTTTAAAATTTCTATATTTTTAAAGTGCTTTAGAATTGGGTTAAAAATAAGAAATAGGATAAAATTGAAATGGTGATCACAAGAAAGATGAAATTAAATTAAAATTTGGGTCTACATTTTTTTTCGTTTCAATCAAATAAAATAAGTTAAATTTTGTTCTTTCAAAGCTTTTAGTTTTGACAGAAAGCTAAGTAACAAGTAAGAAACAAATTCATATATTTATATAGGTACATAACACAGGAAAACAAAATCAATCAAGTTTTTCTACTGTTGTTTACTAATTTTGGTAGAAAATGCAAAAAAAAGGAAATTTCATTCAGAATAAATATATTTAATAATTTTTGTAAACTTAAATTATGTGCATTTTCAATGAAAAACTCTGTCACTTCGTTGCTCCAAAACTAGAGCTGCCACATAAAAAAGACATACATATATTTTTGAAATCAGCGTGGAAAAACTATTCAGATTCATGTAAAAAATCTCATGCAACAGACGTGCTTAAGTTTAAATAATACATGAATTTAAAGCTGAGTATTTCAAATGTGTCTTACATGGTAAAGGTATTTTTCCAAAGAAGAATAGTCTGTGTGCAAATACTAAGAAAATGAAAGCAGTCCTCTTTTGATTTAACGTTTCATATTGCACAAAACTGATAGAAGCTCCCGTTATAAGGATTTCCATTTAAGCTGAGCAGTTCACATCTTGCTTTAAAAATAAAACAAATTTCTCAGTAGGTAAGTGAATTCTTAAAGTAGTTTCTGTTATGAAGATTATAGTTACGTTGTGAATATAATAATCTAATAGTAGATTCTCGGGCTTTTTACATAAATGATTTAAGTGAAGGCTTCATTTTTCTGGAATATGTGGTACAGCAGTTCTTTTAGGTTGATAGGATTATTTAAATCGATGATAAGTGTTCCTATTACAAGTTGTACCAATGCTTTCCCACTTAGCAGTCGAGTATTTCGAGGTAAGTTGAAGTTGTTTTTAAGAAGTTTCTTTGAAACTGTTCAATTTGATAATATTCATCTGCACCCCAGATTTGAAATCATAACAGAGTTGATTTTACAACTACCTCATATATTTTGTACTTCGCATAATTATTCTATTTGAGAACACATTTTTTCATGCAGAACTCATGCTTTGTTGTCAAGAACATATATGTAGATTGGGTTCCTAGAATAGAAATAAAAAAGTTACTGCTGATAATTTGTTAAATGTGTATGTATGTTTAAAACTTATTTAGGTCACTTACTAAATTAACATTTTATTTAATTCAATTATCAGCATTCAAACATTCAAATGAAACACAATTCAGTTTCTTATCATTCAAATGGTATATATATTTTTTTTACCTTTTTTTAACATTAACAGCTTACAAAATATTTAAAACTGAGACTCAAATCAAACAAAAAGTTTTTTTTTCTCTTATTCTTCCTCTTCCAATTAAACAATTCAATATATATATATAGATGTACCTATGTTTATTAATTATATTTAAAAATTAAAGTTATTAACCCTATTTTGAGAATATAATTTTTCTTTTTCAAAGGGTGGGATGCAATTTTTTCTTTCATTTTATTAGGTATTGTTCTTTTATATATATATATATATATATATTATTTTCTTGTTCTACAAAATCAGGAAGACAACTTAAACAATTTTTACATTTTCTAAAATACAATCAGACGCAATAATTTATCATAGTATAGTGTTAGTTGTTCTGTTTTGTTTTTATATATTTTTTAGTATTTTGTTTTTTTTTTTTTGTTTTTTCATTTTGTGTACAAAAAGGCAAATTTTCGAAAAAGGCTTCTCCTTCAATCAATTGAATGAACTTGGGGAGGGGTATGGTTGAAAAAACTACAAGAATATTTAAGAGCAAATTATTGTTGTTAAGGCAAAGTGAAAAGAAAATAAATTGCATGGTAAGACCAACAATTTATGAATACATGAATATATATATATATTTGTTTTATAATAAAACTATTTACATAAATTTACAGAACTAAACGATACAAACTAATTCCTAATGGTTAAAGTAAAAAAGCGTTTTTTTTTAATTTTTAATTTCATTTTGTTACTCTTACTCTTACTGTTAATTGTTATATTGTATTTTTTTTTTCTCTTTTTCAAATTGAAACAAATCCGTTTTTGGCATTTAAAATATTTAAATTTCTCTCTCAAGATTCTACACGATTGCAATAGAAAACAAATGGTTTATATTTATGTATGTAATTTTTGTTTTAGGCGCTGAAATGTGGGAAGTTTTTTTTATGTATGTAGATATATTTTTGTTCTTTTATTTACATCTTCTGTATACATATATAATATATTTTAGTATATGAGTCTTAGTTCTATGCAGTATATATAAGTAACACATTTATATATGTATGAGTTTTTGTATCTTTTAGTAACAAACTTTATTGTATTAATATATAATTTGTTGGTTCTATGTTGTGTTTTTTTCTTCCTTAGAGAATGTCAGCTTTAAAAAAATTGCTTAACATTTAGCTTTCATTTAATTGTTTTAAAGATTTAGAGTTGAGATGCAGTAGAAAACCTTGCGAGTTCAGCAGTGGTGGCCAGAGTTGGTGATTAAATGCTCTTATGGCCACCTAAAATGAATACCAATAATACACAGTAATCCCACATTATGGTTTGCATAGCCTTGAGAGTTCCATTGAACTGGGTAGGGGCACTTGTGTGTTGTGTCCAACTTTTAGAATTAACACCATTATTCCCAAGAGTAGTTGGGGAATTGGATTTGAAACGATTGTTCAGCTTTGTTTTCGATGATGAGAAATGAAAAAATGTTCGTTTGTTGCAGTTGTTGTTAGTTGATTGATGAAACATTATTGAAGATGACGTGCGAATGGTTTGGTGAGGATTATTATTGAAGGTGCTGAAAATTCGACTTTTTGTTGTGTTTGTGTTATTAACTAAAAGTCAGACTCGTGCTAGCTGTTAACTTTCTCGGTTTGGTAGTTTTGAATGGAAGTTACGTGGCCATGGTAGGGGCCATTCGTATTGACGCGGAACAGGTCCTCGGACGTTTTTCTCAAAGTATTTAAAATATGTGTACCACCATTCGCGACCAATATAGTTATTTGCCCCAGGCTGGAATGAAATGAAAACAAAGTTATTAATCTGATGCCTTTGGAATACTAAATAACAAACCTTAAGTAGAAAATGGTTATTTGCCAGCGTGTGATAGGTCCACCAGAGTCGCGTCGTCACATAATATGCAATCAGAATATCAATTGTGTAATGACCATGTGCCAACAGAACGAACAGAACCCCAATAAAGGCCGAAACCCAGGCGATCCAATGTAATACGAAAAATCTTCTCGGCGAGTCTGAAAAAATATATCAATTATATTACATAAAATACTTTAAGTCGTCGATTTAATTGAATTTAAGCACCCAGTCGGTTGGTGGCGTTCGTGAAGTTTATTTATTAAGCGCCCGCCACCACTTCTAGGCCACAGGCGACAGGAATTTATAAATTATTATAAATTTTTCTACTATTTAAATAAAAAAAAAAAAACAATTACTTTACTTACACTCTGAAATGATTAGGTACCCAAGCACTAGCATGACTGTGTGTCCGCTGTAGATGTAATCTCCACAGTACGTATGCTTGCCATTAATTGACAATCCAAAGCCAGACATAAGTTGGAACGCCCTACTTATGATCTCCATTGGCGTGGCTGTAGTGTTTAGTTTTGGACTACAGATGTAGGTTTTGCTGGAAACTGGTAGCACTGTTACGTACATGGTGATTGAACGCATGAAATAGAGGACGGCCAAAATGAGGAATATTCGGCGCATGATGATGAATCTGGAAGTAATAAAATTTGATTTAAGAAAAGATCAATCTTTTTTTTTTATTTCAAAATAAATTTGGATTTGTTTTAAGCTAAACAATGGATGAATTTCTTTTTCAATGATCCGATAGATGGCGTTTATGTTATGTTATGTTATGTTATGTTAGAAAGAGCTTTTTAATTTTTATTTCGGTGATTTTGACTGTTAATTTTAAGGCATTG
Organism: Scaeva pyrastri; assembly: GCA_905146935.1. Lineage (NCBI taxonomy): Eukaryota > Metazoa > Arthropoda > Insecta > Diptera > Syrphidae > Scaeva > Scaeva pyrastri. The sequence goes on from LR989928.1 coordinate 59,737,076, forward strand.
GAAAACTAAATCTACATAATATGTACCTATATAAATTATAATTTTGAATAAAGGTTCTTATACTTTATGAGGACTCCAGAGTAATAGGGTTTTTCCGCAAAGAATGGTTTGGAGGTATCAATTCTTCATTAAGTTTTATTAATAAAGTACCGATTTAAACACACACCCATGACCTTATTTGTCAAAAATTCTTGGTGTAGTTAAAAAATAATCGTTAAAATTGATCAAATAAATTGGATTAAAGCGTAAGTATTTAATGCACTTTGAGATTGCGATGTAAATCGTTGCAATTAAAATTGAATTAAATTTGAAATGATTAGACTCCATCATTTGGGCTTTGGTTAAACAGAATCACTAGAACCACCAATTTGGTAACAATTTTATTAAAATTTATGCTTTGTTAAATCATAACTCATAATCGTCATTAATCATAAAAAATCCAAATACTTTCGGGTAATGGTGCCTCAAATATGATATATGCCAAAATAAAATTCTAATTTTATGGTCATTGAACTTAGCATAGAAGATCAAAGTGATTTTATTTTTGTTCTACTCAATGTAGCCATTAATTAAGCACATTCTCGTACAATAATAATTCTAGAATTCAACAAACTCGTTGCTTGTCCCTTGGGGTGGAAATTGAAAGCAATGACATTAATGTCAACTGAAATACACAAGACAAATAGTGTGCTATGGGATACGAATGACAGCGATTTAGGGCGACGACGAACGAGAACACAGAATGCAGTTGCGGTATGGATTGGTGTTTTGTTTTTTTTTTTTTTGTAGGAAATAGCACATAATTTATTTTAATGGATAGTGCAACTCAAATGTACATATGCAGGCAGTTATGAAGAGTCAAGAATTCACTTCACAGCATAGGCGCCGGATATGGAAATAAAACGGACATGAACCATCCCTAGAACTGGAGTCAAGAAAATGCCTATTTCATTTCTTAATGTATTATACATTTTACTAATTGTTGAAAAAAGTAACTGTTTTCTGGTCTTTTTTTGTTTTATTTTGCTTTTATGCTGATACTGCGGTCAAATTAGACTAAGAAATAAGTTTAAAGTTACATGAATTCCCACCAAGCTGAAAATTGGTAAGACTGTTTAAAATATAGTTAAAAATAAAATTTGAAATTTGAAAATTTTTATTCAGGGTCAACGAAATGAGTTTTTGGCGATTTTTAGCAAAGCAGTAAGTTTTATCATAAAATACCTCAGGAAGAAATTGTAGACCATGCAATTATCTACAAAAAAATGTGTTAATACTTTTTGCCTACGAGTCACCGTCGCTTTATATTTTTTCAATCAACTCAGGTTTTTGAAATACAATACAATACGTACAATAAATTGTATGATGATTTTGCATCTTTATTTTCGAAATATAGTTTAACTCTTTTTAGCATCTTACTTAGTTTTTTGGAAATTCTCATTAGTTATAAATAGATTGTGCGCCTTCACTTGATTCTACCGATATGAAGTTTTGAAAAACCTTAAATTTTATGCTTTCATGGTTTTGAAAGAAAAAACACGGTTTAGAGTTATTTCCTGGTGATGATTTCGAATCAGAACTTTGACCTTAGCTCGTTTTCAACATTATTTTCATATTTCTCCAATATATGTGTATGTATTTCAAAATCTTGAAGTGATATCCTTTCTGTTTAAAAAACCATTTTAGCATTATGATTCAACGTTTATGTGGGACAGGTCAATACTAATAAGTAATAACTAATGAGAATTTTTCCTAAAGAATGAGTTACTGAAAGTATTTAAACTTTACATTGAAGATGGGATTATAGATTTTCAAAATCATCAAAATTTATTTTAAAAAATCCACTTCATGAATTAACATAAACTCATAGCGTAATTTATGTTTTTTTTTCGAATTTTAAAAGGGTTATCTCAAAAACTTGACGTGATAGTGATTTTTAAGTCGGATTCGAACTCAGGCCAACAAAAACCTACTGAAAAGTACAATTTTGATATATTTTTTAATTACAAAACCTTTATTTTGATATTTGACTATTTATTGGTCGGGTTAGGGAGTAACAAAAATATATGTCAAATATAGACTAGATTTTAAACTGGCAATTTTTTTCTATATGTTAGCTAAATTCCCGTAATTAAATTTGTATACCGGACTAGCAGGTAAGTTACTTTTCTGGAAAGCGATCTGTCATTGGGACAGTATCAATAAAAATATATAGTAACAGATGTCGAATTTGATATTGCAATGATAATTATCATGTGCTCATCGGAAACAATAAAATATAATAACAACAACCACATGACTTCACATGACTTGTATACAATAAAACTACCTACTTAACTAATGCAGCCATCAAAAGATTAATTCACCCCATGATAAAATCAAATCCCCCCCCCAGCCGTTCTCGCAAAAATAACCAATTTCTATATTTCTTATCATCTATCTACAGATAATTTTTTTTTGAATTAAAACCACTTAAATGCTTAAGTACCTGGTGCGGATAAAGGTAAATTTTATAACATTTAAAGCTTACCTATGTTTATGCAACAATGTCAGCAAGATGCATGTGTTAACTGTCACCATGATTAAAATTTCACTAACATACAATGCCCAATCTTGTGCTTCGACGTTATCTAAGAATACGTCTGGCAATGGTCCATAAATATTTCGATCGGGTAATCTTTCATGGACCAACGATAATGAAACTGTTGCCAAAATAAAATTAACTAATAGTATCACAAATGCTAGAAATACAAATAATAAAAATTAGAACATTTAGTAAACAAAGGTAATATATGTAAATGTTTATACTTTACCAATAAATGTTTTCCATTTTTCTTTAGGAAATTTTGGTTCTTCACGCAAAGGCACTGGAACATCTAGTTTTAGTATTACAGCTTCTCCATTACTTGAACCATTCGAATTCTGGTACGGCAGGCTGTAATTTTCTTCAGGTACTTCCTGGAAAATTAAGAAAAAAAAATAAACAAATGAAAATAAATTCGTATTTTTTTTTTTTTTTTTTTAGAAAACATTCAATAAGAAAAATAACCGGGCCGTAGCCAGGCAAAATTGCAGAAAATAAAATGTCGTTGTTAGTAAAAGAATTTTTTTTTAATTCAAAATCACACAATACATTTGTTTGTAAAGTTGGCATTTGACTCCTGTCAAATTCAGCTGTCATTATTAGCTATAGTGCATTGTATTTACTGCTAAAGTGGTGATTTAAACAGAGCAACTTTTTGACACAAGCTATTAAAGCAACCAGTTTAAAAAACTAAACTGCATAGCTTATTCTCACAAATAGTTGATGAAGATAGACAAATTATAAATATCACATCTTAGAAGCAATTACGTTAGGCCAATTAATATGTACAAGGAACCAAACGACGAGTGGCGCCCGTGCGGGAACTATTGTGCCAAACAAAATTATCATTGCTGCTATAATAACTTAAAAAATCCCATAACTTTCCTTTAAGATTTCCGGAACATCATTGACCTGCATAGGGATTTTCTTCCCATAGAGCCAAATTATGCGCCCAAATTCTAAGATAATAGATAATTATATTCCAAACGCCCCGAGACGTTTTAAGGATTAAGGGCTCAAAATGAATTAGTCGTAATATGTTCTTATTCAGATTGAGATAAAATTTCACGGTCACTAAACAAATTCTCGAGGAATCAAACAACTCCACTCGAAAGTGAAGGAAATTTTGGAGTACAAAAAACCTCTCATCATCATGACTTTAAAAATCTTATCTAAATTTTGAATATTCTGAATATCGTCAAATTGTAAGTTTTTCATATGGCATATGGGAAATTAAAAAAAAAAGACTTTCCCCTACCTAATGGGTACGGTCATGCAATAAAATTCATAAATTTTTTTTATACATATATCTGTTTCTATCGATACATATATTTTTTTTTTTTCAAAACGTTAATTAAAAAGAAAAATGAAAAAAGAAGAGTAGCCCTGTAATCAATAGAGCAACATCACATCACAACCATGCCTTCTAATTATAGACCGACTTATGGACTTTATAGGGCCGGCAATTTTCTATGTGTATTCCTATATATCATCCCTCATTTGAAATTGCTCTTTATTGATAGACCAAGCGATGAGGGCCAGTGTCAATCAGAGGTTACTTTATTACGAGTATGTATAGGGGCCAATGTAAGTTCACATACGGATAGCATGTACTAGATGGCGCACCCTGTATTTTAGGTACAACATAGTAGGTACTTAATTATTTTATATGAACTTATTATGGTGCATGGGCACGAGCATGGTGGTCTTTTCGAGATGATATTATTATTTTTATAATTGACATAATTAGGAAAGATAGAGACATTGACAAGCGACATCTGTGTTTGGATTGTGTGTACAATATGGCAGTTGCATTGATACAGAAATAGAAGTAGTTGAAACCAACAAAAAGTAGATCTCTCCAACGTAAAAAAAAAAAACATATGTTCCTTCCAGTCAGCCATATTGTTTTTACTCATTGGTACTTCACGAAATGTCAGTTTCACTTCGCAAGCACTTTTTTTGGAGAGGCTTTACTGTGCTATCTTGAAATTTCCAATAAAACATCGCTTATAACTACATTAAACTTTCTTAAAGATAGGACTTAGAATATTATAAGATCTAATTATTTTGGCTACAGGTTTGACTACATAGCTCAAAATGACAAAATAATTCTTATAATCTCAATGATAAAAGTCATTATGACCTTCATGGAAAAGAAATATAATTGGCAAAAAAATAGATCTAAACAAAACAATGAAGTTGTTTATTATTATCAGTACTAAAAACAAAATTACTTTCACTTAAACATTTTGCTCATATTGTTATCTCTAAATTAAAATTGCAAAATTTAAAAACACTGATTTCTGTTGTCATACTCGAAATTGACTTTAGAACTTTAAGAGTATGTACCGAGATTAAAGGTTATACCACACGAAATTTATTAGAAGAATTATTAGAATGATATTTGATTTTCAAAATCATCTTAATTTAATTAGTTTTTTCTCGTAAATTTCATTCTGATTTTAAATGAACATCAACTAAACGCTTCCTTTACCTGTTTAAAAAAAATTGACAATTATAAATGTCAGTGTCATAATAGTCCTATAGTTTAGTGCTTGAAAAAAAGTAACAATTTCTTACTTTTATTCTTAAGGTATTATTAGTTTTCTTGGTTTTGGGACTGCACGACTTTCATAATTTTTAACCTCAAAATTTATCAAGCTAAGCTGTCACAATTTTCATTCTAAACTGTCACAATATGCAAAGAGAAATTATTGAAAATCTAGATGAGCTTGCATTTTTACTAATGCAATATCTTTCCGATAACCTTGATGAACATCAAGTTCAACTTCAAGTGCTTATGATATGCCTTTGACTTTAAGTCTTGTCATTTAAACAAATACACCTTCAAACTGATAACGAAATAAAGATAAGCTATTGTACATGTATGCAGATTGCATTGTGCATAGGTATAATTTTATAATATTAAGGAAATTTCCTTTATCATAAAATGATTATTGTCACTCCGTGTCAAAGTCTACATTTATAAATAAATATTGATCTGAAACAAACAATTAAATGATGTGTTTGCTAAAATCGAGCAGAAATCAACCAAAACATCATTTCACTTTTATGACTCAGGGGGTGCAATGTTAAAGAATTGTAATACAGCAGCTGGATTATTATTTTGATGAATTTGCTATAAAGAGAGATTAATTTTGTTTATTTGATTTCTGATTGATTGAAATTTATAATTTTTCAAGAAAATAAATGTTTGTAAATATTTATTTACCTTTGTCAGTAATTTATTTTGTCGATATTTATTATTGCTCAAATTTGTTTGATAAAGATTTGTTCAGATCGATTCAAAATTGAGAATTTTACATCCAGTTCAAAGCTTGAAAAACACATCGAAAGATTGAATTCAAAAGGAACTTAAATAATGCTCTTAGTGGTGTCGTGAAATTTTTAACAACCCTGGACAGAAAAAAACAATTTTACAGATGACAGTTCAGGGTTTGTGTCAATGGATCATTTAGCATTCGCAATAGAATAATGTTTTCCAGAACTTTTGGCTGCACTTTGGAAGTTCCAATGCTTATGAACATTCAATATCATTTTGACGCAAGGCTAAGATATTGACATTTGACCTGTTTGCCGGATTTACTAAATATTTCAACTGTTGTTTGAAACCGCGAAAATTCGCTATTCTTTGTTTTTTATTTTTGACAAGCTAATGATAAAATTTCACCTGTCAGATTTGTATTCAGGATTGATTAAGCTGAACTACACCTAAAATGGTGGCAATGTCCAGTCTTGCACTGCATGTAATTTTTCATTCATAATTACATCAAGTTGTCAGCTGTCAGATGGTGTTTAATACTTTTTTGAAACCGCTGACAATTGAGTTGGAAAGTGTTGGTAGTTATATTCTGAAATACTATTTGGAAACATCATCTGAACTTCAACGTTTGTTGCGAAGTAAATATGTATGATGTTAATGACATTTGTAAAATTATACTACCAATAAATTGTGTATTAAATTATAAGTAATAATTAAAGACGACTAGAACTTTGAAAGAATTACACTTTTGTTCAATATTCATTACAATCCATACATTTCTAAATCTATCATTTACATTTTTCAACGTATTCCATTCGTTCAACACTATTTTTTGTCAAAATCGGGACATGCCTTGCCTATAGAGATATCTAAAAGAAGTGCCTATAAAGATATCGAAAACTACAAGTCCGGTATCTTACGAAAATATTACATTAAAAGAGTTAAATATTATGATGTCAGTGGGACTTTAAATTGCGAAAAACAATACACGATTTATTAAAATTGATGAGTACAAACAATGTCATCGACGACTTCCACCGGAATGGAACAAAGTTTACTGGGTCAGCTAGTTTGACTTTAGTTTACAATAATTATTATTAAATATTCGTCGGTCTTTTTAAATTGGCCTTTTCTTCTCTGCCAAATATGCTAGAAAGTCTTTAAACCAAAAAATTGACATATTTTTTTCATTGACAACAACTATCAATATTAGAAAACGAGTTGCAGTTTTTGTATTCTTTTTGTGGAAAGTTGACTATTTTTAATTCTTGAGTTATGACAAAAATTAAAAAAAATTAAAACAGCGAAATATTTGTTTGCAAACAGAAGTACATAAATCAACATTGTATTCCATTAAGAACCACGTATTCCATTTTAGTCTCATGTGTTTGCAATTGAAAGTGTTTTCGTTTTCCATTCAAAACTCCATTCCGAATATTAACACAATGCACAAAAAATTATATTCATTTCATAAGTAAAAAATAATTCCTCACAACAAAAGTACATACATTTGCTGTCAAAACTGGAGCAATGATTCTTAAGTAGCGCATTTACCTTTAATACCTTTTATGAGTAAAGTTCTTTCACTTATTGAACTGAAAAGAAACCCCTCTGTCACACCGTGTATCTCACCCCAGAATTGCACACCTTCTTTATTATGTATGTAGGTATGTATGTGAAAATGAAAGATGGATACTTACTTCTTATAATTTTCAAAAACACCCTCATTCCGAATACTCATGCTTAACGAAAAACAACTCGAGTAAAATATAGAACTTCCTATCTGTCAACAATTTGGGACATCCAGGAAGTTTCATTTTAAGAATAGAAAGAGAAACCATGACATCTCGTTGACAAGAGGAATATTCATCTTGTTTTTTTTTTCTTCGAACTGTCAAAGTGACTTACTATACACATAACTCTAGGACCCTTCAAAGTATATTCATAAGTACCTACTAGGTTTAAAAGATTGTATAGAAGACGTTGCAAATGAACTTTTAATTAGTCTTATGTTCATCTATTCACATTGCTACGAAGGCAATTTTGGTTTCCGTCTTAAAAACAAGAGTATTGGGATCAAAGTTGACAGATTGTTGATTTGCAGGATTAATATTAGAAACAGTGTTAACGTATTCTAACAGACCTTTAGTTAATATAAAAAACGTATTCATTATCATCAAAATTATTAAGCAAACGAAAAAATAGAAAACTGAATTTAAAGGGCGTAATATCAACCCACTTTCTTGGACTATTGTTATCAATTAAAGCATTTCCAATTCTTGAAGAAGAGTTCAAAAACATGCTAAAAAATTGTAAAACTAGATCCAGTTTTCTTTTGTAGAAAAATTGTCAGCCATGAAATGTAATAAGATTTTAAAATACGCCAAGTTACCAATTTATGAATTTTTAATTTTAATACATTTTAAGTAGAGAGTTTTCGAAAACTATATGACAGAAATTTCAAGATTATGTTATTTGACTTAGCACATATTATTTGAAATCTGATATTTTACAAGTTCAATTTGTTTGACAACTTGCTCTCTATGAAGGTCTTTTTAGTAGTGCAAGAAAAATTTTGAAAAATCATAGTTTGAAATTTAAAATTACATAAATCGCAACGACGCATTCAGGTTAGAATAATTTTAAGAAGGAAATGATAAAGAACTGTCAACTCAATATTTTTGAAAATTTTGAGTACCTATTCGTCGCTTTAGATTTTTTTTAATGATGCATCCAAATGTCACGTCTTGCATAATTGTAGGTTGTCAGATGAGTATGAAATTAAAAGTGGGGTTACGCCAGGCTGTGTACTGTCACCAATACTGTTAATTTTGGTGATAAATAACGTGCTATGTAAATCTAGACTAGGATCATGGATCTCTATCAAATGATAGCAAGAGTGAAAAGAGAAATAGAAATCGTGGGCTTAAGATCAAGTCGTCAAAAACTCTTTTATCAAAATAACTTTATATTTTTTAACAGAATTTTGAAAGCAATGATTGCATTCGAATTGCTTTCCAAAGCGTGGAAAATAGTTTTTTTAATTTTAAGACCAAACTACGACTCTTCCGTTCCAGTGTTGATTCCGTGCTGCTTTATGGAAGTAACACGTGGAAAGTTACAGACACTGTCACAAGCTGTATACGTTCGTTAATAGAAGACTTCAAAACATCTTGAGCATTTGTTGGCTCAATCGTATCTCCAATGTCGAACTTCATTCGGGAACAGGTTAGGAACCTATAGAGCTTATTATACGCCTCAAAATGTTGGTGGGTACATTGTGAGGGAAGCCGATCGCACAGAAAGGTAGACAAGGGAGCCAACCCAGAAGCACTTAACGAAGAGCGGTCGAACAGCAATCAGCACAACGGGTAAGAATCGGCGAGAGTTGAGATATTTCCAATAATAAAATTTAAAATAACTTCTCTGACGTAATAAATCCGAGGACCTAAGTTTCTGAGTAACTAAGTTCAACAATTTAAACCCATTTCATCTAAACAAGAGACCTAAAACTGATTTGTTTAATAAATATCATCCGACAGCAACTTTTAAAATAGTTTATTTATAAGAATGAGTATAATAACAACTGTCGATTAGATGACTCATCATTCATCAATCTAAATGGCAAATATTATAAATTCATGCAATTATCAAATGTATACTATTAACTAATTTATCATCTAAAGTTCAATATTTGTAAATAAATTGCATTATACTCGTATTTATATAATTTATACGCCATCATCAGTTAGTAAATTAATCTATTTGTCTGTTCAAGTGTTCATTCAGAGTGATTCATCATTCATCATCATCATCAACATTGACGAAGTCTGTGTCTGCTTTTTCTTTTTATAAAAAGATTAAATTTCATTTTATTCTATTTGATATATTTTTTTTTCTTTATTAATTTTTCTTTAAAAGATTTCCGTATTCTTGACGTATACAATTTCAGAGAAGATTGTATTTCTTATTTTCATCATCATGGTTATAATTTGTTTGTGCAAACTTTGTAATCTTATATCATTTACACACTAATAACTCATACAATCCAAACTGCATTGAATTATAAAAAAAAAATCCCAATCTAATAAATCCAAATTAATTACCTGCCTACTTACATTTCAAGTACAAAAGTAAATGAAGTGACAACGTCGCCCTTTTTATCAAAAAAGTGCAACGTAGATTGCAGTTGATTATTTATTATTATTTAAAAACAACAACAACATCATTCGAATAATTAACTTATAGGTAGATAAAACTAAAAAAAAATAAAGGAATTAATTTATTCGCTTTGTAAACATTCTGTTACGTATTTTTATACTAACAAATTAGAACGAGGTACCTGTTTAATGTAACTTTTTATCATGCATCAAAAGTGCACTAAGCGCACATGTGCAATTTTGTATATAGATAGATTTAATTATTATTATATGAAGGCATTTGGTTTATTTCGAAAATCTTATCTTTTCACCGCCATAAAATACGAGTCTTATGTGTAAATCTATTTTGAACAACAAACTTGATGTTCTTTTGATATCAAAAACAGATTTTGATTGTTTATTTTCTCTTTTTTTTTCGTTGGGTTTTATTGACAGTTTAAACAGAATAAATGGGTAAACATTAAGGTGGTTTGTTTTGTTAATTATTTGTGTAAACAATTTTTTATTCACTGCATTCCATATTCAAATGTAAAAATGCATCAAATTGAGAAAGGTGTAAACAATTTTACAGCGGAACTCGAAATTATACTAACACATACATACAATGTAGCGAACTGTAATTTGCTTTAGTTTAAAACAAATTTATTTAAATCATTTCACTTAACTCATTTTTTTTATTAACTTCCAGCTGAATACGCCGAAGACAGTTCATGAACGAGGTTTTATTGACATTTTTAAATGGCACAGTGACACTTCTCATAGCAATGAAGAATTAGTAAATTCGGTCTGATTTTTCGAATTTAAAATTTTGAACAACGTTAGAGACACATAAAATGGTACAGTAAAGACTTTAAGAAAATTGTTTGTAATAAATTTAAAAAAAAAATAACATACCGCTAGTTTTTAAATCAGAAACATCTTAAAAATTACCTTATGGCTTCAATATCTTAATAACGAAAAATGCTATAAGATTCAGAATAATTTTTTAGAACGCTATTTTTTTGACAATTAGTAGCATTTAAAAAAAAAAAAAAACAATTTACAAAAATCTCCTACAGCGGGGAAAAATCAAATTTGACAGTTAAAAATATCTCAAATATACTTACTTAGGTCCTCAGACCTACGAAGTCCGTTGGTGTTCCCTAGCGGGACATAGGGCCTCAACTACTCCTACGCGCCATCGTGTACGGTTTCCAGCGATGTATTTAAGCTCCCTCCAGCTCTTTCCCAGTCTCGCAGATTCCTCCTCAACTGTTCTTCTCCACGTGCTTCTCGGTCTACCTACTCTTCTTCCTTCTTGTGTGAGTGGGTTCCACTGCATTGCTTGGCCTGCAATGCAGTCATTACCTTTTCGAAGCGTGTGTCCAATCCACTGCCACTTGCGCCTTCGTATAATGGTATCTATGGGTTCCTGACCTGTTCGTCTATGTAAGTCATAGTTGGAGATACGATTAGGCCAGAAAACCCGTAAGATGTTTCGAAGACACCTATTAACGAAGGTTTGCAGTTTCCTGGTTATTGTGGTTGTTATTTTCCAGGTGCTGCAGCCATATAGCAGAACTGATTCGACGTTAGAGTTGAACAGTCGTAGCTTTGTGTTCAAGCTGAGAGACTTGTTCCTCCAAACATTGGACAACATCCCGAACGCAGCCTTTGCTTTTCCGATGCGGCTGGCGATGTCTAATTCGGTTCCTCCTTCAGGAGAGACGATACTTCCAAGGTATTGGAAGCTATCTACTTTCTCTACTGCTTGTTGACCAATGTTCATCAGAGCGGATGATTGCGAGCTCCCGAGGCTGAACATCTTTGTTTTTCCCGTATTGATTTTCAGCCCCACGATTGCTGCTTCTCTCTCCACCCTTGTTGCCATTTGATGGAGATCCATGATCTTATGGGAAAGCAAACAAACATCGTCAGCGTAGTCGAGATGTTTAAGGTAAGTTGTCAGAGTCCATCTTATTCCTCCGCTTCCTGTCAAAGCCATCCGCAGTACATCACTTATCACCAATAAAAACAGGATTGGTGACAGTATGCAGCCCTGTCTGACCCCGCTTTGGACTTCAAATTCTTCGGACAACCTACCTCCGTGTAAGACGTGACATTTGGACCCATCATAAGTCGCTTTAATAATAGCAATGAGTTTCTCCGGTATACCCCTCCTCCGTAAAGCAAGCCAGATAAACTCCCTGTTGACGCTGTCGAAAGCCTTCTCAAAATCAATGAACAGCAGGTGAAGTGGTGATCGATATTCGACGCACTGTTCGATGATGATCCTCAAGGTGTTAATGTGATCAATACAGGAGGACCCAGTGCGGAAGCCTGCTTGTTCAGCGTCGAGCGATGCTTCGAGGTGTTCTTTAATGCGATCTAAAACAATCTTTGCTACTATTTTGGCGACTGCAGGCAAAACGCAGATACCCCTCCAGTTTTCACACTTCATCAAGTCTCCTTTTTTTGGGAGCTTGACAATCATTCCCTTTTTCCACTCTTCGGGAAAGCATTCGGAGACCCACGCTTTCTCTATGAGCGGTTGCAGCAGATCGCTTGATGTTGTTGGTGCTGCTTGCAGCAATTCTGCGGGAATGCCGTCAAGTCCTACCGCTTTGTTGGTCTTAAGTGCTTTGATGGCGGTACATATCTCTTCCTTACTGGGGGGTGCGGTGCGTAATCGGGAATTGGTTGTATCGGGCAACTCGGAAGATGTCATTTGCATGTTGCTGTCAAAAACATGATTTAAGACAGAGGCAAAATGCTCCCTCCACCTTCTGAGTTGGTCCTCATCCGATATCAGCAGGGTTCCATCTCTATCTTTAACCGGGTGTTGTTTTGAGCTCTGCACACCAGCGAGTTCTTTGGTTATTCTGTAGAGAGTTCTGCTGTCGCACCTGTTTGCAGCTTCTTCTGCTTCTAGGGCCAGAACATTGGTGTGATTACGTTTATCACGTCTTACACTACGCTGGACCTCTTTCATCTTCATGCGGTATGTGGATTCTAGCTCGTTTCTTTCTTCTCCGTGCGCAGCTGCCAAACGAGCTTTAAGGTGTTTTCTTTCGTCGATCTTAGCCCAAGTTTCTTCCGAAAGCCAGGTGTTACGGCTTCCTTGCACACGACCGACTATTCTCTCAGCACCTGATATGAGAGCATTTTTCACAGCACTCCAGTGGTTTTCTATGGATTCTGTTCCAGTGCTGCTGATTGCCCTCATATGTTGCGAAAGGTGGTCCCTGAGTTGTTGTCGAGTGTTAGGGTCCTTTAGTCTGTCCGTGTTAAACTTGGGCGTTCTGGTGTTCGAATTCGATCTCCGAATTGCAGCTGTACGTAATCTTAGGGTAGCTACCATAAGATGGTGATCGCGGGCAAGCCCCATGTCAGCACCTCTTCTATTCCTGACATCTAAGAGACTGCTTCTGAACCGACGGCTGATCGCGAAGTGATCAATTTGGTTGGAAGAAGCTTGTCTGTCTGTTGACACCCAGCTAATTTTGTGGCACGTTTTATGTTCAAACATGGTGCCGCCAATCACAAGACGGTTAGCGTTGCAGAAGTCCACAAACCTCTCACCATTGTCATTGCAACTGCCAACTCCATGCTTTCCCATGACGTGCCTGAGCCCTTCGTTGTCGTTGCCAACCTTGGCATTCAAGTCTCCCATTACCATTATGATGTCTCCGCGCGGAGTGTTGTTGTATACCGCACTTAGCCGACTGTAAAAGCCTTCTTTCTCTTCATCCGGGGCGAGTTCCGTTGGGGCGTAACACTGTATGATGGTGATGTTGCGTACTCTACTCCGGAATCTGGCCTTAATAATACGTTCACCTAGTGGCTCCCATGAAATTAGGCTATTGATAGCTGTTTTGGTTAGCAACAGCCCAACTCCAGCGTCCCGAGCGCTTCCAGGTGGTTTTCCGGAATAGAGTAGCACAGTGTTACGCGTTGGAGACTTGTATTTGCCCGATCCCAGCCATCTTACTTCACTGATCCCTAGGATATCCAACCCATACCGCATGAATTCTCTCTCTAGTTGGAGGAATCTGGAGTTGTGAGGACCTTCGTTTCCTGCTTCCAGGAGCGTCTTCACATTCCAGAAACCAATCTTTGTCCGGGTACAATAGCCAAAAGTCGTCAACGTGTGATCAGTCCTTATCCGAGGCGTAGTTTCGGTTTCGTTAGCACAATTTCATTCAGTTACGAAGAATGCTAACCTCCGTAACCTATCCCAGAGAAAGCTGGGAGCTCCGCACTTACAATTTTAGCTTATTTTTGTATATAGGTATACAAAAATAATTACCGGGGACCACCACGGGGAGGTAAAGTAAGCACTTCGTCGTGCCTGAAAGTTGCGCTGCTGGCCTATGCCAAGTTATAGGCAGTCAACAGTTACCCGATCAGACACGGCGCAGGTCCGCCAATAGCAATTTTTCTTTTTTAGATAAAGAAGTTGCTAATGGTATTTCTTTTATAGCGTTTTCTTATATTCAACTTTTTTGCAAAGCTTTTCATTCGATTTTGATAAAATAATTTACATTATTTTAAACATCAAAAACTCTAAAATAACTTTAAAAATGAAGAAAATAAACACACTTTAATTGTTTTGCTATTAAGTCTCCATTAATTAATTATAAGTAATTTTTTTTTTTTGGGTGGCAATACCTTCTAATGAACTGTCAAAACTTGTTCACGTGGCAACTCTTTTGTAATTGACAAATAACATCCTTGGACGGATTTCATAAGTGAAAATATTAATTACTGAAGATTTTTAAATCAATCAAATTATTTTCTATTAGAACAGATAATCCAATTATGACAAATGAAATTGAATGATTTAAAATTCAGATGACACATAAGCAGTCGCGGTGATGTCATTATTTTTTTTTTTTTTTTAAGAAAACTTTAATCTACGAATTTGCATCTAATTTGTAATCATTCAAGTTCAAAGTTCTATAGTATACTTTGGTTTAAAGCTTAATCAGAAGTAGATAGAAATATTTTACGATTAAAACAAGAACTGCGAAGGTTCGGCCATTATAATTTTTAAAAAAATTGGTAACATTGACATACTAACTGAGTTTTAAAAAATCTCAATTTTTATATAGCACTTAATCGTCATTAAAGTTCTAGATATTTCGAACAGAGTAAAAATGCAGTAAGCTGTAATAAATATTAGATACTAAAAACAAAATATTTTTGAAAATGACATAATATTTCAATTTACCAAAAATGTTAAAGGTTTTGGTAAATTGAGCCCGTTCTTCCTGACCGCATTTGCCAATTAACTTAGGCCTCTGTTCAGCTCTAGTAGCCCTTTTAAGGCATACAAAAATGTTGATAACAAAAATATTTCGATTTTAATAATTTCATTTAAGTGAGTCAACTTTGGTCTTAATATAGCATAGCACACTTTGAAGCTTTTGACCAAGTATACCTACGGTATTTTTAATCTTATTTTTGCTTGACTTACTCAAAAAAACACCCACTTGTGAGCAAAAAATTACGATAAAACAAAAAAAAACAATGGAATTTTTGAATTCCTTACAAATGTGATTAATTTTATAAATTTAAATAATTGGGACAACTTTTTCGTCGAATTATTATTTTCTATTTTTAGAAAAAAGAAACATAATTTTGAACACAAAAATCTTTTCAAAATATAATGAAATACCTACACAATGTCATGGACCTCAGTCAAAACTGCCGACATTTGTTCGTTTAAAACAAAAACTAATAAAATTTAAAAAAAAATAATTTGTTTTTTTCAACGCCAGTGTAAAAACAATTAGTTTTATTTTTTTATTTTAAGTACCCACAATGGCCACAATGATGTTGTAATTTCTCTTCTCTTCCTCGAAGATTCTCTCTCTCTCTCTCTTCGAGATCTTTTTAAGTTTTTTTGTTTTCAAAGTGCAATTGTACTTAGTGATTGGATAAATTGACATTCAATTCCGAGAAACTTGTGACAATTCACACTGTTTTTGTTTACATTCTGAACAATATAAAAAACAACAAGAAAAAAAAACTAAAACTTAATAAAGTGTGGGCCGCGTCCGCGTGCCCCAAGCGTTAAATTGACATGACGTAATTTTGTTATGATACAATTTTTTATAATTTTTTTCTTTGGACTTACAAACGTGATTGTTAAACAACGATAAATAAAAAAAAACTCTCAAATTTATCACATTATTCATAATTAAAAAATTTCAGTCATTGGCATTGATTAGCTGCCGGACGCTAGTGAACTAGTAAATGGTATATAGGGTCCATCAGCATACGTCATTTGTCATTCGTCATAATTCAAGTGCATATGCTTCGTAATAATTCTAACGGTTGTGAGGGTGGAAGTTTGATTTTGGGTCAAATTAAATTTCGTTGTCGGTAAGTAAGTAAATTAATGGATGAATCACATCGAGTGAAAATGGAATTAAAGTTGGACTGGGAAGTGAATGTGATTTTGGCAATCATGAAGAAGAAGATGATGATGATGATGAGTTGGTATGACGAATTTATTGTACATTATCGCACAGAGACAGCTTATTCTATTTTGGGAGGAAACCTGAAAGTGCCATCAGAATTGGGGTCTTGACGTTGGTATAGGTTAATATGTGAGCGGGGCACGAAACGAGAATAAAAAACACAGATTGTTTTTGAAGTATTTTTTTTTGGTTTTTAAAAAGATAATTATTATATGAATACAACATGTGTGTGCTTTTTGAGATTATTGTTTACTTCTAGCAAACTTTGTTTATCATATTTTAACATTTTGAATATTTCATATGTACGAGTAGATTATTATTATTGGTACCTGAGCACTGCTAAGGGATGTGGCGACTTAGCAGAGACCAACTAATTACTTTGCACTTAGAAAATCTGCGGAATGTCAAATGTATGTATATGTATGTAAAAAAATGAAAAAAAAAATATTACGAAGACATTTCATGAGTCATTTCAAAATATTTGCTTTCATAGTTTGGAAGACACTTACAAAATTAGAAAAAAATCGTTTTTGACACCACAGGGGCGCCTCAAAGCCTCTATATTTATACCCTGCTTAATTTGAGGTAAGACTTTTGTTGTTTTTTATCTATACTTTGATGTTTTATATGTATAACAACGACTATCAGTAGTAATAATAAATAAAATCTACATAATAAAACCTTTATTATTTATTGCAATTTTATATAAACAAAATTTACAAGAACAATTTATTGAGTTTTTTTTTGTCTGTTATTAATTTTTATATACGCAAAGAGCACGAAAGTTTATCTCCATATAGGTATTGCAATTATCTACCATTATAATAATGTATGATGGAAAAATTGTAAATTATATTGTACTATTAAAAAAAACTTGCTGATGCAATAATTTCGTTTGTTATTAAACAGATTGGTAATTCGGATAGGACAATTTTTTAAATATACATATTTAGATCGGAGTCAAGGCTACTAGTATTATATTTCGAAACATTGAAAAAAGCTATTTAAGACAATATAACGATCATCCTACTTCTAAGAGGGAAGAAGAGGGAGTTAAAAAGTATGCAATAGAGGATATAGAGGAATGTCACAGCTAGAATTATGTCTGGACGTTCTAACAAATGGTAAAAATAATCATTCCAGGTCTACCGAACCTCGTAATCGAATCGCGGTCCTTGACGGACCGCACATGCACTAAGCTACATGCTTAGTGCATGTGATAACACCATTCGACTAAGGCAAAGCAGAACAACAATTCGCTTATCCGACTTTGACAAAGTAAGGTTAGCTATTCGAATCTTAAGTCCAACAAAGTTGCCGGAGCTAAAGGGCTAAAGGGCCCACAGGCGATGGCTTGGTAAAGAACATGAGCCAACTTGTCTGCGAAACATGGCGGAAACATTGCTCTATATTTTAGTATTAAAGCTGTTCGTCAACAACCATTTCAATGTGGCTTCAGGCCAGTAAAGTCCACCACAGACAACAAATTTTTAAGACAAGGCGATACACTGTTATGTGATTTCTTCAATATCGTCCTCCAAAGAATTTTGTAAAACTCACTCATCAATACTAGAGGCACAATCTTCCAAAGTTCCGTCCAATTACTTGAATACAACGAAGATATTGACATAATTGAAAGATCAGAGTGTGATGTCATTGGCGTGTTTGTAAATTTTGAATCGGAAGCGGAGAAGATGGGTAAGACCAAGTACAGTTATTCTTCATAAAAAAGGACATTGAAAATGACTTAAACCAACTTGGTGTGTGAAACTGGAGACAACTAGCCAGATATTGAACTAAACGGAAACGAATTTACTAACATTTTTTGAATCCAAAGAAATTCGACAATTTATATGATTTTGAATATGAACCACGAACCAA
Source organism: Scaeva pyrastri (assembly GCA_905146935.1). Lineage (NCBI taxonomy): Eukaryota > Metazoa > Arthropoda > Insecta > Diptera > Syrphidae > Scaeva > Scaeva pyrastri. The sequence continues at coordinate 59,755,454 of LR989928.1, forward strand.
AACTTGACATATATATATTTCTTTTTTTCCCTGTAGTAAAAAACATATATGTATGTCTAGAATATTTTTGATTTTTCGTAACAAAATTTCAAATTTTTTAGAAGATATTTCATCCAAATTGTGTAAATAAGATTTTAAAAAATTACACTCTATATAAATTTAGGATTATATTTTGAACAGCTTGTCAAAATTATAGGTGAAAGAAATGAAAAATTACTTAAATAGTGATGTGGAGCTTATGGAAAAGAAACTACCCTTCGGTTGTAAAGGGTATTGCTTTAATTTTTAAAAATTCAAAAATTGATAAAAAAATTATTTCAAATATACGAAAAACCTACGTCATAGTTCAATGTTTTCATGTTTTTTGCTTACGAGGTGAAAAGTACTTTGAAATGAATGAAATGTTTGCTGAACACACCCAAACTCAATTGACAGATTTCTGATCTTTTAGCAAATAAATAAATCATTAAATTAATGTACATAAGTATCTTTAAAAGTTTAATGTTTTTTAGGTATACATACATACATATGTATCTAAAAAAGTACAAAAACCTAAATTTTAGAACTAAGCCAAATTACCCATGGTCATGACTCACAGAAAAATGTGGTTCTTGTCTTTCTATTTCGTACTCTTTATTCTTCTCACAGAGTCATGATATTATGAAAGTCACCATGAAATAGCATCATTCTCATCTCATAGTCTTCTCTCTGTCATATTAAATATTCGAACACACCATTTTTGTTTATTAAACTGTCAAAAATGTCAAACATATTTTTTTCCATTCCATTTTTTTGACGCAGCTAATTTCAATTTTTCAACAGTAAATCTCATCTGTCAAAACTAATAAATTACTAAAGACTTATAGATTTAATGATTTTCGGATTTAATAAAATAAATCAACACAACCTAAATATTTCCGATAAAAAAAAAATTAAAAAAAACTGCTAAGTGAATCATGCAAAAAAAAACCTCCTAATCCATTAACACCACCAAGAATGATGAGTTCAGGCCGGTCCCCAGTCCGACGCGGCGCGGCTTGGCTAAGAAGTCTTTACACCAAACAAATGCTATAACAGCCATAAATCGTATTTTGTTTTTCTTTCTTTTTAAGGTGTGTGTGTTGTTACTTTATACATTGATGACCACGAATGGAAGCAAAAAGGAAGACACACTTATATCCGGTTTTCTATATCTGCAATATCCCTTTTAACCATCATTTCCATTCCAATACAATACAAATAAGCGGGGCCATGATGTTGCCCCATGGAAAGCAAACAAGCCAACAACTATTAAACAAGTAAGTTAGTTTATTGACATTTTGGCCGAAGGCGTTGGCCATGGCCGTGCAAAAAATACAAAATACAAAAAAAAAAAAAAAAAAACACGCAGTCTACGGATTATTTTAATTAAGTTATATCTGCCCAATCCATCGTGCAAAATAAGTCAACGTTTAGTAATTTTCCACCGTGCGTCGTCGTCGTCATTTTCATCGTCAGCATTATCACTGAGTTTTTTGCTGTATTATATTGTGTCGTATGTCGCAATCGCAATCACGTCAAAAAAAAAAAAATTAATAAAATAAAATTCCCTATACACAACTACAAGTTTCATCAACCAGTAGCAAATAAAATTGTTAATTTTCCACTAAACGAACAACGTTCAATTATTATTATTATTGAAGTATGGAATTTAAATGAGCTCTGATTGAATGAAGACGAAGGGTTATTGAAGAAGTAGGTATTGTAGCGGCTTTAATTGTCAAATTGGGCCCATATTTGATGGGGGCCTTAACTTTGGTTGATTTTCCTTTGAATTTAAAATAGAACTAACTTCAAAAGACGAAGTTAGAGTTGCAATCCCTGCACAAAATCTTCCTCATGATTTTTATATTGCACTGACTTAAAGGAATGACGTTAGACTCTCTTAAAGCAATTGAACTTATTTTGAAGACTTCATTCACCCTGACACTGGAACTTCAAATTAAGCAATTACCAAAAAATGTGATATACAAAAATTACAATCTTTTGACTTGAATCAATTGATATCAATCATTTGTCTGTAATCAATAGACGTTAGACTCTTTTAAGGCAATTGATTTATTTTAAAGACTTCATTCACTTTGAGACTGGAAGTTCAAATTAAGCAATTTATCAATAAAATCTGATATAAAAAGGTTAAAATCTTTTGACTTCAATCAATTGATTTCAATCATTTGTCTGCAATAAATTGATTTCAATCATTCATGCATTAATTTTAAGTATTTTAATTAATTTTAATTCTGCAAGTGTTACAGAAAGACTTAAATTTCATAAATTTCCAGATTCACTAGTTGCCGTGTGACACTACCAACGGAATGAAGTATGAATTTTTAAAACCTTAAAACTGTCAAATTTTTAGGACAGTAGCTAGAACTGCGATGAATTAAAAATCATATCTGGCAAATAACAATGTTTTACATTAACACCTTAAGGATCATCATCGAACAGTGCGTCGAATATCGATCACCACTTCACCTGCTGTTCATTGATTTCGAGAAGGCTTTCGACAGCGTCAACAGGGAGTTTATCTGGCTTGCTTTACGGAGGAGGGGTATACCGGAGAAACTCATTGCTATTATTAAAGCGACTTATGATGGGTCCAAATGTCACGTCTTACACGGAGGTAGGTTGTCCGAAGAATTTGAAGTCCAAAGCGGGGTCAGACAGGGCTGCATACTGTCACCAATCCTGTTTTTATTGGTGATAAGTGATGTACTGCGGATGGCTTTGACAGGAAGCGGAGGAATAAGATGGACTCTGACAACTTACCTTAAACATCTCGACTACGCTGACGATGTTTGTTTGCTTTCCCATAAGATCATGGATCTCCATCAAATGGCAACAAGGGTGGAGAGAGAAGCAGCAATCGTGGGGCTGAAAATCAATACGGGAAAAACAAAGATGTTCAGCCTCGGGAGCTCGCAATCATCCGCTCTGATGAACATTGGTCAACAAGCAGTAGAGAAAGTAGATAGCTTCCAATACCTTGGAAGTATCGTCTCTCCTGAAGGAGGAACCGAATTAGACATCGCCAGCCGCATCGGAAAAGCAAAGGCTGCGTTCGGGATGTTGTCCAATGTTTGGAGGAACAAGTCTCTCAGCTTGAACACAAAGCTACGACTGTTCAACTCTAACGTCGAATCAGTTCTGCTATATGGCTGCAGCACCTGGAAAATAACAACCACAATAACCAGGAAACTGCAAACCTTCGTTAATAGGTGTCTTCGAAACATCTTACGGGTTTTCTGGCCTAATCGTATCTCCAACTATGACTTACATAGACGAACAGGTCAGGAACCCATAGATACCATTATACGAAGGCGCAAGTGGCAGTGGATTGGACACACGCTTCGAAAAGGTAATGACTGCATTGCAGGCCAAGCAATGCAGTGGAACCCACTCACACAAGAAGGAAGAAGAGTAGGTAGACCGAGAAGCACGTGGAGAAGAACAGTTGAGGAGGAATCTGCGAGACTGGGAAAGAGCTGGAGGGAGCTTAAATACATCGCTGGAAACCGTACACGATGGCGCGTAGGAGTAGTTGAGGCCCTATGTCCCGCTAGGGAACACCAACGGACTTCGTAGGTCTGAGGACCTAAGTAAGTAAGTAAGTAAGTAAATAACAATGTTTGCTCTAAATATGAATTTTTTTATCCCGAAAAGATCGATTTTAGAGTTTCATAATGACACTTAGTAGACACTACATAAATGTAGTAAGTATGTATAGACATGTTTTTGAATAAAAAAAACCATAGACGATGAGACGAGATTACAAGTTAAACAATTGACAATTTTTCCTAGACCATGACAGACCTTAAAGTCCGTCCCTGAATTTCAATAACTTAAATTTTCTTCCAAGTTCAGTTTAAAATTGATTGAAATAGAAGCAATATTTTTTTAAAAGAAAATTGTATCCTGCTTTGACAGTTGTAATTAAAACTGTGACTGTCTGTTTTTTTTTTAATTAGAAAATCTAAGCTATTTTATTTTGAACCACTTCTGACACAAAGAAATTCCATAAAAAAACGCGAGAAAAATAAGATCAATCTGTGTTTGTTTTAATGTCAATTGGAAATCACAACGTTTATTAATAAGAAAAAGACCAATTTATAGCAACTTAATAAAAAAATAACCCGTTGTTGCTTTGATCAAGACTACAGAATCCCGACGATTGGCTTTTATAGTAGAGGTAACCTTCATTGGTAACCAGTCTTCTTTTGGTCCATCGCGAGAAAAATTATCATAAAAATAATAATTAATTGATTTAAAAAAACGAGTTATCTTTAGACATACATAGGTTCATATGTATGTATGAACATAAACTTGCTACATTGTCTATGTATATGTAAAATAATTTGAATGGTGTAGAAAAAGATGTGAGAATTTACCGCACAATCGTTTTGTGTTAGAAACGGATGTCAAACGGTCAAGTATACATACATACGAACGCAAAGTAGTGATTCATTGAAAAAAGATTTTTGATATTATTAAGCATGAGAAAAAAACCTGATACTGATTTCAAGTACAAGTGTTCTTACATCCAAGTACAAGTGTACTTATCACACACTTTGAATAATATTTTTTTTTTGAATATTTAATTTTGAAACATTGATAATAACATAAATAATAAAATAATTGACTTAATGCGGAAAATGTTTTTCTTAAAAAGTATTTGACGTTTGATAACTGTTAACGTGGTTCTACGCTTTTGTGTCAAATCGTCTAGGGGCTTGACAAATCTGGCAGTTGTTTTTAAGATTGTAATAATGATACTATGTATATGTAAAACAACAATATGAAGATTTTAGCTTACTATAAAAAAAAAAATTATTTATAAAAATAAGGAAAACTGAAAAATTGAGTAGTTACTCAATTAATAAGTACGCAACCATTTTTTATAATTTATAAAAAAGATGCACCCGAAACAATTAGTGACTAAATAAATTTAGAGTGCGTGTCACTTTGTATTATTTAATGGTGGCATAGTTTATCTGAAACCAAAACACAAACAATAAACAAAAACATCAAAAGTAAACTTGACAAATGAAGAAGGAAAGAAAATAAGTAGTGTAAACTGTTAATTAATTGTTAAATAATAGGTATGTAAATATCGTACTTCAATTGTACTGAATTTATAGAATGTCTAAATTTCATTTAGATGCCGAAGTAATACGTCTTTAACGCCCGAATTATATTGACATTAAGGACAAACTTTACTCCAGGCTAAATTTAATTTACTGCTTAGTAGTACCATGGCAGTTTGACAGTTGATAGTGTCTCATGGTTCTTTAAAAATTAACTGTTTCAATGTCATTATTGAAGGAATACGCGTGATTTGTAGGATAACTTTTGATCCATCTAAGTTGTATGGGTAGGTACATATAACATTCAATGCATTATGACATTTGATGACATTTACATATTACCGATACAAAATCATATATTGATATCTGTATTATAAGTTTTGTTGGTTGAAATTTACATGATTGCTGGTTTGTCGGCATAAGCCAATGACTTAAAATAGGTAGCTAGATTAAAAAGTAATTGTGTGGCATTAAGTCACACAAACGGGGAGTTAACTTGACAGGACCACTTTTGGAAATAAAATTGCCACCAAAACCCGCCGCATGACAAGCTGCACCGTCTTGTTGAAACCAAAATGTTGTCGTTTTTTTTTTTGAACCAATAAATTAGTAAGAATGGCTCGATTCGATTAAAGCAATGGCTTGATTCTTTTGCAAGAACTGTACTTTAAAGACACATACAATTTTCCACGTATAGTCAAAGAACAATAGCTAAAAAGTTGAAAACGGTTACGAATCATCATTTCGGCGTCTTTTTCAACACATCATCGTTGACTTTGTTTGACTTGCTGATAATCTAGAAGTTTGAAATTATGAATCGATAATTGCATGCTTACAAGCCAATTATGTTCACAGTTAAATGGACGAAGTGTTGATGAATTGCCCAACCTTATTAAATAGACATTGTCATCACAATATGACATTCTCAACTGTCAAAACGTTCTTGTACAGATAAAAAATCCCACTGAACTATTAACAACTTGTTAAATTTGTTTTTAACAAACTTTTATGAAATAACACCAAAAATTGAGTAAAAACTGGTAAAATAAATATTAAAATTGGAAAGACTGTTATTAAATTAAAAAGCCAAATATGACAGCTTAAAAAGTCTAAATTCCATAAAATTTTTAAAATTTCAAAATAAATAATTAAAATTTCAAAAATCGTCACAAATGCAGGCAAATTAAAGTTTCGTGACAGGATTATACAACATGCGATTAATAATTGTAGGTAAGGTAGGTACTTATTTTGGTCAATAAAACAAAATCTACCAATCTTCTGACGTTTAGAATTTAATTTGCGTATTTAAGAACCCAATTATCATTACATTCACCAAAGATCAAATTAATTATGTATGTATATGGCGACTTAATTGGACTTATCTAACCACGAGCAGGTATACTTTCCTTCACCAATCTACCTACTTTTCTGACTTAGAAATAAAAAAAGAATATTCAACAGGCTTTATAGAAGAGTCATAAACCTTTTTCAACTCCAATTTTAGTTTGAACGAAGAAGGTAGGTAAATAATAAATTGTTGAAGGCAAGTACCTAGCAGAGGTCAGACACCTATGAAATCTCAACAGCAAAGCAAAAAGAAGCATGAATCATGTAGCTCGTCTCAAGCCTCAAGCAGTCAAGCTCCAACTTCAAGTATAAGCCCTTTCTTTCTTCCAGAGACTTAAAAGACTTAAGCCACGCCGACACAATTATTTCGCTTTGTCTTTCCATTTTCTTCTTTTCAATTCAATTCTTCAAACTTCACTATAACCGACTGCAAAATTTAAAAATGCTTGATTTTTTAAACAAAACAATACGTTAACACATGCGTGCATATTTATTTCATATTTTAGTTAGTAATTTTTTTTAAAACGTACACAAGTCAAACTAACCTCGTACTCCCTCCGCTTCGGCGTACTGCTCGAACAGCTCAAATATCCATTATTATTAAGCATTTTAATAAAATCTCGTCGAATTTTATTAGACGATGCCATGAATTTGAGTTTTTTTATTAAACGATATATTTTGCAAAAAATATAAAATTAACAAAAAATAAAATTAAAAACAACCCACGGGAAATGATAGGAAAAACAAAAGATACGTTTTCAGTTCACACCGCTTTGTTTTTCATTTACTGAGAGACCGATACCGAAACCGAGACCGAGAGTGAATTATTTCCGCCCGTTTGTTATTTTCACTTTTTTTTTCGTCGTCCGTCGTCGAATACGGATTTAAAAATAATGGCATGTGAATTAAAAAAAAAAAAACAAAGAATTAAAAATAATTAATTTTATGAGAAAAAAACTCTTTTTGAATTCACTTTTGTTGGCACGCCACTGATTTGCACTCTTTTTGTCGATTTGTTTGATTTTTTTCTTGATTTTTTGTTGTTTTTTTTTTTTTTTGTCGAAAAGTCTAGGTGGGTATGGTTTTTGATTTTCTTTCACATTTTCTTTGTGTAGTGCTTATTTTTTGAGGTACAGACAAAAACGTATGATCGAATTATTTTTATTCAATTCGATTAACATGCAATCAACAATGATAGGTATAAACACCAGAGCATTTTTGAAAGGAGGGGAAATTATTTTTAAAAATTCGGCACAACAACTCTGAATTCCACTTGGATTTGGATTGAATTTGGAAAATTTTCGAATAAAAAAAGGTCTTTATATGTTTCAGGTTTTATTTTTCACAGGGAAACAGGAAAACTCACAACTGTTTGCTTTTCATTTACTTTCGGTTCAATGCGATGCGACAAAGGAATTCAAGTCATAAAAGATTGATCTGGTCAAAGATCTTTAAATATCTTCAAATTTAGAAAAAGATTTCTTCTTCTCCTTTGGATATTGGTATTTGTTTATGTTCTTTGAATTTAATAAATAAAACACCAAAGAGGACACGATAAATTAGATATTATAACAAAACATAATCGAACCGGACGATCAGGTAGAATTTAAATTAACCGAATTGAGCAGCAATGGACGAGCGACGATCACGACCACGAATGTTGACGTTGGATGTTGTTGAAACTGACAAACTGAAATTCAAACTACGACTGATCACTGATTCTGTTTTGATCGAGAAAATCTTCTCGACGACGACAACGAACAACGAACTCAACTAAACGACTAAACAGTCAGTGCCAGCGTTGCCACGTGTGCAAATTGTTTTTGTTTTCATTGTGTGAATCTTAAAAAAAGAAAGATCGTGAAGGTGTTTTTATTTTTATGATAATGGCAGGGAAGAGAATTGTCAAAAGGAGACCCCTTTTTTTTAGATCAGGCACTTTTGAGTGCTCAAGTTATTAATAGAGTTAGTCTGTCAAATGTTACTTTTTTGTAATAAAACAAAGGTAGACGACTTTTGACAGATCCGTGATCAAGTGTTTTTATTAAGCACGTCAAGTACATTCTGAGCAGAGTTTGATCATATGTATAGCTTTGCGATTAATTTATGAAAATAATTGGAGCACTGAACTGTCAAAAGCAGTCTGCTTCTGTGATACCACTGAAACAAAAAGTCAACTTAGCAACTATCTGAGCTAACCAAGAAACACAGATCTATGTATTTTTGTCAGCCCAGTTATCTCCTCTAAGCTTAAAAACTGAATCTCAATGCTCTGTTATTTTACGTAAGTTAAAACATTTTTAGTTATATTAAATAAACATCTCTAAAACAGCCTTCTAATACTTTACTACTGTCATTTTTACATGTTTTCTGATTGTACTTTCAACGTTTGATTCAAATACGATTTAAACAAAATATGGAGTATGAAAATAAAAAACTACAATTTTCCACAAAAATCCTGCATACACATTTTGAGTACTAAAAAAACACCATAACGGCAACACTTTTACACGTCTGCAAATGGACAAGGAAAACGAGTGCAAATAAATGCTATTTTCTTTGAGTGAGTAGCTAAGCTATATTAAACTATTACAATTATTTTCCTTTTGTGTAAATATTTGTTAACTATTTCAAGTGTTTGTGTGCTTCCTTCCTTTATATTGTTTTTTTCTTACTACTTCTTTTGTATTTTAAAATAAGATAAGAAACAGAGATGGAAAGATAGCGGCAAGCCGATAGCCAGAAACCAATCAAACTAGCCGCTCAGTAGCCGATAACTAGTTTTGTTGTAATTTGTATATGTACATGTAAAGGTAAGTATATGTAATGTACATAATCACCAAATATTTACACACTTAACGGAACAATCAGGTTGTGGCTGCGTTTTGCGCGTTCTTTTTTTTATGTTTTTGTTTATTTTTGTATTTATAAATTCTGTATTTAGCTGCGCAGCTTATGCTGTGAAAGGGGACGAAGTGAGAATAAATGAGATGACGCTGAGGGGAATGCTGCTAAAACCTGTTTTCTTTTTTGAAAAGAAAAATAATTGAAAGAAAAACACTTCTGCGGTGGTGGATGGCGGCGGTGGCACGGTGATCGTGTGCGCCCATGAAGAAGAAGAAGATGACTATAAAGGAGGATTAAAGAAAAAAAAAAAAAAAAAAAAAAAAACAGATCAACCAGTTGCGATCTTTTAATAACAACTTTGTTTATTTTCAAAGTTACAGTGCGAATCACATGATTAAATAGACATGTAAATAAATATTAAAACATTGCCAGAGAGCAATCATTTTTTTTTGTATGAAAATATTCAATTCATATAATTATAGTTGTGTTTTATTCATTTCTGCATAGCTAGTGCAGCATTCAAGTGAGTAAAACGATTAAACACATATCACTAGCACAGCTGTCACTTTTTTGTTGGCTTCTTTTTCGCCAGCAATCAAATTGTAGTTATTTGTCGAGGGAAATTTTGCAGCGCTATTTATTTCGTTTTTAAATTTACAATTTCACAGGAATGGTAAAATTAAAATGTCAAATAATTTCGATAAGTATTTGCAAAGTAAGTTGCCAATAATCGCCCACTAGACAATTTAGAGAAACTTCTCAGAATTTTATTCCCCAAATCAATGGCTTAGTTGTGTAAGAATTTGAAAAAAAATCTTGAACCACGATCATGCAACTTGCCCCTAAGGTTTCCGGCAAATTAGTGACATACTTTGTGCTTTCTCATATAAGAGAATGGATATGGAATTCAACTGTGAATAACTGTCGAGTGAGCAATTTTAGGTTGTAGGTGGAAGCCTTTGGAACAAAAACTATCCTTTTCCAAGTTTTTTTCTGCAAATTAAATAGTGAGGAAAAGTCAAATAAACTCGGTCTGTATTTCCATGCATATTTCAACTCGATTCGAACCCAATAACATTAAATTTTATTACAGAATGAGAAAATAAAATAAAATATACATGCTAGAATTACATTTCACGCTGTTTTAAGTTTAAACTTTTGGGTTTTTTGTTGTACAATAATGCCTCAAGATTTGAATTAGTTCGAAAATTTCAACTCATTGGTGAATTGAAATGGGTTCAACCTTGGTTTAATATTCAACTTTAATTTACATACACCACCCACCGATTTTAGTTAGTTGAACATTGTTGAACCACGGATCAACAATCGAATCACGATTGTGTGGGTTTACTGAGTTAGCTCTCTAAACTAATTTATTTTACTCAGGATTGACTATGTATAGCATTTTGTTTCTAGAATATATTTTACTAGGTTTTATATCCGCATTCCCTCATAAGAACAAATTACAAATCCTGTGGTTTCAATTTTTTAAAGTTATTTTGTCGAAATATTCAAAATAATTAGTTAAAAAAAATATTATTTTAGCTCTTTTGTATATAGACCCTAATTGATTAACTTACATTTTTTTATAGGTTAGTACCTAATCGAATGGTCGGTATTGTACAGTTTTTGATTTGCTATACAGGTACATTATCTACATTCTACATGTATTTACTTTCGTTCATTGTTGATTATAAACATCAAGAACTTGAAAGATTAGCTATTGCAATTAAAATTAACTTATCTTGGTCCAATTTTTATTTTATTCATAGATAAAATAAAAGAGAAATATTTCTTGTTTATATGCAATTCAAGTTTATTTAAATAAAAATCTGAACAAATGACAACTCAGTAGTTTAGTGAGATTGTCTTAAAAGATTGAATTCCTATTTCGTATCCTAAGAGTATGCTATATGAAATAGTTTCGTCAAGTTAAAATGTAACATATTGCAAACGATTATAGTGATGCCACTTTGTGTTCTGGATTTAAATTTATCAGGTTTTTTGGTGAACTAAATTTTAATTTTTATTTATTAAAATTTGTTATTAATTTCTTTTTAATTTTGATTGTGTCTTAACTTATTAAGGCTCCTAATTTTGAAAACTGTATTCGAGATGGACTGAAAAATTAGTTAAAATAACACCTTAAAAAATGTTTCAGTTTATTTCTATATGTAGTTTATCAAGTGTAACTAGATTTTTTTTTTAAAATAAAGTGTCCGATATTTTTCAAAATGTATTGTGTTTTGAACTTACGGACATTACTTTTGAGGTTCAAGGATTAATAGCAAAAGTCTTGAAGGTGCCATTTGTTCGATCTGATTCGTCTGTTAAGCCAAAAAATGAGTTCGACATCCTAAACGTTAGGCAACTGCGAAGAAGAAATAAACTACTCCCAAAATGTGTGGATTTTAGCTTGTGACTAAATCGGTCTATATTTTTTTTAGACCGGTCAATGGAGATCTCTAATTTTGAACACTTTAGAAACTTAAGGTGGTTGGAAAAAATATTTTTTTAAACACAAATAAATAAAACTGTTTTTTGCACTTACTTTAAATGAACCCGAGCCATTTGGTCGCCGGATTAAGAGTTTGGAGTATTTTGTTTTTTGGCCAAGTTTCGAGAATAAGACTCTTCGCTTTGAACTTTCAAACTGCATTTGTAACAAAATTCTTGCTACTTACTACTACTCTGTCAATTAAACATAACACGAAATAATACACTCAGGCGTATACGTAATTTTTTTAAAATTTTATTGAATGGAAAACTTTTTTGCACTTTTTTTGCGTCGTACTCGAATGACCTATAACAACTGATATAATTTTCTGAAAAATCAAATAGTTTTTCAAAGTGTTACTTGCAGCTGTCAAACAAAATATAACATTGCTTTTGAATCCAGACCTTTTTAAATATGACAAAATGTAGTTCATTGTTAAAAAAGAATAAGGAATTGTCGATAAGGTTAAAGTTACATGCCTAATCTACTGCGTATATATCTGTTCCCATACTAAGAAGCAAACGATCCTGATTAATTATGATTTGATTAAGGTGCTTATATATTATTCACCAACCTTGCAAAATATTATTACGATACAAAAATCAGGTCATACATGAGCTTATACAACACGACTAGACCAAAATGGTTTTCACTCTTCTATGGCTGAGAGCCTTAGAGCCTATAAATTATTGTAACTCATTAAATTTTTACAAGTGTTTCCGCAATCATCTGCAGTCTACATAAAGTTCTATAACACATTGCCATCATCACATAATCCAAGTGAAATGTTAAAAAAAAAGAAAAAGAAAAACGGAAAAACGTGCAAAACATTTCATTTTCATTATTCTATACTGACAAAGCAATGAAGAAGGACCCTGTCATTCTCACTGCTGTACTTGTACGAATATGTAATGTAGGTAAGGAAGGGCTAATGACTTTAGTCCTTATTTTGTCAAACACACACATATCTACCTGTACTGTAAACAGTATTTATAACAGACTGTTGCTCACAACACAACACAACAACAATAACACACAAAGAAAAAGGAGCAAACAGTCAGAATCAGAACCACTTGCTGTTTACAAAAATGTCCTTGCTCGTTTTTAGAAGACTTTTTTTCAAAATAAAAAAAAAAAGATGAAAACCTTTGGTTCGTGCTTTGCACACAGGAAGAGCTGCTCTTATGTATTATAATTTTTTTTTTTTTGAAAATTACATAAATGAATATGTATAGAAGTGTGTGTGTAAATACACATGTAATAATGTTATAGTTGTAGAATTGATTATATGCGGCACAATACAATACAACAAACAACTGCTGCTTTTTGTCTGCTTTTGAACGTCGTCGTCTTCGTTGTTGTCGAAAAGTAGCCTTTACCTTTAAGCGAGTTTATTCAAAGTTCCTGCAGCAAGGAGCAGGAGCAGCACTTGATGGTTCTAAATGCATAGGAGGCACATTTTTTACCTGTATTTGTTTATAATGACTGCAAACGTACTTTGGTGACCAAATGTCTTTTAATTCGAATAATAAAGTTTTAAAAAATAATAATATATGAATTCCAAATAAGGGTTTTCCAATAAAAGTTTTCATTTCAACAGCACGCTATTTGGACAGTTGTCACTTTTGAAGCTGTCATCATTTGACACTTGGCAAGTTAAAACTACTTCATTACTAAAAATTTAACGAAACACGCTTCAGCAAAGCAATGAAATTTTCAAAATTAACTACAAAAAAAAGTGAAAGTAAAGTAAAGTTAAAAAAATAAAATTTGACAAAATTAACACGTGGAAAATTTTGAGCTTTTGGGACGAGTTAGCAATGTGACGAATAAAAGACGTGTGCGTTGCTCTTGTAGGCCGTAAAGTTAACGAAAACCCTAGTCTGTCGATTCACCATCAATATTTAGAATTACACAAATTAAACAAATGTCATATTGCATAAAGACTTTGGTTTTAAGGCATACACATGGTGTCACAAAAGTACTAAAAAAAGTTTCCTTATCGTGTTATTATTTTTATCAAGATTTTTAAACTTTTTTTCTTGGGACAACGTGTTTGAGGATAAGTTCTATGCTAAATTGCTAATGCTCCACAACCGATTCATGACTTCAATGATGATAATGGCGGCTATTTTGCTTATATCATATAATTGAAAAACTCTTTATCTATAACCTTCCAAGTTTTTGCATGAACACACGAATGCGACACATTGATGACACTTATCTGACAGAATACTTGTTTGTGTCAAAAAAATATGAATGTGTGAAGTGTGAGAGATATGTTGCAAACTTAATAAAGTGAACGAAACTAAGAACTGTAACAATTTTGATGAAAACATGATTTCCAGACATATTCAATTTTATTTCTGACAGTGTTTTTCTACAACATTTCAATTTTTTTTAAACCACTTTTAGATCGTTTTGAAAGTGTGAGAATGGACATTATAACTTCCTTTTAAAAGCACTTAAAAACGCTTCCTTTTGTCTTTCAAAAAAGGATGTTTTCTGTATCTAGATAAAAGCGTCTTTCTTGAAATAAGAAAATTTGAAGACAAAATAATTTAGAATGTTGTTTTTTAGTTGTTATATTGTACCTACATATACTGTCCCGTCCTTTTAACAAGTCTTTTCGGAACTATAAAAGAGCCCTGCACTTTGGCAGGTTTATGAAAACAACTTCTTTTGTTTGATCTCCTTAAAAATATAGAAAATAATGCATCTTAAAGAATAATGCAGAATATTGTTGCTAATGATTATTTCCAAAGAAAAGATTATGTCGTTTTTTTAAGATGTAAATATATTTAGCTGGTATATGGTAAATGGATATCATTTTAATTTCCTTGATTAAAAGAAGGAATGGCGTTATTTGGGGTGTATCCACAAATAGCTGGGGGTTTCCACGATGTGGGTCTGGTTCGAGATTTAAAACTTTAAATGACGAAAATCTCGTATAAAAAAATTACAAGCTACGCTGTCATTCGAACAAAATTTTTGACATTTCAACAATATCAAGTGTAAAATTGGATATCTAAACGAAAAAAATCTGTTCATCTGGCAACACTGTTATCCAGAATAGTGAATTGTTCGTAGAGTCTACGATTAAAAAAAAATGGATTAAAATTCCAAAAACCTTAAAAGTTCAAAATTTGTCAAAAGTTTCAATTCAATAAATTAACCTTTAAAGCTCTTTATCTCAAAAATATCGTAGAAAACTATCTTTTCAAAGTATCCAAAGTGGCTTCAAATTTAAGGGTTTTGAATGTTACATTAAACTCTTGTTGGACTAAATTGACAAGTTTCGTGATGGGAAGTGGAATCTAATGAAAAGTTCAATCAAAAATCTGCATATGTCTAGATTCATTTGTCAGAATTCGTATAATTTAATCAGTCAATTAGGAACCAATTATTTAGGGGCACACTTTTTCCAAATCTTAAAACGGCACAGATGGCAAATATTTAAGATCCTTTCACTTTTGGTATAACTGTTCAAAATTTAGAATTAAAATGTCTTCATTCGAAGGTTTTTGAAACAAAAGTTTTAAGTTTATTAAAATTTTGTTGAGCTGAGAAAAAGAACGCCATCCCTAGTGTCAACTGGCTTTTACACTTTGTTCATGTTTACTTTAATATTTAAATTGTAATTGTCATTGTCTACATAGTCGAGTCATGTTTTCAGTTTCAATATTTCGTTCATCACATTTGTCAACTTTATACTTTGTATTATGATAATTAAGAATAATAATTACATTGGATTTAAAACGTCAAAAAAGAAGGGTCGTTTTATTTCTAAAACATTTCGACAAAACATCGTTATAAAAGAAAAAAATATTGGAAACATTTAAGGCTTTTTGAAATAAATGCAGAAGTCTATTTTTACAAAAATCGAACTAGCAGAATTTTGACAAGCCAAATTTGTAAAACAGAATGAATAGTAGAATTTTGTCATGCATTATTCAGAATTTTTCAAAAGTAAAATTGAAGCGTTAGGAGATGAAGACCTTAAACGATATTTTAAAAAATTAGAAATGTATGGTTTTATAAAGTACCATCTCTAGTAAAACATAAAAATTTAACATCTTAACGTCTTAAGGGCTTAACTACCTATAAAATCGGCATTTTGACTTACTTTTATCTCAATAGTTATTAATAAAAAGACCAGACATTCAAAAACAGAAGAAATCCTTTTATACATATCATCTTTAACGTGTTAAAATCAATAAGTTTCAATAGTTAAATACAAGAAATACCTATCCTTTAAGAAAACAAAAAGTCTTGGGCTAAACTTTGTATACCTATTATAAGCTTGACATTTGACTGATATTAAGCTATATGGTCACCTTTTGTTTTTTTACCAGAAGGACACTTTTGAGACTTCTTGACTTTTTTCTTTTTGTTCTTTCAAAATACTTCCTTCCATTCTTGTCCCTCTAAAGGACTCTCTCGTCGTACACATCAACCTCAATAATAAAAATAATAATGCAGCTTAGCTACCACAAGAAAACCATTTGAAGTAGCCAGGTAAAGTGAATGTCGCCATCAAGGAGATAATGGCAAGTAATATAACCATAAAAAAAATAAATACAGGGTCATTCATTTTTCGGGTCCGAAAGAAAAAAATCTAACACTCCTGTCAAATTCCATGATCTTCATGACCAATTGACGTCGTCGCCAAAACGTGAAATGTTAAAATTATTAGTCAGGTTATGTGGTCTGTTGCCGTGTTTTGTGGAATGTCCAAGACACAATCTCCAATCCGGCAAAATAAAATCAGTTGCCATTCAACCATATCGCTCCGAGTCGACTGTAAACTTAACAAATACAGCTCAGTTTGACAGGTGTCACTGTCAATTTCCAAAACGCCACCAACTTCAAACCACGGACTAAATGAACCTGTATACCAAAAGCTAAATATTATTCAAGTAAAAACCTACATGCACCAAACTGAAAATAAGCCAATGTTAGAAAATTATTTACTTGACTGATTTAACTCATGATTTGTCATTATCCTTGGTTTTTTCCAAGGATATACGAGTGAATGATGTGCCATATGCATTTTCCCCGTGAGCACAAATTCCCTCAAAGTAACATTACTGTGGATAATAACAACAAAAATAGTGACTCTAGTGACATTATTTGGCAACGAACACAGAAATGATGTTCCAGGACATCCGTTTTCGACATTATGGGACAAGGACTCCATAAAGGATTCTTAAGATTAAGTATAGTGAATATGATGATTTTGAATTTCTGGCTCGTGTGTTAAAGGTGAAAAGTCCAAAGTAATCAATTTTGGCTTTCAAAATCTGAATAGATATCATGTAAAATTTATAAAAAATAAAGCCATTGTTGGAAAATCCACATCACCGCATGATACAATGCCAGAAAAGTTAATAGTGAAATATTAATATCTCTCTTTTCTGTTGCTACACATTCAAAGAACGAGGCCAATTATTACCAAGACGAGAAAGGACCTTTTTTTTCTGTGTTTAGGGTTTTTCATATGTGAGTATATTTTCCCATACGATGAAATGCAATGGGCTCATTTTTGTTAATGTTCCATTGGCCTACTTTATTTTTATTTTATTTTTTTTTTTTTTTTTTCAAACTAAGAACATTTTCTAAAGTGTCCTGCATATTATATGTATACGTAAGTATGTCCTCGTAGAATATATAGATATGTTTGAGGTTAAGAATACTTAATTCAAGGGGTGGATATTTATGTGGAAGTCTTCATCTTCTTTTTCTTTCAGTTGAATGTCACTTACGAAGGGTAATTATACAAGGTCTTAATAAATAATGACATAAAATATAATAAGTACCATGACAGGGTGCACATGTTCCCTTATTGTTCAATACAAAGTGAAATTTTAAGACTTTAAATATTTGATAGGGGTTTTTTAATGATATGTTAAGTGGGAGGTATTGACGAAATTTCTTCTATAATTTCTGTCATTAGGTTAATATGAAATATTAAATCGTTCAAAAGTTTGTCACATATTCACATGGTGACAAATGACTTTGATTCCAAAGTATGTAAATCCAAATGAAGTCAAAGGATAGCCTTGATTATGTCAACTTTATTGAGGATGTATTTTAAATATATGACTTTTTTGGAAAAGAGACTTTGGTCAATGATCAATTTAAACCAATCTCTTAAGAGTATATTTGCGAACTAAAATTGTGGAATGATGTCATATCATTTACTTAAAATCTCATGAAAATCATGATCCCCGTCGATGTCAAAAACTATCATTAGGTCTTAAATGGATATCTTGTCATGAATAAACGTCGTCATCCGTCATAATAATGTGGCCAAATGCAGCCTTTCCGACAAGGAAATGGTATCCGTTATCCGAAATGTCAATCCGTGTCTATGGCACGCCAACAAGAGGAAAAATTGTCACCAGACCCAGTCCAATACTGGCTTACGCAGATGACATCGGATGACATCGACATTATCGGGAGAACCAAAACATCCTCCAGATCGAACAGACAGTGACAAAGTGACACTTAAAGTACTTCAGTCCTTGCGTCTATATTTTTCGTCAAAGCTTTTTAAATTCAGAAACCCTAAGATATAAATTTCTAAGCTTCTGCTGTATAAAACGATAGTTATGCCAATACTCATACAGTCATACATGGATCAGAGACCTTAGTGCTCGGTTAAAGGCACTTCACTTCTTGAGCGCGTTCGACAGAATAGAATGGCACAGCATGTGTGGAAGGACGATTGCGGAGAAGCTATATAATAATTATGACCTGTATGCAATTTAATTCGGTCCAAAAGATCTGGTGAAAAAATTAAGCTAGAAAGACTCTAATGGGTAGGTATCGTAGATCGCATTAACGGAGAGGAATCATGTCTGAAAGTCCTCCGTAGTAAACTTCATAGTAAACGACAGCGTGTCAGACCAAACTTCATACTGTACTAATGCTGGAAAGATGCACCAGAAGCCTTGGGGTTCGTAATTTGAAGAATAAACATTTTTATGAGTTTCACGAATTTTGCAAAGCTGAATGAAAAAAAGCAGATTTTGCATTTTATCGCTTGAAGTTTTGTTCGCAACGTCATCCTCATAATTTCGTATATTCATATCGCAATTTTTACTTGAATTTCAATATGGTACAATATGACTAATCATTACAATTCCTTATCATCCTATATAATTTCAACTATTTCGTATTTTTTATGTTACTAAATGAAAGTTTGCGAAAGAATTTATTTCAATGATTGCGAAGTGGAATTTTTGGGAAAGAATGCGTTAAACATTTCTTTAGATAAATTCCCCATCAACACAAATATGTAATATAATTTTAATCAATGTTGAATTGAAAATGATTCATTGTCGTTTTTGAGTTCAATAAAATCAAAAAACAAAGGGAAATATGTAGCCGCAAAAACTTACTGCTGAAAACTTATCGTAAGTTGTTTAAATGATTGATTTATTGTAACCTACAAAATAATATTATTCCAAACGTTGTTTCATTAATTTTACCTAATTTTATTGCATTTATTAATTCCGCAAGTTTCAATAAATCTTGAATGCAACTGATGAATTCCGGCATTTGGCGTTTAAAACTCATCAAATATTTGCACTTTGATCGTTAATTATTCTTTTCGCACTCAAATAGTTTAGCGTATCGCAGTCCACATCTGCAGCCCCCGTGCGTCGCGTCGGCATTCCACCATTCATATTGTTATGGAATTCCATATCTATTGCATTTCCCTAAATGCAGGTCACGTTTGAAGTTTAAATTGCAAATAAACCGCACTTAATTCACCGAGTGGGATTAGATAGCGTGTCACTTTGAATGCTACTCAATATTCGAGTATACACCTACGATTACGTTACGGGGGGCTATAGGGAAATCTTTAGATGGTTATCAATTGTTGGATTCGTGATTCGGAGTTAGAAAAAATGGCAACGTTAGAACTCTCATATGCATATATGTATGTGGAATCGCTTTGTGGAGGTTGTGTATGTTATGTCTATGAACTTTGTTTGGTTTAAATGGCTGTTACTTAACAAAGTTAATATAGTTCGACTGCGTGTAAGTAATTCCATTTTTGGATTGACATGTTTCCGTAGTTTAAAATGTTATGGAGCTTGTTTTTGAATGGTATAACTTTTACTACGCCGCCGCTTAGCCGTCACTGGCACCGCACCGGTTGACAGGCCGTGACGCAGTGATTTGTGTTGCGTGATGAGATCATCAGGGCTGAAAAAAAGAATTTCCTATTAAAGATTTTGCATGTACCATACATATCTATAAGCTTCGTTGCTGACCATTTTGAGACAATAAAAAACTAGGTTTTCATTGAGGGGCTAAGTGGGTAGAAGCATTTTTTTTAGGAAATGAGTCAGCGAATACACGATCGCGGCGACGTAAATATTCCTGAACTTTGAGAACCTGGGGCAGTTGGATTTTGATCGGGAGTATGCCTCTTTTTTCAAATTGGTAGACGCCACTGTTCTTCGTTGGAAAATCATAAGCTTTTAGCTTTTCATTCTTTCCAATTCAAGTATCAGAAACTTTATACAAAAAATAATACTAATTGTTGATAACGCCCTCTTGGGATAAATCTTATGCTTTAATTTCTTTTCTACACTCTACAACTCATTCTGATCGACCAAATTATTTTTTTGATTGATACTAATTATGAGAAAGTGGGCGGATAGCACGCCCTTTACATCGAAGAAAATATTTGCAAACTTTCGATTTCTTATATTGGTTGCTCAACAAAACCGATATTTTTGTGAAATTTGGTTTCTGTGACATCAAGAAAAATTTCCTAGCTTAGATGATGGGTCAATCAGTTACGGTTTTTGTTGTTTTTGAAGTTCTGTATCTCAGAAACTACTGAAATTTGGTGATGCGCGTGTACTCGATTAGTTAAGTAAGTATTGCAAAATTTGATTTTTTTACTTGGATGTGAAAAGTTTGTTTCTGTAACAACAAGTGAGTAGTGTCGAAGAATTTTAGTGAGAACTTCAGTGACCTTTGATTTGTTAGTTATTAATTTATGTTAAAAATTAAAAAATGAAATTAAAAATTTTGTGAGTCAACCTTAGGCTAAAATATTTCAAGATAAGCATCATTGGTTTTGAAAACATTAAAACATTCAAGTTTTTCACTGGTAAGCTAGTAATAATTTTTTCTGCGAATGATAAGAAATTACATTAAACAATTTCTGAAATTGTTAAAAAGTCGAAAAAAAATCTACAAAACCGCCGCGCCGTTGCCACAATCACACGAATGATTTTAAATGAAGTAGAGGGCTTTCTAATCATTTTCCAAAATATATTGTGCCAATTTTTGTGTCTGAATCTATTTGCAAAAATAAAACTCTTATCAATCTATAAAAAAAAAATCGTGTGTTTACTTCTTTATCTGGAAAGATCAGAAATTTTTGTTATCACTCTTGAAAAAAAAGCGGTACAGTTGAAGGAACACATCGATTGTATGTTCTTGAACAAACTTTGTATATATGTATATGCAGACAGAAATTATTTATTCACTTCGATAAATTTCTCATCATAGCAGTTCTCTCAAAACGCTGAATCATTGAAATTTCGATTAGATTGTTGAGGTACAAAAGTTCTATATCAGGTGATTTTTGTTTAGGTTTGTCGTCGTTAAGCATCCATTATGCACGATTTTTATTATAAGAGATTTATTGAAACCGACAACAATGCTCTTACATATATTTTGTTTTTATTACGAATATTATAGTTATTATTATTACTTAAATGTCTTAAAACGTTTCAAACCTTACGCCATTTGAAAAATTAAAGAAGAGTTTCTTTTTTTGAATTTTTTTATTATCATTAAGTTTGATTATTGAGTTATCAATTACGATTAAACAGTGCTGATTACGTCCCTGTGCTTTAAGTTGTTTATATTTGATATATGTATGTATGTACGTTCTAGACTAAATAGATAAAGCCTGAAGACGAGACTTTTTTTTACCAACCTTAACCTTTAAATTGCCAATGGAAAAAGAGGCCGGGTCGACCCACACTGATAACTTCCAATCATACTTTGAAAACTTGGCATGCTTGATGTTAATGGATTTGCTTCTAGTGTTAATTGATGACAATTTTATTAACAAAACAATTATATTAGACTTAAGAAATGTCTCGAAATATTGAAGTGTAAAAAATAGATTTTTCCAATTTTTGGACAAAAAATTTGTAAGTTCGTTATTTATTGTAAAAAAATGACAATTTAATATTCTCAATATTTTATCATTTAAGTATTGAAAAATGCATTATGCTGAAACTAAAGTACATTTGGAGTCAATACCATTGCTTGTTGTGAAAATATTTGAGCAAAAAAACATTATTTTATTTTTTGTAAAAAAAACTGTCCATTCGATGGTTGTCAAAATTGTACCATACGTTAACAGTTGTATTATGTAAAAAATAAAATTAATTAGAAGATCAAATGATTTACCACTCTCGACACATTCAAGCCAAGAAAAAAGTTTTGACAATTTTTAGTAAATTTTTGTTTAAGTTTTTTTTAGTAGATGCAAAAACTGTCAGTTTGATATTTTTTTAAATTGTACCATATGTTAATAGTTAAATTATGTATTGATAAAATATCTCGAAATATTCGACTCAAAATATTTTTTTTTACAAATTTTTGATATAATTTTGTATACTTTTTTATTTAAAAAAAAAGATGTCAAAAACGTCATTTTACTTTGCAAAAACTTGTTTTGAAGATAATGTTTTCATCACTGTATATTTGAGTGCCAACAAATTTTTTTTAGTTTTTCTACTTTAAAATAATATCGGTATATCGAACTTTTTCCAAGTTATTACCCAATTTGTATCACATCACAATATACACAATAAAATGTATTTGAAGTCAATAGCACTATCCGTTCCTGGGATATTTGTGACCCATTTTCAATTTTTTTTCAAAGTCCTTTCTGCATCTTTCGAAGTTCCAACCAGTCTAACAAAATTTAATTGGAGTCGATACCTCTATTCGTTCTTGAGAAAGGATATCTCGAACGTACGAACACTTTCAATTTGACAAATTGGACCGATAACAATAACTTCCTTTGGGAAGTTAATAATTGGATCAATGAACATGTACCAAATTTTAATGAAATAAGCAATCGAAAAAAGATTGACGCAAGCTCGAAACAGAAAGACAAGACCACGCACAATCGCTGTGGACGGTTTTGGCAAGATTGATTAAATAAATATCGAATACTATGTACACATTATACTTAAGATGAGTAAATTATACGTTAGATGATTAAATGTACTTTATTTAATGTAAGTTGGTATTATACAATGAATAAATACTTCTTAATATATTCTTTATTCTATGATGGTTGAAGCTCAACTGGTTTGACGTTTCATTTCTAAGCTGTGACCTTTTCACAATTAAAGGTTGATGGATTACAATAATAGTTTCAATTCACAATAAGCATTTACATTACACAATAATAGTTTCAATTCACAATAAGCATTTACATTACACGCTTCTTTTTTTTTTTTTTTTTTGTATGTTATGTTTACGAGTATTATATCACTAAATAATCTACTTGGCAAAGTAACCATACCGAACAGGGGGTGCACTTACTCGACCACTTCGAGTCACAAAAGGCCTTGCACTTTTATCAGGCATTTCGGCAACCTCTGTTCCTGAGTCAGGTACGAAGCTGTCACGATGAACTGATTCATTATGAACTACTGATAAGTTCGGTTGTTCCGTTGATCGTTCGGCTTCGTTTGGCGTGTTACTTTTAGGCGGTACAGTTGTATTATCATTATTTTTGCTTAAACTAATATTAACATCAGTATTGTTTTTCTTATTTGGCAGTATAATATTGATTTCTTTGTCATTATTACATTCAGAATTAACATTATTTCTTATATGATCTTCAAATAGCAGTTCACTAGTACTGATTTCATTATTTTTTGTCTTAGCTATGAATCTGCGATTTCTTCGAAAATAATTACCAAAGTTATCTAGTACAATATATGACCTATCATTAATATTATCTGTAATCTTTCCGTATTGCCATTCTTTGCCATTTTTCTTAAAAATTACTAGGTCACCCACATTCAACATTGGCAAAGATCTCGCCGTTCGGTCGTAATAATATTTCTGTTTTTCCTTTTTCTTTTGAATTTTTTCTTGAATATCGACTTCATTTATATTGCTTCGATGTAACAGTTGACTCGCTACCGGTAATCTTGTCTTAATCTGGCGGCCAAAGAATAATTGAGCAGGCGATAGTTTCATAGTCGCGACCTGGGTGGTGTTATACTCGAGTATGCGATATTGAAATCTATCCGTTTCATGTACCTCATAACATCGCCTTAAAAGATTTTTCGTAATAGCTACGCCCTTTTCCGCAAGTCCATTACTTTGCGGGTACCGTGGACTAGAAAAAGTAAACAAAATGTTTGCCTCATTGGCAAATTTCTCGAATGCAACTGAGCCAAAGGGGCTATTATCACATCTGATTTCCGATGGATATCCTACGCGATCAAATATTCTTACAATGACTTCAATTATATGACTAGACGTTTTCCTACTTAGTTTTTCTGATATGATAAAACCCGAATACGCATCGATAATTGTTATATAATCGTGTCCAGCCATTTCAAATAAATCAATTGCCACTCTTTGAAACGGGTACTCAGGATTAGAATCCTGAACCAAGGGTTCTTTTTGAATGTTTCGTTTGAACTTTTCGCAAATAGTACATTGCGAAACCATTTCTTTAATTTTTTCCGACATACCCGGCCAAAAATAGTGGGAGCGTGCACGTGAAAGCGTTTTTTCAACTCCTAAATGTGGTTCGTGTAGCCACTTGGATATTTTTGTCTGAAGTTCAGACGGAATGACCAGTCTATGGTCTTTAAAAAGAAGCCCATTCTCAAAATGCAAATTATCGCGGTATTTATGAAATTTTTGGCTTAAATCATCAAGCTGATGATATCCGGGCCATCCCGTTTGTACATATTTACATATGCGCGTATACTTATCATCATCTTTAATTACACGCAAGTATAATTTATAGTTATCTTCCGATAAACACACCTGCCGAGTGACTTTATGTATCACTCCAAGAAGATCAGGATTTTCGATTTGATCCGATAACTGTGCCCTTGAAAGGCAGTCAGCCACAAGCATTTCATTTCCCGGTGTATATACAATCTTCATATTTGGATATTTAAGCAGAAACATAAACATCCGTTGCAATCGAGGGGTAACATCATCAATGTCACGCTTAACAAGTATCTCGAGTGGCTTGTGGTCACTTTGCACTGTGAAGTCTCGTCCGTAAAGGAAAAAGTGAAAGCGTTCACAGGCAAACACAATTGCCAACAATTCCTTCTCGATTTGTGCCCATTTCTGCTCATTAGAGCTTAAAGTCCTCGAAGCGTAAGCAACTGGATGCCCATTCTGCATCAATACGCATCCTAATCCATCCTTTGATGCATCCGTTTGAATGATAACCGGTTTTCTCGGGTCATAAATTGCCAGTACTGGCTCTGAAGTTATCATACTAATTAATTTTTTTAATTCGTTATCATGTCGTTCTGTCCAACTCCACTCAACATCCTTTCGTGTGAGATCACGCAAGGCTGCAGAATGGCACGACAAATTAGGAATGAATTTTGCAAGATACTTAAATAATCCAAGCAATCTCATAACACTGGATTTGTTTGTTGGTTTGGGCATATCTACAATGGCTTTGGTGTATCGAAAGTCGGGTTTTATCTGACCCTCTGAAATTAAATGACCCATGAACTTAATTTGCTTTTGCTTAAATTGAATTTTATCCGCATTGAATTGAATGTTATACTTCATGGCGCGTTCCATTACGATTGAAAGGGTTTGATCATGTTCAATATCAGTTGCAGCTGCAATAGCCAAATCATCAAAATATATAAAGAGATTAGGAATGTCACCGAATGTTTGCACCATTTTTTTTTGGAACATTTCCGGTGCACTATTTATACCAAATGGCACACGATTGAACTTAAACCTACCTACTGGAGTCATAAACGTAGTTAAATCTGCACTTTTAGCATCAAGTTCCATGTGCCAAAATCCGTTGCTTAAATCGAGCACAGAAAATACACATTTATTAGCCAATCGTCCCATTACATCTTCGATTGTTGGAATTAGGAAGTGTTCACGCTTAATGCATGCATTAAGAGGCTTTGGATCAAGACAAACCCGAAGTTTTCCATTAGGTTTTTCCACGAGCTGAACATTGTTCACCCAATCGGTGGGATAATCGACTGGAGAAATAATTCCAGTTTGAACCATCGATTCAAGTTCCGATTTCAAACGATCACATAGGCTCAAAGGAATGCGTTTTTTGTAATGCAATGAGGGTATCGCATCCTCTTTTAACCTAATAGAGCAAGTTCCCGGAAATTTACCCACACCACTAAAATTATTCTTATATTTTTCTATAAATTCCCCTTTATTCCCAGGTAAATATGGTAATGATTGCACAGTATTCAACCGTTTTACTAAACCAAATTCAATGCAAGTTGACAAGCCCAGCAGCGGTTCAAGTGCATCATCAACAATAAGAAATTCAGCCGTTTTAACCGTTTCTCTTTCCACATCAAAACATTCTAAGTTTACTAATCCATGAATATTAATTTTATTAGCACTGTAGTCTAGCACAGCAAATTCATTTTTTTGTTTTTCAAAATTCACATTAAATTTCTTAATTAAATTAATTGGGATGCAATTGACGTCAGATCCAGTGTCAATCTTGAATGTGGTTAGCCAATTATTATTAATTCTATAAGTTTTTGTCCATCTTATTAATCCACGAGTGTTTGAATTTAATCTAGAAGCATTAATATTTCTACTTAATATACTAATATGTCCATCAACCTGCTCTAAACTAAAGTAATTACCTTCATCATTCCAGTTGAGACTATTTGTTTGTTTCTTGTAGTTGTTGCTGCTGTTGTTACTGTTGTTGCTGTTTTTGCTATTGTTGCTGTTGCTGCTGTTGTTGTTTCTCCTTGGTTGATGATTTCCGTATGATTGTTGTTGTCCACTTAGTTTTGCCTTACCCTTCTGTTTGCAAAATTTACTGAAGTGTCCCTTTCTTCCACAGTTTGAACAATTGATGTCGATGGCTTTGCAAGAGCGCATATGATTTTGTGTGAAGGGTGCGCCACAATTATAACAATATCGAGACACCGAATTGCATTCTGGGTCAGTTGTTTCCGAGACGGCATTTACAGTGGAAGCATTGTTACGTCGCTCTAGCAATATTTTATTTGCATTTGCAGCCTCGTAAATTTTACAAGTTTCAATGACCTTTTTTAACGGGTCATCCTTTCCGTCCAAAAGCTTTAATTGTAGTTTTTTATCGTATACTCCGATAATAATACGATCACGCAACATTCGATGCTCGTAAGTCGCTCCGCAATTACAGTTGTATTCACAAAATCGGAGCTGAGTTCGTAGCTCCGTTTCGAAATCGGCAAAAGTCTGGTTTTCCTTTTGCACTACTGTGTTAAATTTATAAGATTCCATTGCAATATTTTTCCTTGGAAGACAATAGTCATCAAATGCCCTTAAGACGATATCCAAAGTGTTTGAAACTATGGGAGCACCATTGTTCTGCTGCCCCTCACCTTCGTTCTCCTCTTCTTCTCCATCTTCGCCATCTTCGCTTTCATCGTCATCTTCATTATTGCCACCGCGTTGTTTAAATGGATTTGCAGGTGCATTTACTGCTCCAAACATGCTCTCAAGTGTCCCATCGTTTGGATATAATGTGTTGTAGATATTTCCTGCGTCTGGACCAATTAACCACAAAAATGTTGCAATTTTTTGTTGTTCCGGCTCGTTCATTTTATTATTTGCGATCATGTAGACCATGAACGTGCGTTTCCATGTAGTCCATTCTTTAGCCAAATTAGAACAATCCAATGGTTTTGGCAAGCGATCGTTGGATGTCATTTTGTGAGGTTATTCGGTCGCACGTGTTCTTTTTTTTTTTTTTTTATGTTTTAGAATTGTATTTGTACAGATAATTTATCACCCCACATCTGACACCATGTAATGAGTACTATGTACACATTATACTTAAGATGAGTAAATTATACGTTAGATGATTAAATGTACTTTATTTAATGTAAGTTGGTATTATACAATGAATAAATACTTCTTAATATATTCTTTATTCTATGATGGTTGAAGCTCAACTGGTTTGACGTTTCATTTCTAAGCTGTGACCTTTTCACAATTAAAGGTTGATGGATTACAATAATAGTTTCAATTCACAATAAGCATTTACATTACACAATAATAGTTTCAATTCACAATAAGCATTTACATTACAAGTTGAGAGAGTTTAATTGAATACCAAAAACCTGTACGAAATTTTCTATGCATTACTTTTGCAAATTCAATTTAATTTAATTTAATTTAATTTAATTAAGGTTGCAAAATCGATTGTGGAGCCTTGATATAGACATGGCCCAAAAGAACAGAAAGTCAAAAGTTATTATATAAGGTCTTCATTTCGGTGGCCAAATTTGACAGCTCAAAAGTGCTTTAGTTCTGTTAAATGATCACCATTTTTATAGTGGATTTTGACAATAATTTCAATGCTTAGTTGAAGAATGTTTTATTCCGTTTTAGAAATGACGTATTTTTTATATGTCAAATGTCAAAAGATGACAGCTTCAAAAGTGACAGCTGCACAAATAGTGAGCTACTCAAAATGGATACTTTATTCGCAAAATACTTTAAGCAGACGTAAAATTAAAAATTTTAATTAAATCGAAATTTCTTATTAAACTTCATAGTTGTCTAAGTTAAATGGATTAAATGCGAAGTCTACAAATAAGTGTTTAGAAATCTTTTTCTCTTTTCTAAATTCGTTAATAGCTTCCCCTCAGAGAGTGGAATAAACAATTTTCGACAAATTAAAAACAATCACATTTATTTCTAAATTAAGTGAATGAAAACAATTAACAAAATCAAAAAAAAAAAAAAAAACACGGAACACTTCTTTAACCCATCAACCACTAAAAATTAACTTCCTCAAAGTTAAACGTCTATAAAGATTCATCAACACATGGATGGAACAAAATAAACTACAAACGAGCAAAAAACAAAAACAAATAAACATTCATTTTAATTGAAGATATAATTTTAGTTTTTATTAAATTCTCTTTTTTGTCGATCATTTTGTTTACTTTACCATGAGCCGCAACTAGGCTCACTAAATTGGGTCAGAATTAAGGCGTTAGCCTTGAAAAGTCCAAATGACCAGAAAAAACAACATCGGGTTTAATTTCATTTATATTGTATTTTATACATATATAGTACATAGACATACATATATAAAGGTACACACTACATAGTTATGTATCTGGAACTCCGATATCTACGAATAAATTTTAATTTAATTCGAAGAAAAGTCTTTTGCAGTATATTTTGTTCGTTTTTTATATATGGATTGAGGTCTGCACTGCACCTATCGAATGCACTTAAAACAGCATTCGATAAGCATTTATACCTTCAAGGCTTTTCGAATAAACCACAATCCACAGAGAATATATTTATGTGGTTCGATGTGCAAAATGAGTGAAGTAGATAATTATTGTTTATAGTCTGCGAATTTATTTTTTTTTTCATCTAATAATTCTTTTATTTCTAACCGCTGAATGGCCTCGTCTATAACGCCTTTAATTGGTTAAAGCCAATAATTATTGACACAAACTGAAACTTGAACTTAGGAAATGGAACTAGGTGAATCCAAGAGCTTGGTATTGTTCAGCCAAGTCCATAGGTAGAGTACTCTTTTGCCGTAACAAACACGCCGATTTTTGAACCTTTATTAACTTCAGAATCAGTATAAGAACTGAATTATCAAATTCGAAATATTTGCTAAGTTAGTCGTAGAAATGAAACCACAAAGGCTGATTGACCGACTATCTCATTCAATTTGAAAGATCATGAAAATTCGAAAAACTTTACGATACATATCGGAGAATTTTGATATTTAGCACAAAAACTTTAATAAAAGAAAGCTTGAAATCTTTAGACCCATAAGTATTCTTCATACCTATCAAAAGCTTTTGAAATTAAAATGTGAGACCAAAACAACTTACTGAACTGTTATCAGTCATATACATTCGTAAAAACCATAACTGCACAACCGCCATTGTCTAAATTCTTGACGAACTAAGTTACGAATTTGATAACAATAACATTTAAATTTCTTTAAAGCTTTTGATAGATAGTATATAGAATAAAGGGCAAATGATTCTTATTTTAGAAAAAAGAAAACAGGCTTCATTATTACATTTCTAAAAATTCATTACTTCTAATTTCTAGCTCTGGGATTCTGGTATCTCTTAATTTTCAAGAGTTATGAATTGTGTCCCTCAGGGTTCGATATTAGGACCGCTGATCTTGTTTTAGTTTAGCATTCTTATGACCTTCGTGATGTGTGTCATAATACCAGAATGGTTCTCTATGCTGATGATACATACTTAGTTTAAGTTGCCAAGACTGATTGGTCTACCTTCTTCTATAAGAATTGTTGTAATTAATATGTAAAATTTGACAGAGTGGCATTAGTAAAAGTGGCACAAGTAAAACCTCCAAAAACTATCGTTGACAATTTATTGAAATATGAGCAAAATCGGTTCAGACGTCTAGGTCGATTTTTTAAGGACCTTCATTCGCTTGAGATTCCTTGTAAATTTTTTAAAAAACAAAAACTATTTAAAATGGTGTTTAATACCTTCTGGACTATAAATAGACACTTTCAATTAAAGCCGATATAATTTTATAGTATAAAAGTAAAGTATCATGATTCATGAATTCATGATTATATGACTTTACGTGCCGTGCATCGATGTGCTGTACATATATTATTTAATATTTATACCAAAGACAGACAAATGAAAGGTGGACCATGCAATGATCGCAATAATTGAACTGATTAAACTTTAAAGTAAATTATATACTTAAAATTAAATGCACATTTTGTGTCGTACATTCTTGCTTTTGTTTGCTTCCACTTGATTAAAAAGTAGTATTTGAATTTCATTTCGGCAAAAGAAAAAGACGATGTAAAACATGGAGCCTGGACTATGGAGCAGAAGGTCTTCATAAAATGCAGAATATATTTATCCTGCTATGCTTGTCTCAAAAATTAAATTGTTCGTTAATTTAAAATAACTTTTTACCAGTCACTGCTAATTCCAGAACTCTCAAGAGAGTTCTTTTTGTGATTAAAATTAAGCCTGGCCACGAGACGCGAACTAAAGAGACTTTTGATTGTCTCACTTCGGTGGTGTCAAAATCGAATAACGTCAGTCTCGTCTCTTAGTCGACCCTGTGTTTTAAATTCTACTTTCTTAATGTCAGAGATATCTAAGATCACTCTTTTTAAAGAATTGTTTTTTACAGCAAACATTCTTTGACATCCATTTAATGTTTCGTTCCACATATGTGTCCGAAAGGAATTAAAAACTGACATAAAGAGAATTTTCTAAATGAGTAAATGCGACTTGAATCTAACGACATTATTTACTTAATCAAAAAACTAATTAATTTTAGGTAAATTTTTCAACAAAAACTTTGCAATATCCAAATACATATGAAACTAAAAAGATTGACAGTAATTAAGTATGTACATACATGTACATACTTCAGCTAAAGTCCATTAAACCTTGTAAAGTCCTTATTCCTTATTCAAAATTTGCATCAGGTAGACAGGAGGTAATTTTTCCAGCTGAATGAACTATGGTCCACGAAATACATTTTCATAAAACCGCTTCAACAATTTCACACGCTGCTCAATTTTAAACTTCTCCATGGTTTAATTTGTTAAAGACTGAAATGAATCAGGTTTCAAACTGACAAACTCTTTTTTACAAAATTTTTCCACATATACATGGATCATGTGCAACTGTTTTAATTAGGTAGATTCAAGTGATATTAAATAAGGCCCAAGTATTTTTTTTTCCTCAACCACAACTTGGCCCTTAGACTTTAAAACCGTGCTTTGTAAAAAGAGAAGTAAAATCTTGATCAGCAATGCGTGTAAACAACATGAAGTCGTGTTTTATTAAACCTTGATTCGACTTAAGTTGCGGATTTTTGCTTTTTACTGATTTTTTTTTTTTTATTTTTTTTTATTGTTGGTTGAATTTTTAGCATTGCTTGATTAATTCAATTTTGAGCTTAGAAACAAATGAGTAAATATTTATTTTGTACCCGTAACGCGTTTATGTACGTTCATACGTAGGTAGTTGTTGACTCACATTTTTTTTTGTCCATAAAGTTGCCGGCATTTTTGTGGGAAACAGCATTTTTCTATTTTTAGAAGTGTTCCAAAAAATCCATTAATTAGAAACTTTGGAATATTTGACAGTAGCTAAGCTTTCTTGTTAGTTTTTGTGTTTTTTTTACGATGAGTCATGAGGAAATAAAAGATTATTAATAATTTGTGGTTTTGTGCAGTTCTAAAAAAAACAATGGTCAATCTGTGCTGATAATTGTTTGTTAACAATCACTAAAATTTGAGTAATAGAAAGAGATGACAAATAAGATTCAATTTTTTGAATCTTAAAAAATGTTTGTGTTGAAAATCCGTGGTTTTAAAAGTTACAGAGGTAAGTTAAAAAATAAACACTTAGTTTAAGGCTGGTGTTTACATTGGACTCTTTTCAGGTGACGCATTTTGACGTCTTATCATTTTATCTCACTTACACGAGATGCTTTTATAATATGAAGAAACGTCAAAATAAGTAGCTTCAAAAGAGCCCAATCGCAACAACACCAAGTTATGTATTTCAAAATTATGTCAGTTTGTGTAATTCTTTAAATGTTTCTTTACAAATTGTGTTAATATTTTTGGAAACTAAAAAAGTAAAAATTAAGACCCAGAATTTGTGGTTGATAATGTGGACCGGTAGGCGGTCAGTAAAGTTTTACATAAGGGAACTTCTTATGAGGACTTTTAAATTTTGACAGTTGGCAATAGACATATCGAAAGTACATCTGACAAATTAGGGAAGTCATTTTTATTCAGTTAATTTTATAAATTCATCATGGATAAGGCGTTTAACAAATAGGTACATACTCGGAAATGATAAATTCATTAAAATAAGTGTTTCGTTCACGGAACTTTCCTCTTGTTTCGCTGATTTGGCAGTTGAATTTGAGCCAACCGGCTCAGTACCTAAGTACCTTTCAACTATAATATTCGAACATGCGGGTCGCCGAAAAGCAAAATCTGTCAAAAAAAAAACACAGTTGTCCATGGGATTGTGTAATGGAATTTCGAAGAAAACAATTTTTGGATCGTCTTAAGGTTAAGACCCATAGGCAACGACGATTAAGTGAGTTCGTTGAATCGGATCTGAAACTGTTGGAAATTCACCTTTAAAAAACCATCTTTAATGATGAGGTCCATTTCTGGATGACCAACTAACAAAATTGTCAAATTTAGGACGATACCAATAAACTTGACGTCCAAAACCCCGAATTCTCTGTTTTATGTAACTTGTAAGGTCACGTCATACCATCACCTTTAACTTCTTTTGGTCTGTATTCAATGATATGGTTTCAAAAAGACGACTGGAGCTACGTTTCATACACCTCACTTCACATTTTAGTGAATTTGATAACATGGTAATTGGTCAACTCACGTAAAGGTTTTGTCAACTCGACATCGAGTTCGCGCGTTTGGATCTTTACAGAATTTTTTTGTGGGATTTTCTAGTCCAAGCGTACGCCGCTCGAAGCGAAAATAGCTCATAACTTTAGTCAAAAACAGTGTAACTTATTCGCCTGAGTCATTTAAACTTAGACTTTTCGAAACTGTGTCATATCTAGAAGCCGAGGCTAACGCCCGAACGATGTTATAATATATTCGATACAAGATCGCATTAGAATGATACAAAAAAAAACTAAAACAAAAAATACCAAAAACCCCCAAAAACATATGGGGCTTGAATCATTTCAACACGTAATCCCTAGAGAGCTATGTATCGAAGAACTTGAAGGTCATCATTACAACACAACAAATTGCTGACATTCATATAACTCTAAAGATGTCACCAAAATACCTTTGCTAACCTAGTTCCTGTGTCAAATAAACCCCCAATATATATTTATGTATATGTGTACGATTCATTGTCAAAAGATAGACACTATGATGATTCAGGATATACAATATACAATACGTAAGTATGTTACTTCCCTCCTGGACGTCCGCTATTATATCAGAATTTTTAATAGCCTTTACGATGGAGCAGGAGTACCTACAAGACAAGAAAATAAAAAACAAAATACACAGATTACGTCAGGACACGCACACAATTTCATATAAACATACATACACACAAAGGTATCTACATATATCCTAACAATAAAAAGTATTTCAAGTTGATTAAGTCCTGTTAGGTCGGTCTCTACCAACGAAAGATCTAAATATAGACCGATGTTTATCAAAAGTTCGAGCTGGGTTCGGTAGCTGAAGGCGCAGCAGGTGAGGTATGTACATATGTATGTATATCGGACTTGAGGGGGAGGACGACGACGAACGACGGTGTGGTGGCGGAGACAAGAATATAAAGTGCACGTTTAAATTTACATCGTTATTGATGGTGATAGTAAAATGTTATGGCCTGTCCTACACTCTATTCAGTATTTTGTAATGTCAACTTGAATGGACTGTTCTTTGAGTGATTTATGTATATACATATGTACATATATATAAGTATGTGTATGAGTACATTTGAAAATGAATTATTTGACTATCTATATAAAACACTTCAAGATTTATACACAAATGCACGTCAATTACAGGAATATATAGCAATAAAAAACATTGAGGTTCTCGAAAACCGCTTTAACAACTTTGATGAAATACGATAAAAATCATCAACAATGGAAATTCGTTAAATTTTGTTTTAATTGTTTGTAAAAGACTTCATTAGTGAACTTAATCTTTAAAAGAACATTGATTGGAATAAAATGTTTTGACATTGACAGTTTGGTCATTGTTTTATGAGGGACGTTTTTTATAAATCTATAAATTGTGACGGAATTTTGGTGTTTGAAACGAACCAAATAATAAGTCTAAAAATAATAATCTTGCTTGTCGATCCGATGATGAGAATTTTATTTTTTTGAATTATTGTTTATTTAGAAAAATTTTAACAGTAACAATAAAGCATGAAGAAAATACTTAAGGCGTTAGTTTTTAAGCAAATGATTCGTTGGAAAATAACTTTCTTTTAATCCTCAAAAAAATAATATAAGATTAACTTTAAAAACCTCTTTCTTACAATTCAGTTAACAAAATGACAAAGTTGAATAATTTTAGGGTGAAAGCAAGTCGAAAATTTGGTTTTCAAAATTTTGACTATTCTAGTAGATACACAAAAAAAAATCTATTTTAATTTTTTATTTTACAAAATTCTACTTTTGACAACTTATTCTGGACTTTAAAATTCTTCTATTTACACTTTTGTAAAAATAATTCTGCTTTTTTAAGCGTAACGAAATATGTAGACTACATTTTATTAAGCAGTCTTTTTTTTCCTTTTTTTTTGAAGCACGGTATTTTGAAAAGCCGTCATAAAGAATTTGAACTTTAATTTTGAGGTACTAATTTGTAAATTTCTGTTCGAATAAATATACATAATAAAAAAAATATTTTTAACTGCAATTAACTCATGACTGAGTTTTTTTGAGTATTTTGAATAGTAAAGTGACTATCTTTTAAAGTAAAAATTTTGTCAGTTTTAAAGTCATGACTTGAATTCAATTGATTCAAAGATAGTTCAGATGCAGTAACTTTAATTTTTTAAAGTCATATTTCATTTGAGTCATTTTGAAAGTCAAGGTATAATTAAAATGCATTAAAAAATTAACAAGCGATCATTTAAAAAATTATTGGATGAGTTGAATGTTATAACATGTATGTTTATTTAATTTTGTATGCATAAATTGTTAAAATACAGTCTGTCGAAGTCTGACTGCAGGAAGTCGATTAACATCGCCCTTTAGTAACGATGGTAATAGGTGGGCGTCTAATTCCTTACTTTGATAATGAAACAAAAGTTGTGTTTTATTCACTGCTCTATAGCTAGTGCAGCATTCAAGTGGATTAAATGACCAAAATCACTTTACATTATATATCGCCAGCACAGCTGCTTTTATTTTTACTGGCTTCTTCTTCGCCAATTTTTGTTGTTTGCCGATTAAAATTTTTGGTACGCTAGCTACCCAGCAGTGAATAAAACACAGTTAAAGTCTGATGATGTCACCCAAATTTTGTTTCACCATTCTATCAAACAAATCTGCGAAGTGTAAAAAGCGCAAAGTTTAGCAAATTTGCAAAGAATTTTTCTATTTCGTTTCACCAAACAAAAACTTTGCACTTAGAATTTAAATACTGTAAATCTTTTCAATAATATGTTAAATACAAAATATATAAATAAATAATAAATGAAAATGAATTGCTTTGACCGACAAAAAAAAGTAATAGTTACTAGTAAATAAAAGATGTAAAATTAAAAATACATTTTAAAAGTACAAGTAATTTGCAAATAGTGCAAAGTTTTCGCTTGACAAAAACAGATGATGATAGATTTCAAAAATTCGAGTGTTTAATGTCTTAAACAAATATTGCGTACAGCAACAATTACAGCATAGTAAAATTCCACACAAAAATAACAATGAAAAAAACAAACCAATAGAAAAGTAAAGTACAACTTTGCAAATTACGACTTAAAATGAAAAGTTACATTTTGACTTGGTGAAACAAAGACGCATCGAAAATTGCAAAGTGCAAAGTGTCAGGATATTATTGTTTTGAAATGTTGCAAAGTGAAAAGTGCCAAGTGTTTCGTGCAATAAGGTCCCTAGGTAGATTGATATTTGACACTTTGGCCAATTGGTGCAAACTTAGGTTCAAAACCATGTACTCCACTCACTTTAAAACTTTTCCACAGTGTGACGAATTGTTTCCTCTTTAAAGCCATGATGAAGACTGACATCAACCTCATTCTGAAATTAACGTTGCGTACCTATTTTTAACTTAGACAGAATTTAAGCAAACATGAAAAGCTGTTTGATAAATCGGGAATATTTTAGTAAATACTACTTTGACAGCTGCTGAAACAAGAATTGAAAAATGAAGAATTACCTGGTCACATCATATTTTAAAAATAAAGTTACCATAGCAAATTTAGTTCTTTTATTAATTATCAATTTTATGCACATAAGTTCTTTAATTATTTAGACAAACCGTTTCGGTGTGATCAAACCTTTAAAGTTGATTTTCTTCACGCCCTCTATTAATTGAAAATAGTAATTTTTAATTTTCACTTAGATTTTTTACACAACAACATCTGGAAGTGAGCTAAAAAGTTTTGATAAAGTCATCTATCTCAGGAACCACTAGTACAATACAATTTAAATTTGATCAGATTTACATTCCTCACTTGCGAAGAAAAAATTGTTAATTTAAAATTTCTGACTTAATTGATTCTGAAGTTAGAGGTCTTTAAAAAATTGAATGAGTTTATTTCTATAAAAATCGAGTTTTGCGTAAAAACTTGACTAGACGCTATAATAACCTAAGTATTTTTTTATTATTTTCGTAAATAACCAAAAATATTCACGTCATCAACTTTTTTACTTAAACTTAAAAAATGAAACAAAAACTCAACAAATCACTTTCATAAAACATGATGTAGGTTGACAAGTCAGTGGTTGTTGTTTTTTTTTTGTCAAAATAATTTAATTAATTTATTTTATTTTTTTTTCTTGTACCTTTACACACCTTTAACCTTTGCAAACCAAGGCAAAAGACAAAATAAATTAAGATTATGTGACATTAATGACTTCAATTTTTTTTCATTTAGGTACACATGTTTAAAGGTAATGCATGTTTTGAATGATTATTTTAAGTTAACAAAGGAAGGACTGAAAACTGTCCTTAAAATTTTGTTGCTAATTGTCTCTGACATATTCACCTTTTATTTTTAGTTGGCTTCGTACTGAAACAAAAAAAAAAGAGGGTACAAAAAAACTTAACTGATTAAAAACATTTTAAAAAAATAGTAAATTAGAGGCGTCTATAGATACAGTCAGTATCTGTTCCTTAGGGCATAATTATAACTTAAAAAAAAATTAAAAACAAGAATAATGTTCCCTCATATATCACACATTTCTGCATCATTAAAAAACAAGACCTTCGACGACTCGATGGATGGCTTGAGTACCCCCACGAGACCAAATAAAGTAAATGCAACCTTCCACTAACTTATTGTCATTGTCAGTACCTTCCTAAGTTGTCCTCACTAATTATACCAACCTGCTAAACAACACTTACTTTATATTTTTTTTTTTTTTTGATTGAGCGTGTGTCCCCCTCCCCCTCCACACTAAATAACAACACTGAAACTATTTATACAAAAGCTGACCTAGAGACAACTTTATTTGCATTTAATTCAATTTCCAGGCCCTGACAGTGAACGCACAATATAAAGTCCGTCATCCAATGTCAAAGTGGAAAACAATTAAACTGAAAAAAAATGTGTTGATTATAAACCACCACATCATACACTATAAGCCAGCCAAGACGACGAAGACGTCCCACATTGTGTTTGGTGGCTCTGTTTATATGGGACGAGAGGCGACATGTTTCCATCGCGTTGGTCGACCGGCTTCATCGTAGTCGCCCCTAACTCGACGAAACGAACCAAGCCCGTTTTGTGTAACTAAAGTTCCATCAAATTGTTGCAGTGCGTCCTATCCCCATTAAGTCCCCCCAAAGAACTTACGTCAATTCTAACAATTTTATCGATGACTCAGCTAAGGAAGGCATTTTTTGTTGTTGTTGTAGTTTGTGTTGTATTGCCTTCCTATAGAAGCCAGCCAACAACTCAAAGTTAATTTATGGCGGAAAAGTTCCTACTGCACTTTCAATTCAAATGCACTTTTGTATCTTTTTGTTATAATGCACTTGTGATGGGTTTCTAATGCACTCGGTTGGTTTGCATCTGAAAATAGTGTTTTTAAGTGTTTTTCTGTTGTCTGTTTAAAATTCGTGATCTCATTCGTGGCCAAAATCGTCAATAGTTGTTGTCATCGTCGTCGTCGTTAGTTTTCGTCGCCGCCGCCGTCTGGTCTTCCTAGAGACTGAGACTGAGAGACCAGTCAGATATCGATTGTTTTCAAAAAAAGAGGAACTATCTTTAAATCCTCCCACTTCTTTAGTTCTTCTAACTGAAGTCCACCAAAAAAAAAAAAAAAAAACTTTATCCGGAAAATTGCATTGTGTAAACTCAACCTAAGACCATAATGACAACAACAAAATAAAGGCAGTATCTTATTGAAATGCAAATATGGTAGGGAATTCAAAAGAAAAACAGATTCAGATACAGATACAGATTTATATGAGTAAATACAGATTAAGATACATCTCGTTCGGTGTGGAAGTTGTTGGCGCGCTTCTGGCTGCACGAAGTCTGTTTTTCAGATAACAACAAGAACAGCGCCGAAGGTCGCTCGTGTGCAATAGCAGAACATGACACATCATCGTTTATTCGGTCTTTATATATATCACCTCATCACAGTTCAATCTTCTTCACACACATAAACATAAACACACACACACATAGACAAACATTGAAACATACTCGTTACTCGCATATAACATAAAACTCGAATGATTTTCATCATTTTCTTAGCATCTGCGTAGAATTCATGTTTTGACGTTTTTTTCGTCTTTTTTTGTTGGTGTTTTTGCTTTTTTGCCTTTGCCTCATGCCACCAGCAAACTCTTGCTTCTTCTTGGAAGTCGGTCAAACGTGCAGGGATAAACAACACGAACAACAACAAAAAACAAAAAGAAGAAAAAAAAAAAGAAAGAAAACAGCTCCCCAAAACCAGAAAGCAGAATATTTCATCCCTCTTTTTAAGTATTATCCTACATTTGGGTCGCATAAATGGGATCACAATTATTTTGATTGAGGTTGATGTCTGGGACTTTGATGTTTAATGAAAGTTTTGTTTTTTTTTTAAACATTGCTGTCAAAAAATCAGAATGAAAAGTTGAGAAAAAGTTTTTTTTTTTAATTTATTGAAATTATAGGAAAACAAAAATTTAACTCCCATGCAATTGAAGTTTCAAGAATCTACAATGTACATAGCTGTCATTTGTTGGGTTGTCAAAATTCAGTGACAAATTAGAAGATTTGAGCAACAAGTAGAGCCAAAGGGTATTAAGCCCCTTGTATACGATCAGTTTCAGTTGAGCTATCAGTTAAGCTTTCAGTTAAACTAATGTCTAAACACAAAAACTGAAACTGAAACTGTAACTGAACCTGATGGAATTCTCAGTTAAGCTGATGAACTGAACACCGAACTGAGTTTTATTTTAACCGAACTGACGATTGAACTGAAAAATGAACTGAAAACTGATCGTCTAAAAGGGGCTTTAGATTGTTTCTAAAACTTTTCCGGACCCGGACTACTTTATTGTTTTAAGATTCGGCATTTTTAGAGCGATTTTAAGTCGAAGTTAACATTTAAACATATTTTTCTAACACTTTAAATGTCAATATAAGTAAACTTAACTAACTGATTAAAAGAATATTTCTAAAACCAAAATTAACATATCAAAAGAATTTCGTCATTAAAGCTCAAAACTATGAAAAGTTGGAAATATCGGGTGTTTTGTTTAAAGTTTGAGAACTTTAAATAATAATACAAGACAGAAAAATTGTTGAAATTTATTTTCCTTTGCAGAAATCTGGTGAGTAATTTTATGGCATTTACTTTTTAAATAATATTTTTGAATATGTCAATTACGGTTACCAGTAGTTACACAGTCCATCTGATCAAACTAAATTTTTAGAACTTTTTCCAACAAATTTGGCAGAAAAGTGTCAATTGTGACATGAATATTGGCTTCAATAATTGTTAGTAGATATGTCGGCATAAATCAATTAATTCCCATGACAACTTTGCCAATTTGGCTTTTTGACGAAGCCATTTAATCATAAATGAACTTCATCACTAAACACAATTCGATGGTAAAAATGATCTATGAACTTAGCTTAAAAATTTCTTTCTAATAATGTCAACACATTTTGACATTCTCAACTCAATGTTATACGAACTTGAATTTTGTAGCAATTAT
The DNA here is from genome assembly GCA_905146935.1 of Scaeva pyrastri. Classification (NCBI taxonomy): domain Eukaryota; kingdom Metazoa; phylum Arthropoda; class Insecta; order Diptera; family Syrphidae; genus Scaeva; species Scaeva pyrastri. The sequence goes on from LR989928.1 coordinate 59,796,483, forward strand.
TCTCTACCTTTTTTGTAACATTCTGTATTATTCAAGTCTTACTGCTTTAGTATACGTATATAGCACATTACTGTCATAAAGGTCACAAATTACCACCAAAAATTGTTTTTTTATAGTACCTACATGACAAAGATATTATTGGACACCAATTTGAACAAAGAACTCCATTAACTAACTAATGATGGTCAATAAAATACACCATAAATAGCATGCTATTAATAAATATTGAATTGACTTTGGCGCTTCATAAACACTATTTTATCTCTTGATTACATCTATCAATTAAGTAATATCAAAATTTCATAATATTAACATTTCTAAAGTTAAAGTCTAAATGATTCCACGATGGTTGGCAATTGAAGTTCTAGTTTATGTTTACATAGAAATATTTTAATGGAATTTTTTTCTTTTTACATTCTTAACTTTAACAAAATCTAATTCACTCGAAACTTAAAATGACTCGAATTAATTAAAATTGTCTTCTTTGATCATAACTCGTAATCTGAAAAGGCATTTTAGTGTAAGTGTAAGACAAAAAAATTGGTCGTTAGCAAAAGAACCCTGTTAACAAAAACCAATGACAAATTTTCAAGACCTCGACAGAATTGAAAGTATTTGATTGATCAAAAATATTTGTAAGACTAAAGACGTTTCTATAAATTTCAATTTGAGTCATAAAACATCAACATTATAGCTCCATCATAATAAATTTTTAAAATTTGTAACTTTGTAGACTATATAGAGTTACCTATGTATGTACGTATTTTGTATTTTATTTTAAATGAGTTTCCCATTGACTTAATCCTTATACAAAAAATGGCGGCCACTAAAAATCCTAAGAAAGCGTAAGAATTGTTGTTTCAATCAATTCGGATTTAAAGCTAAGAATTGTGTACAGTGAAAAATGTAATTAAGTTTAAGTTCAGCCTGTGAATATCTTTTCAATTATTTTATTTTTAAAAACAACTTTTGTCTTTAAAAAATATAAGATTAAATTTAAGATTTATAAGATTATTTTCAATTTTTTTAATGCGTACAAAAACAATGCATAAATGTTTTGGGTACCTTGTTTTTTAACTTGAAAAATTTCTTATAAGAAAACAAAAGCCATAAATGGGCAAACAAAGATTTGTAATATTAAAACGTTGAATCTGTTTGTTCACGCTGACGTAAGACAAATTAATCGAGGGATTAACATTTGACAGCTTCTATGAAAAGAATCGAGTCTGCAGAAATGACTTAAATGACTTTTGTTACACTGTATGTGTATAAAATTTTGGGTCAAAAATGAAATATGAAATATCAAGCTTTCTAGTGGTAACAGCATCTGTAATCTGTAACCTGTAATTCTGTATTGCGAAAGAATTCTCTTGAATAAAGAGATCCTACTAAAATTAACTCCTTGGTTGTAAGAACAGTTAGTCAACTTTTATTGCTAGATAAGTTAAAAAGTAGCTCAAATCTCAATCAGACTTAGAATGTCTTTTAACAAATAGTTAATCATCAACGAAATCTGAAAACAAAATTAGACCTAATATCATTTCTTGAGGAATCCCACGGACGAGACTAAGAAGTTCAGATACACAACCACCTGTAGGCACTGCCTGTCTTCTTTCTGACTGACAAGAAAGATAAACAGATGAAATATAATCGATGCACGCAACCATTGCATTAACATTTCTCCCACAGATATTCCAGTTTTATTTTTCGTAACTCCAATACATGCTCCCTAAGAAGGGGAGCCAGATAAATTGTGGATTTTCTGAATGAAAAGGATTGGCGAGGTTTTTAAATGCAAACGGGGTCACACCTCTCACACAAGTTGCATACTTTATGCTTTTTTCTTATTTTTTATCATTTTTATTTCACCATCATGGGTAGGTACACATTTTCTCAATATGAAAGTAGTTTTTTTTGTTCAACTGCTTTTTAGGGAAAACAACAAAAAGAAAAGAAAAAAAAAAAACACTCACATTATCATCACTCCCTTTGCAATAGGAATCCTCGTCCTCTGCCACCGCCATCGACATTGCTGTGATGTACCGCTTGATATGCTTGCACCTGCTGCTGCTACCGCTGCTGCTGCTACTGCTACTACAGCTACCGCTACTGTTTCTGCCACCTGCACTACTACCGCTACCGCTTCTGCTACTCCACTTGTTGGTGCAGATTGCACAGATTTTGCTTAGAAACTTCGACAGGATGGCAATTGTTTTTTAACAAACGGTTTTTTCCATACAATTTATAGGTTAGAAAATTAAAATCAAAAAGCAAAAAACAAAAAAACAATAAACAACAAGGACTATCACACCGTAGAGAGGCACATGGAATATAGAAAAGAGAACACTCAATTCGGGGGAAAAATAGAGCACACAAATAGGTAGGTACACACTCGCGGAAACTGCCAAAAAAAATTAATTTTCGTTCCCCGAAACCCAAAACAAAAGGAAAAACCAAATAAACAAAAAAAAAAATATGCTAAAGACTAAATTAGTCCTGGAACTTTGTACATATTTGTTCCTGGATGTAGGTATTTGCACGAGTATAGGTAGAGGTGCTTTATGTGCTTTTGCTTTCGTTGTTTTTCACTTCAAGGATTCACTTCACTCACTGGGACTCGAACATAGATGAATGAAAACCCCTGCGAACTGGCGAGGAGGCTGGCGGGGGTTGTAAGGGGATGTCGTACCCATTCAAGGACACGCCATCAGCACCAACCGATAAGGATACGTTTTAGATGTGTTACACGCGTTGCACATTGTCATGTCACCTCACCAAATGCCAAAATATCCGTGATATAACGGTTTCCAAGGATTCTATTTTTCGATGATTTTTTTTTCTATTTTTGGGGGACGCTTGCGGTCATCCGCTCAATGGGGATTTTGAGAAATTCCGATGGACAGGGAGTTCACTAAACGTCCATTCACAGTCGCTCGGCCCGAAATCAGGACAATCGTCGAACTTTAACTTTTTTTTATTAATGAAAAACTACAACCGTAAAATCAACTGCCGTTAAGTCAAGTTAACATTTTTTTTTGTTTTTCGGTTTTAACAAATTTCTTTGTTTATTTTTTTCTTCTTGTTTGTGTGTTGCCAAAAGTAGTTTATCTTTTTTGCTATTCGCCGTTCGTTCGTCGTACTTTGGAGCCCGTGTTTACGGTTTGTACTCTCACGTCTGCGTTCCGCGGAAGAAAAAAGCACTTTAACTGTTCGACTTGGGCTATGAGGCCATCAACAAGAAACACAGCCAGAGAGGCGATGCTCGATGCTTAAAAAAAAAACGAAAAAAACATTTTAATGCTTTTGTTGTTGTTTAAAGTTAAAAAGCTTTTAGTTCTAGTGTAGCTGTAGTAGGTTGGTTGTTGGTTAGTTTTTGGAAGAGCTTTTTCGGTATTACAGTGGGGGTTAAAAGTAAAGAAGCATACTTGGCAGGAGAATTTTTCCAAATTTCCTAATAGGTTTTGGAAAGTGTTTTGATAGCTTAAATTTGTTTTTAATTATAAAACTTACTACTAATCGTAGACTAATTCTAAGTCAGCAATAACAATTTAAGTTCATAGTAAATATAAAAAAATATAACTTTTACGCTCTGTCAAACATAAAAAGTCTCAATAAATGTAAATGTAAAAATGTGTTCAAATATGGATGGTTTGTTTTTTTGTATGGTTTTTGACAGCAAACTGTGAAGGCAAATTTCACCATACTGTCCCGAAAAAAATTCAAGACAAACATTTTTAGGGGAATAAAATTGTAGTTTGTAGGGGAGACATTTTTTCGAGAAATTGTAATTTTAGAAAGAATGACTTAGAATTGTTATGATGGCAAACTAGGACACCTCAATATTGAAAAAATTGAGAAATATTTTTGAAGCTATAAAAAAATTTTCTGAGATTCGTCTAAAATATTCATTTTCTGTAAGCCAGGTTAAGTTTATAGTTATCAATAAAATCAATCTTTCAAAATTCCGAGATATATATCAACATTTTTCAAAATAAAATGCTGATTTTAAGTTCATAGACTTCAATAAAATCTCAAAACATGGGCCTAATCTAGTAAATAGTTTTTTTGCAAAATTCCAATATCCCTTAGTCACATCTTGTCTATCTGTATCTATAGAAAAATCATTGCACACTATGGCGTATACGCATTAATTTAATTTTAAGTAATATAATGTTTGATAACACAAAAAATTGCTACTCAGTGTTTGCTAAATAATAATTAAAACAGATAACTATCTAAGTGAATATTTATTTTATTTTAGATGCTATTCCTAAAAATTTAAACAAATTACAGATTCATCTTTTAATCATTTGAACGCTTTTTTGGGTTAAAATAGCTACTAAGATACGTAAAGCGTTTAAAAAAAATCGACTTACAGACCATTTGCATTTGCCCACGTATACAAAATAAAACAATTTAAATAGTTAGCATGTTTATTTTCAGCTGTTAGACTAAAAATATGTGTCAAAAAGTGGTATTTTCCTAAGATTACAGTAATATTAACCTTTTTTACTTAGATCAGTATAATATTTACTTGTAAAATTTAGCAAATTTTAACTATGAGTTTTGTTACTGTAAGAAATGTATTTTCTAATAAGTTTTAATAGTTTTGAGAGCCTTCATAAAACTTGAAATCGAGAAAAAATTGCTTTTAACTAAAAATGATTTTTTAAAAAATATTTGAAAATATTTTCAGTCTTGACTTCAATAAAATGATAATGATGTTTATCGTTTTTAATTTTGCAGATAATTTCCAAACCTGTAGATAAGTACGTACATATTATGAAGTTGGTCTATGGTTGAGGTTAATTTCTACCTCCATCCATCATAAATTAATAAATTATTATTATCAGAAGAATTGATTTGTTCAATAAAAATTTTGTTGTAAGAAAAAAATTGCATTAGTTCGCTGAAATAATAATTTAAATATTATATTAATGACGAATTGCTTTCCGTCAAGACCTTGAAGCAATCCAAACAATTCTTTTAATCATAGACATACATATTTCTTTTTGTTAATGTTATATTGGTCATGAATTTGTTTTTGAACGCGTTGAGTTGCTTTCTTGAGAGACTTTAGTTTACAGAACATTCGAAAAAGCTTTTCAATTTTGATTTACATCGAAGTAAATAGGAAAACTTTACTATTTTCACCAACGAATGACGTTTTCTTTGATTGTCAACATCAACACACACTCTCAAATGTACATAATTGCAATTTCGCAAATTCTACAAGGTATCTATCTACCTGCAAGCTCGAATCATCTGTCACTCTTCAGCATGCAGAAATGTGACAGATGAGTCTAGGTAGATGGCGTGGGAATAATGAATTAGTCAGAAAAGTGATTCAAGCCAATCCCAATGAAACAAAAAAAAAAAAAAACAACAACAAATACATATTTACAAATCAGACATGAAGTTGTTTTAAAAGCTTCGATGACGACTTCTGTTAATTTTTTTGGTGACTAACGGAGATGACGTCATATAGAATATGTTTTCATTTAACGGTCATCGCCATATTCGTATGTTCGTGTTCATGTCATTGCTACATTTTTTTGCAACACACATTGATAAATTCTTTTGTTGACCAACTGTTTGCGTTCGAAAGATTGCTTCATTCAAATCAATTTTTGTTTTTGTATTTATTATATTTTGGTATTTCAAGAGGAGATGGTGAGGTAGGTAAGTAAGTGGTTTGGTTAATAGATGACATAGGGGATAAGAATTGCCAATATTACCACATTGGTTTATAAGGAAAACCGGTATAAGATTAAAACAATACGTAAATAACGATTTACTTCTCACGTTAATAATTGATTGACACATCAAATCTTTGCAAGGTTTTTGCGAATTTATATGTAAATTATTTAGTCATCATTTAACAAAATAAAGTATTAATTACTAAAGATTTACTATGGGGAAAAATTTAATTTACGTTTTGTTTTCTTTTGTCGGCAATATCTCAAGGATAAGCTGAAATACATATACAGTACGGTGCAAAAATGAGTAGGTAGATGTTTGTACTTGGTGCATTTACTATGGTATAATGTTGTTAATAACAAACAAAATTTAAAAAAATAGGTATTTTATTTAATGTTAAATACTTTACAAAACTGTAAATAGGTAGGTATATCATAATTGGAAAAACTTGATATTTGTTAAATGTGATCTAGGGGGTGCAGCACGTATTTTTTCCGAAAAAGTTAGACAATAACTTGAAGAAATACAATTGTTCCACAGTTTCATAAAAAAATACGAAGAATCTTTCAATCGACGTTGAAGATAGTGTTGTTAATGTGACGGCAAATGGCTCCAAGACTCAGACAATAACTTAGCCGACTAAGCGAGTACGCCATCCATGGCAAAAGTTAAAAAAAGGCAAGAAACACCAGTTAAAGCTTACCTTGGAGGCCATACCGGAAACGGATGCACGTCTTATGACAATGCAGATGACAAGGGACAATATCTTAACACTAAAAGCCGCTTTTGCAGCAATTAGTAACCCCGTTAGTCAGCGGATTCCCAGTACAGCTCTCCACGATATTGGCTATATCGCACTAATAAAGAAACCAAAACCTTCAATTTAGCTAAAATTATGTCAAACCCCTTTTGAAGTTCGCTAAGTTGAGACAGTGAGTGAGCGTAGAAGTTGCATAGATAGCTGGGCAGCAATTTTGGTTGTTGGAAGAGTAGTGGTGGTATTTTAGCTTGGCGTTACGTGTGTTCCATTGCCTTTAAGACCACCGATTGACCCTTCACCCAAGAAATCTTAAGACGGTCTCCAAGTTTAATGACGTAATCTCAGATTTTCTAATAAAGGCGATCTATTGTTAATATTTTGAATGGCAGATATAAAGTTAAAAGACTGTCCAAACATATCATTGTCTTTTTCTTGGATTTGTAAGCAATTTGCGTAGCTTTCAAAACCGCTAAGGCTTCAGCTGAGAACATTGAGAAAAATGACGGTAGTTTTTCCTATGACATGACGATTGTTGTTTGAGACAACTATTGCGAAATAAGTTCCTTCGAAAGAATTAGAAAATCATAGGATTCAAGTATTTTCCCTACAAGTCAAATAGTGCACAAAAGGAAAATTTAGCTAGAGCTTTTTTTTCTATAACAATAATAATTTTTAAAAAACGGCTGTGGACTGTGTATTCAATTTATTTATATTAATTGAAAAACAATTGATTGATGTTTGTCAATCCGATTAATATTATAATTTTGAAAGTTTAGAATGATTGTTTCTCAATATACGGATTTGGAAGACATTTGGCACAGAGATAGATCATTGTCGGGAATAGCATATTTATTCTACTTTTTATTCCGGTTAAATGAATGGTTCCCGTGGAATAGATTTTTATAAATTTTTCCAATCACACCAGAATGGCTAAACGAATCTGGATGAAATTTGACACAGAGACATTAGAAATAAAATACAGCTCGTACTAGAATACTCGAAATTAAGAACCAGTGGTTCGTCAACTAGCAAAATTATCGTACATATGTGGAGTGAAGGCAATTCTTAAGCCATAAACGAATCAAAATTCAAATCCAATAAACTCCTTGACTTGTAATAAGTTTGTTTAAAAATAAATTATCAAAAAAGACACTTTTATGTCCGGAAGTGGTTCGTTTAATTGGTCCCTCGTTTGTGGTACTTAACACTTCTTTATTATTCTATTTATAGGGCTATGTTAAGACATTGGATTATGCTAACAAAGTAGTAACTCTTAAAGCATTGAAAGCCAATATTCAAGGTCAAGCCACAATTGACGATCAGATTTTTTAGAAAAAGAATTGAAAAATTGTACTGACCGAATGGACTTTGACACAACCAATGAATCCACGATATAAATTTTTTCTGCGTCATTCTCCGGCCACCTAGACGTTTGCTGAAATCATAATTGAAATCAGTGTGTCGAGTGGTTTCACTCTGGGTTTCTATAATTTTGGGAAAAATTTTAAGGAAAGAGTGCTGGTAAAAGGGTATTTCCATTATTTCCTTTGTCTTTATCTTACCTGCAGCGTGAATATCAACGATCTCCTTTCGCTACAAAAATAAGCTTAAACTTTACTTAAATCTGGAAATCTTTGACTTTTCAGGAAAAAAATCATCAGTATAAAGTTCACATGACAACTTTCAAAATTTTGTGTTTTTAGTATGAAGATCATGAAGATCTGGATCGCTATTTTTCATGTATTACAACACTACAAGATCTTTAATATTTTTCTGGTTCAAATTTCGTGTTCCAAAATTAATCCTACCACCAAGAATTTCATTTTGCAAGTGTTTGTGTTTTTGTTCTGACTTCTGACTTCTGAGCTGTCAAAACAAAGTATTGCCAGAAACCATGTTTTTTAGAAACAATTTGGTTATGAAAATTGAACCAGAATAATATCAAGATCTTGAAGTGTTGTTGTAATAGAAGAAAAGTACTGATCCAGATTTTCATGCAAAGCAAAATGAGGCTTATGGGATCAACGAGTTGGTGAAAGTCTTGGATTATTTAATGAAAAAAGACCCCAACATTACTATGAAAAGGATGTAGAGTTTTTTAGAACTTAGTTGGCCAGAATGTCATCCACTATAGTTGAATTGAATATTTAAGGATTGCTTCCCAAACTACTCCAGCCAAAAAATCTTTAATTTAAGTCCTCAGTCACAAAACAGTAGATTAGATACACAGGTGGCAACCATGATTAAAAATATTGTTTATAGTGCTCGCCTCCAAACCGTGAAATTACAGCATTTTATCAAAGTTTAATTCTTCAGATATGTTGTAATTTGTGAAGGTGGCTGAACACAAATTATTATGAATGATTCTGCCAACAGGTCGAATCGGTTAACTTATGCATAGCCATTTAAATTCAAAATCATGCCTGACCACACCATGCAAACCAAACTGCAGCAGCGCCATTAATAACAATAATAATTTATTTATTAACTTTGTTCAATATTGATTAATGCATCATGCAATTTCAATATTACGTTATGAATTAAAAATACCTCCATGCCAATTCTATTCAATTCTATTTAAATCAATACGAGATAGAAAATAGGAAAATAGCGTAGATAGAACATTTATCTAGTAGTTTTTAATTTCCGCGCAATTAGCCAGAGCGCGCATTACATAAGCCATTTATATTAACTTTATATCAACTACCAATAATATTTTAATTGTATAGAACACATTTAAGCGGATTCTCGATTGTTATTGCACTTTCGCGCGTAAATGCAAATTTTATATTTACAAATTCACTCTCAAATATTTGTATATTTTAAAATTAAATCTTCAATGCATGCATGTACATATATAAAAATAATCTATTTACATTATTTACTTTTTTCTCGAGATTGAATTTGAATATTCCTTAAAAGTGAGTGGGTGTCTGTTTATTTTGATTCGGAGGAGCAAAAATTAGGAATTTAATTAATTCTCATTGAAAAACCGCCGCCGCCGACGACGAAGCTGCAGCCGCCAACGATATGGTATGTGGCAGCTAATTGGCCTTGAGCGGGTCGGGTGGGTGGTTTTACAATACCAACTTATATTATGTAGATGAGGTTAAGGGTAATGACAAACGTGATTGAACTTTTTGATTGGCGCCTATTTTTGTACAATCATTTTATTTTTATCATGACAAATTTAAGTGGGTATTAAATGAGTTTTCCCATTCATGCAGGAAATACAAAAAATTCATACACGTACGAATACAAGTAATTAAAATTTAAGTTCATATGTGAGGCTAATTGTATTTAATGAAGTATAAAAAGGTTTAGATATTTTAATTCAAAGTCAAGGTGTCATTTGCTCGTTTGTTTGCTTTTGTTTTAAGGTAAATATAATTTAAATAATTTAAATAGTTATTTTATGTGAAGGTAACGGCTATACTGTAATTATAGTAAATTGGCAAATTATGGTAATTTGGATAATGGATTTGAAGTAGAGAAAAGGGAGTTTGGTTTTGGTGATATTTGTTGATTTAAATTGTTTTATGCAACATTATATATAGACAATAGGAAATATAAAAAAAAGATACAAATTTTTAATATACATAAACTCGACCCTAAACAAATTTAACATTGACCCAAAGATGAAAACTAAATTAACTTCTTCTTTCAGTGTCACTTTCACAATTACCAGCCGAGAAGATGCTCCGCGAACACTTTTAAGTGATTTGGTTTTTCGAACTGTGATTAATTTTAACAATTTCATTCCATTGTTAAAACCTGCAAGGTTCCATTTTTAACAATGTCAAGAGATAACAACTTCAAATATGACAGCTGCCAAAATCCAGGGATGTTAAAAATGAAACCTCGTAATTTAGAGTTGTTTCGAAAACCCTCTTTACTATCACTATATATTATAAAAAAAAGTCGCTTTCTCTATCCTTATGTCCCTTTGTATGCTTAAATCTTTGAAACTATGAAAGGATTTTGATGCGTTTTTTTTCAATAGAAAGAGTAATTGAAGAGGAAGGTTTATTAACTTCCCATAGGGAGTTATTGTTATCGGTCCGATTTGTCAAATTGAAATTTTTGACAAATTTGGACGTTTTATGGTTCCTTGAATCTAAATTCGTCATTTGTAGAGAGATGTCTGTGTGTGTGTGTACGTACGTTCGAGATACCCTTTTCGTTAACGATATCTCAACAACCAGTAGAGATATCCATTCCAATTAAATTTCGTTCGAAAGGTTATAGGTAACTTCAAAAAAAGCTGAAAGGACTTTTATAAAAATTTGTTTAACGGTTTTTCCACTATAGCCGTTTTTAAAAAAAGTGAAAATTTTAGTTTGTCGCAAATATCTCATTAACGAATAATGCTATTGACTTCAAATAAATTTTTTTGGGTAGATAACAATGTAATACAGGTTTGGTATAAATTTGGAAATAGTTCAATATTACCGTTATTTTTTTAAAAAGTAAAAACTAAAAAAAAAAAATTTGGAGTGCAAATATATGTACAATGAAGGAAAAATGATATCATCTTCAAAACATTTTTTTACTATGTGAAATGTAGCTTTTGCCATCTAGTAAAATTTTTGAAAAAATTTAATTGTTTTTTTACAAAAAATAAAAAAGTACAAAAAATACTACTAAAAGTTGGTAATAATTGTTTTTGTACTTGAATATCACGAGAATGGGCAACGATATTGACTTAAAATTTATTTTAGCTTAAACAAAATACAATTATTAATAAACGCTACAATTTTGACAAATATAGTACTGACAGTTTTTTTACAAAAAATAAAAAACTTTAACAAAAATTGGCCGAAAAATGTCAAAAGCAGTTTCTTGACTTCAATATGTCCAGAGTGGTAAATCATTTTAACTTCGAATTTATTTTATTTTGTTCATAATAGAGTTGTCAACGTATAGTACATTTTTGACAAATGTTGAAAACAGTTTTTTTTACTAAACATAAAAAACTAAAACTGAAATTTACAGAAAAGTGTCATAAATTGTTTTTTGGCATCACTACAAAAAATGATATTGACTTCAAATGTATTTTATTTTCAACCTACTCGTAATGCATTTGTCAATACCTAAAGAATTGTAAAATATGGACTAATATCAAATTGAAATTCTCACAATAAATACAAAACTACAAATATTTCTAAAAAAAATTGGTAAATATTGTTTTCAGATTCAATATCTCTGATATTTTTTATGATACTCGTAATAAAATTGTAATCAACATCAAAATTTAATCAATTATTATCAGGAACGCCAAGTTTTCAAATTATGCATAATGGGAAGTTATCAGTGTGGGTCGCACCCAGCCTCTTTTTAAAATTTTATTCTAGACTGCGTTTCCATTATCGTTTGTTATATAATTTAATTTTTAAATATTATGTACATACATATATGTATGTATGCATAGTATACTTCAAGGAAAAGACGAACTTCAACTCAATACAATTCAAATAAATGTTATTACAGATACACTTTTTTTTGTAAGTTCCGAGAATAATGAAAATTTTGATCGGTTGGCGAAATATGGGCCAATCTTACAGCCAGGTGAAAAAAAGTTCGCCACGTCCTCTAGTGTCTAGTATGTATGTCATAATTTAGAGTTGTTCCGAAAACCCTCTTCTGAAGTTTTCATTACCTTACGAAGTTAATGGTTTTTTTACACAAAGATATGGGATTCTTTTCTTACAAAAATGTTTGTGGTGACAGACGGTGAGGTTTGACTCCATTTTGATATCCCCTCGATGTCAAATTTTACAATGCTATTAAAATTTACCACTCCACAAAGCCAGAAATTTTCCGAACAAATTACATACATAGTATGTATATTGAATTTTAGAAAATTGACATCAGCCAGCTCCTGATTGACAAATCTTAAGTTTTTAATTGTTTTACTATGGCTTACACCAATTACTCCGACAGCAGTGAGTTACGTTTTACGGGTTCTGCACCTCGGGAACTACATAATATACCTTACGAGTTGAAATTTAGCGTGGTATAAGTCCTTGATCAGCCTTTTCTACCTTTAATCTAAATTTTCTGTTCTGAAGTAAAAGGTTGGGATTTGCTTTATCATTTTAATTTAATGCTCCAATTTGGTCTCATGTTTCTTGTCTTGATGTGAATAATCAAATTTGAAGTCTCATTTAGACTTATGTCAGATTGGGCTATTCATCGAAAATTGAGCTACTATTTTAAAAAATTGAAACAACAATTTCAATACGATAGCCAAATTAATCTTGCACAGTGCTGTTCATTTTGATTGTCAACAACGTTGTCTGTTTAAGGTACTGTGTTTTAGCGCTATTTTTTCTGCTCTCGTTTTGGTCTACAAATGATTTTTAAATTAGACTACCGGATTAGTTTTAGGCATGGCAAATCCGTCTTTATCTTTGATACGAAACTGGAAATAACTCAGTTTTGAATTACGATGAAATGATTTTATGAAGCGAAAAATTTGATTTTTCGGAGTTTTTAATTCTTGAAAGCCTCAGCTTTCAATAAAATTTGACAATGCATGGCTTTAAAAAAGAGACAACAAACCATATTTATTAAAGTTCTGTAATAATTTCGTTTCCAATGTCAATCAGAAGTCTAAAATTATAATTATCTGCTTCTTAAAATTATTGATTTTTGTTCTTTTCAGACGATATTTTGTCAAGAATGTGACGGTCAATAAACAATATTGAAACACATTCTTTTTAATTTAATTGGTTTGTATTTTGAGCAATTATGTCAAAGTTATAGGTACTTTGTTAAACCTAAAGTGAATAACAGGGCTGACGATGTTGGCAATGTTAAGTCTCGGGAAATTTCAGATAGATTGATGTATGTATGTATGTATGTATATGTATGTAGTCCAGTTTCGGTCTCGTTTTGCATGATTTAAAGGCCGTTTCGTCTCGTCTCATCTCGGCTTTAAGGCGACACCGCATGATACGACAACGACGCACTTTAGATATCGTACACTTTTCGTAACAGAAATTGTCCCACTGCCCTTCCAAAAACAGTCATTTTGAGAAATATCATAGAAAAATGAGTGTTTTAAAATATTCCTAGACAACACTTTTATTTTTATTTCTATTAAATGTCAAATTAATTTCCTACTGAAAGCTTGAAAATGGAATATGAAAAACCTTACAAATATGGAACCTCTGTTAAAATATCAAATTGGCAAGATCGAATGTTGTCTTATCCGCTTGACAATTCAAATCCAAAGGTCTATTTTCGACATAATACACGTGGTTTTCAAATTGTTTTAAATATTATTTCATAACAAACTATAGACTCCAGGGTCATCACATTATCGAACTTTGGGAGATTCGAATCTGCTTTTGATACCAAAGACAACAACTCAAGAACAACAGGAATCAGGAATTATTACAAAATCTGAAGCACGACAAGTTGCCAAGGCCGAAATAAACTTTGTATCTTATCCCATGAATGAGTAAGAACTTTTCTGAAAAGAACATCAATAGCACTGGTCTATAAAATTAAATTTGAATCTTAGAATCTAAGCCCTTTAAATAAATGAGGGTCAAGTACAGGTCAAAATTTAAAGCTCTAGACCTTTTGCGAATTATTCAAAACTCAATTGTTTAATTTATTAAAATGAAAATATATTTGTTTAATGCAATAATTTTAGTTTTCGTTTCAACAATTACGGTCCCAAGGAAACTCCTTACATCGAGCCGAAAACAACAACTTATCAAGAACTCTTCAAAGCACCAAGACCATTAGTTGAGAAAATAGATTGCTGTGAAAAAGTCTTAGATCCATTGCTCAATCGAATTCCAAAAAATGATTTTGAAATGCTTCCCTCGTCGACGAATAAATTTATGGATGATCATTTGGTGAAAATCGGTGAAGGTAGAAAGAAAATAAATTTTCTACGACAATTACGGTAAGAAAATATAATTAAATTAGTATCGAAAAGGTGGAGGATAATCTATTGTCTATTTTTAGAAATTCTACAAATATTTTGAATTAAAAAAAAAGAAAATTATTAAAGACTTTTATTTTGAAATAACGTTTTTTTTTTATTTAAAGAAACACTTTGCCGAAACTAGCGCGCTCTATTTTCTCATTGGAGAAACAACAAAAAAGCTTTATAGAGCTTTTGAAAGTTTTATAAAAGCTGTATGTGAAGGGCTTTCATAGCTTTAAGTTGTAGTAAATTATTAAAGCTTATGTTAATAAGGTCTTGTGCAAAGACGATTTATTTAAAGAGATAGTTTCAGAATGAACTCGATAGGTGGCGCTGGCTGGTGTCAAAAAATAAATTTTAGCCGCGTTTTTTTTTATACCTATAGTTCATGAAGAATTGGTTCAGCACTTTTCATTTATTACAACAACACTACATGATCTTGATATTTTTCTGGTTCAATTTTCGTGAACCAAGTTTGATCCCACCATTAAATGAAGGAAATTTTTGGTTTTGCAAGGGGTAGTGTTTTTGTTCTGAGTTGTCAAAAAGAGAGTATTGCCATAAACTATGTTTCTTGATTTAGGACTCGATTCCGAATTAGTGATCAAAAATTTGTTATTCAGGTCTATTCGGCGAGATCTTTTATTCTGTTATAAATTTCCATACAAAAGTTTGAGCTGTCAAAAAAATCTTTTATAAATTATAATTTTGGTATTAAAAATGGATTATCTATTATTTCGTCAACGAAATGCTATAAAAAGGAGACAAATGTAAGCATACAGCACATAAAAAAAAATAAATTAAAACAAAATTATTTTTGTAGAAGAAAGCACAGAACACTTTTGTTGGAACTTAGATTAAAGAGTAATCCATTTGATCTGCCCGATGTGCGTTTCATACATACGTTTTCCGACTGGACAAATTGAATGCCAGAATTATAATGAACAAATTGCAACTATTTACTCAAGCTACAAATAGGTTGGTACTACCATTCCGTTTCAAATATAAGTAATAAATAAAAAAAAACATTCGTGATTTAGTTATCTTAACCTATATTTAATTTAGTTTCTTTCGACACTTCATTTTTACGGTTCGTATCAGTCATCAGTTGGTATAGCAGCCACATTTTTGGGTTGTCACAGCCCAGTACGTCAAGGTCAATTCATCTCGTTACAGACCTAATTAACGCCCATTTGATAAATGGCGCCATCACATTCCCAAGTGGCATACTCGATGCAGCAGAAATAAGAAGGCAAAATATATTTTAGTTGAGCTTTGTGTTTTGATTTATATTTTTTTTCCACAGATTTTTAATAAAATTCAACATGCCTAGCATAATGGGAGTGATTGATGGTACTCATATACCAATTGTCCCTCCACCTCATAGCGGAATCGATGGACCAGGACATTTATACATCAATAGAAAAGGTTACCATAGCATCAATGTCCTAGTTATAACCGATGCTAACTTAAAAGTTATCTATGCTGATGCTCGGTTCCCCAGGTTCAGTCCACGATTCCGCTATTTGGATGGTTTCACCTGTAAGAAAATTGCTCCAAGGAAGATTTACAACCGCAGCAAATTAACGGTCACATATTATTGGTAAATACATTTTTAGTAAGGCGTATGTTTGTTTATTAATTATTTTTTTTTCAATTTACTAGGTGATTCTGCCATTCTGGCTTTTCACTTGAACCGTGGTTATTCACTCCAACAAATAACCCACCACAAGGTTCAATTCAATAGGCCTTTAATAAGAGCTTTTTATCCACAAGGAACTCTGTGGAAAGATCGTTTGGAGTGATCAAAAGCCGGTTTATTTGCATATCACGTCAAAGAGCACTTCACTATTCACCTGAAAGAGCAGTAAAAATTGTGTATGCGATATTTTTTATACACAACATGTATACTAATGGGAGCAGAACAATTTCTTGACGATACAGATGAGCTTATAGAAATAGCTGAAAATGATGAGGAACAACATCGAAGAAATCGCAATGAATGGCACAGCATTGGATCTCTAGTTCAAGATCGATATGTTGCCAATTTAATATAAAAAAAACTCATACAACGGCAAATTTTAAAATTGAATTGAAATTAACTAATTAACCTAGATGTGAAAACTTAATTCCGTTGCTATCATACCACCCCCTAATAGAATATTAAAGATTTTGAATAATTTTATTATACTTTTACTATTATTGATAAACTTATGCATTTAATTACCATAGCCAATTTGTCTATGGCAGCACTAGTGGCGATTTATGCTGCAGTCAACGCTTCGATGCTTGTCACAACGTTGTCTAATTTGTTGCAGATTAGATCCGCCTGTACCTGCCGCTGTTCCTCCGAAGTCTTAAAAAGTCATGAATGAAGTCATCATCTGTAATTTGTATAGAATTTATAGAAAAATATCTGTGGTAAGAAGAGTTAAATAAGAATTGAAAACAGTTAAATTCATCCAAATAAAGTAAGTAATTTCTAAATGACAGCATTTTAAATGTAAACCTTAAAAGAATTTCAAGAGATGGCTTACCGAGAGTTTGAGTGGTACTCCTACTTTGCCTTTTTGGTTTCGGTTTCGACTCGACCAAAAACTCGACATAGTTAAAATCCTGCAACCCATCTTCGTCAATATGACACTCGGGTTGTTCTGTGGGATGTTCTTCCAATTGCTCAGTGGGTTCAAATTTGGAGCAACCTGCAACAGATAAATTCCTGTGCCCGTTCACCACAATGCGGGCCCAGCAGGCCATCGCTCTGTCCTCCAATTTTTCAATGCCCATTTTCACTTTCGGGGACCCACCACCTGTTTTTTTATTTCCGCTTTTTGTAAGCGGAGTTTATAAGTCACAGAGTAGCGCCAATTGTCGAAAGCCTAAATATTATGGAATTTAGTTCTTAATTTTAAACGATTCCTAAAGAACATTCTACCTACCTTCTTCCACTCATCAACAGTGCGATGTGCACCGCTTGTGCTATTAAGGAGTATAGGTACTGCCAAACTTTCCCATAAAACTTGAACAGAAGCATCACAATGTTTATTTTTGGATGTTAATGGATTTTGTTCCATGAAGGAGCATTAAATTTCCTTCTGCTCCTGAGTTATTTTTTGTTGTCTTCGCCCTAAATAAGTTTGTAAAATTTTTTAGGTATATTTACATATAATTAACACAAATGGGTGGACAAGACACGCTGCTAGTGTCCATACCATGGTATACCGAAGTTTACATCGATGTACATACATATGTTTCAGGGAAAAGATACAAGGGACTATGGGAGTACCTTGTTTACTACAATTTTCTTGGTAGGGTTCTTATCGCCACATAAAGTGCAGTGGTATTTCCTGAAACATACATACTACGAGTATATCGTAAAAAAGTATTCCATGGTATGGATACCAGTAGTGTGTATGTAACAGGTTACTTTTATTTTGGTGATCCATTTCAATCATTTCATCATTTGCCAATTTCCAGTGAGTATTAAATTATAACAGCTGATTATGACAACACATTTTAGTTCTGTTTGCTAACAGATTTCGTTTTCGAAGTTCGAACTTCTGAATACCAATTATAAAAAATCTTTTATGGTTCATAACAGAAAATTCATAGCAAAATAACAGATGTGGCAGAATAGGCCTAATTATCCAGTTAAAGATGGGAGTATGAGAAAAAAGACCAATTGTATTCTCGAAAAGCTAGATGACAAAATAAGACTAGATCTAATTGAGGAAGCCAAAGGCTCCTCACGTAGATCTCTATATCCAAAGCTCAATTATAATCTGAATGAGCTCAATTATTTTACTGACAAAATGAGCTTATTTGAAATTTCTATAATTTGTCGCATTAGGGGAGAGCTTCTTGACTTAAATTACAAACCTTATTTTAATGACCAATCAATTTTTTGCTCTCTCTGTAATTTGCAAGAACAAGAAAACTCTTATCACTTTTTATCAGTGTGCCCCATTCTAAAAGAAATAAGATTTGTATACTTTAAAAAGTCAACAATAAGCGAATTAGACTCCATAAGTATCTTAAATGGAAGCAACTGGAAACTTCTTGCCCAATATTGCATTGAAGCCCTTAGTTACAGAAAAGATTTTATAAATTATTAAAAGATTTTAGCCCAAAAAAATATCCTTTAAGTATCTTAGTGTACATAGTGTACAAAATAAAACCCATTTTTGTATTGCAATTTATTTAATTTTATGTTTATATCAAAAAAAAAAAAAAAAAAAAAAAAAATACTAATTGTTAAACGAACAATGTAGAAATAATAGAAAAACTCACCAAAAAGCTTACTTGAATTATCAATATTAAAAATATATTTTTTAATTTTTAACAGTAAAAATAGAGATGGCATCTGGCAGACGGTTTCATAATCAAGGCCATAATTTTATTTATCATTATGTTAAATTGTAAAATTTCTTTAAGGTTAAATAAATAAAGCTTATTATTATTATTATTATTATCCAGTTAAAATATTTTGATAAAAATGGAGTTTCAGATTTTGAAATGTAGGAGGCAGTTGAATAGAGTAAGAAATAAATAATATTTAGAAAACTTGAGGGTGTGTTCGTATATCAATATATGCTTATACATTTATGAGCTCGACCACAAAAGTACATTACATATTTTTTGAATACAGCCCATGTATTTTAAATTTGACAAGTAGTTCGGGGATACCAACTTTGGGAGTTCGATTTAAGGAGGCTGGAATTCGTGACAGATATTGATAACTTCCGTTAGTGCCTTCAAAATCTTGACATTTATTCGATGTTTTGTTGTAAAAATTCACAAAATAAACGGATTTAAGATTTGCAGGGAACTTACCTACCTTTTTTCGCTTAAAAAATTGGTATTCGTTTTACATATTTTGATCTTACCAATTGAATTAAGTTCATGTCGAATTGAATTGCAAAAACAAATGAATTTGCCGATCTTAAAACTTAAACAAGACGTCCCTACCAGGTGGAACTCTACATACGACATGTTAGCCCGCATAATGAAAGTTAAAAATGCGGTAATTGCTACCCTAGCACTAGTGAAAAATGAGCTGTCATTGTTTAATGAAGATTGGGACATTATTGAACGAGTAATTCCAGTTCTGAAAGTTTTTATGGATGTAACTGTGGAGATATCTTCAGACAAAAACGTAAGTCTATCAAAAGTGATAGTGTTTTGTCGACTTTTGAAACGTCAAATAACCCAACGTTTATCTGAAGTTGAAACACATTCCCACGTAAATGCAGTTCCTGTCAGTATCCACAAGTTATTGAAGACTCTGTATGATGAAACTCAAAGGCGTTTGAGTATTTTAGAAAAAAATATTTTGTATGCCGAGTCTACAATACTTGATCCTAGATTTAAACACAAAGGCTTCCAAAACGAGCATAATTTCAAAACGGCATTTGAAGGCTTAAAACTTAAAGTAGGGTCCCAGGCCCAAAGAACTGAAGGGTCCTCTGTTTCTGTTCAAGAAGTTCAAGAAGTAGTCGCCTCGACTTCTGCAGCAGCACTTGGAAGTACAAGACCAACCTCAACTTGGGATGATTTCGATATGGAAATTTCATGCTTAACTCCAGTAAATACCATAGCTGCTGGTATAGTTGAACTGCAAAAATATTTAAATGAGCCCATTATACGTAGGACTGAAAACCCTTTACTCTGGTTGCACGAAAGAAAATTCGTTTATCCAATCCTTTATAAATTCATGCTGAAGAGGCTTAACTTGGTCGCTACATCAGTTCAATGTGAACGTACGTTCTCCAAAGTCGGCCTTATACAAAGTGACAGATTTAGTAGGCTGTCTTCAAGAAAAGTGTCACAGTTGATCTTTATAAGTAGCAACTTGTAGAACAAAACATATATGTATGCATGAAATATACATATGTATGGTGTTTTGGATAAATTTTAGCGAAAAGCTAGAGATTGTAAGCTCAAAAACATCACCACTTATGATTTTTGTCTTTACCAAATCTGCACGCTCTAACTTTTTGTCACTCGTTTTGGAAAATACACTGTATTTTGTGTTATTCTAACAAAATAAACTTGATTCAAATCTTTATTAATATTTTTAAGACATTGAATTTTTGTACTTTCAAAACAATTATCCTTTAATTTATTACTTTAAATTGACAATTTTTGTATAAGTGTTCCAAATACGTAAGTTTTTAAATAGTTTTAATTTATTCCATAATAATAATATATCTTGTAATCCTTGAAGTTTTTTATTTGTATGTTTTTGTTATGTTTTGATTAAACTCCAAATGTGTTATTAATGAATCAATTTGTTTTTTTTTTTTTTTTTTTTGTGAAATTCTAAATTTTTGCTATATATCTTTTGAAGATATTAAAATGTTTAATTAGAAAAGAAAAATACACTTCACATTCTTTTTATTTCGCCTATTGCTCATCGAGCAAATCATTCCGAAGTTCATGTTATCATTCAAATGTAAGCTAATAAATAAATACTAAGAAGAACCTTAATAGTTCCGCGGAACTAGTTCCGATGACAAAAAGAAACGTTCCATGTTCGTTCCGTCTTTGGAACTGTTTTGAGCATCTCTTGCCAACATATGTGAGTCCCACCGCCCCTGTCTGTAGTCTTCAGATTTCTTTTTGCCTAGAAAATTACTCATAATCAAAACAAATGAATTCCAAGCTTTGGATTCGACTTCAGTCATTGATTTGACAAAATTAGAATCTTTCACGAGTTACCTGATCTGTGGCCCTGTTACGGAAATTTTACCCGAAATCAAATCGCGCACCTTCACTTAATAAAATGTAAATGTCAAATTGTTTTTTTGTATTAATTGTCTACTCGACTGTGTGAGAGCGGGACGGCCGTGGTTTACCAACTATCGGTTCTCTCACTCAGTTCTGTGGCGAAAACCATTCTTTTGACAGGTTTAAGCTTTGCTCCTGGAATGCCGAGTTCAAATGATGCCAAATCAGACGGACGGTCTGATCAGTTCACACGAACTATGGAAATGTAGAATGGCCGATGGCCCAACATAAATTCATGAAAATACTTTTATGTAACATCTTATTTTTATTAACTATAAGTCTATATTATTAATTTGTATTTAAATTCGGACGTTAGGGTCGGTTCCCACAAACTTTCTTTTAACAACAAGAGACAAAACACGAGAATATTATTTGTAACTTTTAACTATAAACCTCGTGTGATTCATCCTTTACTCCAGAATTTTCTTCTTCGTTCCTTTCTACCTATTTTGATTCGCGGAGTAGTGAGAAAGTCACTCGTTTGGTTAGCAACATTTTGAACTTTGGTTTTCATTCCATGGGGTGGTTGAATGCAACCCTGGAATAGTCGTAACCTGGAAAACGAATCCAGCGGGCGGCGAATTCCAGGATGACTTGCAATGAGATGGGAGAAAAGGGCGAGTAAGCAGGATCGCGAGCATTTCGGCACAAAGTTGCTCTCAACAGGCCGATTTGGATTGGCTGTTGATGATGTGTCCGAGATCCGCCACTCCAGATAGGCTGAAAGCCGACACGGCGAAAGGAAACAAAAGAGGCGAAACAGATCGAAAAAGATTTGTTAGTCACTTTTGTTTCAGTCGTGAGAGTCTTCGGACAAAAAAAAAAGAAAAAGAAAAAAAAGAAAAAAAAAACCAAAATTCAAAAGAATTAAGAAATATAAAGATAAAGTTAGTGTTGAGTAAAAAGAAATTGTATTCCAAAAAGGTGTTGGAGGAAAAGTTTTACTGAAGAAGGAGGGAAGGAAGAAGAAGAAAATTTGGGAGGAAAGGATAGAGGTGAAGGAAAAGATAAGTACCATTGTGTTTCGTGGTGTTCTTAGTTTTCTCTTTGATATATATATACCTATTAATTTCAGAAGATTGATTTCGTATATTTTCAATAGCTAGTTGTTTTGTCTCTTGTGTCGTATATATATTCTATTTGTGATTTCGAACTAATACGTTCACCAAATTGTGGAACCCGACCTTAACGGTCCTTATAAAATTTTTTTTGTCGAAAAGATTCTGAGTTTTACTCCTATTTTAAAAAGGTTTCTCAGACAATAAAATTATCAAAAATTAAATTTCCTTGTTGTTCGTTATTTTCACCGTTTGTGTTGATATTTGTCGAATTCCGCTCCAGAGGTTTGTAATTTCCTCACTCCACTACAAAAAAAAATTACTGGCGCCCTTTTCTTTTCAGATACGCTCCTGGTATATATATATATATATATATATGTATATCAAGTAAGTACTAATTCATATTAATTAATTGGTGATTGATTACTTAATAAATAAAAAAAAAAATTTCGTCGAACCCACCCCTTAACTGAGCGAGCTGTGGTGGCAGCACTTATATTGCAGCCTGTTGCAATTCCCTTTTTTTTCCATTCGCCTTGTCGCTTATTCGCCACTACAATTGACAGTTCGGCAAACGACATCGTGGGTGATCTCTATTCTAAATCATTAGTTTTCTTTTTGTTCATAATTAAAATTGCAACAATTGGCGCCCAACGTGGGGCTTGTGAAAAAAAATATATTTGTTCTGAGAAAATATTTCCAACCGCGGTGAAAAGCCATCTTCGTTTGAAAAAAATTTAATTAATTTTTCTAGTGATTGTCCCAGTGTTATTAGGGAAGTTTTCGTTTATTCTGTTTTATTCTTTTTACTTTTCTTAGTTTTCTTTTCTTTCAGTGCTGTTATTGGCCCATTAATAAATTAAATTAATTCGATCATCATACCAATATAATAATTATACCTACCTAGTGAGTGGCTTTGATAAGTGGTTCCCGTTCTTTTATATTGGATAAAGTGTACCTACCTAACCTGCATGTTACATACCTACATTAGCTAAAAAGGAAATTACTCTAGGAAACTGTAAGTTGTTTTATTTTCATTATCTTTTGCCATTGTCGAGATCTGAAAGGAAATACCTACATACATACATAAATATAATTAAATTAATTTCATATTTTATTTGTAAAATAATTTTAAAATTTATCAAACTGATTCCAACAGTAAATCTTCGTACGGTGTTTATTTACCTTTTGCATAGTGGCTGAAATATATCTCTTTGGTGTTTTTTTTTCTTTCGCGCAAAAATTTTGCAATTCGACTTTTGGTGTGACCATATATATAATTTTTTTGATACATTTATTTTTGCTTGAGCATACTTTCGTTGTATATTTCGTTAATTTAGAAGTGGAATATTGGAAAATTTCATAAAGTTTATAAACTATTTTGTTTTTTAAATCAATTTTTTTTATATATTATTTTTTTTCTCTTTCTTGAGGTGGTGTAGTTGAAAAAATTTTAATCACTAGTACAGGGCGGTGCAAAAATTTGTTTCTGGTTAAATCCAAAATTATTTAAAAGTCAACTGGGCGTTGATTTGGTGCCTTAGTTCAACGTTTTAGTTTCAAGTATATTGTCCATCCTAGTAAAATAATTATATTTGCATTAATTTACCAATTTTTTTTACCAAAATTATAATCGTGGTTTTAATTGTTTTGGCGTGATCGTGAACAAAGTCAACTTTTTTTAAATACTTCGTAATCGAAATTTCTATCGTATGCAAACAAGGTCAACTGGGTGTTGATTTTTGGGACCTTTTTTTTAATAAAAAAAAATTTTTTTTTGCCTTCGAAAGTAATTTTAGCTTTCGAAATTTAAATTCTTTTCTCGCGATTTTATAACATTTTAAATAGAGGTTCGGACAAACAACTGGGTGTTGATTTGGCCTCGTTATAGTTCGGTGAAGACATTTTTCGGTTTTTATTGTTATTCCTTGCACGCTTACTTGAATTTTTTTTGCGTATAAAACAACCAGCTGGGTGTTGGTATCGTGTTTTCGTGATCGGTGCTTAATATTTCGATTTGTTTAGGAAGTTGGTATTGTGTTTTCGTGATCAGCTGGGTGCTATTTCGATTCAGTTTTCGTCTATTGGGGTATTTTTTTTATATGATGGATGTTAATAGACTATCGAAAGAGGAATTGCTTTACGAGTTACAGGCTCGTGGGCTTAAGGAAGGGACGGTGGATAATATGAGGATGGCGTTGAGGGCGTCGCGAACTCTGGAGCGTTCAGGCTCGATCCCATCCGATAGTCCACATTATCCATTTTCTTGGGAAGATGACGTGAAAGCAGTAAAGTCGAAGATTTTAGAAATTAGGGACCTTTTGAAAACACCTCCGAAAAATCCAAAATCTTCGGAATATTTGAAGATTTTGACAAAAATAGAATGGGCTTTAGGTAGGGTGAATAGGGCGACGGCTGAGTCCTCCGAGGAGGTAAATGAAGGGTCGGACTTGAGAGGTGAACTTCTGTTACTTATGGCGAAATTGTCTGAGGGCGAAGAGTTTATAAATGAAAATCCAAATTCAGCGGAAAATATAAAAACAAAATCAACAATGTCGACAGCAGCTTTGGAAGTATTGCCCACTGCAACGGTCGACCAACGTGCGAGCGCTCGGGAATTCCAACGACTTGGTGATGAGCCCTGCGACCGGTTTTCCGAGCGTATCGAGAAATGGAACGTGAAGTTTTCTGGTGAACATTGTGGTTCATCAGTAAATTCATTTATTGAACGGATTGAAGAACTGAGGGAAGCAAGAGGGATTTCAGAGGCTAGGGTTTTAAGGTCAGCGGTGGATTTATTTTCAGGGAAGGCTCTCTTATGGTTTAGGGCGATTAGGGACACCATCTCAACGTGGAAGGAGTTGGTTAGGGAGTTGAAGTTGGAGTTTTTACCCTCCAATTATGATGACCTTTTGCTCGATGAGGTTAGGCGGCGTACCCAGGGTAGGGATGAGACAATGGGAATGTACATTGCTCTCATGCAAACCCTATTTAAAAGGTTCTCGGAGCCTCTGAGTGAGAGTAGAAAACTTTCTATTCTCATGAAGAATATAGCTCCCTTCTACCAAACGCAATTGGGTTTGGCTGAAATTAAATCAGTCAGTGAACTTGTTGCGTTGGGTAGAAGACTCGAGACGATAAGAAATAATGTGGAATCTTTTGTGCCTCCTCCGACAGGTCGCAACAGGCAGGCTTTGGAGCCTGATGTTGCTTATGTTGCTTCCGTACAGGAAGCAACAGTTGCAGTTAATCGAAACCCACCACCTCGTAGGCCCACTCGCTGCTTTAACTGCAATAGGGAAGGTCATTTTTCGAATACCTGTTCCGCTCCTAGGAAATGTTTTGGTTGTGGGGCAGTAGGTACAACCAGACAAAATTGTAGGCGTTGTTCTGGTTCGGGAAATGGTCAACGGTCTCTTGGGCCAGCAGGGCAAGAGCGCCGTCACAATTAAACAGGTCGCCTGCTGACGACCAGCTGGTAAAACTTGGTTTCACGTTAGAGACAAGTGGGGGCGATAGTCGTCCTTACTTGGGGGTAAACATATACGGGTTTAGGTTTTTAGGACTTTTAGATTCAGGAGCTTCAAGAACGATTATTTGTAGGGATGTTTGGAAAGTTTTGAAGAATTTAGGGTTAGGATTAGAAAAGAGTAATGTTAGGCAGGTTAGGTTAGCAGACGGTACCGGAGTTGAAGTTTTAGGAATAATTAATCTACCAATTGTTGTTGAGGGCAAATCAGTTTTATTAAATTGTTTGATTATACCCAATTTACCACAAGCGTTGATTCTCGGTGCAGATTTTTGGGCACTGTCGGGTATCGTCCCGGATCTTCGATCACGCAGGTGGAATTTTTCGAGCCAAGAGATGGTGGCTTCGATTGAGACTTCGTCTATCACAGAAGAGTCTGAGTTAGACACAGTTCGAAAGGGTAAATTAGAAAGATTAGTGGGAGATTTGTTCAAAGACATGCCGGAAGGGTTAGGTCGTACAACAATGGTAGAACATGTTATTAGGACTAGTTCGGAACCAATTAAACAAAGGTACTATCCAGTTTCGCCTGCAATGCAGTGCCATATAGATAAGGGTTTGCAAGAAATGCTAGATGAAGGAGTGATTGAAAAATCAAATAGCCCTTGGGCATCACCAATAGTCTTAATCAAGAAGAAGGATAGTACTTATAGATTCTGTGTCGATTATAGAAAACTTAATCAAGTAACAGAAAGGGATGCTTATCCATTACCAATCATTTCGGCGATATTGGATAAACTTAGGAATGCTAAATTTTTATCGTCACTAGACATTAAGTCAGCATATTGGCAGATTCCAATGGCTGAGGAATCGCGTAAATTTACGGCATTTACAGTTCCAGGTAGGGGATTATTTCAGTTTAAACGGATGCCATTCGGCTTGCATAATGCTCCTGCAACCTGGCAGAGATTCATAGACAGTGTTTTAGGGCCCGAGTTAGAACCTTTTGTCTTCGTTTATCTGGACGATATTATTATCGTTACAGACTCTTTTGAAAAACATCTTGAAATTTTAAATGAAGTTTTTAGAAGGTTAAGGGAAGCAGGACTTAAAGTAGGTAGGGAAAAATGTAGTTTCTGTAGGCCATCACTTAAGTTTTTAGGTTACGTAGTAGACAGGAATGGCCTTCATGTGGATCCAGAAAAGGTTGAGAGTATGGTGAAGATACCTGCTCCCAAAAACGTTAAGGAGGTTAGGAGTTTTGTAGGAACTATATCCTGGTACAGACGCTTCGTACCAAATTTCGCTACAGTTGTTAGGCCACTTACAGATTTACTTAAGAAAAGCAAAAAGTTTGTTTGGACTCAAGAATGTGAAGATGCTTTTAGAAAATCGAAAGAATTTTTGATCACAGCCCCAATTTTAACCTGTCCCGACTTTTCTCTTCCATTCGTTGTCCAAACCGACGCTTCAGATTACGGTATCGGGGCCGTTCTTACACAAACATTTAAAGATGGGGAAAAAGTAATTTGTTACTTGAGTAGGTCTCTCAATAGATGTGAGAGAAATTATTCCACAACGGAAAAAGAGTGCTTAGGAGTTTTGTGGGCAGTTGAAAAGTTACGTCCGTACCTCGAAGGTGTTCGGTTTACGGTCATTACGGATCACTATTCACTCATCTGGTTGAATAACCTAAAGGATCCGCAGGGAAGACTCGCTCGCTGGGCAGTTAGACTCCAGCAATTTGATTTTAAAATTATTCACCGAAAGGGGAAAGATCATGTCGTTCCGGATATGCTCTCTCGGGGAGTTCCAGTAGTGGCTGGGATTTCTAATGAGGATTTAGACCTTTGGGTTAGTAAAATGATGTCGGCTGTTGAGTCAAAACCTTTAGATTATCCAACATGGAGGGTAGAAAATGGAAAATTATTCAAGTTTGTTAAATCGACACATATTGTAGTACATGATAATAATGATGAATGGAAGTTAGTAATAGGGAAGAAGGATAGGATAAACATTTTAAAAGAATGCCATGATAGTCCATTAGCAGGACACATGGGAGTTAGGAAAACATTCGGAAGAGTAACGGCTAAGTACTATTGGCCGAAAATGAGAATAGATGTAGCCAATTATGTTAGGAAATGTTCAATATGTCAACAAGTGAAACCTGTTAATGATAAACCAGCCGGTCTTATGACTGAAAGAATAGGAGTTTCTTCACCATGGGAAATGATTAGTGTGGACTTAGTAGGGCCATTACCTAAGTCTAGTAGGGGTTATATGTATATTTTAACAGTTGTGGACTATCTAACCAAATTCCCGTTATTATTTGCATTGAGGTCCGCTACTGCTAAGGCAGTTTGTAGAGAGTTAGAGGATAACGTGTTTCTTCTTTTTGGAGTTCCAAAAATTTTGATTTGTGATAACGGTCCACAATTTAAGAGTAGGGAGTTGAAATCACTTTGTGACGAATATTCGTCAACCATTAGATTTACCCCACACTACCACCCACAGGCTAACCCAGCAGAAAGGATTAACCAAATTATAAAAACTACGTTGAGGGCTTACGTATCAGAGAATCATCGTGTTTGGGATTCCCAACTAGCCAAAGTTGCCTGTGCAATTCGTACATCGCAACACGAAGTGTTAGGAGTTTCACCGTACTATGCTAATTTCGGCAAGGAAATGGCTACTAGTGGAAAACAAGGGATTTCGCTGAGAGACACAGACAGGGAAAATTATAATTCAATAGAAACAGTAGCAGAAAGATTTAGGGAATTAAGAGCCGATATAGCCGTCAAACTTCAGATGGCGGCCAAGAAAACAGCACAAGCCTACAATCTCAGGAGGAGGGATATTCAATATTATCCGAATGATGTTGTTTGGCGAAGGAATTTCGATTTGTCAAATGCTGCGAATTACTATGCGGCGAAACTTGCACCGAAGTATGTTGGTCCATTCCGGATCCGCAAACGTTTGTCCGCTTGGACTTATGTCCTTGAAGACAATAACGGAAAAGATCGTGGCACTTGGCACACGAAAGACTTAAAACCTTTTAACTCTCTGGCAGAAAATGACTAAGTCCCATTTAAATAACTTTTGCATTTTTTTTTGTCATTTATAATTCACATCTTCCTAAGTTTTCTTTTATCTTTTGTTTTGTTTCGTTACTTTAAAAACTGCCAGATCGAGTATTTTAACTAATAAATTAACTTTTTAAATTCGTTTGTGTTTTGAACAAACATATTTTTGAGGAGGAAGGGGTGAGATTTGTTACGGAAATTTTACCCGAAATCAAATCGCGCACCTTCACTTAATAAAATGTAAATGTCAAATTGTTTTTTTGTATTAATTGTCTACTCGACTGTGTGAGAGCGGGACGGCCGTGGTTTACCAACTATCGGTTCTCTCACTCAGTTCTGTGGCGAAAACCATTCTTTTGACAGGTTTAAGCTTTGCTCCTGGAATGCCGAGTTCAAATGATGCCAAATCAGACGGACGGTCTGATCAGTTCACACGAACTATGGAAATGTAGAATGGCCGATGGCCCAACATAAATTCATGAAAATACTTTTATGTAACATCTTATTTTTATTAACTATAAGTCTATATTATTAATTTGTATTTAAATTCGGACGTTAGGGTCGGTTCCCACAAACTTTCTTTTAACAACAAGAGACAAAACACGAGAATATTATTTGTAACTTTTAACTATAAACCTCGTGTGATTCATCCTTTACTCCAGAATTTTCTTCTTCGTTCCTTTCTACCTATTTTGATTCGCGGAGTAGTGAGAAAGTCACTCGTTTGGTTAGCAACATTTTGAACTTTGGTTTTCATTCCATGGGGTGGTTGAATGCAACCCTGGAATAGTCGTAACCTGGAAAACGAATCCAGCGGGCGGCGAATTCCAGGATGACTTGCAATGAGATGGGAGAAAAGGGCGAGTAAGCAGGATCGCGAGCATTTCGGCACAAAGTTGCTCTCAACAGGCCGATTTGGATTGGCTGTTGATGATGTGTCCGAGATCCGCCACTCCAGATAGGCTGAAAGCCGACACGGCGAAAGGAAACAAAAGAGGCGAAACAGATCGAAAAAGATTTGTTAGTCACTTTTGTTTCAGTCGTGAGAGTCTTCGGACACAAAAAAAAGATAAAGAAAAAAAAGAAAAAAAAAACCAAAATTCAAAAGAATTAAGAAATATAAAGATAAAGTTAGTGTTGAGTAAAAAGAAATTGTATTCCAAAAAGGTGTTGGAGGAAAAGTTTTACTGAAGAAGGAGGGAAGGAAGAAGAAGAAAATTTGGGAGGAAAGGATAGAGGTGAAGGAAAAGATAAGTACCATTGTGTTTCGTGGTGTTCTTAGTTTTCTCTTTGATATATATATACCTATTAATTTCAGAAGATTGATTTCGTATATTTTCAATAGCTAGTTGTTTTGTCTCTTGTGTCGTATATATATTCTATTTGTGATTTCGAACTAATACGTTCACCAAATTGTGGAACCCGACCTTAACGGTCCTTATAAAATTTTTTTTGTCGAAAAGATTCTGAGTTTTACTCCTATTTTAAAAAGGTTTCTCAGACAATAAAATTATCAAAAATTAAATTTCCTTGTTGTTCGTTATTTTCACCGTTTGTGTTGATATTTGTCGAATTCCGCTCCAGAGGTTTGTAATTTCCTCACTCCACTACAAAAAAAAATTACTGGCGCCCTTTTCTTTTCAGATACGCTCCTGGTATATATATATATATATATGTATATCAAGTAAGTACTAATTCATATTAATTAATTGGTGATTGATTACTTAATAAATAAAAAAAAAAATTTCGTCGAACCCACCCCTTAACTGAGCGAGCTGTGGTGGCAGCACTTATATTGCAGCCTGTTGCAATTCCCTTTTTTTTCCATTCGCCTTGTCGCTTATTCGCCACTACAATTGACAGTTCGGCAAACGACATCGTGGGTGATCTCTATTCTAAATCATTAGTTTTCTTTTTGTTCATAATTAAAATTGCAACAGCCCATCAAAAATACCAGCTTTCAATTTTTCTATACTTAATCCTGGAAACTTAAGAAAATTGAAACATTCGCTACTTTTATCAAGCGCCTTTACAAATTGCTTCATTATGCCGGTTTTAATATGAAGTGTTGGAAGTATGTTGATGATAAAATAAAGGCGTGTTTATCACACTTTTGGTACCAACTTTTAGTTCCCGTACTGGCCAGACTTTTTGTGACCAATGGAGTTCTTTATCACAGCTGTCCCAGAGACAGATGAAACAAGGGAACTTCGTATATCCCCCCTGTTGACCCAAAAGAAAGTTAACCATTTTTAGATCAACACAAATTAACCATTTGTCATCTTCAAACTTAATTTTTTCTATAACCTTAGCAATATTTGCGTATTCTTCTTTTAAGGTCACCGAATGTGCGATAGGTACAGATCCGTACTTATTGCCGTTGTTAAGCAAAACACAATTTAAACTTCTTTTGCTTCTATCTATGAAAAGACGCCAGTCACTAGGTTGGTACTTTTTTAATCCCATCTGTTGCAAAATACCACCAACATCGTTACAAAAAATTAAATCCTTCTCTTGAGAAAAATACTGTAACAGATTTTTTTCTCTGGTACGATAAAATGTAATGTTTGTTTCCGGAGTAAGCAAATTTTTTTCTTTTAAACGAGATGCTAATATTTCAGAAGCTTCTTTCGGTAAGTTCAGATCTCTTACCAAATCATTTAGTTCTTTCTGATTCAACGGTTGTGGTTCTTGGCAAAATTTGTAGTCTGAATCAGAATCTTCACTTGATGCATTTCGTTCGGGTTCACAGGGATTTGGATCATCAGAAGATTTAAATGTGCTGGGATTTACCTCTCGTCATTTTAATTGGGGTCGTTGAGCAGATAAGTTAGGATATGGCCACTTATTTCGATTGACAGGGTTAATTCCATTTCACAACGCAGAAGTAGCAGTCATAATGATGATTTTGAGGTTCTCGCCAAATCATGCATCATAACTGCATCTCTTTTTCCACTGGACCACAATCGTAGACATACGACACATTTTTGGCACACAATATGAGGAACCCACGGCTTGTCCTGATTACACGATTTTACTGATGATAAGCAGTTTTCACAAAGTCTGATATAGGTTTTCGATACTTTGCAAATACATATTCACCACAAATATAGCAAAAAGAATCGGGATTAAGAACACAACATCTTCTTGACGAAGCCATATCGAAAACAGCAACAAAATAGATTGCAGTGTCCAATAAAAAACGCAAATGCAGATGAAAGTAGGTACTAAATGAAGGCAGTTAGCTGTAGAGAAAAATGGTTGCCGAATTTAAAAAAGACGCGTCAATTTGCCATAGAAACAACAAAAAAGTCAAAGGAAACAAACAACTTTTTGTGTTTTGTTGAACAGTGTAATCTATTGAAATCTAATCGTTAAAATTTTTAAAAACAAAGATGGCTTTGCTTTTTTTGGAATTGGGACTTTTTTTCAAATTGGGTCGTTTGCGAGAGCGAGAGCAATTTTTTATATATTTGTTTTTAATAAAAAAAAAAAATAATATATATTGTGGTAAAATTTCAAGTTGTTCTTCAAGTGATATTGAGTCAAATTTGTCGACAAACACAAAGCAATAGACTGAGACATGCTTCATGCGTCTATTAGTGTTCTGATTCTTGCAGGTGTCTACAAGTAAGTTGTTTAGACGAAAACATATCCTGTTTTTTGAACGAATTTGGTTTCGCAAGTCGAAAACAGAGAGCATTGAGAGCATTGTTTGATACCAATTTTGGAAGATCAATTTTTAGAGCAATTATGTCTATAGAAAATGGGCCCAAAATTTTACCGGAAATAATAGGTACAATTTTACAACAAAACAAAAGGTGGTGTTGACAATGCGGATAAAATACTTTCCAACGAAGTAGTTAAATTAGGATTTTTCTTATTTAAGGTATTAATGAACAAGATACTGTTAGGAATTTAAAGCAATACCAAAGAAAAAGAAAGACTTCAGGATCAAATGCACATTTCAAAATGCAAGGAGAGATGGCCGTGTAATGGGAGAACGTTGCAAATGTAATTTTGAACACAAGGGTCCTAGAAACGAATGCTGCAAGTTGTGCAATAAGGAACGAAAGCTAATTTTTGGACGTATTTCGAACAATCTTAGCTGGGTAGAAAGTAAAGCTTTTGTCTGCGTAACTATTACTTTAAATTATGTACATGGAATTAAACGCAGGCAAACTACTTAGAAATAATGAAAAAAAATCCTTGTCTGTTAAAAAATGGACATTGCGTCTACAGATATAAAAGAATTCAAAAGAGCCAGTTAGGAATCAAAGATAAAAAAAAAAAATTTTTTTTAAAAACTTAATGCCTTATAATTCCAGAACTTAATTTTATGAGTTTTCAAAAAAATGAACTAAGTTGCTTTCCCACTTCTGCAGAAAAGAGATTAACAAATTTTACCTCAAGCTCAATTTCCAAACGTTAATGGAAGTTCATAGGGTTTATATGGTAAAAAATGTCAATAGACCCCGGTACAGAACCGTAACGGTATCATGATTCATGAGCAATGCACTTTTTTTAGTTTATATCTCAAAAATATGCCATCGAAATTTTTCAAAAATACCTTACAAAAAGGCATTCTTAAATTTAATGCGATAGTGTATTGAAAATAAATTGAAAAACAAAGAAATATATTACATCCGTAATGATTATGTTAGGTTGACAAGAGAGGCTATTTATATAAAACTGAGGTTCCAAATTTTGACTTTTTTTAAAAAACTATGGAGCTAAAGAATTAATGAAATATAGTTCGATTAGACCAGGGAAAAAATCAAATGATCCGTGTGTAACAGATGTAAAAAGTTATCGATATTTTAATGGAACGATTTCATACAAATTGGATTTCGTTGAAGAGTACAAACACTTAATTCAATAGCATCATTACCAAATGTAATTGGAGCCATTAACGGCACTCAAACTCAGTCTCTTGGTAATTTATTGTATTATATTGATTCGAAAATTGATATCTGTTGGTTTTTTTACATAAAGATGGACCTGATGGAAGATTTTTCGAAATAGAAAAAGTTATTTCTCAATCAACGTTCAAGGAATTTGTAACGCAAAGATGATATTTACAAACATGGTGTCTAGATGGTCGCATCTTCTCATGTCGCAACTATTTTCAGTAATTGTAAGTTAAGAAACTCCTAACCATGAAATATTTCATGAATGTCAAGTCGTCACTCCAAGACTTTCAAAATTAAGCAGAAAACAATGAGAACATTCCTCCACAAGAACCGGCTGTCATGCAGTTCAAGGTATAGAAACTAAAATTATTATTTTTAACATTCTGATATTTAAGGCAACTCAAATCAAGAAAAATGTAAACGCGAAAAAGAAAACTATGTTATGCAATACGTTCTTGCCACTGAAACAATCAAAACTAAATTGGACGCAAATACAAAAACGGAAACTTGAAGGCGAAGAAAAAATTTACAAGCTTAAAAAAAAGATGTTAGATCAGAACGAAAAATAACAAATAAAGAGATTGCGGCTACAAGAAGCTACGTTAACTACTAAAATGGGGAAAAACTAAAACCGAACATTATTACGAGATTTACATAATCAAAAATAATATGTTTTTATTTAATAAATCCTGTCCATATAATGTTTCAGACACTTCTCCGTTCCGAACGGTTACCTCGATAGGGCCGATTATTATTCTTAGAATGAATTATTCTTTTTTTATCGTTATTTTATTTTCAAATAAAAATGAATTTATTATGAAAACAAATTTTTTTATAAAGATTTTTTGATATTGTTCATTATATTTTGTGCAATTTTTGACACGTTATCATTTAAATTTAATTTTAACCTTTTACCAAAAATACTTTAATGTCTGCTAATCAACGCATAATTGGACAAAACAAACTAACAATTGGCGAAAACAATTCATGTAAATCCTGTCTTCCGCTTACATGATTTGAGATTCATTTTATATGAACATACTTTTCCAACACACCCCTTGGCTTATTACAAGTAAAGTGACATTTGTTTTGTTGTATTTTAAAATTCAATTAAAATCTGATCAGAAATCGCGATGGAAAAAAGGTAAACAAAAACTATAAACAATTAATAGAACTGTTTAATAACACTTATGTCTTGTTTATTTTAGATCAACGAGAGGGACATTTGAAGAGACAAAGGCTTTTCTCATGTTCTACAATGCAAGAAAAAGTGAATTTGCAATTCCGAGGAAGAGACGAGAAGCTTTTAAGCATGTCGTCGAAGAACTTATCTCTGCCGGCTTTGTAAGTATTTTGTGTTCCGCCAAAACAGAAAATGCATGTATTTATAAATACAAACTTATTTCAGGACTCTGGAAAAACCCACAAAATTGCGAGGTCAAAATGCACACGCTGCTAAGGGCGTATAAATGCGCAAAGGATAACGCTGGGGCAACTGGTGCATCACCATGCTTACCACCCTTTTATATGGAGATGGAGGAGATTTTTGGTGATAGTCCCATTCACACCAAAAGTGAATCCTTTTCTGTAGGCGCCGTAACAATGGATTTTGTAAGTAAATATAATTTAAAATACCATTCCTTGTACAATTTTTACAATTTATGTTTTGTTTGCAGGAATCAGGTGCATCAGTGTCTCAGCCGATCTCTCTGGGTACGCCCTCAGCAGCCAGTGCATTTTTAGTTGCACCAACACATACAGCTACATCCAATGAAGTAGCATCTACTTTGGATGTACAAATAATGCCGTCCTCTTCCGTGGATTCTGCTGCTGCTTCTTCTTCTTCTTCTGCTGCTGTGAAACCAGAACCGAAAATGAAATCAAAGAAAAAAATGACGAAATCGGAATATTTCAAGGTTAAGGTAGACCAGCTGGAGCGGGAAATGGAAGCAGCAGACGAGAGATTCAAGAAACGCCAGGAGCTTAAACTAAAAGCTATGCATGAAAAACAGAAGAGATTTGAAGAAAAGAAAAAAATGTTCGACAATTTATTTAATAAATAAAAGAAAGATGAATTTGAATTAAAGTTTTATTTTTTAAATTATATTTAATTGTACAAGTTCGTTGAACAGTCTATCCCGTCGATTTCCAGGTAGATTGGGTTCATTGTTGCTGGGTTCTAACACATTTTCAACTGGAGTTTCTTCTTCATCTGGTGTGCTGTTATCAGCGCTGCACAAATTGTGCAAAACACAAGCACTAACAACAAGTTTTTTAATTGAGTTCAGGTTTCTCTGTTCAGTGAACTTGTTGATTCTCCTGAATCTACCTTTTAGTAAGAAAATGCATTTTCAACCACCATTCTTGTAGAAGAATGAATGAAGTTGAAATTTTTTTGCTGATCCGTTAAATTGCCATAGTCCTTAAAAGGTGGAACTATCCAATCTGTAGTGGCATAGGCCGAATCACCCAAAAGGAAAGTGTGTGACGGAAATAAGCGGTTGTAGCAATTTTGTGCTTTATGATATAACCCAGATCTCCTTCGAACTCTGCTATTGTGTAAAGATCCAGGTTCACCACAGCATATATCAATGAATTTCTTGTCTGCATCGACAACTGCCTGCAAAACGATTGAAAAATGTTGCTTGCGATCGTAAAAGCATTGTTTATTGCTCTTCGGAGCAGCAATTGTAATATGTGTGCAGTCGATGGCACCAATTACACCAGGAATTTTCTTCTTTTGCTCAAATTTGGCATAATTTTCGCCAATGACATCTCCTTGAGGCCACTTGATGTACTCGTGAGCAACTGAAGTCAACCAGCTACTTACACGTCCAACTACAATCCATGCAGTAGATTTTGTTACTCCAAACAAATTACATAAGGAAAGAAATTGACGAAAGACTACAAGCTATGTATATCAAATCAACGAATTACCTATTTGTCTGAATGTTAAGGTGTTACTTATATACCAAACATAAATGTATACTTCTTTCCTGGCTTCTATTTTTGGTTTTCCTCCAAGGTTTGAGTGTGATGGGAAGAAAGAAGATAGGGAATATTTGACTGAAAAGAAATTTTTTTATATGATTGTATTAAAGCAATTAATAGATTGCTTACCTATTAGCTGGTCCAGAGTTGATCTTTGTAGACGAAAATGTGACTTGAAATCTGTGTCATTGTAGGCATCAATAGTTTCCATAAAATTGGAAACGCTGGCATGCATCTCCTCATCCCATACGGAATCGTCGGAACTCATTCTCGTATCATATTCTGAGGATGAAGAGCTGCTTTCGCTTGAGGAGGAGTCTAAGAACCACAACCTGAACTGAAATAGAAAATTTGATATAATACAAGAAAATAAGAAATAAATATAAAAAACTAGCCTCAGTATTCGTTTCGTTTTCCATTTTATTATTTCAAAGCAATATTTTGTTTATTTCTCTGACAGATTTTGACATTTGATTTGATTTTTTTTCTTTTTTTCCCTGAAAAGTTTTGACGTTTGACCCCAGGGGAACCAATTTTAAATATAAAACGAAAGTCAGTTTAAAACTTAGGATAGCGTTTTATTGCGATTCCGATTACTAAGTTAACCGAAGTTTAGCAATAAAACGCACCTAATACTACTACTACTTACTTAGGTCCTCAGACCTACGAAGTCCGTTGGTGTTCCCTAGCGGGACATAGGGCCTCAACTACTCCTACGCGCCATCGTGTACGGTTTCCAGCGATGTATTTAAGCTCCCTCCAGCTCTTTCCCAGTCTCGCAGATTCCTCCTCAACTGTTCTTCTCCACGTGCTTCTCGGTCTACCTACTCTTCTTCCTTCTTGTGTGAGTGGGTTCCACTGCATTGCTTGGCCTGCAATGCAGTCATTACCTTTTCGAAGCGTGTGTCCAATCCACTGCCACTTGCGCCTTCGTATAATGGTATCTATGGGTTCCTGACCTGTTCGTCTATGTAAGTCATAATTGGAGATGATTAGGCCAGAAAACCCGTAAGATGTTTCGAAGACACCTATTAACGAAGGTTTGCAGTTTCCTGGTTATTGTGGTTGTTATTTTCCAGGTGCTGCAGCCATATAGCAGAACTGATTCGACGTTAGAGTTGAACAGTCGTAGCTTTGTGTTCAAGCTGAGAGATTTGTTCCTCCAAACATTGGACAACATTCCGAACGCAGCCTTTGCTTTTCCGATGCGGCTGGCGATGTCTAATTCGGTTCCTCCTTCAGGAGAGACGATACTTCCAAGGTATTGGAAGCTATCTACTTTCTCTACTGCTTGTTGACCAATGTTCATCAGAGCGGATGATTGCGAGCTCCCGAGGCTGAACATCTTTGTTTTTCCCGTATTGATTTTCAGCCCCACGATTGCTGCTTCTCTCTCCACCCTTGTTGCCATTTGATGGAGATCCATGATCTTATGGGAAAGCAAGCAAACATCGTCAGCGTAGTCGAGATGTTTAAGGTAAGTTGTCAGAGTCCATCTTATTCCTCCGCTTCCTGTCAAAGCCATCCGCAGTATATCACTTATCACCAATAAAAACAGGATTGGTGACAGTATGCAGCCCTGTCTGACCCCGCTTTGGACTTCAAATTCTTCGGACAACCTACCTCCGTGTAAGACGTGACATTTGGACCCATCATAAGTCGCTTTAATAATAGCAATGAGTTTCTCCGGTATACCCCTCCTCCGTAAAGCAAGCCAGATAAACTCCCTGTTGACGCTGTCGAAAGCCTTCTCGAAATCAATGAACAGCAGGTGAAGTGGTGATCGATATTCGACGCACTGTTCGATGATGATCCTCAAGGTGTTAATGTGATCAATACAGGAGGACCCAGTGCGGAAGCCTGCTTGTTCAGCGTCGAGCGATGCTTCGAGGTGTTCTTTAATGCGATCTAAAACAATCTTTGCTACTATTTTGGCGACTGCAGGCAAAACGCAGATACCCCTCCA
This sequence comes from Scaeva pyrastri, assembly GCA_905146935.1. Taxonomy (NCBI): domain Eukaryota; kingdom Metazoa; phylum Arthropoda; class Insecta; order Diptera; family Syrphidae; genus Scaeva; species Scaeva pyrastri. The sequence continues at coordinate 59,835,160 of LR989928.1, forward strand.
GTTTTCACACTTCATCAAGTCTCCTTTTTTTGGGAGCTTGACAATCATTCCCTTTTTCCACTCTTCGGGAAAGCATTCGGAGACCCACGCTTTCTCTATGAGCGGTTGCAGCAGATCGCTTGATGTTGTTGGTGCTGCTTGCAGCAATTCTGCGGGAATGCCGTCAAGTCCTACCGCTTTGTTGGTCTTAAGTGCTTTGATGGCGGTACATATCTCTTCCTTACTGGGGGGTGCGGTGCGTAATCGGGAATTGGTTGTATCGGGCAACTCGGAAGATGTCATTTGCATGTTGCTGTCAAAAACATGATTTAAGACAGAGGCAAAATGCTCCCTCCACCTTCTGAGTTGGTCCTCATCCGATATCAGCAGGGTTCCATCTCTATCTTTAACCGGGTGTTGTTTTGAGCTCTGCACACCAGCGAGTTCTTTGGTTATTCTGTAGAGAGTTCTGCTGTCGCACCTGTTTGCAGCTTCTTCTGCTTCTAGGGCCAGAACGTTGGTGTGATTACGTTTATCACGTCTTACACTACGCTGGACCTCTTTCATCTTCATGCGGTATGTGGATTCTAGCTCGTTTCTTTCTTCTCCGTGCGCAGCTGCCAAACGAGCTTTAAGGTGTTTTCTTTCGTCGATCTTAGCCCAAGTTTCTTCCGAAAGCCAGGTGTTACGGCTTCCTTGCACACGACCGACTATTCTCTCAGCACCTGATATGAGAGCATTTTTCACAGCACTCCAGTGGTTTTCTATGGATTCTGTTCCAGTGCTGCTGATTGCCCTCATATGTTGTGAAAGGTGGTCCCTGAGTTGTTGTCGAGTGTTAGGGTCCTTTAGTCTGTCCGTGTTAAACTTGGGCGTTCTGGTGTTCGAATTCGATCTCCGAATTGCAGCTGTACGTAATCTTAGGGTAGCTACCATAAGATGGTGATCGCGGGCAAGCCCCATGTCAGCACCTCTTCTATTCCTGACATCTAAGAGACTGCTTCTGAACCGACGGCTGATCGCGAAGTGATCAATTTGGTTGGAAGAAGCTTGTCTGTCTGTTGACACCCAGCTAATTTTGTGGCACGTTTTATGTTCAAACATGGTGCCGCCAATCACAAGACGGTTAGCGTTGCAGAAGTCCACAAACCTCTCACCATTGTCATTGCAACTACCAACTCCATGCTTTCCCATGACGTGCCTGAGCCCTTCGTTGTCGTTGCCAACCTTGGCATTCAAGTCTCCCATTACCATTATGATGTCTCCGCGCGGTGTGTTGTTGTATACCGCACTTAGCCGACTGTAAAAGCCTTCTTTCTCTTCATCCGGGGCGAGTTCCGTTGGGGCGTAACGCTGTATGATGGTGATGTTGCGTACTCTACTCCGGAATCTGGCCTTAATAATACGTTCACCTAGTGGCTCCCATGAAATTAGACTATTGATAGCTGTTTTGGTTAGCAACAGCCCAACTCCAGCGTCCCGAGCGCTTCCAGGTGCTTTTCCAGAATAGAGTAGCACAATGTTACGTGTTGGAGACTTGTACTTGCCCGATCCCAACCATCTTACTTCACTAATCCCTAAGATATCCAACCTATACCGCATGAATTCTCTCTCTAGTTGGAGGAATCTAGAGTTGTGAGGACCTTCGTTTCCTGCTTCCAGGAGCGTCTTCACATTCCAGAAACCAATCTTTGTCCGGGTACAATAGCCAAAAGTCGTCAACGTGTGATCAATCCTGATCAACGCACCTAATGATAAAAATGAAAAAGTTTAGAAACTAATATTTAGTTGCATATCCTTTGTGGTCTTTAACAGCCTGCAAACACTCAATCTCAATTGCAAGGGCTGTAAAAGTAACGACAATATCAGTACCTACCCGTATGTTTACGTTACTTTTGGTTCTAATAATCGTTACTTTAGTTATATTGGTATGTAGATACTACATAGATACCCTAAAAAAAGGCATTTCGGATTTTTATTGTAACGGTATGAAAATGATTAGGTATGTTTTTGTTTGTGGTTCGGGCTAGGTTATAAATAAGTTATTAGTTATAACTTATTACAGATGATTAAAAGAAATTAAATAAGTTTTTAGGATTGGAATTTCTTCACTTAACACAACCTAAATTGGATTAAGGATTTTTTATAAGCTTTATAAAGTAAAGGTAATATAAAATTTATAATGATTACTATTAAAAAAAAATAAAGTGTGCGTGATATTTCCTTCAAAATTAAATTAAAAAAAAAAACAAAACTTAAATTTTTCGAACGTTCATTAATTCATTAAATCTTTGTTAACTGTAAGAAATAAAATTTTTTCCATACGTTTTGGATTTAATGCAGCCCGTCTCTCTGACAATATTTGTCCGGATTTGGAAAATATTCTTTCCGATGGAACAGATGAAGCCGGCACTGCGAGATATTTTAAAGATAAGTCAGCAAGTTCCTGGTGAACCATTTTTCGAGAATTCCACCATTTGAGAGGATCCTCTTTTCTGTTTGGCTGTTTCTCTTCAATGTATTGTCGGATTGAAATAATGTTGGCAGCTACATTTAAAGTTGGTACGTTTGCAGCTGCAGTAATATCAAAATATATCCAAATAGAATCGTCTTCAGCTTCTAAATGATTTGTATCTTTTTGGAGATTTAGAGGTGCCGCAGTGGATATTGGAAAGCGCTCAAGCTCCAAATGTAAGAAATGTTTAGCACATTCATACGCCGAATCGGTCGTAAATGATTCCTTTTTGAACTAAAATCTAGAAGATCAGCTTTTGAAAGAATTGGGTGGCGAAAAGAGTTTTGAAAATTAATTTTGAAGTCTTCAATCAAGTTTTTGAGCAAGTCTTTTGATAGATTTTTCATTGGCATGGATTGGAAGGCGTTCAAAATTTGAAGCACACTATTGGTTCCTGCAAGTACCTACTTTTGAAATTGAAATTTCTTTTTGTGAGGACATTTCTTCAGTTAATTATGTGAATGGTTTGAGAATTTTGATTAGCTCTGAGAGAATAGACAATTCTTCTTCAAAAAGGTTCTCAACTGGATTATGAAACAGTCCTATTGCAGCTTCGAGAGGATCTTGAAGAGCTTTTACTCTCTCTAGCATATCCAGCGTGATATCACGTCCATCACAAGTTTAAGTGGCTTTTCACCGGGCTTTAGTTGCTCTTGCATTGCTGACAGTTTTTTGGTTGCAATTGACTTGATATTTTTTAGAGGCCACTTATTATGTACATTTAATCCTGTTCGAACAATGAGATTTAAAGTGTGAGCTACACAGGGAAAATGCTCCCACTTTAGTAACCGGACATTTTTATATATTTAACTTAAGTTCTTCATATCGATGAGTTAAAGAATGTACTTACAAAATTTGCACTTTTTCCGTTGTTTTTACCAAACATTATTTTTTTGAATATTGGCCACACTCCGCAACAAAGTTTGTCATATATTTTATTTAACTCCTGGATATGTGGAACAATCCTGCATTTCAGAACCATGCATAAGTTTGCCCCTAAGAAAAAACAAAGCCTTTGAAAAAACCTCCTTCAAGCGACCCTAACTCAAAGATTGACTCAAGGCGTCCAAAGCGAATTATAAACGGAGATGGCAACTCTGCAATCGCACAGAAAGGCATTTCTTGGATAAGAATGAAAAGTGGCTTAGCGAAGAAGTAACACTACCTATTGGCATACTTCCCGGAAGGTTTAAAGGTCGCCCAAGCAAAGAATTCGGGGAATCAAGTGACCGAACAAAACGTCGAAAAACAGAGCAACTTCGAAAGAGTGTGTCCTTTGATGAACTGACATACGCAGCACAGATGAATCAACGAGCAGCGGGAAACACTTTAAGGATATTCGTCGAAGCTAATTTAACTGCTAGTCAATACGAAGTGATTCATCAGGCCAACAAAGATATATATCCGTGCTATACCTACGTGTATAAAGCTAAACAGGATTGTTACCAAAAAGCGTAAGTGAGACAGTTGCCGAAGTGAAGCTCCAAGATTTATTGGACCACACAACATCACGTTTATAAAAATATTTGGAACCAGAACTCCAACAGTGCCTTGAGACCAGTGGAACAGATTTAGAGCTCATATACAAGTGGGGATGCGATTGGTCTACTCAACGCCAGTACAAGCAGAAATTCGAAGATGACGATAATAGTGATTCAAATATATTTTTGAGTTCAATTGTACCTCTTCGTCTCAAGTATGGGAATCAAATCTTATGGCAAAACATTCACTCTTTATCAACGAGATGGTGCAGACCAAGACGGATTCGTTTTGTAAAAGAAAATAAGGACATAACCAATGAAGAAATCGAATACGTTAACTAACTAACTAACTTTTTAGTCATTTGGTACCTATTTGATATGAAAAATGTGCCCAAATATTTTTGGCCAGGTTTTCGACCAAAATACCGCACTGTGCGTCCGTAACGTTTAAAATTTCTTTCATTAAATATTCGGCAGTATGTCGCTCCTGGCATTCAAAACACCCTAAAAGTGCTGAACACAACTGCCAGTTGTCACTTAAAATAAAATGCGCCGTAATTGCCTGATATGAAGTGTTCGCTCTCGAAGTCCATCCATCGGTTGTTATGGATTAAGTTCAGTAAAGCCAACATCTTCAACAATGGAAAACGGTTGAAGATCTTTTATTACCATTTTCAAAATAAAATCGTTTATTTTTTTTCACGGGCCATGTTAAATCACTTTTTAACAAAAGTTAAAATTTCCATTTGTCTTTTTCCTGCCACCATTGCAGAAACCAAAGAAACTTTATCGATATCTTCACTGGGTTGGTGACTTTGGCTTGTTGACGCCTGAGCTGTTAACTGGATAGATGGCTCTGATGTAATTTGAGTTGGAATTGCGAACGGGGTGGGAGTCGGAGTCAGAGCTGGAACCGGAAATAAGGCATCGTATGAAGGACGGTGCCTGGTCATCAGATGTTTTTTTAATTTTTCACCGAACCTTCTCTAACATGGTAAAAATAAATCACATTTCACTGTGTCTTGTTGCGTTTTTTATTCATTCTGAAATAGTTTTGTTATCAAAATTTCTATAAATAAAACGAGTCTATGTTTCGTACATTAACGCAAAATACGTGAAATAAAGCATTCAGCTCTCATACATATTCCACAGAATTTAGATTGATTGTAATTAAGATGTCAAGCAAATATCTTTTTCGTTGCAAATCATTTCAGTTTCGTTTGTATTTATTCAATTAATCTGGTTTAAGGATTAATTTTGGTCTTTTTGATAATCTTAAGTTGAACACTTTTACTCATTTAACGCTTAAAATCAACATAAACGCAATTAAGAATCAATTTTAATTAAAAAGTAGATTTTTATTTAAAAAAATTATGTGTGCTGAATGAATATGAAAGGAATACCTTAAGACAATATTCATAAACTAAAGAAAACAACATACAAAAATATTGGTTACTCACATAAAATTAAAATACATGTATAAGACGACAAATTAAATATTTAGTTTTCCACACAAAATAAATTCAATATGTCTACGCTCATGCATCCAAATCCTAGTAGAAAATGAAAATATAAATCATAAATGCAAGCAAATGCAAAAGAAACGAACAAACAAACAAAACAAGACACACGCATCAAACCTACCCATTTCATTTATATTGTAGTTCATACTGCCCGCATTCATACTCAAATGCAAAACAACAAGAAGAAAAATGTCTTGTCTAGTATCTCTTTGTGTGTGTCTACCTACAGTTACATACGAAAGGTAACTCGCTCTCTCCATCTTTACTAACATGTGACTCCATATCCATATCACTCTCTTTCAACATTACAATACAACTTCCGTTCGCATCACACTTTTCGTAACGCATTCGTCAGTTTACTCCCCAAGCCAAGCGTGCCTTAAGAAGTTTTACTTCAAAAATGCAGAACTCTTGTTCTTCTTCTGCATTATAAGAAATTCAAGAAATGTAGAAGTCGAAATTATAGAGAAGACGAACATCTTTATTATAGTATCTTATCCTGCATTTTGTAAATTTTTGACATTTCCACATTTCCTATAATTTTTTGGCGGGTATACGAAAAAAAAAAAAACAAAAACATCACACTGGAATCAAATGGAAATTAAAATGGATGAGAACGGAGGTAAGTTAAATTTTCTTTTTGTTTCTAATCAATAATTTATTTTGTATTTTCTTTTAGATTATTGCATTCAATATCAATATTTGGAAGAACAAACAGAACAATATTTTCCAGAAGAGAAAATAGGTAAGTCTAAGCGAAAATCGTCCAACATATCTGTTGTGGAAAAGGAAAGCATCATTTCAGCATTTTAAAAGTGATTTTTGTAAATATTATTTAAATCAAAAAGATTTGTATGCTCGGTTTTTAATCTTCAAGAAGACCTTAATCCAAAATAGTACTTATCCAATTTGTACGACAAGCGGTTCCAAACAGACACTCGAAAATATTTTCTCCGAATTCCAGATTTGTGAATAATGTTTTGGACCGTCTCTTTAGAACGGCTTGTCCTTCAATAATGGTTGGAACTATTTTCGAATCAATTTTATAATGTTCACATAAATTACTCCTAAAATGCACATAACGATTTATTTATATGCAAAAGATTTTGGTTATTTACAAATTTGTTTTTTCATTTCTTTTAGAACAATTGATCGAGGCAATACAAACCAAACCAGCTATATGGAATATTAAAAACAACGATTATAAAAATCGTGTTGTGACCAACAACTCGTGGGACGAAGTTCTTCCGGAAATAGGTAAGTTTTTATATTTTATATTATTTATTGTTTTAATTCTTCCTTACTATTGAGCTAACTCCTTCGCAAGTCAAATTAATCCTTTTGCAAATCGAATAATTTATTTCTAATAACTCTTAAAGTTTGTTCCGACATAAATAACCTAAATCTTATTCTCTTGACTTATAGATGAATTTTATTTTCATAATGAAAAGTTTAATTTGCAATAGTTTGAATTCAGTATTAAAATACTTTGATTTGTATGTCCAATATTTGTGTTCCATTATTATTTGCTTTTAGATTTGAATAAGGAATTAAAAACAAGGCCCGCAAAAGATGGGATTCCCTCAAAAGCGGATACGGGCGTTCAAAGAATGTTCCCAGTGGTTCAGGGTCGAAACCCAAATATAAATACAGCCACTTATTGTCAGTTTTAGATGACACCCGGGAACCCAACCCAGATGGTACATAATAAATTCAAAGTGCATTTTTTCTATTAATACCTATATTATTTTTACTATAAGCACAATTTCAATGATGACTTTGGCCGACAGTCCACAGCCTACAAACACCAATACGAATAAAAAGTTAAATCGAAAGCATAGTAGGTACTTATTTATTTAATTATATAATATATTTACTTAGAGAAGAGTTAAGATCTATTTTTTTTTTTTAATCAAATATTTCTAATGACGTAGAGATTCTTCATAATATTTTACTTATTTTTGATTCTAGCAACACCTACAAACTTCCAACTAGAGGCCCTACAAATATTAAGGGATATAAATACTCCGAAACCTGAAACACAAACATCATTTGCTACTCTAACTTGTGACATGATCAAGTTAGATATGGAAACTCTACCACTTTATGAGCAACGGTTATTAAGAAACCGATTATTTGAAGTTGTCGAGGAAGCCATTAACAGACATCATCGCCTTCCTGGAAACTGATAGAATTATTATTACTTTTATTATTATTACTTTTACTATGATTACTATTACTATTATAAATATATATTAGCTGACCCAGCAAACGTTGTTTTGCCACGTAAATATAATTTATATAAAATTTCTAGTGTATATAATGTGTTATATAAAAAAGCATGGAACGTTTTGAAGAAAAAATAACTAGTCACTGAAAATTAATTTTTTAAATTTATTTTAAATAATAAATATTTATATTATTAATTCATTACGTAATATTAAACTTTTAATGCTGCAGCGTAAGCAATATTTTTTTTTAGCCCGTCTTTAGCTAATATAGACAAACTTCTTGGTTTACCCACTCGAGAGCATGGAACATATAATTGTCCAGGTGAAAAACATGGTATGCTCAAATCTAAACCACAAACATACATTGTTTGGTCTTGCGATTTATTTATAGTCATCGCAAATGCCAATCTAATTGGAAATTGAGTACGTTTGAATTGAATTGGCACATTATTATTAATTAATTTTTTAATGACTAATCGTGTACCATTGCACAACCGTGGCGGGTTCAAATTACGAAGCAAAATAATTGGAGATCCAACTTTTAACTGTAAATTATACGGTGGCACGCCTGGTAAATCCAATGGGTTCAAAAACTCTGTTGGAAAATTTACAGCTTCATTGTTATCGCAGACTGTATCAATAGCAATATATGATACCAAGTCCCCTGGGAATAACTGTTTTATCATCTTGTTCAAAATGTCAACGTGCAATTTTTTTGGCGCTAAAATTGCTCTTTCTGCAAGCCATTCGAGATTTATGTAATTCGTAAGTACATCTTGAAAAATGTTTCTAATGGGAGCATCTTGCGATTCAATTATTGTGCAGAAATCAGTCGTTAATTGTAAGCATCCAGTTTCATCTAAATTGACTTTTCCATCGCCGATATCTTACAGTTGTCTTGAAAATCTTTCAGCGGATGGATCTTGAAGCATTTGAACGCGCATATTCACTTTAAGCTGTACTTTTTCAACACTACGCCACAATGGCGATGATTTTAAACAGGCGTTGATTTCATCAGTGTATGTTGAACGTGGAATGACGTCCTGTTCAACGCCTCAAGCGAATGTTTGTGTGCCATTGTTCATTCATCCCACATGATAATTTTACATTATTTCAGCACTGCGGCTATGGACGATTTTTTTTATGTTGCACACTGCGTCAGGACTATTTTGAATATTTAGTGGTAGCTTAAATACTGAATGAGCTGTTCTGCCTCCATCCAGTAAAGTTGACGCAAAGCCCGATGATACAACGGCCAATGCTATGCCATTAGCGAAATAAGGAATGTCTTGCCAGTTCCACCTGGTGCATCTAAAAAGAAGAACCCACCTTGTCCTGCTGAAACTGCTAGCATAATGCGGTCGTAAATGGTTTTCTGTTCCTCATTCATTAGTGGGATATTCCGAGTAACAATCACCGTCATTTCTGCACTGTTGTACTGTACACGATTCATTTCAGTATTAATTAAATCAGTTGCAACTCGATTTGGCGAATTCATACCAAAATTATAGCACGATTAATCGCTGTTTCGTTCGTAAAATATATAACAATATCAAACAGCAATTGATCAGTAGACGGATCGGGAATTTCTGCAGAAATTATATTATCTATTTCTTCAGGACGGATTTTGTCGATTAACCAAAACAAAATGTGTTCATGAGGTAATCCTCGCTTTTGCCACTCAACCGAATACAGCCAGCAACGTGTTAAACCGAATACATGTGATTTAGTAATAAAATTCATTTAAGACTTCAGCTTTTGTTTAAACACACGTGCTGTAATGTTTCTCCTACGAATAACAATTTCTCGTACACTTGTACGATCGCCAACCATGATTCCAGCAACGTCGTCGTCAGCAATAGGTGCATTGAATCTACGAATGTGTTCCCCAGCTGGTTATTTATATCAAGATTTAATAACAATAACGTGATTATCGCTTTCTAATTTGTACATGTGTGATTTGAATATTTTCAACAATTCATTGTCCTCATTCATTAGAGCATCGAGCTCGCTGACGATGCGTTTGGCAAAGAATGAATCAAGGTTATTGTAGCCACAGCGTGCATCCACCCGATTGGCTAGTGCGCTTCCGTAGTTCTCGCCGCCCATAAAGTATATTTGTAAAAATTTATGTGGTTCGTTTGGCATTGGCAACAATGAGACTATTTTATTATAAACTTGTCCTCTGATTTTAAATGTAGAATTATATTGTTGACCATTTGCATTTGTAATTATTTTGTACTACTTCTGTTGCTCCAGACGATGTCTCTCTCTACGTCTATTGACCGTAAAACGGTGTGACGTGTGATTGTCGTTCTAATCTAATGATTTCATTTATTTCAGCTCGTGTATCGCCTAATTGTTCTTGCCGTAATTGTGACATTCTAACACGCACATTTTCTTCCTCAACTTGTTCTTCTGTTCTTTGGTCTCTTCTATTTCTAATTCTTCTGGATTTATTGGTATTACGGTTCAAATTGGCCCCTTTGCGTTTTGTTGGCATTGTTCACTATACAAAACACACATAAATATTATTATTTCATTGTACACATACATATGTATTTACATATACATACATACATGTGAATATTATAATTGATTGTCCAATTTTAATAACAATCCTATAAGGAACCCCGATTTTTTCAACAATAAATACATAAAAAAAATATGAATTTTGAAATAAATGTATACGAATAATTTACACTTACAATAGTTGTTACGGATCATATGAATCGGTCAAGCCGTTTGGGAGGAGTATGGGAACAAACATTGTGACACGAGAATTTTATATATATAATAATAAAATTAAGTACATTTATTCAGTAAGAAATTTAATTTAAAATGGTTGGATTTAGGCTTTTTCATTTTGCCATGGGATATCCTCCGTCCCTAACAAAATATCTTTTATATTTTTCACGGACGAGCTTCGCAGCCTTGGAAGAGTTCCCTGAAATTGGGAGAAGTCGCTGAAGAGAGTTTTCTTCCGATCTCCAGCTCCCTCTTGTGAATTGGCCTTCTGTTAGTGTCAATTAAACCGTTATCAATGTACCTGCTTCCTTTGTGGTTACGTAGCCAGTTATGGAGACAAACTGAACTTTGAACGATTTGTTCCGTCTGGCATTGATTGGAGTTCTGAAAATTCTCCACTTGGCGACCAATATGCCGAAAGAATTTTCAATAAACCTACTGGCTCTGCTGAACCTATAATTGAATATTCTTTCGTCGAAAGTAAGATTTCTCTTACTAAAAGGTTTAAGCATTTTTGTGCTAAGGCTGAAAGCATCATCAGCCACAATCACGTAGGGGCGTCTTTTAAATCGGAATACACATCCCGAGGTGGTGGAAATCTATAAAATTAAGAGAAAATTAGTTTCTTAACCAATCAACTTCTCAAATATCTTTTAATTACTTACGGAAGTGTCAATTCATAAAACTGTTTACCGAATTCACAGTTTTTAAAACCTCCGCCATCACTTTGTCGTCGAGCTGCTCCAACATCACACTTCAAAAAAGAGTAGTTGGCGTCACACAATGCCATCAGTACAATAGAGTTGTTTTTTTTTTTTGTAATTAAAGAACTTTGACCCTGAATGTGCTGGTGATTGCACCATGATGTGCTTTCCATCAAGTGCCCCAAAACAATTCGGAAAATTTCATTTACTTTCATATTCGTTTGCTACTTTAATGAATGTTTCTTTGTTTAGTGTTGGAAAGAGTTTTGGAAGCAGTGACGTTTTGATGGCTTCAGTCGTTTCCAACAAAATTTTGTGAACTACAGAAGCAGAGCATTTGTAGCAAATCGCTAATCTTTGTTGGGACTCTCCAGTTGCAAGATATACATATGAAAGAAATTCAAAGGATAATAATAAGCAAATTAAATGAAGCTCAATTTTTCTAAAAGGATATTGGTATGCTGAATTCAAAACTAAAGTCAAAATATCACATCAAATTTTTTAGATTTTCAGAATGTCTTTAATATCGTGTTGAGAAAATCATAAAAAATTAAGTTACTCACCTGAGTGTTATGACCAACCGTAATTTGAGACAAATCGGCTCGCGGATATAATTTTTCTTTGTTATAGCCGGGCCCACATAGACCAGGAGTTCCTTGAGCTGAGTTGATGTTACCCTCAAATATTTTAAAAATCATTGAGGGTCTCGACCTCTATAAGTATGGTTACAAATAAACCACTTTTGTTCCTTTCCTAAAGGTAAGAATGGACCCAGAACCTTCTTTTCTGTCTGGGTTTTGGTTTTGGTTGTTCTTTTTTTCCATCCTCAAATACAAAGTATGCCAAGAGGAGGCGCATTGCATTTCTTTTCCTGTCGTCGTTTTCCATTTTAAAGATATTTTAAAAATCTCACAAACAATTTAAATTTCACTCAAAATACAAAATTAAATTTGAAGGAAAACATATGATTCACAGCTTGTGTATTATAGGATTATAGGAGGCAAAAAAGAGTTACCACTTTCGGATTTCGAAATATATCTGACTCTCTCTATTTTTCTGCATTTTGCAGATGCATGTAAATCCACTTTTTAGGGTTCTCACGGTCTTCCACCAGAAGGGATATTATATAGGCAATTTTATTTATTGCCTCCAACTTCTCCTCGTGTCGTCTTTCTTTGTTCTTTTTCTTTAGGTTCGTCTCGATCGGCCATCCAACATTTTGTTTTTCCTGCTATTTTGTTGGTGGAAGACGTAAGTCTGGTGGGTTGCGATGGGCTGGGCATTTCGGAAGCTATGTTGGAATTTGAGGTGGCAAATGAAGTTGGTGTGGAAGTGGTTGGAAATATTGAGTTGGAAGTGGAAGAGGACATGATTGATGTTGAGGATGGAGTTGATATTAAAGAGTTAGAGACTGGTTTTCCAATGTTTTTGGAGCAGTCTGTTTGGACCGGCGCGTCGCGACGCATACCTCCGGCATTATAGAGTCATCGTCTTGAATGATTGCATTCATTAACGTCTCGAATATGTAGTTCTCCTTACTGCCCCGCTGTTTTTTTTTTATTTTGCAAGACGGTTTTTGTTTTCCAGATCACACCGTCCTGAATCTGCCTTCAACTTGCAGACCAGTTAACTCAAGGTTAAATTGCTTATTTATTTCAACGGCCAGGAAGCACCACATATCTTTCTTTTTTCGAAATTTTTGCATGGGGCGCACTTGTTTACAATGTTTTTTATACAGGTTTAACATGAAGTGAGTCTGATCGTCTATCCACTTGAAAAGGCCTTAAATAATTATAAAATTTTAATTACATACTTCAATTAAATATATTTTCTTTATTCTTACTTGTTGCATTTGTTGGTAAGGACACTGTTGTTGTTCTGGAAGGAAGCCCAAAGTACTCAGCTACATCATCGTAGTTGACTTTAAACATTTCATGACCTTAAAAAAGAATAATTAGCGAAATGATGACTTATATATGTATGTCAAATAGGTACTTACTAAATCTGTCCTGGACAATTAATTGGGTAATAGAATTAAGATCTTCATTTTCATTTAAATTATTCGTATTTACATCCTCCATGCTTACAAGACAAAAGACAAATTAAATTGTTACATAAATACACATAATGTATGTAGTTGACACATGTGTAACGAAATACCCTAGGTGTTATGCCTCACCTTCCCTTACCACCATTACAACTTCTAGCTACAGGCTCTAGAGGCTGATCCTGGCAGTCGATATCTGTACTCCTTCTTGAGATCTTATGTCCGATTTCCAAAGGAACCAAGCCAGTTGGATGTTTTTAAAAACCCTTATTTTTTGGAAATTTTTATAACCCTACTTAAATGAAAAAATTGAACGCTACATTTTTTTTGCTTACTGTCTAAAAAATAATGAAAAGACAGCTGCAGCTGGCACTTTTATTGCAGATCTAGTACTTCTACCTATAGTTCTAATACTCTACAGTCTACTCCAATAACCCAATAACCCCCCCCCTCCTACCATTTTAACGACTAGTATTTGAAGTTTGCTAAATCTTGTCATCCTTACTATTTTTATAGATTTTGACAGGTCTATAAGTTACATCTATAGGCAGGACACAGTTTTGTGTGTTCGTTTTGAAGTTAATGATAATGAGCATAATATTGACTAAGGCCAAAACTTGAATACAGGGAATTTTTTGGCAAAAAAAGGATATTGCAGGGTTGGTTTTGGCTAAAGGACTATAAAAAACGCCAACAAAATAAAAGAGTCAATTTGTCACCCCCGCCCGCCACTTGATACAAGTATGTATGTATGTGAGTTCCCACTTTGCAACATCCTGTGCCAACTAACATATTAAATTCAACTTAGACGAGGGGTTAGAGCCCATATCCTTTACCCATGGTTCGGATGTGTTCGTTCAAAAGTCGACACGGCAGAACGTACAACATTCAACCGAAAAATTCAAAGTAAATAAAATTCCTAACTTGTTGTTGTTGTCAACTATCTGCTGTTCGTTTTTTTTTTTTTTGGACTATAGAATGTCGTCTCTTTTGGGAGTTGACATTGACAGTTGGTCGGGGTAAAAGGTTCATTCCGTCCGGTCTCACCCACATATGGGGGTGTAAGTGGTTGAGGTTAGAAAAAAAAAGTAGACTAAGGAAGAAAAAAATGGTATCCGGGTGTCATTGTCGACGGGAATCAGAAACCCGAACCAGATGGTAACACATCTTTTTATATTATTTAGTTAAAATATATTTTTTTATTCCAGTGCAAGGCTGGTACAAACTTATGGGGCTTATAATGTGAAGTTTTTTCGCAGAGAAATTTTATGAGTGCTTAAAAAATAATATTGAAACATATTGACTGAGTGTTAAAAAATTGTGATGGTAGAGCTTTGTGGCACTGGCAATGCCCAATTTCAGAAACATAACGTGCTACTACGTTTGGTCTCCATAATGTCAAAGGTATATTTCCTCTTTGCTCGAAATATTGATGAAGGCTGATATTGTGACAAGAATTAAGCTTGGTAGACTCTGGTGAACATTCTAAGACTCTCAAGCAAAGTTCCGAACTTGTCAACAAGAGAAAAGACTACAAACATTTTTTTTTTTCGATCGGGACGAAACAAATTTTGCCTCTTGACCATCCCTGGATAAAATTTGTATGTTTTATATGACATAAAAAACAATGAAGTTAGCCCAGCTCAGTTTTTTACTCCATTAGCTCGGTGATTTTATTCAGAGATCATAGTGTGCGCTCCGAACAAGCTCCGATTGGAAAAAGGAACGCAACCTGAGCGCTGTGATGTATTGCAGCTAAAAAAGGATCTCATATCTTTTTTTGACACCTCTGTCTCCTGCTATGATATATTGTATTGTATTACGAGGGTAATCTGAAAAGTTTCTGACTTCAATGTGAAGAAGGCAGCACTCGTCAATAAAAGTCGGGGAATGTAGTTGTGCATCATTTGACAGCAACATATCAAAGTTTCAGCCATTTTGGACGCCCAGTTTTTATGTGACAGTTGTTTGAGTGAGTCGATGTGAGTATTTTTGTGAAAATCAAAAGCCAGGAAATCACCATTTACCCGAGGAAATTGAATCCAATGTCAAAATGTATCTCCTCTAAACAATCTAAGGTGACTGTCACTTTGACGTTATTTATTTGTTCTTTTTGTTTTTTCTAATTGTGAACTGATGTATGAAGTGGGATTCATTCGGAGGGATTTAAAAATGGGTATGTTCTTCGTTTTTAATTTTATACATATAATAACTAGAGGACATGGCGAACTTTGTCTTGCCCAATTGGGTCCTTTTGTTGGCAATTTAAACCAGTGAATCTAAGGCACTGACAAACTGAAGATAAAAGATTTTAATAATTGTATATCCGTGACAGAATGACAAGCAGTTTTATAACTCTTCGTTAACGTTCGGCAGACGACTGAAATATAAAATATTGACAACCAACTGACAATCAAAAATATTTTTTTTTTGAAATTGAATGAGAAAATGAAGTTATTTTTTTACTGTTTTCCTCGCAATTTTTCCATATTTTCTTACTTTTTAAACATTTCAAAACCAAAATCAGCCAAATCGGTCAAGCCGTTCTCGAGTTGTAGCCTGACAAACAAAAAGAAATTGATTTTTATGTATACAATTTTATTTTTGAATTAATAAAATACTTTCATAAAAAAAATTGTGGGATATTCAATCCAATCAAAAAAGAGTATGCTGGAATTGTTAGATCAGAAATACCCAAAACTGGCAACACTGGAAATAACTGTGTTATTATTACCAATTGGTAGGATAAATATATCTTTAAAACAGAACCAGAGAGTCAAAGAGACAATTTTTTAATCAAGTTAAAGAATACATTTGTAGTGCTTAATGTGTGTGTGGCACGTCCGTGGGTTTTGCAGGATAAAATTTCACATAAAAACACACACATGAACAAATTTTTGTATGAATACTGTAGATGTATGTATACGTTTGAGCTTGACTGCAAGAGTGCAAAACTGCAAAGTGAAGTGTAAAATAAACATCTATGAGTCTGAGTGATTTGTGTTTAAGGATTGGACAACTGTGATTGTGCCTGAACGAGATTTAGATGAAATGATACCTTTTCATACGCTTCAACCTCGCACCTCCTACATTTCTATCGAGAATCAGTCTATTCAAGAATCAGGATATAAATACGTGCAGTCCTTGTTTGTCTTTATGTTAATTTGTGAATAATGCGGGAGAAAATGATTTGACTTTAATTTGGAATTTTAAATTTTAAGGTGGTAGTGGACGTGGAGGCCATTTTAAGGCCAATCAAGGAGAATAGAAAACCAAATATTTGCACATTAGAAAATGATTGTGATTTATACCAAATTTCAAATTGAAATTTTGCTTGCTCCTACATGAAATAAATTCTCTTATCTAAGCCTAGCCAAACTATTCAATTTGAATTATGTTGTATTGCCAATGAGAGTTTGCTATTAAATGATGTTATTATTTTGGTTAAGATTCCATTTCTCCAAATATCCACGACAGAGCTAAGCTTTGTATGGAATGGAAGCTGATGGGAAACACTTAAATCAATTAACGGTAAATATTTCGAATATATGTTAGAAACACAAAGATCAACATAAACTAACGACATTATTCAAAAATTGAGTCAAAAACTTATTTTATTATGTTTTGGAGTTGTCTGCTATTGGGAAAGCTGTTACTTTTGAAAATGTCATCTTTTAACATCTGAGTCGTCGCTTCGTGAACCCCTTCTAGGTCGGAAAATGTACATATGTGATTGATGTGAAAAATCGAATTAGTGTACATCGCTGGAGACCGTATTTTTGAAGAAATCTCTGAATTTTCAATTCCTTGTCGGTCCAAAAACCACAACCGTATTTTGCATAAGGACTTAGGTCTTTGAAAGTTAGGTTAACAGAACTTCTCAAGCCGATTGATCACCAGTAACTAGTAACGTAATTTCCCTGATTGGGTTATTGAAAGAAATGCATCAAAATGAAATGATCATCATACCAATTTCCGTTTGAAATTGTCGCATTTGGGGCTCGGAAGGTCCAAGAATTATTGTTTACGAGCCTCTACATTTTCATCTTCAACTAATCACTGTTAACGTGAATGACGTTAGTTTTCAACAAGATCGCAATTTTGCAAGAGAGGTGGTGTTATTTCTCGAAGAGCTGATGGAACAATGGAAAACTTCCGCCCTAAAACACTCTAATACTGACTTTCTCCTGGAATTCTTGGTGGATACGCTTCTTGTCATTTTGTCTAAGGCCATTAAATATCTTTTGCGAAACACTTAACACTTCTATTTTGGAAATTTGGAAATTCTTTAAAACCTTTGAGAGCATCTTAATTAACAGAATTGTGAACTTGGCCAACCTATTCCCGAAGGCCTAAGCTACTCTCCCGGGCAAGATGTTCATCTCCAAACGATATCTAATAGTAATGATATAAGATAAAATACTACTTTGGTCAATTCTAACTTAAGTTGTTCATCTTCATCGTGCTCCCTAGCTTCCCCCACGATGCATTTCATTAGACGAAACTAATTGAATAAGTTGGACAACTTTTAATTTTTACGTGGAACTTCAACAGGTACAAATCCTCTGCAATTAAAGCCTTAGTTTTAGATGTCAGCATTTTTCAGGTTACTGTTGCTCCAGATCACCAACTAAACAAACCAAAAACTTTAATTGCCCAGTCATCAAAATGTCACTTTTCCTTATCCAAAACCAAGAATCATTTCTAATCGTTTTCGTTGATTGTGACACTTTCCTATTTGTTCTACATGTCAATGTCAGACAAATACGCACACTTTGTATCCTTTTATTGCTCTGTGCTGACGTGTGTATATGTGTCAGTCATCCCAATTAACATTTTCACCATCACCTAAATATCCTTCTTCGTTACCATTTCATCCAATATATGTATGTACTAATGTTTGTACGACGTACGTTTACCAACATCCGCCACATACATACATATGTACATACACATAATGAAAGAAACCATATCACACAGGAAACAAAAGAAATCCATAGGGTGTGGTCAATGCCACAGGATCAGCTTATTATTTGCTCATCAATTTGTATTAGATTTGATCCTTGCGGAAGTCTTTTTCCTCCCACTGTCCCATCTTGCTCCAGAACATAAGGTTGTTACTGTCGTTGTTGTTGTTGTTTTATAATGTTCCAAATCCCTTGTTACTTACGGTCCCGACAATCCCATTGAAGACACTTTCCAGGTTGATGTCCTGGCGAAATAAATTGAAACGCATTTTAATCCGGTTTCCTTCAATAAGCATCCGATGATATAAAGTTCCTCACAATGATGCTTCTGTCCTGACTCCAGTCTCTTCTGGCTCCCTTCATCCATATCGAAAGGTCTTTGGAGTTTGAACACTTATGTGTGTAGCTCTAACTGAAGTTTGTTGTTGCTCCTGCTGCTCTGTGCGTTGCGGTTAGTACTGGTCTTTGGATGGTTCCTGCAGTGCCATGGCTATCGCATGGGTATATGGATATCCCTATGTCCACAAACTGAATGGAAGGAATCAGAGTAACTCAGTCCGAGCGGAAGTCTAATTCAATTTCCTGTGTATCACCTTGTGGGAGTTTGGAATCTCGAACCATGGAGTCTGCAGTCTCAAGTCCATCAGCAGGCAGTTTATCTTGAACTGTACTCGTATATCGATGCAAGTACACAAATCTTGATGCCTATTTGTGTACTTTACGAACTTCTGAGTCCGGGGTGAGTCGTGAGTGAGCCACCAGCCGCCCAGGGGTGGGATTGGTCATATCGCCATCCACCACCCATTGTCCTTTTGCATAATATTACACTCCCCTCATCTCGCCTCTTCAGATGCGCAATTAATTTGATTTATTGTGTGCGTCGTCGTCGGTACTCTGTTGGCCAGATCGACAAGTGGCACGCATTATTATTGGAATATCTGGATTTAATTGAATTGCATTATGGCCTCGGCATCTTCCTTTATGTGGAGCATGTGGGGGTTTGCCATTTGCATACGTAATTGCACAGTGGGTATTTTGAGTCGTCCTCAATATTGGGCAGATGTATGACGTGTGAGTCAAGTGCAGGCGGGAAAGTGGCATCAGTTCAATTTAGTGGCTTTTGCAGCGACGACGCGGCGGGAGGAGGTGGCGGAAGGTGTTGATAAATGGGTTGATATGGTGTTGCCTATTTGGAGTATATATTGGACAGTCAACAAGGATATCCCCATTAAAACAGTGCGGACGACGACGATTTTGAAATAACTATACCTACTTACCTAGTGTCGACTGCATGAATCCCATCCTCTAAAAAAGTTTATATTTTAGGACATATTAATCATATTCATTGATTGGAACGATGATGTTTTGCTTTTGATTTTAATGTTATACAATTAAAACAAATTGTGTACATAATATATACACACTTATTTGTTGTATAAGTAATTTTAGATTAAATTGCAGTAAATTTAATTATGTGCAGTGATTCTATGGAAATTAGAAGAATTCAATTTTGACCGAAATTCAATGAGGATATAATTTACAAAAGATTTGTACAAGAATCAGAATCACACTTGATTTTGAAAGACACCAATCCAAAAGACATTAATTTAAAGGATTAGATTAGGAAGGGGAGTCGATGGTATTATGAAATTTACCAAGACCATCAATGGACATTATTACCGATCCAGGATAATCACTTTCCTTGAACCAATTTTGAATGAAATACGAAATGGGATTCTTATAGTATATTAAAAGGATGATGCTTTTTCATAGCGTGACGAAACGGTTACCAGGGGTGGAATTGCGTAAGGCGATAGTTGATTTTCACTGTTTTGATAGTCAATTTTGATTATCATCTTCTCTTTGTTCTGTTTAAAGCGATCGCTAAAAATTTAAGATTACTTGGTAGCACTTAGCCCAAGTTTGGGAAACTTGTTGCGAATTTCAAATTATCAAGCAGGAATAAATGTCATATCGATCAGCTGTTGTTTTATTATGAAAATTATAGTCAATTGCTTTGAACATAGTGTTGGTTAAACATCGATAGTTTCCACTTTTGATAGTTTCGATAGTTTTGGGAAAACACCCATCAGTTCACGAGTTTTTCGGGCACAAGACAACATTTTTTATGAATGAAAAATGAATATGATGACAATGACAACTTACAAAATTATAATTCGGTGGTTCCTCAAACCAAAAATCATAAATTGAAATGATGAGACATGAAGATTTCCAATAGATTTCCAGTGTTGTATGAGTTCAAAATTAAACAGCGGGTGTGTTCAGAAAAATAGCCTTGTGGTAAAATACTTTGGAAGTATTGACACTATCGATAGTGTGTTCGATAGTTTTTAGAAACTATCGATGTACGCGATATATTTTAATATCGATACTATCGATAGACTATCAATGTTTAACCAACACTATTTGAATAGTAATAGTGATTTAGTAGTAGTGTTGCAGGCGAAGCGGACGGTCGCTCTAAAAGTTTGGCTGGGTGTCACAAACCCAACGTAGTTCGGGACGTCATTGTAAGGTATAAGCAGTGGGACATGCAAAATATACCTGCTTAATTCTACACTTATATTTATTTTTTTTTTTTATTACTATAATAATCGTTTGCAGAACTCATAATGGCTCAACTTATGGAACATGACATTTTATCGGCACTTATGGATGATAGCGACACCGATCAACTTTATTTACTAGGAAGTGAATGTAATTCGGATCATTTGAACACCCAATCTGAAAGAGCCAATAAATATTAAAACTATTTATTGCATTTAACAAATTTGTTTATAAATAATATTAATACGTATAAAATAAAATTTAAAAAGATCTTCTCTATAAATAGATAGAATGATGTTATGGGTTCATTCTGTGAAACCCCGTGTAGTGCCGGACGCAAGGACTACCACAACCACAAAAAAGCAAATTCAAATTTTATCGAGCTACATGGAAGAACATCCCGCGAGCTGGCCAAGTCTTATGATGCCCTCTCTAGCTCTGGTAGAACCACTCAAAAACAAAACTGGCGGGGCCCTTAAATATAAATTTTCCGCCATCAAAAACTATTGCAGAATGGAAGCGAGTAAGTAACAAATACAAATTTATAATTAAATGAAGTAATATAAAAATTTATTGGAAATAAAATTTTACCCTTCGAAAATATAAAACCAAAAAGAAACTCACGAAAAACAAGAATTCTATCAAACAAACTGATAGTGGCCCATTTGATTTAAGGCCCCTAGATGCTACAGATGAAGCCATTGTTGCAGCTTGTGGGATGGAAGCTGCAATGTCGGGCATTCTTGGAGGCCTTTCATTTAGAACAAATATAAAAGGTATGCATTAAGATACATACATATGTAATGAAGTTTCTTGTATGTTCCTTAAACATTTTTATTTCCTACAAATACAGAAAATAGTTACGAGGTGCATGAAGTCGATCAACTCATCAACGAATTAACTAGTTCCCCAAGTGACTATGAGGGTGTTTTGATAGACTCATCAAACAACAAGAATTATTTCTCAAAACATTTGGAAGGCCAGGATAAAGCCAATGAAACTCTGACGTAAATAAGGGACGCTATTTTAATGCTGGCAGATGCGAAAGAAAAAGAAAGCTATCGGTCATATGAATTAAAGAAAGAGGAGCTTAAGATTCGGGCTAAGGAGATCGAAGTAGCTAAGATCGCCAATGATCTTAAATTATTGGAATTAAATTCAAAGACTCAAGATTAGTTTCAAGTTTTTTGTTATGTTATCTTTTCTTGTTAAGTTTCTTTTTCTTTTAAACTGTTTATTTTTTGTCATAAGCTTAAGGAAAGCAAATATTGTTTTTTTTAAAAGATCTCATCTAGCATTAAACTAGTTTAGTTTTCTGTGATTTGTTATTTTAATGTTTAATCTGTTAATTGTTTTTTTTTTGAATAAAAAGCAAAAATAATTTTAGAAATGCTGTTGCTAGCGCAAGAGGAGGCGGGGAGGTAGGTATGGTGGAAGGGTAGGATAAGGATGAGGTAGGAAAAAAAAGATAGGAAGATTTTGGAAAGGGTAGGAAGAATTGTCGAGCTCCGGGGACGCGGCCTGCTTGCGGGGCACGGCGTCAGCTCGTCGGACGGGGGGGATCTTGCCCCGAAACTCAACCTCACCAGCAGCAAAACACATATCAGGCCTGGCCACATAAGCTGAAAAAAAATTTTAATAGAACAAATTGAAAGTTCACCCAATCCAGTCATTTGCGAAAGCTAGTTCAATTTTGAAATTCGAAAGAACAGAATTAAATGTCATTTTTGTGCTGTTTGAATTTTTCTGTCGAGTAAGCGACAAAACATGTAAGTTTTTAATTATTTCAGGGAAAATAAATTACTTTTATTAAGTAATTTTTTTGTTGTTTTATGTTTAAAGGCCGCATTCCAACTGGACAAACAAAAGGTAAAGTTATCAAAATAATGGAAGAAAACCTGGAGGGAGTAAAGGGTTTTTTTTACCACCCGCGTTAATAAGGAAGGATTTTGGGAGGAAACCGCGGAGAAATTAAATAGTTGTGTTAAAAAAAGTTAAAAATCAAAATAACCAAACAAAGTTCTTGAAGGTTTGGTCTGATTTCAAATCAAAAACGGAAAAGAAAACTTTTAGAAAATGAGATGAAACGTAAATAGTCGGGCTGTAATGCTAATAACTTAACAGCCTTGACTGAATACGAAGAAGCCATTTTCAGATTGATGGCTTCAAATCAGCCTGTAACTGGGTTAAAGACCATGGTATTTGGACTCAGACAGTATGAAGGATCTGAGATAGCTTCCACATCCAGAGACGTATCCATGACTTCATACCCTGAAGAGAGCATGAAACAAGTACCGTATAGTGAACCCGGAGATAATTTGCCAGATGTGTCTAATAACAATAGAGGGAAAAAAGACACTCCAGTGCAAATTCTGCAAAAACAGAATGCAGTTGAAGAATTTTTTTATGCAGAATTGAATTCGAAGTTGGAGTGTGTAAAGGATAAGCTTCATCGGTTGAATAGGTATTGTTTTTTTCTTAGTGTTTTCTAAAATAACCAAAATAAAAAATTATGAAGTATATTTTTAGATATTAACAAGTATTTTTTTACATTATGAACAATACCACCAAAAGGCCAATAAAATCCAAAGAAAAATATATGAAGAAAACCGTTGAACAGCTTATGCACGGTAAGTTAGACTTGAAAAGAAAAATTCTTGAAATGCAACTTAACCAAGTTAAGGATTGTAACAAAACCGAGGTGTTGTCGGCTGGATTCCTTGACTGGAGGTTAGGGCTTACCACTTAGAAGTAAAAATAAACCCCCAGGCCCCTAGTCCATACTCAGAATCCGACCTCTCCTCCCTATACCACAGTTACAACCCCATGTCTACAGGAAACGTTAGGTTGATCCGGGCAGCAAGGAGGGGAGGGTGTCCAGGCTACGGCAAGGTGGCATGCTTGCATACGCACAAACTAGATCGTCGGCGGGGGGGTTCTTGCTACCGCAGCACTGAACTGTCGTTACGACTTCATGCCGGAGAATGAAAAAACAAAAAATTGTTGGTTCAATGAGACCCGAATCCGTTCCGTTAGAAGGGTGTAATTCCTATAGGGGGAGAGAGACCATGATGTTGTTGGTCCTTCAGAGGATTTAACCCACCCAATGTATCCACAGATACCACCATGGTTACTGTTTCCTCCAATATTATGCAGTAACCCCAGACCTAAATTACACCAGCTTGCTACTTCATCCTATCATCGACACCTACCTCAGTTGTACCGTCACCTACCACCTCAAGCCTTAGGTTTAAGACTCCATCTTAATCAAACCAATGCCAAAAACAACGAAATATAGCGAAATATCTTCCCTTCTAAAATAAAGCTCGTCATTCATTTAAAAATGCAAACCATGGCAGGTTGAAATCCATAAAACAAAGAACCAACGACATTTCGGAATTACAAATCTTAGTTTTATTATAGTTGGCCAAGCTTTGAGTTTAACGATATGAGTTTTTAATCATAATGTTTAAAAAGGGTAAGTATAGTATTTGAAAAAATATATAAACTTACTTTGCCATCCGAATGTAGTCCCTGCCAAGGAGGTGCACCACTTTGGAGTACTTATCCTATAGATGACTTACTGTAATTTTATTAAGTTTTTCTTTTTCTCATCAATTTTTTTTTCTATTTACATTTTTTTTTTTTGTATTTATATATTTTTATTTATTTCCTTTTTAATTACACTTGGCCACTTTACATAATAAATTCTAATAATTTTATTTTATTTTGCATTACACTTATAAACTACGACACTAACGACACACAAGAGGTAGGAAGGAAAGGGGGGGGGGGGTAAACACAAAATTGAAGAAAGTAGGTATTTATGTGGGTATACGTTAAGACACAGTTTTTTTCCACAAGGTAAGTATTTTGGTTTGTAGGGTGCTGCTCCGTTGTAGGGTGCTGCTCTTCTAAGTATTTTTACTTCGTATTCTCCAGGTCCAGGTTTAGTCGTTATTGCAGGTAATTACGTATTCAGGACTTCAGGTAATTAACTTCGGGTAGAACGATGATTCTATAGCAGATAAGTAAAATGTAGGTTGGTTCTTTTATATTAAACTTGCCGAAAAGTGGTCTGAAATGTCGAGATTTGTTATTTTTTAAATTTTGTAATTTTAAATTTTTTTAAATCAAACTTGTACAAATAAATGAAATAAATAAGACTGAATTACGATGTACATTTAAATTAACAATACTGGAGCAAAATTTTAAACAACCTATTGTTAAGTACTTAACATTTTAATAACTAGCAAATTGCTAAATATTTAACAATTTACTAACGACTCCAAAATTTTAAGCCCTTTTTTTCGTTTTGCTAACTAGTAAATTACTAACTCCTGCTTATTAGAAAAAAGGCATCCGAACATTTCCAAATAGTGACACTTCATGAGAATTAGCAAAGTAAACATACTTAAACGGACCCATTAGTTGGAAATGTCCCAACTGTAAACTGGAAAATCCCATGTAATCCAATAAGATTAAAATACACATGAACACAGGTTTATTCCGTAATCCATCATCCTGATGTAGATTTCTACATTTTTCGGCACAAAGTCTTCAAATATTTCGGAATCTTCGTATTCATATAACATGTTATTGATTAAAACAATTTTTACGAAAACACACGAATCAACAGTGAAACTGGAAAGCAATTTTTTTAGGATAATGAAAGATATCATATGGATTTAGCAAATTGCTAAAAGTTAAAGTAGGTTTTTCGGGATTTTAACTTTAGCAATATGTTAAGAGATAGTAAAAGGTTAAAAACGTTTAATATTTGCAAAACCATCTTTTTAGCTTAGCAAATTGCTAAAAATGTGTTTAACAATTTGCTAAATCGTTTAAAATTTTGCCCCACTATACTTACTTACTTACTTAGGTCCTCAGACCTACGAAGTCCGTTGGTGTTCCCTAGCGGGACATAGGGCCTCAACTACACCTACGCGCCATCGTGTACGGTTTCCAGCGATGTGTTTGAGCTCCCTCCAGCTCTTTCCCAATCTCGCAGATTCCTCCTCGACTGTTCTTCTCCAAGTGTTTCTCGGTCTACCAACTCTTCTTCCTTCTTGTTTGAGTGGATTCCACTGCATTGCATTGACAGCAATGCAGTCATTTCCTTTTCGAAGCGTGTGTCCAATCCACTGCCACTTGCGCCTTCGTATAATGGTGTCTACCTGTTCTGACCTGTTCGTCTATGTAGATCCTCGTTGGAGATACGATTAGGCCAGAAAACCCTTAAGATGTTTCGAAGAGCTACAGTCGTAGCTTTGTGTTCAAGCTGAGAGATTTGTTCCTCCAAACATTGGACAACATCCCGAACGCAGCCTTTGCTTTTCCGATGCGGCTGGCGATGTCTAATTCAGTTCCCCCTTCAGGAGAGACGATACTTCCAAGGTATTGGAAGCTATCTACTTTCTCTACTGCTTGTTGACCAATGTTCATCAGAGCGGATGATTGCGAGCTCCCGAGGCTGAACATCTTTTTGTTTTTCCCGTATTGATTTTCAGCCCCACGATTGCTGCTTCTCTCTCCACCCTTGTTGCCATTTGATGGAGATCCATGATCTTATGGGAAAGCAAGCACTATGTTTACTTTAAAATAATGGAGCGATTCTATTGCGAGCCTTTTTAGCTTCATTTACATACAGCTCTGAGAAAAAAAATAGCACCAACAACTTCTTGTAGGTTTAAATGAAAGATTTTAATTTTAATAAAAGATAAAGTAACCTAGAAACGTAAACACTTATCCATTATAACTAAAATTAAACAAGTTATGCTTATCAAATTAAAATAATAGCACTTTTTGGTGTGAAAAATAATAGCACCAACATTGGAAATTCGTAAAAAAACATAAGTTTTTGATTTGGATTGATATCAATTCATTAATATTTTGTCTTAAAACTCAAACCCTTACTTTTGAGAACAGGCGGCGGCGCAACATCGTGGCATAGAATCGACTATGGCGCTTGACATCGATGAAGTGGAATATTACTCCATGCAACCTGCACAGCGTGTTTTTCGGCTTGGCTCCAAATACGGATTTTTTTACATCTGCCCAAAGATTTTCGATGGGGTTTAGGTCTGGGGCCGAATTACCGCATCAGTTGACGAGTAATACGTGACTGAATTATGTCAATTTAGCATTCCCTATCACGTTAACGAGCGATCTAGTACTTTAATTTGGAATTCTGTGATCAGCTATCGAACGAAATTTCACTCGACAGACTAAAAGTTAACTGATGGTATGTTTTTGCAGCAAATTGTGGATTAAAATCTAACAATTATAGTATTTATTATTTTATTTTTGTTTTTTAAACAAAACTTGTCGTTCAACTTCATAAACAATATTAATGAGAACAAAAAAATTCAATGGAAAATTATATGTCCCCGATTTGGCCAAACATCAATAAGATTTTGGCCTGCGCTCTACTGCTTCGTACTTTTCATCGTCTGAAATATTTAAGTTTCGTTACAAATACTTCACAAAGGTTGTTTTTATTCTCACCTTTAGTATCACTTGATAAGAACAAAATACCCATTATAAATTATTCATTATTTCTTTTTTTCAACCTATTCACAATTCACATAAACACAGATGTTATCTGTCACATTACAACTGCAGAGAGAGAGAGAGAGACTCGATGAAAATTAAAGAGGAGTTGATGTAGTAGATTATAACTACTACAATTATAAAAATCTAAACGATAAGTCCCACTACGTATGACATCATCCCAATGTAGTCACTCGTTCTTTCGATAACTGATGGAATTTACTCACTCGATGACTGATACGGTAATTCGGCCCCTGGTATTACTAGCGAAAAAAATCTTTTGCTAGTATATGCTTCGGGTCATTATCCTGCTGCTGTGAGGTACATTCCACTCAGCGTAAGGCAGCATGACTTCCCTCATAATGTCAACATAAATTTTAGAGTTCATTTATTGTTTCCATTGTATGAAAAACATCCCGATATTTTTATTTTTGCGCAAAATGCCATTTGGGCCCACTGTGGGTCGCGCCGCCGCCGTGTTTAATTGTCTTAATGGTGTACTCTGGCTTCAACTCCGTGTTTTTTGGCCTGCGGACAAAAGTTCTGGTGCCAGGGGTCCCAAATAAAAC
The DNA here is from genome assembly GCA_905146935.1 of Scaeva pyrastri. Classification (NCBI taxonomy): domain Eukaryota; kingdom Metazoa; phylum Arthropoda; class Insecta; order Diptera; family Syrphidae; genus Scaeva; species Scaeva pyrastri. The sequence continues at coordinate 59,863,044 of LR989928.1, forward strand.
AATTTGGGACTCATCAGTCCATAGTACATTACGCCACTTAGTTGGCTCCCAATGCAAGTGATCTTCTTTTTTAAAGGGTACCTTCCTGGGACTTCTCACAGGTAAATTGTTCTTTGTCAATTTTTTTCCTTATTTTCCAAGTGGTCACAGATAGATTTAATTCCTGTTTTATTTTATTTGAGTTAATACATTTTTTTTAACTAATCTCGTTATGCGTCGTTCATCGAAAGGAGTCAATTTCGGATTTCTGGCTCTTTTTTCATCTTGGGGGACATACTTTTTTGCATTTGATATCATTTTATTAGAACATTCAACTAGTTCTCTAATGTATTTGTATGTTTTCCCCTCAGAAATTAATTTTCTTATTAAGGAACGTTGTTCTGGAGTACAATGTCTGCCGCTTCCCATTTTAGCTGGTAAACACATAGCATTTATGAGATATTAATTTTAAATTATTTAAATATCCTACCTTAATATGATTAAATGTAAAAAAAATTGAAAACACGAATTATTCTATACCAAAACTCTCAACAGAATGACATGGCGTTACTTTTTTCACACATTTGCTTTTACTCTCTCAACGGTTAACGGGAATTTTATTTCAAATTAACGAAAAAAGTGAGAGTTTTGGACAAATATCTTTGTTCATTATAGATTATACTACTAGCTGGAGATCTAGTGAACCTTGCGAGTAACGGTCTCACTGTAAGGTTAGAAATTTGTCCACTTACGATTTATAGTATAGCATGCTGAATGAAATAGAAATACTTTTCAGTAGATGCGTTGTGTTATTATCAATAGAGAAGAACGCAATTTTTAAGATAAGTACAAAATGCACGTGCTATTTTTTTCACACAAATGTATGTGGATATTTTGTATGTAGTTTTTTCGATTTCGACATCCAAACTAACTAAGGCATGTACAGCCAGATTTTCAAAATGTTCAACATTATCGGCAACTTTGAAATGTATGCTGGTGAGTAATGTAACTGCCTAGCTGAAAGACAACACCTGAATCTATTTTTAAACATTCCGATAGTTCGTTGTACGATGTTTCGTGCCTTGGAATGTTGAATTTACTTTCCCGACATTCTGGGTTTGTTGAACGGTATGGTGTCATTAACCACGGTTCCAGAGAATATCCCGAATTACCTGATTAAATGTATGTATGTAGGTACATAATCTTCTTTTCAAAAAGTTAAATTTTTCTCACCTATCAGCCAGAAATTTGCTTGTCTGCCTTCTGAGTATTGTGGCAGAAGAAAGTTTCGTTCTCCAGACACTTTCCATATCAATGCATCATGCGATGCACCAGGATGAGAATGTTATAAGCACAAATTTACTTACAATTATAACGTTCAAATTAAGAAACAACTTTCTGTTATAAAAAAGCCTTATTTCTGGCGATGAGGTTTTGATTGCGATGTGCGTACAATCAACGAAGCCGATAACTTGTGGAAATCTATATTTTTCAAAAAAGTGTCGCTTACTTTCTTCTTTTTCTTCTTGATTTGATTGAAACTTTATCCATTTAGAACAAAGTTTTATTTCTAATGAAGAAATCACATTTTGAATGCAATTAGATACGGAAGACTGTGATAATTTAGTATAATGATCCTTCCCTACACCAAATTGATTTTCTTTATATTGACTTGTGAGTACTAAAGTGTTTTTATTGATTCAAAAGAATGTTTGCACGTCAAATTAACCTTCCGATCACAACACATTTAAAATATACATACACCACAACAGGGGTGGCAGAACACCCCAGCCAGGAATAAAATTTAAAATAAATATTTTCGAGGACAACATACAATTTTTATTCAAACAAACAATTCATTATACATACTTTATCAAAAACAGAACAGTGCGCTGCTGACCGGAGTAAGTCACCTCGTATTCTGGAGGAATACCTGGATGTTTTAGCTTCACAGTATTTCAACTCAATCTAAATTTATAGTATATTTATTTAAATCAAGATTTTATTTGTTTAAGAAAAGAATGTAAGTACTGCTAAGACTACAGAAACCTCAATTTATTGCAAATGCACGAAGTTTCAAATGATTGCAATTATTTAATTGCAGTCAAATGATTGGAGATCACAAAATTTGAATTCACAGCTTCAGTGAATTAAATGAATAGAATTTGCCATAAAATATTGCATTCTCTTTCGCTTTTCTTTCCGGCAAACCACTCTTTTCCTTCTTTCCCATCGCATTGACATAAAATCGCTCGAGACTCAATTTGTTATTTTTTTTTTCTTTTTTTTGTATTTGTATTTGAAAAATTGAGTGTTAATGAAGGCATTAATCAAAACCGTACAACTGTTGAGGCCTGTGATGACAAGTGTTTCATCCTCGCAACCTCCCATCAATTCAATTGGTCTTATCTACGACTGTATACGAGTATTGTTGGCAATATGGCCATTTTGGCCCCATCTGCCATAGAATTTATATCCCATCAAGAATGCTATTTAAGAAGCTTATGCTTTTGGATGGACTTAAGTCTTCAGGTAAAACAGACGGCGCGGCAGACTCTGCTGTTGGTGGAGGTGGTGTGCTGTTGGTGGTGTTTCGACGTTTTGTGCCTAATAAATTAATCAATTTAGCAAAACGACCTCAATGGACAGGACATCGTATTCGTCTCGTTTGAACATAGAATTATTGTTATAGCGTAGTTTATTATTTTTATAGGAATTAATTATTCCAGTCTTCCTCTGGCCCGATGCCGGCCGATCCGAGTTTCTATGAGTTGTAGTTGGAGTCCTGGATTCATTTGCTTTGTGTTTTGTTATAAATGAATTTAAAATCAGCTCCCCGAAGAACTTTATTTCATGTTCTGAGGTTAAAAAGGAAACAGGATGTTTAGGAAAGTCTGTGAATAATAATTATTCCTTAATGATTCAACAACTTTTGTCTATCATTTAATATGAAATTTAATTGAGCGATGACTATAATTTTATTTAGGTCATGTCGGTCGGTCGGTCGTCAGTCGTTGTGCTACCGGTCGAAGGCTCTCATCAATTATACGTTTTGTTGGACATTTCACTATGAAATGTGACACTACTACATTTGAGAATTTGGTGAATAACAGTTGGACATGGAAAACAATAAATTGTCGAATTTATTTGTAACCAAGAGGACACTGACACATTCTGATAAAAAAGGGTCAGGAACATTTGTATTAGTTCTGTGTGAAGTGTGACAAAAGGGTGACATTCTGTGACAGGTAACAGATTTATTTTTGATAAATAAAGTTTAATGATTCAAGGGATTTTTATAAAAGGAAGCTTGCTAGAACCGTGCAGAAGCAGAGCCACACTCGCCAAACTTTGAACGACAGGAGGTAGCATAAAGTGTTTTGGTTGAAACTTGAAAGCATTTCGTTCAACGTGGTTTTTGGGTCCTGGAAACAATGTTAAATTTTCACATCCGACGAACAAAGGATATGAATCTGGAAACGGATATGAAAAGCTGAGGGTACTATCGAAACAACTTAATGGTTTAGAAGATGCAGACAAAAGACAATTTATAAAAACAAGAAATAGAAGCGGAGACAGAGCAGAGTCCTGGGGCATACCACCATTTTTGTAATGTTTTTGAAAACGATCAATGATTTGTTCCATTGTTGAGTGAGAGTGAGCCGTACTGTCGCGACAGTGCGTCGATTGTATGGACAGAGTGGACAAAAATCTATTTTTGGAAAATAATGTTACTGTGCAAAAAATTTTTTTTGTAAATGAAATCAATCGCATATTTAACTCAATTTAAGGAATTTGTACGCCCCCTGCCACGCCCACTTTTGACCAAAAGTTAATTTAAAAAAAACTTTTAATGTAAAATGGATTTGAAATATTAAAATGGTGGTCAATTTAAAAGTTAAATATAAAAATTTCAAATTTCTGAATTCATAAGATGTACAATGAAAAAACCACAATATAATATTAATAGCCGCGTTTTATTGGTAATCTATCCCTAACATAGTATTCAAGTACCAATAAAACGCTATATTCACTTTTATATTCACTTTTCATTTGACTTCTCAAAGTTGGTATCCCTGCATTACTTGTCAAATTATTGTTGTCAAAATTTCATTATCTGTCACAGAAAAATATTAAATCTAAAAAACAAAAATACACCTATACTCGAAAATAAAATATTTAAAATGGATAACGATTCAAAAGAGGTAAAAGTATGCAAACTATTGAAGAATATAGCGATCTTGATTTCAAATCCCATTTAAGATGGAATCGCTCAACTGTAGAACAATTAACAGGTAAGCAAATTGAGTTTAAAGCATATATTTTTGTCATAACAATATTTCCCATTTTCAGTGAGATATGCTCAGTCCAATTTTTTTTTCTCGACATCAACTCATCACGGTGGAAAACCTAAAATTGAAGCCAGGAAGGAGATATATTTATTTGTGTGGTACGTGAGCAACACTGTGACTTTTAGACAGTTAGCTAACTTATTTGGGATTGCCAAGTCTACTGCATGGTAGCATAAGCAGCGAATTTATAAAATGGCCTCAAGGAGATGCGATTGTCCAAAATAGTCAAAAATTCGAAGCAAAAAAAAGAATACCTGGTGTAATAGGGGCTATTGATTGCACACACATAACAATAGCAGCCCCTAAAACCAACAAGGAGTGCTATTACAATCGTAAACAGAACTTCACTATAGTTATGCAAGCAGTAGTAGATGCCGATAAAAAATTTATCGATATATGCTGTGGTGAACCTGGTTCTCTACATGATAGTAGAGTTCTAAGAAGATCTACTTTATATCACACAGCACAAAGTCACTTCCTTCGGGTGTTCCCATCCAACACTTTTCTGTTGGGTGATTCAGCATACGCCGCATCGAATTGGATAGTGCCGCCGTACAAGGATTATGGGCAGCTTACAGACCAACAAAAAGCATTCAACTACATTCATTCTTCTACAAGAATGGTTGTAGAAAATGCATTTGGTTTGCTGAAAGTAAGGTTTAGAAGAATTCATAAGTTTACTGAGCAACGAAACTTGGACTCTATTAAAAAAATTGTTGTAAGCGCTTGTGTCTTACACAACTTGTGCATTATGAATTCCGATAACATCACTTTGGATGAAGATACTTATCAGCCTGTAACCCAAAACCCAGAAGAAAACCAAAATCCGGAGGAAAACTCAAGCTCAACAAATTCAACTGGAAATCGTCGCGATTCCTTATTTGCTTACCTTTGTCAGCAACATATTCTTTGATAAAAATAAAAAACAAATTTAAAAGCACTTAATTTTTATTTTTTAAAATATTTTTCAAATAATTCGCATTTCTGGCGATGTCTTTCTTGTTTCTTTTCCAAAGCTTCTTGTTTTTGCAAATACCGCTTTTCGAATCTTGCTTCTGCTGCTTCACGTTCCTCTTGCCGCAATCGCAAGGATTCCTTATAGAAATCGGAACGCGATATATTCCTTTTTCTTCTCATTTCCGATGGGGACGGTGAAGCAGCTTTATCAGAATTTGTTGAAAAATCGTGTACATCTTCAACAACCAGTTCTGAAAGCAAAAATGCAGACGATGTTGAGGGCGCATCCGGTGACGTTGAGAGTGAAACTGGTACATCGAACTCATGTAAAGAACATTATTTTGTTTATATTTTTATAACTAAAATGTTTAATACATACGTTCAAAATAAGTTGCATTCCAACATTAAGTGATTGGCTTCGGGAGTGGATGGGTTTGTCATCAAAAATTTCGTCCATCTCCTCGTAGAACGGTGGGATGCATGGAGATGCACCAGTAGCACTCGCATTATCCTTAGCGCTTTTGTACGCCCTCATCAAGGTCTGCATCTTTACTTCCAACTGGTGGACAGTAATACTAGAGTCGTGCAATGGGTATAAATGTATTTATTTTCTGTTTATAAAAATATTTAAAAAAAAACTTACAAAGCCGGCCGAAACCATATCCTCCCGAACGTTGGCATATGCCAGCCTTCTCTTTCTCTCTTGAACAAATTCGGCTTTTCGGGCAGAGTAAAAGCCAAGAAACAATTTATATATAAATAAATATTATTATTCTTAAAGCATAATTACAAAATTTCTTCCTTACCTTCTTTCCATTTTGTTTCTTTGTTCTTGGTTTCGTTTCGTGTTTATTAAATTCAATTTGAGTTTTAAATCAAAATAAACAACAGCTGTTCTACATGGGGCGCGTTCGAAGAATGTACAATTGTGTAAATTATTGGGTCGAGTTGGAAAATGCATGAAAACGGTTGTTGAGTTGAAGTTTGAATGGAAATGCACACCGAGTTGGTTTCGAATGTGTTTTACTTATATTTGTAGTAAAACTTTGAAAATATATTTTTTCTTGTTATATTTATCACCCACAGATTAAAGTTCACCATTTTATCAACTCTTTGTTCAATTCTATTGGTTTATATGGAAGAGCGAAAAATATAGAACTAAGTTTCTGGCAACTTTAAAGATCAGTTGAATAATCGTGGTTCACTATTTTCTTTAAATTATTATAGAATTTATTACACAGACCATTTATTTGGATAGTAAACATTCTTTTATTCAATATATAAGATATTAGAAGACAAAAATCAACATGAAATTATAAAGAAATAATTAAAAAAAACTATGAGAAGTTACTTCAAGTTGCCTGTAGAGTCAAAATTACCATTCTATTCTACTCAATACCGTATATATATAACTTTGGGTGTTTTTATAAATACATGCATTGTATACATGCGATCAATTGCAATCATATGAAAGTAAAAAAAAACATGTTTGCTTGTAATTTTTTATAGTTTCACATTTGCTCAACAAATATTTGAGTTTTGCTTTTAAGAAAATCGGACATTTAACATGTGTATTTAAAAAAGGTATGCATTCTTCAGACATTCTTCACAACCATGCATTTATGGAAGCAACCTTTGTCAGCTTTTTAATGAGAACAAGCATATTTCAATAAATTTTCCACAATATGTGATGGTAAAATACACTAATCCTGAAGAAAATTATTTTATCTCTTATGAATTGTTCCTAAATATTTTGGTTTGAAATTTGTGGATCGCTTGCACTTTTCAATGCAGGCGAAGTGTAAAACAAGTATATTTGTTACCGAACACACCCTCATGTTGCCAACATTTGCATATTTTTTGCACTTCTTGACTGCCCCTACATTTAACTAGATGAAACTCTATCTTCACTAAATCACTACGGATAAACACTAGCTTATTTTTGTTCACTTTAGAGGTGTTGTTGTTTTCCATGTAAAATTTTACTAGCTAGTATTTTCAATTACCAATAAAACACGGCTAATATAAGATTTCTTAGAGTATGTATGTAAGACAAGTAAAAACAGTTCTATTGATGATGACGAAAGATCACTATTCGAGCTTTCAAGAGCAGCTGATGAAGACGACACATTTGTAGGATTTTCATCCGCTTTGATATAAGGCCCAATATCAGTTTGGTCCGCTTTTGAAAGCCTTTTATCTGTTTTTCTTAGTTTAGATATAAAAGGATCTGACTTTAGAAGCAATGTTGTCATTATCTTGTATGAGAAAGGCGATTTTTGCGGGATTCCTTATGGCTTGCCTCTAATGCCTCTTCAGAAAGCTGTCCTATTGGTATTTTGAAAGATGCAAATATATCTTTATCATGTATCAGAAGCTTATGAACACTTATAGGCATATAATACCAATTGTAGAGCTTTAGATATTTTTCTTTAATTGTTGATAGTAATTCAGAAAACTTATTTTTATCTATCGAAATCCCTGATGCCAAAACTCTTAAAATAATTGAAAATTTATAAATTAGTTGTTCATCAACTCCAGTTATCTCTGAAAAAACGCCTTGCAGTGTTTCCATCATTTGTTGATCAAAATCTAGGCTTGGGCTTGTCAGCAATGAGACCCAATCTACTTTTAAACAAGTATTGTATGTCACGTTTTCTTTCCTCAAAATTTTCTTTGTTTTCAGTGCCTTGAAGAACTCGCCATGATTTGAAAGGAATTCTGTAGGACATATGTATGTTGCTATGTAATAAATATTAAAAACATCTAAGCCTCCTCATTTCTCACAACCTCTGGACATTCTTTTATAAACATAAATTTAATAGGTCGACAAAATATAGTGCTACTAAGAAGAGAAGTTCGTCTGTGCTCTCTGAATCACTAAACATTGGCTTATATACTGGCTTTGGCCAGAACTCCCATTGAAGCACCATTTGCAAATAAGCGTTGCAGTTGTGTCTTGATGAATTTCCGATAATTCAATAATATTTCCCCTGTTTTGTTTAGGAGTTCCTGAAGATCAACTGCGGCTGAATTTTCATAGTTTCCTCCCTTTTCGTTGGAAGCATCGACTTTTTAGCTTTTCTTAATTTATATAAGCTCGGAAAAGAAAACAATTTTAATGTATAGCATTGACAACCGAACGCAGTACATTGTACTTTTTTCAGAAAGATCTAGATCTAAATATAATGCCAAAGCGTCTTGTGGTGTCAATACTCCTTTATTTTCTTCAGTTTCGCCACCTGATAGACGCTTTGACATTTTTGCCGCAAAAGTAGAGTAAGATTGTAAGAGGTCACAAATTCTCCTTTTTTTGTGATAGATCAGAAAATGATTTAAGGGGTCTTCCACGGCTGGTACTTGGTTTTTCAACACATAGTGCATTTTCTAAAAAAATAAAAGAATGCTCTTTGGGAGAATAAAATCTGTTTTCTACCAGACTCGGTGGCGTTTTGCTAAAGTAGCTCGGTTACGTCGACACGCTTTCCACCTTCGTCTCAAAATTACAAAAAATCACGTTAACAAGAAAAAATTAAATTAACAACACATACCACTTCTCAATGTATCCATTTTTAATATTTAAATAAAAAAAAATTAAATGAAAAAATATTTAAATACACTTGTTCGCACAAAATTTCAACTTCTAATCACACTGCACCTTAAATTACCTCAAACGCTTACAAAAGTGCCGCTAACCCACCAGGAAGTACTTGAAGATGTTCCAGAACAGTTTTAGAGCTTAAAACAATAATTTTTTTTGTTTTTGTCCACTAGCCGATGCACTGTGTTGTCGGTCTTAAGAAGCGTTAATTTCCCAAGATGAACATTGATCAAGAAAAGAGATGATTTTTTAAAACTATAATTTGGTATGACGGTATGCAAGTATAGTTCCAAAACTTCAAGTTAACCTATTCACGTGAAAAAACACGACTGATATTTTTCGATTTAGAAATTTATAGGAAAGGTCGTGTCTCGCAGAAAGACCTATTTTTAGAGAAGACTGTTGACGAAGAAAATTATCGATTGAGCCACTAAGGTGGCTTTTGTTTGCACAATAAAACCCTAATGAAACCTTCGTTCTAAAATTATCAAACGTTGCCTGATAAAAATGGAAACTTTAGGATAGAATTTAAAATAGAAAAATTACTACAATTGTCATGAAAATATTTTAGTTTTCAGCAATTTACATTGCTTCACTGTTTTTGAAGGCAGTCAAGTAAAGCATCAGGCTTAAGGAACTCAAAACATTTATTTTGATTAAAGGTAGTTACGAAATTCATAATAAAACCCAAAACCATTCCCTTTTTTCATAAAGTTACGGATTTTTGTCTATGCACTTCCCACAAGTCCACTATACTTCAGTCATCATAAAGTACCGAAAATTTAAAGTCCTTTTAAGCCCTTGTTTACTCCTTGCTTAGACCTTATCTAAAATTAGAGGTTTTAAGCCTATACTAGATGCACGTCAATTTTCTAAAATTATATTTTCAAGCTCAATTTCCATACATAAAATTAGAACTCATCAACCATCACCAGAATCCTGGGTGTTCCTGTCTCCTCCTCCTTTTCCCCCCCAAAAAAAAACAACTCAATCTCGTTCTCCGACCCGCCTTTCTCAAATCCCTAAAAAATCTAAACTTTTCCCATTTTTATGTTACACACATATACTAGTACATATGAGTAAATATACATATCAAGGCTTTTGGCGTATTACATATCATAAAAAATAGCTTAACAAAAAGTTGTTCGGTCATAAAATTAAATGTCGCGATTCCTTCTGTATAAAGTATGCCCTAAGTTAAGTAAGTATGTTGTGAAATGTGAATCCCTGCTCTGTATGAATCAAGGCCCGGGAACGGGACACACACATGGTGCTTCCAACTTGGCTCGTTTCATTTCTGCTGGGAAACTTTAACAGTAAACAGAGGCAATTTTTCGTTTTGCCTTTAGGCGGTACGGTGTGCGGTGTTGGGGGAACTGAAGAAGAACAATAATGATATCGCGCTTCCTGCTCGCGATAGGCGCATTTTTGTTGTTGCTTTCGAAAAATGTTGATATCATCAGGCGGCAGCAGCGTTAGGATATAAGCCACCAAGTGAGTCTTCCATTTCTAATATCTGTGCTTAGCTCCAAATGATAAACGTTATGAAGCAGTTTTTCCTTTTTTTTAACCCGTAATCCCCACGTGCATGCATGGCCCATTATTTGGCTGCTGGATATAATTCATATATTTAGTGATTTATTCCTTATGGACGGATTCCGCAGGAGGTGAGGCGTTTTTTTTTTTGGTTTTTGTTTTTTGTTGTTGTTTTGATGTCTGCTGGTAGTACTGGGCTGGAAATTGCCTCAGGATATGTATTTTTTTTGTACAGGATGTTAATAGACATTTATTAAGCACACTTATTGCCATCAACAGAACACCAGAAGGTAAATTATATGGAGAAATTGATATGAAGTGTTCCCACTGTAAAACTAAGTGAGATTTATTTGCCGTACATACATGATACAGAAACAGAGATATGAATGAGCAGGAACATCTGCTCCATTCTGGAAAAAGCGTATGTTAAGAGTTGGGGAAAAATAAAACCCTCACGACTTTAAACTTACTCCAAGGAATTAATCGTGAGTTGTGTTGGTTTATGAGAAAAAAAATAATAGACGTTATAGCTGCGAACAAGAACTTGATCACCGCGTTTCTATAGGCCGGATGGACCACATCTAATCGTCATTTATTCTTACCCTTGAAATAAGTCGTACCGGGGAAATTCAGAAGGCCTCATTATTTAATGGCTTTCATTGGCAAATTAAGAGTTCCTGAAGGTAGTCATTTAGGGCCACATCTTTTAATCTTACTTTTGTATGACTTTGGTTCTGTGCATGAGAAAACAACTGAAAACGTTATACATAATCATTGAATAACTCGTTATGCTAGGTTATGTATCACCTTAGCTGATTTTGGGCAGCAGCACTCCACAGATCATTACATTTGTCCATCACTGCGGAATGCATTTTTCCAAGACATGGCATCTTGTCTCTTTACTGGGGTCAAAAGTGTGTGCCCCTTTAGACCGGCGATAAGCTAAAGCTGCGGAATGCCCCTTATAAATCCAGTGCCCTGTTACACCTAAAAAACTTCTTCTATCGCTGTCAAAATCTTCATCTTCTGAACACAAAACTTTAGGAGGACACAAAATGTCTATAGCTTCTGGAGAAAACTTATATGAGATCGCATACTCGTTAGTTTTAGATAAGATGAGAGCAAAAGCCGATGGTATTTTTGGGCGACCATTTTCTTGAAAATTCACGGCGAAAAGTTTTTACTTCTTTATTCCTCGCCTCTTGAGCTTTTTCGGGGAGTTGCCCAATAGGAAGTTATGCAGCACCCACTATGAATTAAGACTTTGTGAATGGAAGGAGACATATAATACCTAGGATATTTCGAAACAAAAAGTCTTGCAGTGTCCAGACAAAAGTTCTTACATTGATTTGTGTCAATTATATTGCCGCTAGAAATAGTTTGGAGCATGACAGATGATTTTTCAGCATTTTGAAAAAACCTTCTGGCCGTATTGCCATTGTGCAGTCAACCAATAAACCCATTTCTGTTTTAAAGCGTGCTTTTATACCCAATTTTCTATCATGGAGTATTTTTTGACTTCATTTTTTTTATTTGCTTGCAATTTTTGTAACGTACGCTTGTAGCTTGTACATTACATGGATCAAGCATTCAAAAAATCGTATCCAACAATGTAGCATAGATAGCCCGAAAGAAAATTTTGGTGGATCTGAGGGCAATTTTGACATTTTTTCCAAATCATTGAAGCTTTTTATTGTAGCACCACAAACATGACATTTTTGGGTAGAAGTAGTATCCGTTACAGCATTAAACACTTTACTGTCTATCATAGTAAATAATAACTCGTGTTTTAAATTCGCTGTAAAATTGTTATCAATGTTCACAACGGATTTTTGCAATTGATGTATCTGATTCGACTCAATTTTTTTCTCTAATAGAGAAGGTTTCAAGGATGTATTGTAGCCGTATTGGTCTTCAAAACCGAGTTGATGACGAATATGGATTCTGCCAAACTATTAAATCATCGGTGTTTTTAAGTTGCACGGGTACGAGGGAAGTAAGTAAGATACCTATTATCATCGGCTTCTACATCATCTGATTCAGATTTTGGAGCTGATCAATTATTGTCACAGTTAGTAAAATTTCTCTATGAACTTCAAATAAACGGCTTATAGTGTGATCCAAAAGAGATCGAAGTTGAACTTCGCCACAGGATTTAGAAATTAAAATATTTTTAGGGATTGCATTTATTTTTGCTTATTGGACTAGTGAATTGCATGGTAATTTTGTTTTATCTTTTTTTTTTAATTAAATTGTAGTGATGCCTTGAAAGCTTAGCATCTAAAAGGACTGATAAAGTTTCTTCACTTGATATAGCTTGCAATTTACGCCATTTTTATCATCTCGTTTAATTGCAGTCCTGTAGCCAATTGCACGTCCATGAGATGAAGTTATGTCCTCTATAAGATTAGAGGCATGATTATTTCCTGCGACTTTAAGTGACATCTGAGTGGCGTATTCCAAAACTGGGAGTGGAACTGTGGATCTCAATTCTGAAGTTTTCTGTCGCTTAGTGCGATCCGAGCATGTCGCAAATTCCTTTTTTGGTCTACCACCCTTATTATTACACTTATATTTATTAAAAGTCATAACTTCATTGAGCCAGCCTTTATTTTTAATAATGAAACGGTCATGAGTTCGACTACAATTTGGAGGACAATTGATAAGTTTTTCCATTCTTAAATTTAATTGCCTGCACTGAACAGAATAATTGTTTGATGAAGCAATCTCCATAATTTCAAACAAAGATTTTCGGCTGATGGATATTTTTTTCAAAATTTTCTAAAATTATCTAAAATTAGAATTCAAAAATATTTAAGAAATATAAGAATGTAACTAATTTTACTACTTACAAAAGACTTTTTACATATAACTACTACAACAACACAAACACTATCCATATATATTTATTATCAGCCTCATTTATTAGAATCCACTAAACAGATGAATAGTTATGCAGTGTATAAGGATTTATGTAGGCTCTATTCAAAGTTGTATAAATTCGTATTTATAAAAATTTTTCCTAGAAATTATAGTTATGCAATTCTTATATCCAAAAAAGTACCAAAATGGGAAATCTATTCCATTTAGATGTCATAATAAATCAACAACTGTTTTGTTTTCAATTAAATAGGTATATAAATATCTAATGACAACAATAAAAAATGGGAACGAAAGGGAAGAGAATGTGTTCGTCATGGTAACACGATTTTAATTATATAAATCATTTCAAAAGGAAGAAAATTGAAAAGGCTTTTTTATTTTTTTTTTATTTCTATTATGGACACCATGGAAACCATGACATTTTGTCAATATAATTTCCTTATTCAGGCTCTATTCAACCTCAAAACGCGTTTAGCCTATTCTGGCTCTATTCAACGTTGCACAACTTTTATAAATAACATTTTCGAGTTTAGAGGCATTATAAGGGGTGTATAACTTTATGCAGGCCTTTTGGGGGTTTTATAAATACGGCTGATGTATAAAAATTATATTGTATAAAAATGAAATGAAAAAGTTCTAATATTTTTAATTCCGTTAATACCTACATTTTGAGATTCCATTTTTTTTAATGAAAAACAAGAGGGCCCGGCAAACTTCGTCTTGCCCCAATTTAATGCAGAAACTTAAGCTATGGGAAAATATTGTTGTTCAAATGTACGTCGCCAGCAGAATAGTTAATCGACCAATATTAGCTGCATTTCCTGCAGTACTAACTGTATCACGTAAATGGATGTACTCCTCAGAACGCAGTTTGGCTCGGTTCAACCTAATGAAAGTTAAACGTTCCGTTTCTATTTTGACATACGAGTACATGTCGACGCAATACTGCTGAAAAAATCGACGAAACCACAGCAAATAGTTTTCAGCATTTTGACGAATCATCAAACGATATGCGTAATAATTCATTGACCTAACTTTCTTTGTAGGTTCTTCACCTCAAATTAAAACGGTAGATTTAGTATTTCATATGTAAATTTTTTGCATAATTATTTGTCTAATAAATAAAATAAATTATGATATTGATACTCACCATTCAATGGATTTATCATTTTGATATTAAAATACTACCCATCTTCTCCTTGCCAAAACATAAGCGGGTATTGCAATGCGTCATATGATCGATGTGTTTCAGATATTTTTTGAAGTTGCTCAGTATCGCGTGTTTCCAATTGTTCACCAACAAGGATGGCGACTTTATCTATTGTTGGAGCGTTAAAAGTGAGTTCATGTGTTCCAGATGGTCGTTTATCTGCTTTGATGACAACAATATAGTCATCATTTGGCATGCGCTCTAAAGCACTCTTAAACAACCTGACAAACGCATGATGTTCAGGAAGAAGTTGCTGCAAGTCTTGAAGAATTGCTCGCTTCATTCCTGCATTGATCTCTCCATGTCGATCAAGTTATTCTTCCATGTTGCCCGTGGAATATATTTGTAAAAATTTATCATCTTCGAGTGGTAGTAATGATCCAATTCGATGATGAATTTGTTCTTGTATCGTCAAAATAAAAACCACTCGGTATTAATTGAGTTATATACTTTTTTTTCGGTGTTAGAGTAGAGTTCAGAATTAGCAAATATATTATTTCTGTAATTGGTGAAAATCATGCTCAAAGATTCCATTACATACATATATACAACCCAGGCTTATAAAAGCGTATTAATAAATACCTTAAATGTCGGATTAAATCCTCGTTCTTTGATAATATTTGCCCCAAATGAAGTCATTTGGAAACAACCATTGTATTTTTGAGTGTTTGCAATAAAGTGGCGTGATTCTGGTGTTTCGCCACAAAGCAATGAATACAATGGCTCAGTTGGCGGAGTCAACAACGGCAATTTCACTTTACCACTAAGGCAGCATAATCCTGGCGTTTCTTCGGAAAACTACTTGCAAACAACGTCCATTTGCCCAATAGTATAGAAACGCTGCTCGATTCAAATCAGCACTTGATAAATGTCTTGTTCTGCTTCTATTTATTTTCTATTTGTTGACCTTTGTTGTTCGATCGACGATTTTGCATTGTCAACCAAACAGTTTGACGGGCTGCTTCACTTTGCTCTTGTGATTGAGAAGCACGAAGTCGAGCCATACTAACGCGGCGCTGTTCACTTGCAATTTCTTGTTCTTCTTCAGTCCTTTCATTTGAAGTGTTTCGTATCCTTCTTGCATTACGGCTTTGTCGGGAAAGATTCGATCGTCTTGGTCGCGGCATTAGTAATTAAACTTCAGTTCAATTCACCTAAATATTTATTTCATAACTCAAATTTTTAACCATTCATTCATAGACAAATTTACTTAGCTTTTTGAGATGCGCGTTTTGTTATTACAAGTCTGATGCGTTTTTGTTATACCACGTTTTATAGTGACTGATGTTTTATGTCAAGTCACACGGGAACACTGTCGAACGGAATAAATAGTATCCTATGTCCGTCTCCTGGGTCTAAGCTTCCTCCTCACCAATTTTCAGCCATATCGGTAAAGCCGTTCTTGAGTTATAAATAGTGTAACTAACACGACTTTCTTTTATATATATATAGATGTTGTTCCGCTCTAATAGAAAAATACAACTTCGGTCACTATTTTCACTGAAACACTTTGACTCTCAAAAAGGTTAACTCTTGAAATGACGCTGTTATCCACTCGTTTTACCGATTATGTTAATATTTTGTTTTTCTAATAGCGATAATAATTATATAGGCTCAATGTGGCATTTCTTTATTCCTCAATTATTCAAAAAAACAAAATAGGTTAATCCCATGTTTTGAGGTCGAATACCCCACTTCGCGTCGTTTTGCTATAGCCCTTAACTTTTTTACAATGCGGGTCGGGACACTTTATACAAAATGCTGCAATATTCTTGTCTGTAGGTACATTTTTCTGGTAGAAGCTTGTAATACGTACCTTCAAATAAAGCAAGAAAGATCAGATTTCAAACGGATCATTTGAAGCGCACTACTAATTTTAGGGTCAATTAAGTCATCATCAGAATAATTCATCTTTTCTTTTAGATAATCACAAAATTTAGCAAAATATGAAAAATGAATAGAAAACCGAGAGAACAAGACGAGCGTGTGACAGCTTGAGAGTTAAAACATGGCTGACTTGAACATCCGTTCCTTGCAAGAGCGACGTACCTATCTTCTCTCTCTCACTCTCTGTAGTAGTCGTAGTGCAGCGCAACAGAGAGTAAAAGATTATGATTTTAATCATTAATCAGATTAACTTTGGGCCAACAGTGCTTAGCTTAAAGCCCTAATCTTTTCTTTCAACAGCTTTCTAACCACAAACTCAGGTAAAAAATAAATCCAACAATTAATTTGACAATCATCTTAAACGTCATCACTTGGAACCAGGTTAGTTTTGGGTTAAGTTAGATTGGCACTGTACATGGTGCTCAAGCTCAACTCAAATCTACTTCAAAGATTCATTATCAAACTGAGATAGTGAAAACTGAAAAGTTTATAATGCGAATCTCATAAAAAAACAACTTCCTCTGCACAATTATCAACTATGTTTGTTTTTTGAGTGTTTTTTTTTTATCACCACTTTATAGCTCAGGAACTTATCTGCACATTACATTTGCATTTCAGAACTTCTCCCGTATTCTATCTGTGTGTGTATTTCTGTCTCTGTATGACTATATGTGATATTGCTGAAAGCATCGTGTCGTCCTCGTTGACGTTGTCGGTAGTCGGTTGTCGTTAGAAACTTAAAACCAAACTTTACAACGCGTAGGAGAGTAATGACTTCCAGTGTAATCTCTAGCGCCCTTATGCACACTTTGCATAATTAGTATGTTTGCTAGGAGGCAAGTCAACGTTATCATCACCGCATACACCTCCGAGCTAAAACAGGACGATTCGACTCGACTCAACTCCGACTATCATGCAAGTGAAATTGTAAAATCTTAAAACTTTTATTGCATCCCCCAATCTCCTATCAAAATTCACGTATTTTCATTTTTCACCCTTATTTAACGTCGCTTAATGAAAACACACGACATCGAACGACGACAAAACTTCCCGGTTACAGCAGCCCAGCGCCAGCATCCCGCATCCCGCATCGCGGCGCAACACGCAGCAGTGGCGCCATTCCGACATTTTATGATACCTCCTAAAATCCGACTATTTATTTTAGCTGGATGATGTAATACATTAAAGATTATCGAAGTCCATATAAGCTTCAAATTTGTTGTACACGCGAAGCCCGATATTCTAAGCCATGCAATAGCAGTCCTTGAAAACAAAATTTTACCCCATGCCCAGCCCACCCTGTGTCTGTACTCGTATCGCATCTTCACCATCACTACACGAGGAGATACAAAAATTACCGTTAAATGTAAATATTTCACTTTTTATTGCATAAACATCTGACCCACATAACATGTATCAAAATGTGTTTTTTGTTGTTGTTGTTTTTTGTTATGTGTGCTGGTTGTTGCATGCTTTTAGGAGAGATATTGGTTGGGTGTGACGGGGGGCGGGAGGATCGGAGCGGAGTGGTACAAGGAGGAAGTCGTCTCATAATCTCGCTATATGAATGAAGTGCCCCATAAAGTTTGAAGGATTTGTAGCAATAAAAAAATAATTCATAAATTGTCTTGTACATATAAATTTGGTTGGATTATATGGAACCATACATATACTATACACCCTTACCCTTACCTACCCAGTGCCCTACTCCCTACTCCCCCCACACCCAATATCCCGATGATATTGTATCATCTGTATGAGGTACGGTGTATATGTATGTGAATGGCCTGGCCAAGGCGAAAGTCGGGCCATTCAATGGGAGAAGCGAGAGTTGGAAATAAATTAAATAAGGACTTTTGGAGGAGGCCCTTTTGAATCCTAATAAAAAATCCACACATGCACGTAATAAAAAGACAGATACACCGGAATCCGGATCCGGATATCAGAGTATAAGCTAATGCTATAGATGCTGTAAATTCACATCTCAGGAAATAAGAAAAAATAAATTCCATTTGAGTTTACACAGTTTACAAGAGGAGCTATTGCAGCCCTCCGTTGGTTTTTTTTTGGGCCTGAAATTCTCCACAAATTGTATGCCATGTAATTGGATTTTTTTTTTGGGGGAAATAGAGGAAAACATTCATTTGAAGTTTAAATAATATTTATGTATACATAAATTATAGAAATATTGTAACCAGTAGTGTGGTGGATATGTCAAAGGTATTTTATGGATACGATTTTATTTCCACCGATTTCAATTCGACTGCAATGTAAATGGAATCGAATCGATTCAAACTAATTTCAACCGCAATACGGTTTTGAAGAGAGTTGAAACCAGTTTAAAAAGCTTGCTTCAGAATTAATCTGATCACAAAGGGATATTTCGGGTGTTTTTTTAAGAGCTTAATAAATTTAAAAAAATGCAAGACGAGAAGATATACTACGTGTCACAGAAATTTAAGACAAATTTCATTCTCCTCACGAAATAGAGGTCGTAAAACAGAGTGTATTGCTTGTTAATAGTTTAATTTTTAGTTTCGACTCAAGCTTAAGGCTAATATTTTCTTTCTTACCTAATACAATAAGACTCGATTAAGAGAAAACCCTCCTAATTAGAACTAAAGCTCTTGATACCCAGGTACCCGTGGCCGGTTATTTAGAACCCGGGTACCCGGTTATTGCGGGTATTTCCCGGTCGAAATCCAGAGCTCTAATTTAGAACACTCTTTCCATACCGAGTACTTCTCAACCAAATACCATACCGAGTACTTCTCAACCAAATACCATAAAACATTATTTGAACAAAACTTGTTTTGGTGAAAAAAGACATTTATATTTGAAACATAGTTTCGGCAAGTTACTTCTTCAAAAGAACTAGTTAGTGAAAAATGAATTAATCAACTGAACAAAATTTGGCTGAATGCTTTCAACTTTTTTTTTTATTTGCACCTTAGTTACGAAAATGACATTTAACATTATTTAATTTGATTATACATATTTGGTTTTGTTCTCAAAAGTCCGAAAGAACATTCGAATGACTCGAGATTTTATTTTCCCTGTGATCCAAAAAAGATCATCTATTTATTTACGTTTACAACAACAAAACGAAATCCTGTTTCATGCTTTATTTTTTTGAGATCCAGCAATTAGATCCAGATTGGATCATTTCTTTAATAAAACCCAGCTAGTATCTTATTTTAATTTTTTTGTGATAAATACAATTTTGTATAAACTTTTGAATTTTCATTTGATGAAATTTTATTTTGACCTATCAGAACGCCAATATCAGCCGTTTTTTTAATCTCTAAGGCGGGGTTCCTTCAAAGAAAGATTGTTATAATTTGCCATTTCTTTAAAGCGGGTTTTACTGTATTTGTTTCTTAAAGTCACCTCAAAGCACAAAAATTTATCTTTTCTGGCGATCTGATTAACACATGTTGGTTTTTCAGAGTACTTTTGATCCAAAAGAAGTCATTCAATAAAATTTGACAGTTAATGTCTCTGACTTTTGACAGCAAATCAAGTTTTAACATTCATAAACTAACAAGTTCTTAATGTCATTCCAAAGCCGGCTTTGATCGTTTTCGTAGCCAGACCTGATTACAAACTTTTATTGTATGGGGGTTGGTTAACATGGTATCGTCCCAAATTCAATTTTGTTTGTTGAGCCAGAAATGTATGGTTTTTCAGAGACCACGGAGACCATTCAGCGAACAAAATACATATATATCCATCACCTACACTGTGAATAGCAAAATGGACGAAACGTGCTGAAAGTTGTCCAAACAGAAAACCCATTTTAAGTATATGATCGCTATCAACTGTCAAAGTTCGAAAGACACTGATAGCTGCGCCGCCGCCGATAATATTTCATGATTTTTAAAGTCCGAAACCCCGGAGATTAGACTATTCTTTTAAAATTTCATTTTCATGTCAAAAAACTTTCAATCATTCTCACAGTTATAACATAGTTGGTTTTCACTTGTGCTCTAAGGTCTTTCAATAGTTAATTTAGATTTCGCAAACACTTGTGTCAAAATTGGTCACAGCATACGTCACCAATGCCTATTGCATCCAAAACTTTCCAATTAATTTTCAATAATTTCACATTCAGATTTTCAAGCCCATCCTAACAAAATGTGGTCTTGTCGACGGCAATGAGGACATCCAATCCGTCAGTTCTTCTCTCCCTCCCCTTTTGCAGTCCCCAAAGAGTACCTCTTCTGTTCAAATACAAAACATTTACGTGCGAAACAGTGTTCGCTTTTGTTTCCTGTATCCGATTCCAATTACATATACAGTCCGGGTCGGGCGTCGTCGTCGGGGAGTGGAGCAGGGAAAGAATTGGTCCAAAATTTCAACACCTCGACCATTAGTACACTTTCCTATAGATACTACTTCTGTCAACCGTTCTAGCAGTTCTAGCTCCTGCTCCAGCGCCAGCACCTCCTGCATCTAAGTAGTATTGCGAAATTATTAGTTATGTAAATTTATCAACGGAAAAGGCCCTCGAGCAATGGATACTTAACCACACTTTTCAGCAAACTTCAAATGTACACACACTTGCGATTTGCGCGGTTGGGGGTTGGGAGGAGGGTATCGGCTGGGTTATAGGATGCTTAACGACACAAAATGTATGCACTACTTGTATCATCTGCAAGTTCCCCAACTCATCCCCCCCCATCATTTTAGCCCGTGCATATATTTGCTCATGATGGGATATGACATTGTGCTCGCGTATATGAATCCGCTGCTGCTGCTTTGCTGCTTCTGCTGCATCTGCTGCATCTGAGCCTTAGTAAATATGCAAATGAAATCTGTAACGAGCAACGAGCTTTATGCACACACATTATTTGACAAGAAGAAAGAAAGAAAGAAAGAAAAAAAAAACAACATTGTATGCTATCTCTCTCACAACATATTGGTAGACTCTTGTAGATGCAGATATAAAATGCATAGAGGTCTTTGAAAAGTTTCACCGAAAAAAACCGTTTCCTCGAAATTTTACTTCTTCTTAGCGACGACGACGCTGGCGCTGCTGCCCGGCCCGAGCCGAGCCGAGGAAAAAACCCGCTGCTAGAGTGTGCTGCAGTTGAGTTGATGTACCTAGATGTGCATAGATGTGGAGTAAAACTTTCAATGCTATACTTTGTCTCCTAAAAATTGTCAGTACAGGGAAGATAGGATGTTTGCCTTTCATTCGCACTATTTTCTTTTTTAATAAGTCTTTTTCATTTGAAAGCTCTTTCAAGCTCTTTCAGAGTTGACTACTGCGAACAATGAAATGGCAAACATTTAAAGAAAACGTGTTGAGGGTTACCTTTATTTTAATATTGAAATTCTTTTTTTATTTATAATAATGAAATAATATTTATCTTTGCCACACCACTAAGAGGTAAGATAAAAGGCGCGTTTTTGAAGGGTATCCCCAGTAGGCGTAATCCCTTTTAAATAAATAACAAGTGGAAAATAAACATGTATTCTTACATATTAATGTAACAAAAAATAAAATTAACAATCATAACATAAAACAATATCACAAAAATACACGAAAATCTACGCAAATAATCATTTTCTCTGCAGAAAAGAGCTTATACTTTTATAACTGCATTTAAACGGATTTCCCGCACAGTGCAATGCAAAATGTTCAACACCAAGTAAACACTTTCTGCTTAAGAACTTTTTTAAAAGCCCTAAAAAGAAAAGCTCGTGAACAGCAACCATAGGAAGAACGACGATACAAGTTACCTACATTGGTAAGGCAACACTGCATATCATAAATATAAATATAACATGAGGGTTGAAATGCCATAGACTATACTCAGTGATCAGTGATCAGTCCACACTCAGATGTGTGGCAGAATAGTCGTGTGGGAGCTGCGTCAGATTAAATGAGAAATTCAGTGGCGGGTAGTAACAATTTTGTTTCGACTTTTTTCAAGTCAGTATAGTGTGAAAATAGGGCGAGCTACTGCTTCAGAAAAAGCTCTCCCATAAGGCCTGTACTGACAATTTTTAGGAGACAAAGTATAAGAGGCTTGGTAGGGTTGAAAAAAAAAAATATCTTAAATTTGAACCAGCTCCAGCGGAACAAGGCAGCTGTGGCATTTTTGTAGTTCTATACCGTTCGTATATAGAAACAGGAAGTAGGAGGCATCCAAATACAGGCGAAAATATCTTTGCTTCTTGGATTACTTGAGTGGGAAGTTTTTTTGGCTTTGTTTGGTGAATTTTCCGGGACCGGAATCTCAATTTATGAGAAAGAAAAATGGGCAAATGGGCTCCAATTTGCTGTAATCAAGAGCATTTCTGGATAAACCCTCATGTGTTTCGTGAAAGTATAAGTTCCAGTCCAATGTACTGTTTAGGTACCTTCAGCCATTCGGAAATAATTTGGCCTTCGATATGGCAGAAAGATCGAATCTTAACACGCCCACTGCCAGTATGTTGAAAGTCTTTCACATAAATTGATAACTATTAGTTGACATTGAGGCCAACCAGTGACACCTGAAGATTCTTCAAAGAATTACCCTTGGAAACCGCGGCTACTTTAGTTTGGTAAGACAATTGACAAAGATGCTACTTGACTTTCAGCGCTGAACTGCTGAACGAAAAGCACCAAGGAAGTGGGATACTTGGTCAAGCTTGCGGTTAGGAAGAATGCAAGAAAAGATAATAATAGCTGTGTTTTATTCATTACTGCGTTACTAGCGCCGAAAAATGTCCCTCGTCAAACAACAACAATTTGATTGCTTCGAAAAAGAAGCCATGGAAAAAATGACAGCTGTACTGATGATGTATGAGGAATGTGTTTGATCGTTTTATTCGTTAGCTATGCCGCAGTGAATAAAACATAACTAATATAACATGGGTTTGAATATGCTATGCAGTTGAAATGGGTTTAAAATTTGACATTTACATAAGTTGACAGGCTTTTTAATAGTTCCTGTTAAAGTTGACGAACTTTGAAAAAAGAACGAATTTTATGGTTATATAGAGCTGTGTTGTTGCTGACGTAATCTCGGTTAGGAACAAGTAACCTTAAAAACGTCACTTCGAGTTAATGACAAAATTCATCCCTGTAAAAGGATTTTCAATGCAACGACATTTTGTGGCTTTAGCATGGGATCTCTTCAGCCCCAAAACGACCGACCGCTGATGGAGGCGAGGCGACGCGACGGACGCGAAGCGCCGATTCAACTATATACCTCATCCCTCTGCCAGCAGTAAAGTAATTAGATAGTTACGTGTGTAATTTATGTTTCAAGTGCTTGAAGGATAATTCGGTTGAAGCGTTTCGAGATGCGTTCTGGTAGGTGAATATGTGAGTGAAAATTCCACACACTATTATAAAATACACCTTCCCTTATACAGAAATTGTGACATTCCCAAAAGGAACAGGAAAGACATACCGTCATACACATAATACCCCTTGACTCTGAAGCTGAATTGGAACTCATGCGATTTTACTATCACTCTGGATTCTGGAACTGGATGTGATGTGGAAAGACGAGAGAAAGCTTAAAACTCATTTGCATACGTTTGCATTTGTAAATGGATTTTTTTTTTTGTATTTAATTTTCTTTTTAGTTTTTCCTTTATTTTAATTTTTGTTTCGTTGACTTATTGAAATTAAGTTAGTTTGTTTCGTTATACGGTACGAGTATGTAAAGTAAAGTTTTTTTCTTTTTTTGTCCAACTTTTTCCTACTTGAGTTTCAAGTTGGCTCATATGACGTGTGTGGACTGCAAAATTGAGTTTAAAAAAGTTGTTAATGTTCGTTGGGAAGGAGTGTAAGTCTACAAGGATTATTTAACATTTAACATTTATATTTTTTTATTTTTTTTTCTAGAGATGACAATTTAAGCTTAGTAAAGTATTTAAAGCAACCCGTACTTATGAGCAGAAAAACCCTTCGACTATGAACTCAATTCGGGAAGTTTTTTGGGTTTAACGATTTGTTGGTATGAATCATTTAGAGGGTCCTCATGTCTTTTTCACTTAATTTTCGCATTGATTTCAAACAACTATTGATACCATTAAGTACTAAATATTAAATCGTTGAAATGGCCACAGCGGTTTTCTGGAGCGTCCAATACTCGATGACTTGTTCATAGATCTGGCTCAGAAAATCGAGTTTTGAATTCTGATGATAAAGTCGACTGATTTGAATTCTTATGAACATTTTAACGGACAAGTACGATGTTTGTGGTTTTCTCGTTCGAAGTATATCAGGTATTGATTAATCGTTCATTATTTATCGGCTCGACAACCGAGGTTCGGTTCTGGTACCAATTAATAAGTCTCTTTAAATCCAGATCGCGAGCAGATGACCCACGCCTTCCAGCTAAGCACCAGAAGACTGCAGGAATCCTGGTTTTCGACATCCTTACAGCAGCGTAAGCATGGTCTACCACACTGTTTCAAGGGACTATAGAGGACTTTCCTAGCTCATGGCGATTCGAGCTAGGTAGCCTGCTTCGATGTAGTTCAGTACAGTTCATGATTGTAGTGCCTTCGGAATCGTCATTCCTCACATACGGGGCCAGAAGTTTTCCATTACACTTTCCTCTCGAAATATTCGTCGAAAAGTACCCATGTCTCGGATCCGGATCCATATGTGAGTACTGGAAGAACCATGCGCAGTCAGCTTTGAGTTTCAGCAGGCGGTGCTCGTGTATTTCTTCTTCCATGTTGTTATCGGCTGCTATTATTGATCTAAAATATTTGAAGTATACCACTACTTCAAATTCATGCTCTTATACCTAGGTTTTTGGCCAACTCACGAATGTCGCTCTTTTTAAATTTCCCTACCTTTAAAAAAATATACAGGAAGGATTCAAACCTCCTTCAAGAATCAAAATGATTTGGAACTTCACAAATTCGGAAAAAATCGTCCGATTGAACCTTATTTCAAAATGTATTCATCAAAAAAAAAGAAAACAGCAGCTTATTAAAGATCTGATGTGTGATGATAGAAGGTGTCTCTTTCAATGCAGTTTTCAGATAAAAACATAAATTCATTCTCGTATACGAATATACGAGTAAATTTATCATCCGTGTTTCCTGTTTCAATAGACGGAAACACCGATATGTTGGTATTCACAGTGAAGTGTCCATGACACAAAGCACATACACCATCCGCACACCTGCCGTATCCTAGATCACATAGTCTCCCATCGTATCAAATTCCCACACACATTCAATATCGCATTAGTTTGAATTGCTGTTATCATCGATTTCGAAATTTATATCAAACCTAAGCTTGGAGACTCCATTTTAATTCAATAAATGTATTTATTGGAATTGTATACTCGCTTTCTCTCTCCCTCTGCTCGATTCGTATTCAATTTCGAACAATATTTAAATAATTTATTTTTTCTGAATTCCCCTGTTTTTAGATATAAGCTCCTAGTCCTCGTCCTGGTCTTGGTGGGTTGATTCAAATTCAACCTTTACTGTCCCGTGATCCCTGTGCATATTGCATCTAGGGTAGACGAGTATGATACAGCAAAACTACATTAAATAGAAGATTTTCTAACGAACATTGGATGCATTTTCAATTCAACAGATATCCTTCCGTTTTTTTATTTTAATTTTTATTTTATTTTTGAAAATAGAAATACATAGTAAAAAGTTGCATCATCACCGTCATCATCATCATCAGGAACGGTATCAGCAACAAAATCATCGTCAGATGTTGTCCCTTCGAAGCTTCCTTCCAGAATTTCCCCAAAAACTGTTCACAAAAAATTATGGGACTTTTTTAGTTGACGTAGATATATTTTTGCAGATTGACAGTTGAAAACCATCAGTTATATGTAACAAAAAACTGCTGACAGCTTCTGATTGGGGATATAGTTTTTCTTTGAAGTGTAGATTTGAGTCTGAACTGTCAACAAAATATTGTTTGGTTTTAGCTCAGTGCATTCAGAGCCTCAATTTTTTGTTTCTGATTCCATGAGTTCAGAATAAAATGCTAGAGCACTCGGAATTGACAAAAATGACAAATGGAAAAAGTGACAGCTGGTAAAGCGTGTTTCTTAAAAGAAAGCATTAGAACAATCAGATCAAAACGCACTCAATTCAGAGTCTGTTAAGGTGCAACTGATCTTTTAAAAAAATACGGTTAATCTGACTAAAAATGCTGTGTAGAGTTTTGACTCTTACCCAACTACTGGACTGGTTGATTTCAATCTGGAATTAAAACTACCGAATTTTAAAATGCTAATTGTAAGTAATGAAGGTGAAGTATTAAGAATTCGATGCACGTAGGTACATATGTATGTGCACGAAATAAAAGGGGACTAACAATAGACACCTGTGGAACACCATCATTGTTTGAAAGAAAATCTGACTGTCATAATGTCTACCCGGTTATGGAATGGAAACATTGTTAGTTAATGTTTTGACTTAAATTTGTTAACATGTCCAAGTTTTGAAGTGACAAATATAAATCTACCAACATCAATTGTCTCCATAATAAAAAAAAACTTGAGAATATATCTGAATGCTTTCAGATTTTCTTTTTATTCTTTAATGTAAGAGTGTAGACTTTAGTTGTTTTTGGAGGTGATGGATTACTTAAGGTTTCGTCGTTATTTAGCAACCAGGAATCCATTTACAACTTTACATCATTTTAAAATATCGAAGCTTTCTACAAAATATTTGTCAAAAATGTCACTTTTCTTTTGAACCGACTTGATACCCCTTTTTGTAAAGTGTATAATTTTTTGAAATTTCTTATCTTTGTCAGTAATCTTACTGATTTAGAATTTTAACCCTGCAACTGATTCCTGTTGAATTTTTTTAGAAGAGTTGGACATTGGTTTTTAAATTCTGAATTACTGTTAACAACTCTCATTTTATCCACTATTTTTCAGTGCAGAGTATTAAATAGCAATAAATCTTGAATGAAGTGAAAAAAAAACTTTCCTTATTACCGGAACTGTGAAAAAAAAACTATATCTATTTGTATCTATGCACTTCTGAGCTAGCTCCTATATAATAAGTATTGAAGTCACATATTTGTTTTTATCCCTGTTGCCAATAAGGATAGTATATTTCGACCCAGACCTATAGTGACTAGATATAAGCAGGGAAGTAATGTTTGAGGATATACCTCCTTCCTCTCACAGCTCAGCAATGATGGAAACACAACTCCCTTAACTTGTGTTTCAAATCAAATAAGACTGATTACCCCAAGAACTCCTTTTTTCCTTTTGGCTTGGGTTCGACTGGTTTGACTTGGCTTGGGTCTGGACTGGATTCGATGAATCAACCCACACGAATATAGAAGATATACTGCGACACTGAAAGTATTAGACGATGACGATGACGACAAGGACGACTACGACGACGATGAACAGAATGGAGTAAAGTTGTAAGACCTTCAATAAAAACATTCTAAAGAAAAGTCCTTGATTTTTGTTCATTTGTTATACTTTGTTTTCAATTTGGAAATGGAGAGGACTATCGTGGCAGGGATCTTAATGCATGCCATAAGTTTTCTTAGAGTCTTCGCAATTCTCCTCGTCGTCGTCTCCCTATTTGAAACATGCACTCAAGGGAAACGGGTTCATTTAACTGCATCGTTCTTATTTTTTTATAGAAGTTTCCATGTTATCACGTGTATAGCTCGGATGGACGTAACGTAGGTGAGTATGACACGATTCTAATCTAAAGGCTTTGGAAGATGGAAGGTAATATTCTCTGAATTTTATTATTATTTCAGATTTTGTTATCAAACCACGACTTAAATTAGAAAAAAAGAAATGAATTTTAAACTCAAGTAGAAGTGTCATGCTGGGAAAATGACAACGACATCTGTCAAATTGGCTGTCATTTGTTCAGTCTCTTGTTGTTACAAATAGGTTAGGTAGGCATCCTCTTTGGACACTGACCTGTAAATGTTGTTAATTGTATGATTGTTACTATTTTCCTTATATCAAAAATGCTATTTAATTACAATATGGTCGTCGCACAGTGGGGCCTCGCCATAGAGAGCATTGATAAAAAGGTCGATTTTAAATACTGTATTAACGGGAGAAATGTATGGTGAATGTGAGTATAATTTTTTTTAGACATCTGTGCTGAGTGCATCACGCTATCAAAGTCGAAAAAAACGCGAGTTGGAAGTGAAATTTTGAAATTTAAATTTCTGTGTGAAAAGTGAAGCGAAAACATGTCAATTGATTTTATTGAGATTGGGTGAAGGTGTGTATTTTAAGTTTTTAAAATAAAAAACAAAATAAATAGGTAAATTCTTAATTAATAGGTGACAAAAATGACATTTAGTAATTTAATTAAAGAAAATAGCCTCATTTTATTTGTGTTATCATTTTTATTCTTAGGCTTTCTATATTGTTATAAATAGGTTAAGAAAAACATTGCTTTATTTTAGGAAATCATTCAAGACGAATTTTCAAATGTTAGAGGAAATTAGTTTGTTTACAAACAAGGAAAAAAAATATCGACGAAAAATTGAAACTTTTTTAAAAACAAAAACACTTTGTCCTGATCATCGTATCAGCCATTTAGGATTAACGTTAAGAAATTTAAAACAGGACCATTCAAAAATCTATGAGTAACGAAGAAAAATGGCTTGGAGAAAAATTGTCATTTTAAATGTATCGAATTACCATTGGGCGCCCTTCAAACGAATTCGCAGCTAGCAGCGATCAAACTAAACGAAAACGCACTGCATGCCTAAGAAAAGAAGTTTCAACGGATGAGCTTGTTTATAGTATGCTGGCCGCTCAAATGAGCCTACTAGCTAATAGAATGAAAAAACAAGCCGACATTGTAAAATCCGCTACATCAAGTTCTGAAATTCCAGAATATCGGACAAGTTGCGACTCTAAAAATGTGATTTCTCCACTGAAAGCATTGTCCATGATTATTGAAGCCAGGCTCTCAAGACATCAATATAATATTCTTCTTCTTATAAGGATTCATTTCAGGACCTGCTTGATCACACAAGTGACTAAATTTTAAATGATCAAGCCTGCTGAAATCTCTTGATCCCAAAAACACTAATTTAAGAATTGTATTCAAAAGAGGTTTCGATGCAGAGTTGTAAGGTACTTAAGTATCTTTGGACTGCAGTACTTCTCAAGTACCAAGTACCGGGTACTGGTACTGGTACTTGAAAAAATCAAGTACCTGGGTACTTGGTACTTGAAAATCACAAGTACAAGTACTTTTTCAAGTACTTTTTTTAAGTACCTTTACTGGGTACTTAAATACTTGCAAGTACATTTTCAAGTACTTTTCAAGTACTTTTACTGGGTACTGTAAGACTGACAAGTACAATTCCTAGGCCGTTTCAATTCTCATTCAAGTTATTTGGGAATTATGGGTTGTGACCTAGAATACACTTATGTATGCACGTACATTACATTAAATGTAATTAAAACAAAAACTAACTAAGATAACTTTCCGTATGGTCCTAAAATTATCTAATTTCTTTAAAATATTTCCAATGGACTTATACTTGAAAAGTACTTGAAAAATACTTGAAAATGTACTTGCAAGTATTCAAGTACCCAGTAAAGGTACTTAAAAAAAAGTACTTGAAAAAGTACTTGTACTTGTGATTTTCAAGTACCAAGTACCAGGTACTTGATTTTTTCAAGTACCAGTACCAGTACCCGGTACTGGTACTTGTACTGGTACTGGTACTTGAAAATTTACAACTCTGTTTCGATGGCAGCTCTGGGCATAGCCAGTACCATCAAAAATTTTTGGAAAGAAAAGATGCTAGCCACAAATTGCTTTTTTTATGATATGCCTTGGTCCCATTACAAATTACTGCAGAGGCAGTCAATACAATTATTTGGATAAATCTCTGCCCTTCTTCTGCACGATATTGTAGTCCTTTAAAAATTATTTTTGAAAAGGAATTTAAAAATTTATAAAGCTCAAAGACAAACATGCAAAATATTAACTACACGGTGAACCATCAGACTATTTTAGCTGATACGAAGTCTTCTTTAAGCCACTACAAAAGATTTTAATGATATCGACAAATTGACAAAGCTATTTATCATTGAATATCTACTTTGCATGCGTGGATACGATTATTTGAATGCTGCTGCATGTATCCTATAAACTTCCTTTTAAAATGGATGGAAAACCAATAACACAAATGAAAATATTGTGAAATAAAATAAGAATTCAAAAGGAGAAAAAATTAGACTAATTGTTGACAACCCTAAGCTTGGCTACGGAAACACCTATACTGGCAATGTAGCAAGAAAAATTTTTGAAAGTAGTAGATTATATTCTTCAATAACAAAAATCGATGAAGCCTTGATTAAAAAGTTTACGGACATCTTATTACCAAAAGATGCTTAATTCCATTTGGACAATTGAGCGAGAAAGCACTGGAATCAAGAAATAAAGATTTCAAGGTTTTTAGGGTACAATTTAAAAGAAAATCTTCTAGAAGAGACACTTTAACTGATATTTTTAGTCGAAAGCTGATTTCTTTTGATCATCTGATCTTGAATGGACTTGTAAATATTAATAAAAAACATTCCATCCTGATGCAATTCAAATGTTTGAATTAGAAAACCTTTGTTAAAATAAAAAAAAAATTGAAATTTATATAAAAAAAAATATAGTTTGAAAAAACTAATAAGACACGCTCATCAAACTAAGCGTGGGCGCTCGATATACGAAAAATATGCCACGAAGACCCAGTTCATGAAGAACTGGTTCAGTACTTTTCATGTATTACAACAACACTACATGATCTTGATATTTTTCTGGTTCAATTTTCGTGAACCAAGTTTGATCCCACCACCAAAAGAAGGGAAATTTTGCATTTGAAAGGGGTAGTGTTTTTGTTCTGAGTTGTAAAACGAGAGTATTGCCATATACCATGTTTTTTGATTTAGGATTCGATTCCGAATCGTTATGGCAAAGTATACAATCTTAAGTTGTGTACTGAACGGCAGGATACAAACACATCGTCGCTGCAGACCAAAATATTTTATTTTTGTGAACATAATTTGCTTAGACCTCCTGTGTGGTGTGTATGCATGTCGACTATTTGCAGTTAAAGCCTGTGGGAATTAATTTTTTTTTTATTTTCTTCGTCTGCGATTACATCTCTGTGTCGAGTATGGGCAAGATGTTTTTTTTCGGAGTGTAATTAAATTCCAATAATCACAACGGGCAACATAATTGTGAAAAAGTGGGAAAATATGATCCGTATCGTTTTATTTTAGTGATCCAGTTCATCTCATGTAAATAATAAAACGCGGCTAATAACACTAGTATTTCCAGTTCATTATTGTTTTCAGCTTAATTTGAATTAAAATTATTTTTAATTTTTTAGTTTGATGTGCTAAGCGTCTTATAAGTTTTCTTAAACTACATATATTTATTTACTATTTTCTGCATTTTTATAAAATACGTTTTTCACACATTTTTAGCTTCAAATTGCTCTAAAAATCGAATACGGACGTCTTCGGATGAGATCAGGCGTCAGGCGTCAGGCGTAGAACCGTGGACCGGCGACTCTTGTACGAACGAGACATCCTCGCCCGAGATGGAGCTGAGCTCCGGTTCAGTAGGGCTGTTTCCGAACAGGACCGTATTGATAGGAGAAATCAGGAGAACCAGTTTTGGTGGCTAAAAGAAATTAATATGGGGTAAACCGGGGAGGGGTATTTTTTGCCTTGGCCGGCTTAAATACTTGTTTTTAGTCTTAGGTTAAGTAGAGTAGGGACGGTGGCACTATAAATTATAATAAAAAAAAAAAAAAAAAAAAACAAAATAAAAAGAAAACAAAAAAAATCAAAATTAAAAAAAAAAAAAAATTAATAAAAAAAAAAATAAAAAAAACAATTACAAACATAACCAACAACACATACATACATAATATGGACATAGTTTTTGCCGCTGTGGTTGTTCTAGTTTTAAGTAGTTTGTAGGTAGGTTAGGGGTAGTTTTAAGTTTTTCTTTAAGGACTTAGCATGTAAGAAAATTTAAAAAAAGTTAAAGTTGTTAGTTTTTTCCAATTTTCTAACGAAATAAACGTAAAAAAAAAGAAAAAAAAAACATTAGTTCATAGGCCGAAAGGCATTAGTTTTAAGTATTCATGAATTCCTTAGAGCGCCCGTTTAGGGCCAGTAAGTTATATTTAAGCATCATTAAGTAGGCTAGTTTACTGAATTTTGTCTAGTATGTAAGTAGTTTTAAGTTAAAATGAATAAAAAATTTGAATAAAAAAAAAAAAAAAAAAAAAAATGAGATTTTTTTGGGAATTGTTGCTGAGCTTCAACACTATCTTATGATATATGTATATCCGCCTACATAGGCAAATAGAGGAGATAGTTAAAACATTTTTTGAATTCTAAATTTCAGGAAATTATAAGTTTTCTTTTTTCCGCAAAACTTGAATCTCATATCGTTTATCAGTTTATTTTTAATTTATGTATTTCCAAACAAAATGTTTTAAAGTCGAAATTTATAGGATTGAAGACCGTTTAAGAAATATACTCATATTTATGTACAGTTTTCACTATTTTTAACTTTGAATACAAATTTCCACGCCTAGAATTTTTTTTTGCAAAATGATTTCATATCTTGATTCTACAAAATATTTACTATAAGAAACGATTCCAACATTTAAAAATATAGTTTGAAAAAACTAAAAAACACGCTTTTAAAACCCATCATACTAAAAAAGCGAAAAATAATTTTTAATATAAGCTGAAAACAATAATGAACTAAAAATACAAGTGTTATTGTGAATAAGCGTGGGGCGCTCGATATATGAAAAAAAAATATGGCCAATGCGCCCAATGCTTTTTCACAATAGCACTTTTATTTTTAGTTCATTATTGTTTTCAGCTTATATTAAAAATTATTTTCCTCGTTTTTAGTATGATGGGTTTTAAAAGCGTGTTTTTTAGTGTTTTTCAACTGAGCCACCGCAGCACTTAAAATGATGGAGTCTATTAATATTTATAAGCGCATAATAAAATCAGCAAAAAGCAGGAGCTGTGGGATTAAAATATTTAATCCTGGTAATCCTGATAAGGATATTGAGATAAACTTATGAAATTATTGTTTTGCCACCGGTTCTTGATATGTGTACAAAATTTTATTAAAATCGGTTCGTGTAAAGTGGGTCAAAATCGAGTGTAAAGGTGTCGGTTACATACATACATACATACATACATACATACATACATACATACATACAAGTGAAGCTAATATAAGCGTGTTAAAAATATTATTTTTAGTACTTCATCTTAATTTTTACCGCCAGAATAAAAATAAAAACCAATTATATACCAAAAACTTGATAAACTTCAAGAATATAAGACCAAGTATATATTGGCAACAAAAGTGTTATTATTAGTAAATGTTAAGAATACTAGTCATAGTCACTAAGGCCTTTATTTTGGGTTTTTGTATCTTTGAAAGTCGATAAGTCTTTCTCTTTAAACGTCAAACTTTATCACTACTTAAAAAGGAGCCAAAGCGAAAAGACCAAGATTTTTCTTGTCGGAGACAAAAAAGGTAATACATAAATAATAAATAATTGATTTAAGAACTTAATTAATAAATATTATATTTTTAGGGATGCGCAAAATTGTACCAGAAATAGAATTTGTTAGAATTTATACCGGAGAACAAGCCGTTTTCCCGCAGCCAGTTTACTGAAACCAACAGCCGACAATCAAATGCCGAAACTTAGGAATCTCTATGCTTCTAGCTAAACTTTCAAGGGCTAAACATTAAGACGATGGAATAGTGGAAAAAGGTATGTATAAATATAAATGATATTAACATCACACACTTATTTATGTAAACTATGTATACATATGTATGTCTTTTAATTTAAGTGTTAGACTGATATAAAATTTGCCACCAAAAAGCACGCAAATGAACTTAAGGCCTTTTGAACAAGACTGGTGGTGGAAGCATCGCCGCGCCGCCGATGGACCTCGTTCTCTAAGCGAATTCGAGGAAAATGTCCTATTACAATGGATGCTGTTGATGGTGATGCTTCCACTCCTGAGATGGGACTGGCAAGTGGCAACCCCATTCCTTGAAGTGAGTACATATGTACATACAAATTTGCATTTTATTTACGACGAATGTCAAGGCGACAAATATCAATGTGACATATTACAAAGTGGCCGATGTCAAAGTGACAGATGTGAAGGTGAAAAATGTCAAAGTGAAGCACACTCCATATGGGAAGTTCAAAATCTCAAATAAGTAGCAAGTAATTTTAAATTTTCTCAAAAACAAAGTTATCAGTTTGTGATTAATAATGTTTATTTAATATTAAAATTCCACTTTAAACTTTTTTCCTCTTTTTTGTCAAATTTTGAGTTTTTCCGAAAACCCAAATTTATTTGACTTAATTTAAAACTCACTGAGTCTTGGCTTTTAAAAACTGTATAAAACTTAAGTGAAAATATTTTGTAACCATTTGTTTTTTATTTAAAGTATATGATCCAGGTGACATATGTTAAGGTGACATAATGTCAAGGTGACATTTGTGATACTGACAGATGTCATACTAACAGATGTCATACTGACAGATGTCATATGTCAAGGTGACATATGTCCAGGTGGCATGTCAAGGTGACAGATGTCAAAGTGACATATGTCCAGGTGACATATATGTCAAGGTCACATTTTCCAAGGTGACAGATGTCAAGGTGACAGATGTCAAGGTGACAGATTTCAAGGTGACAGATGTCAAGATGACAGATGTCATACGTCAAGGTGACAGATGTCATACGTCAAGGTGACAGATGTCAAGGTAACAAAAAATGTGAAGGTGACAAATGTGAAGGCGACAGATGTTAAGATGACAGATGTCAAAGTGACATATGTAAAGGTGACAAATGTCAAGGTGACAGATGTCAAGTTGACAGATGTCAAGGTGACAGATGTCAAATTGACAGATGTCAAGGTGACAGATGTCAAGATGACAGATGTCAAGGTGACAGAAGTCAAGGTAGCACATGTCAAGGTGACAGATGTCAAGGTGACAGATGTCAAAGTGACATATGTCAAGGTGACAAATGTCAAGGTGACAGATGTCAAGGTGACAGATGTCCAGGTGACATATATGTCAAGGTCACATTTTCCAAGGTGACAGATGTCAAGGTGACAGATGTCAAGGTGACAGATTTCAAGGTGACAGATTTCAAGATGACAGATGTCAAGGTGACAGAAGTCAAGATGACAGATGTCAAGATGACAGATGTCAAGATGACAGATGTCAAGGTGACAAATGTCAAGGTGACAGATGTCAAGATGACAGATGTCAAGGTGACAAATGTCAAGATGACAGATGTCAAGGTGACAAATGTCAAGTTGACAGATGTCAAGGTGAAAGATGTCAAGGTGACAGATGTCAAGGTGACAGATGTCAAGATGACAGATGTCAAGGTGACAGATGTCAAGGTGACAGATGTCAAGGTGACAGATAACAAGGTGAAAGATGTCAAGGTGACAGATGTCAAGATGACAGATGTCAAGGTGACAGATGTCAAGGTGCAGATGTCAAGATGACAGATGTCAAGATGACAAATGTCAAGGTGACAGATGTCAAGATGACAGATGTCAAGGTGACAAATGTCAAGGTGACAGATGTCAAGATGACAGATGTCAAGATGACAGATGTCAAGATGACAGATGTCAAGGTGACAGATGTCAAGGTGACAAATGTCAAGGTGACAGATGTCAAGATGACAGATGTCAAGGTGACAAATGTCAAGGTGACAGATGTCAAGATGACAGATGTCAAGATGACAAATGTCAAGGTGACAGATGTCAAGATGACAGATGTCAAGATGACAGATGTCAAGGTGACAGATGTCAAGGTGCAGATGTCAAGATGACAGATGTCAAGGTGACAAATGTCAAGGTGACAGATGTCAAGATGACAGATGTCAAGATGACAGATGTCAAGGTGACAGATGTCAAGGTGCAGATGTCAAGATGACAGATGTCAAGATGACAGATGTCAAGGTGACAGAAGTCAAGGTGACAGATGTCAAGGTGACAGATGTCAAGTTGACAGATGTCAAGGTGACAGATGTCAAATTGACAGATGTCAAGGTGACAGATGTCAAGATGACAGATGTCAAGGTGACAGTTGTCAAGATGACAAATGTCAAGGTGACAGATGTCAAGGTCACAGATGTCAAGGTGACAGATGTCAAGATGACAGATGTCAAGGTGACAGATGTCAAGGTGACAGATGTCAAGATGACAGATGTCAAGATGACAGATGTCAAGATGACAGATGTCAAGGTGACAGATGTCAAGGTGACAGATGTCAAGGTGACAGATGTCAAGTTGACAGATGTCAAGGTGACAGATGTCAAGGTGACAGATGTCAAGGTGACAGATGTCAAGGTAGCACATGTCAAGGTGACAGATGTCAAAGTGACATATGTCAAGGTGACAAATGTCAAGGTGACAGATGTCAAGGTGACAGATGTCAAGGTGACAAATGTCAAGGTGACAGATGTCAAGGTGACCGATGTCAAAGTGACATATGTCAAGGTGACAAATGTCAAAGTGACAGATGTCAAGGTAGCACATGTTAAGGTGACATATGTCAACGTGACAGATGTCAAGGTTACAGATGTCAAGGTAGCACATGTCAAGGTAGCACATGTCAAGGTGACAGATGTCAAGGTGACAGATGTCAAGGTGACAGATGTCAAGGTGACAGATGTCAAGATGACAGATGTCAAGGTGACAGATGTCAAGGTGACAGATGTCAAGGTAGCACATGTCAAGGTGTCA
This sequence comes from Scaeva pyrastri, assembly GCA_905146935.1. NCBI lineage: Eukaryota > Metazoa > Arthropoda > Insecta > Diptera > Syrphidae > Scaeva > Scaeva pyrastri. Next base: position 59,900,251 of record LR989928.1, read on the forward strand.
GATGTCAAGGTAGCACATGTCAAGGTGTCAGATGTCAAGGTGACAGATGTCAAGGTTACAGATGTCAAGGTAGCACATGTCAAGGTAGCACATGTCAAGGTAGCACATGTCAAGGTAGCACATGCCAAGGTGACAGATTTCAAAGTGACATATGTCAAGGTGACAGATGTAAAGGTGACAGATGTCAAGGTGACAGATGTCAAGATGACAAATGTCAAGATGACAGATGACAGATGTCAAGATGACAGATTTCAAGGTGACAGATGTCAAGATGACAGATGTCAAGATGACAGATTTCAAGGTGACAGATGTCAAGGTGACAGATGTCAAGTTGACAAATGTCAAGATGACAGATGACAGATGTCAAGATGACAGATTTCAAGGTGACAGATGTCAAGATGACAGATGTCAAGATGACAGATTTCAAGGTGACAGATGTCAAGATGACAGATGTCAAGGTGACAGATGTCAAGGTAGCACATGTCAAGGTGTCAGATGTCAAGGTGACAGATGTCAAGGTCACAGATGTCAAGGTAGCACATGTCAAGGTAGCACATGCCAAGGTGACAGATGTCAAAGTTACATATGTCAACGTGACAGATGTCAAGGTTACAGATGTCAAGGTAGCACATTGTTACACTTTTTCTTCGTTAATAAACGCGAGGGGAGGGTATGGAAATTATTAATTATTATTATTATTTAATTGAAAATTAAAAACAAAACAAGAGGCGGCTGCGTAGCGACGAACGACGACGCACGCAACGACACGAACAACTCACACTCAACCGAGTACGAACGCGACACAAAAGAGAGAACGAAAAAAGTGCAACAATACAGCTCGTTGACGAAGCTGTAACCGCGGCTGCTCAGCTGGGCTGGGTTCTTGTGGAAGAACTTTTCTCTGAATTGATAAACTTGATCGATTGATTAATTCGATCAAGTCGAAACGCGAAAAAGATTTTATTGTACGTACAGTGGGGTACGTTGCAATAAAAGTGGGCGCCAGGAATTTTTTTTTTTTTTTTTTTTTAGAAACCGAAGTAGAAAATTCCAAAACTACTTAAAGTAATGAATGAAGCGATTTTAAATGAAATGCAACAAAGATTTAGTTTTGAATTTGTTATTTATTTTTGGGAAACCGTGGGATTGAAGATCCCTGGATTAAAACCCAAAATGTTTTCAGAAATTAAAATTATTAAAAGCAAAATTACAAAGAAAGTATGTAAATGAAATTGACAAGGCAAATAAAACAAAGAAAATGGGATCTTAACACCGGCGATTATAACACGACACGACTTTACTGGATTTTATATATATATATACCTATATATGTTTAGAATTACAAACATATATTATATATATTTATATATCCAAGAAAATGGATTGTACTTATCTTTTTTTTGTTTTTCTTCTCCTCTATCTCCTGTAACTCCTACTCTTTTCCCACCTCGAATCCTGATACTATTTCCTTTTTAATTTTCCGCTTTCCTCGAAATTAAAAGTCTCCTTCTTTTCTCGATTTTTCTTTTCCTTCTCAATAATCCTCGAACAATTCCTAGAACCTTCTATCTGCTTGGTAAGCTCTCTCTAGAGTGCCTTCCATGCTATTCCCCATCTATTGTCTTCCTCCCTCGTCCATTCCAGTCATACACACATTCATACAACACAAGCATTCGTTTTCGTGATTGTCGGTCACGGCATCACGGCTTCCTGGAAGCTTAACGCTCATCAGGAAAGCCACCGTTGTTGACTCTCAGCGAAACTTTACTCTCACACACACAAACACGGTTTCAACAAGTTGTTGGATGAGTTTCCAAAACTTGCCGAAACACAATGGCCCAGTTCAGATCCCCTCCCAACTATTTTTGACTTTCGAGAAAAATTGAAAACGACAAAAAAAATCGAGAAAAGATCCTCACTAGGCATTATCCTATTACTCTATTTTAAAACGCGGGATTCGAAATGGTAAACTAGTTTTACTATTTTGGAGGTACGGAGGGAAGCATTTCTCTTACTACATCTAATTTTCAAAAACGATCTTAGCAACGGAAAATTACACGGTGTTAAAAACCCATTTTGTACATTATTAATTTACGTTAAAATTTATAATAGGTAAAACAAAAGGTATACTACGTTAATAATAATTAATATAAATATATAATAAAAATATGATTGATGAATATGTTGTTGTTGATAAATAAGGGTCCGCCCGACCTCATACTTCTTCGGCTCATCCGCCGGCATTTTCGACCTCGTCGAAAGAACTCGTTCTCGAACTCGTACACCTGTATTTGTTGCTTTTGCAGAATAAAGGCTAGGTTCACCTGTGGTTGATGAGACCATGGTTGCCCTCAACTTTGCCGATATTTTGCAGCCACAACAGAGGAAAAATAAAACAGCTAAAGGCTGGTTTTTGTTGCGGTAAAATTTACCGTAACAAATCCCACCCTTACCTCCCAAGAAATGTGTTTACTTTTCAGGAAAAGCAAACCATTTCTTAAGGCTCAGCCAGGGGTAGACAACAACAACATAGGGATACCATCATTACATTTAAAAGAGAAAAAAAGGAAAAAAAAATCATTAGTATGGCACATTAATCAAAACAAAAATGACATTGAACAACCAAAAAAATTACTACTACAAAAGGGACTTGACTCAACAATCAACATAAGGTTTTAAATCTTTAACATGCCACGTTCCTCGCTCCTTACCGCGATCGTCCATAAGGAGATATGTCCAAGGTGACATCCTCTTGCTGACCTTGAAAGGTCCTACAAATTTGGTCGCCAACTTCGCCGCGAAATAATTTGCTGCATCGGACAGCGCGAAATTCCTACGCCAAACGAGATCACCCGGGTGATATTGCGCGTCCCTCCTACGTAAATTATAAGTCTTAGCAGCCTTCTTTCCCGCTGCTTCCAACTTCCTAGCTATATCTTCTCTCAGTTTCCGGAACTGCCTATCAATTTCCCCTCTATCTAGGTCCCTATCACTATCCCTAATTCCTACATCATGGCCATTAGTTACCATGTTCCTACCGAAATTTGCGAAGTATGGCGACACACCTAAAACCTCATGTTGCGAAGTTCGGATTGCACAGGCGACTTTTGCCAGTTGCAAATCCCAACTCCGCTGGTTTTCCGAAACATACGCCCGGAGCGTAGTCTTGATAATTTGATTTATCCGTTCCGCAGGATTCGCCTGCGGGTGATAATTCGCCGTAAACCGAAGTTGTGACCCGTACGCTTCGCTAAGCGTTTTCAGTTCCTTGCCACGGAACTGGGGACCGTTGTCACAGACGATCCACTTTGGAATCCCGAAAAGAAGAAATACGTTTTCTTCCAACTCCCGACATACCGCTTTCGCCGTTGCGGACCGTAACGCGAACAACAAGGGGAATTTTGTGAAATAGTCGACGACCGTTAAAATATATATGAATCCTCGCGACGATTTTGGTAATGGACCCACCAAGTCCACGCAAATCATTTCCCACGGTTGGGAATTTCCTACTCTTTCGGTCATTAGACCAGCTGGTTTTTCATTCACTGGTTTCACGCTTTGGCAAACTTTACAATTCCTAACATATTTCGTTATATCGCCTCTCATTTTGGGCCAATAATATTTTCCTGCTACCCTAGCAAAAGTTTTCTTAACGCCCATGTGTCCTGAAAGCGGAGCATCATGGCACTCGTTAAGGATTCTCGTCCTATCACTTTTTCCTAACACTAACTTCCACTCCTCACCATTATCATGAACGACTATATGGTTTAACCTAACATGTTTATAGAGCCGCCCATTCTCAACTCTCCAAGATGGGTATTCTAACGGGCTCTTTTCTACCTGTGCTATCATTTTAATCATCCAAGGGTCCGAATCCGCCTCAGAGACACCAGCTACTTCTGGCACTCCTCGCGACAACATATCAGGAACGACATGTTCTTTGCCCTTTCTATGAATGATTTTGAAATCGAATTGTTGAAGCCGAATGGCCCAACGAGCTAATCTACCCTGCGGATCCTTAAGGTTGTTTAGCCAGACCAAAGAGTGGTGATCAGTTACGACTGTAAATCGAACACCTTCGAGATACGGCCGCAACTTTTCAATCGCCCAAAGGACCGCTAAACATTCCTTTTCGGTCGTAGAGTAATTCTTTTCATTCCTATTCAATGACCGACTTAAATAACAAATGGCTTTTTCGCCATCCTCAAACTCCTGAGATAATACGGCCCCGATGCCATAGTCCGATGCGTCTGTTTGTACCACAAACGGCCTTGAAAAATCCGGACAGGTCAGAATCGGTGCCGTTAACAAACACTCTTTGGCTTTCCTAAAACTTTCCTCACATTCTTGTGTCCACTCAAATTTCTTACCTTTCTTTAAGAGATCGGTAAGAGGCCTAACTAAAATTGCAAAATTTGGCACGAAACGTCGATACCAAGAAATAGTCCCTACAAAACTCCTAATTTCCTTTACGTTTTTCGGTGGAGGAATCCTAATCATGCTTTCCACTTTTTCCGGGTCAACATGAAGCCCGTTCCTATCAACTACATAACCTAGAAATTTTAAAGAAGGCCTACAAAAATTACACTTTTCCCTACCTACTTTTAAACCGGCTTCTCCTAACCTTTTAAAAACTTCTTTTAAAATTTCTAAGTGCCTATCGAAAGAATCGGTGACGATGATAATGTCATCCAAGTACACAAAGACGAACGGTTCTAAGTCAGGACCTAAAACGTCATCAATCAACCTTTGCCATGTCGCCGGTGAATTATGAAGCCCAAATGGCATCCTACAAAATTGAAAAAGTCCTCGTCCTGGCACGGTAAAGGCTGTGTACTTGCGCGATTCTTCTTCCATTGGAATCTGCCAATAAGCAGATTTAATGTCTAACGAAGACAAGTACTTCGCGTTTCGAAGCTTATCTAAAATCGCTGAAATAAAAGGTAGTGGATAAGCATCCCTATCAGTAACCTCATTTAACTTCCTATAGTCGACACAGAACCGATAACTACCGTCTTTCTTCTTAACGAGAAGAATCGGTGATGCCCAGGGACTCTTCGACTTCTCGATCACTCCAGCTTCCAACATCTCCTGGAGCTCCTGATCGATATGTTTCTGAATCGCTGGCGAAACAGGGTAATATCGTTGTTTTATCGGCTCTGCAGACGTCCTAATCTTGTGCTCAACTAAATTGGTGCACCCTAAACCTTCGGTCATTGTTTTAAAAAGTTCTTCTAACACTAGTTCTAACTCCCTATTTTCGGAATCGTTCAAATCCGATTTTTCCCTAATCGCTACCATGTCTGTCATCGAGGCCAAGCTCTCTTGGCTAGAAAAACTCCACACCCCTGATCTCAAATCCGGGACTATGCCCGATAGTGCCCAAAAGTCGGCACCTAATATCAGCTGATGTGGAAGATTCGGAATGACCAGACATTCTATCAAAAAGGATTTGTTCTCCACCTCCACTGGTAGAGAAACAGATCCAGCTACACCTACACCTGCTCCATCTGCTAACGCTACTGACCCAACACTACTCTTTCCTAATTTTAAGCCTAACTCTTTCAAAATTTTCCATCCGTCACCTCCTACTATAGTCCGTGAAGCTCCGGAATCAAGAAGCCCTAAAAACCTAGTTCCATAAATCCTAACTCCTAAATATGGTCTAGTGTCCCTACCATTTGCCGCTAACGTGAAACTCAATTGAACTTTACCTAAAAGCTGATCGTCAGCAGACGACCTTCCTAACGCCGACGGACTCCTTGTCCTGCTGACACAAGGGCCCGATCCCCATTTCCCGAACACCTACAATCCCTACGATAAACTCCTACAGCTCCACAGCCGAAGCAACGTTTCTGAACTGTACAGTTCGGGGCTAAATGCCCTTCCTTGTTACAGTTGTAACACCTAGCCGACTGCCTAAATGGATTTTCAGAAACTGGAGCAACAGCCGCTACTCGGTGTTGTCCAGACGAACTCGGTTGGTAACCGCACTCCGGTTCCAACAAATTTTTGCCTCTAGAAGGCGGGGTAAAACTATCTACGTTGACCTTAAGGGTATCTAATTCCCTACCTAAGATAGCAAGTTCCTTAACCGTCTTTGGTTTGGAACAAGCTATCTGAACCTGATAAAATGGATCTACGTTTTTCCTCAATATAGCAAGCATTCTTCCCTCTGACAATGGTTCCGACAATCTTCGAAACAATGTCCTCATTGTGGTCAGGTACGCGCCGAAAGTTTCCTCCTTTCCCTGCGAACGCCGATTAATCTCCTCCAACAAGAGATCATCGTAATTCGCAGGAAGGAACTCCGCTTTGAGTTCCTTGACGAGTTCCTGCCAATCTTCCAAATCTTCCCTAACCGACCTAAACCACATAAGTGCCCTACCAGCCAAAAGCTCCGAAGCGGATTTGAAAAGGTGGTTTTCAGGAACATCGTTAGCCAAACGAAGTTCCTCCACTCTTTCCAGGAATGAATTCACTGATGCTCCACCTGAGTCACCAGTAAACTTCACCCCCCACTTCCCTATACGTTCGATGTGTTTTTGCTGAACGACCATTTGTCCAGAAAAACCATCGGCCCTATCAACCCTACGTTCCGACGGAACCCTAACTGAAATGTCTCCTACTACAGGACTGCTGACACCACTCCTTGGATCAGCTAACGTCCCTGTAGCAGGCCCTAACGCAGACCGCGAACTAACACCTAGGGTCTGACCAACTTGTGCCTGGAGTTGGGTTTTTATCGGAGTCTTTTCTTTATTTAGATCCTCTTCCCTATCACTATTCTCACTATCCCCAGTGAGATCTCCTAACAAACATAAAACCTTGTTCCGAAGTGAACTAACTTCATCTTCTTCATCTTCGGCCTCACAAGGTGTCCTAGCTAACCTGCCTATACACCATTCAATCTTTGTAACTATCTTAATGTACTCCGAAGACTTTGGATTCTTCGGAGGTACTTTAAGAAGGACCCTAATCTCCTCAATTTTCGCCTCCACGGCTTTTATATCCTCTTCATACGTAAAGGGGTAAGCTAAACTAACCTCCATCGAGTTCCTCTTAACGAGTAACCTCGATGACCTTAATGCCTTCCGCATCTCCTCCACTGTCCCTACTTTTAAACCCCTGACCTTCATCTCGTAGGCCAGTTCGTCCTGCGCTAATCTACCAATGTTCATGTTAAAAAAAAACAATAAATTTAAAATTAAAAAAATTATTTACAAAAAAAATTAAAAAAAAATATATGCTTGGTAACCCTAGAACTCGAAAACCTAACTTGTAAATTAATTTATTTTTATTAAATAAATAACAAATAATTTAAAAAAAACAACACAAAATTTTTTCTATCAAATTATATACAAAATCAAAAAATACGGATGGTCACACCAATCCCCTACTCGAACTAACTTTACTCAAATTATTTTCAAATTGCAAGATTCGCTTGCACTCAAAACAAAAATACTCCTGAGAGAAAAAAACTATCATGTAAAATCAGACACTCAAATAAAACTCAAAATAGCTAGCGATAAAAAAAAACTCTCAAGTGATTGCAATGGCAAAAGAGAATTTATATCACTGCATACAAAAAGAGAGAGAGAGAAAAAAATTAACGAAGACAAAATGTCGACCAAATAAATTAAGAATGAAAATCAAATAAAATAAAATATAACAAATCTTTTCTAAACTAACAAAAAACACAACACAAGAAATATGATTGCAAAAAAAAATACGAGTTTACACTTCACACAAAAGAAAATACTTGCGATTTTATTTTCGTTTTTTTTTTGTAAATTCCCTCGAAGAAATTTGCACACAAGAAACTCCTAAATTGCACGAACCAAAGAACCTTCGTAAAATCCCTCGAACTCCGCCTACACAAATTTTCTCTATGAATGTAGGTACTATACCACGATCAAAACACCTATAAAAAAAACAAGAGGAATTAAAAGTTCTTGAATAAAAAAATTAATTAAAAAAAACAACACGATACGAAACTATCACAGAAATTCTTCCACTTCTTTGGCCCCACACGTTGGGCTCCAATTTGTTACACTTTTTCTTCGTTAATAAACGCGAGGGGAGGGTATGGAAATTATTAATTATTATTATTATTTAATTGAAAATTAAAAACAAAACAAGAGGCGGCTGCGTAGCGACGAACGACGACGCACGCAACGACACGAACAACTCACACTCAACCGAGTACGAACGCGACACAAAAGAGAGAACGAAAAAAGTGCAACAATACAGCTCGTTGACGAAGCTGTAACCGCGGCTGCTCAGCTGGGCTGGGTTCTTGTGGAAGAACTTTTCTCTGAATTGATAAACTTGATCGATTGATTAATTCGATCAAGTCGAAACGCGAAAAAGATTTTATTGTACGTACAGTGGGGTACGTTGCAATAAAAGTGGGCGCCAGGAATTTTTTTTTTTTTTTTTTTTTAGAAACCGAAGTAGAAAATTCCAAAACTACTTAAAGTAATGAATGAAGCGATTTTAAATGAAATGCAACAAAGATTTAGTTTTGAATTTGTTATTTATTTTTGGGAAACCGTGGGATTGAAGATCCCTGGATTAAAACCCAAAATGTTTTCAGAAATTAAAATTATTAAAAGCAAAATTACAAAGAAAGTATGTAAATGAAATTGACAAGGCAAATAAAACAAAGAAAATGGGATCTTAACACCGGCGGTTATAACACGACACGACTTTACTGGATTTTATATATATATATACCTATATATGTTTAGAATTACAAACATATATTATATATATTTATATATCCAAGAAAATGGATTGTACTTATCTTTTTTTTGTTTTTCTTCTCCTCTATCTCCTGTAACTCCTACTCTTTTCCCACCTCGAATCCTGATACTATTTCCTTTTTAATTTTCCGCTTTCCTCGAAATTAAAAGTCTCCTTCTTTTCTCGATTTTTCTTTTCCTTCTCAATAATCCTCGAACAATTCCTAGAACCTTCTATCTGCTTGGTAAGCTCTCTCTAGAGTGCCTTCCATGCTATTCCCCATCTATTGTCTTCCTCCCTCGTCCATTCCAGTCATACACACATTCATACAACACAAGCATTCGTTTTCGTGATTGTCGGTCACGGCATCACGGCTTCCTGGAAGCTTAACGCTCATCAGGAAAGCCACCGTTGTTGACTCTCAGCGAAACTTTACTCTCACACACACAAACACGGTTTCAACAAGTTGTTGGATGAGTTTCCAAAACTTGCCGAAACACAATGGCCCAGTTCAGATCCCCTCCCAACTATTTTTGACTTTCGAGAAAAATTGAAAACGACAAAAAAAATCGAGAAAAGATCCTCACTAGGCATTATCCTATTACTCTATTTTAAAACGCGGGATTCGAAATGGTAAACTAGTTTTACTATTTTGGAGGTACGGAGGGAAGCATTTCTCTTACTACATCTAATTTTCAAAAACGATCTTAGCAACGGAAAATTACACGGTGTTAAAAACCCATTTTGTACATTATTAATTTACGTTAAAATTTATAATAGGTAAAACAAAAGGTATACTACGTTAATAATAATTAATATAAATATATAATAAAAATATGATTGATGAATATGTTGTTGTTGATAAATAAGGGTCCGCCCGACCTCATACTTCTTCGGCTCATCCGCCGGCATTTTCGACCTCGTCGAAAGAACTCGTTCTCGAACTCGTACACCTGTATTTGTTGCTTTTGCAGAATAAAGGCTAGGTTCACCTGTGGTTGATGAGACCATGGTTGCCCTCAACTTTGCCGATATTTTGCAGCCACAACAGAGGAAAAATAAAACAGCTAAAGGCTGGTTTTTGTTGCGGTAAAATTTACCGTAACAACATGTCAAGGTAGCACATGTCAAGGTAGCACATGCCAAGGTGACAGATGTCAAAGTGACATATGTCAAGGTGACAGATGTAAAGGTGACAGATGTCAAGGTGACAGATGTCAAGTTGACAAATGTCAAGATGACAGATGACAGATGTCAAGATGACAGATTTCAAGGTGACAGATGTCAAGATGACAGATGTCAAGATGACAGATTTCAAGGTGACAGATGTCAAGGTGACAGATTTCAAGTCGACAGATGTCAAAGTGACAAATGTCAAGGTGACAGATGTCAAGGTGAAAGATGTCATATGTCAAGGTGACAGATGTCATATGTCAAGGTGACAGATGTCATATGTCAAAGTGACAGATGTCAAGATGACAGATGACAGATGTCAAGGTGACAGATGTCAAGGTGACAAATGTCAAGGTGACAAATGTCAAGATGACAGAGTTCAAGGTGACAGATGTCAAGGTGACAAATGTCAAGGTGACAGATGTCAAGGTGACAGATGTCAAGATGACAGATGTCAAGGTGACAGATGTAATACTTACAGATGTCATACTGACAGATGCCATACTGACAGATGTCACACTGACAGATGTCATATTTCAAGGTGACATATGTCCAGGTGACATATGTCAAGGTGGCAAATGTCAAGGTGACAAATGTCAAGGTGACAGATGTCAAGGTTACAGATGTCAAGGTAGCACATGTCAAGGTAGCACATGTCAAGGTAGCACATGTCAAGGTGACAGATGTCAAGGTGACAGATGTCAAGGTGACAGATGTCAAGGTGACAGATGTCAAGATGACAGATGTCAAGATGACAGATGTCAAGGTGACAGATGTCAAGGTGACAGATGTCAAGGTAGCACATGTCAAGGTGTCAGATGTCAAGGTGACAGATGCCAAAGTGACAGATGACAGATGTCAAGATGACAGATGCCAAGGTGACAGATGACAGATGTCAAGATGACAGATTTCAAGGTGACAGATGTCAAGATGACAGATGTCAAGGTGACAGATGTCAAGGTAGCACATGTCAAGGTGTCAGATGTCAAGATGACAGATGTCAAGGTTGCAGATGTCAAGGTAGCACATGTCAAGGTAGCACATGCCAAGGTGACAGATGTCAAAGTGACATATGTCAACGTGACAGAGATCAAGATGACAGATGTCAAATTGACAAATGTCAAGGTGACAGATGTCAAGGTGACAGATGTCAAGGTGACAGATGTCAAGGTAGCACATGTCAAGGTGACAGATGTCAAAGTGACATATGTCAAGGTGACAGATGTCAAGGTGACAGATGTCAAGGTAGCACATGTCAAGGTGACAGATGTCAAAGTGACAGATGTCAAGGTAGCACATGTCAAGGTGACAGATGTCAAAGTGACATATGTCAAGGTGACATATGTCAAAGTGTTATATGTCAAGGTGACAAATGTCAAGGTGACAGATGTCAAGGTGACAGATGTCAAGGTAGCACATGTCAAGGTGACAGATGTCAAGGTGACAGATGTCAAGGTAGCACATGTCAAGGTGACAGATGTCAAAGTGACATATGTCAAGGTGACAAATGTCAAGGTGACAGATGTCAAGGTGACAGATGTCAAGGTGAAAGATGTCAAGGTGACAGATGTCAAGATGACAGATGTCAAGGTGACAAATGTCAACGTGACAGATTTCAAGATGACAGACGTCAAGATGACAGAAGTCAAGATGACAGATGTCAAGATGACAGATGTCAAGATGACAGATGTCAAGCTGACAAATGTCAAGATGACAGATGTCAAGGTAACAGATGTCAAGGTGACAAATGTCAAGGTGACAGATGTCAAGGTGACAGATGTCAAGTTGACAGATGTCAAGATGACAGATTTCAAGGTGACAGATGTCAAGATGACAGATGTCATACGTCAAGGTGACAGATGTCAAGGTGACAGATTTCAAGATGACAGATGTCAAGGTGACAGATGTCAAGATGACAGATGTTTAGATGACAAATGTCAAGATGACAGATGTCAAGGTGACAGATGTCAAGATGACAGATGTCAAGATGACAGGTGTCAAGATGACAGATGTCAAGATGACAGATGTCAAGATGACAGATGTCAAGATGACAGATGTCAAGATGACAGATGTCAAGGTGACAGATGTCAAGGTGACAGATGTCAAGGTGACAGATGTCAAGGTGACAGTTGTCATACTGACAGAAGTCATATGTCAAGGTGACAGATGTCAAGGTGACAAATGTCAAGATGACAGATGTCAAGATGACAGATGTCAAGGTGACAGATGTCAAGGTGACAGATGTCAAGATGACAGATGTCAAGATGACAGATGTCAAGATGACAGATGTCAAGGTGACAAATGTCAAGATGACAAATGTCAAGGTGACAGATGTCAAGGTAGCACATGTCAAGGTGACAGATGTCAAGGTGACAGATGTCAAGGTGACTGATGTCAAGTTGACAGATGTCAAGGTGACAAATGTCAAGGTGACAGATGTCAAGGTGACAGATGTCATATGTCAAGGTGACAGATGTCAAGGTAGCACATGTCAAGGTGACATATGTCATAATTCAAGATGACAGATGTCAAGATGACAGATGTCAAGATGACAAATGTCAACGTGACAGATTTCAAGATGACAGACCTCAAGATGACAGAAGTCAAGATGACAGATGTCAAGATGACAGATGACAGATGTCAAGATGACAGATGTCAAGATGACAGATGACAGATGTCAAGATGACAGATGTCAAGATGACAGATGACAGATGTCAAGATGACAGATGTCAAGATGACAGATGTCAAGCTGACAAATGTCAAGATGACAGATGTCAAGGTAACAGATGTCAAGGTGACAAATGTCAAGGTGACAGATGTCAAGGTGACAGATGTCAAGTTGACAGATGTCAAGATGACAGATTTCAAGGTGACAGATGTCAAGATGACAGATGTCATACGTCAAGGTGACAGATGTCAAGGTGACAGATTTCAAGATGACAGATGTCAAGGTGACAGATGTCAAGATGACAGATGTTTAGATGACAAATGTCAAGATGACAGATGTCAAGGTGACAGATGTCAAGATGACAGATGTCAAGATGACAGGTGTCAAGATGACAGGTGTCAAGATGACAGATTTCAAGGTGACAGATGTCAAGGTGACAAATGTCAAGGTGACAGATGTCAAGGTGACCGATGTCAAAGTGACATATGTCAAGGTGACAAATGTCAAAGTGACAGATGTCAAGGTAGCACATGTTAAGGTGACAGATGTCAAAGTGACATATGTCAACGTGACAGATGTCAAGGTTACAGATGTCAAGGTAGCACATGTCAAGGTAGCACATGTCAAGGTGACAGATGTCAAGGTGACAGATGTCAAGGTGACAGATGTCAAGGTGACAGATGTCAAGATGACAGATCTCAAGGTGACAGATGTCAAGGTAGCACATGTCAAGGTGTCAGATGTCAAGGTAGCACATGTCAAGGTGTCAGATGTCCAGGTGACAGATGTCAAGGTTACAGATGTCAAGGTAGCACATGTCAAGGTAGCACATGTCAAGGTAGCACATGTCAAGGTAGCACATGCCAAGGTGACAGATTTCAAAGTGACATATGTCAAGGTGACAGATGTAAAGGTGACAGATGTCAAGGTGACAGATGTCAAGTTGACAAATGTCAAGATGACAGATGACAGATGTCAAGATGACAGATTTCAAGGTGACAGATGTCAAGATGACAGATGTCAAGATGACAGATTTCAAGGTGACAGATGTCAAGGTGACAGATGTCAAGTTGACAAATGTCAAGATGACAGATGACAGATGTCAAGATGACAGATTTCAAGGTGACAGATGTCAAGATGACAGATGTCAAGATGACAGATTTCAAGGTGACAGATGTCAAGATGACAGATGTCAAGGTGACAGATGTCAAGGTAGCACATGTCAAGGTGTCAGATGTCAAGGTGACAGATGTCAAGGTTACAGATGTCAAGGTAGCACATGTCAAGGTAGCACATGCCAAGGTGACAGATGTCAAAGTGACATATGTCAACGTGACAGATGTCAAGGTTACAGATGTCAAGTTGACAAATGTCAAGATGACAGATGACAGATGTCAAGATGACAGATTTCAAGGTGACAGATGTCAAGATGACAGATGTCAAGATGACAGATGTCAAGATGACAGATTTCAAGGTGACAGATGTCAAGGTGACAGATGTCAAGTTGACAAATGTCAAGATGACAGATGACAGATGTCAAGATGACAGATTTCAAGGTGACAGATGTCAAGATGACAGATGTCAAGATGACAGATTTCAAGGTGACAGATGTCAAGATGACAGATGTCAAGGTGACAGATGTCAAGGTAGCACATGTCAAGGTAGCACATGTCAAGGTAGCACATGCCAAGGTGACAGATGTCAAAGTGACATATGTCAAGGTGACAGATGTAAAGGTGACAGATGTCAAGGTGACAGATGTCAAGTTGACAAATGTCAAGATGACAGATGACAGATGTCAAGATGACAGATTTCAAGGTGACAGATGTCAAGATGACAGATGTCAAGATGACAGATTTCAAGGTGACAGATGTCAAGGTGACAGATTTCAAGTCGACAGATGTCAAAGTGACAAATGTCAAGGTGACAGATGTCAAGGTGACAGATGTCATATGTCAAGGTGACAGATGTCATATGTCAAGGTGACAGATGTCATATGTCAAAGTGACAGATGTCAAGATGACAGATGACAGATGTCAAGGTGACAGATGTCAAGGTGACAAATGTCAAGGTGACAAATGTCAAGATGACAGAGTTCAAGGTGACAGATGTCAAGGTGACAAATGTCAAGGTGACAGATGTCAAGGTGACAGATGTCAAGATGACAGATGTCAAGGTGACAGATGTAATACTTACAGATGTCATACTGACAGATGTCATACTGACAGATGCCATACTGACAGATGTCACACTGACAGATGTCATATTTCAAGGTGACATATGTCCAGGTGACATATGTCAAGGTGACAAATGTCAAGGTGACAAATGTCAAGGTGACAGATGTCAAGGTTACAGATGTCAAGGTAGCACATGTCAAGGTAGCACATGTCAAGGTAGCACATGTCAAGGTGACAGATGTCAAGGTGACAGATGTCAAGGTGACAGATGTCAAGGTGACAGATGTCAAGGTGACAGATGTCAAGGTGACAGATGTCAAGATGACAGATGTCAAGGTGACAGATGTCAAGGTGACAGATGTCAAGGTGACAGATGTCAAGGTAGCACATGTCAAGGTGTCAGATGTCAAGGTGACAGATGCCAAAGTGACAGATGACAGATGTCAAGATGACAGATGCCAAGGTGACAGATGACAGATGTCAAGATGACAGATGTCAAGGTGACAGATGTCAAGATGACAGATGTCAAGGTGACAGATGTCAAGGTGACAGATGTCAAGGTGACAGATGTCAAGGTGACAGATGTCAAGGTGACAGATGTCAAGGTGACAGATGTCAAGATGACAGATGTCAAGGTGACAGATGTCAAGGTGACAGATGCCAAGATGACAGATGTCAAGTTGACAAATATCAAGATGACAGATGTCAAGGTGACAGATGTCAAGGTGACAAATGTCAAGATGACAAATAATAAGATGACAGATGTCAAGATGACAGATGTCAAGATGACAGATGTCAAGATGACAGATGTCAAGATGACATATGTAAAGGTGACAGATGTCATACTGACAGATGTCATACTGACAGATGTCATACTGACAGATGTCATACTGACAGATGTCATACTGACAGATGTCATACTGACAGATGTCATATGTCAAGGTGACAGATGTCAAGGTGACAGATGTCAAGGTGATAGATGTCAAGATGACAGATGTTAAGATGACATATGTCAAGGTGACAAATGTCAAGGTGACAGATGTCAAGGTGACAGATGTCAAGGTGACAGATGTCATGGTGACAGATGTCAAGGTGACAGATGTCATATGTCAAGGTGACAGATGTCAAAATGACATATGTAAAGGTGACAAATGTCAAGGTGACAGATGTCACACTGACAGATATCATATGTCACGGTGACAGTTGTCAAGTTGACAGATGTCATACTGACAGATATCATATGTCAAGGTGACAGATGTCAAGATGACAGATGTCAAGGTGACAAATGTCAACGTGTTAGATTTCAAGATGACAGACGTCAAGATGACAGAAGTCAAGATGACAGATGTCGAGATGACAGATGTCAAGATGACAGATGTCAAATTGACAAATGTCAAGGTGACAGATGTCAAGGTGACAGATGTCAAGGTGACAGATGTCAAGGTAGCACATGTCAAGGTGACAGATGTCAAAGTGACATATGTCAAGGTGACATATGTCAAAGTGACATATGTCAAGGTGACAAATGTCAAGGTGACAGATGTCAAGGTGACAGATGTCAAGGTAGCACATGTCAAGGTGACAGATGTCAAGGTAGCACATGTCAAGGTGACAGATGTCAAAGTGACATATGTCAAGGTGACAAATGTCAAGGTGACAGATGTCAAGGTGACAGATGTCACGGTAGCACATGTCAAGGTAGCACATGTCAAGGTGACAGATGTCAAAGTGACATATGTCAAGGTGACAGATGTAAAGGTGACAGATGTAAAGGTGACAGATGTCAAGTTGACAAATGTCAAGATGACAGATGACAGATGTCAAGATGACAGATTTCAAGGTGACAGATGTCAAGGTGACAGATTTCAAGTCTACAGATGTCAAAGTGACAAATGTCAAGGTGACAGATGTCAAGGTGACAGATGTCATATGTCATATGTCAAGGTGACAGATGTCATATGTCAAAGTGACAGATGTCAAGATGACAGATGACAGATGTCAAGGTGACAGATGTCAAGGTGACAAATGTCAAGGTGACAAATGTCAAGATGACAGAGTTCAAGGTGACAGATGTCAAGGTGACAGATGTCAAGGTGACAAATGTCAAGGTGACAGATGTCAAGGTGACAGATGTCAAGATGACAGATGTCAAGGTGACAGATGTAATACTTACAGATGTCATACTGACAGATGTCATACTGACAGATGCCATACTGACAGATGTCACACTGACAGATGTCATATTTCAAGGTGACATATGTCCAGGTGACATATGTCAAGGTGGCAAATGTCAAGGTGACAAATGTCAAGGTGACAGATGTCAAGGTTACAGATGTCAAGGTAGCACATGTCAAGGTAGCACATGTCAAGGTGACAGATGTCAAGGTGACAGATGTCAAGGTGACAGATGTCAAGGTGACAGATGTCAAGGTGACAGATGTCAAGGTGACAGATGTCAAGATGACAGATGTCAAGGTGACAGATGTCAAGGTGACAGATGTCAAGGTGACAGATGTCAAGGTAGCACATGTCAAGGTGTCAGATGTCAAGGTGACAGATGCCAAAGTGACAGATGACAGATGTCAAGATGACAGATGCCAAGGTGACAGATGACAGATGTCAAGATGACAGATTTCAAGGTGACAGATGTCAAGATAACAGATGTCAAGGTGACAGATGTCAAGGTAGCACATGTCAAGGTGTCAGATGTCAAGATGACAGATGTCAAGGTTGCCGATGTCAAGGTAGCACATGTCAAGGTAGCACATGCCAAGGTGACAGATGTCAAAGTGACATATGTCAACGTGACAGATGTCAAGGTTACAGATGTCAAGGTAGCACATGTCAAGGTAGCACATGTCAAGGTAGCACATGCCAAGGTGACAGATGTCAAAGTGACATATGTCAAGGTGACAGATGTAAAGGTGACAGATGTCAAGGTGACAGATGTCAAGTTGACAAATGTCAAGATGACAGGTGACAGATGTCAAGATGACAGATTTCAAGGTGACAGATGTCAAGGTGACAGATTTCAAGTCGACAGATGTCAAAGTGACAAATGTCAAGGTGACAGATGTCAAGGTGACAGATGTCATATGTCAAGGTGACAGATGTCATATGTCAAGGTGACAGATGTCATATGTCAAAGTGACAGATGTCAAGATGACAGATGACAGATGTCAAGGTGACAGATGTCAAGGTGACAGATGTCAAGGTGACAAATGTCAAGATGACAGAGTTCAAGGTGACAGATGTCAAGGTGACAAATGTCAAGGTGACAGATGTCAAGGTGACAGATGTCAAGATGACAGATGTCAAGGTGACAGATGTAATACTTACAGATGTCATACTGACAGATGTCATACTGACAGATGTCATACTGACAGATGCCATACTGACAGATGTCACACTGACAGATGTCATATTTCAAGGTGACATATGTCCAGGTGACATATGTCAAGGTGACAAATGTCAAGGTGACAAATGTCAAGGTGACAGATGTCAACGTGACGGATGTCAAGATGACAGATGTCAAGGTGACAGATGTCAAGGTGACAGATGTCAAGGTGACAGATGTCAAGGTGACAGATGTCAAGGTGACAGATGTCAAGATGACAGATGTCAAGGTGACAGATGTCAAGGTGACAGATGCCAAGATGACAGATGTCAAGTTGACAAATATCAAGATGACAGATGTCAAGGTGACAGATGTCAAGGTGACAAATGTCAAGATGACAAATAATAAGATGACAGATGTCAAGATGACAGATGTCAAGATGACAGATGTCAAGATGACAGATGTCAAGATGACAGATGTCAAGATGACAGATGTCAAGATGACAGATGTCAAGATGACAGATGTCAAGATGACAGATGTCAAGATGACAGATGTCAAGATGACATATGTAAAGGTGACAGATGTCATACTGACAGATGTCATACTGACAGATGTCATACTGACAGATGTCATACTGACAGATGTCATACTGACAGATGTCATACTGACAGATGTCATACTGACAGATGTCATACTGACAGATGTCATACTGACAGATGTCATACTGACAGATGTCATACTGACAGATGTCATACTGACAGATGTCATACTGACAGATGTCATACTGACAGATGTCATATGTCAAGGTGACAGATGTCAAGGTGACAGATGTCAAGGTGATAGATGTCAAGATGACAGATGTTAAGATGACATATGTCAAGGTGACAAATGTCAAGGTGACAGATGTCAAGGTGACAGATGTCAAGGTGACAGATGTCAAGGTGACAGATGTCAAGGTGACAGATGTCAAGGTGACAGATGTCATATGTCAAGGTGACAGATGTCAAAATGACATATGTAAAGGTGACAAATGTCAAGGTGACAGATGTCACACTGACAGATATCATATGTCACGGTGACAGTTGTCAAGTTGACAGATGTCATACTGACAGATATCATATGTCAAGGTGACAGATGTCAAGATGACAGATGTCAAGGTGACAAATGTCAACGTGTTAGATTTCAAGATGACAGACGTCAAGATGACAGAAGTCAAGATGACAGATGTCGAGATGACAGATGTCAAGATGACAGATGTCAAATTGACAAATGTCAAGGTGACAGATGTCAAGGTGACAGATGTCAAGGTGACAGATGTCAAGGTAGCACATGTCAAGGTGACAGATGTCAAAGTGACATATGTCAAGGTGACAGATGTCAAGGTGACAGATGTCAAGGTAGCACATGTCAAGGTGACAGATGTCAAAGTGACAGATGTCAAGGTAGCACATGTCAAGGTGACAGATGTCAAAGTGACATATGTCAAGGTGACATATGTCAAAGTGACATATGTCAAGGTGACAAATGTCAAGGTGACAGATGTCAAGGTGACAGATGTCAAGGTAGCACATGTCAAGGTGACAGATGTCAAGGTAGCACATGTCAAGGTGACAAATGTCAAGGTGACAGATGTCAAGGTGACAGATGTCACGGTAGCACATGTCAAGGTAGCACATGTCAAGGTGACAGATGTCAAGGTGGCAGATGTCAAGGTGAAAGATGTCAAGGTGACAGATGTCAAGATGACAGATGTCAAGGTGACAAATGTCAACGTGACAGATTTCAAGATGACAGACGTCAAGATGACAGAAGTCAAGATGACAGATGTCAAGATGACAGATGTCAAGATGACAGATGTCAAGCTGACAAATGTCAAGATGACAGATGTCAAGGTAACAGATGTCAAGGTGACAAATGTCAAGGTGACAGATGTCAAGGTGACAGATGTCAAGTTGACACATGTCAAGTTGACAGATGTCAAGATGACAGATTTCAAGGTGACAGATGTCAAGATGACAGATGTCATACGTCAAGGTGACAGATGTCAAGGTGACAGATTTCAAGATGACAGATGTCAAGGTGACAGATGTCAAGATGACAGATGTTTAGATGACAAATGTCAAGATGACAGATGTCAAGGTGACAGATGTCAAGATGACAGATGTCAAGATGACAGGTGTCAAGATGACAGATGTCAAGATGACAGATGTCAAGATGACAGATGTCAAGATGACAGATGTCAAGGTGACAGATGTCAAGGTGACAGATGTCAAGGTGACAGATGTCAAGGTGACAGTTGTCATACTGACAGAAGTCATGTGTCAAGGTGACAGATGTCAAGGTGACAAATGTCAAGATGACAGATGTCAAGATGACAGATGTCAAGGTGACAGATGTCAAGGTGACAGATGTCAAGATGACAGATGTCAAGATGACAGATGTCAAGATGACAGATGTCAAGGTGACAAATGTCAAGATGACAAATGTCAAGGTGACAGATGTCAAGGTAGCACATGTCAAGGTGACAGATGTCAAGGTGACAGATGTCAAGGTGACAGATGTCAAAGTGACAAATGTCAAGGTGACAAATGTCAAGGTGACAGATGTCAAGGTGACGGATGTAAAGATGACAGATGTAAAGATGACAGATGTCAAGATGACAGATGTCAAGATGACAGATGTCAAGATGACAGATGTCAAGATGACAGATGTCAAGATGACAGATATCAAGATGACAGATGTCAAGGTGACACCTGTCATCTTGACATCTGTCACCTTGACATCTGTCATCTTGACATCTGTCATCTTGAAATCTGTCATCTTGACATCTGTCATCTTGACATCTGTCATTTTGACATCTGTCATCTTGACATCTGTCATCTTGACATCTGTCATCTTGACATCTGTCATCTTATTATCTGTCATCTTGACATCTGTCACCTTGACATATGTCACCTTGACATCTGTCACCTTGACATTTGTCACCTTGACATCTGTCAACTTGACATCTGTCATCTTGACATTTGTCACCTTGACATCTGTCATCTTGACATCTGTCACCTTGACATCTGTCATCTTGACATCTGTCATCTTCACATTTGTCATCTTGACATATGTCACTTTGACATCTGTCACCTTGACATCTGTCACCTTGACATCTGTCACCTTGACATGTGCTACCTTGACATCTGTCACCTTGACATATGACATCTGTCACCTTGACATTTGTCACCTTTACATATGTCATATTGACATCTGTCATCTTGATATCTGCCATCTTGCCATCTGTCATCTTGACATCTGTCATCTTGACATCTGTCATCTTAACATCTGTCATCTTGACATCTGTCACCTTGACATCTGTCACCTTGACATCAGTCACCTTGACATCTGTCACCTTGACATATGACATCTGTCATCTTGACATCTGTCATCTTGACATCTGTCATCTTGAAATCTGTCATCTTGACATCTGTCATCTTGACATCTGTCATTTTGACATCTGTCATCTTGACATCTGTCATCTTGACATCTGTCATCTTGACATCTGTCATCTTGACATCTGTCATCTTATTATCTGTCATCTTGACATCTGTCACCTTGACATATGTCACCTTGACATCTGTCACCTTGACATTTGTCACCTTGACATCTGTCAACTTGACATCTGTCATCTTGACATTTGTCACCTTGACATCTGTCACCTTGACATTTGTCACCTTGACATCTGTTACCTTGACATCTGTCATCTTGACATTTGTCAGCTTGACATCTGTCATCTTGACATCTGTCATCTTGACATCTGTCATCTTGACTTCTGTCATCTTGACGTCTGTCATCTTGAAATCTGTCACGTTGACATTTGTCACTTTGACATCTGTCACCTTGACATGTGCTACCTTGACATCTGTCACCTTGACATCTGTCACCTTGACATGTGCTACCTTGACATCTGTCACCTTTGTCAGCTTGACATCTGTCACCTTGACATCTGTCACCTTGACATCTGTCACCTTGACATGTGCTACCTTGACATCTGTCACCTTGACATATGACATCTGTCACCTTGACATTTGTCACCTTTACATATGTCATATTGACATCTGTCATCTTGATATCTGCCATCTTGCCATCTGTCATCTTGACATCTGTCATCTTGACATCTGTCATCTTAACATCTGTCATCTTGACATCTGTCACCTTGACATCTGTCACCTTGACATCAGTCACCTTGACATCTGTCACCTTGACATATGACATCTTGACATCTGTCATCTTGAAATCTGTCATCTTGACATCTGTCATCTTGACATCTGTCATTTTGACATCTGTCATCTTGACATCTGTCATCTTGACATCTGTCATCTTGACATCTGTCATCTTGACATCTGTCATCTTGACATCTGTCATCTTGACATCTGTCATCTTATTATCTGTCATCTTGACATCTGTCACCTTGACATATGTCACCTTGACATCTGTCACCTTGACATTTGTCACCTTGACATCTGTCAACTTGACATCTGTCATCTTGACATTTGTCACCTTGACATCTGTCATCTTGACATCTGTCACCTTGACATCTGTCATCTTGACATCTGTCATCTTTACATCTGTCATCTTTACATCCGTCACCTTGACATCTGTCACCTTGACATTTGTCACCTTGACATATGTCACTTTGACATCTGTCACCTTGACATCTGTCACCTTGACATCTGTCACCTTGACATGTGCTACCTTGACATCTGTCACCTTGACATTTGTCATCTTGACATTTGTCACCTTGACATCTGTCATCTTGACATCTGTCATCTTGACATCTGTCATCTTGACATCTGTCACCTTGACATCTGTCACCTTGACATCTGTCATCTTGACATCTGTCATCGTGACATTTGTCACCTTGACATCTGTCACCTTGACATATGACTTCTGTCAGTATGACATCTGTCACATTGACAACTGTCACCTTGACATCTGTCACCTTGACATCTGTCATCTTGACATCTGTCATCTTGACATCTGTCATCTTGACATCTGTCATCTTGACATCTGTCATCTTGACATCTGTCATCTTGACACCTGTCATCTTGACATCTGTCATCTTGACATCTGTCACCTTGACATCTGTCATCTTGACATGTGTCATCTAAACATCTGTCACCTTGACATTTGTCATCTTGACATTTGTCACCTTGACATCTGTCATCTTGACATCTGTCATCTTGACATCTGTCATCTTGACATCTGTCACCTTGACATCTGTCACCTTGACATCTGTCATCTTGACATCTGTCATCGTGACATTTGTCACCTTGACATCTGTCACCTTGACATATGACTTCTGTCAGTATGACATCTGTCACATTGACAACTGTCACCTTGACATCTGTCACCTTGACATCTGTCATCTTGACATCTGTCATCTTGACATCTGTCATCTTGACATCTGTCATCTTGACATCTGTCATCTTGACATCTGTCATCTTGACACCTGTCATCTTGACATCTGTCATCTTGACAGATGTCAAGGTGACAGATGTCAAAGTGACATATGTCAAGGTGACAAATGTCATCTGTCATCTTGACATCTGTCATCTTGACATCTGTCATCTTGACACCTGTCATCTTGACATCTGTCATCTTGACAGATGTCAAGGTGACAGATGTCAAAGTGACATATGTCAAGGTGACAAATGTCAAGGTGACAGATGTCAAGGTGACGGATGTAAAGATGACAGATGTAAAGATGACAGATGTCAAGATGACAGATGTCAAGATGACAGATGTCAAGATGACAGATGTCAAGATGACATATGTAAAGGTGAAAAATGTCAAGGTGACAGATGTCATACTGACAGATGTCATATGTCAAGGTGACAGATGTCAAGGTAGCACATGTCAAGGTGACAGATGTCAAGGTGACAGATGTCAAGGTGACAGATGTCAAGGTGACAGATGTCAAAGTGACAGATGTCAAGATGACAGATGTCAAAATGACAGATGTCAAGATGACAGATGTCAAGATGACAGATTTCAAGATGACAGATGTCAAGATGACAGATGTCAAGATGACAGATGTCATATGTCAAGGTGACAGATGTCAAGGTGACTGATGTCAAGGTGACAGATGTCAAGGTGACAGATGTCAAGATGACAGATGTCAAGGTGACAGATGTCAAGGTGACTGATGTCAAGGTGACAGATGTCAAGGTGACAGATGTCAAGATGACAGATGTTAAGATGACAGATGTCAAGATGACAGATGTCAAGATGACAGATGGCAAGATGGCAGATATCAAGATGACAGATGTCAATATGACATATGTAAAGGTGACAAATGTCAAGGTGACAGATGTCATATGTCAAGGTGACAGATGTCAAGGTAGCACATGTCAAGGTGACAGATGTCAAGGTGACAGATGTCAAGGTGACAGATGTCAAGCTGACAAAGGTGACAGATGTCAAGGTAGCACATGTCAAGGTGACAGATGTCAAGGTGACAGATGTCAAGGTAGCACATGTCAAGGTGACAGATGTCAAAGTGACAAATGTCAACGTGACAGATTTCAAGATGACAGACGTCAAGATGACAGAAGTCAAGATGACAGATGTCAAGATGACAGATGTCAAGATGACAGATGTCAAGCTGACAAATGTCAAGATGACAGATGTCAAGGTAACAGATGTCAAGGTGACAAATGTCAAGGTGACAGATGTCAAGGTGACAAATGTCAAGATGACAGATGTCAAGTTGACAGATGTCAAGGTGACAAATGTCAAGGTGACAGATGTCAAGGTGACATATGTCAAGGTGACAGATGTCAAGATGACAGATAATAAGATGACAGATGTCAAGATGACAGATGTCAAGATGACAGATGTCAAGATGACAGATGTCAAGATGACAGATGTCAAAATGACAGATGTCAAGATGACAGATGTCAAGATGACAGATTTCAAGATGACAGATGTCAAGATGACAGATGTCATATGTCAAGGTGACAGATGTCAAGGTGACTGATGTCAAGGTGACAGATGTCAAGGTGACAGATGTCAAGATGACAGATGTTAAGATGACAGATGTCAAGATGACAGATGTCAAGATGACAGATGGCAAGATGGCAGATATCAAGATGACAGATGTCAATATGACATATGTAAAGGTGACAAATGTCAAGGTGACAGATGTCATATGTCAAGGAAGATGCCAAGATGACAGATGTCAAGGTGACAAATGTCAAGATGACAGATGTCAAGTTGACAAATGTCAAGGTGACAAATGTCAAGGTGACAGCTGTCAAGGTGACAGATGTCAAGGTGACAGATGTCAAGGTGACAAATGTCAAGGTGACAGATGTCAAGGTGACAGATGTCAAGGTGACAGATGTCAAGATGACAGATGTCAACATGACAGATGTCAAGGTGACAGATGTCAAGGTGACAGATGTCAAGTTGACAGATGTCAAGGTGACAGATGTCAAGGTGACAGATGTCAAGGTGACAGATGTCAAGGTGACAGATGTCAAGGTGACAGATGTCAAGATGACACATATCAAGGTGACAGTTGTCAAGATGACAGATATCAAGGTGACAGATGTCAAGGTAGCACATGTCAAGGTGACAGATGTCAAGGTAGCACATGTCAATTTGACAGATGTCAAGGTGACAGATGTCAAGGTGACAGATGTCAAAGTGACAGATGTCAAGGTGACAGTTGTCAAGATGACAGATGTCAAGGTGACAGTTGTCAAGATGACAGATGTCAAGGTGACAGATGTCAAGGTGAAAAATGTCAAGGTGACAGATGTCATATGTCAAGGTGACAGATGTCAAGGTAGCACATGTCAAGGTGACATATGTCATAATTCAAGATGACAGATGTCAAGATGACAGATGTCAAGGTGACAAATGTCAACGTGACAGATTTCAAGATGACAGAAGTCAAGATGACAGATGTCAAGATGACAGATGACAGATGTCAAGGTGACAGATGTCAAGGTGACAAATGTCAAGGTGACAAATGTCAAGATGACAGAGTTCAAGGTGACAGATGTCAAGGTGACAAATGTCAAGGTGACAGATGTCAAGGTAACAGATGTCAAGATGACAGATGTCAAGGTGACAGATGTAATACTTAAAGATGTCATACTGACAGATGTCATACTGACAGATGTAATACTGACAGATGTCATACTGACAGATGTCATACTGACAGATGCCATACTGACAGATGTCACACTGACAGATGTCATATTTCAAGGTGTTATATGTTTAGGTGACATATGTCGATATGATAAATGTCAAGGTGACAAATGTCAAGGTGACAGATGTCAAGGTGACAGATGTCAAGGTGACAGATGTCAAGATGACAGATGTCAAGATGACAGATGTCAAGATGACAGATGTCAAGGTGACAGATGTCAAGGTGACAGATGTCAAGGTGACAGATGTCAAGATGACAGATTTCAAGGTGACAGATGTCAAGGTGACAGATGTCAAAGGGACATATGTCAAGGTGACAAATGTCAAGGTGATAGATGTCAAGGTGACAGATGTCAAGGTGACAGATGTCAAGGTGACAGATGTCAAGATGACAGATGTCAAGGTGACAGATGTCAAGGTGACAGATGTCAAGGTGACAGATGTCAAGATGACAGATGTCAAGGTGACAGATGTCAAGATGACAGATGTCAAGGTGACAGATGTCAACTTGACAGATGTCAAAGTGCCATATGTCAAGTTGAAATATGTCAAGGTAGCACATGTCAAGGTGTCAGATGTCAAGGTGACAGAGGTCAAGGTGACAGATGTCAAGATGACAGATGTCAAGTTGACAAATGTCAAGATGACAAATGTCAAGGTGACATATGTAAAGGTGACAAATGTCAAGGTGACAGATGTCATACTGACAGATGTCATATGTCAAGGTGACAGATGTCAAGGTGACAAATGTCAAGATGACAGATGTCAAGATGACTGATGTCAAGGTGACAGATGTCAAGGTGACAGATGTCAAGATGACAGATGTCAAGATGACAGATGACAAGGTGACAAATGTCAAGATGACAAATGTCAAGGTGACAGATGTCAAGATAGCACATGTCAAGGTGACAGATGTCAAAGTGCCATATGTCAAGGTGACATATGTCAAGGTGACAGAGGTCAAGGTGACAGATGTCAAGATGACAGATGTCAAAGTGACTTATGTCAAGGTGACAAATCTCAAGGTGAAAGATGTCAAGGTGACAGATGTCAAGGTGACAGATGTCAAGATGACAGATGTCAAGATGACAGATGTCAACATGACAGATGTCAACATGACAGATGTCAAGATGACAGATGTCAAGATGACATATGTAAAGGTGACAAATGTCAAGGTGACAGGTGTCATACTGACAGATGTCATATGTCAAGGTGACAGATGTCAAGGTGACAAATGTCAAGGTGACAGATGTCAAGGTGACAAATGTCAAGGTGACGGATGTCAAGGTGACACATGTCAATATGACAGATGTCAAGGTGACAGAAGTCAAGGTGACAGATGTCAAGGTGACAGATGTCAAGGTGACAGATGTCAAGGTGACAGATGTCAAGGTGACAGATGTCAAGATGACATATGTAAAGGTGACAAATGTCAAATTGACAGATGTCATACTGACAGATGTCAAGGTGACAAATGTCAAGATGACAGATGTCAAGATGACAGATGTCCAGGTGACAGATGTCAAGGTGACAGATGTAAGATGACAGATGTCAAGATGACAGATGTCAAGGTGACAAATGTCAAGATGACAAATTTCAAGGTGACAGATGTCAAGGTAGCACATGTCAAGGTGACAGATGTCAAGGTGACAGATGTCAAGGTGACAGATGTCAAGGTGACAGATGTCATAATTCAAGATGACAAATGTCAAGATGACAGATGTCAAGTTGACAAATGTCAACGTGACAGATTTCAAGATGACAGACCTCAAGATGAAAGAAGTCAAGATGACAGATGTCAAGATGACAGATGACAGATGTCAAGGTGACAGATGTCAAGATGACAGATGTCATAATTCAAGATGACAAATGTCAAGATGACAGATGTCAAGGTGACAAATGTCAACGTGACAGATTTCAAGATGAGAGACCTCAAGATGAAAGAAGTCAAGATGACAGATGTCAAGATGACAGATGACAGATGTCAAGGTGACAGATGTCAAGGTGACAAACGTCAAGGTGACAAATGTCAAGGTGACAAATGTCAAGATGACAGAGTTCAAGGTGACAGATGTCAAGGTGACAACTGTCAAGGTGGTCAAGATGACAGATGTCAAGTTGACAGATGTCAAGGTGACAGATGTCAAGGTGACAGATGTCAAGGTGACAGATGTCATGATGACAGATGTCAAGGTGACAGATGTCAAAGTGACAGATGTCAAGGTGGCAGATGCCAAGGTGACAGATGTCAAGGTGACAAATGTCAAGATGACAGATGTCAAGGTGACAAATGTCAAGGTGACAAATGTCAAGGTGACAGATGTCAAGGTGACAGATGTCAAGGTGAAAGATGTCAAGATGACAGATAATAAGATGACAGATGTCAAGATGACAGATGTCAAGATGACAGATGTCAAGGTGACAGATGTCATACTGACAGATGTCATACTGACAGATGTCATACTGACAGATGTCATACTGACAGATGTCATACTGACAGATGTCATACTGACAGATGTCATACTGACAGATGTCATACTGACAGATGTCATACTGACAGATGTCATACTGACAGATGTCATACTGACAGATGTCATACTGACAGATGTCATACTGACAGATGTCATACTGACAGATGTCATATGTCAAGGTGACAGATGTCAAGGTGAAAGATGTCAAGGTGACATATGTCAAGGTGACAGATGTCAAGATGACAGATGTCAAGGTGACAAATGTCAACGTGACAGATTTCAAGATGACAGACATCAAGATGACAGAAGTCAAGATGACAGATGTCAAGATGACAGATGTCAAGATGACAGATGTCAAGGTGACAAATGTCAAGATGAAAGATGTCAAGGTAAGAGATGTCAAGGTGACAAATGTCAAGGTGACAGATGTCAAGGTGACAGATGTCAAGGTGACAGATGTCAAGATGACAGATGTCAACATGACAGATGTCAAGGTGACAGATGTCAAGGTGACAGATGTCAAGTTGACAGATGTCAAGGTGACAAATGTCAAGGTGACAGATGTCAAGGTGACAGATGTCAAGATGACAGATAATAAGATGACAGATAATAAGATGACAGATGTCAAGATGACAGATGTCAAGATGACAGATGTCAAGGTGACAGATGTCATACTGACAGATGTCATACTGACAGATGTCATACTGACAGATGTCATACTGACAGATGTCATACTGACAGATGTCATACTGACAGATGTCATACTGACAGATGTCATACTGACAGATGTCATACTGACAGATGTCATACTGACAGATGTCATACTGACAGATGTCATACTGACAGATGTCATACTGACAGATGTCATACTGACAGATGTCATACTGACAGATGTCATACTGACAGATGTCATACTGACAGATGTCATACTGACAGATGTCATACTGACAGATGTCATACTGACAGATGTCATACTGACAGATGTCATATGTCAAGGTGACAGATGTCAAGGTGAAAGATGTCAAGGTGACATATGTCAAGGTGACAGATGTCAAGATGACAGATGTCAAGGTGACAAATGTCAACGTGACAGATTTCAAGATGACAGACATCAAGATGACAGAAGTCAAGATGACAGATGTCAAGATGACAGATGTCAAGATGACAGATGTCAAGGTGACAAATGTCAAGATGAAAGATGTCAAGGTAAGAGATGTCAAGGTGACAAATGTCAAGGTGACAGATGTCAAGGTGACAGATGTCAAGGTGACAGATGTCAAGATGACAGATGTCAACATGACAGATGTCAAGGTGACAGATGTCAAGGTGACAGATGTCAAGTTGACAGATGTCAAGGTGACAGATGTCAAGTTGACAGATGTCAAGGTGACAGATGTCAAGGTGACAGATGTCAAGATGACAGATGTCAAGGTGACAAATGTTTAGACGACAGATGTCAAGGTCACAGATGTCAAATTGACAAATGTCAAGGTGACAGATGTCAAGGTGACAAATGTCAAGGTGACAGATGTCAAGGTGACAAATGTCAAGGTGACAGATGTCAAACTGACAGATGTCAGACTGACAGATGTCATATTTCAAGGTGACATATGTCTAGGTGACATATGTCAATATGACAAATGTCAAGGTGACAAATGTCAAGGTGACAGATGTCAAGGTGACAGATGTCAAGGTGACATATGTCAAGGTGACAGATGTCAAGATGACAGATGTCAAGATGACAGATGTCAAGGTGACAGATGTCAAGGTGACAAACTTCAAGATGACAGATGTCAAGGTGACAGATGTCAAGATGACATATGTAAAGGTGACAAATGTCAAGGTGACAGATGTCATACTGACAGATGTCATGTGTCAAGGTGACAGATGTCAAGGTGACAAATGTCAAGATGACAGATGTCAAGATGACAGATGTCAAGATGACAGATGTCAAGGTGACAGATGTCAAGGTGACAGATGTAAGATGAAAGATGTCAAGATGACAGATGTCAAGGTGACAAATGTCAAGATGACAAATGTCAAGGTGACAGATTTCAAGGTAGCACATGTCAAGGTGACACATGTCAAGGTGACAGATGTCAAAGTGCCATATGTCAAAGTGACATATGTCAAGGTAGCACATGTCAAGGTGTCAGATGTCAAGGTGACAGAGGTCAAGGTGACAGATGTCAAGGTGACAGATGTCAAAGTGACATATGTCAAGGTGACAAATGTCTAGGTGAAAGATGTGACAGATGTCAAGGTGACAGATGTCAAGATGACAGATGTCAAGATGACAGATGTCAAGATGACATATGTAAAGGTGACAAATGTCAAGGTGACAGATGTCATACTGACAGATGTCATATGTAAAGGTGACAGATGTCAAGGTGACAAATGTCAAGATGACAGATGTCAAGGTGACAGATGTCAAGGTGACAAATTTCAAGGTGACAGATGTCAAGGTGACAGATGTCAAGGTGACAGATATCAAGATGACAGATGTTAAGATGACAGATGTCAAGATGACAGATTTCAAGATGACAGATGTCAAGATAACATATGTCAAGATGACAGATGTCAAGATGACATATGTAAAGGTGACAAATGTCAAGTTGACAGATGTCATATTGACAGATGTCATATGTCAAGGTGACAGATGTCAAGGTAGCACATGTCAAGGTGACAGATGTCAAGGTGACAGATGTCATAATTCAAGATGACAGATGTCAAGATGACGTCACGGATTAATATTTTTTATTTATTGTGCTAGTTAGTTTTCTCAAATATCTGTTAAAAAGCTTTTATATTCTGTAATTCTGTAGATAGAATTTTGTTGATTCCACGTTTACATTGATCCCAGAAAAATTTTGACCATCTAACGGTTTTTGGCCGTTTGAAGCAAAGCAAAAGTCCATAATGTTTTTATTTTTACGGATTACTGTACAGAGTAGTAGTAAGGGAGGCGACCGTAAAAGTACCTACCTCATCGAGTCAATGGAAAATGTAACCATTTTTGAATGGTAATTTACATGACATTTACAAAACTGCTGGTCGGACAGACAATTTCCGGGCCTTTTGGTGGCAAAATGGCTACTTCCGGTTGCGTTTTTCGGTGTTAGGTTATACCATAGGGTCAATGGAAAATTTAAAAAGAAATAAATAGAGATTTGATCATAGACGTTAAATCATATGGTCGGACAGAAAAATTCCGGGCCTTCACCTTTGTCCGACCAACTCAAACAACGGTACTTTTGGTGTTGGCCTACCTCATCGGGTCAATGGACAAATGGGGTATCAAATGAAAGCTTAGACTGTCCACATTAAGAATCTGCTGGTCGGACAAACTTTATGTGGGACAAACATGCGTCCGACCGCTTGTTTCCAAAAAAAAAGCTGTGAATTCCTTTATTATTTTTTTTACTCAATATAAACATTTTTAAGTGTAATTAATATAAAATTAGTACCAAAGTAAATATTTAACTGTAACATTAATTAAAAACATAATTTTAGTTCAAAGAAACTCACTTCATTTTATTACCAAAGTTTTTTTTTTCACATAAAATTAGTATTTTCTTATATTAATGAAAAAAAAACATACTTATAGTCGCATTAACTTGAAATAAAATAATTTTAAAATGTTATTTAAAACCATATTTCTATTCTTGAAATTTACGGCATATCTATATTTAATAAAATTAAATATTTCAAGCTAATGGTAAATAAATAAAACAAAATCGTGTGTTATACCTAATAGTATAAATGCCCTTAATTTTTATGACTGCTTACAACTGTTAATTAAAAATTTATCATTAGAGATGTTTTAACAAAAACATTCTTGGTAGAAAGCTAGAGCGGCTAGTTCATTTTGAAAGTGTTCAAGAAATAATAACATATATGTTACATAGTGCGTTCAAATTGAAAAAAAGTTTTTTTGTAAAACAACTTCAAATATATTAAGTTAGTTAATACAAGTTATATTTTTTTGCTTTTGTTTTGTGTTAAGTTTAAATATTATGGCATCCGAAGTTAAAAAGTGTTTTGTTTGTTTGGAAGATTCCCCAAAAATTAATAATTTTACGGATGAAATACTTAAAAAATGTATTGATACAATATTTATCCGAAAATTTAAAGGTTTTAAGTACGGGGATATAAGATTATTACCTAATTCTAAAGACGAGTTTGGTTACCATACAAAGTGTTATCGTAAGATTAATTTAAAAAGAAATTATTTAAATGAGCATAACCAAACATCACAAAAACGAAGCAAAACATCAAATGTAAGTAGCATTTTTTTGTAATCAAAGTAATAAAAAACCTTGAAATTTCATATTTTGCAAGGCCAATTGCATATCCATGAGCGGATTTATTTATTTAGAGGTTCAAGGCTAAATATTTTTATGATTCTTATATCAGAGGTTTCCCTTTTACAATTTGGTTTTTAATTAATAAATTTTAACACGCGTTTTTGCGTTTAAATTGTATTAAATGTTTTGAAATGTAAACACTTTGATTGTTTGGAGCACCATTATTCTCTGATGACCGCCTGGATTATTCTTCTCTTAATCCGTCACTGTACACATGGTAACGATATGAACGGTATCAGCAATCGATTTTTTTTTAAACTTTAAGGCTGATGCACACTGTAGGGTGAAATTTTAAAATTTTTGATTACATAGCCAAAATATGAAATTATCTAAGAAGACGATTTTCTGAATTAAAAAAAAGCCTTTCGTTAAATTTATGCTTTCATATTAACTTAGGCTCAACGAAGTACTTTATGTTCGATGTCTGATGAATTGGAAAAAACAACCCCATTACATGATGCACAGTATCCTGAAGTATTATTATTTATATTATGACTAAAATAGATAAAGGTTTACATATTTTAATTTTGCTTGTCTTTACTCAGGCTCAAATGTGTAGTTTACCTACACATTTAGATGCACCTCAGCCAAGGGAAGATTATGATCTTATGACTACTTCAACCCAAATTTTACAAGTTTGTGAAGTTAAAATATTTTTTAAGTAGAAAAAGAAGAATCTAATTGGTTGTTTATTTTAGTCTCAACCAAGTTGTTCACCAACCCAGTTAGATGAAAATGAAATTCAAACTGAATCAATATTAACAGA
This sequence comes from Scaeva pyrastri, assembly GCA_905146935.1. NCBI lineage: Eukaryota > Metazoa > Arthropoda > Insecta > Diptera > Syrphidae > Scaeva > Scaeva pyrastri. Next base: position 59,934,166 of record LR989928.1, read on the forward strand.
TTCAAGATGTTCGTCTGCGTGGATTTCTAATGAGGAAAATTGTAAAATTAGAACATGTATTTTTTGCAATCAAGTTGCAAAAAGGAAAGGAGATCGAAAGCAGAAAGTATCTATTTGCAATAGTTTTAGTATGATTCAATCCACTAAAAAAATTGCCGAAACTCTAAGAGATGTTAAAACACTTGATAGTTTAAATAATTGTAAAAACTTTGCATATCATCCCATCTGTAGGGATAAAAACCTTAGAATGTTTAGCAGATTTAATAAAAAAAATCAAACAAAAATCAGAACCTGGCACAAAGTTAGAAAAGTCCATAGAGAAGCATTTGAAGCGTTTTCAGTTTATTTATTAAAAGAAGTTGTACAGGAAGAACATGTTTTTTATTTAAAAGATTTATTTTCAAGATATAAAGCATTGCTGCTAGAAATAAATGACAATAATTTAACACGTCATTGTGAATTTGAAAGTTACACACCACAATACTTACAAAACAGAATTGAACATGTCCATGGAAGTTTGATTACTATTGAAGTTTCTAGCACAAGCAATAAAAAAAAAATTGTCTATAAAAAAGGTATTGATGTAAGTAAGTTAGTAAATGATTCCTTATTTCTTAGATCAGCTGAGATTTTTAGATTTCAAAACGTAGCTTATAATCTAAGAAACACAGTTAAATCTTTAACAAAAAACAATCTTCCTGAAAAACTAAAACCAGATGATGTTATAAAAGGGGAATGTTTAACACCTGAAAAACTCTATGAATTTGTTTGTTGTCTTGTTCTAGGACCAGATAGCCGAAGAAGAAAATCGGAAGATGATTCTATAAGAATTCAGTCTTTGTGTCAGGATATAATTTATATCATTTCAAAGGGAAGAATTAAACCAGCTAAACACCTTATGTTGGGATTATCGATGAAATCTTTGACAAGTAGTAAGAAAGTTCTTTCTATCCTTAATAAATATGGACATTGTGTGGGGTACACCGTGGCGGCAGAGCTTGAAACCGAAATGACATTTACAGCCTGTGAGGAAAATAGACTTATACCTAGTGGTATAGAAATTAACGAAAATCTAAGCACCCATGTTGCTTTTGATAATTTTGACCGTTACGTAGATACTTTAAGCGGAAAAGATACTCTCCATGACACTGTCGGTATCATTTACCAATTCAAACCTGAGCCAAGTTTGACATTAGAGACAAATAACGTAGTAGAAACTTCGAGCATTCCAACTGAAAGTAATTCTCTTACATCTAGAAAAAGAAGACGATTCGAACAAATTCCACGTGAAATTCAACCCTACATGAAAAAACCGAATTCTAAAACAAATTTGCTTCCTCTTCCAGAAATTCTGAGTGCATTCAATGAATCATCGCAAACAAAAATTAATGCTATAATGAAAGATCTGATTTGGGCAGTTTCGCTCTCCAAAATTCCTGAGGTACCAATGTGGATAGGATTTAATAATAAGACAATAATAGACAATAGTGAGATTCAAGTAATAGATTACTTACCACAAATTAATTTGTCACCCACATCCTATACCGTTGTTTTTGAAACTCTTAAAAATGCTCAAAATATTTGTAATGAGTGTAATCAAAAAGAAATCATTTTGACATACGACTTGGCTATTGCAAAAATGGCAATGCAAATCCAAATAACTGAGAGTCCTACATTCAATAATATTTTTATTAATTTAGACGGATTTCATATAGAAATGGCTTTCTTTAAAGCCCTTGGGAAATTTATTGATGGTTCTGGGATAGTCGATATACTAGTGCAATCTGAAGTTTTAGCCGAAGGTTCAGTAAATGGATTTATTGATGGCAAGCATTTTAACAGGTGTAAACGAATCCATCCTTTACTGTCGGGTGCCATTCAAACTTTACATTTTGAGCGATTTTGCTTAGAAAATAACATCGATATTTCAGAAGATTTCGTTGATGATTTAAAAAACTTTTTTCAAAGCCCATTGCAACCAAATGAAACCCCTAATTTAAGTCCATTGCTTTTCGATATTTTAACCAAATATAGAGCGTATATAGATCTTACTCTTAGAGGAGATCATGGTAAAACTCCTAGGTTCTTCATGCAGTATATTGAGTTTATGAACGTTTTTTTCAGGTTTTCAAGGAGTATAAGAACGAGTGATTTTGAATTGTATGTGGACTCTATTTTTGAACTTTCCAATTTATTTTTTGTGTTTAACCAACCTAATTATGCAAGGTGGATATTAAAATATCATTCCAACTTAGTTGAGTTAAAAATAAGCAATTCGAATTTAGTAAATGAATTTAGGCGTGGTGCTTTTGGTATAAAGCGCACAGCTAAAAGTTTTGCTAGGTCACCCGTTGACCTAACTCTCGAGCAAACAATAAATGCGGATGCTGCTAACTCCTTAACTGGTGTTACCCACTTTTCAAATTCAATCTCAGCAAGACAACGCTGGGCACTAAGTCATAACATAAGAACAAAAATAATTTCCAAAATGTTAACAGAAATTAAATTTGGACAGTCAGATGATATATGCCATGAGCTTGCTAGAAACCGAGTTCAAAAGGACAAAAAAGCATTATTTGAAATTGTAAATATTTTTAAACAAAATGTGAATCCATTTGATGTTAACTTAGGAAAAGACTTTCTTTTCAACATAACAATAGGTAGAGCGGCATGTCAACAGACAGCTGATTTTGTTTTAAATGTTAATGAAACAGGCCAAAAACAAAAATTAGCATTTATTGAAGAGTGTTCTAAAGACATTAATCGATTTGAAAAACCATTAAAGAGAAACAAAATTCTAAATTTCGCATCAGAATGCTTGAAAAAATATCAAAAAAGTAGAGATGGTACGAAACAAGCTCTTATAAAAATGGAACGGGATGTCTTTGGGAGACTATTAGCAGTAGCTTTAGAAAAAAAAATAGACATGGAGGTATGTTTATCATATCCATTGTCTCCAGCCCCTCCAGCCCTTTGCCACTATACCGGTGAAATGCATAAGACTGACAAGGCGGTTTTGGCCAAAAAACTTAAATCTCGAGTTTCTCCGTCCGAGCCGTTAAAAAAAGATATGGAAATAATTGATGGCTTCTATTTTATCCATCTCTTGGGGTCATTAGTGCCTCAAACATTTAACAAAATATCCGAGATGATTTTAAAAAGAGTATGTTCCACGGAAGCTTCGGAAGTACATGTTGTTTTTGACAGATATTTGCACCCATCAATAAAAGATTCTGAAAGATTCTGCTTTCGAAATGAAGTCGATGTCTCAAATTTCACGATTTCTGGACCACTTCAAAAACGAACAGATGATTTCGTTAAATGCCTCAAAAATCCTAAATTCAAAGAGTCACTTGTAAGATTTCTAGGACTCCACTGGGAGGATAGTTCCTTAATCCCAATTTTAGGAGACAAAAAAGTTTTTTTGACGGTGGATGACAAGTGTTTCTCTTATGAAGTACAGAACCAATATATTTGTAAACGTGAAGAATATGAATATAGTTGCAGCCATGAAGAAGCCGACACGAGAATTATTTACCATATAAGCAAATCGAAACCCAATTCAAACATAGTAGTTCGAGCATCTGACACAGACATACTCATTATTCTACTTGGAAATATGCACAAGTTCAAAGATTTAGACATTTGGTTAGCAAGTGGCAGCTTGAGAAGAAACAATTTCGATTGCATAAATTGTACACAACTAGCTTCGACACTGGGAGCGAGTTTATGTGTAGCGTTACCAGCATTTCATGCCTTTACAGGTTGTGACTATACGGCCAGTTTTTTTAGAAAGGGAAAAGCTAAACCTCTGGATATCCTTGAAAAAAGTCTTCGTTATCAGGCTGCTTTTGAAGCACTTAGTAAAAAAACCGACCATTTACAAGAAAAAGATACTGAAGATATTCAAAACTTTACTTCACAAATGTATGGTTTCAAGAACTGCAAAAGTGTAAATTTAGCCAGGTTTCAAAAGTTTCAAGATTTTTATGCATCTAAAAGTACTGCCGTAGGTAATTTGTTTACAAATATAAAAAACTTTGACTCTAGTCTGATACCCCCATGTTTAAAATCACTCAATGAGAAAATTAAAAGAACTGTCTTTGTAAGTTCTATGTGGGTGAATGCAACAGAAGCAGAGTGCGTAAAACTGAGGGCAGAAGATTTTGGGTGGGTATTGAAGGACGGAAAGCTTGTACCACTTTGGTTTCAAGGGGATCCTACCCCGCTTAATGTTGATGACATTATTTTAAAAGAAAGAGAAGAAGAAGAATTCAAATATCTTAGTGACGAAGATACGGATGAGGATGATGTTTTTTGAATTTTCTTAAATGTTTTTATAATTACTTGATATGCAAAGTTTATTTTTTTTTATTGTAAATGTATAATGATTATATTTATGTTATATTTTGTTTGAAAAAATGAACTGACCTAATATTAAAAAACAAAAAAAAACCATGAATAATATGTATAATGTGTAACAATCGTTTTTTAATACAGCTTGACTTTTTTCTGCTGATAGTAGTTATTTCGTCGGTAAGTATGTCGTTTTTTCATTAATATAATTGGTAATCAAATTAAGTGAGTTTCTTTTTACAGTTAAATATTTACTTTGGTACTAATTTTATATTAATTACACTTAAAAATGTTTATATTGAGTAAAAAATTTCACAGCTTTTTTTTTGGAAACAAGCGGTCGGACGCATGTTTGTCCCACATAAAGTTTGTCCGACCAGCAGATTCTTAATGTGGACAGTCTAAGCTTTCATTTGATACCCCATTTGTCCATTGACCCGATGAGGTAGGCCAACACCAAAAGTACCGTTGTTTGAGTTGGTCGGACAAAGGTGAAGGCCCGGAATTTTTCTGTCCGACCATATGATTTAACGTCTATGATCAAATCTCTATTTATTTCTTTTTAAATTTTCCATTGACCCTATGGTATAACCTAACACCGAAAAACGCAACCGGAAGTAGCCATTTTGCCACCAAAAGGCCCGGAAATTGTCTGTCCGACCAGCAGTTTTGTAAATGTCATGTAAATTACCATTCAAAAATGGTTATATTTTCCATTGACTCGATGAGGTAGGTACTTTTACGGTCGCCTCCCGGACTATAGGTTCAGATTTAAATATGAACATTGAAGCGCTTATTTGACTGACTAACACTCTTAAAAATTTACACATGTAGATACGTCATATGTACGTCATGTGTATGAAATTCAACTTACTTTTTCCTGTACCAAAAATCAATAGACGATGGGCCAGCATTTTTCTGGAATTTTTTAAGTTCATAGCAAATTCATGGGCTTATAATCCACCCAAATGAACCAAAAGTGCATTATGGGAAGCAATGTTTATTTATATTTTTAACAAAAGAAAAAACAACTAAGAATTTGTTTTTTGATACGTAAAGGTGCTATAACTCTTATATTTCGGTAAAGGTAATGTTATGTGAAAATGCACCGTACCGATTTTGTGCAAACTTCACATAAACCATCTTCTAAATAGCCCGAACAAAGCCTAAAAATTTGGTTTAGATAAGTGAGCCCGTTCTTGGAAGAACCTCAAGTAAAAGAAAAAGGACTAAAACTTACGATAGTGTTCTACAAGAGGCAAGAGCTATGCACACATCCGTGATGGATAAATTGGACATATGTAATTATTTCCTTAAATAAGGAAATTTTAAATATTTTAAAACGTTATTAACTTTCATTGTTTTGGTTTATAAATATAGTAGTTTGAAGTAGCTTTACCCTTTTTTGCGTTATGGTGAAGAAGATCTGTAAGGTGTTATTACTCACGGACGCAGAGGTTATCCGGAATCACATAAGTTATTAGAAAAGATTTGTTAAATTGTTCATTTTATTTAAATGTTGACTATTTACCTAAAAGCCACGAATTATGATGACCGGTCCGGGCTAGCAAGATTCATAGCGTCTTTCAAGTAATGCATTTACTTGTGAAGCTCTCCATATGAAGGCATCATTTGCAGCACCTCCGAATCTTGCAAAAACCGCCAAGAATCTTTAAATTGTAATCACATATCTGAGAGAAAGAAATCATAGTTTGTCTTTAAAGTAATTTTTTGAGTGAAACCCTTTCCTATTCAAGTAGCAAGCTTGGCTTTTGAATTGTAACGTACGTGCAATCGATTGCACCTATCACATCAGGAAATCCAGTTTTCTCAAAAAATCTGAAATAAATTATTCACAATTAAAAAATATTTGAATTTATTTGAATGTTTTTAACAATTTTACATCTGCTTGATGGGCTACTACTTCTTATATGCACCGACAGACCATTGATCTGCTGATAGCAACTGAAAAATCCTCCCCGATATCCCTTTGATATGACCCGGTTGCAAAGAAATGAAGAGCGGTGCAAATTCGAAGTTTAATTGGGATGAATCTTCTTCTTCGTCCTTGCACCATTTGTGGTTTTAGTTCCTCTACCAAAAGATGCGCCACCTTACGACTCAACCTGTATGTTTTTGTTTTTAAATGTAAATACGACAGTTCGTCTTATCGCCTTCCAATTTAAATTCCAGTGAAAATATATTGAATTTATCGCGACGAGTTACAGAAAAACAAATTTTTCCAAAGGTGATAAGTGGGGAACAAATCGTTTCATTTTGTAACGATGGATGTGGTAAGTTATCGCTTGACTTACAAAACATGGGTCCTGGGCGCTCTCCGACGCGACGCCGCTTTCGAAAGAAAAGTCTTACGGAGAACTTTTGGCCCTTGCGCTGCTGTACCTATAGATAGTGTGCTTTAAGGCTTTAAAATTTATTTTATTAAAGATAAATATTTTGTTTCGTAATGGAATACAAATTCAGTCCTTTTCTGATGTCTTGCCCGTTTTATGAAAAATTGCCTTCCCAAGTTTAAGTACCTACCTACAATATTCCATTAAACTTTTAAAACTTTAATTACCTTACCTTATATTTTTCTTACGCTCACTTTGCTTACATTTAAAGATCTGCTTTGAGCCTTAAAGTTTTTGTTTCAACTACTTCCCTCCAGAATGTGTCTTAACTCTTTAATTCTCAAAATTATAAATCCCATCACACCTAAACGAATAATCCTGGATTAAAAACGCCATTATCAGCTACAGCTCTGCATGTATACTCGTATGTTTGTAGTGGGTTCAGGTTCTATGCAATCGTTCTCTATTTAAATTTTCTATAATTCACAAAGCATCTCTGTTTCAAAACTAAATGATTAAAAGCACTCACATTACACAAAATTACACAGAAAAAGAAGTTTACAACGAAAAAAGGAAGTTTAAAAAAAAGTAAATCCCTTACACACTTACACTCTTACCCATACACACACATATACAAAAACACACACACACAACTCAATTTCAACTTCATGATACTGTGTTTACTTACATTTTTAAACATAAAACTCTTTCAACGTGTTATTTATGCTTCAAGGATCTAACACAACACTAACTAGAAACGGAAACTTTTCCACAATCTCAAACAAAAATTAACGTCAGCAAAAAAGCAAAACGCTCCGCTACCGCTCTACTGCTGCTCCTATATACCGTTTCTACTGTTGCTCTTCTAGAAACCTGCATCCTGCAACTTATCGTCCTTTACACTACCCCCATTAAATTTACCCTAACCCCTGTTTAATTTCACCAAAGGAATAACCCGAACCAGGACGAAATAAAAGGTGCAAGTGCAAGGCAGAAATTTTAAGTTCAAGTCGTCCTCTTTTCGCTTTTCCTTTTTATATAGAGTAACGCAACGCACCTCAAATACATTCATCATTCAGTCCAAGGATATAGACACGGTTTTCGCTTGCTTTTCGTAAGAGAAGAAAAAATTGTAGAAAATACGACAAGAAATGAAAGAAAATTTGCAAATGTTTGGTAGAAAAGTTCTTAATGCGCTGCTCTACACAAACACACACAAGTCCTATACACAGACACACATAAAAAAAAAAAATAAAAAAAAGTTTTAAGGAAAAGTTAAAACGATCCTTGTGATAGGAAATGCCCTCCGTTTGCTTCGCACATTTTCTGGGGTGAATTTCGCTGGTTAATCTTTTCCACTTTGCATTTGAATTTTGGACAGTCCAAAACAAAACTTGGTGGAGAAGACACTTTTGGATGTCATGTTGATTAGAGAATCAACCAGAATCACATTGTGGCCTTCAAAGACTTTGAGGATACAATTTTTTACGATATAGATTTCTAGAACCTTACCCGTTATGAGTTTTACAATCAAATTTTCTTCTTGATTATTCTTCGTTCAACAGAAATGTGCAGTACAGGCCTTATGGAAGAAGCTTTTTCAGAGCAGTGGCGTCTGATGGATGGATTTAAGAAAAATTGCCCCAGAAAAAACCGCTGACTTGTAATTTTAGTTTTATAACCATGACGTGATTGTTAGTTCGTAGGATTGTCATGCCAAAGGTTTGGATTCGATCAATGCCTCTGTCACCTGAAAATTTTTACGGGTACTGCCTCCTGCGAGATATTGACAAATTCCCCAAGTATACATATACTTGTCATGAAAAGTGCTTTCTTAAAAATTTATCCGTTCGGATTTGGCAATTAAACTGACAATACTCGCACACTAGGCCCTGGTTCTCTGCCAACTGTAGCACCGCCTAATGTATTCAGGGTTTGTTTTAACTAGAGAAATTAAAAAAAAGGGATTTACCAGTCCTTAAGTTGAAACAAAGACATTCTGACTATAGGTGGAACTCAATTTTTGACATGTTAGATCGTCTTTTAAAGGTAAAAAGTGTAGAAATCGCTACCTTAGATTACTAAAAAATGAGCTACTATTAAACGAAAAAGACTGGATCGTTACAGTGAAAAAGTGATTCCAATTCTACAAATTTTCGATGATGTCACTGTAGAAATACGTCTGGAAAATTTGCCGAGAACAATTCGTCGAAAACAATTCGTCGAGATCAATTCACCGAAAACATAATTCATCGAATCAGAATTCGCCGAAAACACAATTTGCCGAAAACGCAATTCGCCAAATAACAAATACTGTTTAAGACTATAGCGGACAATATTCTTAGGGACCTTCAACTACAACGGGAAACATTTTTTTAGAAATGTTCAACTACTGCGAGATACCTACTCCGTATCAAAAAATTCTTAAAGATTAACTAACTACATATACAAGGAAGAATTAATAAATATTTCTAACTACAAGAAGATATTTTTGAAGATTTTTTCGGGCTAAACAGAAAATATTCTTTATAGATCGGTTAGAGGGAAATAGTTATAGAGATTTTTAAGTACAGTTGTCAGAAATCACGCCACAACCACAGCGCTGAAGTCGCAAAAGTTACGGTAATCGAACATAGAAACAAAATGAAAATGTTTTGCGCTGGGAACTGTTGAAAGTCCTCATGTGATAATGGCTTCTACATCCGCTGAAATGCATAACAGTGTTGCTAGTCCAGTTGGTCCAACAAGAAAAAGAAAGGAATTAAATTATCTTATCCTTCTTGATCTGAAGGAGTTTAAGCTTTATTGAAATATTTAATACACATAATAATTACCTATTATTTACAATGATTATTATTATTACAATGACTGTACTTATAATCGTCTTTTTTTTTCCTTAAAATATTCTTTAAATTATTTAATTTGTTCGTATATCTCCTCTAGCCGAATGCTATCGCCAAATGAATCTATTTGGTGTGCGAATAAAGATGGTTTCCGTTTTAGTGCCGGAGGAAGTGGCTTACTCTATTACAATTTGGCATGTTGGCAGCATTGCCAATAAGTGTAGCTGCTCACATGCCATCCATGAAGTCTTTGAAAAGAATAATTGGGAATATTCGACACGCAGCAATGGAAGATTTAACGAATCCTGCTTATCTAAAAGAAATTGTAATTCCATCACAATTCCGGGTAACTGAAAAAAATCACGACTTTCTCATTTATGGACAAAGGGACAGTCTACGAAGGAATGCTAATTTTCGGAACAGTTGAAAACCTACATAAGTCTATTGGCTGGCGCAAAACATTGGTTTGTCGATGGCTCAATAGGAGCATGTTCGTCCCTGTTCTTCTAACTTAAACATTTGCACAAAAAATCAAACTTCTGGGAGCACTTGCTTTTTTGGAAGCCTTGTGAAGTAGTAGCTAAGTTCAATAGCATTGCCGAAGAAGTCTTAGTAGCAGAGTTAACGGAAGAATTTATTTTTTCGTTTGAATCGGAATTCGTTATTCGATATGACAATACATCAAGTACTGAAACCAGTACGATGCAGCGTCGAAGGGTGGCATCGTGGTTTCAATGAAAAAGGCAACAAGATCCCACACTCTGGACCTTGATTCAATGCCTCAAATTCGAGCAATCGGAAAATTGTATTGGTAATTGCAGAACTGCGTAATGCTGTTTCTCAACCGCCCAATCGAAAAAATACCGGGACTTGAACGAACGAATAAAAAAGATCGTCTACAAATACTATACGAACCATTGTATGTTACAATATCTGAAAGCGATCGCCAAAAATCTGTTGTTGTAATAATAACTCGGAAAAAATGTGTCTCTATGCTGAATCCACAATTTTGGATCCCAGATTCAAAAGCAAAGGCTTTCGAGAGCAGCAAAGTTTCAGAACGGATCTCGATAGCCTTAAACATAAAGTTGCGTCTCGAACTCAGACAACACAGCAACAACTAGAACTGCCTCTGCTTTTGTTTTGGAAGAAGAACTTCCATCAACTTCATCAGCAACTCAAGTGAAAAGAAGACGCTTTGGAGATGTATTTGATTCGGAGATGGAAAACCTAGTTTCCAAAACACAACAGCTTACTGGGATCGTAAAGCTCAATCAATATCTAAATGAGCCCCTACTAAAGTTGCAACAATATTTTAATTTGGAACGATAACTTTTTGAGTGTAAGAACCTTTTCAAAACAAAAAAAGTTTAAGAAAAGTGGTCAATTGGTGTAAGTCTTCGTTCTTGTCGTTTACTAACTTCAACATAGACAGCCTGGCATTGATAGAAATTATTTAAAAGCGGTTGTTCTGGGAAAACAAGAACTTCAACCTAAGAACAACATTCGAAGGATTAAGATGTAAAACTTTTTCTGAATCAGGAATTAACTTAATTTATAAGTTGAAAATTATGTATATTTACTTATTTCGGTACATTTACATTTATTTCACTTGGAAATGTCACCTATTTCCATACAATTTCAGGTTCCAACCAACTTTACTGCAAAATACAAAATTTCAAAAATCAAATTCTAGAAATTTATGTAAAGGTACTCCTTTAGTACTTGTGAAGTTGAATTTTCAGTAACAGTTTGTGGCGCCATGATCGGAGATTCCAGGATAGTATTTTTTCATTTCCATTTACATGACATAAATGTCAAAAAATCTCAGCAAACTTCTTTTCCCATGAAAAACAAATAAAAACGAAAATATTAGCAGTTTAAAACTACAACTACAATGAAATAGAGCATTTTGACAACTTAGCTATCAGGTATGTCAAAAGCCTTGACAGTTAATTCAAATTTTAAATCTATGATTGTATTACATTTAAATTGATTCTTTAATTACGGATAAGGCTGACCAACCGATTTAGATTCATAAGTGACACTTAATGGAGTTGTGTTGCTGACATCCACGCATTTCCTTTCATATTCTATTTATTACTTTTTTTAAATGTCATTTGTAAAAATCTATTACACAAATTTTGTAGTTTTGTTTATCTGTCACTTCATTTAAACTGCATGTACATACATACATACACTTGTACATATGTATATACATAATTGTAATTAATTACATTAAAAATAATTGTATATTTTTATTACAAAAACAGTCCTTATAGCTGATGCAATAGAAACCTGTTGTTAGACATTTTTTCGTATAAAGTTGCCATTATAAGTCAGCTGTCAGTTAAGAGACTTACAATAAAGGCAACAGACTTTTTTGAATGTCTGCATTGTGACAAGAAACTTTCTGGTGAAGTTCACCATTTTTCGATATGCATACGATTCCGTTTTTTTTTCACCAGAGGCAACCCTGTTTTTCTGCGGGCAAGTCCTTAGTTAATTTAGAGCCTGCAATACTCGTATACCACGTCTAGAAATGCACTCATGCAATGATTAATTGGATTAAAAGAAATTAAAATCATAAATCATCATGGAATGGAATAACTACCATACCCTACCTAAAGTTCGCCATCACCTTCACCATCACCATCAAGAGGAACAGGACCTTGTGTATACACACTATACAGTGTGGAAGGGTATTATTAGTTTAAGTTTTGCAAATTCTTATCCTTTTTGGTCCTTGATAATTTCAAAGCAATTAAACTTGCAAGTTGGACACACAAGGGAGAAAGTGTGTGTGTGTTGATTTTCTTTTGAATCAACTTGAAATTTATTTCGTCCTTCAAAGTAGATTTGTATTTGTGTATAAAGGTTATGTAAAGTTGGGGGCTGCAAAAGTCACATTTCTCATCGAACTTTATACTTCCTCTTCCTGTTGGTGATTTCACAAATCGAGCCAAGATGGTGATGGAGAAAAAGAGATAGATATAGCTACGAATTGCATGCATCTCTGCACCTTTATGCATCCTGTCATTGGATAGAGCAAAATTTCAAACAAATTGCCAATGAAAAATGCACGCAGTGACAGCCTTACGATTTATCCGATAAAAATTCAAATAAATTGGTGTTTCCAAAATTTAATGCTGTTTGTCCCGCGCCCTTACTATAGCGCGCCGCCACGCCACCGTCATCACAACCATAGCAGATACGCAGATATTTAGACCCACCAGCACCGCACCGCACCGCACTACACTATCGCCACCACATTTGTTTTCCGGAAGTTTTTCAATAACACCGACTGCAGCGCTGATGCTGGTTGTTGCGGTGGAGCTTAGTGGTACCTCCTCGTCGCTACCGGGTTTAATGGCCATGGTTCGGCTCCACGTTGGTGTTTTGCATATACGAGTATCCTGTATTCCTGTTTGATGCCATAATGTGTGCCGGAGACAGTTTTACGGCTGTACCGGGGATTGTATACCTATCTAACGTACACGATGATAATTCAGAGTTTAGAAATCTCCCTTTGGGATTTTGGGGAACGCTTTTTAATGTGTTTGTGTGCGTTTCGGTCTTCTGTGGAGGTGATGTGGATGAAGATGGGGATGGGGATGTGGTACCTTGCCTCGTCTAACCCTGGGCACTTTTAGTTTTGCATATTTTGAAATTTATGTAATGAATTTATCAAAAAAAAGTGAAAAAATAATTTTGAGCGTTGGTGAAAAGGATTATGGAATTTACATACCCGTGAGCTGAATAATGTTTTTTTTTTTTTTTTTTTTTTTGATTCTCAGATTTAGTTTTTTGGGGATGATGGTTTGCATTTTGTTAAAGCGCCCCGCATCAAACCACACCAGGCTGAGAATGATGTGGTGTGAACTATGAATTTTTTTTTTGGCGGGGAAAATATTCATGGTCCTTGAATTCAATGAGGAAATTATATGGAAATTTAGGATATGTGTTCAGATAATAATGGTAGTAAAAAAGATTTAATCATTTTTAAGCTCTCATCGAAAATATAAGTTAACAAATGAAATGCATGAGTTTCAAGGGATTTTGTGATAGTGGTCAAAATGGTCATAACATTTATGAGGCGTATCAAGATTTATTTGACATTTTTTATTTGGAATAGAGTTTATCTGAGGATTGCATCAATTTGGTAGTTTTGATTTTGAAACCCTAAAATATGAATATGCTACACTAAAATATGTTTTAATTTTAATTGTTGGCGTAAAATTATGTAGAACTTTTGGTTAGTGAAAAAAAAATATACGGAATATCTTTTGGATTTAACACAATTCCGAAAAAAATTATTTTAAAGTCGTAGCTGGAAATTTGACGTTATGGCATTTACAAATAACGCCAGCGTTTGCGTGTGTTTTTAAGAGGCCAACATGCGCATTTCAGATGAGTAATTTTTTGGTGTTTTCTATGTTCTTGTTCTTATTACTTTTGGGACATTTGTACCCTTTTTGACAGCTCTGTGTATACGATTTTATGTTTCGATAATACTTTTAAAATTAATATCTGTAAAAAAAGATCTCGGCGTTTTAGGTAAAAGCATCTTATTTAAAGATGTAATTTTGGCAGTTTTTTGAGCTCAAGTATCTCCGGACCCTGGTCACCTGGAGGTCTTATATTTCAGTACTATTAACCCGGGAACCTCTCCTTTCCATAGGTATAGCAATCTTAACCCGAAAGCATTTTTAAAAAGATGGCGTTTAAGGTAAAATTTCTTTAAACGTCCATATCCCTGTAAATCTACTTCGTAGAGAGGTGATTCATATAATACTACTCAAGGTTAAAATTGATATCATATGAAAGATGAAACAGAACTGATAAAAAATATGGGGTTGCTATCTTTATAAAGATAGAATATAACTTGATAGTCACATTTTAATTAAACTTCAGTTAGTAAACACGTTTCTTGTCAGTTTAGGCGCGTTTACAGATACAAGTAGTTTTTCGGCTAAAAAGAAAGGTATGGGTTGCCACCTTAAACAAGGCTTTAGCAGTACTTTTCTTTTACTCTATCAGGCTCCCGATCCATGAAAGATCTCTGCTGAGATACAATGGCCTTCCATCCTCTGCGAACTCGAGAACAGTCCTCCAGACCAAGCGTTCTGGTATCCGCGATGGCTTTGTCTTTAAACCGGTTTTTCTTTCATATTTGTCCGAGGCTCCTCGTGTCTCTCTCATAACTGATTTTTTTTTTTTTAAGTATTAGGGAAGTTAACCCGACGGCAAAACCCTCTGACCTGGAAGACCAGACCCTTTTTTGCCTTAAGAAAGCAGGCCAGATAAATCCGTTGCCAGCAACCCACTGCGGGGAACCATTGAACCATTGAGAGTTCATCCGCTACCATCACTTTTCTAGTACCATGGCAAGTACTAGAAATCCTTACTGACCTTAGCTCTAAGTATGTCAGAGTAGCTCGGTTGATTCATTGTTCTGAATTCATCCGCCTCCGCCGCGGTATGCAATTCTTCTGATAGTTTTGTCAAAGAATTATGTCATCCATTCAGCCATACATTTCTGACAGAGCATTATAGAGCTTATACGTTTAGCAAGTCTTGTCCGGATGGATTAAACCAGTACCCGGTGGTTACCACTTGGAGGTAAAATAAGCAAAGTTGGTGTGTTACTGAACTGGGAATCACCATGTTGATACCAATCAACCGCCTTAGTAGTAATGAACGAAAACAGTTAGAATTACTTCTTTGAGCTTTTAAATTTTCTTCAACATTCTTCTTCTGAGTAAAAAAGGAAAGGGGGTCCACAAATAGAACCGTGTAGAACACCAATAATATTCGACAAAATAGGGATCTTTTTGTTGCTTGTGTGGAATGTAGCGCCGCCTTGTTTTAAATAAAAGTAAAGCTCGGGAGTGCATTCTATTCAGGTTCAATCAGAACTATCAGACCAAGGACCGAATTAAACAACGACTAATTAAAGACTAAGAGAGAATGCGACAATTATCTTTATTTAATAACTGATGGTAATTTTAATGAAAATCCGGATCATTTTGATGAAGATACGACGGACGCGAAGTTGCTGGTGATGGACGGGCTTGAGTTTTTGAACTTAAGTTCCTTATTTTTTATGCAAAAAAATTCTTTTAAAGTCGATTGTCTAATGGATTTTCAAGACTTTGTTCGGGTTTCAAATTTTCACATCACTATAACTTGTCCCGAAATATCAAAATTTTGCCAGTTCCTTTATTGCCCGCCAAAAAAGTCCTAATGAACGATCTAAGAGTGCATAAGTTTTGCAAATTTTTTACATATAAATTATGAACTAGTGACAAGTGACTTCTTTTCATCGGTGGTCTTTTCTTCTTCAGATATTAAAATCTCTAGGTTGTTAGCACATTATTATGAATTTTGTTGTGGGCCCTTTAAAAACTCTGGTGGTTATGAAGTCCTTAATTAATCCAGGTGACATCATTAAATTTTCTTTAATTTTGGAAATTGTTAAGAAAGTACATTTAAAACACTCCCAACACTCAGGGATCTCCAAACCTTCTTACTGCGAACGATTTTCCAAGAACCAAAAAAATCTATTCGTTCCATTGGTTTCTTATTTCTAATTCTTCCAATAAACCCACTTATGTCAAAAAGAAAAATTGAAAACAAACCAAAATAAGAGAAAAAAAAAAACAGAAACAAGGATTGTAACATTTTATTACAACAACTTGCAATGGATGATTGCTCACACCCCGGAGCCCGAAGCGTGTGTACAAACTAAGGAAGAAATTATATGTCGCATTCAACAATTCATTTACACTGATTCCATTCTTATCGTCTCTAAATCGATGAATTGAAAGATTAAATGTGTCCTTAGAATATAAACCACCCCTCGTCCTTGTTGCCGCCATCACTGCCATCTCCAAAGCCATCTCTACCGCCATCGACATCGACATCACCATCATCAAACAGACACATGAAGCAATCTTCTCTTACAAATAGGTATTTTCATTTTTTTTCATTTTCCATTTTCCACTGAAAATGCAACGAAAAAAAAGTCGCAGGATCTGTAGAACACTTCAGACAATGAAAGAAATTGATTTTCAACAAGGACACAAGCAGAACTACAAGTGGAGCACATAAAGTGTTCGAGAATAGGGAATCTTCACTTGATACATGTTAAGAGTGTTTTCGAGCCCAGGGTGCCGTATAGTTCTGGTGGTCCTGTCCTGATTCTGGTGCTGGTATTGCGGCTCTGGGGCTCTGGCTTTTGGTGGTGTTGGGTTGGTTGGAGTACACTGGTGCCTGTCTTCCTGCCTGCCTGCCATGTTGGGGATTCTTCGGCTTTTGAAAATTTATAGAACGAACGAACTAAAGAACAAACGAACGAATAAAGGAGAAAAAAAAAACGGTTGAATCCAATTTCTAAGGACAAAATGTCGCCATCATCTTCTTAGTCAGCTCTGTGTGTCCCCCCTTTGCAGAATGCGGACGCCAGCACGGGATTGGCCGGACCGGGTGGGGCCGGGAATGGTTGGCAAAATTCAATTGAATTTCGATAATAATGACAATAATCTGAAGACATCCTTATGCTATCGTCTCTTGTTCAGCCAAAGACAATCGCAGTGCAGTGAAATCCTAGCCCAAGCCACTCACTGTGTGTTTTTTGAAAAGGGCTGAAAATGAAAATGAAAAACTGCTCTGGAACTGGCTTCCCTCTCTCATACTGGATGCTGGTGCTGGCACTATAAGGAACTTACTCTGGACGATCGACGACGACGACGACGAAATATAAATTCTAAAATATTGAGAATCCTTCGACTGGCTCACACACAGTTATATACATATTATGTATGTCGAAAGAGCTTGAAGACAAAGTGATTGGCGAGCAAAATTAAAGGCGGTGATGTGTACCTATACCTTCCCTTGTCCTTCCCTCCCCACCCCTTTACATCACTTTGAAGGTCTTCCAATTTCGATATTAAAACAGCAACGGAACAAAAATCCTTCGTCCTTTATGAAATGAAAATATTTTCGAGTGGAAGGATTTACTTTATAGACTTTTGATTTTTGACTTTCTCTTCAGGGGTCGTTTTCGAAATCATCTCGAGCTCGTCGTAGTCGTCGTCATCATCGTCTCGTTGGGATCTATTTTTATTACTAATCGATTGTAGTTTTGTGAGTATATGTATGTAGTTACATATTCTATAAAGATTTATGTAAAGCTATGTTCGTTAAATAAAATTGAAATGAAATGAAGTAGAAAAAAAAATGAGAGTTTGATTTTATTTAAGGAAAACGGATTTTATAAATTAATTGATTTTGATCCAATCAGTTCGAGAAAATATTTATTTTTATTTTTTTAAATGTCATTCATATCCAAGGAAACTATCTTTTAATTAGGAAATGATTTGGAGCTGTGGCGCCAAACTCAAATTTTCGGTTTCTGTTTTTGGACCGTTTGTATTGTCTTTTATGTTCTTGTTTTTATGAAAATAAGAACTTCATTATATCTTCTAATATTAGATACCTATTCGGTCATACAATAAGTTGAATTTTGAATGTTGTGAAACTGTTTTGTTAAGTTCAGTAATTTATTTTTAAGGAATAAACCCTCAGGAATTAATTTGCTTGGATTAATTATAAAATAATTCATCAGCATTGGGTCGACAATCGGGATCCGGTCCTGTGTCTTATTTAATAAGTTTCTCCATCTATCACGAATTAGTTCTTAACCTCAAGGCTTTGAGCGTCCTGATCTACTCCACCTCTCCAGCATAAGCATGGTCTGATACACTGACTGCACTACAAAGAACTTTCCGAGCTGGTTACTTTTCGTTCTACACGAAGTTTTTTCACGATATCTGCATCGAGGTAGATTGCTCCGGAAGCTTGCTTCCTTACATACGGGGCCAACATTTCTCCTTAAGGCTTTACTCTCGAACGCACTTAAAAGACCGCAGTGCCTCAGCACCCAGGTATCGGACCCATATCTGAGTACCTGCCGCCAAAATCATCTTATCATCTAGAAGTTATGGTAAGATATTTCGCTGTTTTTTGAAATACCGCCTTTAATGGCCTTTTCCCTTCCAACCATCTAGATGACTTATTTTTCAAATCCCACACAACACATAACTTCGTCCATCCCTGTAAAGTTTTGTATCCCTAAAAAACCCCCAATATGAACACAATTGTACTTTGATCATAGCTTGAACCCGTCGTCGTCATCATTTTCGTCGAAACAGTTTGGCTCAATTGATATTTTTAATAAGTGAAAAACCGGACGCACCACAATATACCATATACTCAAATTTATATCCATTATTATCAAAAACATTCAACTCAGAAAACTTGGCAAGTTTCAAATATCCAATGAACTTGACACTTAGCAGCCCATCCGAATAAAGTACCACTTCTGTACAACTTCAGCTTTAGCACCGCAAAATTTTATACTTCATAAGCAGTCGAATGAAGAAAACTTTGCACTATCCACCGCAACAACCGTCAAGCCAATAGAAGAAGAGAAAAATAGCTCGCCTTCGCCATACCATACCATGGCTAATAATAATAATAATAATAATAATATTCTTATTTCAAAAACCCCAGTTTTCATTTTCACAGGAGTAAAATATTATTAAAAAAAAAGAGTAGAAAAATGTAAAACTTTCTCAATATTGAAATTCACATCCCCAACATCACTGACGCTGCTGGTATCGGAGCTGGTGTTGGAACTGTGTGCTGTGCTGGATGTGGCTGGTGGGACTGGGCTGGGTCTAGCACCAGTAGCAGTAGCAGTAGCAGCCCTCAACAACACGCAAGAAGTGTGAATTAATTTCAAACTTAAATTAAGAAACTTGAGCGTTGTTGGGAGACGTCAGTCCACAGTAATGATATGTACCTTTTCCGCCAAAAATTTTGAAAAATAAATGTAAAAAACAAATGAACTTAAAACATTAAAGACCACCAACCGGTCGTTTGAAGTTGATGCTTTTTCCAAAATAATTCCCATGAAAATAGATTTGCTCTTTGAATCTCACAGAATTTTGAACTTTTTTGATTAAGAACCCTAAAAAATAACTTACTCCAGGATATGAACTTTCCTAATCTTGAGGGGGACGATTGCTCCAAACTAGAAGGTATACTCTCTTCGGGAATAATATCAATAGTTCACTGGTCAATTTTGGTGTTGTGTAAGCTCCTAAGCTAAACACCCATTTTAAAACTTTGTAGAGCTGCGAATCTTTCGAGGTATGCGAAACTAGTTTTTGTCCGCTAACGTTGCTGCTAATGTTTTCATAAGAACGTCTTCGGTTGCTGAATCCATTTTGCTCGATACTGGACAGAAACTCAGGAATTCTGGGGTACTTATCTTTATTCCAGCACGATTGAAGTTGTAGACAGTTAAAATGGCTACGGTTTATAGTAACTCGGAGCTTTAACCGACAACCAATTGCTGTAGCAATTTGCTGTTAGAAAAAATTGATCCACATTTAATGGACGCCAGAACTGTGTTAACTGCTGAAAGGTCTTTGTTTGATCACTGCCTGTGCCACCTGAGAGTTTTTACAGGTACCTACTGCTTCTTACGAGGAATTGACAAATCCTCCAAGAGTAACTATTCTTCTCATAAAAAGTGCTTTCTCTATTTTTTCCTTCGGTTTAGGCTTCCAATCTTCCAAATTTCCAGTCGAATAAAATCAAAACGTTCAGCATGCATATTTCAATGGAAAAACGAATTCTAGAATGCTGCTTTTTCCAAACAGATTTCTCTAAAAGTAATAAAAAATTGACGAAATTCAAGGTCTACTAAAGCAACAGAAATTTAGTTGACATACGAAATTCCTTGAAACAAAGCCAAGCTTAAATCTAGATAATTGACAATGATCAAGATGAGTTTATTGTGTCTTGGTAATGAAAATGAAGGAGACCCTTCGATCCTTGCGCATGTGTCTGAATCGGATAGGGATTCTGAGGATGAAGTTCTACTTAGCGAAATAAGAGCTACGCAAATAAATAACAATACTGTGTGGACTAAAAAAAAAAAAATGATTCTGTAACTGTAATATGATGGGTTTTGTGGCAGAGACTGGACCAAATATTCCGTGTGATCTGGAAACACCTATTCAGATTTTCTTACAAATCTTTCCAGAGGAGCTTATTGACTTGCTTGTTTTTAAAACTAACTTGTTTGCAGTACAAAAAGCTGGTGGAGGCGTCTCGTCTTTTACTCGTCGCATGGTCAAGAATTAAAACTTTTTTGGCAATACAATTTTTTTCATTGACATACAAATACTGCCAAGCTGCAGACTACTACTCAGCTCGGCCAGAATTGCGTGATCAGTATTTGAGTTCAATAATGAGCAGGAACAGATTTCTATGGCTTTTGGGAAACATTCACATTCAGAAGTAGAAACTTCGACAAGCTTTTCAAATCGATATTATTATTTGTCATGCTATATGCCTTCAAAATATCAATCAATCGATGAATCTATGATTAAGTTCAAGAGACGTAGAAGTTTCCGTCAGCATATGCCAATGAAGCCCATAAAGCGTGGACATAATTTCAAATCTACACCGGTAGATCGTCGGATTCTGCAGAGCTTAATCTTGGTGTTCGTGTTGTGAAAGACCTGACTCAAAAATCAACAGGAAAAGGGCACCATGTGTTCTTTGACAACTTTTTCAATTTCGTCCAGCTGCAGAAAGATTTGAAATACCAAACCATTTATTCTTGCGGAACTATACCAACCAATAGAACAAATCTGCCAATTGACCTTAGTGATAAATGTTTGACAAAAGGAAATTCCGACTGGCGGGTCAGCAGAGAGGGAATGGCGTTCGTGATGTGGAAGGACTCGAATGCGGTCCACATCTTAGGAAACTTTTTGGATTATTCCCAAAATATGCACAAAAAGATGGTACTTCGGAAAAAACCCTAAGAGACATACTAGGAGAAAGAGCTACGGTACAAAGTCTAGAGCCGAAAGTATGCCTAGAAATCAGAGACCTAGATGAACTAACCACAGTAGAAAAGGTACATGAAGCCGTAAAAAAAAAGCAACAAATCCTAGGACGGATATTCAAATAGGAATAACTAGTAAAAACAGAAGTTCTCTAAAAATGGCCATGTAGATCTGCGAACTGCAAGCGAGTTGTTGAAAACACCTGTAGTCAGAATAGGTTGGCTACAGTGTAGAATTCGACGAAGAACAGAAGTCACACGTTGCTTCAGATGCTTCAGATATGGACACCAACAAGCAACATGTAACGGTATAGACAGAAAGGGACAGGGACTGTGCTTTAACTGTGGAAAAAAGGACATAAAAAGAGAGACTGCCAAAACCCTTCCAAGTGTTTTGACAGGCACTCGCTAAAGCGAAGAAGCATTCCTCAAAATGATGAGAATAATGCAGGCGAATATACACAGAAGCCAAACAGCGGATAACCTCCTGGCTAAGCTTTTAGGTGAACTGCACGTACATATTCTCATCATCAGCGAATAATACACCAACAAAGCTCAACCAAACTGGATATCAATTGTCCAGAAATTATAGCAGTATGCAAAAAAAACATGGGATTCGTTGATAAAGCCGATATGTTGAAGTCGTATGTATGGTGGCATCGTATTTTCTGGCATTTCCTTGATGTTTCTGTTGTGAACTCATTTATTATTTTCAAAGAAAGATCAATTGAGAATGATTAGTCTCTGACATTGAAAGAGTTACGAATCGCAATAGCAGATGGACTTGCAGGAGCTCATACACACAAAACTCGCAGAGGCCGCTCGCTGATCAGAATTTTCGAATACAAACCACTTCAAACCGTTTCAAAAGTTTCCTTGCTCCCTGAGAATCTTACAGGAGCTTGGATTTTGAAACCCGATTATCCTATCAATTGATTGGTAAATTTATTAACAGATGTTGCTCTGCCATATATTCATCTTTAAAAGGACGGTATTTAAAAGTTTGTTATGCGATTACCATAATTTTACTTTGAATTTATGATTTTTTTAAATTTATAGTTTCTGAGCAGCTTTATGAAGTGGGAGCATATAGCTGAACGATATTTAAATCGGTGGAATTTCCCATTATGTTTAGGTGCCATGGACGGCAAGCATATTGGTTTTACGGAGTTCAAAACAGAAGGGGCTCTTTATATATATTATATATAAATTTCCAATAAAATTTTGTAAAATTTTTGTTACTAAATTATTTAATGTATTTACATATTTATAAAATAATATTACATATCATTTCTTTCCTTTTTTTAAACTAAAACATACAAGTACAAAAAAAAATCAAAAAACAAAGAAAAAAAGAACAAGTAGGTAATTAATTATAAAAATCGTTGTCATCAAAAACATCTTTCATTGCACTTTCAATAAGGTTCTTGTGTGACGCAGAATTAGAATTTTCTTCATAGGTCACTTCAGACAAGAAACTTTTGCTGGTTAATTGTGACTTAGTGGAAGAGCTTGAAAGTGATACCTTGACACTACGTTTTACTTGGAATTGTTTAACAATGTCATATATCTTCCACTTCATCTCCAGCATCAGGTCTTCATCATTTACCAACGATATAATTTATTCTACCGAACTCAAATTAAAAATAAATTAAACAAATAAAAACAACTGTCAAAGGGAGAACGTTTTGGGAAAGGAACATGATTTTTACCGCAAAACTCATATCTGAAAATGAGGAAAATGACGAAACTTGGCATCCATCTCTATCCTTCTTTCTAAAAATAATCTGTTCTCTTTTGTGAATTAATTATTTTTTGCATTCGTGTAACCAGGTACTATGTCAACATTTCATTAAATATCCCTGAAATTTTTGAAGTATTCTAGACATTAAAATTGGCTTTTAATAATTTGGAAACCAAAGATCTAAAATTGATGTAATAATTTTAATCGTAGGTCCTTTTTTTACAATTCCACAACAAGTCCCTTAGAACTTCTTTATTGCAAGTAAAAATTATAAAAAAAAAGATGAAAATATATTTTAAAAATTTCCCAATTTATGCACATAATGCAATGTGCGGGTAACTGACAGTTGTGGTTCATAGCTCGGAAAATCATTTTCAGTTAGGTACACCCACAGTGATGTTATACCTACGTAACGTACCTACCGTGTCGGGCGGTAGTATAGTAGGTATACCGCCCCACACGCCCACCTACTTTTTATGCTCTCTCTCTACCATACTTAAGTTGATAGTTCTGGTGAAATTGTTAAATTATGCAAATATCATGGCATGGCCATATTGCGCTGTGATGATATCGGGCTGGTTTATTGTAATTAACAATAATGCGGTTGTAGTTACCAATAAATTTTCAGTAACAAACAACAAAAAAAAAATGTAATATGTATTCACTGTAAGGGATATTAAACGGTAACTGTTATTTATTAATTATTGTTTAAGTTGCAAAATTGCACTGTGGTAAGAATAATAATTTGTTGGTTTTCAAATAACTAGAATTAAAATTGAAACTTTATTGGAAAATTTTTAATACTATTATCGACTTATTTCGATGATTAATTTCTTCAGTCAATACAAGGAAAGATGGCTTTTTCAAAAAAAAAAAATAATCATAGTCAAAGAAGTAGGGTTTTATTATTGAAAGAGATTTTTGAAAGGCAGATGATTGACACAAATCAAGTAAACCAGAAAATAAATGTTTTTACTGCAGTTATTTTTTTCAGGTGAAGTTGTGTAGTATCATTTTCTTGAGCGAAACAAAAACAAAAAACTGCCCAAAAACTCTATTCATTTCGGCATAACGGCTGCCTTTTCTTTGTACCCGCTTGGGTACAACGGCTATTAAGGGTTAAAGTCGTGGAAATTGTATGTTGTCGGTTATGACTTGAATGATGAACTCACCAACCCAAATCTACAGAAAATTGTCACTTTTTCGGAATGCTTAGACGCTCCTAATTCGTATTTCGTTAAGTATTAGACGAATTTCGACAGTTTTCTTGCTGACGTACTCAATTATCTAGAAATGGCCCCCATGCATTTTCGAGAATAAGAGTTAGTTTCCTTATACTTCAGAGCTCTTTCAACGAACCCAGGTCATTGTCTATGGACGCTCACGTATACGTTCCTGGACCAGTGGAATTTTGTACGAAGGCAGGACCAAGTCACGAAAAAATATTTCCAAATTTTGGCTTGAGAAAGGCTGAGTTTTTATGAGTGGATTGACTATGTCAGATTCTCCTAAACACTGTGGTTTTATCTCTGTGTAGTTTTTGGAAGATCTTGCTTTTCGTATACTTACGAGTGTTAGTTCAACCGGTCAAACACGCTACAAATAAAGTCCTATTTCTGTCCGACGATTTATTAGTAAATGGGTGATGAGCGTAGAATGTTGCCCAATATCCGTCTAGCCAAATTCTAGAAGTCTCTTTTGGATGACAGTTTTCTTTTCTCAGTCAATGTTATCAGGTACTTCGTTTGACTACTGTGAAGCCTCAGATCTGGAACTCGCCGCCTTTTTAATCATTTCAAGAAATATTGTTCTTTCGATTATGTGGATGTCATCTTCGTCTGTGTAAGCCAGCATTGTGGATTGTGGCCTTCCTTGTTGATTTCACAGAGTCACAAATTTCCTTAGCCAAGCTAGATTCACAAAGAATTAGTCCAGACCACTGCATTGTCAAAGTCCAATAAACGTTATATTTGTCACGGCCAAACTGATAAATCATGTTAATTCTTTTCAGTTTAATTTAATATGTTTGGATTGGGAACTGACATTTTTCCATAGCTATAGTCTTAGTGTTAAGATCGAATCAGTAGTTGCCTCTTTTCCAGGTGGACAGTATATTGCACAAAAATCTACTGTCCACTTTCGTTAAGTTTTGATTCGACATTACATCTTAAATCATATTTAAATAAATTATTTTGCCTCATTCTCATCTTACTATTGACCATAATTTAACTAGGAAGTTCCTTTGATGGTTCTGTTCGTAGTCTTCTATTTATAAGTCATTTATTCTTGGAATATTTCTTTAAATTCCTGCTAAGTCTTTCCAACTAAACCCTTTTCCCAGAACTCCTAACATTTGATATACTCAAAGAAAGCAACAAAAACACTCAAATTTGTATCCACCATTAACCCTCAAGGCCTACCTACTTCTATCTTTTTATCTTTTAACCACAATTCATTCGTTTTCCGTTACTTTAAAAACACTGATACATATACATAAATAAGACCAAGGCCATATCGTAATCATCGATGAAACACAAACAATTTGAATAAATTAAACCTAAATCCAACTTAAAAATTCCGGACATGCCAACACTTAAGTTGACATAAAAACTAATAAAAGGTTTACTTTTCGGCCCTCATCCACATCTATAAGGCAGTTCAAATATCAAGGATAAGGATATAAGGAAAAGGATAACAAATACGGTAAACGTAACGTATAACATTTCGCCAACAACAACAAGTTGTGGAAATGACAAGTATTTTCTTAATATACGATGACCAAATAGTTAAGGACACCACACACACTCAAACACACAGGCAAACACGATACAGTAACTTATGTCTGTCTGACAGCCGTGTCACATAATCTTGTATTGAATTTGATTTATTAAGACAGGC
This sequence comes from Scaeva pyrastri, assembly GCA_905146935.1. Taxonomy (NCBI): domain Eukaryota; kingdom Metazoa; phylum Arthropoda; class Insecta; order Diptera; family Syrphidae; genus Scaeva; species Scaeva pyrastri. Next base: position 59,960,293 of record LR989928.1, read on the forward strand.
AATGTTTTGACCAGATGTCATCCTAAGTTCTGTGGTGACGACGGATCTCGGCTGCATATATAAATACAAAAATGCTATGAGGACGAATCCTGACTATACGGACTTTGGACTCCGTACTTGGGACTTGAGATGAGCTGAGCTGAGTGCATAGTCGGGCTTGTTTTTTTTTTTGGTTAGAGTGATAGATACGTATATCTAATTCTAATATGCCACCACCACACCAACCATCATCACATCAGGGCTATATTATATCCATGGTGCAAATCCTTGACAATTTAAAATGAAGAAATGTCGACGAGGATATAAAGAGCATGACGCAAGCTTGACGGAAAGTCATATTGTATGTCTAGCAGGACTCTACATACATAGTACCTACCTACGTATGTATATGTAAACGTATAGAGCTCCTACACTGATGTTTACTTTAACTTTTACTTCAGAGTCTAAGGGCGGAACGAAGGATTAATGTCCTTTGCTATATGGCTGGGCGCAATGACAGCGACAGGACACCCGACAGACATCCTGTATACGCTTCGAGATGTATTTTTAGAGCAAATAGTTTATGCTTTTGTTGTTGCTATTTTGTTCATCCGTGCGTCGCGTCGTAGTCGTAGTCGTCGTCGTGTCGTGTCGTCGTTGTTGTTCGTTACAACAAACTGCAGCTGCTCCAAGGAGCCCCAGCCAGTTCCATCAGCCAGCAAAGCGTATTTATTATTTTTTAAATGCTTTTCCTTTCCCATCGTCCTTTTGATGGAATGATAATGGAAGTTCCATTTTGTGCATGGAACTACGTATTCGAGAACAAGGTCTAGTAGGAGACAGAGACAGTTACAACATCGGAGTCCTTTTTTTCCTTTTAAGTTTGATCATCCAGCAACAGCAAGAGAGCAAATGAAGACGAAGAAGGAAGACTATTTTGATGTCGTTAATTTTCTTTTGGGATTCGGGAATCTGCAGCAATGGAATACCCGACAAGACGTCATGATAAATGAGATTTAGAAAGTTTTTTTCTTTTTTTTCTTACGAAAACTATTCCAACTATATGAATGTGAATGTATGTGCGAATCCTTCGTATATTATTGTCTTCTGTGAATGTTTGTCAGGACTCGTACATAGTTTAGTTTGCATTAATAAAGTTTTGTTTGAGTTTTTGTGTGTGTTTTTAATCGTAGTTTGGATGTTTTGTCATTGGATCTTAGATGATGTTGTTTTTCTTGTTGTCTCGTGAACATTTGTTTTTCCGGAAGAAATGGATGTGGGAACCAAGAGCTTTAAGATGCTGTACTGTTTGATGGCTCTTAAATGAGCCCAGTAATATTTTTGTGAATATCTCAATTGAATGAATTGTTCTCCCCGTCTTAGCTGAAAGTGGCTCTCACTTTTTGAATCTTCCATTAAGTTTATATTCCTGGCGAACTAATCCTTATAAGGTTAAGGATACAGACTCAGGAATTGGATGTTGAACGCTCAAATACGCTATTCAAAAGGTTAAAGATAGGTATTGGTTATATTTTCCAGATGTAATTTACCTAAGGACTGTTTAAGTACTTATTTGTTTCTACACAACCGGGATCTGGTCCTGGCCTCTTCCAAAAAGTCTCTTCAATTATTATGCCGAACGCGAATCCGACGCGACGTTCGTCCTGTTCATTGCCATCTCTCCAGCACTGGGGCCAGTGTTTATGAAACGATTCCCAAAACTGTTGGAATAAAGTGTTTGTATTTTATTCTGTTCAAAATGCTTTAATATGTATTTTAATTCATTTTTTATTTTTATTTTTCAATCATATTTTTTCTTGGAACATACTAAATTAGTTCATTATCAAACTTTCGCATTAGGCTTAATAAGTTAATAATGGCTCGGGTGAAATGAACAATCTAATCCGCCAAATAATCAAGTCTAGACTTTTTCTTGAAAAAATTCTCTGTAGGATTTAAAATACTTATTTCGGGACTCCAGTGCCTCCTCACTTAGCATTCCGATTTGCAGCAAGTCCTCACGCAAATTCGTGGATTCGTACATAAAAATTTTGTGTAGAGTACAGTCATGGGCATCCAAGGATATAACTTTACATATAGACTGGCTGTATCAAAGCAATATTTTTTAAACTTGTCTTCGTTTGTAAAATTATATACAATCTTTTTATCAACTGTAGATTTATTTTTGTAATTGATGATAGAGTAATTTTGGAAAAATTTTCGAGTTACACTTCCATCATTTGAGTGACCAAAACCCGGCTTCTTCTGGTTGGTAATAAGTCCCAATAGGGTTTTAAATTTATATTGAAAGTCCTTTTTTGTTGCTTTGACCAAACTTTTGATTTCGCTTGATAAGCGTCAAGATAAAATTGGTAGCCCTTAAACCAAATGTAGCAATGACTCAAATAATCTAATTCACGCATGGAATATTTATACGTCTTGTTAAAATATTTTCTAGTTCGTTAAAATCTTTTGAGGAGGCCTTACATAAATAGCATCTCAAGGAAGATATATTGCTAGAAATCGCGTTGCAAATTTTCCTATCTACTGGCTAATTTATTATCACATTAGTTGGAATTAACTTTTTAATCTGCTGTTTCATATTATTTTCTTTTTGCAATAAAGCTAGTTCTGACGTTTCTTTTTTGTATCTGGGTAAAGAAGGCTTAGGATTTTGGCATAAAAAACTAAATCATCTTGATTTTTTCAGTTACAAAACAGGTCAAAAACATATATTAATCATCAGCAGCTTCTGATAGAAATCCCTGTTTGAATTGGTTGTGACTGGAGCATCCATAGAATCCCCACTTGGAAAACAAAACCATATCTGAATTTTCAGAATTTACTGGCTCTAGAACAGGCTTTTGGCATTGTAAAATACGTGCTGCAGTGTGATCTAAAAGAGACTGCTACGATACTACCGCTTCTGTTTCTTTAACCTTTAAATCACTTTGATGTGATATTTTTTTTCTCTACCTCAACGAGTTTATAAGATGGAAAAATATATATTGTGTAGCTTCGAATAATGTTATACTAGCTTCTACTTAATTAAGCCCCAATAATGATGGAAAGAGCTTTCCGAAGCCATACAATCCTTTGCGTAAGTTGGATTTGACGAAACTCTTTTCACGACTTCAGCTTCTTTTGTTTTTCCTTCGGCTCTCAAGCTAATTTGAGCTGCATATGTAAGTCAGCAGGTCGGAATCATTTTCTGCACGAACACTTGCTGTTTTTCTGAGCTTCGAATTATCACTGCTTTCCTCAAAAGAAAGTTTTAGTCTACCTTTTTTTTTTTGATGTTTGAAGTGTAAGAAACCTGTCTTGATGCCTTCCATACTTCACCTTTTTTGACATTGACATTGATGATTGATGATAATAGTTAGTTAATAATTTTATTTTTCACTAAACACTAAGAAAAAAAATTAATTCTAAGATTAGCCACGAAAACTTTATGCATTCAATGGTATAGAACTTTACACTTTGTTCCATTCGCTTTTGCGCTTTTAATTCCCGGTTGATAATTATAAAGCTTAGAAATAGAAAGGGCAAAATACATACCTACTTACCAATTAAAATTTAAAATAAAAACCGTAATAAAGGGTGTTTTTTTTAGAGGTATAGAATTTTAACTTGATAATACTTTTTTAACTGGCGGCCATTTTGTCAGCTGTCAAGTGATTTATGGTTAATTTTATTTGGCATTTTTACGTTAATAAACTGACGCCTTAACAACGCTTCCAAATTGTGCAAATTTATTTCATGATAACCGAATTTTGTTTAGCAATGAAGCTCACTTTTGGTTGAATGGAAACGTCAATGAACAAAACTGTCGTAATTGGAGTGATGATTATCCTCAAGTACTTGTTGAGACACCGTTACATCCAAAAAAAAACGGACTGTGTGGTTTGCTTTATGGGCTGGTGGAATAATTGATCCGTACTTCTTTAAAAACGATGCTGGAGTGATCGTTACAGTTTACAGTCAATGGTGACCGCTATAGAGCGATGATTACTGACTTTTTCGTTCATCAATTAAACATCAAACATATCAAACAGCTCGTGTCAAAATTGATTTATTAAAGGAAATGTTTGGTAACCGCATAATTTAACGTTTTGTAACCGTGAATTGGCCTCCAAGATCGTGCGATTTAACGCCGCTTGACTATTATCTGTGGGGATATGTGAAGTCGCTAGTCTACATCGATAAGACCGAAACGATTGGCCACTTAGAGGACAACATTCGGTGCGTTATTGCCAATTTGAAAATTGGAACACCAGATTAGATTACGCCCGAGTCAGCCGTGGAGATCATGTGCCAGAAATTATATTTATAGAAGATTGTCTTTCGCTTAATTAATAAAATAAATCATCTTTGATTTCAAAGTTCAATACCTCTATGTTGAGTAAAACTCGGTTGTAAGTCGAATTAATACTAAATTTTATTTCTTTGCGTTATGCTATATATACAATTTTCTTATCTTATCCTAAATATAAATGTAAGTATCTGTAGATAACCGTCAGTGTATGCTTAGGACGCTCTGTCTTATATTTATTTCCCACACGCATTGGGTTATATATAGATACACGCATTGGGTTATATATAGATTGTGGTATGTTCATGTTTGAACACTCTAAAAAAATATCCCTTATTTATAATATAAAAATTGACTTATGGGCATCTCTTTCATACAATGGGCCCCAGTACAGACTAAGCTTGGTCTCCCACGTTTTCGAATACCATAAAATAAAGTACAAAGGATTTTCCGAGCTGGTTCCTTTTCGGTCATTCCAGCAAGATAACCTTCCCATTGGGTCTCTGAGTCTACTGAGTTTAATTTTTTTAACGATATTAGTTCATGATTGTAGGGTCTCCGGAATCGTTCTTTCTAACAATCATGGCCAAAAACAGTTGAATTTCAATGCAACATATCAGTGACTTCAGGAGGTCAAATTCTTACAAATAAAAATATTACCTAACGAAATTGAAACGAGACTCATTGTGCGAAACTGTCGATGGCAAACCGTGATTGAAATTGATTTTTTCGGGTCTCGTCTTAAGGCGTGCCTTAATTTTACCAAAAGTGTGTTCTCATTATGTATTTATTTATATCCAAATCATCAAATTATCCTTGCTTCAAATTTCGGTGGCTACAATAACTTTCAACAACAAATTCCACTCAATTCCTTTTTAGATAGACGAAATCGCATTTATTTTATCCACAATTTTATTTATTCTTCCTTTCGACAGTAAAAAGAAGTCGCCTTTATTCCTTTTAAAAAAATATTTATGTATGTAATGTAAGAGTATACATATACATACAAAGGTCCATCCTCTACTATAACTACATATTTATATATATAGTATATATTGTCAGAAAGTGAATTAAGAGTACCTAAAGGACAAAAATGAAGTTGCCAAGTGAATACATGAATAATGATAATTCCAGGAATGGGCCATTTCTTTGCAATGCAGCTCTATCAAAATGCATTAGTATGCAGTGACAACGAGCTCGGGCAGTCAGGACACACAGGACGAGGATACTTCTTTTTCTTCTTCATTATTTTAACACCCATCGGCAGCTCTCAGATCCAGAACCAGAATCACTATACCACCATCACTAACAATACCCAAGTAGTTGTAATATCTGGAATATAGAGCAGCTAAAGTCAGTGCCAAAAGTACTTTTAATACAAGCCTCCTTTTATGGAACGAAAAAAGGACTTGAATCTTGAATCTCTTAACGCGCTTCCAACGTAAACAATATTCCATTTTATGCGGTTTGAGTTGCTCGAATATAAAATTCCACAATGGAAAATGGAGAATGGACACTTTTGGCAGTGGCAAAAGATGTGTTGAGTAAACAATAAAGGACTTGCTGTGACTTTCAAGGCGAGATCCATTTATTTATGAGAAAGGAAAGGACAAAAAAATAGAAAGAAAAGAAAAGAAAAGAAAACAGCAAAAGAAAATAAGATGAAGTTAGTATTATCACCTTTTGGCAAAGCTAAATTAAATTCAATCTCAGACTTAACTCAACTCAGTAGTCTTTGAGCAGCTTAAGGGAACTAACGGAAAAGGATTGAGCGAAAGTTTGGAATTATAAAACAGATGCATTGATGGGGATTAGCAATTCATTTCTAATTAGTTTGCAGGAAGGAATTCTGTCCATTTCAAGTTCTTCAGTGACTACCCTTTTTCCATGTCAAAGAAACTCATGTGACTCGGTTGTTGACGTCTTCCTTGGGTTGCTGACTTAGACTTACATAATTCGAGCTAAGATATTTCTGTTATATCTCCCCTCCCTTTACCACTTCACCCCTCCATTACAAGGTGCCCCAAATTTTTCAAAATTTAAACAATTTACTAGATAAGTAGTTCCAAAAAAGAGATTGGGAGGTAATACTGAGCCTTGATCCTTGAGGCACAGCAGAGTAAAATTTGCAGTTTTTAAATTTGAAACCGTCCAATATTGCTTGTGTTGTGCCTTATTGTGGGATATTACAAGACTAAAACACAATTGGACGATATCAAGCGAGTGCGTAGGATTTACCTTTTTTACGCATATAGTCTGAACAAATGCTGTTTTCCATTCGAAAAGAGATATGTAGATAGAGTAGGGCAGATGAAAAATATTACTTAGCGGTTTTAACAGCGTTGAAGAAATCCTATTCAGAACAATATAGTAATAGCTATACTATCAACGATAGAAGATTTGTGGAAGGCACGACCTTTTAGTCTTCTTGTAACTGAACGAGGGCGAAAAGAGTACCATGAGTAATGATACTATTACTTGGATATCTTCGAATCAACAGATTTGCCATTGAAGATGAGCTTTCGTATTGAAGGTTATGTATTTTGTCGTAATTTTTTACCAGGGCAATCATTTCTTACTCAAGCATTTGACAGCAAACATTTATTTAAATTGAAAGTTTCATCTTTTCAAAAAATAAAATAAATAAAATTAGTTATCAGAGAACTTTTGACTTGAACGTTTGGTATTGAAGCTTCATTTTAAATCATTGTTAAATCGTGGCACTACTTTTTCTTTCTTATATTCTCAAATTAAATTGTGTGGCCACTTGCCAAATAAACTGTAGGAAAAATCATTCCTTAGTGGAGTGTCAAAAATATTTTTAAAATTTTGTCCAAATGTATGTATTAGACTGAGAGCCCACAGCAAATTTTGGGTTGTGAAAGTTAACCGAAAAAGAAGGATATGAGTGGAAAGCTATTGCAAATGTAACTACAAAAATCCATGTCTTGTAGTTCCTAGTCACGGCCTTTGTTGCAAAATAGCGGGTCAAAAACCACCTGATCACAAAAACGTGAGTCCAAGACAGATTCACCGCGGCCATTCAACTGCCTGACAATTTGAAAAAACCAACAACTACTGTAAGAAAATAAATTTTGAATTTTTAAAAAACATTTTTCTTAAAAAAATTAAAATTTTACTCTCAATGTTTTTTAAAAATTCAAACTTTCGACTCTTAGACTGGAATTCTCATCAGTTCTCATTTCAGTTATAAGTTAATTTGATGAACTGAACACCGAACTGAGTTTCATTTTAACTGAACTGACAGTTAAACTGAAAAATGAACTGAAAACTGATCGTCTAAAAGGGGCTTAAGTAAAAAATGTCTAAGACCGACAAAAAAGCAATTCCAAATTGGTTATTTGAAGAAAATAGAAAAGCACATGAAGATTCTGACAGCGATTAAAGCTTGGATTTTGAAGGGTCCAAATCCAGTGATTACATGCCAACTGAGTCGGAATCTAGTGACTTGGAAGCTTCAGATGATAATAATTACGAGTCTTTAGAGTATGAAGAAGTGAGAACTAATTTATTTATTTAAAAAATTAAAATGAATAATTTACTAGTAATCATTTGAAACTCGATTAACCGGGATGGTTGGGACCGAGCCCATTACGGATAATCGAAAATTCCGGATAAAAGAACTTTTTTTTTCTCAAACAAAAATGAAAAGTTATTTCCCTTTTTTATTTTTATATATTTAAAAAACACGAAAACAAGCATAAAATTATTCTATAAAACTTAACAATTCATTCAGTACATATTTTTGTTTGCACATAGTGTATGTATGATTAACGTAATTAATGCAACAGATAGAAAATTCCGATAGTTTAGAGAAGTGAAGAAACTTGTTCGGACCTGGGCCTTATTATTCCACAAAAAACTTATCAACTTTTCACTTTGCGCTTTTCTAATTGATTTAATTTTTGGCAATGTGATAAGTGTTTCTGTTCCATTATGTTCTTTGCAAATTTTAGTTTGCACTAACCAAATTTTCGCTAAGATTTTGCACTCACTGCAAAGACTTTGCATTTAATGCAACTCTTCTGCAAAGTGAGAGTGTAAAGTGTTCCACAAAGCATTTAATCATCTTTGCACTTTGGTCTTATCAGTTTTCATTACTTTTCAAAATCAAAGACTGTTGTTTGTGTTAAGAACATTATTTAAGTATTTTGCACTAATTTTTCTTCAATTTTGCTTTAAAGAAAATCAACTTGAATTCGATTTGAACGAAAACACTCATTAAAATTATAATATTGCAGTCCGAAAAATGTATACGGTCTTTAAAATTTCTTGTTACACGCCTGTCTTTATCATAGTCCAGTAAAAACTCACGTCTTAACATCTTGAAAGCTTCACTAGTAATACCAATATGCATTTGCAAAGCTATCGTTCTCTTTGCAAACTTTTGATAAACTAATCAAAATTCGCTTTGCGAAAATAAAATTTGAAGTTTTTGTGGAATGAAAACGAAATTGAATAATTTTTGCAAAGTCTTTGCAAATTACACTTTTCAATATTAACTTTGCAGACAAAAGAATTGCAAAGTCTTTGCTAACTACACTTATGATTTTTAACTTTTCACTTATCAGACTTAATAGTTCTGTCGAACAGAATGTTTTGCAAATTGACGAATAATTTGAAAAGTACAAAATGAAAAGTTGATAAGTTGCTTTGTGGAATGGGGCCCTGTTGTCATGTTACGGATAGTAGAGTTTATTACGGATAAAAGAGTTTAAATAAATACATTGTTTTTATAGTTTAGAAAGAATCTCAAATATTTTCATCACGGATAATAGAGCGTCCCGGTTAATCGAATCCCGGTTAATCGAGTTTCAACGTATATAGAATAGACAAAATTCTAATGACGACGGACGTTAGATAATGACTGAACTGAAACTGTTGACCGGAGTATCGAAATATCTTATTCCAGGGTGGTTTATTGTTTTGTTGGAATGTGAAGTGCATTCCTATCTTCAAGTGCCTGGCTTGGGTGATAAATAATCTTTTTTACCACTTCCAGATGGTTTAGGTATCGAATGTCAGCAGAGGTAAGGTTCAGAGTGTTAACAAGAGCATGATACCCTAGCGAGGGCGGCTCCAATTCCGTCAGTATAACCCTGGGAAATGTGACGATAACAACCAGTAAGAAAGGGAGAACACTTCTCATAGCACCCAGATTAAGCTAGACCTTACAGATCGCAATTTGGACAAAGGCAGAACAATGACGACCGACAATTTGTATACTTCCGTTTTACTCGGAAAAATATTCTTCGATCGAGAAGAACAATTTCTTGTTCGAATCGAACTCTTAGAAAAAATAAAAAAATAATAATTATAGGTTTTGAAAACTCGGGAGTAGTCGTCAAAAGATATGTGAGCCTCATGTGCTATGCTAAGCACTAAGTTAACTTAAGAGGTTGTTTCCACAAAGAAAAGAAATCCAAATGGCTAGTAAATATACTTGGGCTGAAAATGATAATGCAACGTGTCGGACAAAGTTTAAGGAAAACATAACATTTTATACATTTGCAACAGTCCCTCGCATCAGTAGTTAGCTAAGGGAAGGAATTTACAAATTTTTCATATATTTAAAGAAGTTTCTATATATGCTCAACCCCTCATTTTCCGGAATTCAGTTTTATTCTCTTCGATTCCTTAGATTTAAAGTCGGGATCTTCGGCTTTGTGTCAATCAACCGACAATTTTTTACCATCAAATATTTCAAATTATTTAATATACCACTAAAAGTTACCAATATAAAAATTATTACTATTTTAAAATTAAATTATATTAAACGAACTAAACGTAACGAGTTGGACAATGAAACTTAACTTAATTCTTGCTAAAATTCGTATGCATTGTATAGTTGCTAAACTTGCAATTCAACTTGATTTAACAATTTAAGGTTAATCTTAGCCCGAAAAAAAAACAGTAAAAGTTATAGAATATTGTTAAGCTCAGAAGGAATGCGTTCAGAACCAAAACAAGTTTCCAAATTTTAATATTTCTATTAAATAATTTTATAAGAGAATATAAATTGCTTAAATTGTGTAATAAAATCTAAAGCACAGTTTGGGAATTGGGTAAAAGATCCGCTTTTTCTTCGAATGCTTCTGTTTCGATTGCTATGTTATGACGATATTCAAGAAAGCGAAGGTACTTAAAAACATACAAAGAGGGTGTCCATGTCCACATTGACATCTGTGATGGCAAACCGGCACAATGCTCGGACTATTTCGTCAAAAAAACATTAATTTTGTAATATTCTTTCTACTTATGTATTTTCAAAAAAAATTGAATTTTAATTTATTTTAGTAGATTATTTTATAAGTAGTTTTTGAGATGAGTCAAATGTCTATTTATTTATAATATCTCTGCGCGAAATTTCATCCAGATCCGTTCAGCCATTTCTAATACCGAAAAACGTGTTCAAAAATAAGTCATCTATTATTGTTATATCATTGCAAGGCTGGACCCTTGTTTTATTTGATTGGAAATTGTTCAAACAAATGGAATTCTGCTGAATCACTTTAAAACCACTTAGTGATTATCAATAAAATATGACAATCAATTTCCATCTAAGCCGATTCCACTCGATTTCACTAAAAAATAGGAGAAATCAAAAAACTAAAAATAATTGACAAATTTTCTGCTGAACAAACAAAAAACTCAACAAAATCAATAAAACAGCAAAAACCTTTCAACATTTAAACATAACTAAATTTTAGTCTAAAACAGTGAAATAAAAAATTCTTTTGTTAAAAAAACATTCTACAACTTCCATGGCAGTTGGGTTTTATATAGTGGGAATATTGACTACGCGTGTAAGTTATGTTTTGCCAACCACAAGTGGGACTTCCTTGTTAAACAATTAAAACATTTCCATGTTCAACTTAGGTATACGAGTACATACATACAAGTATGTAGGTACAAACCGCATTTTATAAATTTATATTTCAACAATGAAAATGTTAGTTGAAATCTCCCCCGTCGAGTTGAGAGTAGGTACCTATAAAGTGTGGAGTCAATGTTTGGCTTTTAATTTTAATTAAAAACAAAACAACAACAAAAAAATAACCATAACAAAAACGGCTTCCCCCTGCCAACAAGCGACGACGACGCGTTTTGGTGTAAATTTTTTTCAGGAAACATAATGCGGTATACCGACCCACTTCCCCCCCTTTTCATCAGGATCAAAACAAAAACAAAAATTAATCAGGACTCATTTTATTTCGTGTCCCAATTGCACGGAATAGGTGTTGCTGAAAGTCAACATAAAAAAATCACCTTCCCTCGTTTCCAAACCCACAGGAACTCCGTAAATGATCCGAAACAACAACTTTTCTAATCGGTAGGTAAACATACATAACCCTCGTTCCCGGGAATGAGAGCATGAGAAGGACAGGGAGTCGGAAGCAGTAGTGGCACTGAGAGAGAAAAACATTCAAACCAGGTGGCAAACATAAATTTCTTCGCTCCAAAGCCGCCAGCAAATGTGGGCAGTCATTTTGGCAAAACAATAATAGTCCGCCAGAAGCAGCAGCAAAACAGAACAGAACTCCAACAGTATGGAGCTCGATGAAAGTCCTCAATTTGTATCCTAACCTAAATATACATCGACAAGCGAGTACCTATACAGTGTGCACCATATAATGTGAATGTCCTTGTTTTTGCCGTTTCCTAAACTTCTGGCACAAATAACCATTACGGTCAAAGTGGAAAAATAGTGCGTGTGCAAAATGTTCATGGTTTGCAATTTTGACTCAATGAGTTTTCTGTTTTCTCTACGAGCTAAAGCAGAAGGTAGGGAAGAGCGGAGCATTGGCCCTAACCGAAGTCCTGTTGGGAAAAAAAAACAACCAACTATCATAACCACAACAGCAAGAGTTAAGAGTAGGTACGAATGTACAACTATACAAACATAATCGACCTGGAGCAATCTGCTTTGGCAAAAGCTTTATAACATCTCAATACCTCAGGACTCAGGAATTATAGTACAGAACACCACTAGAAATGAAAGCAAGGTGTTATGAGTGACGGTGTGAGTTGAGCATCTTTTGCTGCATTGGACAAAAATCAGAAAAGTACATTATTCTCCTGTTCTTGATTGAGACCTTTGGTCCTTTAATTCTGTGGCCCAAAATTTGAGAAACTTGCTACTTTTTTATTCTGAAAAAAATATTTCTTTCCTTTAGTCAATGTCAACATCAGACGTTATTCTTTTAAAGCAGAACTTTTTACTTCGAGCTTGGTAATTTTATTCTGAATCCAAACTCTGATTGACAAAAAGGAACACAAGCTTAGCTGTTTAATGTACTTGAGCTTAAAAGAGAAACGTTGGTCTTTTTTTAACAGCTAAAACCAACAAACGCCTTATGCGAGCATCAAATTGACACAGCAAACTTTGACATCAAAAGTACACTGAAACAGTAGATTAAAAAGTGAACAGTGTTTTTGACATTCATTTTTTTTTAAATTTGGCAGCATTTGAACTGCAACATCAAATTTATTGTTTAGATTAACCGTTGCCATTTAAAATCTATGGCTCTAAAATGAGTGATGTGGTTGTCAAAGTTGCTGTGTCAATCTGTTTCTCGCATAATGGTTTTTGGAAAACGTCAAAATCCCTGGATGCGTTTAACGACACACAAATTAAATTTTTAAGGCATTACATGGGTTGTTTTCTAGATGATTAAAGTTTAGATGGGCATCAATGAAGATCGAATTTTTGCTTTTTAAAAATTTGTTTGAAGAAGATCGTGGTATTGACTTTTCTAAAGAGTGGGTTCAATTTAAAGAATGAATAATTTTGCAGATTGTCAAAGATTTTCAATGGGTTTAGGATAAGGTAGTGTGTTTGGGGTCATCCTCCACACTTAGGGTATAAGATCTTCTGCATATGGAAACATTTCATTTTCCAAAATTTAGAGATGCATACCTAAATACATACATGCGTTGCTTTGGTTATATCATTTTAAAACCAAAATAGAGACTTCCTCCACCTAAACAGGCAATGCAGTCGAATCCACTCACACAAGAGGGAAGAAGAGTTGGTAGACCGAGAAGCACGAGGAGCAGAATAGTCGAAGAAGAATCTGCAGGATTTGGTAAGGGCTGGAGTTAGCTGAAATACATCGCTGGAAAACGCACACGATGGCAACACGAAGGGCAACCCATTTTCTAATAACTAAGATCCAATCGTACCGCCTCCGTCAGCCCGAAAAACCGCACCAAACAGTGACAACTAGAGGTTGGATATGCTTTTCAACAATTTTTCTTGGATATTCCGTTCCCAAAGTGCGACAGTTCTGTTTATTAAACCTTTACCTCTTTAAGATTTTATTCAAAATACGGTGTATAGTGTCCTTTGTAAACTACTAAAAGTACATTAGTTTGTTGAACTGTGACTGCAAAATGTTCACCATTATTATATAGAATTTTAACAATTGTCAGTAGGTACTTGTCAAATGTCAAAAGACAACAACATCCAAAGTAACAGCTAGCTAAGCATCGGACCATTCAAAATGAAACCTTTTATTGTTCAACCAATTATGTAAGTATTTTTAATAATAAAGTAAAAATATTTAATCAACAGTGATTTCTCTGATAAAATTTTGTTATTATTTAAAATGGCGTTCAAGAATAAAAAAAATAAACAGTAGGTAGGTAATTAAAATACAAATAAATAATTCATTTTGACAGTTGATGAATGATAATTGACGCATATTTAAAACACGATTAACTTGTCCATCAATCATGTTCATGTCATTCATTTAGAAATTATTCCTTGTTTCCTTTTTTTTGCAACTTAATTACAATTTTATGATATCCACATTTGATACACTTCTGACTTCTCATCAGCATCGATTCCATTTTCTTCCGATTAATTCTGTTTTTTTATGTTTGTCCATCTTCTATGAAAAAAAAAAAACTGCAAACCAAACAAAAAACCCATGATTTTACATATTTTGCAAATAACCAACTTCCATTTTTGGATTTTTTTTCTCCGTCAATAAGCCACATTCATAATCATAAAAAAGGCAAAAAACAACTGACAGCTGGTTCGGATACAGAAATTATGTTGTGAATTTTGTGGAAAGTGATATGTGCTGTGCTCTGTGCAGATGTTAAGGGTCAGCAGTCATTATTTCCATTATTTCTCCAGATAACAATATTGATCCCGAAAAATAAACATAACGAAAGAAAAACAAACCAAATGGCATACGAAAATGTGTAGGTATAAAAACCAAATAGCAAACTTTCCATATTCATTCGTTGACTGTGAACATTTCAAACCATACTCGCAACAAAAATGGGTCGTTTGCGAGTAAATGAGTAAGTGGCGCCCAATGCGAGCACTGTCCAGCATCCGAATTTATGTCCTCATAAGTCACGACTCTCGCCACCAAAACAAACAAACAAACAAAAAATTGGTTTTCCCTTAAACAAGTCGTCGTGTGAGTGTGCGAGTGAGTGTGAATGCGCGAGGGTGGACGAGTTCAGTTAGTGTGTGATGTGAGGTCGATAACCAAGTCGGCCAGCAGAAGCAGATGCGATGGTTATTACGGCCGCGTTCGTATCGCCTAAATTATCGCCAAAATACAGAAGTGACCATTTTTGCCACTGTAATTGTCATTGTCACCGTATATCTCCGAACTCGGACTCCGTGCAGCATTGTTACCGAACGTTGTCGTATTTATATACACACACAATCGAAATTACACTGGCGATGGCGGTGGCTTCTGCGACCATTACCGCCGCCATTATACCGCCATGGAATGCGGTGTAATGGATGGCATGCGAAAATAATGTATTACAATGGAAAATAAATTAAAATTCGTTTGGTTGTGGGATGCACTGTACAATTATTTGGAACAGTGCTGCCAGTGGGTTTCGTTAATTAAGAAAATAAAAAAAAAACTTTAATTTATCTGAATTAATGTACGGAATTGAATTGATATCGATATGGATGCTTTAAATTTAAACTAAACATTTATTTTAGTTTGGAAGGGACGTTAACTATTTCAAACTTTGTATTAAAGCTGACTTGAAGGTATTTCGTGTTTAGCTTATTTATGGACATAAAGTGGGAGGTGGTCGATTCTGGATCAATGGTAAAGTGAATCGAAAAAATTTTATGAAATCAGCTTTAATAGGAAAACATTAAGATACAAAAGTTGGACATAATGAAAATGTTTTAGAAGACAGATATTGAAATTGCTTTCCTCCGTGAAAAGTAGGAAATGTCTCAAATGTCACAATTTGCAAATCCTAAACGTTTGTGCATGGTTAAAAAATCTATCTTAAACTAGTTGTTCAACGTTGCGATCCACATCATCTTTGAAGAAATACGGCATATTGATTCCGACATCCTATAATCTGTACCAAAAAGTAACTTTTTATGGATGCATTGGTTGATCTTACAAAACTTCTAGGTGCTATTCACTCTAAATACAGCAGTTTTGTTATTGATGTATCCGTTCAACTAAAAATGAGCCTCGTCGCTGAACACAATTTTCCGATGAAACAGTGGTTGTTCGTATCTAAGACGATTCATGGTTAAATTTATTATAGACCAAACGGGAGATGTTTGACAGTGACACAAAACATGAAACGTGCGTAAGTTGTCAAAACCAGTGTTGCCAAAAAGAAAATAGCGAAAAAATCACATCATTGGAGCATATAATGGGTTTTCTACTTGAAACCGGAGTGAGGTTAGCAAATTTGATCTTGACATAAGATGGTGCAAAATTAATCTCACTGTCACATTTGGCATGGTATAGGTTTGATAGGAGTAGAATGAAGTTGGCATTGGCTGACAGTGTCTCCTCTAGATGATAATCTAGGTGGAATCATATATTGAGGTGGGAAGGGTTACTTTTAAGTTCCTTCCCAATTTAAGGCTGCTACGTCAACTGTTAGCTGGTGAGATTTGCATAAGGTTGATAGGCCTCGGGTATTAAGGAAGTAACCTCCACAGGTGTCAAGCTAGATCAGAGGCTATAATCTGAACAACGGTAGACAGCCCGTGGGTCATTCAGAATTTTTGATGTCAATTGGCATCAGTCTGACTGACTCAGCCTGTCTAAGAGGTAGCTGTGGCTTATATTCCAAATGCGGAAGCGTATGGCGCTTTAATAGATTTGTTATACACCTAAGACCCTTTCTGAAACCGTGAAATAGAGCTCCAAAGGCAGGTGTTCACGTTCAGTTTATCTTCTATATCTGTCACATTTGGCATTTGAGAAATAAACAGCTGATGAAGTTAACAAACAATCAAGACAGTGTGCATTACCGTCAACCCACCCTCAATCTCAACAACGAATCATAAAAGGATGATTTTGTGTCAAAAATCATGACATGTCTGATGCAAGAGAAGCCATTGCATCAGTTCAAGGCAATTAAGTTAACTGGCTTTCAAACGGGACTGCATCACTGTTTTTGGTGAAGGCTGCAGATTCTGGATTAACGAACTCTTCCTATAGACCGAGAACCCACAACGAATTTTGGGTTGAGAAAGTTATCCAAAAAAATCCATAACTTGAAGTTCCTGGTCTGTTCCTGGTCTTAATGGGTTAAAAATCCAAAAAAAAATCAAGTTTGGGGAACATGGTTAACCAAAACTTCTCCTCATCTCTTAAAGACAATTTTATAGCGGCCATACATCTGCAAGACAATTTGAAAAACCCAACAAGTACAGTAAGAAAAAAAAAATGGAATTTTTTGAAAAAAAACCACCGATACATCGAGAGCGCATCGCCTATAATTTTGGTATCGTCTCGCTCTATGGCCAGTCCTTGTTACTGACAGAATTGGACAGCAAGCATCACATTTGATATTGTAAACTAAAAACCTTCCTGGTCGCGTAGTCTTTCATGTTGGCGATTCGGTATGACCAGAAAGATCACCCGATTTTACCATCTCTGACTTCATCTTCACTGTACTTGAAATAGAGCTTATGTCAACAAGCCTTAGACAAAATTCAGGGATGTGAATACTTATCGTCGGAAATCTTGCGGAAAGTCAAGAAAAATGCAAAAAAAAAACTTATGCAAATGTTTATCAATATTGGAAACGATTACTTAAAGGATATTATTTCATTAAGTAAAATGGAAGTAATTCAAAAATGGAATTGGTTCATTAATTTTGGGCCACTTTTTAAAGTGATACATCAAAATTTTGAGATTTTTTTTAACAACTTAATGGTTATTTTATTTAGAACTCTTCTTGGAAAACTCAAAAATTAAAATTAATTCTGAAACGGCTATATTTGAACTTTTGGACCCATTTCTAGATAAAATATAAGGGGAGTCATCTGCTTTTGAATATATCCTTTATGAGTTCAAAGTTCAAAGAATAATTAATAAGATGGGTTTACTCCAAATATTCTCAAATAAATCCCATTAAAACAAAGCTTCAAATAAAAAACGTTAAATAACTTTCAAAAAAAAAAAACAAAACTGTTTTTCATAAAATAAACACCTCTTTCACACTGATATTATTTTATTTAAAGTGACAGTGGATTTGTGACCACACAAAATAAAAAAAAAATAACTCAAGTGAATGTCATGTGTGTGTACTTTTTTATGTAATAATTATAATGATTTAGTATACTCGAACACAATTGTTAAGCTCGAAAATGTGTTTTTGTAATACTAAAACACAATCCACTAGTGATTTACATGTTCATTTAATGTTTTTTTTTTTGGCATATTTTGTTTAAAAAGCCCATTTTGTCCTCAACCTTGGTGTATTCGTCGAAATGTCCTGTCTCATGTTCTAGGCTAGGATAATGTCACTTATTTCATACACATACACAATCGTACGTATGTCATTTTTGGCCATTTTGCAGCAGCAGCAAATTTACAAGCCTGCAACATGCCATAAGCACACATGTCCTCTAGATGTACATATACGAGTATACTCAATACTGAGGCAATATGTCGAGTTGACTCCTGATGATGATATTCCCTCTCCCCCCGCTCCAATAATAATAAAAATAATAATAATAATTTCTATAATAAAGGACTTTTAATATTTAATCTCTGATAAATATCTCATTGAGCATTCCGGTGTTATTAAAAATATTTAACCAAATATACAAAAAAAAGAAGAAAACAAAAATTAAATAATATCCAACAACAACAACAAGAACAAAAAGAGTTCCCAATTTAATGGTTGAACGAAATGAGCTTTCACAATTCACAACATGTATCCTGCGTACATTATACGTGTTATTACGACAAGCGACGCATGCCATATAAAAATAATATAATAATTGCATTAATTTCTTTTATGTGCAATTAAATTTTTTCGTTTAATAATATAAAAGAGAGAGAGACAAAAAAATGAACATTTTTAACTTCCCATGGATAATACCTCGGCGGCGTGGAGGTCTATAGTAGCAGGAGGTCTATATCTGCCTGCCAACGCAACGTATGCATGGATACACAAGGTGGCCCAAAATTAATACTTCATTGGATCCTTACAATTTCTGTCAAGTGGTTTTTGACATTCAGACATTTTGGCTCGTTTAAGAGGATTGTATTGACAGGATTTGTTGATTTGGGTGATCTTACTGAACATGCCCTATCGTCAAAGCGTCACTAGGAAACGTTTCCTCCGACATATCCATTGTCGCAGGTGCTGCTTGTGCGACTGCTGCATCTTGTTAAAAGCCCATGTTCACGAGGCCCATCAGTTCATCTAATTCTGACGGTAAAAAAAGCTGGTCATGAGACGAAACGATACCTTTTTTTAACATTTGACCGTCCATTGACGTGATGGCAATGATGAGAAATTTTCAAAAAATTTGCATTTTTTTTTTCTGAAAACTACGGGGTTGTAGATTAAAAATGACATCTAGAACAAAATATGACATGGACGTCAAAATTTGGTTTTGTTGCCCTTTTTAAGTGTCTTGGAAACAATCAAAATGTTTGACAAATTTAATCTGTATGTGATGTGCTTGAAGGAATCCTTTATTGACATGAAACTTTTAAGAAGCCTTTAACTGTCAAAAATATGACACAAATATCATGTTTTTAAGTTTTTATATTGTTGGAATATTCGAACAAGGCGAGACTTAAAGTCAAACTATTAATGAAACCGAGACCGAGATGAGACTGACTAATACCGTGTCGAAAATGACATTTTTTGATTTGACAATACTGGCAAAAGTCTCTTTCTTAGTTTTAGCAACAGATCGTTAACCAACACTCTAAAGTTTTCGCCAAAAAAAGGGATGGAGTGCTCAAAAAAATTGAGATAAATCCTCAATACTGCATCTTAGCTGCACCACTGAGTTGCTTTGAGTTGATGTAATGCCTATTTGTGCGTCATACGCTAAGGAGATTTTTCAGTTCAAAACTGACACAAAATCGTCATCTTAATACTCTTTGTTGACAGTTATTTATATGCGCTTTATGGCTTGTTTGTTTGTCGACTACAACTGTCTGCCTCTAGAGTGTCACAAATATAATTGACTTGCAAAAATTATTGACACATTGGTTATAGTATTGGACTAGTAGAATTCGGATGAATTTTGACATTTCCATTATTGTAAAAATGTCAAAAATTCACTCCCAATCCATTTGCAACTCACTCAACGGATTTTATAATCGGAAAGTTGATGAATTTTTCGCCACCTTGTACGTAGGAGGTTTTTATGAGGTATCGAATGCGGGTGCGGATGGAGGTGTGTATAAAGCTTAACTACAATATAAATTTCCTCAAACACAGAAATTTTTTGAGAAATTAAGCTGATGCAAAGGATATTTAACATTCCCGTGGAGATGATAATACTTTATGGGCGGTCGTAAAAGATTGCTCCTGCTTCTGTTCCAGCTCCAGTACCAGCTCCAGCTCAACACAGAATGTCTAATAAATCAGACAACATTTTGTGCCACCACTGAGAAAATACCTGCTGGGAATAAATTAAACCTTTGAAAGTTAAATCAGTGGGATAAGTTTATGAAGGCTATTATAAAAGGCATACTGTATATTGTGGATGTGTGTATACGTACAGGCCGTCTCTTTATCTTAAGGAAATACATACATATATGTAAGTTGATTGTTTGTCTTGTTGAAATAAGGTTAGTATGTTAACCAAAAACTTAACTTGAATATATCCATCCATCTAGGAATCTCAATGTCATTGAATTTTATGTCTATTGCCGAGCAGATAAATATCCTAGACTTATGTTCCTACATTATACCTGATGTACATAATTTAATTTGAAAGGGTACTCATATACTCCTAAGGACTCATTGTCTTAAAGTCAGTTACAGTCTATTTATTTTCAGAAACTGAATTTCGGCCTCTCAAAGTTGTGGTTCAAAAAGTTTTTTGTCATACATTTGTATTCCTAGCAGACATTCAATTGTGAACTAAATTAGAGGGAGACATGAATCGAATAAATTTATTGTGCAACAGTAAGTAACTGTTGTCTTAAAGGCTTGTAAAAACAGCAATCATTATATTTCATTTATTAAATTCAACTTGAAGAGTGTGGGAGATTGATTTTACAGGTAATCTTCACTTTTGAATGTTAAATTAAACTGCAAAATAAAAACTACAACGACGTTTTCAAGTGGTACACTGAGTCGTATACGCACTTTTCTTATTTAATTTTATCTACTATAGTACTTCTAGCTTGGAAGATAGTTAGGAGTAAATGAAGTATTGTCTAGAATTTAATTTAAAAAACAAATTTTGTAATTCAAAAAAACATTATCTAATTATACATGGCAACAAAAATCGTTGCGTAGTTTTATAGATCTAAGAATACATACAGACAGAAGTGGGAAGCGACTTTGTTTTATAATATGAATGGTATTGGTATATGTAGTGATGTGATTTTGTTGGGTTCATAGACCAATTACATAACTGATATTAGAACTCAACCAAATAAGAACTGAAAAAGTTGAAGTACATAGATCTATTAATTATACTAGAGGTCCAGGCAAACTTCGTCTCTCCGCCATTTAATACAGAAACTCATGATATTGAACAATTTTTGTTTTTTGTTGCTTATTCAATTTTATTCATAGTTTCGAGATGGCCCGGTGTACTTCGTAAGTTTATTTAAAAATTGGATAGTGGATAGAGCGGCAGGACAACCGAAGTTTATGTCTAGTTGTTGAAACCATCTGTTTCGTTGTGCTGAATGTAAAACAATGACAGCAGATTTGCTTCAACTTTTGTGTAAAACGTGGTTAATGTTTAATCCTAATAAAATACACTGAACCGGGATAAAAATTAGTCTATGTGCTTTTCCAGGCAAATTTTTGCCAAATCAGTTCAGCCGTTCTTGAGTTATAAATAGTGTTACTAACACAACTTTTTTTTTATAAATAAAAGGTGTACAATGTACTACATACAAGTGATAAACGATTATTAGGAATTGAAATTTATGAGAATAAGAATATAAGCCAAATTCTGTTCTTTTAATTTTAATCTTACTGTTAAGTTGAAGTTTCAAATTAGACATGAATCATTTTAAGGACATGAAGAGCACAAAATTCAAATCTATTCGTAGAATTTACAACAAGTTGGGACAATGTCTGACAACATCCATTAGACTTTTGATAACTAGAAATTGATATAGCTTTGGTAGCCTATTGCTTGATTACATCGAGGTTTAAGGATATAATCAGCTGTTTTTTTTAAGTACTTAAAAGCCTTAGAGAACGGATAATATGAAAGTGCGAAAAATAACTTCCTTAAAATGACTTTTTCAGTGCAGTCTTTAATACATGCCTAAGTTAATTAACACTGTAAACGTCAATTCCTCGAAAACTGTCAAACAGAGATGACATTACGGCAAATAAAGATTATGTGAAATTAGGGTTACCATCAGCTTGAAAATTATCACAGCATCACAGCAAAGCGTAAAGAGTTAAACGCCAGGTAATGAATTGATACTTTGACAATTACCGAAGAAAAGGAATCCAGAATTTTAGAATTTCTGTCAAATTTTCATATTTAAGAAGCCATATTTAATTTAAGGAGTCCCAGGTTTTGATGTTTCTTGTTTTTTTTTAGTAGCTGTAGATCGTAGCTGTTTGGCTTTACTGTGAGGTGACAGATATTTATGTAATGCAACAGCGGACAGGAAATATATAGGTGCTTATTTGTTACATAGCAGTTTTAAGTTTTTGAGTAAAACAGTGAATCTTGTTATACGTCAAGCTTTTTGCCATCGTTGATAGTCCAATATTGTTTAAGAACAGGAACTAAAAAATCACCCAATAAAAAACATAGATAACTGAACCAGAGTTATTAAAAGTCAAAACTAATACTACAACGTCATGACTATAAAAGGTAAGCAAATACGTTCTAAGATGACTCCCCTGAGGTACACCTAAAATAATATCTATTTTTTAAGTAGTATGTTGGTTCATTGCTGAGGAGGGGTATACCAGAGAAACTCATAGCTATTATCAAAGCGACTTACGATGGGTCCAAATGTCACGTCTTACCTCCGTGTAAGATTGTCCGAAGAATTTGAAGTCCAAAGCGGGGTGATAAGTGATGTACTGTGGATGGCTTTGACAGGAAGCGGAGGAATAACATGGACTCTGACAACTTACCTTAAACATCTTGACTACGCTGACGATGTTTGCTTGCTTTCCCATAAGATCACAGATCTCCATCAAATGGCAACAAGGGTGGAGAGAGAAGCAGCAATCGTGGGGCTGAAAATCAACACGGGAAAAACAAAGATGTTCAGCCTCGGGAGCTCGCAGTCATCCGCTCCGATGAACATTGGTCAACAGACAGTAGAGAGCTTCCAATACCTTGGTATCTCCAACTATGACCTACATAGACGAACAGGTCATGAACCCATAGATACCATTATACGAAGGCGCAAGTGGCAGTGGATTGGACACACGCTTCGAAAAGGTAATGACTGCATTGCAGGTCAAGCAATGCAGTGGAATCCACTCACACAAGAAGGAAGAAGAGTTGGTAGACCGAGAAGCACGTGGAGAAGAACAGTCGTGGAGGAATCTGCGAGATTGGGAAAGTGCTGGAGGGAGCTCAAACACATCGCTGGAAACCGTACACGATGGCGCGTAGGTGTAGTTGAGGACCTATGTCCCGCTAGGGAACACCAACGGACTTCGTAGGTCTGAGGACCTAAGTAAGTAAGCAAGTAAGTAAGCAAGTAAGTAAGTAAGTATGTAGGTTCATATTTCAACAGCAATTTTAATAAAAAATATCATTGACAAGTTTGTCATTAAGGAGGATCTACCAACAGATTTCCTATTAATAAAGCTTGGTCTATATTTTAATTAACTGTATTTATTCACATATCCTATATAATAATAGGTTCATATGTATGTGTCGACTTATCTTAACAGGTTTTTGTTTTTCGTCTATCACAACTTTAACATGTTGTTAACTTAATACTTTCCCCCATTTTCATATCATTATTCAAAATAAACCCTTACTGGGTAGAAACCGCAAATATTCAAATACATCAATCAGCAACAAAAAAAAAAAAAAAAAAACACCCACCATTCGCTTTTCCCAACCTACAAGATTAATTAGACCGTGAAATAAATTCAATACGTTTTCCATTCCATCTCACAGGAGGCCATTATCGAACTAAAGTGCATTGGTTTCGTCCACAGAAAAAAAAAACTCGTTTACAATTTCAATTGAATTCTAAAAACAGAATACCAAAAACAAAAATAAAATTGCAAAACAGACCCATCAAGCCTTCTAACCGAAAATTCCATCACTGATTTAATCAATGATTGGTCGTCGTACGTACATTGTCGTCATGCCAAATGCACAAATAACTATCCCCTCAAATTGGCAACGCTACACAGTTCAGTAGACAATTGGCTTCCTCTGTCTCTGGCCGCTATGCCGTGCGAGGCCGAAGCCGTCTATCAAAGCATCCCTCCATTAGAGGAAAACACACAAACACAAAATGGTCCTGCATCAACACCAAACACACTCGTGCACCTCCCCATCAGCCCCCAGGGTCCGGGCCGACACTGACAATGCGCCTTCGCCGTCATCGTTATTGTGAGCCCGAGTCCGAGCCTCCTTCATAATGGAATAACGGCATAAAACGAGTAACGACCTAAATGGCAGTGAGTGGCCTTAAATTGATCACCCCCTGTCATAAAATCAATTTGTAAATTTCATTAATTTAGTTTAATTATCGAAATAGAGGGCGCCACCACCATCGCCAGAGCGCCGCGCCGTCATTGTCGTCCCTTGTGCATTTTGAATAACGTTATGGTTTGGCCAGCCATTTTGTCCCGTTTCGACACTTCCGGCCAAAGAAAATGATACATCGATTTGGACAGGCAGCGGACAACCAAGATATTAAGCAAATTGATGCCAAGTTCGCGTTCAGCTTACATCAAGGATTTTAAGGCTTGTCGTCCTTCTTCCATATATACCTTCACGCTCCACCTCCTGCACTTTGGTCAATGGTTCACCATCTGCCAACCGGGTAATTAGCATCCGCATTCCGTTTATATGTACGTAGGTAGTTGATTTGGGTTCGAAACTGAGAGGACTAGAATTCCAAAAAATAAAAAAAAGGACGAAAAATATATGGGAAAAGGAAATAGCCTCATTTCTTCATTTATTTTTCTCATTTGAATAACATTGCACAGTTATGTGAAAAAATACCCCGAGTTGAGTAATGAGTTTTCTTAAGCAATATTCTTTTGAGGTATGGGGTGCGGAGACGACGAGCGACGACGCCATAGCCGCTCGCTATCCGCCGACGAAAGGACGGATGGACGTTTCTTTTAATTTAGCTCGCCGCCATCCACCGCCGCCGCTACGCTGCCGCCCGCCGCGGTGGGTGACTTTTCGTTTTTAATTTTCGTAAAAACTTTTAGGCATTTCCACGACTCTTCTTTTCCTTGAAGGAAATTTCCTGGGTCCAATAAAACAGCAAAACGAAATGTTTTCAAACTAAAAAGGAAAGAGTTGGAAGATAAATGGTTTTTATTTGATTTTAGGGTAAGATATTTGGAATGCTAATATATTATTTTTCCTGTTGTTGTTGTTTTTTTTTGACTTCCTAAGATTTTTGTGGACGGGTAAATTACGAAGTTAAATTTAACATTTTTTTTTTGGAGTTTTTGAACTGGAAATTAAGGAAATTATTTTGAACTATTTTGAACAATAAAAAATGGTTGCGGTTGGTATTTTTTTTTAAAGAATAATTACTAGGAATTGATGCAACGGTTAGAGTTTTCGGAACTACACATTTTTTGTTTGATTCAAAAAAATCTCGAAACTAGTTCTGGAAAAGGGTTCCGCCAAAAAATGAAATAGCCAAAATTGGTTCTTAATTATTCTAAATTATAAATTTCAAAATTATAAGATTTTTTTGTTATCAGGAAATTAGCGAAGTTAGTTATTTATACGCAGTGAAGGTTTACTTTTTTTAGTAAGGTTAATATTTTGTAGTTGGATCCACACAGGATTGAATAATCTTTAAATGCAGTATTATTCCTTAGTCTATAAATTTTCTCATCCAGAAACTAGAGCTGGAAAAGTAGCTCCTCAGTTTGGATTATAGTATTTCCAAGTTTAATAGGCAGTCATTACTCAACCTTGACGAAGTGATTCGAATCAAATTTTAAGTCCAATAAGGTTGCTGGAACTGACGGCCTCGCTCCCGAACTGGTTAAAGCAGCAGGAAATGACTTACCATAGTTAGGAGTAGACACCAAGTTATCAGTCCACTCTGCGGTTTTGTGTGAACGTCTGAAACCGGTCGTCAAAAACCTGATAGGTCCATATCAGTGTGGCTTCAGACCAGGAAAGTCTGTCATTGACCAAATTTTCACTATACAGCAGATCGTGAAAAAAACCAGAAGCTCCAAATCAATACCCAAGGTAGCGTATAACAACAGAAGAAGACAAGAACTCTATACCTTTAGAATGTCTAGCTTTAGCATCCCTGCCAAACTTGTCCGTTTGTGCGGATTGACGCTGGAGAAGGCACGTCTACCGCTATCAATTCAGAAAACGAACACCAGCGCTGAAATCAAACGGAGAATAACTCCTGCCAATCGCAGCTTCTTTGAATTTTTAAGGCATCCCATCGTCCTTATGTATAACGCCGAGGCTTAGACTTTGTCAAGGCAGAATGAGAGCGCCTTATGTTGCTTCAAGAGGAAAATTCTTCGGGTGATCTTTTTCCCGGTCTGCATAGCAGAAGATTCAATCACGAGCTGTACGGACTGTACAGCGACATGAAAGTAGTCAAAAGAAATAAAATTCAACGACTTAGAAGGCTGGGACATACACGTAGAGCGAATGGACAAAAACGTTCCGGTCCGAAAGTATCTTTGCATCCAATCCCGATTGACGGTGAAGTAGAGGAATCTCGTAACTCAGGTTTAGCACTCAGGTGGGACATGACCTAAACCAACTTGGAGTGCAAAATTGGAGACAGTTTGCGAGGGACCGTTTTGGCTGGAGACACAATATGTTGTTTGAGGCCCAGGTTTGTCCTGGACTGTAGCGCCACCTTAAGTGCCTAAGTATAACTGACACTGACAGTCATTTAGCAAAATAGAGTAACGTTCTTTTGAAATGCTTACTTAAAAGATTTTCAGATTTGAGTCCGGTATAAATGAGCAGTTTTTTCTTCAATATTCCAATTATTTGATTCAAGCTGTTCAAGGATAATGTCAAGAAAATAATATTTATCTATTGTTTATCTACCCCTTGTTATCTATGGTTTGACAGTTCATAATGTCAAACTATGTTGACATTTCTGTTCAGTAAGTTTTCTGTTCTACCTTGTCAGTAGCGAAGAGAAGACTTTCTACTATATTGTTTGATTATTTTTTAAAGGTTTCAAAACTTACTAAGCCTTTGGACCTACATACATATATGCGGTGGAAATAACGATTTTAAAATGGATAATCACCATGGGAGAAAGCTTAGATAAAGGCTTTGCTTAGCATTGCTTCCCGTTGTTGGGATAAAATTACGATTCATCAACTGAATTCAGTCCTTATACAATATTCGATTGATAGAAAAATTCAATTTTATCAAATCTTCCGATAGATTAAGTTGCTTTCAAAAACTGAAATTCTCTTACAACACAAGCAAAATAAACATATTCAATATTTTCTATTATTTGCAATAACTTTTTAGACTTGAAAAGAGCATCGCAATGCATTCTTATTCATGCCACACACTCAAATTCAATAAATTGCATTTTTTTTCCTACCTACTCAAATGAAAGAAAAAATTAAATACGAAGAAAAGTACAAAAGAAAAGAAAAATATATGCCTCCCTAAGCCCAGAATCGTACAAAGACGACTTCCTCTTGCGTCCTGAGGAGAATATTGAGGGCAAGCATAAAATCCAAGACGATTCAATTGTTGGTAAACAAAAATTGAAAACCTATAAATATAAATGGCAATAATTTTCCGATTAATTCCACCCAAATGATTCTCAAAAACTATTCTCCTGCATAACTACTATAGGATCCCTGCTCCTTGCTCCTAACTCTATATATACCGTGAATTGTGCCAGAACAAGAATCCAGCACGAGGGCGACAAGGGTATGGAAGTTGTCACCCCGACAAGGATGTCCCTGAACTACATTTTCACAACCATGGCATCAGGATCGAGATATTGGATTGGGAAAAAGTCATTTCAAATGCAATAGATGCACCAAGTGCAGCACCTACACACATATGGATGCACAATGCACATCATGTGCAGTGCAAAGCAAGTCAATGTGCAGCCGAACGTACAACCTTCAGCAAATATACACGGAAATCTATTATGTAACTCGATAGAAAAGAGTTGACGGAGCCCCACCCCCAAGTGCCCGGCCAAGGCTTTGTTGTTGTTGTGAAAATTCATTCCCACTTCCACTGATGATGCCGCACCGCACCGCACCGCGTCGCCAATATATCCCATCATCTGCCGTGTAATGTTTCCATTGAATTCTGCAGGATTTGCTGATTGAATTCTTGTCGCACGTCTGCAACTGCATTGTGCCGTTTGACTCGCTAAAAATACAAAAAAGGACGAAAAATGACGATGAGAGAATACAATATATAAATCCTAGAGGGAGAGAAATTGGTGTTTGTGTACATTGGGTGTATACGCTACGTTCTGCCTACAGATGCACAATGCACATTGCATTCGAATGAATTCAACATCAAGGGGATTCTGTTGGTGTGGCCCAATATCGGGAATATTGAAAATTACCAATCAACTTCGAAGCAATAAATGCGCTTGCTAGATGATACTCGTATCCTGGAAGCGATAGTTCAGATCAGATATGCCTTATGTCAAGGTATACAGCAAACAAAGGACCAACACCATCGATATACTGAACACTTGGAATTGATAAAATGGTAGGAAGTATCTTATAGACACCGTATCTAAATTCTAAAGTTAGCCAAATGGAAAAAGGTACTCCTTGGATTCAGGAAGTGCCAACGAAAATATGAAATAATTTAGTCCTTTGACTTAATCGGATGGTGAGATAAGATCCCAGAAACTAGAAATTCGAATCTTCATATCCTTTCTTGAGACTGAATGCTGTCGAAGTGAAATTTAGATGGAGGTCAAGCAACAAAAAGGTGGCTGAAAGATGGTCGATTGTAAGGACTCTGGACCTTATCCTTATCGTCCTTATATTTCTTTTTCTTACACACCCATACATATTAGACATGTAGCAACGTGTGATCAAACACTGATTAAAATAGAGGAAACCGAAACAAGTTGATTGTCAAAACTTAGTCCTTACAAATCTGTACATTGGCAGTGCAATTAGTTTTATCAAATCAATTCAATTCTTATTTATTTCCCCGTGGTTTTCATTCACAATACCAAAATAATCTTAAAACTCTTATTTTATCCTTAAGTCAATTATTTAGTCAGAAACCAAGAAACAATTTATCCAGAATCTATTTCTGATTTTATTCATAAAAAACAAATCATTTTCTCTAATGATTGTTGGTGTTTAGTCCTTGGAATCGGTGTATATTGTATCCTAAATGTCCGAAGTTTGTTTATTTTATGTCATTGCCAAATATTGCTGAGAACAATTGTAAATGTATCCATAAAGCAAAAAAAAGTGTCCAAATCCTGAAAGAATACATGTAGTTATTCCCGTCACATTAGGAACAACACAGTGGGTGCCGAATGTTGATGTTTTTGTTAAATCAACATGACCACCCGTGGTGCATTTTCTTAATCCCATTTTCGATAAATG
This sequence comes from Scaeva pyrastri, assembly GCA_905146935.1. Classification (NCBI taxonomy): domain Eukaryota; kingdom Metazoa; phylum Arthropoda; class Insecta; order Diptera; family Syrphidae; genus Scaeva; species Scaeva pyrastri. The sequence continues at coordinate 59,989,829 of LR989928.1, forward strand.
TTTGTTCTATAAGTTGGCAGATGATTTTAATCATTAACAGTATAGTCTCTGGATTCCGGAGTTTAAGTCAACTTCTAAATAAACAAAAAAAAAAAATAATTTTACGACATTTAGACATTTTTCTATCGAAAATACTATAATATAGTCTTTTTCTGTTGTACTGGTTTTTCTAATAGATGTCGATTGGCTTAGAATATTATAATTTGACAAAATGTCAGTCTATTCACTGAATGTCATCGTTATGTCTTAACATATTTCCGGCGTCAACCATATCCAGGTGTGCTCGAGGAACTTGAAATTTCACACTCTGTCTATTTTTGTCTAATTAAGGGAAATCTGAAAAATTGGAAAAACTCTTGGTTTCCTGGAAAATTTACGTTGCGTTTTAGCAACATCCTCCAAATGTAGCAGACAAATTTTTGGATTTGGCGGTGCTTCCTTTGTGAAATTATCTGCAGATGTATTTTAAATGCATTTACAAGTGCTGCATCGAGTCCATTGAATAAAAGTGCCGAATTCTACGTCTAATCCCGAATTCTTATTCGATAGTGTGCCACCGTTATATTATATTGTTAGATTGCATTTGGCATCGAAATGTTGATATATTATGTTTCTCCTTTTTGTTAAAATATTATTTTCGTTGTTTGATTGACTGATCAATCAAATGATATGACAAAACTGCCAATATGGATATCATTCCGACGAACAGCAAGATTGTTTTTAATTTCTTTTAGTAAAAACAAATAATTTTGTTTTGGTAAAAATTCTACTACTTTTGGCGAATGTAACGAAAACGCAACGTAGGACCTTAACTTTACCTACTTAGCAGACGACTCGTATGATTTGCTTCATATATACATATATATTAAAATATTATTTGAACTTTTCCTAGACAGTTTAAAAAAAACAACAAAATTTCCAAAATCTCATAAAATTTTTTTTCCGAAAAAAAATATAAAACAGGTCGATTATTATATTTTTCTTTCTAAGCCAATTTTTAGTTTATGAGAATAAATAATCATTTAAACTAGATACGCTCCCAAACATGACGTTACATTTTCGTAACGATAGCTAGAAAACTTACGAATGCAAACCCGAAACTCTTACGAAAATCGATACTTTCAACGAAAAACTTCATCCCTTGGGCCTTTTTCTTTTTACAGTGAAAGCGGTTAAATGTTTAATAAATTCGTAATAAGTATTTATTTTCATTTAGTAATAAAAATGTTCAAAAAAAAATAACTACACTCTTTTTGTAAACTATATTTTCATACTGAAGATAAGATACTTAAACGACAACGCTGCTTTACTCCACGCTTATTATTAGTATGGAGCAGATGTGGTTTCCCACTAACTCCAATACTCGTGTATTTTTTCTATTAATAAGTTTTTCAGTACTGGAGGCCTTTTAAAGTAAGTGTTACTTTAATTTTTCGCTAAAACGAGTTTATAAATAATACTGTTAAAGTAATGGAACTTTGTGCAATAAAAGTAGGAGCCTTAAACTTAAGTTTTTTTTAATATTTTTTTTTTTTTTGAAAACGGAGGCTTAATGGTATTTTTAGAATTTGAATATACTCAGTTATTCTATTCTTATAAAAGAAAGATAAAGTTTTGGATTTCAATATTAGAAACTATTATAATAATACTCCTTAGTCCTTGCAGAAATTTCTCTAAGACGCAAAACAAGAACTCGATCGCGTGATCTTTCCATCTTCAAAGAGCAGCTGAGCAAGCTCTCTTCTTATGGTCAAGAAGAAAAATGGTGACTGACGACCTTGTGGCCATTATAAAAAAAAACATTTTAGATAACTCCAATTGGAAATGGAGATTTCATTCACGATCTGGTAGCCAAGAAAGTGTTCATCGTCAATAATCTATTCTCTAAACCACCTCTCATAACTCCTTTTGGGCTGTCTGAGTTCATGATAATGACGCTTTACTAACTTTTCAACGATTCGTTCACAAAGTTACAAAAGGCCTAGATTTCTGTTTTCCATAATTCATGACTTCTTGATTGCATCGAACTCAGTTGAAGATCATCGAGATAATGTCAAATTACTTATCAGGAGTATATAGATTTACCATATCAATCAAATTAACTTTCGGAGTCGTCATCTGTAAGCTTTTAAGGTTATCTTGTCTGTACGGCTGAAGCCATTAACACTCACACAAGAGCTACGTTTTGTTGCCCAAATTTCTGAGACGTAAGCTCCTTGTCACGCATATCCTATTCATGCAAATTCATGCAAAAAGAATGATAAAACCTGCAAGGAAGTTTTAGCCAATATCCGGGTATGGTCTCAAATATTCATCAGCTGATGATAGATCAAGATTCCCTCTTCCTGATATCACCTTCGAATTTGTTTTGTTTTTTGACACCTTCTTTTTCTGCGTATAGAAGAAAAGTCTTCCCCAGATCCTTCGGTATAGTGAAGCTCTACTGTTCTGCAAGCTCTGGCTTTTCTCTAAATTATTTCCACTATCAAGAAGTATAAATTTCTATATCTTAGCCAAATAAAATTCAAACCCACAAATATACATATAAATATAAATAGAAATGTGAGAAAATGCAAACTATAAATTACGAAATGTTTTCCCACTCGATTTGCTCTCACAGGACGATATACGACTACATACATACATACATACATAAATTAAACTATATATGGATGGTAAATATTTGTTTTTCGCAAGGATACAGCTGAAGACGCACAAATACTCGCAAATACACACACTTTTCCTTGCGACGACGACGATGACGACGACGACTACGGAGAACGGCAAAGACCGACGACGTCGAGGACGACGACGAAGTCCATGCGATAGGAAGATAGATGAATGAGTCAAGTTTTCTTGGGTGGTTCTTGGCTTTTGCATCTGGCATGTCCCAGAGTGATTTTCGAGCTCCTCTCTCGGTGACACTGTGGTGTCGGAAAGTCTTCTCTGACTTCAAGGAGCCATGGAAATGAATGCTGTAGTTTTATTTAAAAAGGAGGACTACCATCATGTCTTATATAGTGCTTCTGCATCTATGGAGTGGAGAGTCATAAGCTGAACACGAAATTGCGGTAGACCACCTCGGGAGATCAGACCTCAGAGTGCAACTGCAACTGGAGTGTTTGAGTTTTCGCACAAAGCTTCTCAATCATCTGCGCGCCTCGGGTGGACGGACAGATATAGTAGATGTTCCAGTTCCCTTCCAGAGAATTGTTCATCTTATCCACTCTTATCCATTTTTGCCCCCATCTATCTGGCTGGCTATATATAGGTCTTGGTCTTTGGTCTTGAGCTTGGGAGAGTTGTTTTAGATTTCCTTCTTATTTTTTTTTTTTTTTTTTTTTGCAGCAGCAGGATGACTTGACAATTGTAAATGAACATTGTTTGGGACTTGTGTAAGAATTTGTGCAGCAGTCACACCGCAATAACTTGTGATTGTGATGCAGGGAAATGCAGCAAATAATATTCATTCCTTTTGGCTGTCGGCGCAGTTGTTGGACGTCATCATCATCATCATCATCATCAGCATCAACTTCCCATTCTCTTGTCGATTCTTTTTGTTTTGTTGGACATTTCAAATTTAAAACGGGTGGATACCTTGAGGTAGAGGGTTTTCCAATAAGAAGTTTAATTTTGGATAGCCCGCTATTTGGACATCTGTCACTTTTATAGCTGTCATCTTTTGAGATTTTTACTTAAATTTGTCGATTCCTCCTCGGTTTAGGTAGGTGCCTTGAAATGCACTAAAATGGTTCCGATTTTCATAGAAAAATAATCTTAACTGATAAAGTTGATTTGCACGATTATTGGAGGCAACGTCAATTAGCAAAGTTTAGAGCTCAAAAGATCCAAGAATGATTATTGAAACCCCTCGAAATATCGATAGACAATAAGCTTTAAAATAAGGAGGTTTAAAAGTCTTTAAAGTCTTCGAAATTTTTAATTTTTTTACCCCAAAATATTTTAAAACGATTTTAAGAAAAAAGTAAAACTTCGAGCTGCAAAATCGTGCTTATCTAAACTTTATTTGACCAAGAAAACAACCCATGTAATGTCTCACTTATGATTTTTGTTTCTCTGAACGCATGGATTTTGACGTTTCCAAAAAGTCACTGGTATTTTATATTACTTTCGCCTAGATTTAATAATTTCTATTAAAAATGAAATCTCAAATAGAGAAAAAAACAAAAAAAAACTAAAATTTTGCTGAACGCGTTCACTTTATTTATGACAATAAAGTTTCTAATACGTCATAACAACTTTCTTAAGAAAAAATGTTCCATTTTTCAATTTTCTTAAGCGGGTTTTACCGTATTTCCAACGTTTTACCCTTTCCACTGTCTTGTCAAAGCCATCAAAGGAGCAGCAATAAATTTGGAAAACATTGGCCCGCAGTCTGCATCCCGATTCTGAGTCCTGAAATTTGAATATTTTGAACTAAAGTTGTTCATTGTTTTCGTTCGTTGCAAATATTCCCTCCGTATTTTAGTTGTAGTCGTTTTGTGGCTCGTTGAATTGTTTAGAAAATGAGTATAAATGAGACGCTGATTAATCGCGAGTCCTTCCCAAATGCACATTTGTAATTGCATCTACATACGACTACAAGTACGAGTAACAACATTCCATAGTTTGTCTATCTGTCTAGTGTCTATCCTGTCTGCATTGTTGCAGGAGTATGTTAAATGTGGTTTTGCTGCTGTATGTCGTCCTATTTAATGGAAGATCAAAACATATAGATTGTATTATTCCATGTATGTGTGTATCTAGATGTTTTTGTTGGTATTTTATATGCAGGAGTTCTAGGAGTAGGTATGATGATAATGCACTCGTATATAGGACAATTCTCATAAACATCCTTGACAGAGAAAGCGAGGATATACATTGAATAAATGTATTGCGGGAAGTTCGAGATTATATTTCATTTGTGAACGACATCCACTAGATACATACCTTTGTGTATGTTTGTCGTATTAAATTCACTGCATGCATATATGCGTTGGGAATGTTGTTTTCTGTGGTCCCTATACGTAGGTACACTATTACGAAGTGAGTTTGCAGCATATCCTTTTGTTCATTTGCTTGTGCCCTTTGGCTTGACATTGCATGCCACCATCACCACCACCACCACCACCAGGAGGATGTCTAACAATTCAGGAGGTTTAAAGTCACAATGACATTGCGGAGGAGAGTGCTTCAATTTTCTGACTGAATCACTGAATCCATTGTTTTTTAACTCGGTGTCCTAGCTCCCAGCTCCAACTCTCTTTTTCTGGGCAATCTCATTTGTGCTACACGAAGTTTTTATACGCTTATAGCTTTTTGAAAGGGGACCATAATAGAAATGGATTCATTATTGTATTGCCCAAAGCCCAGCAGATATAAAAGGGGTGGATTTTATTGTCCAGCTCAATCAATAAAAATGCTATATACTCGTACTTGTACACATATATAAATACTTACACACTCATCCAAGAGATACATAACATATCTAGTATAAATATATAAAAGGATAAGAGAATATACTCATACTGTACATCTTTTTATGCGAATGTAGGTTTGTATTTTTAGCTGGTTAACGGGGAATTTGAAAATTTCTATTTCTATTCTCATTTTGATCCTTGCCTTGGTTGGGATTGGGATTATTTTTAGATGAAATAGACAAGAAAAGGAACGTTAAAAGTTGTTACAATGTTTTGGAACTCAAGTTGAATTGTTCAAGAGAGAGTATATCGAATTATTGGAGCACATGATTTTGTGTGTTTGCTCGTAGATGCGTAAATGTCAGTTTATCCTTTGTGGTGGTGGCGGTAGTGGTATAGTGGTGGAGGTGGTGGTGATCACAAGGATATTGTAACAGTAACTGTTACTGTTTGCTTTAACAACAATATGTTGATGGTTTCACTTTAAATGTTAATTTAATAAGAGCTTTGTGTCTGCTGTTGTAATATATTTGGTGAGTTTGAGTTCTCTAGTGATGCCAGGAACTTAGAAAGGGTTCATGAAGTATATTTAAGGAATCATTTTGTAAATTGTATGACTTTTTTTTCATGCTTAAAGATAATTGCATATGAATACTCGTAGTTAAACTTAAATCATCAATTATAGTAAAAGCAATTGTAATTAAAGTGAGATATGTAGATCTATTCCATTTGTAAGTGTGTGCTATCATTTCTTTCAGACCAAAAATCATAGTTCTCCTAACCCCAAGGGACAAAAAGTATAGGTACTTAACTTAGTAGTGCAAAAATTGTTACAGAATTCTATGAATTAGTTACGGATGAATTGGAAATGATATTTTTAGTTAGTACTCAACTCAACATGGTTTCTTAAAAAACAGACCAACCACCACAAACCTTCTAGAATTCGTCTCATTCACTCTTAGAGCCCTAGAAAGCGAGAATGAAGTTGATATGGTCTCTATCTCTACAGATGTCAGCAAAGCTTTTGATAATATTTCTCACAATCTTATAGTATTTAGACTTTCCTCCTTAGGTTTTGAACCTTTTTTCCTAAAATGGATTACCTCGTACTTAGAGAGTCGTGAATATTGTGTGCGTTTCAGATCAGCAATCTCCAATCCTATTTTAGCGACCTCCGGTGTCCCCCAGGGTAGCCATTTAGGCCCCCTTCTCTTTATCCTTACAATAAACGACATTGACATGGTAGTTAAACATTGTCAAATATCCCTCTATGCCGATGATACTTAACTGAAAACATGTCTCTCCTCCAATCAGATCTCGACAATTTCTCAACCTGGTGTACTAACAATTGCTTAGAGCTCAACATAAGCAAATGTAAGACTATGACCTTCTCCCGTAAACGCATCAAAACAACCCCCCGTGTCTACCTTCTAGTTGAAAAAATCAAGGATCTCAGTCCATTATGTTATCGTGAACTTAAGTTTTTGCTTTACTTTGATGAGATTATCCATAAAGGCAACTCTGCATTAGGTTTTGTTAAAAGATGGTCTAAAAAATTCTCTAACCCTTATGTCACCCGATGGCTTTACTTGACGTTTGTCCGACCCTTACTTCAATATGCATCACAAGTTTAGTGCCTTTTTCAAGATATACATATATCAAGAATAGAAAGCATTCAACAACGGTTTCTTCATTTTTCACTTCAATCTCTTCCATGGGAAAATCCTTTAATCCTACCACCTTATCGTGATCACCTCCGACTATTAAACCTCAACACACTACAGGAACGGAGAGAAAGTGCTGACATACTTTTCATACATCAGCTTCTTTCTGGTTTAGTTGACTGCTCCTCCCTCTATAACTTAATTTCTTTCAACATTAACATCCGTAACCTAAGTAATCATCGTCTCTTCTATCTACCATCACACACCATACCATACCACACCTCCTATGTCCTTAATGAACCTGTGACACGTATGCTTCGGTTGGTAAATTCAAATAACTCTTCTGATTTCAATATCAGTACCAATAACCTATGTAAAACTCCTTTTGGCCCACTTTCACACATAGATATAAGTTTAGATTTAAGTAAGTTTTTAAGTTTAATCTGGCAATACAATCTGGAGTTGGTTTTTTGACAGCTGTCACTTGGTTTATGCTCAGTTTGGTTTGAAATTTCATAATGAATAGACTTAATCCTGAACCAAATCGTAAAATTACGAAGAGTCGATAATTCGGGCAACCATGGATCGGTTTCGCACAACGAACGTTTACTCTAGGATCTTGGTTTGTGGGCTTACAAAATCCAACTCGTACAAGAATTGAACGTGCACCGCACGTTTTCTGAAAACGAGATGGCCACCGTTCCTGATTTTCACAAGAAAAGGGTCTTTAAAACGCCTTAGCACAAGTAAACATAAGCCCAACTTAATATGTTTGAACTTCGAGTCTTTTGTTAATAGCTCCTGGAAGGACCCTAGACTAAATTTGGTGCCACTTTGACAAGTTCATAATTTCAGCACGCAAATTATCTAATTTATTAAAATTGTAAAAATGCTTATCTTATAGTTATTAAATTGATGACATTCGTCTTACGACTTGGATGTTAGAGTTTCTAGTTGACGAACGACCAATTTCGAAATTCAGAGTTTTGGAACGAACTGTGAACAATTTTTGACCCGAAATATTAGACAAAATTGCAGATGCAACATGCAACTTCTTTAAGAGTGCTTCGAATATTTATACAATATATACTTCAGTGCTGCAGTATTTTTTTTTTGGTTATTAGGCGAAACAAATTTCGGCGGATATTTGGTCCTGTGTGTGAAGAGGGTAAATGGGGTAGAAAATATAACCGGAAACCCCATGGGCTGTAAAAAGATGTGCACGCGTTATTCAAAAAGACAAAAAAAAAGTTTGAATGTACCTATATGTTCCCAATACTGCAACCACGACAATTTTCTAATCACGTCTTCCAGGTTAACGATAGTGACGACAAATAAGACCGAACTTCCTGTTTAAAGATTAAGCAATAACGGATTATTATTAGAGTGCTTGGTCTCGATAGCTGGAAGCAATGTGCCCCGTATCGTCGAGAATGGAAAAACATCTTATCTCAGAAACCCTTGAGGGTTCGGAAATAATGTTTCTTGAACTGGTTTTACTTTCTTATTAAGGATTTCTTATAGAGATTTTTGTTTTATTTGAGTGGATGTTTATAATAATGTCAAATGCATTTGTTGTGGTCTGTGAATAGTTTGACAAAAAGGTAAGGACACCAAAAAGTACCGAAAGATTAAAACTATTCTTGGAGATGACAGATGGAATATTAGTAAAAGTGGAAAATTGTTGAAAATATCCTTTTTCTTTGTTCTTTGTTTATATGTATGTACATAATGAAGGTGGTCTAAAGATGGACCTTTTAAAATTAATGAAAATCTCTTAGATGGCTACAAGGACGAGTTGTAGAAACTGACCCCCTGTTGCTTTTCTCAGTAGGCCTAACGACACCGTTCACATTATTTATAAATTTCAACCTTAATCATGTCCAAGAAACCGTTATTCAAACGCAAACCAAAATTTAAATTTATAGATACCTAGATACTTAACCATTCAAATCGTAAGAATAATTGCCTTCTTTCCCTCAAAAAAATAAACACAGACCCAATTTTATAAGTATCTATCAAATATATTCATATTTTCTAGTTCATCAAAAATGCATATTAATAAAGTTAAGGTTGCGCCCATTTAATATTAATATCTATACCCAGGCAGGAACGATGAACAGTTCCTTTCACTGTGAATTAATTAATGAACAAAGTTAAAATTGGGATTGTTTACCACAAACCAAACCAAAACAAACCCCTCCCCCCCACCCAAAAGTCCCTCACAAGATAGATTATATCCGTTTGACCAAATTTTAATCAAAATACCGTTGAACCTTTAGATAACACTGCTCATATATCATGAGTGTCCTGGACAACAACAACAACAAAAAAAAAGAATATTAAATTTCTCAACCCAATCAACATATATTCAACATGTTGTATAGGCTTGTAGGTTGTAAGATGGGAGATAGAAGAAGGTAGACTTATATACAAAACAGCACCAACCCCAAAAATATTCCCTTAATCAAAATACAAACCTTAATATCACTGCCTAACAAAATTACCCCAATAATTTATACCCGATGACGACACATTCGTCCCAAACTTCCAGAAGATATCAAAGTCAAAAAAAAAAAACTTAAGTAACAAAAAGGCCACCCAACAGAATTACCTTCTCTCCCAAAACGCCGCCGACGAGTTGGACGGCCATGCTCCACCCACAAACCGTCCCATCTCGGAGCGAAATCCCACGGAACTCATTCCCAACTCTCGGATGGAGATGGACCTACAAGAAAAGACCAACCAAGCTTTCATATATGATGGGCTTGGGGCTTGGGATATGTATGTTGCTCCTCATGGCTCTCCAAACTCCAAGAGCTATAACCGGAATAGTTTTTCCCTTTAAAATGTCTCTGAGCCAGAGATAAATCAAAACCTTTATTTTTTTCTTGGCCGAAAAAATGGAATAAGGCAACAAAAAAAAAAAAAAAAAAAAAAAAAATGAGAAAGAAAAAGGTCATCATAACATATAATGAATTCTATTTAAATGGTAATCAGTTACCCTTTTTGCAAGGGTGGAAGATTGATCTTTTTTTACGGCTTTCAGAGATTTTCTAGTTTTTTTTTTTCGTTTTCGTTTTCTTTTTATTATTTTTTCATTTTTAAGTTAAAAAAAATATTATATGAAGGAAAAGAAAAGAAGTTTTTTGACGATGATGGCGGCGGCGGCGGCGACGGTGGAGGAATCAGAGGTAGCGGAAAGACAGAGGCGGATAAGGCGACTCATGGGCCTCTTATCTTCTTCTTTGTTTGAAAGTTTGAATATTTATAGTTGCACATCAAAATCACTGAGCCAGTTGTCAGTTTCATCGGTACTATGACAATTGACAGTAACTGACAATGAGCTTTGACAATAGCCAATGAAAATTATCTGTTCACACGATTAGCATAGTTTTTGTCTCAGTCTTTTGTTATAACACTGACGTTTCTGTCAAGGTGAAAATCATCATTCCCCTCTTCTTAATGGTATAATCAATTTTGGATCTCGTAAAATAAAGATCTTGTAGTGTTTTTGTAATAGAAGAAAAGTGCTGGGTCTTCATGCATATAATGAAATGCTGCTTTTGACTTTTCTAGGAACAGCCTGTTCAATCAAGCTGTTCCGAACAGTTTGGAATAATAGTTTAGAACAGGGGCCGAATTACCGCGTCAATGACCGAGTGAGTGAGTCCCATTTGTGATCGAATGAACGAGTGACCACTTCGGGATGATGACATTCGTATTGTAACATATTGTCTCACTTTTTAAAATTGTAGTAGTTATATTCTACTACATCGAGTTCAAACGAGACTTAATTATTTGACAGATGAAATTTGTATTCGTTCTATTTATTTTTCCACAAAAAAAAGATAAGTTATATTTTTACACAGCGATTTAGAAGGTAAGAATATGAAAAATTTTGTTTTTGTCAATTCAAATATCAGAAGGTGAGATGGACTAAGCTGTGAAGACTGTGCAAAGACTCTTGAGAGACAATAGCAATCCGCTGTATTTGCCAATGTTAATGAACACAATTAACATCAAATACTGTCCTTCACAGTTTCAGTAAAACTTTCAGGATGAACAAAAAGGATTTATTTTATGTTCCGATAGCTACTGACAAGGCCTTATGGAGCTGGAGATCACCTGTTTTGTTCTATCCGTGAGCTGTTTAACTTGCGAGTGAAATTCAGTTTGATAACTGATAAGAAATTGTCAAATAATTGTACTAGACTGTTTGGTAATTTCAAATTACATATTTACAAAATTCAGTCACTTATGAATCGATGACTGATGCGGTAATTTGGCCCCGGCCTTTTGTCGGTCACGTTAAATGAGATTTTTGCTTCCAAATTGTGTTAGTTTACTGTTCATTGAGGTTATCTAGAACAGTTTAGAAAAGGATTTCAACAATAAACTTTTAAGTAGAACAGAATTGTGTCAAAAGCGTCTGTCGTCATTTATCAAAAATTGTGTGCCTTTTAATTTCTTTTGTCTTTGAGTACAAAAGTTTTCACAATCACACTCTACAAAAATCGAATTTTTAATCAATTTCAGTAAGTAAGTAAAAGTAAAACAATTGTTTTCTTTACAATTTCAGATATTTGACAGTTTGACAGTCCAATTCTACGCTGTTCTACTCTGTTCTATCCTATTCTAAAATTCATTGAACAATACTTATTATAACACGCATACATATGTAATTGAAACTCACACGATTGTACATTTTGACTGACAGGTTTGAAAATGATAATTTTTTGGAATGAAAGAAAAATGACATTCCTTTAGAAAAATTTAAGTTTATACTTTTTTTCTCAGAAATTGACGTTGAATGAACTTTAACGAGCTTGAAATCCTGTCAATAAAATTATTCACAATGTACTATTTTGGTGTGACTTAGTTTGATTTATGTATATTTATTCGACTTGCTCCTCGAAGAAACCTGCTTTAACATTCAAAACCTTCCTAAATATTTGAAATCAAATACCCTTAAAAGGCTCACTTGCTTCAAAATCGTTCGATAAAATTCAGCATTAAGCTCTCTTATTCAAAACGCGCGCATTTTGTATCAATGAATTTTGTCTCCTTCGTTAAATTAGAAATTATCTTTCTGACAGTTAACTTTAACTTTAACTTTAACTTTAACTGTGTTCAGAATTTCAAAAATTATTTCAGAATATCTGATCCCATAACAATTTTAACATTGCAACTCTCAAAAGTGTCATTCTTCCCCTAAGTCTGATTTCCTTTCACATTTTAATACCCGGAACTTCAAAACAAATGTGCATCGATAACTCGTCCCAAATTCTTCAGTCTGCAACTTCTCATATTCTTAATTTTCTTGTATTACACTGCACATCATAAAATAAAACTCTCTTATCAAATGGGCCCCACTGTAAATTCAAGGCTCCTCACATTTGACATAATCCACCCCTGACCGGCCAAGAAGAATACCGGAAGCGCAGGAGTTTTTACGCTAGAGCTATCACATTATTTTCAAAATGTAAATTTTTAGATTCATATATACGAGTATGTTTCTTTTTATATATTTTTTTTTTCTTGAATAACATAATTTTCTAATATTCAAAAGAATATACGGAAAAATGTTAAAATTGTAAGAAAGAATAAAAACGAAAGAACGAAGTTTTTCCGTTTTTTTTCTTCTTGTTTTTGATAAGTTGGTTCGCCAAACGATGACAGTTTTGTTGGGTTGAGTGGGGATGGAGGGTAGGGATTTAGGTTGAGGTTAGGTGAGTTGTGAGTTGCGAGTGTGTGTAGAAAGGACATTTGAGTGGCATTTTTTGTCAGAACTCAGAACTGCCTTTATTCCTTTTCTTTTTTTTTTCTTTTCTTATAATACTTTATAACTTATGGGTATGTCGTCACTTTATGGGTCTTCTTAAGGATTTTACTTAGGCGCATACGTGACAACGTACCTTTAGGTTTTTTTTTTGGTCCTTTTTTTATTTTTGGAGATGTGAGATGTGTCTTAGCCTGATACCAGATGCTGCTTTTAAATCTCAGAGTTTTCGTTTTCCTTTTCTTTGGCCATTATAGGCTAAGAGAAGGCTATATGATAAGACCATCATAAGGATATTTTGTGTTTGAATGTGTATGTAAAGAATATGCAACTGAAAGCATTTTTTTTTCTTTCTTCTTTCAGTTTTATATGACTGACTTAAGTTCTTAGGGGTGATATCGAGCATAGCGAAACGGTCATTGACGAATGATTTATTAGAGAGTTAATTCTATTTGACTATAAAATTGTCTTTTTATGACCGTTTTTGAAAATAGGTACAAATATTTTTTTGATGGTTGAAAATATGAAGGCATAGCTAAGCTATAACTTTTGATGGACAACTTAACTATTGGGTTTTTGATTTTTATTGACAATATATGATTCATGATGTCGAAAATTGGTGATTTTTAGCATTCAATTTTAGGCGCCTCCAAAATTAGAAATGAAGGAGTGTTCCTTCTTATAGACAAGTTTTGATGGATGACAGCTATCTGAATCATAGTACCATAGTTGAAAGCGTAAAGCTATAAAAGTTAGTCTAATCACAATAAAATGGCAGCTTTTACTTTAATAAGTTTATTCTATTTATTTTCTAGTACTTTCAAAAATTGATGAAATGTTTGATGTCAGACCTTTTTTTGATATTCATTAATTTGAATGCAAAGTCTTCATCAAGATTTCAAAACATTCAAACTGGAGTCACTGCTGTATTTGACATATTTTTCCAGTCGAAAATTATTCTTTTTTTCTGGATCTGGATATCGCTCATTTCCTCTCCATCGAAAATCGAACGAAGCCTAGCTTTTGTTTTTCAAAACCATAAAGAAAGTGAAATCTCTAATAATCATACCCAGTGTTAAGGGAAGGGAAACAGTCCAGGAGAATTATGGAGCTTAATACGTCATGGTCAAAATTACTAACGATACACAAATGTAGCTGATTGACATAATAATTGTAAGTCAATATAAATACTACCAAAATATGAATTTTGACATGACATGCACAAACATTTTCGTGACTTGAAATGCCCTCTGTTCGTAGCTGAAGGCTCAAGTCTATAATCTAATTTTTGCTAACCAACCGAATGAAACTTATCATAATGGTAGAATAGATTTTTTATTAAAATAAAATAAAAATAAGAATGATATGATAAAGGCAGCTAAACTGAATTGGGCTGACGGAACAACAACAACAAAACATTGCCGCACTTAATTTTCACATTAATTTTCCAACTCTTTCAACATTTCGCCTTAACATCTAACTTTTCTACTCTGGAAGGATATGTATACAAATACATACATATAAAGGATATATGCAATGCAGTTTACAATGCATGCATGCATGCAAAAGTAATTAGTAATTTTAATGATCAAAATAAACATTTGCGCAATGAAACATGCTCATAATGTCCGTGTGCATTGTTTTGCATCGATGTACGAGTATATAATTCCCCTACAAGCCACGTCAATCAAGTCGTCATCATCATACCAATATCTATTCGTATAACAACATTTGGCTTAATGAAAAATGGTATCGTGTAACGGAATGTGTAAATCCTAAATGGCATCAGTGTAATTTTCAATGTATTGTACAGTCGTTACATGACAGGCGGCCACGCGGAGGCGCGCGGGTGGCCATAACCTACATATGTATATGTATATTATAGGTATGTGTTTGCAGGATAAAATAAATGATAATAATTAGGTTCTAATACTCGAGTACTTAAAATAATTAAGCCAATATTATGTAATTAGACACGTTCGACTGTTTTCAGAAAATTTACCGCATAAGGTATTTAGTATTCAGAAAAAGAAAAGCAGGTATGTCAAAAAAAAAAAAATACGTTTTAGGTTGACAGAGATATTCACACTAGTTTAAATATGAAGCAAACAAATTCCCGAATAATTTCGAAAATTGTTTGAAATGCTCAAAGTTTTCCAACAATTTTTAGAAGGACAAGAAAGTGTTTACGTTGTTACATGGCTATCTGCTAGCGGACTTACTCTGACTGTAAAGATTTCTCAAACCACAGGCAAACAGATCCTTCTTTCTTGGAGCTCCAGAAGACTCAGGACATTCAGTGACAGAAATAAACGGAGAAAAACGACCTCCTTTTAACCGTCAACCATTTAACTGATCTCCGAACTGTAGATAAAATCTAATACACAATATTAATTTGAAGACTTCAATCATTTAGAAAGACTGTCAAAAACTTTGATCAAATGAAACTTGGCATCGGGATAGTTCTATACACCTGGCAAGAAAAACAGACAAAGAAAAGTCCATAAGTCTCTAAGAGTAAATCAAATATGGTTATGAAAAGATCCAAACTTATAACTGTTAAAAAAGTTAGCCAATTAGAGGTTTCATTTTGCAAAAACCCTTCATTTGGGTAAGTGTCACTTTTGAAGCTGTCATCTTTTAACATTTGACAAGAAAAAACTACCCCAAGCCATTACTAAAATTGAACAACATAGGTATAAGCTATAAGGTGTGTTATTTTGAGAACAATATACACAGTGAAGTAGGATTTCTCAAAAAAAACGTATCCGGAGTTTTGCTATTTGTTTCGTTTTCTTGCGTATTTTTTTGACAGATATCAAAACAGAAGTTAAAGGGTCTGTTCGTTCGCAGACTTAAGTTATAGTTTTGGATTTCTCGACAGCGCTTTTCATAACATCGCTCTGTCGCGTTTGTAACTGTTATACAGATATCTCTGTTTAGCTAAAATATGAAACCATGAGTTGCTAAAGTAAGATACTTAGCTAAAATTCCTTTCTATTACGCGAACACGATACAAACTGCAACGTTTATTTATCAACAGTTTTCAATTTTGTCGCGTTAGTTTGGTTGCAGATAAAACATGAAATCTCAAAAAGTGCAGGAAACGGTAAAAGGAGTAAACTCTTAGTGACCAATGAAACATGACTTCGAGATACACAATAGTTATCAATTATATTGTACCAACGTTTATGTTCGAGACTCGAGCAAACGCAAAATTTCTATCCGCAGTTGGATCCTACCTCTGCTTTTATCGGCAGTGAGGCTGTTGTATTTGAAATAGATGTAACATCTTACTTCACTGCTTATATTTTTCCTAAAAAACCACACCTATTATTTTTCAACAACACATTGGAATTGTTGATACTAACGAATTTTAAAGTCGTAGTCGTAATGAATCTCCCCGGTCGACAATATTGAAAATGATGGAAAAATTGAATTGTTATTGGGACAAGTTAGTGTCAAAGAACAACTCCGAATATTGCTGCTTTAACCTGAAGTGTTGACAAAAACCCAAGTTTGCACAAAGATAAAGGTCTTAAAGTTATTAAAGTTCGATATTAGCAAAGTCATCGTATCTTTGCTGATTGATTGATCCGGATCTCTATTGAAAAAACACTTCAGAGATGATGCCTATATTCAACTCAAATAGTATGTCAAAGAACAGGAACGATTCTTAAAAAGCCTCTTTATCGTCAATGGGGTTATTTTAAAAGGAGGCTGATGCAACTGTTACGGAAAATGGAATGGGCTATGAATTTCGTGAAGCTATCAAGGACATGACCTTAACGTTGGCGGTCAACAATAATGGCAAACCTTCTTCTTTACAATGAATGAGAAAACATTAGTTTCTATAAAACCATACTCTTGTTTTTTTATTATCAAAATGCAATCTCTTATTAGAAAATCCTTTGTTAGCATTTCCAATGTAAATCTTAATTCTCAAAGTGATGCTTATGTGCCTCAGCTGCTAATAAATGAACAAGTTGTTATTTGTTTTTTATTTCTAAAAAATTTAATCAAAGAAACATGTTTCTCCCAATTTAAAATTGATCTTATTAAAATAACATACTTCAATCTATGTACATATTTGTAAAAAATACTATTCACTCCCAATTTCACAATGATTTTCCAATTCTAAGATAATTTCAGAAAAATTCATTTACACAAAATGCATTATCATTTGCCTCAGAAAATGGCAAGGACTCTTTGTTCCTTTGGAAAATAAAAACAACACTCGAAACGATTTTATTTTAAGGGGCACATCTTTCAATATGATTTAACTTAATGAAAATTCACATACCATTGAGTCTTAAAAGAAAAACAAAAAACAAAAAACATTTCATCCACTGAAGCATGTTTAATTTTTTTCTTGTTGAAATGAAATTCTCTTAAAATTCATTCATGCGTTTTGTTTTTCCAATATAACCAAAAAAAAAAATAATAAAAAAAAGAAAAACGAAAAGAAAAACAAAAATCCGTGTGCTTCCTGAAGCTTAAATAATTTGAAAATTAAAGTAATTGCGGTACAGGTTTATCCAACCAATAGCCATTAACATCCTTAAAGCCAAACACTGTACAAGTACATACAAAATGGGGATAAAATAACAACTAAAATTCAACACCATCAGGGACAATTTGTATTTGTATATATCCTTGCATTAATGGAAGTGGCAAAGGAGGAGACTTTTTTTTTGTTCGTAATAAAATTTGAATTTCGAAATGATTTCGACATTATCGAAGTGAGAACGTAAGAATCAGTAAAACAAAAAAAACTCAAAAATTCCATCCACCGGGTATTCAGGAGAGAGCCCCATATCGCAGCGATTCAGGGACATGACAGCAAAGCAAACAAAAAAAGTATCCTGGCATTCATCAATCCCAAAGTTGGTGGCAGTGGTGGTGGTTGGTAATGACAGCCAAACAACAATCGAACCCGATCCAAACAGACATCGACATGGTTGGAAACTGGTGAACTGAAAAAGGCGATATGGTGGTGGTCGTGAGTAGTGACTCTTTTTTTTGCATTTAACCACTTTAAAGGCAAGTAAGATATTTTTGAAAAATTAGATTTTAAAAAAACATGACTTCAAATCAATGTTGAAACTATAGAAGTTAGACTCCTTTACGGTACGCATCGAAGACTCTATTGCTACTGTGAAGCAGAGTAACGAAGAAGACCTTAATGAGTCCATCCACCATTGCGCGCAACAATTGAAGCTTTGCCATTGACTTTATGAAAGATTTGGCGGAAGGATCTTATTTTGTGGACTTAAGAAATCCAACTCGTGCAAGAATTGAAGCCGAACGACCATCAAGCGCGTCTCACATTTTGTGAATAGGCCCAAAACGAGATGGCCACCGATCCCGATTTCCACAAGAAAAAGTTTTTCAGCAATGAAGCTCAATGTTGGTCGAATGTTTGCGTCAATAAGCCAAGAACGTCATATTTGGATTGATCATAATCCACAACCCATATTGTTAAGAGACTGTTACATCCTCAAAAAGTCACTTTATGGTTTGCATTATGAGTCTGGCCATGGGGAACGCTATAGAGCTATGGTTAATGACTTTTTCGTGTCTGAATTTTAGGATGTTGATGTGGACGATCTTTGGTTCCATCAAGACGGTTCGATGGTACAATTAAGGTACACGCCATACAGATTAAGGAAATAATCAATTTATTTATTTTGGTGAGCGCGTGGCCTCCAAGATAGTGTCATTTGACTACTCGAATGGAATATATTTGAGCTAGGCGCGGTAATTATTTGCCCGGAATCATTTTAAAGCTAACTTCTTGGCAAAAACAATAAACATGTAATATTCGTTATATTTCTTCTTGAAAACCACAAATCTAAAAAAAAACACCCTTTATAAACTGGAGTGCAGTTCATTTGTTAGGGGCTGATTAAAGCTTACACTAAAGTTTGAACTGATTATGTTTCGAATATCAATTTTTTATCAAAAGTTTGGAACAAAAAATTACAACTTCATAAAACCTGTGCGTGGACTTAATTTTTTTTTTCAATTTTAAACATTCAGTTGGACTCAAATGAATAAAGACAAAATCAACATTGTACAAGTTTGTCAGTCCTCGAGTGCAGCAATTTTCATAGGAAAAAAATATTTAAATTTTAAAAAGATATATTTTCTATTGAATCTGTAGGTATGATAAATAACAACTTTGTACTTTTGTTTTTAAAATCTTTTGACCTGAGGCACGAATTAATAGCCACATCCACTTCCCGCTCCTGAATACCGATCCCAAAAGAAAAATTAGAAAAATACAGGAAGATTAAATAGTATTTAAAGCTTTACCCGTGGCGATAAACTCCTGTTTAGGATGAGAGATGATACCATCGAGACTCATTTTCAAACGACTTAACATTTATACAATGTACCAAGTTCTTCTATTTCAAATTAAATTTGAATTAAAGAATTTACATATGTTTGATGTGGCACTGTTTCCTGGTCATTTGGACCTGGACACATGTTTTAATCCTAAAGCTCAAAATACTAATGGTTGTTTTAAAGGTGTTGCAAAATTTGCAATTTTACGAATTGAAAAATAAAATATTTCCGTTTTTTTGCATTTGATGCTGAAAAATTGCTAATGTTACAGTAAGTGAGTTAATCAGTTAGTGACAGTTTTTGTGATTTTTCAAGTCTTGTATCTCAATACAGAAAACAATAAGTTACTACTTCGCTAAAATTTGAAATTTGGTGGCGTTATGTGCCTTGAATAGCCTAGCAAGCAAATGTTCGTAACTTTCCTGGTTCTTTAGTCAAGTTAGAAGTAGAAAGAGATTTTAAAAAGGGCTACGTTTGTTCCTTTAAAAAATTGTAATATCAAATAACCTGGCCATTAAATGGAGCGTTTTTTTGGTAAGTTCAACAAACAAGCCCCAATAAACCTCTTTACTTACTCAAATGCAATTATACTTCAACATTCATACCCAGTAATAATAATTGTAGAAATCATATGTCATAAATGTAGAATTAAAAAATATTTAGAATCACAAAAATTAGAATGAAGATGAAAAAGAAATAAAACTCATTCCTTTTGTTCACTTTTTTTATTTTTAAAATATAAAATATGCCATAAGTCGACTTGTGTCGTTTTTCCTTGTGACTTTTGTTATTCTTCCGTTATAATACTCAAAATAAAATCAGTAAAATAAGATATAGGTTGACTTAATCATGAAAAATTTACAAAATTGCATTGAGGAAAAACTACGTTAGCTGCTCACCTCAAAAACTGCAAAAAGTGACTTGAGTGAGTTTTTTTTCTTGTTGCCACCGATATGAAAATCTACCAACCTTGCTACTCAGCGCCCTCTTCATTTCAAAATTATCAGCCAGCACCGCCATCTTTATTTTTTTTAGTTTTTTGTATGGGCAGCAATCAATTTGTTGTTGTTTTCCAAGGGATATTTATTTGTGCTGGCTATTCACTTCCAAATAAAACATGGTTAAAGTCAGTAGAACAGTTTAATGTTTTGTTCAAATTGTATGCAGTCCTTAACACACTTTGCAAACGTTACAGAAATCATTTATAGGGTAGGTAATTCATAACCAATCACAGCGGAAGTGTCTTTATAGTTCCGAAGATTTTTAGTAAAAAATAATTCCGTTTCCATTGCAGTCCAGAATAATAAAAATCGAGCCCGGTTTTAATGCCTTCCAAAATCTACTACCAAATTAAAATCCTGTATTGAAACATCCAATAGCAGTTCCAAAGTGTATTTATATCCTTTTTCTATGCAAAAAGAATGATAGTTTTAAAGGAACATTTCTGAGCTCAAACCTTGAAGACGGTATTTTTTTTTCATCATAAAATCGAAATCATCTCAGTCACCTCGAGTAATTATTCACTTTAGTTGACTACCCTGCAAATATTTGAATTGAACCCCCCCTGTGACATGCTACCCTTACGAAACAACAACAAATATTTGTTACCCCAATGAATTATTAAAAATAAATCTAACCCAAATATACTCGACTGTCTTGGTGTCTTGTTTTTTTTTTAATTTTTAATTGAAAAGGGTCTTCCACTTAAGAATCAAAAAGTCATTTCTGACTTCCGGAAGAATAAGCAAACAAACAAAAAAAAAAGAAGAGGAAACAAAAAAGAAAAAGGACAAAAAAAAAACTGCATAAAAAGCCAAACGAAGCGACATCCTTTATAAATGTTTCCAAATTATCATCCATAACTCGTTTGTGTCAACTGAGTGCTTTCTAAGCTACTGCTCTTAATTGATTCTATTAGTTAAGAAGGGAAAAGTTTTGTGCAGTGATGTTTGTTATAGCATATATCTTCTTATCCCCTCCCCTTCCTTCATCCATCCCCCTCCTCATGTGCTGCGTTTATCTTCTGTACCTACTACCTAGATCCGTCCACGATGGCAATGCGATGATGCCAGGAACTGCAGAGCACAGAACAGCACATCACATTTCACATCCTCTGGAACTGGGACTGGAACTTACTCACAGAAACTTATATAGTTTGATAGTGCAACGCATCCAAGAGTAATGAAGACAATAACTCTCCAAGGACCAAAACTAAAATTGTGACTTAAATTTATGTCCGGCACTTAAGCAAGTGGAGCCGCACTCCGAAAAATAGACGAAGAAAATAAAAAAAAAGCTGCAAAATTGTTTCTAAACTTTGTCCATTGTGTTGAGAGTGTGTGTTGTAGAAAATTATACCTTCCTAGTTTCCTCCATCTTCGAGTACCTTGGTTGACTACATCCATAGGAATACCACAAAAGAAGAAGAAATTGGTCCTTTTTTTTCTCTTCTTCTAAGGAGAGATTTGGAGAGATCCTGTGAAATAAAATTCATAAAACGGTAAAATCACACACAGTGAAGAGATCTCTGGCTGTGAAAGTATAATTTGCATACTAAATGATGAAAAGCCGAAAGGGTAAAAACGTAAAAGTATTTCAACAAATCAAAAGGAAAGGATTTTCTATAAGTTGCCAAAAAAAAAAAGAACAAAAAAAGGACACTCCTATGAGCCCAGAAGTTTCACCTGAAACTTTTACTAAATTAAGGATGTAGGCAACTATGACTCGTAAGTACCTGATTTTGGGGTCATTCCAATTTCGAAGATTTCTTAATTTAAAAAAAGAAAATCAAGAGAAATACTTTTGAATTTCACATCATATGCATTCTTAGTGCAAAATATTTTTAAACGCCTGCGACTTTAAAAAAGTAATCTTGAAGCTTCACTTGCTCATCTAAATTTTAACTGCTATGAAAACAACCCATGTAAATGCCGGCTTATAATTTTGGTATCTCTGAATACAGTTGTTCTTCGCGTAGGTAGCAGCGCTGCAGAAACAGGCACTTTCAAGCAAGTTTGCCACTTTGGCACCTTGTGGCACTCACAAATTTAAAAATTGGCACTATTTTTTATAATACAATAATGTCAATAAAAATTAAACGTTTCTTATAAAAATTACAACTACATATTGCTACTCTTTATTACTCTTTTTCGTTCTACTACAATGGGCATTGTGGTTCATCCCTAAAATACTAACAAAAGTTTTTGTAGGTCATTGTCACTTGTCTACTTCTAAAATACCAACGAAAGATTTTTGTATGCCACTGTCACTAAACTACTTCGTTCAAATTTCATCCACAAACTTTGAATGTTGCATAAACGTAAACGATCAACCATCAAGACGAAATCGAATTAAAGAAAATGAATAAAAAAACAATACTTGAATAAGTACAAATGTTTTTTGTTACTTAAGCGGCCCATAGACACCACACTTGTGCGCACACTTGTGTCGGTGTGCGGAAATGTGTGCTGTGTGTGGGCTGGTGTCGACACCGATTTTCGGTGTGAGACACGACACGCAGCGAGTATAAAATCAAAAGATTTTGATTTTTTTTGTGTCGGTGTCTCAATCGGTGTGATGTGTATGGGGATGCACGGGCACATTTCCTATTCAGTTGCATGTGATATGTGAACCGTTGTTGAGTGTGGTGCTTCGCAAGTTGTTCTAATAAAATGGCAATTCCGGATTGTGAATTCTGGTGATCTTTTATAGATTTGTATAGAGAACTTCGAGAAATCTGGCAAATAAAATCCAGCGGATATAAAAATCGATAAAAAAAGAAACTTTGGAAAAAAAATTTATTTCTTTTTAAAAACCAATCTTTCGACCAAATTCTTTTTTTCCTTTTTTTCTTCTTATTTTCATTTAAACAAGAAGCGATTACAATTAGCGCGCAAGCTTCAAAGTCACTCATTCTGATCTTTCCTCTTTGAAATCTCTTTCACAACAACTAATGTGTGCATGATTTGGTGTGTAGTGTGTGGCGGAATGCCACACCATTTTCCAGTGCACCGGTGTGCGCACAAGTGTGGTGTCTATGGGCCGCTTTATATTGCATAATTTCATTAACAGCGAATTTATTGATGAGAACAATTTATACATACGAAATTAATTTCAAAAATGAAATTTTTGTACAAGATACAAATATGTATGTATATATATTGGGCCAAAAGCTAAAATGGTTTTGACAAATAACAAACAAAATATCTGTTGAAGAGATAAATATTATATTAAACTACACTGTGAAATTTTGAAACGGTTTAATTTTAAGGATGAGACTTTAATTCACTTGCAAAAATAAAATCCTAAATAATTGGGAGACAGTATGGTTCCTCTGTTTCATTTGTTTCCCCAAATATGTGAAGGTAAAATTGATGAAATTGAAGATGAATGGCGGTCTGTCCTTCATCAACAATTTATTTCGAATAATGAAGTCACTGTAGACTTTTGGAGAAGCATTTTTAAGTTAAAAAATAGTTTGGGAAAATTGATGTATACAAACCTAAAAAATTTTATCGGTGCCCTTCTTAGTCTTCCACAAAGCACTGCAGCGGCAGAAAGAATATTTTCCGATCTTAATAATATAAAAACCGCAATTATTTAAAAATCACAACTGTTAATGCTTTATTATCTAATAACAAAACAAATGTTAAGCAATGAAAGTTTGAGTAGTTGGAATCCATCAAAATTAAATTATGTATGTAGATATATCTTATTTAAAACAAAATATGTAATTGAAATCTCTATTGCTTTTTTCTTATTTAGTTTATAATTTAATTTTCATTGTAAAAAATAAAGAATATTTATAGTCTTTTGTTTGAATATTGGTTTTTCTTTCTTTGGCTCTCTTTGACAATTTTTGGCACTCTAAAACGTTACGATGACGTATTGTCTAAGATGTCGCACAGTGTGTTATTTTGCCAACCTTTAATGAAAAAAGTCTCCCGAATGCAACAAAATTGGTATCATATGGAAGGTAAAATCTTCAGCTTTAATTTGGCAAAAACAAACTAAGAAAAAAACTATATTTACCGTTTTACAGCATCACAAACATCAGGTTGGTTTAAGCGATCAAAAAATTAAAGCTCATTGTTTTTCTTCTGTCAAGTTGATAAAAGCATGGTCAAGTAAATTATTTATTTTTGTTGATATTATTAGAAAATTTGTGGGTAAGTAATTTTTATTTACACTAACAAATAAAAAAAAATTAAAAATCGTGTGATTGGAAACCTTTAAAGTGATTTTTATTTGTGTTCCTTAACTTATGAAAGGGTTACTGTGCTTAAGATGTCCGTTGGTATATTCTGTGTTAGAAATCGTTCAATTTTCTTGCTTCTGTTTGCTGACACCATACAATATTTATTTTTCTAATTGACCTTTGCAGCGAAATAAAAAATAAATCAGCAATTTTTGATGTATGGAGAGTCTCTACGAAAGAGGATCGCTATCTGGCGGACACAGGCAAAGTCCCCAAAGTGCTACAAAGGTATGTTACCTCATTCAGTAGTAAAATACTGAATTGTTTACCTCAAAGACTCCAAGCGAAATTGCACTTGCTGTCGAAATCAATATAAGATCAGCTGGTAAAAGGGAAGCAGCTACTTTATTAAAAGAACTTGTAAACTTGTCTCCTTAAAGAGCGACGAACATCAAAAATTCTAGATTAAGTCAAGAAAATAGAAACAAAAAAATTGCAGTCGAAGAAGGCCTTGAAAATCTCTTTCTGGTAACTTTTGTTCCACTTCGGTTGGTTGACGAATTCTCTTAAAAAAATGTGCGGCAAAACCCGACGCCAAATTCAACAAGGTATTGCTGTTTAATAAAATTTGTTTTTAAAAAAGAAAATACTTATTTAATAAACACTGAGGAGCAACAAGAAAAAAATTTTAATTGATATGACAAAGTAAATTGCAGGAAACACCAATGATGACAACACTGCCAGAATTTTTTTTCTAAATCCTGAATTAACAGCAGAAAAAACCAGGGGTCGAATCACCGCATTAGTTAACGAGTAATACGTGACTGAATTATGTCAATTTGGCATTACCGCTCACGTTAACGAGCAATCTAGTACTTTAATTTGGAATTCTGTGATCAATTAGTATACTGATGGTATATTTTTGAAGCGAGTTGTCCATCAAGGTATAAGAATTAGGTATAGTATTTATTATTGTATTTTAAACAATTTTTTTTTTTTTCAAGGTCAAATTTAAACAAAATTAACCAGAAACAAATAAATGCTATGGCAGAATATATGTCTAGGCACCCCGATGGAGCCAAAAATATATTGTCTAATTGCCAACAGGGAAAGGCAACATCAATAAGACTTTGGCAACAGTTAACTGAAAATTTAAATTCCTTAGGACTTCCAATCAAGGATGTCAAGGGCTAGAGAAAAGTATGTTTATATTTATTTATATACCTTAATTTTTGCTCTTAAGTAAACTTTTTCTCTCTAATATAGACTTTTGCTGATCAAAAATTCCAAATAAAAAGTAAGTTTTCGTTCAACAAATTTTCTAAAATGAAGACTGGTGGAGGGCGTTTCGAGGAAAAAATACTGACAGTGGCTGATAAGCAAATTTTGGCAGCAGCCGGAATTGACGTTGCAGTTGAAGGGATTGCAGTCCAAAGTTTTGGTGCGTCCACAACGAAAATTTGCACACCAACTTCGATAGGACAAAAATCAGTGTACGACACCAACATCCACATTGATCCACCAATTGACATCTTCAAGTACCTATAACAAATTCAAATGAGCCATCCACGAGTTTTAATGACCTTTCTGACGCAGAATGTTTTCCGGCAAAATATAAAAAAAATACAAAGAAATATGATACCAAGGAAAGGAACAAAATTGAAATAGAAACCAACTTTCTTGAGTCCATAAAAAAATAAACTAGATAGGCTTTTGGAAATCGAGGAAAGGAATGTAAAAGTTAAAGAGCGACTTCTTCAAATTAAAGAAGAAAAGCATAAAGGTTATCAAGAACTACAAGCAATTGAATTGAAAATCAAAACTCTTCAATTAGAAAATGTAGAAAGAGGCTACTAAAAAGACTGCGGGCCAAACATTGGTGTACCTAAATGAAACTGAGAATTACGTACCTTGTTTTTTTTTTATTACATACATACATATGTATGTATTTGTATTCTGTGAATTAATAATAAAATAAAAATATATTTAAGTTTTATTAATGTTCGGTTTAATTCTTTTTCACTAAAGTTTTTGTACAGGTATGTACACAAAACATTAGGTACTTTATATCAAAGAATTTTTGATATAGTCTCTTATTCTTTCCGCTGCCTTCGTTATATTGTTTTTGTCATCTGGGATATTGTGTTGCTCGGCATAGGTTTCACCAAAGGGGACTTTATAATCAATGTATTATGTTGTGGAGGGCACAGCTTATATTTCCAAAGCTAGCATGCTTTTCAGGGCTTTATCCCTCTCTCTTGTTGTAATTAAGAATTAGCCACCGTCGTCCCTTCAGAATTCATATTGCTTTTTCGACAGTGCAACGGGCTTGGGACTTGGGAGTGAATGTCATTAAACATTGCCTCTCTCGACCCATCTTGTGGTGACCTATATGGAGTCATGCAGCAAGGCTATAAAGGGTATCCAAAATCTCCTACAAAATTGATTACATACATGTGCATCAAAACATTTTCTAAATTTTCATTTATAAATAAAATATTACCAAGAAGCCAAAAATTTTCTGTTTTCGTTGATTCATACTTGTTTTCCAAGTACATATCTCTTTTCTTTGGAATGTTTCCAAACAAAAGAGTCTTGAGCAGCTCCACCATAACGAGAATCCACAGCCGCCAAAATTCTATACTCATGATCACATATCTAAAAAGATAATAATGTTTTAAATGCATACACAAATTTTATACTTAAGACCTATAATCGAACTTACTATCATCGAGTTTGAACTATGAAAACCCTTCCTTGTTGAAGAACATAAATGTTCATTTTGGCTTGGTTTTTGTAAGCAACCTATAACTGCAAACAAAAATTGGTTGAATTTAAAACAGTCTTGAATAATTTTACCTCCTGGAATTTTATATTTGTTGTAGAACCACTGTTTGCACCTACTCCAATTTTCTCCGGAAAATTGTTGGTTGGACAAAGTTTCGACTCCATTTCGTTTACGACATGTTTTAATATCTTCGATAATGTCGATTGGCCCACCCTAACAAGATAATCATTGCCTGTTAAAACAAATGCTATTGTTATTAATCTATTTAAATAAATTTAAAACATCGTATTGTGCAAACAAATGTAAGTACTTCCCAACTGAGTGTTGATAGCCTCCACTTACCAAGAGATATAGGGCAGCAGCTAATTGCAAAGTAGCTGGAACTGCCGTTGACATTATGCCTTTGAGTTCTATCTTCGACAGCACAAAAACGAAGGCTTCTTTGATGAGCCTAAACCTTTTGATAAATCCTAAAAAAAAATGTCGCATTATCTTTTGACATAAAAATGTATTGGTACTCACCCAGAATTAGGCAGAAGCAATGGATTATTTTTGCCTCATAAACGCCTGCGCTCTACTGCTTCATATTTCTCATCGTCGTTTCGTTAAATAGGTATAATTCCCAAATGGTTTTTTTATTCTCCACTTCAGAATCACTAGATAGGAACAAAATATCCATAATAATAAATTAAAGTTTTTTCTTTTTTGAACCAATTCACTATTCACATAAACACAGATGTTATCTGTCAAAACTATAGGGACTCAATGAAAATTATGGCCGACACACAACAAACAGACGGAAAATGTCTTTCGAAGAAATGCTGATTGACTTGGTGAGGGAGCGGAAATTCCTCACATTTCAGCTCAGCTCACTTTTGAGCTAGCTCAGCTCTACCAACAGCTCAAACGTGAGCTAGCTCATTAGCTCATTATCGGTCACAATGCATTTCACTTTATTTTGAATTTTATATTTGCTCATAATTGCTTGGATTTCTTTTCCCAATACATCAAATCATGGGATATTTCCACTTGCTTACAGCTTAGAACACAACTTTTCCTCTTTATTTCGTCGGGGATCCAGTGGCACGTGGCACCCTATAGTATGATCTGTGATGGCAAGTCCACAAATCAACATTCATACAAAGATGTGATATACTTTCCAACTGATTTGAAATGTTGAGTACTAAGTGCTCAAATTTTTCTCTAATCCAATTAACTACAGTTGAGCGACATATCAATTCCACTTTTCTTCCTGCTGATACAGTTATCAAATTTAAAAAAAATTCTGATGAAACTGTTGAAAATGGCATGAGGTCCCCTACAGTAAAATTCACTATGTCGTCGTTTATCGGCGCTTCTTTTTTGACTTTTCTGAGCTGATTTTCATCATGTCGCTCTGTAATTTCTTTATGAAAAATCTAGAAAAATGCCTCAGCATGTTGAGATAAGTTTTTCCTTGCAAGCAAAATCCAACTTACATTTAACAAAAAATGTTTTGCTAGTTGAACTCCTTCTTCCTGAATCATCTTCAGACAATTCAAAATATTTTTTATAATTTTCTGAAAGTTCCCTCATTTTATAATTTTTAACAGGAACTGGTATTCCAAGAGAAAATTGTGAGTCTCTTTGAAAATGCTCTTAAACATTTCGAGAAGAAATAATTTGGTTTTCCTCTTCTTATAAATTAATGACTGGATTGTTCTTAAGTTTTTTTTTTTAATTTTATTAATAGTCTTTATATTCTAGTTTTAGTTTTTAATAAAAAAAAATTAATTAAACAATAAATCTTTTATGTCATCTGTTTTTCTTTGCGCCAGTTGCTTCAATCTATTGTTAGGGATGTCGGAGTTTTCCTGAATTCTATTTGTATTCGAATCATGGTGAGTAGGTATTGAAGTAATTGACCTGAAAAATATTTTCCTCGTTGCGTTCAATGCAAATGTTGTGCAAGGCTGCGCAAACATTTGCAAAAGTAGCAATTGGCTCTGGGGCGTAGCGACTTTTCCGTTCTTCTAGTAAGATTCTCCATCGACCTATATTATATAATAGTTCATATGTACATGTGTATGTATATATATGTATATAATGTAAAAAGTATTAAGTATTCAAATAAATACCTTTATACACACCAATACATCTTTCAACGACATTTCTAGCCTTAGAGTGGACTTCGTTGGAATTTGTTTTGCCAGGGTCGGTAGAAGTCCTGTACGGTGAAAGTAACCAAGGCTCAAGTAGATACCTGCTATCGCCTAGAAGTATATGAAATTCAATTTCTGATTAGAATATGCTGTCTATTTATAGATATCTGAACTTAGTGAAATCTGAAAACAATGTTTAAAACCTTCTAGTTTTCCGAAAAATTCATGCTGCGTTTTCGCAACATTAGCCGAAAGGGGTAGCAGAATTAATAAAAAATTTCGAGTTTTTTTGTTGTAAAATTTAGGTATATATTTCGTTGGGATTTCCTTCCCTTTGATGTGTTGGCGGAATATTTGATGATCGCAGTAAGGAGTCTACAACATATGTCATAAATTTAAGTTGTGACATTGGTGTTTCCTTTGCAAACTGTTAGGAGCCAGGTCTCCACGGGGGTATGTTTCAGAGTACTGGAAGAGGCTACAGCACGCTTGTGGTTGCACGGCTCAGCTCGTCGTGTGGGGTGGTTCTTGCCACCTCCCAGTACACCTCCTGCTCGACTAATCATTATTTATTTTCGTGCCTAAGGTAACTCCGAGATATAGATAACACAAACCTGAGAACTTTGAAGATATCCAAGAGAAATAGGAAATCGGTGCTTCGAATTAAGTTTAAAAAAATCAAAAAAAAATTATAATATGACTAACCTAAGAAAATAAAAAAAAAAAGAAACCTTCACCAAAACAAATTTTAATTATAATTAGAAAATTAAGTAAAAGAATTAAAAAAAATTAAGTAAAAAAATATGGATGATAAACTTAACTCTAAACTTAAACTAATTCAAGAATTCAAAACAAAAATTGCAGACTCTAAAGCACCTCTTTCTTACCCCTTTAAATACCCTCACACACAAAACGTTCGTCTGATGTCATTGACGAAAGTCTGGCCAACCCACCCAAGTGTCGTGAAGATACTTCCTTCACTATTTCCATGGCCGAATGCAGCGGAAATAGCCCCTATAATGACTCAACCAGTCACGAATTAGTCTGTAGAGAAAGTAAGTCTGTCATGTCTTAAAACTCAAAATCTACCTCTGGACGGCCATACCAAGCCTTCACACACCACTAGCTATTAAATTAGAACACCATATCGATTTAATATTATGATAGTTCAAATTATAATTTTATTAAGTAATTTCAAATTCATAAAAAAATTCAATCGAGTTCTCACATTACTTTCTTTTTCTTATTTTCAATGATAAAAAGGAAATATTAAAATAAAATAGCTAAAAATTGTAAAAGGTTTAAACTAAAGATTTTAAAAAAATTGACCTTAAAGGCTTTTTTTTTTGGATCTTCTATCCTCAAACAAAAGAAGTTTTTTTACTTACTGTTTCCTGGTCCCTCGTCGTTCTGCCGGCAGCACGTTGAGAAGCAGGGGTAGCACATTCGTCACCACTGATTTTATTTCACTATATATTTTTAGGTAAGCCTTTAAAATCACTTTTCTTATATATAATTTAAACCAAATTCAAACTTAATCAAAAAAAAAATTTTAAAAAAATTTGGAGAACTGGATTTTCACAAATCACTTTGAATCTATTCTTAATTAACACTAAATAATAAAATAATAATAATAATTTAATTCAAGAAAAATTTTAAAGTTCTTCTTTTCTTAAATTTCTTCACTTTTGCTTTTCTTCAATTCTTCTTTTCTTCACTTCCCTCACTTGACACCCTTCTCTTTTTCCTTCCAAATCCCCTTTTTTTTTTTTCTTCGAGGGATATCTATATATATCTATAGTTTATAGACATAAAGTACCCTCTTAGACTATGGTCTTTGTGTCTTCGAAGTCTTTTCCTTTATATATTTGCACAAAGGAATACTTCGACTGAAGAGAGTGTCCTTGCTGAAAGTCAAGACAGACGAGCCAAAGGAAGCAAAAAAATTTCGCAGAGGCTCAGGCTTCTGCTACTAATCTTCCTGGTCTTTGGAAAACCTGACCTGAACCTCTGCTGTTAATTTGATATATATATGTATCACCACCAAATTTTCTAGACTTTTGCCTCTAGATTTTATGTCCAACTCAACGGAATTAGCGCAATCTGGTGTATTTGCTTATTTCAATTCACTTCATTTAATAAAAGAAAACTTCTTATTTAAATATATTTATTTGCATCAACTATAAAAATCGATAGATTTTAAATTTCAAAAAAAAATGTTGATCAAAAAAAAATTTTGGCCGTTAGTACTTCTTTTTGTTGGGCTATCAAACGTAAGAATGACCATAGAATCCCTTAGACTAGTTCCTAGCCATTCTCCTATTACCTAAGTAAATAGTTACCACTATCTCTGAGTGAGATCACTATTTTTCCACCCACAATTATTTTCCATCCCTATCACAGATTATTAACCCCCCTCATCCACGTCCAAGAAATCGTACACACACATATGTACTACTAATACAGTCTTGTATCCCTATATCAGTCTATTTTCTCTTCTCTTAAACTAATATCATTCTAATTCCTAATTCCTAAATAATCCTATTATTTATCTTAACTAATTTATCTAATCTGTATCTTATCAATAGAATCTCGTATAACTATCTATTTAAATAAATTTTCATCTCTTACTGTACTAGAAATACTTATTCTAAACTTAAACCATAATAAAATTCATCCGGTTGATGAACAATCATGTCTAGTACATTCCTGCGCTTGCGCTAGTAGTAGTTTTTCTGCCCCCTTATCCCTTGGGTGAAAATAAGACAAAGCTACTATTGCATGCGCAAAGCGAAACAACTAGCTAGGTTACCTAAGTGAGAATTGTCAAAAAAAAAAATCATCATAACAAACATGGACGCGCGCAGGACAGCAGGAATTATTTTGGTAAGTATTAAAGAAAATTAAACTAATTCCTGGCAACATTAATTATCTTTATTATTCTCATTTCTTTTTCAGATGTTATTGGCTTCTTTTTTTTTTTAATTCAGGTAAGTCGTAGCTATGTAAAGTGTAGAATTTGTGTTGCAAAGATTCGAATGTGAAAGCGATCGAATCCTGGCACAACAACTTCATATCTTTGCATTGTAGGTAGTATATTCTTTGTATTTTATCTATTAAATTTATTTTTTCTTTTCAGAATACAACTGAATAGGACCTGCATCGACTTCTTCTGAAGGTGACCGGCCACCGGGGATGGCTTAGGTCACTCCAAATCAAAACACTGCTCCCATCGTTGGAAGAAGGTGTCATCGGCGCTGCGTTGCCGCGCTACCGGCTAGGTATGTATGTACATATCTAGATATGTACGTTCATATGGCCACGTAACAAAACTTTTTGCAAATTCCATGAATTTTCCATGCATTTACCAATTCTGCATCCAATGCATTTGATAAAAGTGGCCAGTACCACTTCTTTCCTCAAATCCGTATCCTGTAATTGCTGAATGCTGATAGCATTATCAAACAAGTCCACTCCTCCCATCGTGGAATTATATTCATGGATTGCATTGGGAATGTTGACGTGTTTCCTTTTTTTTCGATCAACCCGTTTTGCTTGGGTGATTGGTTGGTCCATCAAATGATTTGAAAGAACTGTTAGAATGGAGTTATCGTTCCAACGAACAGCGGCAATTGTCAAAAGCAAAATCCATAGTTCCTCTATTTTGTTTCTTCATTTGTCTGTGTTGTCAATTTTGCTTTACCAGTTCTATTTTCACGAACAGTGCCTGTAGATTGGTATAAAAGAAATTAATTTTTTAGTATAAATAAATGGTAAGTTAAAATTACCTGTTCTGAAGTAACCCAATTCTGAGAGACGACAAATCAGTTTGTGCGACGTAAAAAAAATTGTCAAAAGTAACTGTGTGTTAGTTTGGAGCATCGATATTAGAAAGAAGTCTCAGAACAACATTTTCCCCTAAGCCAAATCCAGGGGAATTATCAGCACTTGCACCACCATACGGAATGAATTGATATAAATATCCATCGTGAGAACACAGGTCCCAATATTTGTATCCAAAACGAATTGGCTTCCCTCTTATAAACATTTTTGACCACTTTGGTAATTTATATTGAAAAGACGTCAATTTCTTTTTAGATGTTGATGCAATATTTTGTGATGTTGATGCATTTTCTGAATCATTTGGCTCACATTGTAGATCGTCTAATATGCATTCCAGCTCTAATTCACCGGCTAGTTCAATTGGCAATATGTTCACGTCTTCCAATAATTGGACGTTATCATCAATTTTTTTCATGGTCACTCAAAGATATTTTTATAAAAACACTTGTTTTGCACAACTGACGATTTTTACGTAATAAGTGAAATTTATAACGAGTCACACGTACTTACCCTACTTATATACCCGAAATATATATTTTCAACATTATGGATTTTTTAATATGCAGCCCGGTTTTTAACACGCTTATTATACCTGATGGTTATAATGTAAATACAAAAAGTGTGCTAAGGAAATGGGAAAAGGGTTTTCCAATAAATATATTTTATCTATATCTTGAAAAAAGGAATCAATTTTTACTACTGTATAATCATTTCTAAGAATTATCCCGCGTGGATGGGTTAAACGGTTTTTCGGCGTGGAAATATACAATGAAGGAAAATGAAATCATCTTCAAAACAATCTGGTAAAATTTTTGAAAATATTTAATTGACAGTTTTTTTGCAAAAAATAAAAAAGTACAAAAAATTCTACCAAAATTTGGTAAAAAATGTTTTTTGACTTGAATATCACAAGAATGGGCAACGAAACAAAATACAATTTTTAATATACGCTACAGTTTTGAAAAATAATGAACCCAAAGTTTTTTTACAAGAAATAAAAAACTTTAACAAAAATTAGCCAAAAAATGTCAAAAGTTGTTTCTTGACTTGAATATGTATTGTCCAGAATGGTAAATCATTTTAACTTTCACTCATTTTATTTTTTGCATAAAAGAATTGTCAACTTATGGTATATTTTTGACAAATGTCGAAATGACTGTTTTTTTACTAAAATAAAAAACTAAAACTGAAATTTACAGAAAAGTGTCATAAATTGTTTTTCGGCTTAAATATCATCACAACAAGAAATAATATTGACTTAAAACGTATTTTATTTTCAACCTACTCGTAATGCATTTGTCAATACCTAAAAAATGGTAAAATATTGGCGAATATCGAATTGAAATTCACACAAATAAAATAAAATGGGAGCCTAGTGTACAATATCTAGGAATAAATCTTAACAAGGGGCTTACTTTTAATGAGCATATTAATAAAACAGTAAAAAAAGTCAATATTGCAATCAAATTGCTTTATCCGCTAATAAATAGAAAGTCATGTTTAAGTATTGACAACAAGATTATTATACACAAAGTTGTGTTTCAAGCAATTTTGTTATATGGATGTCAGGTGTGGGGGAATTGTGCAAAGTGTCACATCAAGAAACTTCAAGTATGTCAAAACAAAATATTAAAAATGATGTTGAATTTACCT
Source organism: Scaeva pyrastri (assembly GCA_905146935.1). Taxonomy (NCBI): domain Eukaryota; kingdom Metazoa; phylum Arthropoda; class Insecta; order Diptera; family Syrphidae; genus Scaeva; species Scaeva pyrastri. The sequence goes on from LR989928.1 coordinate 60,024,668, forward strand.
TGGCATCATTCAACCAATGATTCACATAGTCAAGCAGGTGTTGAATTGATTTGCAGAAGAATTCAAAAATTAACTGATAATTTCTTAATGAACTGTGATATTTCTGATAACCCTTTGGTAGTTCACTTATACGTATAAGTCTATTTTTTGTTGATTGTATTTATATTTACTTATTTCATTATTGTTTGTATTTATTTATTTATTTATTTATTTATTTTTTTTTTTTGTTTTTTTTATGTATTAATTTTGTTTTGTTAATTGTATTTATATTAATTTATTTGTTTGTATTCATATATTATTTATTAACTTATCTATTTAATTTATTTATTTCTATTTATGTTTTAATTTATTTATTTATCATTTATTTATTTATTTGTTTATTTATTTATTTATTTATTTATTTAATTAATTATTTATTTATTTATATTTATTTATTTAGGGTTTATTTATATTCTATTTATTTACGTGTTTAATTTATTAATTATTTACTTCTTGTTATACTTATTTTTATTTTTACTCTTTGTTTTCTTTTTATTTATTTATCTACTTAACCTGTTTTTATTTGTTTTTAATTCAATCGATTTAAAAGTCGAAATAATTGTTCACTTAAATGAAGGTTTTTGTCATATTTTCCTTCAATACATTATTTTTCCTTTGAATTTGTAATTATAATATTGTAAAAATTAACGTATTCAGTAGAAAGATATATTTTAAATATCAAATCTCTGTGTAAACTGAGCGGTAGCAACCAAATACTATTTAAAGAATGAAATAAAATATCTATCTATCTAAATACAAATCTACAAATATTTCTAAAAAAAAATAGTAAATATTGTTTTCAGATTCAATATCTCTGATGATATTTTTTTATATTAATAAAATTGTTATCAACTAACATCAAAATTTAATCAATTATTATCAGGAACGCCAAGTTTTCAAATTATGCATAATGGGAAGTATTTGCATTTCCGATGCGGCTGGCGATGTCCAGTTCGGTTCCTCCTTCAGTAGAAACTATACTTTGCCATTTGATGGAGATCCATGATCCTGACATTGCCCTGACAATTTTGTCTCTTGAATGTTGTCGAATGCGGCCTTGAAATCGATCGTTCAAGGTCTTTAAAGGTAAATGATCGGATTGAATGGTTGCACAATGCACATATCTCGGAAACATCGTGTGCCACAGATTTGATATTGGTGAGTCTTACGACCTTAATTTTCTTTTAAGGATAATTAGGCGAATGTCGACTACGAGCCCAATTTAAATCTTCAATGTAATGTATTTGAAAGTCCTAGAATACAAACAAATTTACACACCTTGTATGAAAGTGACCTAGTCTTAAATTTTTTAATTATAATTCGCAAGTCACAACCATCCTGCTGCAAGCTGCAACGCCATAATATTTCATCCTCGCAACTATAAAATTTGTAAAACAAAGAGATTTTCACTTAAATCATTTCAAATGCGACCATCATCTCCGATTGCTATGAAGGTACTCATAGATGCGGAATTAAGGGCACACCACAATGCAAAACTATACACAAGGAAGCGCTTAACAATTGGATCGTTTGCCTTTTAACTGCACCGAGAGGCTACCAACACATAAAATGGCTAGGAAAAGTTAAAACCCCATTGTAGCCGTTGCCAATTTACTTTCAGGAAAAGAAAGGCCAAAAAAAAAAAAAAATGAGAGGAAAAACTGAAAAACAGACCAAAGGGAATCATAAAAATAAGAATTATACAACAAACATCCTGAACATTATAATGGTGGAAAATTTAATCCTTTTACATATCTGTTGGCTTATAGTTATACATTTTATACAAAATATGCAGATGTAGTTGTAGAGATGTTTATAGATGGTCTTATACCTTTTATGATGGACATGGACTGCAAACACACAAACAGAATATATGGAAAGTCAAGCAAGGAGCAAGGAGCTTCAATGTTCCAGAAACATGAGATTTTTTGGGGCTTCTGCCAAGATTCACTTTGCTTCTACTTGGTGTCCTAAGAGACTTTACATTTACAAAAATTGGATGAACAAAGCTAAAATAGCAAACAATTTAAAAACCAAAAATCAAAAAACAAAAAACAAACCAAAGGACTTAAAAATATATAAGAATGTGAATTGTGTATCCTGCCACACATGTGTTCTGGGCATAAACTTTTCTACGTATACAAGGGAAACCTCTGCATCTAGAGATCTCCATATTCATTTGACAACATTGTTTGAATTGAAATCCAGGAGGGAAGACAAGGCTTTTGGCAAAGGTATATTCAGCTAAAAGCTAAGGCGAGACTGTAGCCTTTCCAAAGACCAAATACACAGTGAGGGGAGGGTCGTATAATGGGACAAAGGGAAGGTCAGGATGAGTGAGCATGAACTGAACATTCAAGTGCACTTTGCGGAATTGGAAATTTGTTTCTAAACATTTTTATTCAGCGATCCTTAAAAGCGGTCTAAAAAGGTTGTGTGCGGATGACAAAAAAAAAACTGCAAGAACAATAAAAAGTGCAAACAAAAGTGAACGAAGGTATATACAAAGTTCAGCTGTGCGCTTATGTTGCAAAATGTGTCCTTTTTTCGCTAAAGAGAACGGTGAAAATTTTATGAAATAAGTAAAATGTCCTTTTTTAACATCCTACCTCGTTGGGATGTGTGGCTATGTGTTTTTGTGTTTTAAACGAATATAAAACCGCGTTTTAGAATTTAAAAAATTGAAACTTGAAGGGACAATATTTTGACGTTAGTTTGACAGTTCTGAAATTAGATCTTTTTGTTGAATAATGTAAATAGTTAAATCGTCTAATTAATTGTTACAATTTTGGCAAAAAACCTAAAACCTGCTGTGTGCTGTTGTCGTGCTCGTGCTCTTTCTCTTTCTTATTTCTTTTGTCCTGCCTTGAATTAATGCTTTGTGTGGTATCATCTGATAGCCTCAGTGGTGAAGACACAGTGTTTCTGTTTGGTAAATTTATGTGGAGATTAGAAAGAAATGTGAAAATAAGCACTGGTTTTTGACAATTTTTTTTAAATGAAAAATTCCTATACCTTATCTCTATGTTAACTATATTTTGTAACAAAATAATATTTTAGTACAGAGCTCTACAAAAATTCGTCTCGTCAAACTTCAGTCCAAAATATAGTCCTCTGGTCACATATATTTTGAAAGGATTATCGTCTTAGCTTTGAATTTTTTTTTTTCTTAGCACCTCTAGCTCTTCCTACCACCAGATTCGATTTTTTTACCTGTCAGGTTAATTTGATTAATTTGCGTGATCCAAAACCTGATCCAGTTTTATAACATCAAATTTTAATAAAAAAAACTGTCATAAAATTAAACCGAAAAGAATCCCTTAGAATGAATAATAAACAAAATAAGGGCTATAAAAATATCCTTTAGAAACTCAAGTAGGTATAGATGGTTAACGTGGTAACGTGGCTATAAAGCCTCATTTGTTAATTAACCTCAAAAAGTATTAAATTTATTCGCACTATCAAGGCAAGACACAGGAACCGTTTTCAAATTGAAGCGATGCGGTAATTATCTTTTTATAGAGATCTATTATCCCTTTACAAAGTCAGAGTCCTGGGAAACGGAAAAAAAAGATACAAAAAAAACATCCTCAAATTCCATTAAATCAACCCCCAACTGTCCCAAAACAAAAAACACCACAGCTTTACGAGTTTCGTTTACATATTTCCATATTCCATTCTCCATAAGTTCTCCAGATAATGATAATGATTTCACCAAAAAATGTAACCCTTTTTTAGTCCCGAATATTTATAATTCATTCATTTGTTTCTCTTCTCTATCCCAAAAGTTTTAAGTTCTAAAAAAGCATAACAAAACAGAGATAAAGATGGGTTTTTGGTTTTTGGTATTACGACGAGTATAAAATGCCACACTATCATTTCCAACCATCTTTCTAGTCTCCATGCTCCATCCAAAAAAAACTCTACACTTCCATTTCAATCCAAATTATTATTATTGTAAGCTCGTTCCACAAAAGCATGTAAAATGCAAAAATAATTCTTTAGCTCTTCAAAGAGCTGGACAGAATTATGGTTTCAAGGTTTTGTTCTGTGGCCATAAATTCACCTGGGGTATTATGACAGACGTACATAACTCTCGAGTGCATTTTATCATCATATGGTTCTCCAGCAACCAGCAACCGGCTAAAGCAACGACCAGTGTGTAATTAAGATTTTACATTATAATAAATTCAGTCAGCCAACTACCCGTGCGTCACTTCCATGTCCCTTCCCGAAAGTGCTTACGCTCTCCAATATGGGTGCTTGAGTTATGGCACCTCAGCATCTGGGGGTACCTTACCTACATATACATTACATTATATCGTACCCACAAAGGCACAAAGGCAAGCAGTCATCCCGATTCCGAGTGATAGTTGGGCTTAACCAGTAAGTGCAACAAGGATCACCTTTACTGCCATGCAACACATGTCCCCTGTATAAGTCTGTACTGTACATAATATGTGCAATTCATGCATTTTCCGTCTGTCACTTGGCCGGTTTTTCGAAGCAGGGCCTATTATCCCTTATATGTATTCCTACCTGGAAGCAACTTTCCGCTTGACATGATCTATATACGGTGAGCAGAGCATAGCCATTAAGTTGGGAGGTTTATGAGTTCGGGATTGGATTCTTCCCCGACCTGAGTCTAAATAAGTGTAGCGGTAACTTCGATATTATTTGCATACACTTGGAGAATTTTATCAAATGTTTCATGATTGAGTTGGTCTTTAAATTTAAAAAAAAATTGACATTTAGACGAATATTATGTCATTTTATACCATTTATTTATTGTAAGATATAAGATAGAACTATGCCAAACCTGATATAAAATGACACAAATCATTCGATATTAATACCAAACAACATATTAATCAATGGCAAGAACTGTCATTTATTATACCAGCTGTTTGCCATAAGACACAATCACCACAAAATGGTATAAAATAGGAGACATTTTGAATAAAGTAGAACAATATAGTAATATTAAATTGGAAAATAGGTATCATAGTTTACAACCAATATGTTGTAATTGTATTGTTAAATAAAAACTTAAAAAATAATATAGGTAGTGTTTATCCTATTTGTATAAATAAATCAAAGTCACCACAAACATATTGTAAGACTGTCAACATATCTATACCAACTTATTTATTTATAAAACAGCATTATGTTGCTTTATTGGTATAAAATGATAAATATAATTACACCTTTGAATTCTCTTCAATAAAAATTGTATCATATACCTAAAGTATTTTTTTCGTTAAACATTTCATTGAATTGAATAAAACCAATAAACAGGTTACAGCGCTTAATCAAATTGTTAAGTCTTATTAACAATAGACTAATTTATACCATTTACCAAATCAAATAGTGTATTTAATTTTTAAAATTGAACACAATAAAATATTTTTACCGTCTGTGATACTTTTTTATACCAATTAAATGGAAAAAAGAATGTTGCTTTTATCCAAAATATTTGTATGCATAGACATGAAATTTGAAAATAATTGAAAGTCTGAAATGTTTTTAAGTAAAGACCAGTTACATCTCCTTGGGAAAATTGTTTCGAATTGTTTGGTCTAAAGTATACTTAGTAAAAAATATCCTTGCTTTTTATACCAATCACAGACAAGTAGTCAAGACGCATTCTTAAGTGGTAGATATTGTAAAAAACATCTTTCAAACAAACTTGTTTATTCAACTATTTTATACCAATCAAGAGACGCCAATAACAACATGATTTTTTAATAAAAGTTATCAATTATAAATCTTAAATTTAAGTCCTAAATTATTGTTCCAAGTGTATCGGCATTTAAGCGTATGTTGTTCGTTGGTAACCCAGATAGATAGACAGATTTAGTTATCCACCGCGTCGAACTCGTCCAAAGTCGGCCCTCTCATTAGATGCACCTTGTTTGGCAAATTATGCATTCTCCATGTGAGTAGATGAGGAAGGAGAGGCTTAAGAGCTTCTTCTGTCGGTGCGGTAGGTTACGTATGGCTGACGCAAGGTGGCTGGCGGTCAGATTGAGGTGGATGGAATGGAGAGTGCTTCTATTGCTAGGGCCGCCACCGCTGCCGCCGAGGGGGGAAGTGCGGTGTAGCTTTTGGTAGCTGATTTGCCACATGGTCTACATCTCCTTTACATGGCTTCCATTTTGTAATCAGCCTGAGATGATTACCATTAAGGACATCCTTGGCGGTAGATATGGCAAAATGTTAGAGATGATGGCGACGATGATGATGGTGATAGAGATGGTTTGTGTTGTGTGCTTCCATATGGCACAGCACAGCTCAGCTCACTATATAGGTGGGTTCTACATATATTCTCTCTCTTTAACAACGGGGTGATGCATTCAATAAAACCAGGCCGAATATAAGGAGAACAAGGAATTTTAAAGGCAACAGCCCTTGTGAAAACAGCCCGTTTCATGCCATTGAATTTGATTTGAATAACCATATGCAGAGTTGTTTTAAGCACACCAACAACACGAGAAGGACTATGAGTACGAGGACGAGCGACGTTGAAACGACAACACATTCGGCTAAAGGATGCATTACAAAGGCGCGTATATAGAGGGTATGCGGTGTAGTCATATTATCAGTGTGGTAGGAAAGGTACCGCCCATCAAATTATTTCATTATTTGCAGATGTCGTGCTCCAGCATAGACAAGAGACTTGATGTTAGCCTCCTGGGAAAGATGTGTGTAGTTATAATCCTCCAGTTCTTCTTGGAATCTGTGGAATGAATACTGTCATCATCATTACCATCAACAGCCTTATTAGTTATTGTATGGAGCAGTATCTGTACATAGCATAATATGCCTGAGGGTAATAGAGACCATGTACAAAGATGCGTGTAACAAAATTATTATAGGGAAAACTGCTATATACAATCTACTGTGCTATATATACACCCTGGGTCACTTGATTGATGTCAAATCTTTTTGGAAGTTATCCTTTTGTCATCAACTCATAATCAACTATTTAAAAAATGGTATAATATGATCTAGAATAGTAATTAAGGCTATAAAATAAAATCTCGATAGCTATATTCTGAGCTTCATTAACACTAAAGTATTGCTTTTATCTGGTTATTGGTATAATTTCTATTAAAACGGTATTTTTTAAAAATGTACTTCTTTGTCCATTTAGATTTTGATGGACGATCCCTTTTATATCAGCAACTTAAAATATAAAATAAAAATAATTACTTAAACATGCTTCTAAATTAAGAACTGGTATAATCTGGTCTTAACTAGTACATTTTTAACACTAATTCAGTACACTTTAAGAGGAGAATTACTTTATATAAATTAAAACTACCTCCTTACCTACAAGACCACTATATCATAGCAGATTCAGTATTTACTGAATGGTATAATCTGGTCTTAAATAATATATTTTCACACAGTTTCTCTATCCACATAATGATAATATTTTTACATTTTTAAAAAGGAGTTTTTCACACGTTTTCTCTGTCCATTAACGTTTTGAAGAATAATTGTTGTCATATCAATAACTTGCTATGTTGGCTATGTGTCTAATGATTGATATAATCTGGTCTAAGAACATTGATTTTTATCCCCATTAACATCGTTAAGATAAGATAAGGCTACCTGCTGACCCATATTACTAATAAATCATAAACTAATAGTAGTAATAACCCAGTTTCTCTATTCATTCTTTTTTAAATAAATAAGTTAAAGCTATTTTTACCTGAATCATATTTTAATTGAATGATTGGTATAAACTGGTCTAAAAAGTAGTTTTTAACACATTTTTATCATTGCTTAACACTTTTGAAGGTGGTTAAGTTCAGATTTGTACACTATTGCTTGAATAACAACAACACGCATTGCCCCCTATTCAATATGACACTAATCAAATGAACCAGAGTGTCTTTATCTGTTTATCTACAGCATAAGATTGTGTATATTTCTAAAAAGCTTTTTGTTCTTTAGCTCATCAACATCAGAACAAAAGAAATTGAAACCTGTGGAATGGTTGGTTGGGTGCCTTAAAATTGAAAGTAGTTAGCTAGAGCTAGAGTTAGCTTGGGTGTAGCTCTCAGAATAAGTACGGTACATATACTCGTATACATACATTTATATACTCACTCGGATGGATGAATAAATCTTCCTTGGCGTATTTATGGAATTTGTATTTTGAAAATTTCCTTTTCCTCTTTCAGAGATTTAATGCATTTCTTGCACAACAAGAAACAACCCAGGGATGTTTGGAGTTTGGAGTAGAAAAGATATTAATAAAGGATGTTACATAAATTGTGGTTACGGTTTAAATACAAAAAAAAAGAAACGGAAAAGGTTCTTGGAAACCTATCAAATTCATATAAATATTAATTTTTTCCCATAGCTAGGAAGCTTCTTCCTGTTCTTTGTATTAAAATAGGACACTTAAATTTTCATGGCAAAGTAAGGTAGTTAGATAGATAATGTTGGGTTGGAAAAAATGTTTAAAAAAAAAGTATTATCTATCTCTAAGTACCTTTTCTATTTTGAGTAACGATTTCACCAAGTATCTACCTATAAAGTATAGAGGAATTTTTGGTCAAAAGACAATAACCTTAATGCGCCTTAAATGTGTAGTGTCCATCGGATGGCATGGTTGGGTTGGGTATACGGTATACCCTAATGGATTATATTTTACTCCATCTGGAAGGCCTTAATGGGTTTTAGAAATTTCATGTATGTTTTAAAATATCCTTGAATTTATATGACTATTAAACTGGTCATTATTACTGCAGTAGGATACTTTAACTTCATACAGAATTTAAGTGTTAGGAAAATACAGGAAGGAATATACAATTTTAGCTTTAGATAACTTCCTTATACAAAAGAAAAGTCGATAAAACAAAGACAGTCAACAGAGTTAGTTGTCAAGTGAAAGAGAAAGACAACCATGATATCCACATTGAAGTTCTTTCAATTTTGACAGTCACTACACGACGCCTGAGTTTCACTATTGTACTTAGGCTGGAAGTTTGACAATCAAATTGGTCCAAATTATTGCTAACGTTTGATGCGTTCTTTAGCTCAAAATTACTCATTTTTAGAATCACCTACTAGACGTCATTTGTAGATTTATAAATGTGGACAGATTTCGATATTTTAAGGTCTTAATCAATCAAATTTTGGGAGATTTTCGAGTATGCGTGTGTACGTAGTCCTTTTTTGCCTAAAAAACTGTTAGTTACTAGAATTTTAAAGTTGCCTGCAACTTAGTACCCAAGTGGGTGAAACTAAACCTCGTTTCTACCTAAAGATTAAGTTGCTAGTACATAATGAAATTTCAACCTTTTCCCTCATCTAAATCCCGCGAAATGTCACCTCGAAAAAGCACCCATTTGAATCCTTAAGAGAATTATTAATGTTCCCAGATACATGTATAAGAAATTTAAAAATTGATTTTGATTGAGTTTTTCAATTGCTTTGTGTTTCAAAAACCATAAGGGCTCCAATCTGCTATTTTTTTGTGATTTTAATCAATTTAAATAATTCGAAATCCATTTGAAATCAACAAAACCTATTTGAATTCGTTTTTTTCGTGTCCCACAAAAAAGTAAAAAAAAAACTAATTCCCCAAAGAGCTCTTCATATGCTCATATCCATCGGCCACTGTCACATGAATAAATAAAACTCTCATGGCCTTCCTCTTGGGCTTTTCTAAACCCATTAAAAGCGTGAAAGAATCAGCAATAGACAAGCAAACCAAACACAAAAGAAAAAACGAAAAAAAAAAATAAATGAAAAACAAAGAACAAAACAAAAAACCCAAAAAAGTATAGAGAGAATAACATTTTTAGAAATATTTGCGAATTTAACGCTCTAAGGGCTAACCTCGTATGTCAAAACTATCATCGGGAAAAACAGGACACACACATTTCGAATTCCCACAAGCAGAACCAGCATCATCAGGATTGAGGACGATGACGTTAATGGGAGCATGGACCATGGACTATCAACAAAAATTAAAAATAGAAAAAAAAGGAAAAACAGAAAATATTTTAAATGAAATGCAATTTTCGATTTTTAAATTCTAGCCGAGCAGTTGCCGCCGCCGCAACCACTGCCGCCACCGTGTCCGATACTATGCGAGACACGGAAACCCCGCAACCAATCCAACAACGAACGAGCCATTTTCATTGTAATCCACTGTCGTAACCAATTCCGACCGACGACGACGACGAGAAAACCCCTTTAGTTAGTGGTAGCAGCACACATCCCTGGGACGACGACGACGACCGACGACGACTTTAAAATAAAAGCAAACATCCCGATCCCGGTGCAGCCCGGCCCCGGATCACTAATAGCCCGGCCAACATGAATGCCACGTCTATTGTACCATATATGTACATATGTACATACGTATAGCCAAGCCGCGCTGTACCGCCGCACCGCCACCACACCGCTGCGCTGCCTGCACTAGCATCACTGGACGCCACACTAACCCTTGCCACGTAAATCAGCGGATAGAACAAAATTTGTCTTTTGCATCCTACCAGCAGCTACCCAACTCCCACTCCACCACACGCCTTCGAAATTGTTGTGTTGCCCTGTTTATATCCATACCCTATGTTCACCGCAATAGGGTAATTTATACGTTGTTTTGGTTCTTGAGTGAAAAGAACTGCTAAAGTCCAATTAAGACGAAATTTTGATTATAGCATCATTAACATTTACCAATTCTTTAAAAAAAAACCTTCCAGGTCCCAGCTTAATACTATGATAGAGCTATTTCATCGCGTTGAGAAAGAAGATAAAGTCCTTGATGTTTATTTAAAAAGTTGGTTAAGGTCGTCATTTACAAAAAAATTAAAAACTATTTTATTTATTTGACTTATTAAAGTAATGCTAATGTATGGTCTCTTACGTATATGTTTTCCTTTAGCCCAGTGTTGGACTTATCGTGTCTAAATCCTCGCCCGGATACCGAGGTTCAGAGCAACTTATCAGCCCATAAATTTCCTTACTAAAATCCGAATCGCTCTGATCAATGTCTCCAAATTTTTGAACCTGTTACGAGGATAATGTGGTTCAAAAGTTTTGACAGTTGACAACAATTGCTAGAATGGACCCATTTCAGTTCGGAATTGGATTCAATACTTGGTTTTTCGTATTACTACTGATTAAATTTAAGAAATTCTGGCCACAGCAGGTAGTAGGGAAAAGATGTCAGGACGTTGAAAGACTCTTAAAAACTCAGAAATGCTTCAATGACTTAATTACCCTGTTTTGAATGAACATATTATCGAAATATACATAGGTTCAAGCCACTGTAAATCACTTTTGGATCAAGTTTATCCAAACACTACTTCACAGAACTTGTCCTCCACTAGCAAGTCTTTGTTTCTTGTACAGCTTCATACCTACAATCTACATAACCGATACTTGGATGTCATCTCAGATTTCACTTAGAGCAAGTCAGCAACTCCGCAATTTGAAATTATTGTCTATCTTTATGCCACATCGTAAATAAACCTGATTCTTTTTCTGAGTACAAAGAGTCTTTTCCTAAGTTCTTTTTTCCTGGACAGTCTTTTAGTGGCCGGTCAGTAGGTTATTTTAATCGTAAACAATCGTCTGTTTTTACGTCCTTGTTTTATGAACTTCCTCAGTCTCGTTAATCTTGTTAAGATTTAAAGCATCCGTGAAGTAGTTCGCATTAAAAAATAGTTGACGAAAATGGCTTTTTTCTATAATGATCAGGAATGCTTTATAGTTGTATTTGATACACGAGGGTTTACATATAGTTTTGGTCTGCTTGCAAGCACAGGAGTACAACGGTTGGTGCTGTAAGACCTAATCTTAAGGGTCCTTATGCTGGAGGCAATTTAATAGTCGGTTAAACTTTGACGATACAAATTAGCTTATATAAGTTTTCTTCCAGCTCATACAGACAGCATATTGACCATTTCAGTTGCTTAAAATCGTAAGGCGTTAAGTCGGACCAGCTTACTTTAATGGCAGCTCTTTTCTTATTTCGAAATAAATAAAGACCGTAAATGGTTTTAGGATTGTCTTCACACTATAACATGTCACAATTTTAAGCTTATTGACGAAGCAATTTAATCAGAAACGAGCTCCATCACTAAACACAATTCTTCTGTTAAAATGTTCATCTTTGGCCAGTTCTAAATTTGTCCAATCAGTAAAAATGAAACTTTAACGATGGTCATTTGGCTCTAATTCTTGCACGAGCTGTATTTTATGGACATAAAAGCCAAGTTCCTTACGTAAAACTTTCCACGTAGTCGAAGGACAATGTTTAAAAATTTAAGAACGGCTACGAATCTACACATCGACGTCTTCTTCAACAATTTGGGTTACAACAGTTAAAGGTATTCTCGTCTCTTCGTGTGCTCTATGAACTTCGCCAATAGACTTATTTTTTCAAACTTGATTTCCACAATGTGTAAGGGTTTTTCTAGCGATAAACGACTCATGATATAAATTTCTAGACCTTACCGAACAGAAATGTTAACACAGTTTGACGTTCTCAACTGTCAAATCATAGACAAAAACCATCGAAACTTTTAATATAACTAAAAAAAACACCCTATACCTATCAAAGTTCTATTTTCTCTTAAATCTAGGTTCGTCCTAAGCTTTTCGTTCTTATGCATTCTTTGATTAAAAATTAAATAAATTTGACAATGCCTGGGTTTTAAAGTTGATATTTCGGTTGTTGACAAAAATCGTATTTTTCTAAAAGGTTTTTAAAAAAATTGGTCATGCTGGGGTACCTACTTAAACTACCTATGACCACATAGGTAAGATGGTTAAACTGCACGCACTATGGTCACTTCAAACACCTATAAAATTGGAAATCTTGTCAAAAACAGAAAACAACGGCCAATGGCGAGAAAATGCATATTGATACGAAACAGAGTCATAGGTGCAACAAGTGGTGAAACCTAATAGGGACCTGGAGAAAGTCGAAGCACATTTCTCTTGATATGAGCCAAAAGCAAGACCATTTTTAAAACAGTTTTTGACAGACGACCATTTCTCGCCCATTTTTCGGTAAAAGGATAAATGGTAAGCATCATGAAAAGAACTGATTATATGACGCAAACACCATTAAACAACAACAAAAACACTAAAATTTATGTCTAAGAGTTTTGATCACGTCTGACAGTCCTGTAAGTTAAAAATCCATAGAAGGTATGTTGAATATCTCCAAGTGTACAAAAGTAATATTCAGAAACATTTTTTCAAAATATTCTGAAAACTCTCCTTGTCTAAGTTAATTTGCTCAAGACTCCATTACTCCATGTTCACGCTAAATTGTAACTTAAAAGTTTTAACTTAAAACAACTGAAACTATTTAAGTTTTTCTGTATGTTTTCCATATTCTCCTGCACACCACTCTTAATAGTGGATTTACACGACACAAGAGGGAGCTGCTGCTGCCGCCACATCCATCCCCTTCGGTGCCGGAGGATTTATTATGTTATTGAATGGCTACGCTGTACTGGCGTTCAGCTAAAAAAAAAAAAAAAAAAACAACGAACAAAAACACCCACTGAAAAAAAAGAGGGAGTGTATCTTCCTTTAGTGTTTTACAGTTTTACAATGATGAACCCGAGTATCAAAGGGACCTACTGCCAAGCCAGGACAGGATCGCCTTATGGCCATACCCCGACCATTTGTGGAACGATTTTGCAGCCATTACCGTTGTTTTAACTTTGAAGCTACCACTACCGCTGCCGCTACTCCTTGGTCCTTCTATTTCATGTGCTTTGCTTCATCCCGCCTCTGATGTTCTTGGCTTGGCCAGTGTTCAACTTTATAAACCGGAAATGGTGCCGCTCGCTGAAGCAGTGAATTGGAGGTAAAGTTTTTCGGACGACACTTTAAAAATGGTTGTCGTTGGACGAGGGAGCTTGTCCTGTTCTACATCTACATACAGCAGCGCCAGCGACGCGGACGTATTATATATGGTTAGTTGCTGTACGGCGCGACGACGACGACGACGTACATAGGATATAATGTACTAGATAGTATAATGTTGGTACAGTTAGGATTGAAAGTCAGCATGTAGTGGGGAGGGGTAGGGGACTGGGAATGAAAATGGGAAATCCATGGCGATGATGCTTGAAAGTAAAAAAGTTTATTTTTCGTTCGATTTAGTGTTACGCTTCAGTTCGGGTGATGATGCGAATGCAAAGTCAATTTATTCTGGAGTTGACTTATCCACGACCAGGAACGGAGAACAAATATTTTTTTAGAGGTTTTGTTTTTTCGTTTTTTTTTTTTTTAATTTTATTTTTGAGTTTTTTGTTTTTATAATCTGTTATATTGGGTCGCCTTGAAGTCCTTTTTTTTTTTTTTTTTTTTTTTTTTTGTTAGAATTCATGTTGACGTTGCCAAAGTGATATCACAATTTGTCTTCGAGTTTTTGATGCAGACACGACGAGGTTTTCGGTTAGTGGACTGTGGATGTAGATGTGGACAGTGTTTTTTGATTGACACGAAAACTCTAACCATTCGACAAGAAATGTTGTAAGAGTTCAGGGATTAATGCTGATTGACGAGGACGACAAAATCTGCAATGTAAAGTTATTGTGATAATGTTGATATAATTAAGGGACGTGACATTTTTTAATAGCAACAGATCAAGGGAAATAAAGAGGAAAATAGAAAAAAAAAAAACATCGACGAAGGACGAAAGTAATGACAGGAAATGATTTAACATTGAGCTGAATGTCAACGATACTGATGGAGAATGTAAATTTTGACGATTTCCTCACCAGTCCTATCTGTCTTAAGGAGAAAGTTCATTTTTAAATTTAGGAATCTTAAATATCTTCTAACTAAAAAGGTTATCTAAATATTGACTTTGAGAAATTTAAATAATTGAAAGTTATTGCCATGTGTCTATAATTGAGTAATCTCGACGTTTCAAGGTCTCATGAATCTAAATACATTAAATCTCGGAAACTAGTAGGGACTATTAAAATAATAAGTTTTGTAGATTATAACTACCGAAAGATGTTTCAAGTCTATTGAGCAAGTGTTTGTTTGGATAACTTTTTAAAAACTTGGCGTTTATTGAAGTTTTTGTGTTTTAAAAAACACCAATCAAATGTAAGGTATTCACATTCAGTGAGTGATTGTATTGATAGGTCTATGTCCTCAGTTGTACAATTGGCCTTTACATTTTAAAAATGAATTATAATAACACAGAGGGACATTTGGGCGTATACGCTTTTTATTTTCTTCATTTATGTGTGCGCACGTTATACAACGATAAAACAGTGTAGTACATACACTCAGGCGTATATTTGCTATTCTGAAAGCATTACAAACAAATTAAGAAACTAACAATCTCACTGTCGGATTAAATTTATTAAATTAAAAAAGAGTTAAGAAAATAGGATTAGGATTCCAATCCTGTTCTTTTTACAACATTAAATTAATTTTATTGACCCACTCGTTCCTTGGCGGTAGTGCTGCCCTCCCATACTGTTCGTTATTTAAATTATCCTCGAAATTGTGAAATACTAGCTCGATTATTACATCCTTTGTAGAAACTGGATGGGAAAATTTTTCAGAAAATAGAAATGTTAAATCTGCGTTCCTTTCGTGATGACCCTTTTTTACTTGCAACATAGTTTATTCACAACACGTAATTTGTGATAGTTGTAAAGGTAAACGGACATGTTGTACGAAAGCTTAAGCTTCTCAATCCTGGGCCATAAATGGCAACGCATTTAGACATGTGTTTATAAGATCCGCTGGTGTACCCCTCTCTTTAAAGTGGGTAATGTCTGTCTAAAATCGCCTGCGAGTAAAACGATAACGCCACCCATTAGCACCTGGTTGCCGCGGATACTCTGCAGGCTATGGTTTAATGCCCCTAATGCATCGGAGAAACTAAAAGAAATCCATCTCACGAGAACCATACATTTTACAGGGATATAAAGTAGCATATGTAATATTCTAGACCATAATCTTTCTCTGTTGCGAATTTCATCGAAATCCGTTCCATTTACCAACAAACACCCATAAATCCAAACTTACACATTTATAATATTAAGTACAATAACCTAGGTATTAGATAAAATTAAGTTGAGTTCGATATCTTCTTGTTCTAGAAAAAAAGTAACATTTGTAAAGGAATAATGTATTTAGATTCTAGACCTTAAAACGTCAAGATGTTTTAAAAAATACAATTCGACAAATCTGTCCTAACTAACTTATTTTCGTAATATATGAAGTTTTTTCCAATTTAAAATTAATGAAATGGAAACTACCAGTTCTTCAATAAAACTCAAATTTTTGTGCTTCATTACAATTAAGATTTTATTGTTTGCTTTCACATAATTTAAATCATCAAAAGACATGATTAATAATGCTTAATGATAATTTATCACTCACAAATTTAACATTTCAAATAAAAGTCATTAACAAATTAAACTCTTTGTTTTTATACATAAATACATACCATATACTGTGAACCTACGTCCTATATACATAGATACAAACTTGAACAATTAAATTGAAAATGCAATCATACTTAACGAAAGGTCATAAAATAAAAATATAATTACACACAAACAAAATAATAATCTACAATGAAATAAAAATCACATACTTACCTACTTACATGCATAACAATAACAAATTAAAAAAAAAAATAATGCTTGTTTTCGCAACTATTTCCGAATTTGCAATTTTGTTTAATTATTTAATCAGAATTATAAAATTAAAATTAAAATACAATACATACGGTATTCTTTCTCAATGAGATTACAAGCGTATTTTAATTTTAAAAAATCCCACGACACACAGGCCAACCACTTAGCCATCAATCGGACCACATATTGGTGTACAATGTGTCACAAAAATGAACACCCTGTCAGAGCATTTTAATAAGAATAATTAAAAATGGGTTCATGCGTCAAAGATATATGACATTTGTGAACGAGACAGCTGCAAACAAACAGGCAATGGAATACCTGTAAATTACTGTCATGTCCTAGTTAATTTCAACGAATAAAAGGACGATTTTGTGCCGAAATTGAACACATATAAGTTGGGTGACACATGTCAAAATTCGTGCCGAAATTCTTCGTATTTGACATTTGTCATATTCAGCAATATATGCGGATTCAACTGTCTCATACTATTTTTCTTTTTTAAGCCAACAAACTTAAGACAATACCTGCCAATTACTTAAGGGAAAATTCGACAAGAATGCAAACAATTTTGTCATGGAAAATGCAGGGAAATGGGCAAGAAACTGGACAAAATTGACGACAGCTACTTCATTGATATTCTTCCACTCAAATTCAAAAGGAAAAATGTACGCAGGTGAAATAAAAGAGTTTCATCACTGCAAATCACTTTTTCTTAAAATTTAGTAAAAATGTGTTCAAAAACAAAATTGGGAAATTAATTTTGCGTCACCTTGTGAAATTGCCTCAGGAACACTGCAGGAAAACTCTCACGAATCAGAGGAAATTCTGGGCTCTGGATCCGGACACTCATATCGGTATTCCCAATTCAATGTCCTTGATTGCACGCGACCCGGGCTGGACCGGGACATCGTCGGAGGGTGACGAGAACGGGACAATTGAAACAAACGTAATTAAATAATCCAGCACTGTCATCAGTGTTGTGAACATTAAATTCAACCCAAATAAGATATTTTATATGCGCTTATAGCCAACACGTCAGATTACGTACGACCGACGACGACGCGACGCACGACGAGTATATTTGTAGGTGTACAAAGTACAATGTATCTACGAAGGACGATATAATCATAAAGCGCCTACAGGAAACTTCCTCATTCCACTATGTTCCCTCGCGAAACCCGCAGTTATCCTGTTCAATTTGATTTAAGTCAGACGAACGAAATATCACAGCCGACAATATCGTTAAAGGATATTTTTTATATAATCGTATTAAAAAGCAATATACAAAAAAACATAAAACGAAAAAAAAACTTATGATTATTGTCATTACCATCCTGGCTGAAGGAGGATAAACACGTATCCTTAATTTTTATACTCTCTCATAAAAATAATTATGAAAAATGTAATTTATTTTTAAATTTAAGTGCGACTTTGTAACATCGTATGCTAATTACAGGTTAAATTATTTTCAGCAAAAAAGATTTACAAAAAAGGAGTTTACAAGAACTTTAAATCCTATTCCAAAATTTACAGATTCTCTCTTGGAGCCATGACAAGGATCCCCCTTAATAAATGGCCTTAAATGCACTTATGCAAATTAATGGCGAAGGATGTGAGTTTTGTACGAGTATGTATGTTTGTTTTAACTTCGTGAAATACGAGTACACCTAAACAGGTATAGGAGAGACATTAAATTGGATTTCTTCTCGTTCTATAATCTCCTGATGGAGAAGCAGCAAGACGCACAGTAGGATCACAAGCAACCCACAACAAGTATCAAATCAATTAAATTAATGGCAAGGGTTTTTGCGTTCAAACTAGTTTAACATACAAACAAGGTAAATGACAAACTTTATATCATTGTCTGCTTAATGCTTATGTGATTACGTATACATAAGTTAAAGGATCTTTACGTTTTTGGATTTTCGAAATAGAAGTTGTACCTACTTTAGTGACTTAGTCATATAAATTTGAAAAGAAGTTCATTAGAATCCTTAATCAAAGGTTGACATGTAGGTATTCAAAGTCCCCCTTACAGAAAAAGATGGATTGCAAAATATTTCCGAAGGATGTGTTCTTCTATCAAAGTATTCTGTCCATATATGATGGGAGAGATCCAATTTAGTAAGATTCTCGAAACAGGATAGATGTATATCCATTGCATCTAAAGAGCTTGTGCGAATTAATATGGGACTGATATTACAACTGATCTGAAACCAGGCCAGACAATTTTTTTCCGAATTGAGAAGAGAACCAAGATCTAAAAAAAAAAAAAAAAATAAAAAAACAAAGGCTCAAAATTCTAAACGATTTAGCAAATTTATGAACCCATTTTTAGCAATTTGCTAAATCCATATGATATCTGTCATTATCCTAAAAAAATTCATTCCAATTTTACTTCAAAGTGTTATTCGTTTGTTTTTCATAATTCGGGAACTAAAAATTGTTTTTTAATTAATAAAATGTTTTCGGAAGACGTAGATTTCGAAATATTTGAAGTCTTTGTGCAGAAAAATGCTTTTTTTTTGGAGAAATCTACATCAGGATGATAGAATACGAGAATAAACCTGTGTTCATATATATTTTAATTTTATTGAATTGCATGGGATTGTCCAGTTTACAGTTGGGACATTTCCAACTAATGGGCGCCTTTAGGTATGTTTGCTTTGTTAATTCACACGAACTGTCACTGTTTGGACATGTTCGGTTGCCTGTTTTTTTAATAAAAGGGAGTTAGCAATTTAAGTTTAAAATTTTGTAGTCGTTAGTAAATGTTTAAATATTTAGCAAATTGTTAAGTTCTTAACAATAGGTTTTTTTTTTTAATTTTGCATCAAAGTTTCTATTTTATCCACATTGACGGATTAAGTTTTTTTTTTTTTAAAGATAAATTCATTGACTTTGACGATTTTTCAATTAGAGAAAAATGCACATTTTTGTTTAATTCTCATTCTTCGTTCTTGGATCTTTATGCACCTACCTCCGTGAAAAATCGTCAAAATTCCAAATATTTTTTTAAGTAGCATTTGGAAATTCTGATAAAATAAGTCTGACATTTAAAGAAAATCTTCAAGTTTTTCCATCAAAACAAGATTTGAGAAGCAGAATTTTGACTATACCTAAGTTAAAATTTTAATCGCATCCTAGTAAGTCAAAATGTTTCTTAAGAAGTTTACGAAGAAGTAGGTACGTTAGAGTTTATAATCTTACATTTTAAAATGTTGACTGTTCTTAAAACAATTCTACTTTTTTCAATTTTTTTTTACAAAATTCTAGTATATCGTAAATAATTGTTTAAAAAGAGTGTAACAATATTTATATTAAAATGTAATCAGTTTTCAAAGTTTTTTAATCAATGAATTTTATCATAAAAAACATCTAACTATTTTTCTTTTTAAAATATTCCCTATTAAAACTGTAGTTCTTCAAACTATGGTTTTTAAACTTTCTTATAGCATTTTCTGAATTGTACAAAATTTTGAAAGCCGAGTTTTGACAAAAGAATTTAATAAAAATATTTTTTTTTGGATACTGGTTCAAATTTCTTCATGTTTCATTGTTCTGTTTTACAAAATTTTAACTACTTATACTACTGATTTAAGTGTTATTATTATATTTTTAACAAAGAACGTATCATTACTGTAACATTTTTGTTTTTGTTTTGGAAGAGAGATTAATTTTAAAATAATTATGTTTTTTTTTTTTATTTATTAAAAAAATACTAAATGTTTTAAATTGTATTTTTATCTTGTTCCCAAGTTTTCCAAGTAGAAAACAAATTTTTACTAATTTTTTGTAGAAATAAGAAGTTTCTTCTTTTTCAATTGACAATTTTTGTGTATTTTTAAAACGTTATAAAAATTTAATTTATGAGTGATTGCAAGGCTTTGCAGGGTTTAGTTTCAGAAAACGTTTGAGTTAAAAAAAAAATGTATTCAACATACATATACATATCTACGCTACTACTATTCATGACAAAAATTTCTTAGATAAAAAATTGTCATTTTGAGGCTTATTGTGTTTTTAAAAACCGCTCTTTAACTGCAGTATGTGGCCAAATTATTTACCTTTAAAACTATCAATATATATTATTTTCTGTCAAATCCTTATTAGCGAGCCAACTATGTACCAATTTCTTAAGATGCGTTTACCAGAAAATAGCTTCCCGTTCAAAGTTCGAAAAGTGATAAGCAAATATTCAAAAATCAAGAGTTGGTCTAAAAGATTTGGAACACTAGATCTAAAAAGATTCGAGATGTTAGTCATAGGCTACTTTAATATTCCAATCCAGAGATTCGAACAAAACGAATGACTGGATCTTTTCGTTCGAATGAATTTTGTTAATTTTGACATTCTTATGAAAAATGTTCATTGCAGAAAATGAACCTAATTGAATTTTATTTTGGAGATCAGCTGTTTGAAATAATTTGACATTTCTATTTGATTGAGTGTGACTATACACTATGTAGGTAAATTAAATAAAATTGCAAAGCTAGCTATAAATTAATATTTTCAAATCTAAGGTTACCTACAAGTTTTATTTAAATTTTTATCTCGTCTTGATACTGTTTAATATATTTCATATATTCGACACATACGGTCACACTTTTCAGTTGAAGAGTAGAAAATCAAGAATCTCGAATCGGTGTAATTTTGAATAAGAAAAACCCTTGGCCATAACCATCTCCGGATTCTTCTCCAAAAACTTGATTTGAAAATCAAAGTTTGCTTAGTTTTTGAAAATAAAAGAACTTTCGATTGATTCGGTGAACTTTCGACCCGATCGATTCTCTCTTAATGCGAGTGTCAATTATCAATTTATTGATAGTTGACAAAAACTCAAGTTCGGCTTTCAAAACTTCATTTATTAGAAACGCTCACCTATTTCTTTATTGATAATAATTAGACTTATTCTTGTTATTCACAAAGTCCTTTTATCAACTAGAATTAGATTACAAAAAAGTAAAGTTTGATATTATATCAATTCATAGATGGCACTATCAAATGATGATGACAAAGTCAAATGCCAAACCAGTTGCTTTCTTGTCAAATTCTGCGTTACTGGCTTAATAAGTATTTGAATTTAAATTTGAAATAAGTAACAGATAAGTGTGAATTTATGAAGTCATCTGTCAAATAAGCTGACACATGCATTCTGTTACAAAAGTTTTCGAAAAAATGTTAAAATGGTTATTTTGTTCAAATAAAACTTCAACTTCTTGCTCTTTTTTTCAAAAAGGACAGGACTAGTCAGTGAATCTCAAAACAAAATCAGAAACCCGAGTTTTGCGCCATATTTATAAGTACATATGCACATGTATATATGTACGTATTGTATACATATGTATAGGTATAGCAAATTAGATATTTTGAAAACCCGCTGGATATTCGTTTTAAAGTCAATATCATAAAGCATTACCTGTCATTGTAAATTGACATTTTTGAGTAAATTGCAGCAAAATTGAAAAGCAAAAAAAAAAACTATCTTCCCAAATTGGAAACATCATCTGTCCCACTGTGTGCGTAAAAATCTTCGTGCTTCTTTTTTTTTTCATTACAAAAACTCTTTTTACAAGTGTGAAGAAGACTCGATGTCACCCTATTCGTTATTCTTTCTCATGGCTCCGATCCTGATTACGACATTTTTCAATGTTGGCGCAGTGTCAGCGTCAGGCACTATATTCCTATTTCTAGTGCCTTCCCGCCAACACCCATTCGCATAGTGTGTACAGTGTAGCAGTTCTTAGTGATATATAAGGACTTAGCAAGATTCTGGCAGTGTGTTTGCTTCGTGTCGTCTAACAAACGCCATCACCAACGAACGTTGTCGTCTACACGACACGACACGGCCTCGGATCCATGATGAGGAAAGAGAAGTGGAATACGAGAGCTGAAAGAAACGTTGCTCCTCGGGAAACGTGTAGCGAATTTTTGACATTGGGCCAAATTTATTCGACATAGACACATGGTGGCGACACCGGCATGAACTTTTCTGATGCTACACCTTTAACACACAGTTGGGATTGGTTTGGTAGGTATATCTTACCAACCCTTCATCCCTCCCCTTCTCCACCGTCATCATCGCTCGGATAAGATGGGGCAGGGGTAGGAAGATGTCTATAATCCAAGGAATGTGTCTCTTGTCTGTCGTCCTCTTTTGCTGGATTTCTTGAGTTCCTTTTTTTTTTTGGAAACCTCTTTTTAGGGAAAAGGGTACCTATGTCAACTTTCGTGTATTGGCATTTGTTCAAAGGGTGTTTTTTTTGTTGGTCCTTATTATTTTTTGACTTTGTCTCTCCTTGCCAACCGAACCGCTATCCATTGCCACCCCTCGCCACCACCTCGTAGATTCCATTGCATTCTGTATGTGCATTCACAGTTTTTGAGTTTTCTGCTCCTGGATCCTTCTTCTGGTGATGGCTGTTGCTGGTTCTATACGAGTTTGACTGTTGACTGGCTCTGAGTGACTGGAATGCCAACTAATGCTTGTTATTGACGCTACTACGTATATTTAATTAAAAGTTAAAACTTTTGGCTTTAAGTAGGAAAGAAGAAAGTTTTTTGCTTAGCAAGTATATAGGTACTCGTATATATACTAGTCAGTAAGTCCACTGACTTTCAATTGGATAAAAATTATAAATGTTGGTTTGAAGAGAAGACTTTGGTTGTGGGGTTATGGGTTGGGAGAAGGGCTCGATGGCCAATGGATGGGGATGGGGGTTCCTGAGAAAAGTTTCTTTACGTTATTGTTGATATTTTTGGAAACTTAATTACAAGACGTACAGTTCCAATGAACTACATATATAAGATATCCAGTTTTTGGAAAAAAATATAATTAAACTGCGATTACCAGCTATTTTTGTTATTTTGATGGAGGGACATGGACTGTCGAAGAGTCAGGTTTTCAGTTGAATACTTCCTCGGAGCGAAATTAAAATTCTTTAAATTCCTTTGTGGTATTTCTATTTCTGATTCAGATACATCGACAATTTACCGTCGCGTCGTCGTCGTTCGTCGGTTACCTTAAGTTTATAAGAATGAAGTTAGAATATAAAATAGAAGATCACAAGGCACATTTCACACAAATGCGAAAATTTGAAAACTTTTCAAAATTAGGGAACTGCTCAAAGTACTACCTACATTTTCTTGGTTATATATCTAAAAAAAATTAATTACTTTTGAAATATTCTATTTATTAAAAATTGTCATAAACTTGAAAAAACTCATCACCAATAAACGCAATGAAACTTTTTTTAGTTAGTAGATTAGCTTAGTAGATTATGTATGTATTTTAATTTGATTCCAAAAACTGTCCATTTCGGTCAAGCTGTTTTGACCTATAAAGACATTTGATCACGAGGTATTCCGACCCAATTTGATTGTAAGACTTCTAAATTTCTGGAAATCGGAATTGGTCTTAGTGCGTCCGTCGTCGATGGCCAAGTAATATTATGATTGATTTTTAATCAATTCAGTAAACCTAATGCTTCCAAATTTTTCGCACCTACCCACCCGCACGAGTAAATCTTACTTTACAAGCCATTCGGCTCGGAAGATTATGACCAGCAATTAATGAACATCTAGCATTGCAGTATTTGGCATATTTTTTTGGTAAGTCATATTGCTGGAAATCTGTAAATAGTTTAACATTCTAGATCATGGGGGTGTGGTCAAGAAATGGCAAACTGAGGACTAAAGCTTTTACTTACAAGCTGATTTGGAAGCCTTGGTAAACTGAATTCACTCGATACATCGGGCGTTCTCAATATGGTTTGGTTAGGTTAGGTTTAGGTTGCTCCTGGCTGGAAAATTCCAGCAAACTAAGACCAAAATTGATTCGTTGTGATACTACAAGGATCTAAAGATTGTCTCTACTCGTTAAATCATTTGGAGGTCATAATTAAGCGTTGGAGACCAAAAATGTTGGAATTTATACTTAGAAGGCTAGATCATTATGGTATAAGTCTCCCAGTTGGAGCCTTCATCTTTGTGATAGGGTAGGACAGGAGGGTCTTTCAGGACAACCTTTCCTTTCCGATCAGCTTTTGAGACTTTTTGGTTTTTACAAACCTTTTATCTGAAGGTAACTTTATGGCTATCAGCTAGAAGACAAACTAATAACTTCATAACATCTAAAATGTACTAGAAATAGTGAGCAATAAAATCCTACAACCTGTGGGTAGTCAAGTCAGAAGCAATAGTGCTGCTCGGACTCATTTAAACGACAGTAAAAAATTTAAAAAGAAATTATTTTGGACCCCTATAACTTGAAAACAAATTGAAGTACATCCACTGCCCTCGAATGTTTTGACTTGCGATAGGTCTACTCACAATATGTCCATTCTACAAAAAAATACTATCTTTTTTCTGCAGAATATACATCAGTTTAAATGTAACTCTTTTCAAAAAAACTTGAGATAGACACTTCATTTGAAAGTTTGACGAGGAATTTTTAAGAGAAGTCAATACAATTTCAACACCATCCTTTCTATAAAATTTTCCATGACCAATTCACACAATTTATGGCAGGTCTAAGTTTTCGATGGATTCTGGAATTCTATCTTAAACGTCTGCCACCGATAGTGATTTCGATTTGAAAATGGGTATCACAACTGAAAATGATGAGTTTCACATGGATTCAAATCTTTACATCACTAACTTAACTCGTCCCTTTTTAGCTTAAGTTTTCTCGTCAGTTTCACTATTGCTGATGACCAAAATAGTGCTTCACAACTTTTCAAAAGTGCTTAGGTTTTGCAGTTTGCGAACTGCAGATATAATTTTTTTTGACAGCTGCCCAAATAGCGGCCTATTCAAAATGAAACCTCTTATTGGAAAACATTCTATAATTCAATGCTTTTCAAGTATTATGAAAATATTTTTTAAATTTTTGCTTCTATTAAAAACTACTTAAATCATTATTCAATTGAAGAAGGCATATATTTTTTCCAAATGAGGAATTTTTACGTCAAAAGTACTTGCCATAACGCCCCTGACCAGACTACGTGCCTTAAGCTGCACTTCGCCATTCACATTCGACATCGAAATCGAATCAGTAATTTACGATATAAGTACCAACATCCAACACATTCATCAGCTCATTTAAAACTCACTCGTGTTCAGTTATGTTCTTCTAGTTCTTGTTCAATTAAATTAAATTAAATTTCACATTCCAATGGATTTTATTTAAAAAGTAAATAAATAATTTATTTTTATACAAAACGCATCAATTGTTTCAAGCCGATTAAGCAAACAATTTTTCAACAACTATGCAAATAAACACACCTGCAAATAAAAAATAAAAAAAAAAATAAAAAATAAACACCATATTGTCACTTGAAAAAAAAAAAAAAACTGTTTCAAAAAAATATTTGTTAACAATTGTGATTTATTAAGCTTTTAATCGGTCCGGCGCGGTGGTGGCCGGAGGGCCTATATGCGAACAACATACACACATGTGTTTCATGGCAGAAATGAGTGTGCATACGGACGCTGAACTTTTATCGAGTCAATAATTCAGACAATGTTTTCCGAGCGACATTTTGTTGTTGTTGTTGGTTTTTTTTTTTTATTGTTTGGTTTTTTATTTCCCCAACACTAGATATTGAATATTTACAAACTATTTTTCTGGAAAGGTGTATACTGTTCCTATAAATGTGTAGGGAGTTATTGGATAAAAAAACCGGAATAATTCGTTTGGAGCTATTTGCACTTTCCAGATGCTTTTGTTTATACTTGTGACTGATTGAGCGTAAAGTCGCCCCCTTCCCTCCTTTAACGATCTTGTAGTTACATAGGGACATACCATACATACCTACATATATATTTACCAAACGTACATATGTATATGTATTTTTTTGTATTTTAAATATTTGTTTAAATAAACTGCGCTTCTCATAAAACTTTGCAGTTATTTTTGATTGCGAACCGGAAATTCCTTCGGCCATTGTCCAATCAACTGCCCCGAGGACTGTGTGAATGGGATGTTTATTTTTTCACAGATTACGGTCAATATAGCTACGACAAGAATAGAATAGTTTTGACATAAAAAGGACGATGTAAATATTGTCAATAACTTCTTTTTCGAATTTAACCTAGTTTATAAATGTACCTACTATTGCCAGGCAGGTGTTTTTCTCAACAGCTTGGAAAGTTTTGTTTTGAATTTTTATTTCATGAAATGGCCAAAAAATAAGCGAGATAGTTGACTATCAAATCATTAAAATCGTCAGAAATCAGAGATTTTAACAAGAGGGAATCAATATAATTGTCCAAAACAAACCAAATGGAGATAACACTCGAACCAATAATTTCAAGAAAACTTCTTCAATTAAAACTCAATTCACAATACTCACAATAAAAGGTGTTATTTTGAATAGCTCACTTTGTCGGTAGATGTCACTTTTTAAGCTGTAATTTTTGACATTTGACAAGTAAAAACTACGCCATTAGTAAAAATGTAACGATAAATGCTTCAACAATAACCAAAATTGTTGCACATGGGGGCTAGGAAACCCCAAGATTTATTGTTGAAAAGCCTCTCCATTCTCAACGTGTAACTGCTTGGTGCCTTTTTTGGTCAGGCGCGGCGGGGTCAGTGGACTTGCTTTTTCAAAATTGAAGCACTAGTACGGTGAATGGATTGCACTATCGAGAGATGATTAATGATTTTTCGTGGCCATAATTGGATGATATTGATCTGGACAACGAACGTTCAACAAGCCGGTGCTATGTGCCACACAAGCAACGAAACCATCGATCTTTAACGATGTTATCTCTCGAAGGGGTGATCACAATTAGCCACCGAGATTTAACACCTCCCGACTTCTTCCTTTGGGATTACGTGAAAGATAAGGTCTACGCCAACAGCCCAGAATCGATTCAAGACCTCAAAGATTGAATTCGTGAAGCTATTGAGGGCATAGAGCAACCACTTTTTGATTTGGCTATGGAAAATTTTATGAAAAGGATGCGGTTATGTAAGCGTTGCTGAGGCGGCCATTTGACTAATATTGTTTTCCAATATTAATGGAACACCTTCCTCCTAACATTGAAATAAACATCCGATCATTTATCTAAAAAAATGCCATTTCTCTTTGAATATCAAAATAACACCTCTTATTGGAAAACTCTGTACATTACACGAGTGCCTGTGGTGTGATGGTTAGTTAATAGGACTGTCATGCCAAGGGTCTGGGTTCAATCTATTCCTGTGCGAGGAATTGACAAATCCCTTAACAGATATTCTTGTCATGAAAAGTACTTTCTCAAAAATTTAGCCATTCGGATTCGGCATAAAACTGTAGGTCCCCTCCATCCCTAACTTTAATCGCACACAGGAATTGTTGAGATTTGTAAGTCACTAGGCCCTTGTTTTTATGAGCTGTAACGCCAAGTAATTAATTTATTGCAATTTATCAATGACAATCGGGATCCGGCCCTAACCTCATTCAACAAGTCTCTCTTTTCAATCCCGATTGCGAACAGACACGCTATCCATTCTGTTGCGCCCCCCAAGGCTTCGGCCATCCTGGTCTGCATAAGCATGATCTGCCAAACTGTCACCTGCTATAAAATGTTCTACAGAGCTTCCGAGCTGGGTGACTTTCCCACCGGCATCCACCGACCTAAATTTGTTCACTATTCTGCTTCGAGGTAGATTGCATGTACCTATTTCATGATTGTAACTATTTCGGAATCGTGCTTTTTCACATACGAAATCAATAATTCTCCGTAAGACTTTACTGCCGAACATCCCTAACAGGTCGGTTTTACTAATCACTCAGTTTTCGGACCCAAATGTGAGTGCTTCCAGAACCATTGTAATGTACAGCAGCAGCTTAGAAATTATGGCAATGTATTTCTTCTATATTTTTATCGACTGCTACTACTGACCCAAATGATTTGAAGGATTGTACTAATCCAAATTCATGCTCCTATACCTTCATTATTTCTTCAACTACTTTTAGAATGTTTCTTCTAATTTGCGCTAGAAAAATGTTCTCTAAGTCAATGCACCGGACCAGTGAAGTTTCCCACATATTCTCAAATGGAAGCCAGTATCCTCCCTTCCATAACGAAATAACATGTCCTTGTGGATGTCTGAAAGGTGTGATTTTTCGGCTTCCTGTTTCGTGGTCATCCAAAAATTGCTAATTAATTCCAAAAATTGCTAATTTATTCGGAAAGATGCCAATAAAAGCCACCTTATACCCAGTGTCTATAATTCTTTCGATTCCGAAACGAACCTTATTCCCATAAATCCCATCTGGTGGCAAGTTGTAGAGTTGCTTTTATTTTATTCCCAATTCCTACAACAACACCAATTTAAATTAATTTAATCTTGAGATTTAGTGGTGCAGCTCATGGCGTGGTCTACTTATTAAATCAATACGAGTATATACCGCTCCTGCAGCTCTTGCAATTTTCACCCACATTATAAAACCTTAACTTTACCTTCGATTTGTGTTTTCGAGTTCGGGCTCCGGTATTTGGGATTCGGGGGGTTTCAAAACACGATTTAACTATTTTAGCCAACTTGTGTACGAGGTACGACCGAAGACGACGACTACGACGAGTGACGCGGCAGCGGCATAGTGTTGTTAAAACATTTTGTGTTCCACTTGAAAATTTATATACGAATTTCTTGAACACCAACACGGGCGGGCAACACACTTTTCGTTTATAAAGTTTGTGGTTTCGATAAAACATCATTTCAGCAGGGGTTGTGGTGCAACGGCTCTGCTCGGCGTGTCGGCTGTTCTGGGGCAGGAACTCTCTGGAGCTGGAGCTGTGTTCTTGGCTATGTGGGTGAGTGGGAGTGCGTGGGTGGTGGCTTACCACACGTGTGAATACCGGAGTACATTCATCGTGCAGACTACCATCTCGTCCTTCGCCCCCTCCGCTCACCGTTGGGACTCTTGTATCTTTGAATTTCATCAGTCTTGTTTTATACCCACTTCTGGCTCTTGTGCATCTTATTTTGACACCCACCGCACCGCCCACACGCTCAGTCGAGTTGTTTCTCTTTCTCCAACATCCTTTTATTTTATGCTTTAGTAATTTTCTTTTAGCTGCCATAAAATTAAGTCCTTGTGCAGTTTTTGGTCGGAACTGTTTTTTTTTTTTTTTTGTAGCACATAATATGCAACACAGTTTTGAGTCCTTGGCTGAAATTCTGAACACCTGTACACAAAGCGAACTTATTTACCATGAAGTTGTACATACATATTTCTGATGGTTGGAAGGGTGCGGTGCGGGGCGTTAGAGGCAAAATTGGAGATTCAATGAGAGACGACGAGCGACGACGTCCTGATTCTGGAAGTGGAGGAATGTGATATGCAAAGGGATTGATACTCTTGCGTTCATGAACTGACAAATAAAATAAATGAAGCTTCATGTGATAAAATTTGCTTTACCTGGATTCTAAGGGAGCCTTCGTCTTCGTCTCCATCTTTCGTCGTCCTCGTCTCTAGAACGTAATTTTGTAAATTGGGAATGAATAAGTATATGATTTGAATTCAGGCAAAATTTCAATGGAAATTGTTCTGTTGAGCTTTAGAATATTGGTTTAGTTGGTGATGGAAAAAAAAAAACAAATGAATTATCAAATTTTGAACTTAGTTTAGAGATGCAACAACAACTTTGAATTTAAAGCATGAAAACGTTTGAGGTTTTAATTTGAAAAACTAAGAATGCCCTTTTTTGATTTAAGGTGTGTTTTTTGGGGAAAAATATCAGTAGGATTTCCTAAAAAACGTATCTCGAGTTGTGCTATTTTTTTGTGCATTTTTTGACAGGCAGTTAGTAAAAGACAAGTTAGTTAAAGTAACTAAAGTATGAAACCATTGAGTTACTAAAATTTTACTACAAAAACTCGTTGATTTAGGAAATATTACACAGCTTTCTATGTATGTCACCAACACGATAAAACTGTCGCGTTTTTGTTTTGCTTTAGTTTGATTGCAAATAAAACCTGAAATCTGAAAAAGTGACAAGTGAAAAATGCTAAACCACAAACTACTTATCTACTAATATGCCTTCGATATATACAAGAGTTATCAACTACATATACCAACATTTAATTTCGAGACTCGAGAAAACGTCAAAATTCTATATGTTGTTGGATTCTAATACTTCTACTTTTATCAGCAAAGTAAAATTTTACTTCACTGCTGATATTTTTGACAAAAAAACACCTATGTATATTCGTGTGCATTAAGCGACAATGAAGACTAGCAGCCATTTTGTTGGAGCTATATATGACAAAATGGCTGTTATTTATTCAATCTGCTTAGCCAAAAATGTTTGTAGATAATTTGTTCTAGCTCATTTTGCTGTCACAATAATCGTCATACCGAAAGAATTATTCGCACTGTGGTGTATTCATATCAGTCCATCACTAGTGGAGCAAATAAAACTCGTCTATTGACGGATAGCAAAATCTGCTGCTGAACAATATCTTCACTTTTCGTGAGAGTCTCATCACTCAGAAGAACTTTATGAATCTATCTTTTACAGAACGCATAAGTTGAAAGTAAATCACAAAGGAAAACCATTTGAGTTCACAGAACGGGCTCCAGAGTCCAGAGCAGTTGGAATTTGAAAACAGCCCTTCATTTTTTGCAAAATCAAGTTCAGTAAAGGAGATCCAACATCCAAAAGCTTCCAAAATATCCCATGAAAGTCGCTGGTTTCAATTATGCCAAAGTAGTGCAATGGTTCCATATTTTGTAAGTCGGTATTAAAATCACAAAGCCCTGGGAGCTGGAAGAGTCCAAAAACATTTTTGAACAAGAACGAAATCGATCTATTTCCAAAGTTCACTTGTGTAGTAGTTATTTCTTTTGTATACCTATATTTTTCTCTTTTCCTCTTTGTTTTTTAACATGTTGTCCTAGACTTAAGAATACAGAAGAATAAAGTACAGTTGAAGATGCTCCCACCATTTGAGAGGATCCATTTCTTGACATAAATATTCCTCGTTCATATACTTGTCAAGCTCTCTGATTCCTTCGGCAAGTTTATTGGAAGGTCTTTTTTTATCAGATCGGAATCATAGTCATCCCAGATGCTATTAGTTTGTTGTTGAGTTCCGGAATTGGTACTCAAAGAATTACTAGCACAAGTAGTTTCTTCGTGTACTGCTACTGCTACATCTTCTTCAGATTGTAGGAAACCTTATATCTAATAATAATAATACCTATACTTTGTAGTAAAACATAATAATCATACATTAAAATATCGATAATTAGTAATATAACATTATTATAATACAGTACCTAATATATGTAGATTATTTCGTCGAATTAGAAAGAGAAGACAAGGACAAAAGATTTGAATACCCTCTAAAGATAGGAACTTATTTTAGCCATAGAATACATTAAAAGATATTATTGATGAGTTGAGTATGAGGAGCCGTTCTGCCAAAGAAATGACTTCTGTTGTCTCTTATTAAATTAAGAAAACGTGAAATTGAAAAAACAAATATATAATGATAACTTACTTAATTAGGTCCTCAGACCTACGAAGCCCGTTGGTGTTCTCTCGCGGCCAGCAGGACATAGGGCCTCAACTACTCCTACGCGCCATAGTGTGCGATTTCCAGCGATGTATTTTAGCTCCCTCCAGCTCTTTCCCAATCTCGCAGATTCCTTCTGAACTGTTCTTCTCCACGTGCTTCTTGGTCTACCAACTCTTCTTCCTTCTTGTGTGAGTGGGTTCCACTGCATTGCTTGGCCTGCAATGCAGTCATTACCTTTTCGAAGCGTGTGTCCAATACACTGCCATTTTTGCCTTCGTATTATGGTATCTATGGGTTCCTGACCTGTTCGCCTATGTAGGTCATCGTTGGGGGAACGTATCAGAATCCCGCTTTTTAAAATCCCGTTTTTCAAAAATCCCGACAAAATTTTTTTAAAATACCGCCTTATAAAATACCGTTTTTTTAAAATAACGTTTTTTAAAATCCCGTTTATTCAAAATCCCGTTCTATTATAATCCCGCCTCATCCCGCTTTATCCCGCCTTATTCCGTTCGTTTTTATTTTTAAGAATGCATGTTTAAATCTTATTTATTTCATATTGGTTATATTTCACGTTTTATACTTTTAAGATGTTATTCAAGATCTAAGATAACTCGACTAAAAGAAAATAGGCATTTTTGTTGTTCATCATTGTACACTTATTTTTTGCTCACAATAACAAAACTATTTTTAGTGTCCAAAATTATATTGCAGTTAACGGCTAAAGGTTTTACCGCTATCATTTATTGCAGTGACAAGTGGCTAATGTGAAACATATTTTTTAGTCTTTAGAAAGGTTAACTGAGCAGCAGAACAACTGACCGCGATGAGTTTTTGTGTTAGATGTTTCAAAAACTTGTAGTTGTTATTTTCAGGTCCTGCAACCATATAGCAGAACTGATTCGACATT
This sequence comes from Scaeva pyrastri, assembly GCA_905146935.1. Classification (NCBI taxonomy): domain Eukaryota; kingdom Metazoa; phylum Arthropoda; class Insecta; order Diptera; family Syrphidae; genus Scaeva; species Scaeva pyrastri. The sequence goes on from LR989928.1 coordinate 60,057,810, forward strand.
AGAGTTAAACAATCGTAGCTTTATGTTCAAGCTGAGAGATTTGTTCCTCTTCCTCCAAATATTGGAAAACATCCCGAATGCAGCCTTTGCTTTTTCGACGCGGCTGGCAATGTCTAGTTCGGTTCCTCCTTCAGTAGAGACGATACTTCCAAGGTAATTGAAAGCTCTCTACTTTCTCTACTGGTTGTTGAACAATGTTCATCGGAGCGGATGACTGATAGCTCCTGGGGCTGAATGTCTTTGTTATTCCCGTATTAATTTTCAGCCCCACGATTGTTGCTTCTCTCTCCACCCTTGTTGCCATTTGATGGAGATCCATGATCCTATAGACCTATACAAGCATACATCGTCTGCGTAGTCCAGATGTTTAAGGTTAGCTGTCTATATGAGTTGTTGCAGTAATTAGCTAGATGTTTTTGGCTCTACTTGTAGTAGTTCTGCGGAATGCCGTCAAGTCTACCCGCTGTCCTCCTTACTGGGGGTATGGTGCGCAATCGGGAATTAGTTGCATATGACAACTCAAAACATGTCAGTTGCATGTTACTGTCAAAAACATGATTTAAAACAAGAGCAAAATACTCCATTCCATTTTCCTAACTGAAATGATAAAATTGAGGATGACAGAATGTTGTGGATGTGTATAATGCAGGAGGTAATGAGATTGATAAACGGGAGATAACAGCAACCATAATCGTAATTCTTGGATACATAAGTGGATAAATCTTTTAGAGGTCCCATTTTGTCTTAAAACTTACACTCACTGTCAGAATAACTCCTTGAAATCCCTACTCAAGGATTACGTTTTAGTTAAAAAGAGAAAGAACTCCCTCTATCATGAGTTTGGAGAATATGTTGCTGGACTAGGCTTTCCGAGCTTAAAAGTGAAGGTAGTAATAGTGTTAGGGGGGAAGAAGGTGTTCATAGCATGTCAACCGGAGGTGTCGGTAAATACATACATAGGTACACATAAGTTAAACCATGCTTATTTTTTTTAACAAATGTTTTTCAGGTCATTTTTATGATTATTATGAAAATCAAACAAAAACTAATTTATTAGCTTTGTCTGCTAACGAATTCTTAATGATTAAATCGGTTATAGATAGTAAATAATGAACTGAATTTTATTTCAATATTAATAATGATTAAAAGAAAAAATACCTACCACAAATAAATAAAAAAAAAAAATGCCTCGAATTTTAATTTCAATATAATAAATCAATATCACAGCACAGGGGCTCATTTTTAATTGTGTAACATAAACCTGATAGATATTAACTTCTGGATGGTGCAATTTGTTTGCCAGAAATAAATTTGAAAAAAAAAATAAATAAAAATAATATCCTGTAGACACTCGTATCTGGGGGACCGCTTGAGGGATGCTTATTTACATAATATTGATTTTATTCAGTTTTTTTTTTATTTCTGTAAACAACAATTTTTTCGACCATCAACAACATCCAAAAAGTTAATAGATAATTAAAATTGAATAAATATCCGGACATTAAATTTATGTTTGTTTTGTGCAGCCATGTAGTTTTTTACAGATCATTGATTTCGTAATAAATTCATTATTGTACTTAATTATTGTTAGGGGTGATGTTTTTTTTTGTTTTTATTTTGTATATTTCATTTCCGGTTGTATCGCATTATGTCTTTTTATTTATTTCTGAAATTACTCTATTGATGAGTGTTTAACATTTAAAAGCTTCTTGGGAGTGTGTATTTGAAGTTAAACCCTTTTTAATAGGCTCATAAACAACATCCATAATCATCTTGGAGAGGAGAATGTTTTTATGTACCTAACTTTCCAGCATCCTTTAGCTTTATAGAAACCCATTAAAAAGCATTCAGCTTCTTTATGGGGACTTGTTTAGATTGATTGATTTAAAACCATCCGTTTGTGTATATTTATTCTGGAATCTTACAGAATTACAAAATCACATCAAGGTAGCAGTGGTTACTAGTTATTGTGATGTTTTGTTTTAGGCCATTATCCTGGCTATTTTAATGTCTGAGCTTAGTAGTAGAGATCATTTGAACGGCGACGTCACAAATTGGCCATAATCGTCTTCTTAAATATAATTCAGTCCATTTCACTAATTTACCAAAGATTAAACCATATGATTCATGGTAATAAGACTCTTTTCGAAAGATAAAAATAAACTAATTCAAATTGGGCCAACTTTCGAACCATTCAAATCCCGAAATTTTGCGAAGACTCGGAATTTCTAGAACGAACTGTTTTAAACTTCCCGACTTTAAAGAAACCAATCTATCTTTATGAATGATGTTGAGTAGCGGTGCTGGTCAAGCTCAAGGCCAAGTGGCAGCGAGAGAAGAGCGTTGGTTGATGGATAAGCGACAGAAGCTTCAGTCTAGTTTTGGCTTTTGACACTTACGTACGTGAATACTAAAACATAACGTGAAAATTATAAAAAAAAGAAGAAGTGATAATTGTAAGAAAGAAAATTATAAAACAAAAAAAAAAAATTAATACTTACCCGACCGATCCAAAAAAATATATATATACTTACCTGACGGTACCTGAAAAGAAGAAGTGAAAATCCACGAAGCCCTGCACCTGGAGAATTCGCAGGAAAACACTTACCGGAGCAAAACCCTACAACGGAGCAGCACCCTAAAAAAAACCTACTTATCTTGTAAAAACAAGTGTTTCCTAAGTTTCCTAATTCTTTGTTTGATGCTTATTTATCATTGTTTGTAATTCAATCGCATCAAGGATGTTAAACGAATTCATCGAAATCATCGGAATTTATCATTGCGTTATGAGGGATATAACTTCCTTCTGTGGAACTAAAAGTTGATGACCGTGAATGTGTTGCTTTTCGCTGCAGCGACTCGATATCGTGGTTGGAAAGAACTTGTTGCAACTCAGATATAGCTTCAGCTGCCTCGATGGGACTCAGTTCTTCCAGTTGACTCGCAATGCTGTTCCCAAAATTATTTATTAATTCGCTCCAAACAAAACCTGCCTGCATGAGAATTAAAAAATAATGAGATGAAATGTCAGCTGCACACAAAAGAGGGAAAAAAAAAACATCTGTCAAATTTCATGTCAGAAATCTAGATCAAGACAAAATCGCCGACATAGATCGCTTAAATCGCGATTCCATTAGAGATTTCATGTCATGATCGAGCCTCAGGACATAAGTTATGTCCTGTGGAGTCGACCTATTAGATAACTAAAATATTTAAAAGAAGTGGCTCAAGGTGACTTCCTTGAGGAACTCCAGATCGAATTCTCTCATTTCACACATTGCGTTCTATCAGTAAGTTATATCTGAATATTCTTCTACTTTGGTTTATGTAAATTGCTTATGAAAAGTTCTTTTCCCACTGACTTGTGAGTTTTTTATTTTAGATTAGTCCTTGAGAACTCTTTTAATTGCTTTTTTTCTTGCAACAGCATGTGGAGGATGGTTTAATAACTTTTATAGTACATATACCTACGTATAGAGGAAATGACAAAATATCTTTATTAAGTTTTCCCAGCTAGAAGCAAAGTTTCTTTTTTTTTTGTTATAATGAATCTTTAACGGAAGATGAATTATCTCTCTCGTATGTGTGCATGAAATACCAAATTATCCACATTTTGTTCAGCCGCTTAGTATGTGAATAAATTACAAATTCTCATGGTATTAGTGTATACCTACATTATAATTCGTAAGAATAACTTCAAACTGGAGCAATGCAAATTACCCGTCCATGTGTTACCCGCATTCAACATGCAACTCTATAATATGAGGCAAGCAAGATAGGAGAAGAGTTATGCAGTACAACAAAGGGGACATACCTCAACTCAACTATATCGTTAGACCCTATATACACCAACCCACCCCACCCAATCTGGATGTATCTAAAAAGCCCACAACCATCAGGTGCACATCCAATTTAAACTGGGATATACGCCATGGAATCACGTGTACGGAACACACTCATCCTTTCAAAATAAGGTTACCAAGTTTTGAGAAGTTTTCTCAAGTATGTTTGGTTAAAAATTCTATGTAGTTCTTTTATGACATACGAATTTTGAATATAAAATAAGTTATTTAGTATGTCAGTTTTGATTGTCTGGGATTTGTCAATGGATAATTGAAAGTCTTTGAAGAAATATTTTTTAAAAAACAAAGACACATTTTTGGAATGATTTTTAAAATGCTTTGAAAAAAAATTTGAGAGAAGAAACAATTTTTTACGATTAAGGTTAAGTTCCATCAGAGGTGGTCTCTTAATTTGTGTCCATAATTATTAAAGAAATTATTTTTTAAATCCCTGTTAAAATTTTTGGATACACCTACACATTTGAGTTTACCACCTGACAACGAGCCGAGTCTATGTCTGATTTGATGTGACGAGACCACGATCAGGATGAGATAAAAATCGAGAAACGTTAACAACTTAAAAACGACACTTGTAGTAGTTAAAAATTTATTTTCCGTTCATATTTAAAGTCATATTTTGTCAAATTACATTACTTACCTTACCTTTCCTGAAAATTTAAAATGACAAAGTTGGTGGAGTCGAAAATGATGGTATCTCCTAAGATTCTTATAAGACCTTTGACAAAATATCCACAAGTTTATCATATTTACGCTATCTTATCTCGGCTTTGAACTGGATTCATTGAGATGGATTTCTTTTCACTTTGAAAACCCACAATGTTCATTTGAGAGACTCTCTTGCAATTTCTGGTGGTCCCCAAGGTAGCCACTTAGGCCCTCTGCTTTTTATCTAACCATTAACGAAAAGCAAATACATAGTTAGAAAATGTTTCCATACCTCTTTAAACTGAGGACATCAATTCTTTATGCCCATTACCTCATTTATTATTAGCCATCTAACTTCTTGTGATATCTAGCTAGACAATCTCTCCAATCCAAGTTTTCATGTTTTGAATCCATAGTAATAATTCTAAAACTATGGACCATTGAGTCATTGACATATTTTTAAACACAAAAATTAACTTTTTGGGAGTTGAAATGTCAAGTTCCAAATATTAAGTTTTAATTTGTAGGTCTATGACCACTTTTGACATCTACAAGTCGGAATAAGTATTTGTATTGTGCAATCCTAAATCAAAACATTATCACGACCTTCAGTTTTTCTGAGAAAAGTTTTGTTATCTATGAACTTACAGTTTTCAGTCTTTGTTTATTAAATTTTTTAGCATGATACTATTACAAAATAAGAGAATATTCCGAAACCTGGAATGAAATTGAGTACATAGATACGAAAACGGCAACTTTTAAAACAAAACAACCTCTTTATTCAAAGTCTGAATCCAAAAAGAAAGAAAAATTAGCCACCATCCTCTTTTATTGTCATCACCTCTTGGTGATTGGACTGTCAAAGTTGACAGTCCTCTGACAGCTCTATTTGTAGGGTGTTGCCAATGTGGTTTCTTGTTACAATACTTTAATAAAAATTAGCGCTAGGCAATTAATTTTTTTATTTTTGTGTTTTGTAATCAAACATCTGCTTGACTTTTTCTACAAATATTTTGTTTCAATTCTTAGAATTTATTCAATTTGATGCCTCTAGATTCCACGAAACCATTTTATAACTTTTTGGAAGCAGCTTTCGGAGAAACTATTTACGAAATAAAACTCATACATTTAACAATTTTATTCCTGAAATTTTACTTTGTCATGAAATTCAGTAAATGATTTTTTTAAAACAAAAATTTATCGAGAGGTTTTTACTTTTACTGTTAGAACTGTGTAAATGTGGTGTTGAAAATGACATTTGATGTGCGTCACAGGTTACAGCTATCAGGTAAATCATTCATCGATCGAAATAGGGTTAGATTTTCCACCAGTCACTTTAGTTGAGAGTTTAGTTGCAATGACATTCGGCGTCGCCTGACGTGTAATTTCATGGCAACTGTACTGTCATCTACGAGTTCAAATTGTATAGTGTAATTCATCTTATGGTTTCAAATTGGTAAAGCTGGCATTTGACACCACTTTCAAACTCAGCTGTCATTTAAATTGTCATAATGGACCAACTACATACGTAAGTAATTGGTATAATAAAATTGTGAAGAAATGTGAAGAGCATGGAAGCGTTACTGATGTAGTTAAGCCCGTTCAGTCGAAAATATTGCTTGTGCAACAGCTGCTGATGATTCGAATTTGGTAGATTCCCCGGCGTGCGCGCAATTCTACACTTGTTGAATGCCTCACTAAACCTTTGCATAGCAACGTCTTTGTAAAGATCAAATTGTGTTGCAGTCAACTTGGATTGATATGGTCGAATGATAACCGATTTCTTTGCTGGCGGTTGAACACCATGACGTGGATGGTATGTGGTTCCAAAAAAAAAGGGGGAAAGAAGATGATTTCTGTATTATTATTTCTGCAAATTTCGATTTGAATCCGCTTCCTATGTGCTATCGAGTCGAGTCAAACTCATTTCAACTCGACTTAGGTTATTAAAGAGTCGAAGTTAGTATAGGGCTTAATTCAAAACCACATGTAAATGTAGTAATTTTGTTCTAAAATTTATCTTATAGGAATTACCTGCTTATATCGGACCTTGTCTCGGGATTACACTGCCCTTTTCTGTTAAATGCTCTGAATTTATTTTTCAACTTAAATGGTCACACTATGTTTGACACCTTTGGATAGATACACCTTGAGAAATTATTATTGTCTGGTTCTTCTTGTTCAAGCTTCGTATGTATAAGTACGAACAGTTAGAGTTATACATTTTTGCTGCGATAATAAACGTGTGTGTAACGTAAACGTAATGGTGCCATGTAGTACCTTGTAACGCGATACGTGATACGAGCGAGTGATTTAAGGCAATTCCCTTTATTTGCATAGCACTCCATTAATTACAGTTCTTGTGTTAGTTTTACGATAACCCAAATGCGAGTGTGTGTGTGTGTGTGTTTTCCTTTCTATAGACAAGCAATGGGCCAGGAGCCATCAAGCAGGAACCAGCAGCAGCGCCAGTGAGAGAGAATAGAGAAAGGAAACCCCACAACAGTTTCTCGACTCGTCTCGTCTCCATTTCTACATTCCATTCCTATAACCTATCCTTGGCAAAAGTAGGTACTTCCTGTAACAGTTCAGGCAGATAATTTCCTGCGGTGTAGAATCTGAATGACTTCCAGTAATATTCCCTTTTATTCAGGATATCCTTAACGCGTCCTAATGATTCCATGGGTTCGACATGCGGTTATGTGGGGCTTAGCGCTTTAGGTATACTCGTATAATAGTGAGGCCGAGGCCGATCTCTACGCCACCGCCACCCTCCGACACGACAACGAGGGTATGGGGTGGATTGATTAAAGCAAAAGTGGAACCCATGTCAAGGGGGTTTATGGGAATATCGGAGTTCGAGTTGCGGAGTTTCCTCATCCGATTTAGAAACCTTGTGGTTTTTGCGGCAAATGGCGGTCCATTTAACTTGAATTAACCCTAATGTCCTTATTCAATTATTTTCCATTCAACATAGGGATATCCTGTCTCTCCTGGCAGCTAGGTACTGCTGCTGCTGCTGCTATTGTTGTTCTTTAATAATGCATGTATTGCCAAATTGTATGCCTGGTATAAAATGGCCTGCGATTGTAATTAGCGAAGCAATGTTTCGTGGGTGTTAACAACTTAACCAGAAACACAGAAACAGAAACACACACAGTCCTGTGTCACAAACACTAGACATAGCCTCGCCTTCCGCCCACCTCCTGCTTCTCCTCCTTCTTCACCGCCTCAAGAAAAAACCACATCAATGGTTAGGACCTAGGACGTGGGAGGCTATAAGGATTGCGAGGCTACAAGATATTATAACACCATGTTTGAGACCAACAAATTATGAGCAAGAGAAATGTCTTGACATCTGTTTCTGTGGTGTTAGAGTGAGAGAGAGAGAGAGGGGTAGTTTGTGCGATCAATATAGGCGGTAATGACATCAGAAATTCTGGAATAGTGTTTTTGGTGTTTTCGGGCGCTAATTAAAGGGCGAGACAATCAATGGACAATTCGGTTCAGTTGTTGACTAATGATGCACCTTTTTGTTGGAATGATATTATTCGGCTTTAACTGCTCGCCATTTATTTACTTGAATTGTTTAAGGAGAAAAACTGGATAGTTGCAAAGGATCAATTTATCCTTTCCATGGAATGCAAATCCTGGAGCAATAGACTAAGGTGCAAGGATTACTTCGTCAAATTTCAGACCATTCGATATAGTTAGAAAGGCATTTATTCAGAGATCACGAATGTATTCTTTTTGAAAGCGCTACCGCTCTTGTGAGGTATAAAAACCCAGACTAATAAAATCTTTAAGACTTCACGACAAGGCGATGAACTGCATCTTCTTTTATGTGAAGACAAACAATGGGACGTCACCAGGAGAGATGATCGTTATCACTTCCAGCTTAGTATTAGCTTATGGATGGAGAAGACATTGACATTGTAACTAGTTGCTCATGATTTCTTCATCTAAATCATCTAGAAGTTGGTAAAGTAATCAATACCAGCAGCTAATTATAACAAAGAAGAAATCGATTGACAGAATTAAACAGATCTTAACTCTTAACATATTTTCAAAAGGTAAGTCGAAGAAATACATAACTACATATTAAACCATAAAGTTAGTCATTTTAATTGAATGTAACAATGAGCTTAATGCATAATAAAAGCTATTTCGAAAGAAACCTTTTTGGCAGATGCAAATACAATATAATATAATATATAATAATATATAATTTTATTGTTAATTCACAAATATTTGAATTGTTAACTGCGAAATCATCATAATTATTTAGTTTATTAAGTAAATCTAAAAGTATTAAATACGTGAAAGTTTTATATCTTGTATTTATTTGGCAAATAATACTATCTTTTATTTTTAGAAATCGTGTTTTGCAATTTATCAACAGCAACATTTGTATTGAAGGCATAATATTATGCAGAAGGAACATAGATTTTGAAATCTGAAAAACCAAAAAAACAATTGCTGAATGAAGCTGAACATTAGAACCTTTTTTGGGTGTAGTAATTAAATTATTTGTGTAATTATGACTATTCAGAGTCCGAAAAATATTCGATGCTTTTAGTCTGCGGCTGGTTATTTAGATCGGGCTGTACAAACATTTCTATAGCTTCAGAATCGAATGGAATTTTCTTAGAAGCTTTTCTAACTCTTTGAAAGGGTCTGAAGATATTAGCATTCGGTTCAGAATATCCGTTAATGTGTCTTTTCTTGAAGTTTTTCGACTAAAATGCTCTCTGTATATTTTGAAGTCTTTATTACGGGCTTCTAATGCTTCTTCACTTAATTCTCCAATGGACAAAGCACTTTGAGAGACGATTTCATGTCCATGGATCAGAATCTTATGAACTGAAGTGCTCATATAGTACCAAGGGTACAGCAATACAAACAATTTTGCAGTTTCAAAACAATATATTTTAAATTTTTGAACATCTATATCAAATCCGATTGATAGACACTGCAAGATTATGTGAAATTTTTTTTATAAGATTTACATCTATATTAGTGATTTCGCTTGATTTGATACAGGTAATTTTTGAAAAAACATCTAGCCACATTTCCTGTATTCGTATTGCCATATCCCGGATTTGGACGATCAATTTTTAGCCCTAATTCTTTTTCAAATGCCTCCTGAATGCGTAGCTTGTTTTGTTCCACGCAATTTTCTGTATTTTTCGATTTTCGCCATTCTTTAACATGCAATTTGTAGGCTATGTGAAGCAGGCATTCAAACATTCGTATCCATGCATGCAAAACGGATATTCCAAAGGATAAAAATTGATCCTTGATGGGAAGTAAAACCATTTTTTCAATATTGTTGAAATCCTTGGATGTTGCTTGACAAAGATAACATCTCTGAGCAGAACGAACACCACTCAGAGTATTGCATAGCTTGCCATCAACCATTGAAACTATCAACTGATGTTTTATTGTATATTCACAATTTTTTATTTTTTATATTATTCGAAAATGATAATGCCAGCGAGTTTCCGATACCCCAGGCATGCGTCGTCGGTTGGCTATTTGTTTTAAGACATTTGAACTTTTAGTTGATTTATTTAAAAAACGAACTATAGTTTTACTACTGCCAAAAAAAGCTCTAAATTCCGATATATTTTCCAGTGATCGGGGTAAAAATAAGTTTAAACCATGAGCATAGCAAGGAATAAAGTAAGCAATTGGACAAGCGTCAAGGACTTTCTTTTTCACACCACCCACTTCCCCCGACATACATAACTGCCGCACCATCGTAAGATTGTCCAATTAGATTGTCCCTGCAGGAGAAGGTTTATCAGTTCATCTGCGAGACTCCTTACGTCAAAAAATCAAAGAAACCTTTCTTCAATTCCGTCTTCTGAAAGGTAGCGCAGAACAGCACTTAGTTGTTCCTTATGGCTCACATCTGGTGTTTCATCTATCAGAACCAGAAGGGATACAAATCTTGTTCTACAATTTGTATTTTGATTTCTGATTTCAAATCGTTTTGTATATCACTTGATAGACCGGAAAAAATGTGGGTTTGTTCGCTTGAACACTGTTCTAAATGACTTTAAATTACCGTATGTCATACTTCGATAAGTATAATATTGTTTCAATATAATTTCCACGGTTAATGGAATCGGCTTTTTCATTATGACCTCGGAATGCCTGCTCTTGTTTCCCTAGAAGAACTACAGTATCTATAAAACGCTCCATTAATGTACTATTCTTTTAAACTTTTTTGCTTATGCCAAATTCATGTAACTGCGAATATGTTTCTCTGTTTTGACATATTTTTTTTTCCAGAGTTAACTAAATTATGAATGTCGGCGTAACCTGAACGACTCCAAACACTTGGAGATTTGGAAAAAGAAGGCACGGAAAACAAAACACAACTCCCTGTCAACCAAGTATGCTTTTGGTAATAAGGCACGTAAAAATGAGAAACGAGAACATCTTTAAGTTTGAAATCTATTTTCATGGAAAGGGTGGAGCGTCCTAACTCTATAACTTTTTTTTCGTCATAAAACTAAGCTTATTAAAATTATTTGATTCTTAGTGAAGATCAGTTAAACAACATTCTACCACTAGTAAAGCTATAATTCACTTAAACTTACTACCCAAAAACATTTCACAATTTTTACGCTTTTATTTTCAATATTTTAAATCTAAATTTGCAATAATTTCACAATTTACAACAAAATCAAATTAAGTATTGCACTCAGTTCTGCTTGTAAATTGATCTTTTTATATGAATATGCACCTCATTAAGAACTTCTAACTTTATTTGGGCCAGTTATGTCACTTTCTGGAATTTGTAGTTGTTTTCTGAACTTTCTTTCAAAAATAAATTAAATCTTATATCATTTCTATTGGAATGTGAAGTGGCAGCCTCAACCTTAGAGATACAGGATTCAGCCAAAGGGGAAATAAAATGTAAATTCATAAAATAAGTCGGAAAGAAGGGGTTATTTTGTTGTCCTATACTTACCAATTTCAATTAGTTGCAAGGAGATCTCAGAAACCTACCTCAACGTCAGTAAAATTGCTCCATAGGCCATAATACATAGGTATTGGTTCATCAGAGCAGCGATTGATACACAATTTTCAAATATGTAAGTCGGGGGAAACGGAGCTCAAACTCCAAGCAACGGATACACACAAAATCACCAAAAAATAAGTCGGTAAACATCGGGTTATTATCCATAAGAAACCACGTATTGAACAGAGAGGGGTCGATTCGATTGTAGTAAACAGTATGCGAAAAAAGAAGAAAGAGAACAAATTTGTTCTGTCTTGATGACAGCTGTTTATTCAATTTTCGTTAGTTTTGGTATAACTGCATTCATAGCAGGATTTTCAAAAAAACGTCTTGAGGTGTTGGCACTGTTTTTTGTTCCAATTCCTTGGTAAAGGATGTCAACAAGAAGACCCAATTTCTCTGGAAACCAATTTTTTATATGAATTTTTGTTTCCGTTCATGTCTGTGTTTGGTGTTCTCCAGGACTTTAAAGATAAGATATATCCTCACTGTATAACACATTCCATATACAATATTCTTGGGTGCAAGGGCAAGCATTTAAGAAATGCTATTCATTTCTGATGACCTGGCTCCACAGATTGTACAATTACTACTTGATGACGTATTTGTCACGATCTATGCAGTTCGTTCATTGTAAAATGAATTTCTTGCTTTATTTTAGTTATGGTTAGTTTTTTTTTTTTTTTCAAATGTTGAATTTCATGTTTCACGCGATTTTTTTCTTTTTGAACCTACTCCGGATGGTCGCGACTTTGTCCAAATGTTTTCAACTTTTTATTCTCCGACAAACTTTTGCATACATCGACTTGGTCCCCATTTGGTGTGCAGAGTAAGATGTGGTTCTTGAAAGACGATCTTATCTTAATTGAACGTTTTAAAAATTCTTTTACAGTTATGGTCTAGAAGATTCTGCAAAGAGCATTAGGCAGAAGTTTCAGTTACAACAGAATTGTTTGGGTAACATTTTTTTCTTGCTTCTGTTATTTTTTATATGGGGAAAAATATCATGTCTGGCAACTATTAAAATTTGAGGGACATTTTCTTGAATTTTTCTTATTTTACTTTTTCTACTACGATCGCATCGCAACATTCCTCAAAATTTCTAAAGGGGCCTTCACACACTATTAGCCGGTATCAATGTGCTCTAAACAAATCTCTATTTCTTCGATGACAAACACGGAACAGTGAGTGATCTAAATGTTGGTAAAATATGTTTGTGATATTCGTCAATAGTTGCCTTACTTTCGGTTTCAACCAGGTTCGAATTATGTACATACATATGTGCTTTAAATTCAAAATCATTTGTAATAAAGATAAATAGCATGTTAAACAAAGAAAAAAGAAAAAACTTTTGAGCAGTATTCTAACAGCTTGAGACATAATAAAAGAGAGAAACTGTATTAAAAATTAAACTAAATTCTGATTTATTATCTGAATTCCTATCTGATAACTTGCTGACTTTACTTTACTTTATAAGGTTCCCCATCCGTGTATGATCTCTGACACGAGCACGTTGCTTGCAGTCATCTAGACCAAACCGTTCTGGCATCCGCGATGGCTTGTACTTTAAACCGTAGGTTCGGTCTTCCTCACTTAGAGAAAAAAATAGTTACTTTAATAATAGTATATGAAATTCAATGTAATTTGTGGAATGACTATTTTTGCAAGAAAATACAATGAAAATAGTTACGAAATAGTTAAAAAATAGTTAAAATCGATCATTTTATTTAATGACTATTCAAAATAGTTAATTAATAGTTAATTTTCATATTAAAGCATAGTTGTTCAACGCTTCTTCAAAATAAGAAATAACATTCAATACATGAAAGTATCAAAATAAATATCAAACTGTTGAAAATTACTGTTTTTACTGTTGTTAACATAGTTACAAAAAAATGCCTATGGGCTAGTAGTTCCGATTGCCCGTCGCAATTTCTTTGTTGGAATTCGATTATTTTGTGCTGTGTGCCCATTGAGAAAAGTGGTTTTAGAAATGATTGGCAAGTAATTGAAAATAAAAATAAAATTAACAATAACTATATTTTTGAAACATTTAATTTAGAAATGCTCGTCGGCAGTGCAGAAAACAGAATTGGGATAGTAATAATATTATGAGTTGTTGTATGTTCGACTGCGAAAAGATTTGTCAATGTGGAAAAGAAACTAAGGTAAAGCTATCAAGATCATTTTTTGTGTATATTTTAATGCGAATTAAAATTTAAGGTTTTATAATGCATTCGAAAGATAGCTGCAGTACTTTTGAAGACGAGGGAAGAATAAGTAAAGCAAGGCAATCACAAAGCTGTCATTCTGTTCAAGTTGAAAACAGATTCAAACTCAGCATATCACGGAGTATGTAAGTATAACTCGATTATTTTTTTTCTCTAATGGATATGATTTAACAATAAATTAAAATTAACCGTACATTGTTTTTTAATCGATTGTTTTTTTTGAAAGCTAATAAAAATCAAGAAAAAAAATTTAAATTTATTTGAAAAAAATTGTTTGAGTTTTTTTTGGATAATGTTAAGGGGACAAATATTTTTTTGTATAGGATACTAAAAAAACTTCCAGGTAAGCAAGACTAATATCAAAGATGACTATAATAAACAGTCATTTATTACCAATTGACAAATAAAATAGTCACAAATAACTATTTATATTCATAATATGACCATTAAATAGTTAATTTTACTATTGAAATAGCTGAATCTGACTATTGAATAGTAGGTTTTGAAAAAGACATCAACTAACTATAACATAGTTAAGAATAACTATTTTTGTAGTAATATTAACTATGGTTGATTTTCAAGAAAATTATTAATTGACTACGAAAATATTTATTTATAACTATTTTAAATAGTGTTCCCAATTTTTACTACGAAAATAGTCAACAAATAGTTAAAAATAACTATTTTTTTCTCTGAGTTTGTCACCTCGAACCAAGTGGATGGGATCAGTAACGGATTTAGACTTGATGCCGCCCTAGGCCCTGTTTATCGCGCCGCCCTTAATGTTAGAAGAAATTAAATTAATTTTGATACAATATTTTTATCTTTAATTTATAATAACTTTATTTCGTTAGAATATAATTTTTAATTATAACTAATAAATATATAGTCATGTAAGTAATAAACGTTAAACAAATGAATACATTTTTTTTTTTAATATTAATCAATTTCAAAATCTTTTTTTTCTGGCTTTGGTCCGTGCAAAAATATCAATTATATCATCATACTCAATTTCTTGGACTAGTTGAGCTTCAATAGACAGTAATGCAAGAGCATTAAGTCGATCTTGACCCATACTGGCACGTAAATAGGTTTTTACTCTTTTTAAAGTAGAAAAAGATCTTTCTCCTGAACAATTTGTAGCCGGAATACTCAAAAAAATACGTAAAGCAATATCAACATTTGGGTAAACATTTCGAAGACTACGTGAATGTAATACATTGCATATATTTTGTGCAGAGCGTTTATCTTCCGTATTTGCTGAAGAATCTTCAAGTTGGTAATGTAAATGAATACATTCGTTGCCTAATGTCTCTTCTAAGTCGTCAGGATACTTGTCGACTAATTTATTGGCAAGATTTTTTAATTCGATTGTATCTATTTCAGATAAATTATCGAAGAAATTAAATTTGTCGTAAAGCTTTTTATATGCACTTTTACGGCCGGCCAATTGCACACACAGAATATCTAAAATAGGATAATAAACATTTGTGCGAAAATTTTGTTGTCCAGAAGAAGGTATTCTTTCATTCACCCGTGACTTATCTGGCTGAATTTTTCTAGTTTTCTTGCGACGAGTATCATAACGATAATAATCTTGGACGCCAGATAGTGTCTTGGCTTTTTCGTCATATTCAGAAAATTGTCTGTCTCTCATGTCCTGAAGAAATAGAGCCAGAGAACTATAGATTTGCACAACGGATGATAAATCAGCTTGAGATTCTTGAAGCTTCTTACTAGCAGCATTAAATCGATCTAAAATTACATTCCAAACGATGACTAGAATTGCTGTTTCTAAATGCTGCAACTTTCGTTGCAATCCCATAGCTTCAGACCGTGTAGTCGGTTTCTCATCTTCGCTTT
This sequence comes from Scaeva pyrastri, assembly GCA_905146935.1. NCBI lineage: Eukaryota > Metazoa > Arthropoda > Insecta > Diptera > Syrphidae > Scaeva > Scaeva pyrastri. The sequence continues at coordinate 60,073,448 of LR989928.1, forward strand.
CAGCAATAAATTCCAGTGCCAGTAGGTATTTTGGATTTCTAAATTCGTTTTGGATAGATTTTTCAAATTTTTGTAAAAACTGATTCGTTGTTGCCAAATTTGTAGTTTGTTGCATGGATGTATTTGTTATGTTTAATTATTTCGCAAAATGTTCGAAAGGGAGGTAAGTCATTCGTAGCCTTGCAGCTAGGTGTTGCTTCTTGATATTTAAGTTGTGAGAAATTAAATCAAACAAATTGGCGACAAAAATGATGTTTTAATATTTCAAGGGAATATTCATATTTGTTATGTTTGGTTGAAACAAAAATCTTCATATCAGTACTAATCGGCTCTCTGAACTGATAAGACGTTCTCTCTGTGCGGTACGATCAAAACAATCAAAATTCAAAAACGAAATCGATCTCCATCTCATGCTGAAGACTTTAAGTCTTTAAGCAATAAAAGTCGCAAAATGAACTCTAATGATATGAATAGGTGTGGTTACTATACACCCTTGCAATGTCATCCAGATACGGATATTGATTGTGAAGATGAAATTATATCAACTCCAATTAAAAAAGTTAAAGTCCCTGCCATTTGTGTTCTGCAACAAAGCTCTGAAAATGTACATTCATTATTTCGTGAAGCTAAAGTTGAAAATTATTCAATTAAAAAAATTTCTATTGGTATAAAAATTAATTGCGGGACAGATGAAGTTCATAAATGTGTTTGTGATTTGTTAAAAGCAAAAAACTGGCAATTTTTTACACACGATCTTCCATCTGCAAAATTATTTAAAGTGATTCTCTTTGGTTTGGACGAAGTTCCGATTGACTCACTTAAAAATGAATTGATCACCCTAGGTTTGAAATGCATTAACATTAAAATTATTAAAAAACAATACGAACAATATTTAGATGTGTTCTACATTATTTTTCTTGAAAGTGGTTCAATTAGACTTGTTGACCTCAAAAAAAACTTCAAGTTCATATTTAAAACTCAAGTCAAGTGGGACTTTGCCAAAAAACAAAAACAAAAAGTCACTCAGTGTTTCAATTGCCAAATGTTCGGGCATGGCGAAAAAAATTGCCATATAAAGACTCATTGTGCTATCTGCTCTGAAAATCATGAAACTTTTAAATGCAATTCAAATAACATTAAATGTGCAAACTGCAATGAAACGCATAAGGCCAATGACCCCATTTGTATTGGCCGAAAAAAATTCTTTGAAATGAAAGAGAGACACTCATTTAAAAACAAACGGCAGCTTCCACCTGTTGCCCAACGAACTCATCAACCACAAACATACTCCCTGAATACATCAGAATTTCCCCCACTCAATCATCGGCATAAAGTTGTCATTGCCGATTCTGTTGTATCGCCTCCAGTGATCACTCCAATTGAATGCAATGCTTGGACAACGGCATCGACAAACAACAACAACAACAAAGGCAACGATCTTTTCTCTCTGGAAGAAGTCAACCAGTTGACAGCAGAAATGATAACTCTTTTAGGTAAATGTAATTGTAAGGCAGATCAGTTCAATGTAATTGCACAATTAGCTATAAAATATTTATATAACTCAAAATGAGTAGTTTATCTTTAAAAATAATATGTTGGAACGCTAGAAGCGTTCGATGCAAATCAATTGAGTTTTTTGCTTTTCTAAGCAAATATAACGTAGACGTAGGTTTAGTTTCTGAAACTTGGTTAAGCTTTAATGATAAGTTATCAAATAAGGATTATTATTGTTATCGTCTAGACAGAGATGAGAGAAGGGGTGGCGGTGTTGCCATCGTAGTTAAAAAAACAATACAACATCAAGTCTTGCCAATTGTTGATACAAAAGTTATACAAAATGTTGGTATTGAGATTCCTTTTGCAAACGGTTCATCAATAAAAATTTATTCTGCCTATTTTCCAGGCAGAACTGCTACACCGCAAAAACGTTTTGATTATAACAATGACCTGAGAAAATTAGTAAACATAAATGGCTTGTTTTTAGTAGGTGGTGATTTTAATAGTAGAAACAGAAACTGGGGGTGTCTAAGGGCTAACACTTGGGGAAATATTCTTGCTAACTTGAATCAGAGACACCCGTTTGATATTTTGTATCCACCTCACCCAACATATTATCCTTCAAATAATCGGTCAAATCCATCAACTTTAGACATATATCTTACCAATATGCCAGGACTTTTCAGTCAACCAATGGTTATTAATGAATTAAGTTCGGATCATTTGCCTGTCATTACAGGGGTTTTCGAATCCCCTGTACCTCAAGTTAATGAAGTCTTCTACTTCAAAAAGGCAAATTGGCGTAGTTTCAAGAAAAAAGTAAGCAATAAACTTCGACATATGCCTACTTTTCTAACAGGAGAAGTCACTGAAAACGATATTGACGAAAGTATATCATACTTTACTACTTCAGTAATTGACTGCGTTAATGAATCGGTGCCAAAGAAAATTATAAGTCTTAACAATGCAAATCAACTGCCTTCCAATATAATTGAAATGATTAAAGTTAGGAATAGTTTAAGGACTAGATGGATGAGAACTAGAGATCTCAACCTCCTCTCAGAAGTGAAAATTCTTAATGCTTTGATTAAATACTCCATTAATACTTTTAAAAATAACTCCTGGAATCGTAAGTTACAAGACTTAAAACAATCTAGCAAACCTTTTTGGAATATTGTAAAAGTAATTAAGAAAAAGAAATCGTTTATTCCTGCTTTAAAAGTTGGAAACTCACTAATGGTTACCAGTGCTGAAAAGGCAAACGCATTAGCGGAAACTTTTCATACAAACCATTTACTGACTAGAAACATAAATGGCAATGCTATAGTTGAATCTGCAGTCAATACATCAGTTAATTATGTAGATATAAGTTCAATCGATATCGACAATAGAGTTGTTTGTCCAAATGATATTCAAGCGTTGTTGTCAACTCTTAATACTCGAAAGGCAATAGGATTTGACAATTTGAGAAATATTTACCTTAAACACCTTCCAAAATCGGGTATAGTATTTTTAGCAAGATTGTTTGATTGTTGCTTCCAAAAAGGATATTTTCCATCACAATGGAAAACAGCAAAAATAATACCTATCTTAAAACCGGGTAAACGTGCAAGTGATTCAACTAATTATAGGCCAATCAGTCTCCTTAGTTCACTTAGCAAATGTTTTGAAAAAATTGTTAAAATTAAATTATTATCTCATATCAACCAAAATAGCTTGTTGCCTTCGGAACAATTTGGATTCAGAGCTTTTCACAGTACTACACATCAAGTTCACAGAATAACTAAAGATGTAAAAAGTAACTTAGCCATGGGACGAAGTACTGGTATGGTCCTATTAGACATAGAAAAGGCGTTTGATACTGTGTGGCATAATGGCCTTATACACAAACTCTTAATATTAAACTTTCCGATTTATCTTATTAAGATGATAAAGTCATTTCTCTGTTCAAGGAAATTTAAAGTTGTTGTTAACAATAGTATATCTGAAATGTTTAATATTGAAGCTGGTGTACCTCAAGGATCGGTTCTTGGACCGATCTTATATATAATATTCACAGCCGATTTTCCCAGTTTAAGATACTGTGAAAAGGGAATTTTTGCAGATGACACCTGTATTTATGCATCAGATTCAGTTGGTTCCGTAATAGAAACCAACCTTCAATTTGATTTAAATACAATACAAGAATACTTCAATGATTGGAAGATAAAATTAAATGCTTCTAAGACGCAAGCAATTTTTTTTACACGAAAAAGGAAAGCATGCCTCTTACCAAGCAACAATTTACAAATTGGTGGTTCTATGGTAAATTGGGAAAAAAGTGCTAAATATCTTGGGGTAGTTCTTGATGAAAAACTTACTTTTGGGTTACATATTCAACAAGTAATTAAAAAAGTTAATGTAACTATACAGATTCTTTACCCATTCATTAATCGACGGTCAAAACTAAGCACCAAAAATAAACTCATTATTTTCAAATCGATATTTCAAGCTATTATGTTTTATGGGTCACCAGCATGGGGAAAATGTGCAAAAACACACATAAAAAGGCTTCAAATAAGCCAAAACAAAATATTAAAGATGATGTTAAATCTGCCGTGGTATTATTCTACTGATGATTTGCACGCCATAACAAACATTGAATATGTTGACTCAAGAATTAATAGATTATTTGAAAATTATAAATGGTCTTGTGAATCTTCAGATAATTTACTTATTTCAAATTTGATTTCATAGCCGGTGTATATGTATGTACTAGTATTGATTACAAATCCACTATCTGTTATTAATAAATTGATTGTTAATTTTTGATTTGTATATACATATGTATTTATTTATTTATATATTCGCTCATTTGTGTACTTATTTATTACCTTATCTGTTTATTTGTTTATTTCATTATTTATTTAATTAGTATTTATTTATTTATTATACATTTATTAATTTATTAATTTACTGTTTATTATTTATTTATTAACTTATTTATTTGCTTATTTATTTATTTATTTATTTATTTATTTATTTATTTATTTATTTATTTATTTATTTATTTATTTATTTATTTATTTATTTATTTATTTATTTATTTACTTATTTATTTATTTACTTATTTATTTGTTTATTTATTTATTTATTTATTCAACTTCTTTATTTAGTTTTAAGTGACTTTAACTGTGATATTATTTTTTAGATGACATTAAGACTGACTTAAATATTATTAAGTAACTTTATAATTATTGTTAAAGATATCTATTGGTACATATATCTACATTGAGATTAATTGATTTAGGAATTTCACTTCATCCCTTCTCTCATCTCTTCCAAGACGATTAGTTTTCTTTTTTTTTGTTTATTGTTAAATATTTATATATTATTATTATTTTGAATGAAGGTTTAGTTGTAGTTTTTCCTTCGAACAAATTTCAATTTAAGCTTATTTGAGAAAACAAAATGTAAATTGTCATTAGTAAGGTAGTCTTTAACCAAATCTATGTAAATTGTGCAATTCAGCCCTATTGTTTAAAAAAAAAAATGTAAATTTTGCTACAATAAAAAAAAAAAAAAAAAAAAAAAAAAAATAAAAAAATCTTCATAGGTAGATTTTTACTTAATTTAATGAAAAAAATAGCAAATAATTATTTTCACGCACAAAAAAAGTTGTCTATTCAAGTGAAATAAGAAATAATTCAAATTGACATTCTAGTATGGTCGTGATTTACATTAAAATTTGTATTCAAATGTAGTTAAATGACATTTTGACGATTATGTATGCGAATTGCAATAAAGTTTTACTACCGTCGTTCATGTAAAATAACCTTTTTTGTGTTCAATATTTGTTTAAACATTTAAATTTGAACTGAATTTTGTTAAAACGTTTAGAAATAAACACCTAATAACTTTTGCAAATTTCGATATTATTAAGATTTAGTAGTTTTTAAAAGCTTTGTAAGCATATGATAAATTTCAGTAATGAAACGAAAAGTAAAGAGCATCATTCGATAAAGACTATACCTGACCTTTTAAAAAATTAAAATTTTAATCATAGACTGAAAAGTAAATACAAAAATTGAATTAAAATATATTCTATAGAAAATTCTTTACAAAAAATAATCTGAACTTATTTTCCAAGGCAACTGTCTTTACTTTTTTTCGTCTCTGAAATTTTGGAATTTCAAAAATTTTGCCGCCCCCCAAATCATGCCGCCCTAGGCCCGGGCCTCGCGGGCCTAGGCGTAAATCCATCACTGGATGGGATTCGAAGATTCTTTTAGCTGGAGCGTTGTTGTCCATTTGCTCGAAGTGGCCGAGCCAATAAAGTCTAGGTGTTTCAACTTTTTGGACAACTTTCACTTCTTTGTACAGCTCATAGATTTCGCTGTGTATCTTCTCCTCCATTAGCATCTTTCGCACACAGGACCAAATATCCCACGAAGAATTTGTCTCAAGGAAAATTGAATTGAAAATTGAGAGAGGAATTTTTGAACCCATTGGTTTTGCTAAACCGAAGAAGCAGCGGTTTCCTAGGGTTATTCTTCACCGAATCTCCACAAGGTGCCGTTCATGAATGTGATTTGACTCCGAGGTAGCTGAGCTCCTTAATTACTTCGAAGTTACTGCTATCAAAAGTGACGTTGTGTCAAAGCAGGTGGATGGATGTGTTTTTGTTTGTTGATAGCAGGTATTTCGTCTTATCCTCGTTAACTTCAAGACCAACTAGTTTCTCCTTTTCTTCAATTGACGCAAATACCTCAAAAACGGCAAGTTGAGAGCTGTTGATGATGATGTTTATGTCGTCCGCATACCCCAAAAGTTGGATCGAAGATAGTGCCTTCCGTATTGACTGCTGATCTTAATTAACAAGAAGAGTTATTAAATTCAATACATATTTGATTCCATTTGTTATGACACAGAAAATCAAGTAAGTAAATGTCAAGTTTTCAAAGGTATCTGTGTGGGTCATATCAAATCCTCTTTTATTTGCTTAGTTCTTTTATGATAACGAAAGCCATTAATGTCCTTCGAGACTAATCTTTCCTTTCTTTGGTTGTTGGTCCTCACCAACGCTGTTTAATAATTGATTTCCATTGAGGCTCTCATGCTTAATTGGTTCCTCTCATTTGGTTCATTCAAATTGATTTTTATTGAATTCCATTTCTTTCTCTTCATCTAACAATTGTCAATGAGACAAAAAGAAAAATCACGACTAAAGGACCTTCATTACACATTCTAAATGACTAATGATGCATAACCAATTTCCTATCGTTCTCGAATCCAATCCGTCCTAAAATCCTTTTCGCTTCCGAGTCAAGTTTAACAACTGGACATTGGACAAATGTCACACACAAGCGAACATGCTAATTTTGATGAAACAACGTTTCAACATTATCCCATTCCCATTGTCTTTTGGTGGGAAAGTAGTGCAGCGCCACGTAGCGGCGGCGGCGGCGACGACGTCGTCTATTTGATTTGCTTTGTCCTGCATCATCGGCATCAGCGAGCAGTCGGGGATTTCATCCTCTCAACTATTTTTCACAATTTTTTTTTCTCTGTTGAGGTATTTGGCTTGGCAAAGCCAATCCTTTATTATTTTTTTGTGTCATCCTTTTTTTCTGTGGCCGGAATTGCGGTGGCAACCATTGACGAAGGATTCTGTTTTTTTTTCCCACCACCATCGCGCTCTCAGTTTCCCATACAAGATGAGCATTCTTTCGTGATTTTAATTGAAAATAACGGGCTATATCGCATTGAAATTTAGTGGACAATTAAAAGTTTTTTGTCTCCAATAATGCAGAGCGGCTTAATTTTTTTTGTTTCGTCTTGTGTCCTGGCCGGTCCTTGTGCAACGAAGAAAATCTTTATTCTTTGCTGAAATAAAAAATGAGGCTCCAGAAAAAAAAGTAAAAATAAAAAATATAATAAATCGCTTTAAATTCAAATAAAAAAAAAAGTAGAAACTGCGATGTGGCAAACGAAATTAAATCTTCTCTGGCCAAGTTTCCATTTTGGTGGAAGATATTTTATTTGTTTTTTTTTTTAGTGTTGAAATTCTTTTACCAAAATAAAAAAAGTTGTCTTCTTTTCATATACTAGTATTTTTTATTGAATCACGAGATGTGTTCATTCAAAGAAACATTTTTACATTTTAACATTTTTTTCCAATAACAATCATAATATTATTTTTCAATCTGTCAACTATGAATGGGCAACGAGTTTTCCGAACCACATACTCGTATCTGTACGTTCCCATGGAAAGAGGAGTCCTTTGCAATCCTTGAAGCGATTCACTTAAAAATTGCTATACTTGCCCTGGATTCGTGGAGATAGGGTCGCCGCCGCCCCGGCATGCAGGGGGAAGGTATGGGTTTTTGTTTTTTTTTTTATTTATTTTTATGGACAATTCAATTTGATTTATTCTGTGCAAAAAGGTTTATTGCTTTGGGCAGAAATAACTTTTGTAAGCAGGAAATAATCCAAATAATTCTACTTTTGTTCGAAGAAAATGTCTTTTCTTTTGGAAGGGACCCAAACAAGGCCATAAACATCTACTAACATGACGTTTATGTTAAGAAAGGATTCGTAGCGTCCGATTATGGTAAAATACCTAAGTATATTGATGGTTGTATTGAGAATTTCAAAGGAACGTACAACCAACGTTTTAAAATCGATTTCTTAATCAAGAAGTAACTTATTCCATTCACAGCAGAGCTTAGGGTGTCCCAGTTACATGTTACCGAAATCATGGTGGTACAATTTCGAGTAGGTCATTGAATCATTGCTAATGAGGTTCTTAATTTTAAGATCGATCTATCAAATTAAGGACTATGTACCTTGAAACAATTTTAACTCCATAAACTCAAACCTTGATTACATTAAGAGAATCATCTTTAGATTCAGTCTAGCCATCATTTCGAAATCCCTCTGAATGTCGCATAAAATGAAGTGAAGGGCAAACAAAATCTTTCCAATTTCGGTGGAGACAGGAGTAAGCTGATTCTGAACTGTTGGAAAAAGTTATGCTTGATAGACCAATAGATTTCTGTGGAACTGAATTTCATGTTAACGTTGGTTTCGACAATATAAACATTTATAGCTATTCAGAATTGGCATAGTCCCAATCCGCAGAAAATCTCTGGAAAATTATTAAGTGGTGTTTTTATGCCACGGAAAGACCTCTCAATTGTTAAAGACTATTTATTAAGAATGAACAAAAATTTTAGTTAATGGTTATGGGAGTTCTTTTCACATGACTTTTGACCGATCCAGCTTCTTAAGATTTTTCTTAGAAAATCTATTTCTGTCAAAAGAGAAATGGTAGGTAGGAGATATCGGAGACTGTCATAACAGAAATTTGATTTGATAGTTTTAGGAATAAAACTAACACTTGAAGCTTATAGACACGAAATTGAAACCCGGAAGGACGCTCAAGGAACAATCGTAGAATACTATTTCTCCAAGCCGTGTATGCAAGCAGGTTAAGTAGATAATATACATAATGTCTAATATCTTACACCAGCTTATTTGCAAAGATTTTTTGTTTGAAAAAATCCTTGAGGAGGTTTCATACTTTTAAAAATGTTTTCTCCGTTTTTTAGTAAAGTTTAATTTTTCCCCCAAGTGAAGATTTTAGATATTTGGATTTTTAAATAAAATTCAAAATATTTTATTTTAACACCATGTTTATTTTTAAAATAAATATAAGTAATATGAACATAGTTGTAAAATTCCCTAATACATACATATTTTCCACCTTATATGTACATATAAACAAAATATTTATAATTATTGGTAAATATTTAAAATAATATTTAATTAATTAATTAATGGAATTATTACAATGCCCGTTAATATTAAGTTTGAAAAATTGATTGATGGTATTGATTTCTATACAAAATGTCGAATATAAATTAATTCAGAGCCACACAAATAATAAGCTAGGCATTATATGGGTTGTTCTTATGGATAGTTAAGGTTTAGACGAGAAGCATAAAGATTTACTATTCAAGTAATACTACGTTTTCAATGGCCATAAATCCGAGATTTAGAATACCTAAATCTTGAAGTTTTTTCACCGGCACAATCAAATTTATTTTTAACGTTTGCTCTGAGAAATTAAAAAAAAGTGATTTTTATTCATTCAGTCGCCACGACTTGTTTGTCATTATCATAAGTAATACAATGTATGTATAATTTTGAATCTTTTATGGTTTCTTAATATATTTTTTTCCTATAAATCAATTTTACAAAGTATTTCCAATTGTAAATTTGAACAATTCAAAATTGTATTTATATGTACGTACAGCTGTTTTTCAAAACAAAAACCATGACGTTTATGTAAATGAGTTCATTGCATACAAATAAGTGTTTTAGTGCACTGAATGCATTCAGCGAATGGTTTTCAACTAGATTCCGAGGAGATTTATTTTAAATCTTCATTTTAGGCGATTTATATTTGTATGGTAAATCTTGAAGATTTGGAAGAGACTTATGACAAATCTACCTATGTAAATTTCGGTTTAGTGCTCGGTGAAAAAATATTATAAGACGTTTCAAAACATTTTGTAAAAAAGAGGCTGGGTGCGACCCACACTGATAACTTCCCATTGTGCAGAATTTGACTTAGCGTTCCTGATATTAATCGATTTGCTTTTGATGCTGACTGATGACAATTTTATTAACAAAAAAATTATAAGAGTTTGGGTTTTTTCACAATAGCTGTTTTTAAAAAAGTGAAAAGTGAGTTTGTCGCAAATATCTCAGGAACAAATAAAACTATTGACTTATAATATATTTTACTGTGTAGAATGCAATATGACACAGGTTTGGTATGAATTTGAAAATATTTTAACATACCGTTATTTTTTTAAAAAATTAAAAATTAAACAAAAATTTTTTGGCGCGGAAATATACAATGAATGAAAAATGAACATCTGGTAAAAATTTTTAAAAAATTGAATTGACAGTTCTTTTTTTACAAAAATAAAAATGTACAAATAATTCTACCAAAAGTTGGTAAAAAATGTTTTTTGACTTGAATATCACGAGAATGGGCAACGATATTGACTTTAAATTTATTTTAGCTTAAACAAAATACAATTACTGCCAATTTTTTTTACAAAAAATAAAAAACTTTAACAAAAATTTGCCGAAAAATGTCAGAAGTAGTTTCTTGACTTGAATATGTCCGGAGTGGTAAATCATTTTAACTTCATGCACAGACTTTTCTCTAAAAATGATGGATCTAGATTCTAGGGACCTTGTAAAAAATTTTAATTTGACAAATCGGACCGATTACAATAACTCCCTATGGGAAGTTAATAATTTAACGGTTCAACCAGAAAAATAACGAAAGTACAAGTTATTGATTTTAATGTAGACTTGGATCATTTAAAATAGCCTCAATAATTTCTAATTCCGGTGTACTCACCTAAAATAAATTTAATCTAACTTTTTTTTGCTTTGTTAGACAAATACATACATATCTATAACAAAAATCAATCAAAATATATTTATAGATTAACCACAGATAACTATTAACTATGTACATACATATAGTACCTAATTATCAAAAATACCACGAAATTATTTTAAGTTCCTTGATTTTAAAATTTAAGTATTACAAGTATCTATGTATGTAATTTATTTATGATTTTGAGCTTGACAGACAAAATTGAAAATTCGAATTACGAATACACATAGTTATACTAGATATGAGAGTTGACGAATCAAGTGTAAAATCAAAATGTAGAATGCGTTCAGGACTAAAACATTTTTTGGTCACGCGTTCCGAATCAAGACTTGTTTTTACAGGAGATGACATTAAATAGGATGATATTTTAGAAATATGGTTTTATTGCATATTCAAAAAGAAATAAGACCAAATCTGTGGTTTGGTTCTAGATATTTTGATAAATCGAAATAAAATCAATTTGGCGTAGATCTAACCAGTGGATCTGGATAGATTGTTTAATAAAAACCTAATTAATGAAGTGAACTAAAAATTATCTTGTGTTAAATAATGTCTTATGAAAATAAATTGTATTTTAATTTTGAGACCGAAATGGACCCAAAAGTATTTATTAGCATCATGATTCGATCTTTACATTATGTAACTTGTATTTACTTTTTGGTAGTGTTTTATTATCTACATCTTTTAGTTAGCGCGGTATTCAAGTTTCAAAAAAAGTTTTTTTTTTATAATTCAGTCTTAACTTTAATCCCAAAACTGATATAGGTACATAGGTTGTGTGTTCCAAAAATTTTTATACCTTACCTATATAAATAACTAGCTGCTCGTCCCGGCTTCACACGGGATAGATAGATAATATACGTAGTAGTTTTCCAGTTGAATCAAAGGTCTGTTTATTTATAATTCCCCGAACCGCTGCGTTGCCCGGCTGGCTAGTCACTTCACGCCACGCGCCGCCCCACGCCTTTTTTATGTATTTTTAAAATAGTAGGTAAGTACTTACCTAATAGGTATCTTTTGGATGAATTAATAGTCTAAAGGTAACCGATTGAACAATTTAAAAGTTATCTAGAGCAAACTTTTATAAGGATTAAACCATTTACTTGGAAATCCCGTCGCCAAAATGACATTACTTTGGAGCAAACATCTAAATCATTAAAACGATTGTTAAACTATAAAAGGTAGACATATGCTCTTGCAGACTTTTTTAAAGATAATGTTAAGATGAACAATTCATCCATAGAGCATTTTTGTATAACTTTAACTATATGCTCAGCGCACGCCACGGAAGGCCTCAGAAACTATACTTTTTCCCCGTTTTTGAAACATTTTCGGTTACTGCTCCACAACTATAGGACCTAGCGTGATATTATATAGCCTATGTTACTTCTGAATAATGCAGCTTTCTAATTATTGCAATCGGTCCAGTAATTTTTGAGTTTATTCATTACAAACATACAAAAATACAAATCTTTCCTCTTTATAATATTATTATAGATAAAAATAAAAAATATTTGACGGATTTCGATACATCTTATTTGGTTGGAAAGCCACGATGGCAAAGGTGTGCAGAGTATACTAACTTAGGACACGTATGTTTAACACTGTTTACTAAGTATTTCCAAAAAATGAATGTTATTTTTTTCCTTTGCAATATTTTTGATCAAATTGTTTGTGAACCAAATTTTCATTTTTCTAGAATGTTCTCAATGGTGTTGAATTACGGCATAATGTAATTTATTCCCCAGGTCAAGTTGAAAAATTAATAAAAATGAAGGTCATGGAAATGTATAGACCGAGTTGATAAGTTTTTCTAAAAACTTTGGAAACGACTTGGAAAACCATCCAAAGCTACTTACACCTTCAACTCACAAATCAATTCTATTTTGGCTTATATATAGATACAGTGAGTATATACAACTAAGCAACAAAGTTTCCGGTTCCACCAGAAAGTTAAACATGGTCTTTCACAAGAACTACCCATCAACCCCATCTTTATTCTTAGGAGTCAGAAATCAAAAAGGAGCTTGTCACTTGGAAGTACCTACATAATTTTAAGTAAAGATCTATTCTTCAAAAACATCTCAGCAGTATTGAGCACGACGAGTTGATACTTATGTTTGCAGATGATGTGTTCTTAACACATGATACTCAGGCCATATAGCATGTATTGTAAGCCGTTGATTAATATCACAATTACTGCATACTAACATGGATTATTTACAGTACCACCCTTCATGATATACAACTCACGTCATATTAAAAAGTCTGAAAGAGCAATTTCAAGGACATGGTAATCTTAAATAGATGTGATGTTAAATGGCCATCGAGATCGGGCAACTTTACCTCTTTAAGCCGACATCTTGTGAGGTTTTCTGGAATCTGTAAGAATTAACCAGAAGCAGCAACAGCGGTCCTCAAAGTCAACCATACCATTGGTGAAATTCAACTTGATTTATGCTTTGGAGTCATTGAACATTTTTTAAATGTGCTACAAAAAGAACGAAGAAGAAATGAATACAGTTAAATCCGCTTAAATATCATAATCATAAGCAATCCGCATAAGCAATATTGATTTTTTTTTTTTACATCGCTAAAGAGAAAAATTTCCAGTTGCCAGGAAGGAATTAAAACAAAGCACAATAATATGTACAGGGTTTTCCAAAAAGAGGTGTTATTTTGATATTCCAATGTAAAGAGGAAAGTATGTCATTAATAATGGAAAGTAATATCAGTCAAATTGGGAAACCATACCTATCGTTTTCATGACATTTTCTATCATTAAATCACAAAGTGTTTGCTGTATGCCCTTAATAGCTTCAGGAATTCCATCTTTGAGGTGTTGAATCGAGTCATGGCTGTTGGCGTAGACCTTATCTTTCACTTAGTTCAAAAGGAAGAGGTAGTAAGGTTTTAAATCACAAGATCTCGGTGCCAATTGTTATCAACCTTTCGAGAGCTAACACGATCCGGAAACTTTTTCCGTAATGGATCGATGGTTGCGTTACTTGTTGAATGTAAACGTTGTCCTGATCAATACTATTCAATTCCGACGTACAAAATTATTCATCATCTCATTTTCTACAAAATTAAGTCCAATGACCCTGCCAGACCATCATAAACTTCACCAAACATTTAAACGTGGAGAATAGAGAGGATTTTCAACAATTATCTAATCTTGGGTTTTCCGAGCCCCAGATGCGACAATTTAGCTATAATTGACTTAGCCACTGAGGTGAATTTGGCTATCGAACCGTTGAACAAACCGTCTTTTCTAAAATTTTCACCATGCTTAAAGTGAATTTTAATAATTTCAATGCGTTCTTGTTGTTGAACTTGTCAAATGTCAAAAAATTACGGGTTCAAAAGTGACGTCTACCGAAATAGCTGGTTATTCAACATAACGCACCTCTTATTGGAAAACTTTTTATATGCAATGAAACTATTCTTTTGGAAAACGAAAAGTTAAGTTATCTAGAAATCAAAATAACAGTTGCGATTGTGACACACCAGAATCTCAAGTTGTGTTTCAACTAACCAAGTTTTTTTCTCAACCGTCTTTGAAGTTTGAATTTATTTTCCTTTCATTTTAGACTCAATAAATCGTATTGTAATAATAATTTAAAATGTAATGTTTTTTTTTTTATCTTTATAGGTACTTTGATGTAATTAAACGTTTTACTTGTAATTATTATATCTAATCAGAATCACTTAGCTATGTAGATTCCAAACTATGCAGTTACAAAAAAGTAAACATCCCATTTCTAAGCCTGAGAAAGTAATTATTATCATGCATATAATGAGGTTAAGGACCAAATTAGAGTACTTCATTAAATTACAATTTAATATCAAAGTTAAATAAAGATAAAATTTAACACGTATCCCTTAATTGCGGTTTTCAATGCAATTTAACATACCTACCATGCTTACCTTAACCACTTAGACACCTACACTTGAACCCACATTCTTAAAAAGTCCTTAACATATGTAAATACCCACCTATTTGACCATATGCTTTCCCCCTGACATAAAATGTTTATACAGGGATTAAAAAGCATACATACACACTTTCATCTTTTAATCTCCTGCCATGTTATATCTTAATTTGATTTAACACACCACAGCCCACAATGTCAACCATAAATCAACCACAAAACTTGGTCATTACACACAAACTACGACGAAGTGTCACGAAAAAGAAAAACAAGAAAATACACACAACAAAACACCATCGACACTCAAAAAAAAACTTAGTTTCCGTTTTAGGACACCAAGGTCCTTGAGATTTAGCCTTTGCTTATCAATATTCGATTTATTCACATCTGTCATCACTTTCGAGTTTCGATAAAGTTTCCTTCAAAAAAAAAACACACAAACACACACCATGTTGTTACCAATCACTGCTACAGCTGGTTGAAGGGGACCAAATGCTACATAGAGACAAGATCTGACCATCCACTCAACCAGCTACATACAGCGTTGTTATAGAGTCCTAGAAGGAATATGTCCAAATTTTTTGTTTATTTCATTTTTTTTTCAAAGTTCAAATCACTGCACAAAATTTTATCCACAAAAAAAATATTTATACACACATACTCGTATATATAAAATGACACCAACACTTGTATAATATTTCATTTAAAACTTTTTCACACACCACAAAAAAATATAAGAAAATAAAAATAAAAAAAAAGTTAAAGTTCGATAAATATTTTCATCATGAATCGATGGTAAAAAGTTTTTTGCTTTTTTAAAAGTTTTTCTTTGCCTTGTTGTTGAGATTAGGGAAAACAAAAGTCGGTCCGGGATACATTTAAAGGTTCGGTATAGGTTCTTATACTTTGGACTTGGAGTACTTTTGGAAAGAGGGAAGTTTATTTTTTTTTTCTATTTTGGCTTACCTTCTCCTTATCGAGATACTTTATCAAATTCGATTTTATAATATTGCTTTGGTGTACTTAAAGTTTGAGCACTTACCCAGTGCCAGCGCCCATCTGGACTCGATATCTGCTGCTGTCCTTGGGTATTCCCATTCTTTGGATTTAGCCGAATTTCACCAGGATTTTTGATGAGATAATTTGTTTTATGGAAGGGAAGTGACTCATGTCAAGAACTACATATACATATTTAGAAGCTATAAGCTTCCGTAGTTTCTCCAAAACTCCTGAGGGCTTACCTAAAAAAATTATGAATCAAAAATACTATAACAAAAAACTATGCAATAATGATAATTTCAAACGGAATCGACAGTGGGCAGGTACTAAAAAATTTCATATTGATTTCATATCGAAATATAAAAACGATAACATGTCCACAAATCAAACAAATCGATTGCAGACAAAAAAAAAACACCTTATGTTCAAATAAATTTCCAGCTCGAATGTTTACTCAGCAGTTATAAATTTATTTTCATTGATTTTCCGAGATTGTAAATAAAATGT
Source organism: Scaeva pyrastri (assembly GCA_905146935.1). Classification (NCBI taxonomy): domain Eukaryota; kingdom Metazoa; phylum Arthropoda; class Insecta; order Diptera; family Syrphidae; genus Scaeva; species Scaeva pyrastri. The sequence continues at coordinate 60,089,852 of LR989928.1, forward strand.
TGGTTCTTTTAAATATTTACCCAAAAAATGCATAAAATTCACTCTTTGTTCAATTCCAAACAAAAATGATGGAAAACATTAAACACGAATGGTTTATCTCTTTTTTACTTTTTTTTTTTTTGTTTTTTGTCATTTTCCAAGATTAGATTTTTACATAATTCACAATGGAAAAATGTCCAAACATCAAAGAAAATTTAAATACGATTATCCTTTTGTTGTTGAAACTCTTTTAAGGGATTAAGTTGGTATTTATTGTCCTCTCTCTCTCGTTTATCAGTTCAATGTTAACCAAATCCTCTGAACAACAAAGGATTTTAAGGATAATATAAAAATACAAATACAAAAAGTAAGAATTTGAAACAAAAAAAGCCAACAACAAAAAGAAAAGAAGAAAAAAAAGTTAACGAAACGAAGAAGGATCAAATAAAGCCGAGAAAGGACTTTCTTGGCAATGGCAAAAGATATCCTAGATTGTCACTGCAACCGAGTGACAGCCAAGAGTAGTTCGCTTTCGCTTGCCTGTTTCTAAGCTGTGACTTAATGAGATTGAGACCGGAAGATGGGCATTTCCGTTCTTCGTCGTTTTATTTTATTTGAGTTTTTTTTTTTTGGTTCTGTTTTGTTTTGTTTTTGTTCTTGTTGGGACTTTTTAGTGATTCCATCTTGTGCATCCTTCGTGTCATCCGCACATCCGTCGTCCGCCCGATGATGCTAGTTAATTATTTTGCAGATAAGCTGGTGGCTGGAATGGATGATGGAATAAGGAAGAAATAAGACAACATAAGCACAACACGAACACCACTCTCCTTCCTCTCCCCTCTCTCTCGCTCTCTATCACTCTCTGGAGGATTAAAATACAATTTTCGAAATCGTCCTTTAAAAGCTCCCGAGGGATAAAACTACGCACATTTTGTTAAATGTGTTCTTTCCTTTTTTTTGCGGGGATTTGTCACCGGGGATTTTAACAATAATTCGGTATTCTTCTTCCTTTTTTTGTTGCAGAAATGAGTTCTTAATTATTTCCTTACACAATAATTGCAGTAAGTGATGTAATTGTATTAAAATAGTAACTATAAGAAACAAGGAGAGCAGATGATATAACTCTGAGAGGAAAATTGAGTGTATTGTAAGGGTACAATACTTACTTGTACATCCTGCGGGATTGTGACTATTTTCTTGTTAAAATATCAAGATGCCATGACATAAAACGTTGAAATGAGCTTAAAATACAAACTGACAAACATAGACTTTAAGCTTGACAAACTGGGATTTAAGAATTTACTTACATATATTAATCCACACAAATGTGTTTCACTGCAAACTCTTCTTCCGGAAAATCCAATTACTTTTAAAATAATTCAACAAAACTACTTACTGTACCAAAAAGAATTCAAAAATGACACCTTTTATTTATTTTTTAATTAATAAATTAACTACCTAAGCTTTTTTTTACCAACAAACTGTCTACGGAATCTCAGTACCCAACCTGTGGGATATTCGCAAAATCACAGACAATTTCTTTTCAAAGGACAGTAAATGGTAAAACGATTTGATTTTATATTTAAATTATCTCTTACAGGTAGAGGCATTTAAAATAGTCGTTAAATTTTTTAATGTGATTCGAAATTATGAATGTCCCATTGGTGGGATATTCAAAAGTATTCTTCATTAAAGAAGTTCTTTTTTTACAAATAATGATTTCACAACAACTGAGGTACAATTTATTTGGGTTAAAAGAATTAAAAGCAATGCCAAAATAATGATTTTGTGGGATATTCGGTAAAAAAATGTCTGTAAACGCCATTTAAATGGTCATGTCATTATTCCGAACAAGACAAAAAGGTACTTAATCTAATTTGTAGCTTTTCAAATGTATGAAAGATTGTGGGATGTTGACTGAAAAGATATACATTGTTAACTTTAGTTTTGAAAATAGAGTCTCGTTCATAATTTGTGGGATATTCAGAAAAAAGTTAGAAGAATAAGAAGGTCAATAAAATAATTCAGAAAAGAAGAAACATTACAAGAATAGACAACGATGGAAATTTTTCAAGTTCATCAAATATTTTTAATAACCTATGCATTGGATATTCGCAGGGAGAGACAAATAATGTTGCCAAACTTCAAATTTTATTTTCAGTAGTTTGTTTTTTATCTTTTTTCATTGGTGGGATATTCGAAAAAAATGATCGTTATATCTAGAATTTATTTCAGCAATAATAAGGGTAAATGTCAAATCAAGTAAAATCAGTAGTGGAATATTTATTATAAGATAACTTTTATCTTATATACAGTTAATCGCCACTATTCTTAAGTTCGTAGAGTCTAAGGGGCTTTTAAGCATTTGTGGGATATTCGGAATAAACAGTTTTACGGTAATTTTTCAACAACGGTAAATTAATTCAGTACCCCACGAACAAAAATTTTTTTTCGTTCAATTTTTGTATTACAATAGAAAATAAATATTCACATCTTATTTCTGGGATGTTCGCAAAAGGTTAACGTAGTTTAACGAGTCAAGATGCATTAAGATCTGAAAGTATTAAAGATTGTTAGCTAGTTATTTGCAATCAGGTTCTTTAATGTGGGATATTCGTAAAAATACATATGTCGTATTTATTTTATTTATAAAATTACAAAAATACCTCACACACATTTTAGTGTCCCAAAAAAAACGAACAATTTGAATGTTTCATCATTTCTGCATGACAGTTCTGGCAAGCTTAAAAGAATTAATTTGACACTTTAAATTCGAGCAGGACTTATGTCAAATATAATGAAAGCTTAGCATCTTCATATACATACATACTATTATCTACCTGAAATTGTCACAACCTGCCAAATTGTTTTTGTGTCCAGAGTTTGATATCCTTCAATATGTTCTCTAGTTTATCAAACAATAAATTCCATTTTATTAGATCTTTTAATCATGGTCCTATTGAAATCTCTACATAACTAAATTACACAAAAAAAAAACTAAATTTGATTCATAGTATCAACTTATTCTACAAAGGATTCCAGTTTGATAGCGCTGTATTCTGTGCATGTTATAAGGACTTGAATACTAAAGGACAAACATAGGTACAAGCACATACAATATTATGTTCCTGATTGTTGGCAATTGTATCCGTGTTCCTATTGAATTAGGTAGATATATGTAGAAATTCCCATTGTGCATTGTGTTCCCAAATTCACTCCATATGTAACTAGAAATCTATATACGAACATCCTCATCTCTTATAGTGAGAAACCAGGATCAACACTGTATTACAAAGATTAAGGCTTGTGGGGGTTATGAAATGTCCTGCACAGCATGAATCCTCATAAACACCTTCCTACAAAATGTTTTTCGATTCTGAGCAAGTTAACTCTGCCAAGATCAGGCTCATACACCCGAGAATTTGTCTGAAACCAGAGACCAGAATATCAGAGGGAAAGGGTACGATGACAACGACCGAACGACGACGACGTACGAGTACGAGGCCGATGTCCGAAAAGTGTTTCTTTGATTTTGATTCCTCATCACATCCCCAACACCCCACTGTGCATTCGAGCCTTGTTCGAGGAGCTTATAAATGCGGAAGTCCATCTAAGGACGGAGCACATTTACGAGGCTTTTGTTCAACGACCACGTACATATATTTGTGTCGAGTGTGCAATGCATATATAGACACACTGGAACACATATTCACCACGGAAGGTTTTATATTACCAACATCCAACACCATTATACCTTCTGGCTGTACACACAATATATACACATATGTATGTCAGTACTCGTGTGTATGTATTTTGGTCCTTTTATGAGCTGAATTGAGTATAAACGTGTGGGGGTGGACGCGCGCATTGAAATTAAATTGCATGGATTTTATTTGCGGCATAGCCAACATCAGGATTAAATGTATTTCAGGCGAAGTAATCTACACGCGGTGAACATTGTTATCCTTGTGATTTATAATGTCCAATGTAATGATAATACTGAACCGAACTCAACTATACAATATTCGGACTGAATGCGATGCCAGGATATCCTTTTGTGGTTGATGGTTACTTTATTGAATGCGATACTATGGATACCTACCTACAACCTACCTATGGATGGATAATAAGAGGGTTATACTATATAGATTCAATTGATATTTTGATGAGAATGTGTATATTCATAGACACATATGTATAATATGTTTTGTGTTATTGGTTGTTGTAATAATGGTATTGACAATTTAGTGTATCAGGATATGTGAGAATTTTAATGCGGCCGAAGGTCTTCAACCTAGTTTCGTCTAAGGGATTAATTTGTTGGTTTGATTTTGAGGGAAATTTAGAAACAGTTACTTTAAGGCCGATTTTGAAAAAAATGTTTTACAAGGTAACAGAAGTATAGGTTTGCTTTCCTGATCTGAGTGAAGTTGATTTAATCCACTTTTCTATGATTTAAACAATTTTGTCAAAGTTTTCTGTCTCGAAAATTTGAGGAAAAGAGTTGGACCTGAGTTTTTCGTGACTGTAAAGTATCAAGCTATATGTCAAAAACTGTATACTAACGCCATGAAATCCTTCAATATCGAAGTGTCTTCACTCATAAATATAACATTACGAAAATAAGTGAAAGCAGCAGAACTACTTCTATTGGCCTTTTTTCTAAGCATAGGGTCAAAATTCTGATTTTCCAAAAAATAAATTTAAAATCCTGAAAACGTTTTTGTTTTTCAAACTCCATCCACAAAGTTGTAGTCAATATATGATATTAAAGGTTATATGTCCTTTAGATGTTCATAGTTCCGGACTTTCGAGATCTGGGGCTTATAAGTTTTTAGGAATGTGGAATTTGAATTTCGAGATTGTACTATTTTCTTCTGTAAAAGTTTCTTTGAATGTGTTCTGTCAATCCTGAGGGACATTCAGAAATACATTTAAAATTCATTAGAGAAAACTTTAAAAACAAATAACGTCCCCACTTAGTATTTAAACGATAGTTTTGTTGACGTCATTTGTCATTATGTTTCTCTTAATGTGACTTTTAGAATTTGTATCTTTTTTTTAGCAAATTCCAAACTGCTCCAAGAAAACTAATAAAATTTATACGAAAGAAAAAAGATTTTAATTCCTTTTTTTCGTTGTTGTATTTTCATGCTTTTCCTTTTCTTTTTTATATATTGTCAACCTTCGTCATACCTAACGTCCTACCTACAGATGATTCTCTTTTAGCCTGCCCTAGATTTAAATCTGTGGCATCCTCATTTTCTTTTTTTTTAATCTATGTATGTAGGTTCGTAGGAACATGAAGAAAGTTTAAGGATATTTTTAATCGCACTGCAGATGTTTTAAAGAAAAAAAAAAAAAAAAAAGAAAAAACGAAATTATAAAAGAAAGATGGATGGATGGAAAAGAGAAAAGACCGTGTCCGTCCTGAAGCTATGGCCCCGCTTTTCCCTTAAGGCCAACCGAATGGAAAATGGAGCCAAATTGAGTCACCAAAAAAATCTATACCTGTTTGACATTTTTTTTGTTTGTTGTTTTTGTGATGTTTTGTCCTCTTTCGAGTCCTGGAGGAATTACCCATCTATATCCTTTGTCATATTTGTGTTTACTATATAGAAGATTTGTTATTTGTTGTTTTTCACTGTGCTGCAACAACGGAACTCGAACAGACAAAATTCAAAATGGCACCGAACTACCTTACGTACATATATACACCCGCCCACCCCTGTCACCATGTTTTTTCATCCCTCAGCCCGACTTGTTATAAAAATTAATTCAAAAACTCAAGGCTTTTTTTTTGCAGTTCTTCGTCCTCCACTAAAATCACGTCTGATGTTGATTTAGTCTCCCACAGAGGATTCCTCTCTTCAAACGAAAGTTATGCATAATTTATTCCCACAAGGACGATGTGTGTTATGATGTGAAGGATCTCCCAGAATTCAAATCCCACGGCGGTGGCGGCGGCGGTGGGTTAAGGAAGGAGGAAACGGAAACGGTAAACAACACCTGCCTTTCCGGTCGGTTGCTTGGTTATGAGAGGGTGATTGAAGGAAATGGGAGGACGAGGAGCTCATGTGGGACCAGGAGAGGAAAGAATGATGATAGAAATGAAAGAACACATCCACTTAAGTCACATTGGGCGGTCTTATCATGAAATAGTAATGCGAATGAAACATTTATTTCCCGTTGTTTTTGTTTTTGTCACGGGTTTTTTTGTTGTTGTTGTTTTTTTTAAAGGATACTTTCTCTAAATTTGTGGTCTCAGATTTTGGTTAAGGGATTTTAGCTATACACACACACATATGTATGTATTATATGTATCTTTGCTAAAAGGGCATCCTTTTATTTTTGAGATGGTGTGAATTTAGCCGGAAGGATATATCCGCCTAACACCTTTGGTATAATGGAAGTGGTCGGGTCTGTGGAAAACGGACGAAACTAGCAGCTACCAACTTGTGTTGTAAAAAATGTTCCCCTTTGTTATGTGAATTACTGTCTATGTCTAGGTAACAAAAAAAAAATAGGGATAACAGCTTTTTGGGGAAATGTATTTAGGTGAGGGTAGGAAAAGATGGCATTCATAAATTTATCTTAGGACAAAAAGTATATGTTCATAAAAGCAAAATGTGGAGGTAGTTATATAAACTACTTATAAGAGTATGTAGTATGAGGCTTGAATGTCCTTACAGAAGATGAGATGAAATAATTTGTTGCCACATGATGTTCATAATGTACACATACGAAACATGTCATAGAATTACTATCTTATTTCGTTGATATTTTGTATCTATTATAGGTATTTATCATTTAACATGATGACGATAGTGTGTAGAAGACAATAATGGATTTTTTGTAATTTATTGTTAACGTGGGTTTTAAATTTGGACAGTGAAAACATTTTGTGTCGATTGTGAGATTTTGAAATTCTGATCGAATCATTTATGATCAATTTCTGGAAGGACATACGAGTAATATTGAAATGACAATAGCAATATCAATTCAAAAAATAGTAATTTTTAACTCTAAACCATGAGTAATCATTAAAAAAGTTTTAAAATCTTAGCATTTCCTTGAATTATATTTCTCCAAATAACCAACAAAAGTCCTTAATTACGATTTTCACCACATCGAGGCAATTACCCACTCCTTTCCTTATAAGCAAAATTATTTCATCTTACAAATGGTGTCCTCGAACAATTTACCTACTCCATTAATTTGTGAATACACATTTAATAAATTAGATTAAAAATCACATGACAATGACACCTAACACTTCACCCAACCCACAAAAAAACTATTCAAATCCATAAGCACATAATTCAACCATCCGTATAATAGAATTATTTTTCTGTCCAGTTATTAAATTCCAAATGGGTTTAACATCCAAACCACAACCACCAAATAAATCTTCCTTTCCCTCCCCCCCCAAAAAAAAAAAAAAAACAATTCAATAGATACTCGTATATCCAACCCCAACCCCAATCCCGAACCCAAACCCAACCCTTCCACATCAATCAGACATTGTTTAATTCATAATTAAATATCTACTCTAAATTCTTTCACTATTCCTCTAATACCGTGGCACGATGGGTTAAAGAGACACCCCCCCTCATCCAAATGAGCTCCAGTCAGTATCATTAGATATCAAATCCACTCATTCCCTGCCCTTAATGAAGACAGGAACAGCAGTGGCGTCTGTCCTCTGTTGAGTGAAAAACTACCTGACATTGCATGTTCCAAACAGATTATGCCACTCCAAAACGGTGGTAATATGAAAAATCACCTCTGTCACACCCTCATGCTACAACTGACCATCACTGTCAACAAAGTTAAAAACTATCATTAGTTTTTTTTCCCTCCACTTTGGTTGGGGATTTAAGGGCGAATAGAACGAAGCACAGAAGACCGATATGATGGTAAAGGAAAGAGTAAGGCGGGTGTAGCACACCATCAGGATGTTAATATAAATGGGGATATTAAATTCAAATAAACAAGCAACAACCCCTGTTGCAGTTGCTAACGGGTATGATACTCGTAGTCGTACTAATGAATGTACCTACTTCAATGGATTTTCTCCCCTTTATCCTGTCAATTTAAATTCATTATCATCAATTGGGGTTTTTTGTTCGAAAGTGTTTAGGTATCGGGTAACGATAAGAAGGAGGGAAGCTAACTTTTAAGAGATCTGTGAATTATCCTGGAAGATTCAATTACATATTCTCGATACACGATGAACATTTTCATATTTTTTATTTGGAGTTAAGGTAGTTGAGTTAAGTTTCAAAGTTTGACAGTTTAAGATACTTTTCTTTTTAAATTTATATACCCCGCATAATACCCCCTGCCAAAGTTTATTAAAGTGAGAAAATGGATGTAGTTTTCTATTAAACTTCAATTTTAAATTTTAACGATACATAATTACTTACTTACTTACTTACTTAGGTCCTCAGACCTACGAAGTCCGTTGGTGTTCCCTAGCGGGACATAGGGCCTCAACTACTCCTACGCGCCATCGTGTACGGTTTCCAGCGATGTATTTAAGCTCCCTCCAGCTCTTTCCCAGTCTCGCAGATTCCTCCTCAACTGTTCTTCTCCACGTGCTTCTCGGTCTACCTACTCTTCTTCCTTCTTGTGTGAGTGGGTTCCACTGCATTGCTTGGCCTGCAATGCAGTCATTACCTTTTCGAAGCGTGTGTCCAATCCACTGCCACTTGCGCCTTCGTATAATGGTATCTATGGGTTCCTGACCTGTTCGTCTATGTAAGTCATAGTTGGAGATACGATTAGGCCAGAAAACCCGTAAGATGTTTCGAAGACACCTATTAACGAAGGTTTGCAGTTTCCTGGTTATTGTGGTTGTTATTTTCCAGGTGCTGCAGCCATATAGCAGAACTGATTCGACGTTAGAGTTGAACAGTCGTAGCTTTGTGTTCAAGCTAAGAGATTTGTTCCTCTTCCTCCAAATATTGGACAACATCCCGAATGCAGCCTTTGCTTTTCCGATGCGGCTGGCGATGTCTATAGAGCGGTTCCTTCTTCAGTAGAGACGATACTTCTAAGATATTGGATGCTCTCTACTTTCTCTACTGCTTGTTGACCAATGTTCATCAGAGCGGATGATTGCGAGCTCCCGAGGCTGAACATCTTTGTTTTTCCCGTATTGATTTTCAGCCCCACGATTGCTGCTTCTCTCTCCACCCTTGTTGCCATTTGATGGAGATCCATGATCTTATGGGAAAGCAAGCAAACATCGTCAGCGTAGTCGAGATGTTTAAGGTAAGTTGTCAGAGTCCATCTTATTCCTCCGCTTCCTGTCAAAGCCATCCGCAGTACATCACTTATCACCAATAAAAACAAGATTGGTGACAGTATGCAGCCCTGTCTGACCCCGCTTTGGACTTCAAATTCTTCGGACAACCTACCTCCGTGTAAGACGTGACATTTGGACCCATCATAAGTCGCTTTAATAATAGCAATGAGTTTCTCCGGTATACCCCTCCTCCGTAAAGCAAGCCAGATAAACTCCCTGTTGACGCTGTCGAAAGCCTTCTCGAAATCAATGAACAGCAGGTGAAGTGGTGATCGATATTCGACGCACTGTTCGATGATGATCCTCAAGGTGTTAATGTGATCAATACAGGAGGACCCAGTGCGGAAGCCTGCTTGTTCAGCGTCGAGCGATGCTTCGAGGTGTTCTTTAATGCGATCTAAAACAATCTTTGCTACTATTTTGGCGACTGCAGGCAAAACGCAGATACCCCTCCAGTTTTCACACTTCATCAAGTCTCCTTTTTTTGGGAGCTTGACAATCATTCCCTTTTTCCACTCTTCGGGAAAGCATTCGGAGACCCACGCTTTCTCTATGAGCGGTTGCAGCAGATCGCTTGATGTTGTTGGTGCTGCTTGCAGCAATTCTGCGGGAATGCCGTCAAGTCCTACCGCTTTGTTGGTCTTAAGTGCTTTGATGGCGGTACATATCTCTTCCTTACTGGGGGTTGGGAATTGGTTGTATCGGGCAACTCGGAAGATGTCATTTGCATGTTGCTGTCAAAAACATGATTTAAGACAGAGGCAAAATGCTCCCTCCACCTTCTGAGTTGGTCCTCATCCGATATCAGCAGGGTTCCATCTCTATCTTTTACCGGGTGTTGTTTTGAGCTCTGCACACCAGCGAGTTCTTTGGTTATTCTGTAGAGAGTTCTGCTGTCGCACCTGTTTGCAGCTTCTTCTGCTTCTAGGGCCAGAACGTTGGTGTGATTACGTTTGTCACGTCTTACACTACGCTGGACCTCTTTCATCTTCATGCGGTATGTGGATTCTAGCTCGTTTCTTTCTTCTCCGTGCGCAGCTGCCAAACGAGCTTTAAGGTGTTTTCTTTCGTCGATCTTAGCCCAAGTTTCTTCCGAAAGCCAGGTGTTACGGCTTCCTTGCACACGACCGACTATTCTCTCAGCACCTGATATGAGAGCATTTTTCACAGCACTCCAGTGGTTTTCTATGGATTCTGTTCCAGTGCTGCTGATTGCCCTCATATGTTGCGAAAGGTGGTCCCTGAGTTGTTGTCGAGTGTCAGGGTCCTTTAGTCTGTCCGTGTTAAACTTGGGCGTTCTGGTGTTCGAATTCGATCTCCGAATTGCAGCTGTACGTAATCTTAGGGTAGCGACCATAAGATGGTGATCGCGGGCAAGCCCCATGTCAGCACCTCTTCTATTCCTGACATCTAAGAGACTGCTTCTGAACCGACGGCTGATCGCGAAGTGATCAATTTGGTTGGAAGAAGCTTGTCTGTCTGTTGACACCCAGCTAATTTTGTGGCACGTTTTATGTTCAAACATGGTGCCGCCAATCACAAGACGGTTAGCGTTGCAGAAGTCCACAAACCTCTCACCATTGTCATTGCAACTGCCAACTCCATGCTTTCCCATGACGTGCCTGAGCCCTTCGTTGTCGTTGCCAACCTTGGCATTCAAGTCTCCCATTACCATTATGATGTCTCCGCGCGGTGTGTTGTTGTATACCGCACTTAGCCGACTGTAAAAGCCTTCTTTCTCTTCATCCGGGGCGAGTTCCGTTGGGGCGTAACACTGTATGATGGTGATGTTGCGTACTCTACTCCGGAATCTGGCCTTAATAATACGTTCACCTAGTGGCTCCCATGAAATTAGGCTATTAGACGATACATAAATGCCAAGGTAATATTAAAGAGTTTTTTAGAAGGAAGGGTTTCAGGGTTTAGGGTTTTAAAACTGTTCCAAGGGTTCTTTGATTTAAGAAAAAAACATGTCTTAACCCTAGTTTGTCTCAGAAAATTTAGGGTTTCAATATATTTAAAGTTTTATAAATATCGGAGGATTTTTCTTACATTTCCAGCGTTCCCGGAGAGTGGAAAAAGGTTATGATTGTCAAGCTCCCAAAAACGGAGACTTGATGAAGTGCGAAAACTGGAAGAGTATCTGCGTTTTGCCTGCAGTCGTCAAAATAGCAGCAAAGATTGCTTTAGAACGCAAAAGAGAACTCCTGGAAGCGACGACGTTCGACGATTAACAAAGAGGCTTCACTTCACTTCACCTGCTGTGCATTGATTTCGAGAAGGCTTTTGACAGCGTCAGGGAGTTTATCTGGCTTGCTTTGCGGAGGAGGGGTATATCGGAGAAACTCATTGCTATTATAAAAGCGACTATGATGGGTCCAAATGTCAAGTCTTATACGGAGGTAAGTTGTCAGAAGAATTTGTCCAAAGTCTAAAGAGTAGTCAGATATAAAGCTGCACACTATCATCAATTCTGTTTTTATTGGTGACAAGTGGTGTACTGCTAATGGCTTTGAAAGGAAGCGGAGGAATGAGATGGACTCTGACAACTTACCTTAAAAATCTTGACTACGAAGACGATGTACGCTTGCTTTCTCATAGGATCATGGATCTCCATCTAATGACAACAATGGTGGAGAGAGAAGCAACAACCATGGGGCTGACAATCATTACGGTAAAAACAATAATGTTCAGCCTCGGGAGCTTGCAGTCATCCACTCCGATGACCATTGGTCAACAAGCAGTAGAGAAAGTAGAGAGCATCCAATATCTTAGAAGTATCGTCTCTACTGAAGAAGGAACCGCTCTATAGACATCGCCAGCCGCATCGGAAAAGCAAAGGCTGCATTCGGGATGTTGTCCAATATTTGGAGGAAGAGGAACAAATCTCTTAGCTTGAACACAAAACTTCGACTGTTTAACTCTAACGTTGAATCAGTCCTACTATATGGATGCATCAGTATTTGGTTTTCTGGCCTAATCGTATCTCGGGACTTATATTGGCGAACAGGTCAGGAACCCGTCGATACCATTATACGAAGACACAAATGTCATTGGATTGTACACACGTTCCGAAAAGGTAATGACTGCATTGCGGATCCAGTGGAACCCACTCACAGAAGAAGGAAGAAGATTTGGTAGACCAAGAAGCACGTGGAGAAGAACAGTTCAGAAGGAATCTGCGAGATTGAGAAAGATCTGAGGCCCTGTTTCCCACTAGGGAAAACCGTAGTAAGTAAGTAAGTATTTATTTTAATGTCGTCGAAACAAAATTCTTGACAGGTCTTTAACTCCAACAACTTATTAATTTCACAAACTTCATATCTTCCCTTCATATCTTCTTTAAGTAAGATATTGAATTATGAAATATTTGATTTCTGATATTTTAGCATGATATAAAGTTTGTCCCTGTAACTTATATCAAAAAGAAAAATAAATCTTTTCCCAAAAGTTCATGCAAAACTATTAGTTAAGTCCGATAGGTACATACTCTGTGCTATAGTGAGAAATAACAAGGATTTTCCATAAAACTATACCCAACTAAAGATATCCATATCAATGAGGGTCTTAACTTTTTCGACAGCTCGAGCGAAAGTAAAGTTACCTTCCTAATGTATAAAGTAACAACTAATCACTGTCAGTTAACGGATAAACTTAGCGCTATCGATAACCCTCTTGCATAAGCAAATCAGGTATACTTACACCTTCTGATGTCTATACACAATGAGGATGAATTAGACGCATCCTTAGAACCGTACCACCCAGCTCCTTTTCAGTCCCCCTATAGATTTGTAGAAGGCGAGGAATTTTCAGCAGGAATCCTTTGAAAACTATATCGAGTTACTTTTAAAAGGACGGGTGAGGGGGAGGACAGAGGGTATCTCTTCAAGAGGGTGCGATGTGGTTGAGTGTCGAATAACTTTTCCGCTATTTTGGAAAACTATTATACGAGTATTATGCCAACTTGCCGACGAACAACAACGACGCCAACTATGGCTTTGCGGCTATATACCCCACAGCAGCAATCTTTAAGGATTGATCGTTCGTTGGTTTAAAAAAACAAAGAACATTCATTTAAGTCACTTCCTCCCGTCCCTACAACAGAGTTCCTAAAATTCTAGCACGAATCCATTCCTAGATCCTTGTTGAAGAAAAAAAAAAAAAAAACCAAACAAACTTTTTTAGTGGTTTTTGAAGAAGGATTCGAGTTAAGAGGAGTCTAATACTTTTAGGAGGAGGTACCTATCCAGACCTTCACTTAAGAAGGCTTTATCAGTTTTTAGAAGTGTTCTATACCTATAAGGATTTTATTTTTTGGCTGAAGATTTACGATAGCCTCGAACAATTTATATGAGCGGTACACCGTCGTAGTCAGGTGTTTTCTCCATTTTCTCCATTCGCCTAAGTTTTTTTTTTGGGTAAGTAAAGGTAGGTAAAGGTTTAGTGAAATTATTGGAAGAATTTCTCAACCAAGATAGGTAGAACTTTGACTACTATCGAAAACACTTAGAGCTTCTTCAGCTTTTTATTTGTTCGGATTTAAGGTAGGAAAAGGAAAAGCCCTCAGGAATAACTGCAACTGCACCCAGAAGTACATCTAAAACCACATTCGGAAATGAAAGTAGGAAATTCTTTCTTTCCTTTTTGTGATAGTTTTTTGTTCCTTACCAGAGGATTTATTGATAAGCTCCTCCTATGGCTATAGATTCCATTGCGAAATGGCTTTAGTGGTAAGCATTGATTCGCAAACACAAATTGTGCCTCCGTCAGGATATAATTCACACATACTTACATACATACATATATCCAGCCTTCCTATACATAGAGAGAGAGAGAGAGAGAGAGAGAGAAGGATAAAAATGGATTGCATATCCTGATCCTGATATATCCTTCCCAACCCCTAACAGGATTGTTAAACTATGAAGAAAAAAAATACACACGTATAAATTCTTGAAAAGACATTTACTAACAAACGAGACATAGACGTGCACTTTATGGCACTTAGGTAACTTGCCTTAGGCATAATTCTCTTACTGCACTTAACCAACAACACACAACTACAACTACACAAATATATACTCGTACTACTACTACAGATGTAAGTTTTTTTTTTGCTGCGTCAAAGTAAAGGTTGGTTCCCTAATTGCTCAATTAAGGTTGCATGTGAGACAGAGGTGGAATAAAAAGTTCATATGCTCAAAGACCACAATGGATTAAAGGGTTTTTGAAAATGGGCTTTGCTAGAATAGGCTCTTTTGTACTATAATAGGAGTTAAGCCTTTGAATTGTTTTTATCATATTTTTTTGAAGGATGTTGGAATTACAAAAAATAAATTAATGCTTTTTAGGAGATATCCTTTCTAACGAGTTTTTTTTTACAGAATTCAAAATAAGGACGAAAACTCTTAACAATCAACTCTCGGGATAATAATATATCATATCAATCGAAAATGTGAGGTCAAAAAAGTTGGGAAATTCATGGCCTAGCCTTAGCTCTTTCGCATGTCCTTTTTTGTCATATAAAGAAATCCTCAGGGCAGTCATTTAGGAACATTATTTTTTATTCTAGACTGCGTTTCATTCAATACTTTATTTACTCCTAAAAACTACTTCAAGGCGGTATAATCTTTTCTAAATATAAAAATCAATTTCTGTTTGTTTGTTTCGCTAACGAGAACGACTCGGCCGATCTGGTTGATTTTGAGAAAATGATGGAAAATTGAGAGGAGAACTACAGACTGTATAAGAAAATAACTTAATTTTCCCATACAATTTGTTCTACCAGCAGAAAAAATATTTTTCATTGTCAGTTGGTTGTCAAAATTTAGAAATCAGTTATCTGCCCAACGTAAGCGAAAAGTTTTAAAGTTGCCTGTCATTCTGTCACCATTTTACAGTTATTAAATTTTTTTATCACCAATCTAACAGCCAGACGTGATGATTGAACTCAATTTGGGAGGGACAAAGTTTGCTGAGTCCTCTAGTTCTTAATAAAATAATGCTAGTTTTCGAATTTGATTTTATCTTAAAATTGGAATGTGACTTAATATTAAGTCACTCAAAGACTATTTTATCAATGATTTAATGATTTTTGATTTTCGGTTAAGAACGGTCTTGATTTTAAAATTTTCCAAGCGTTAATAATCACAAGAGAAGTACATTTTTGTATCAATTTATTTAAATTTTGTTTTTAAATTAGAAAACACATTGACTGCTACAAGGGAGCAAAGAACTAACATTTCTTTCTTATTTTACTTTAAGCTTTCAGTCCTTAAAATCTTGACTGATGGTGACCTGCAGAATATCTTAATTTTTTCGTTTTGTTGAATATTTTAGCTTATTAACATAGTTCAAAGGAATTTTCTAGGATTATGTATATTTTCGAATAATTATTATTAATGAACAAGGATAGAAAGCACTATTAAATGAAAACAAGAAAAAAAAAATTCTGATAAGAATAATAATTAATCTCTTCCTTCATTAAAAAAAAACCTTTGTTTTTGCATTTCTTTCTTCATTTACATTATTTTTTTTTTTCTATAAGAAAATTTAATTCAAAACTTACCAACACACACTCTTTTATGACTCTCTTATTAAATGTGTTGGTACTACAATAAGGAAGAAATTGATTTTTTTTATTCTGTTTTCCATTTACTTTCCGGTGAGGTTTTTCAAGTAATTTTGGTCTTAAAAAAACGAAAAGCAAAGTATGTTCCAAGTACCCATGCCTTTTGTTTGGTTTTTAATTTTTTTGTTTTTTGTTTTTGAACATGCAAACCGCATATTAATATCAAGAAACCACATTGCCTAATTGGAAGCCATCAGGAAAGAACAAAAAACATAATAAATTATTCAAAATAATAAAGAGGTTTAAAATGAACATAATTTTTCATGTTTTCTTACATAACATTTTAAGTCTCATACCTTTTGGCAGTTGAACTTCATGAAGAACCTAGAAAAGAAAAAAAGATTTTTAATATTATTTATTATAAGTAAGAATATTATAGAAAACAGAATTAAATTCACTACAAACAGCTCGAAATTACATATACAAAAAATACCGCCTTGAAAGTAATTAATCCTTACTTAGTAGAAAATTGGCGCCCAATTATAAACGCGTCGATCTTTAGAGTAAAACAAGCTCCACTTAACATACTAAACCAAGCATGTCAAACTCAATGGCTATGACGGGCCAAAACAGCAGGATTTAAACTTTTTAGGGGTGTAAAAAAAAAAAAAAAAACAAGGAAGCCAAAGATAAATTTATTAACTAAGATGACTGTTTCCCTTTTTTTTCTACAAATAAACAAACTCCCCGCCCCACAGAAATTTAACCAAAAATCGCCACTTACGCTGAAGCGAAACGAATAATCCCATACAAAAATGACCAGACGAAATCCGAAACGAACATTTCCGTTCTACTTTTCGTTTTGCGGTACGCTGCTGCTCTGTTAAATTGTTGTTTTTTTTGAGTGGAGAATGGTAATAGATTTCTTAGTACAATTTTTACAATTCTTCACACTTTTTCGTTCACGATTTAACTACCCGGTGCGTGAAATCTCTATTTATTCTTATTCTGCACCACAAATATTCTCATTTTTAATAAACAGCTGATGAAGGTCTACACAGATATTTTTCCGCTTTGATTTCGTTTATAATTTTGTTGTGCATGTGGAGAACTGGAGACCAAAGAAAAATTTCGTTTCGCTTCAGTACCGTACTAGGCTTTAATATGAAAAATTTAATGTGCAAAATTTGAAAATAAGTGCAAGTTGTAAATTTATGTTTGGGCCGCATAAATTTTTGATGTGGGCCGCATGCGGCCCCCGGGCCGCGAGTTTGACATGCCTGTACTAAACAATTCATAGTCTTAAAAACTTTGGATGAATTTTTTTTATTAAAGTGAAATCCGTAATTTAATTTTGTATGCAAGGAAGAGTGAAAACATAGACTGAAATAAAAAAAAAAGAAAAATTGCCAGGCGAAACTTGAAGACATTAAAAAACATTGCGAATAACTGATTAAACTACTTTTTCAAGAGCTAAGGTTCCAACTTCCTCCATTGAAAACCATAATTTGTTTTCTATATGTGAATTTACACTATCCAGCGTTGCAGTCAAACAAGATTTAACATTTTCGTCATATATTTTTTTAAAATAAAACAACAAATTTAAAAAGAGTTTCCTAATTTTGTTATAACTTATAACTTGGAATAATTTCAAAAAAGTTTAGCACACAAATTTCGTGCCAATAAAGCCAAATTTTCATGCTTTATTGGCAACGCTAGTTTATATAACATCACTAGAGGGCCCGTCAAACTTCGTCTTGCCCCAATTTAATGCAGAAACTCAAGTTATGGAAAAATATTGTTGTTGCTTATTTGATTTCCCATACATTTTTTTTTCAAGATGGCCTGTAAAGTTTATTAAAAAGTGGGTGATCGGCAGGATAACCGAATTTGTTGTAACCACCGTTTTCGTTGTGCTGAATGTAAAACAATAACCGCAGATTGCTTTAATTTTTATGTACAACGTGGTCAATGTTTAATCCTAAAAAATACATTTTACCGGGGTAAAAATTAGTCTACGTGCTTTATAAGGCTATAATCTATCTCTGTGCCAAATTTAATTCTATATTATATTTCCAATATAACTATTTGATAATACGTAACGCTAACACCAAAAATTGGAAAAATAAAATTGACTGTATTCCGTTTCACTACAAAATAAATTTAACCTATGTGTAAGTTCACAAACGCATTACTGCAGTAAGGATGCCCAAATGTTCAAAGTCAAACGTTCACAAACCCAGATTCTGGCATCACTTTTCTCGTCAACTGTTCATTATTGCAAAGTTTCATAAACTGATGAGCAAAAACTAAACAAAAAAGCATCACTACGACAGCGTGATTAGTAGTAGACTGAGAGCCCACAGCAAATTTTGGGTTGTGAAAGTTAACCAAAAATGAAGGGTATGAGTGGAAAGCTGTTGCAAATGTGAGTACAAAAATCCATGTCTTGCAGTTCCTAGTCGCGGCCTTTGTGACGAAATAGCGGGTCAAAAAGACAAAAAAATGATTTTTGGGAATACTAATGTTAACCTAAAAATTTCTTCACCCATCTATAGATATCAACCTTCTGATCACAAAAATGTGAGTCCAAGACAAATTCATCGCGTCCATACCTCTGCCAGACAATTTAAAAAACCCCAAAAAATCAACTTTGGGAATAATGATGTTAACCAAAAATTTTCTTCACCACACCATTGGTATCGACCCCCTGATCACAAAAAGGTGAGTCCAAGACAAATTCACCGCGGCCATACCTCTGCCAGACAATTTGAAAAACCCCAAAAATCAACTTTGTGAATAATAATGTTAACCTAAAATTTTCTTCACAACTTCATAGATATCGAACTCCTGATTACAAAAACGTGAGTCTGCCAGACAATTTGAAAAAACCTAACAACTACTGTAGAAAATAAGATTTGAATTTTTTCAATTTTTAAAAACATTAAGAGTAAAATTTGAATTTTTTGAAGAAAACTGTTTTTAAAAATTGAAAAAATTCAAATCTTATTTTCTACAGTAGTTGTTAGGTTTTTTCAAATTGTCTGGCAGACATATTGCCGCTATGAATTTGTCTTGGACTCACGTTTTTGTAATCAGAAGGTTGATATCTATAGATGGGTGAAGAAATTTTTAGGTTAACATTAGTATTCCCAAAAATCATTTTTTTGTCTTTTTGACCCGCTATTTCGTCACAAAGGCCGCGACTAGGAACTGCAAGACATGGATTTTTGTACTCACATTTGCAACAGCTTTCCACTCATACCCTTCATTTTTGGTTAACTTTCACAACCCAAAATTTGCTGCGGGCTCTTAGACTATAGGCATCGCATCAGCAACAGCTGCATTAGCATCAGCATAGCAAAACAGCAGTAATGCCGATTCACTGCAGCAAAATTTGACGTTTGTGAACTTACACTATATTTCTGAAATAGAGCCATCTATTAAACGTTTGGACGTTTGACATAGCGCCATCTATTGAATTCTTAACTTACTCAATCCAGTGCACAGATGTCGCTATCTGATAAAATCGTTTGGAGCTAACATATAATTCTGACTGTCAAATAATAACAGACAAATAATTAGCAATAAATTAAAATTGCGACTATAATTTGAGATTTAAACTATCCTATCTCTCAAGTTGGATCGAACTGCACATGGTGTGCGAATTTTATTATAATCGGTTAAGTGGTTTAGGAGTCCATTGAGGACAAACATTGTGACACGAGATTTATATATATTAAGATTATTGCAAAAAAATTCTTCCAGCCACAGTTGGACTTGATGGTAAATTAAAAGTAAAGTAGTTGGAAAAAATAGTACTTTTGATGGGTGGAAGTTATGTGAACCAGGATCATGCTATTTTGGCCATTAGACCTTTCATTTTACGCATTTCTGAATTCTCAGGTCTATACGAATCACAAGCCTCAGCCAATATATGTACTATAGAGTCATGGTAAATTCGACATTTCGGATGAACTTAAATCAGAGAAGTGTTTCAAAGGAATACAAAATTTTGATTTTGTTATTTAAAGACAGAAAGCACCTGGTAAAAGATCCTGTATCTATCAATTATAAGGATCCTTCGTGTGATTCAGTCATGCATTACAATTAACATAAAACTCTGAAATTATTTTACAAACGAGCTGTTTTGAATATGGAAGAGGGGGGCAACAATTACCATACCTCCCACCTCCTTTAATATATATTACATATAACGACTGGGTAGGTAAATGGTACTGAACTGAGGTTATTCAAGCTATGAAATGATTAAAATTCTCTAAGTGCACCATTATAACCTCTGCCGTTTTAACATACCAACATTTCAGCCCCGAGCTATGTATACCTACCTACTCCCATATCTTAAAATGTTTGTTTTTATTCGTATAAAATACTAAGATGGAATTTCTCAAAATTTTGACTGTTTCAATAACCTACGGCTTCAAAAGAACGAACGTATTCATTAACTAATTATTTCTTTAATGAAGAAGTTCCAAGGCTGTCTGTATGTGTATGAGTGTATTCGTTTTTTTTTTGGTTTCTTTTACTTCAGGCTCTCTTTTAACTTTTCCCTTCCTCCTGTTGTCGTGCCCAGAATATTTTACCTTAATAATTATTCAAAGTAATTAAATTCAGAATATTTTCATGTACAGATATCTATGTATACAGTGTTATTGTTGTTGTTGTGTTTGTCTGGCTCTTAATGAATTGCCAATATTTACAACCCAATCACGAAGTTTTGTCGTATCTATACCACAGTCTCATTCTCAGTTTCAGTCTCAATCTCATTTTTAGTCTCAGTCTCACCCCCAATCCAACCCACTCAACACACAATCACGCGGTTTTTTGTCAATGATAAATGGTATGAATTACAATAAGGACGAAGAAGGACCATGATGGCGAATAAAAAAGAAAAGAAATGAGAAAAAGGGAAAAAGTAAAAATGGGTTTTTATTTGTTGAATAATGGGAAATAAATAAAATACAATGCATAAAATAAATTAATTAAGTTGGCAACAATAACAACAAATACTTTTTGTAAAGTTAATGAGGTACTTTTTTGTATAATTACGACGACGACGATGGCAATTGCGAGTACACAGGAAATCACTTCAAGGAGAGTAAAGGATTTGTAAAAAAAAAATGGATACAAATTTCAATGTCCTGCCACATGGACTAAAGTTAATTTGTTAAGTTTTTTTTTACTGAATACGTAATGGAATACGAAGGTTGTACAGCAATTGTCGTCTAAAAGACTCAGTAGTTTTTTCCGCCAGTCTTACAAAATTCAACTGACCCAGGAGCTAAAGGTCATCAAACATGGAAAACTACAAGTCTTAGCCGGGTGAGTTCTGCAGGAGTTGGAATCATCTTCAGCTGTAAGGCTTTCCGGATTCAGTATCCTAAAAAGAAACAATCAAATCCATGGGCGTTTTTTTTGGCAAGAAAAAGAGAAATTAGCCAAAACGCCATCAATGCTAGGCTTGCAGCATCACACTCCAAAAATATCCTTTTTATACAATTTTCCATGACCAATTTGCAAGTTTGTTGCTGTATATCCTCGATAACTTCATGAATTTCATCTTTAAGGTCTTAATTCGATTGGCATGGACCTTATCTGTCCCAAAAAGATCTAAAGGTGCTTATTTATAAGATTTCGATCTTATTTTAAAGGCCTATAGAACTGCATTAAATTTGAAATACGTTACGTTCATATTTCTACCACTGTATACATTTATGGGGAGAAGCACTGGAGTTTAGTGACTGATGCTATCAGATGATACAATACAATACAGATTGACTGAGAGAAGAAAGAACAAACAATACTATTGTACTATCGAATCAGATTTATCAGTGACTTGACATTTATCTTGTACTTGTTTTCTTGGGTAATGTTACAACTTGAAGATGTCATAAGTAGTTTATGAAAGTACTACAGTCGATTTCTTCGGCAGTTTCTTTCGTTAAGTTGATCAACGTTCATTCATATCTTTGAATTGAATTGACAAACGATGAAGTGTGGCAATTTACTCTTTAAGTCTATCCTTTAGCCATATGACAGATGTTAATGAAAGAATGAGAAATTTTCCCAAACGTGCTATTTTCAGTCAGCAAAAGTTCAGCAAAATGTCAATATAAGAGTTAAAAGCTTTCTTCTCAAAAATATTGTTTCATTTACTTACGGCTGGTTAAAATTTGAAAGTTGAGTATGTTTCTATTTGACACTTAAGTAAATTTCTATGGAAAAAATTAAGTTCAATGGAAAAAATAAACAAACCTTAAAATTTCCGAGAACTGTCACATCAGCTGTCACATAAAACAGTGCAGCCAACTTCGAAATAATACTTGAAAATACATATAATCGATAATTATAATTTCTAGTGTTATTTCTAGGTTGGCTGCTCTGTTTTGTGTGACAGTTGGTTTGAAAGTTCTCGGACATTTTGAGGTTTGTTTGTTAGGCTAGTTTTGTAGAATGTGCTGTTTCGTAAGATGCTGTGTAATTGTAATCTTGTGGGTAACTTTTGGAACACCTTTTAATACAAAGATATAATGAAGGTTGATGAGTTGATTCACATCGTATAGATCTAAATGTCACTTAATAAAAATCGTGCCATATTCAAAAAATTATTGTTAGATAAAACTGGTCATTGATATTAATGACAAATTTTTCAGCGTTTTCAGGAACCCATTGTAAATTGGAAGTCTTATCTGAGAAATTATATTTAAAAAGTTGACAGAGACCGACATTTTTCAGTCTCTAGTACTTAATACATTTTAAAATGAGTTTCGAATATCTTAACATCAACTATCAAAAGCAAGTACTTACGACCTAGGCTTGCACTTTTTGATTATTATTATTATACAAAATTCTACTTTCGAAATTATACAAAAGAAAATAATTTCCATCATTGCCAGGGGGTTTGGAAAGGGGGATGGGGGTGCCGGTAGAGATACAATAATAAACGACTGACTTTTCTTTCGAACGGATGCCGTGGCAGTAACAGGAGGAGACGGGTGGTAGTAATATTTTGTTACTTAGAGCACCACCCTTATTTGTTGAAGTAAGGGAGATATAAATACCTACATATACTTACTTGTATACATAGGTACCTATACAAATACATTCATATTATACCTTGCCAACATGTATACACTCGTAGGCTTGGGGCATTCATTAAAATTGTATTACCGCACGTAAATTACTCCATCTCTTCTCAAAATTTGTGTATTTTAATGACAAAGATTTTTTAATTTATTTTTTTTTTCTGTATTTTACTTTGTCTCCAATTTAAATGCGAGTGGTTTGTTTGTATTTTGAATTTTTTTTTGTTTCCTTTATCAAAATATCAATTTACTGTGCAGGGATTAAATTAAGAAAAAAAAAGCCCCCTCCCCCTCTTTACTTTTTTTTAATGAAAAGTGAAATAATTTGAATTGAGCGAGAGGGTAATACAAAAAAAAGGATCAATTTTTGCATAAAGGTCCTGAATTTTTGAAGGACATTGTCGGTATACAAGTGAAACGATCAATATATGGAATTGGATTTTGTTTGTTAATTGTTTTTTAAATGTAGGTAAGTTGAATTAAGGGAGATTGAAAAAAAAGATGACTTAATTTGTAAATCAGTTCATGACGTTGTATAAATTAAGGTATCAGTTTTTTTTTTTTTTTGTATGTTTCTGTTGTAAAATTGATGCAGAATTAATTGGGGAGGGAGAGTCATTTGCTTTCTGAATTTCAATGTTTATTTTAGTTATTTTCTTTTTCTTTTCTATCTCGTACTCGTGTATAGTCAGTAAAAAAAAAAAACTCTTAAGGGTATTTTTGGCCTTTCATGACGGAATGGGAGTAAAATAACCGATGAAGTCCTTAATTAGAGAATAAAGTTGTTCTCGTTGGAAAGCAAATGAATTAGGACACAAGTATACTGTTGAAGATTCAGCAAAAGTTTGAAAAGAAAAACAGGACAAGTTTTTTTTAACATGAATTTTAATGGGAAGGGAGGATTCTGAAGGGTTGAAGGCTCCTCAATTTTGGAAGAAGAAATCTTTAAAGGAATCCTTACAAGAAAATTTTATTTTGAGGAAAATTAAAGTTTTAGCAGACAGCATTGGGAAGGCTTTGAAATTATATTTAAAGACTTAAAACTTTTCTTAAAACGCAAACTTTTTACCTTAAAAACTAGCTTCCAAGACGAGAATGAAGGAGATCTTGCACTGGAATCTACCAAAAGAGTGGTGACCATTTTTATCAATTTCAGCAGACTAAATAGGACTCTTAAAATTTAATATTAATTATTTGTTCAACGTCCAATTCATAAACTATAGAACTATTTTGAAGAGTGGCTACCATGTCAATATTTAAAAGAACCCAAAAATTCAGTTGAAATAATAGTTGAAGTTTTTTCACAAAAAGGCCGCAAGGTCAGAAACCAAAGTAAGATTTGAAAACTATTAAACAATTTGACACTTAAAAAATTAATTATATTAAAATCAGAAATTTTCTTAATAAAAATTAAGTTAAGTCACTTGAAAAGAAAATATCTTTATTCTATTTGAATGATACTTAAATTTAATTTTATTTTTATTTTAGTAGAATCTTAAAAGAAACTTAATTGTAATACATACTTGCAAAATTATCGTGCTATGTTTTCTACTCGTATGTTATTTTTTCCTGTAATTTCAACAAATTTTTAGAAAAGTAACAAAGTAATTAGTCAAAGTTGTCTAAAATGTCTTACATTAAATTCTTTTTTGCTTAAAAGCTTTAAGTTAAGCTACGATATAAATTTGATGAAACTTCTGACAATCGACAATCTTGTCAACTTTATGAGTTAATCTATTACTATGCCAATATCGAATTCCACTTGCGTAATATGGCAATGTAAGCGATCTAAGGTCGTCTGCAAAAATCTTCGACGGGAAAATAAAATTGTTGCATTGATTTTTCTAAATTTTTTGCTTAAAATAACGTTTTTATAGTTTTGAAATGACATTTGAAGAGAAAAAACCAAAAATTAAACTATTCATGATAAAAACGAAGCCAATACCAAGACAAAAAATAAAAGCTTCCGGTTTTGATGAAGCCTTTTAGAGACATCTCTTGGCCAACCCTAATCAAATGGTTGAATAATAGTTGGTACAACCTTTGAAAAAAAAGTTGAAAAAATTTGCCAGGTGGAATAATTGACTTTATGTCTGAAATGGGATGTTTCAAGGGCACTCAATAGTCTGAAAAAGCACTAACAAGTACCTTAGGTTTTTATAGCATATGTGGTGTAGTTATTATTGAAATAATTACTTTTTCTGAAGTGTTGCCAGGCAATAAATAAAATCAAAAGAAAAAAACATACACCTTTTCGACAAGGTTTTAAAATTAATATTCTTTTCACTCATTTTCGTTGTTCTTGTTTGTTCTTTAATTAAAAACAAAAAAAAAACATATCCTTCAAACATGTAAATCTACTTCAGAGAACAAATTAAAATAGCAAACATTTATTACCTCTTTTCATAAATGAGTGTCATTAACTTCTCTCTCTCTCTTAAAGTCCTACTTATTTACCGAACAACAAACACAGACAAAACACAACAATTGTACAAAAACACAGTGTGTAATAAAAACAAAATATATACAAGAAAGCAAAATTAATAAAATGAAACCTTTCGTCTTTTAATTACACACAAAACGCCCTCTTGTGTTCAGATGTAGAAAAAATAAAAAAAAGGATACGAGTATAAAACAACATCAACAACATACTCGTATATGTATGTAGGTAAAGGTACACAACATAAAGTGGGAATACTTTCAGCATAAAGGACATAGAATGTACGTTTATCTTTAGTACCTTATACCCACCTCACCTTCTTCGTTGCCATCCCCTCTCCTGCACTCGTCACTGATTAATTTGAGATACGAATGCCTCATTTAACAAACAATCCAACGGATACAGGATACGAACCTACAACGACTATTGCCATTGCGCTTCTTCTAACAACAAGGACGACAACAAACAACAACTATAAAGGTGCAAAACGAGATGAATTTTCCTCTTGAGGTTTTCAAGTTGATGGAGCGGGTGGGTGGTTAGAGGGAGGTTGGTCGGAATAGTTCATATGGCGGGCGTATTAATTTACCATCCTTAAATCTTACCGCACCATCTTATCATGACCATAACTTTTGAACAAGCACCGCATAAGAAGCAACTACTTGTAACTCGTCGTCGTCGTTCGTCGCGTCGCGTCTTGTCGGTCGTTTGTACCTTTATATGCCGTTTTATGACGGGGAAAAACCATAATGTAGGATTTCAAGAAAACTTATTCACCTACGTTAGGTACACCCACACAATTTTATGTGAAAAGAAGCAAATAAAGATGATTTCAAGTTCCATCGGGGACGGATGTTATAGGTTTGGGACTTGTCAGTACTGCAGGTGAATCAAGTTTAGGGGCTCCGGAATTTTTAATACTCATTTTTATGTGGTTGGGAAAAGTTACAATATAGTGTCTATAAATAAGTCAACTGAGGGAACTATTATTATTAGTGGGAGTTAAAATTAAATTAATCCATTGAAGAAATTATGACAAGTTAAAAATTGATTTTATGTTTTTAGATGGCAAATTACTTTTTTTTTTAAATGCCACAAGTTTTTATAAAATGATACAATAAGGGTAAATAAAACACTCGTCATTAAATATTTAAATATTTGTAATTGTTTGTGCCATTTGATTTAGAATTGATATTCCTTAGATGTTGCCATTACAAAACCAGTCAAAAAAATACGAAAAATTACATCAGTCAAGTTCTGTCCATTTTTGTCTGTATACTCCTCTGAAGTAGTTAACGTGGAACGGCTTGAATGTCTTGTGTTATTGTCTTACTGGGGGCTTCTTGTTTATCAACTACTATTTATAAATGAAAGTGGACTTCGACGCGCATTATTTTGCAAACCTTAACCATCTGCGTAGTCACTTTGCTGTAATTCTTGGACAACCATCATCTTGTATGGATAAAAATGCAAATCAAAACTGAGCGATCTGCTATCCGTAGAGCCCGAGTATGACATACAGGACTGGCTTCAACTGCTTGACGCACTCTTTCAATATTTTCACAGTTCTAAGTCTCAAAGATCTAGTTCTGTGAAAGCTATTCACCCATTTCATACTCGTATCAAACTTTGGGACACGACCGCCAAAGTCAATATTAAAATAATTTCGGAATCGTCTCTGTGTGGCATTTTGCAACGAGTCGATACTACCCATAATCATAACAATACGGTTTTCCCCACCTCGTTTAACGCCCCGTTCAAATCTTCCATAACTCGCTGACGGACCCTGTATAAAGTGGGACGGTCCGTCATCAATCAAAAATGTAAATGAAGTACCTATATATTGTTTTTTCTCTCTTCTATAAGTCAATCTGTCCTGTTTTAATGTCTTGTATTGTATCACCTGATAGTCTCAGCTGTTAAGAAGCAGTGTTTTTATTCCCTACATTGCAAAGTTTGAAATGTTATGTTACGTTAAATAGTTTTACTTTTCCAAAGTAAAAAAAAAAAAAACTAGTCAAAACATTTTCACGTCAAGAATGTTGCAACACATATATTACATTGGACTTCATCTGATTTTCTAAGTGTAGTCTAGTCTCGTCCCGGTTTCAAGAGGGGAGGAGACTGATACTTATTTTTAGTGCCGTGTTTCTCAGGAAACTTTTATTATTTCAAAAAAATCTGTTTCCTCAATTAATATTCAAATATTTAACTGTGAATTACTATAGATTTCAATTAAATCTTTTTATTACTGAAATATATACTAAAAATTTAAGTCGAATGTTAAAAGTTAATATTTGACAATAAAAGAATGAATAATTGAAATTGCTGAAACTTCAACTTTACGGTTGTCAAAGATCAATACTATATTTGATATTTATCAATAAAATTAATGAATCGGTATTATCGTTGTCAAAAATCAAATTTTTTGATAAACTGTGAACGCTTTTCAGAAATTAGATCTATTGTGAATGATTTAAATTGACAGTTGGTATTATGGTTGTCAAAATGTTTGTTGATTATCAAATTTTTAGTCAATCACAAATTCCTTGTTGATAAAATATTTTACCGATCGAGAAAGCCAAAAGCATGTCTGCTATAGAATTATTTTTCGGTGAAAATGAAATTGAAGACGAAAATACTTTGGAGCAAGCAAAGATTCGAAGACAATTACGCAATGCTTCAAATCCGATGATTTGGCTGAACATATGTATGTATATATAAGATCTTTTTTAATTACCTACATTACAAAAACTAATTTGGCTCGCTTCTAGATTTATTCAAAACTTTAGACTTTCGAAAGAAGATTTCCTTAATGTATTTTTAGATATCAACGACAAGTTAAAGCCAACGAAAAGGCAACAATCCATCCCAAACATACTAAAATTTGAAGCTGTCTTAAGCAAATAGGCACTATTCACAATAGATTTTTGATCTTTGTTCACAATGGATCAAAAAATAATCAACTCGGGTTCATAATATCGATGTATCAATTGATTGAAAAAATATTTCAACTGTCAATTAATTGATCTTTGACAACAGTAATAAGGCTGTAATACTTGGAAACTTGTATCTGAATATCGTAATACATTTTGTGACTTTTAAAATATTTTTGATTAAAAAAATTTTAAATGTTCCAAAAAGGTGATTTAATCTCAAAAATTGTTTGAGTATTGCAAAACTCTCTAAAAATTTCCAAAAAGTGGAGCTTTAATTTTGTTTTTGTTATAACTACTTTTCGATTTTTTGTTTGACAGTATCTTAAGTAATTGTGTTCAAAAACACTAAAGATTCTAAAAAGGATGATATAATTTGAATTTGATTATACCTATGTATATCATTCATTTGATGAATTTTATGTTTGTAACTGACATTCTTTCTACTGGATATTTAAAGGTTCAGCAATTCATACAAATAAATTTGATGAAGCATGTAAATACCAAAAAATTGAAAAAATAGGTAAAATGCCTTAGCACATTTTAATTTACGTTAAAGAAAGATAACGGTACGGTAACGAAATTTCAATAACAATTCAATATTCTGTCTTAGAATAATCGTTTTGTAAAAAATGTATAATAATGGATTAATTTATTGACTGTTTTTTTTTATAATTTGAACTAAAATGCAATAAAATTGAAAAAAAAGCAAGTATACGCTTAGGTGTACAAAAAAGTTGTTTTTGTCTGCGGCTGACTTTTGGCTGTAGAAACCATATTTTAATTTATAGTGTATAATCTTTAAATTCTAGGGGAATATGTAAATTCGTCAAAGTTAGTGTGTTCACCTTGAAATTTGTTGTAAGTTCATTGTAATTACAGTCGTTCTCATAGGAAAATATCAGTTAAAAAATTAATTTCAAGAAGTTGTCCTATTCCAAAAGTAAGTACTTTTTGTACTTGAATTATTTAAATCAATTGAGAAAATCAATACAAAATAGCAATTGTTACATACCAGTACATATATGATGAATATTAACTGCAGCCGTTTTGTTTCAAAGAAAAACAATATGTTGTAATTTAGAAATTCAAGCAATTTTATTTCAACCGCGAGAAAGTGACAATCGTATAAGACCTATCAGTTGGTGAGATGAATTGATCAAATGCAGATTAATTTGATATGTTTTGTCAATGGGATTATCTGTTTTTGATATATTCCTTGATGGTTTCTTCACTCAGTTTAATGTGATTGACAGTAAGACATCGCAAGCTATTTGAATCTTTGAGTGGTTAATCAATATTTTATTAAGCATAAGGATAAGGCATAATATTCGGTATTTATAGGTTAAATGTAACAATACCTATTTTTCTCCTTTTAATGCTGGAATACCAAATAATAACACATTCTTATGTATCTTTTATTCATCCTTTACCTATCTATACATACAAAAATTAGGATACCAATACATATAATGTATACATATACACTTAGAACAAAGTGTCCTTGCAAGTTTTATAATGTGCACAGGCACAATTAACAGGCCACTTTTTATTTCTGAAAATTTAAAGAACCCGTTAATGCTAGAAGATATATTTTTTGCAAGTAACGAAAAACCAAACATTCCGAGAAATTTAAAACAAGTTGTTCAATTTCGATAAAAAAATGGTTAATTTATGGGAAGTCTAAATTTGACATCCCCTCAATTATATGTCCTTAATATGCAACAGAGAGGTATTGTGTCAATCCTCTACTGCAGCTATCTTAAGCCCTGAATGAATGGTTGGGTAATGTGATCTTTCTCGGTTGAGGTTGTCCCAAATATGTTCGATTGGGCTAAGATCTTGACTACCTAATGGTCATGACAAAAGTTGAATCTCGACCTTTTTAAGGTAATTCGTTACAAAATTTGTTAGCGTGCGTTATCATGCATTAAACCTAAACCTTTCACCACTAAATGGTACGAAAGGGATAACGTTTTTTACATATACATAACTGGGCGATTACACTAGCTCTATCGGACAACAACAAGATCCGTATGAGTTTTAGAACCTACTTAAACCTTAATTGACCCTCTTTAGTGATCCACTTTTTCCGCTATCATCCATGGAGCAAACCTTTCATTTTGGGACCTGTATACTCGCTGACGCCTATGTGGACCTCGTAGGCCTATTTTGCTTTTGTCTGAGATTATGTTGCTGACAAATTGTCCCACGAAACGAAGTCTTTCTGAACGATACCTACTCACGGGTACTCACTCTGATGTCTTATTCTGCCAACTTTCTTCTGATTGTGCGTTCACGCAAACGGACCTTTCATACCTCAAAAAGACGTGTCCGAGCCTCTGTAGCGGTTCAAAAAAGATTTCTGAGTATTCTGCTGATGACAAAGCAAAAGTGAAGTGTATGGACAATGACTTTGAACTGGCTTTGTTCTTTCGTCTGATTTAATATTGGCTTACATTTCCATGATCTGCGTATTGATGACACCCAGTGCCCTCTTAACCTTTTACTAGAATAAACAGAGGCCCAGTAGTGATAAAAAATAAAAAAATCCACCCCTGCCAAAACTTAAAGAAACGACCATAAGATGATGGTTCTTTACTTTGTAGAGCAATAATAGCAGATATGACGAGAGAGCTTCTAAAATGAAATCCTCTTTATTAAAACATGAGTGGGAAATGTTTTGCCAAAACCTTACCTAACCCCGCAAAATCCTCCTCCTTCATCATAATACTATCGCCATATCCCTCTTATGTCGCGTCAGAAGAGCTGGCTCTATGAGTTATTTCTATATTCTCAATTTTAGGTTGGAAAAATTGTAGAGCATGAAAAAGTTTACTTTTCAAGATTCACAAATAAACTCGTATACTCAAAAATACTTCTGTGTGTGTGTGTGTTTTTGGTCCCAAAGGTTTTTTCACCATTATTTAATCCTTTACTTCTCTACTATAGCTCAAGAGCACAGAAGAGCAGAGAAGAGGCTTTATATGCATCTTCTTAAGTTTTCCCAGAAATGGAGTTCTATAATATACTCCAGGAGCTTGGAATAGGAGTGGAGTATGAGTATGTGTTCCTTATGCTCGTTAAAAAAGGTTTAAGTCAGCAAACGAAGTAAAGAAGAAAGAAAAAAAAACAAAGAAACTATGAAAGGGCCGAAGAAGAGTCTACGAGTATTGTGTAAGGCGATGATGGTTGTTGAAGCCTTTTTCTTCTGAAACGACTCCTTAATATCATTACAGGCTTTGCTTGATCTTTTTTCTTTTTTTTTGTGTGGAGAGGGTGGGGTGTTGTAGAGAGTCCTTTGCCTTTATTTGCTGGGTGTAGATATGGTCGGAAGCGATTGTTCGTTATTATGTGCCCCATTCCTTTCCACTGTGAAAGTAGTTTACACGAAAATCGAAAAACTCACTCACCAGTCACAGTCACCCAGTCACAGTTACCAGTTTCTTTAGTTGTAAATTTAGTTTAGGTTCTACATAAAATTGGAGGAAAAAGATTGCCTCCTGGTTATTTATAAAGGAGCAGAAATAAGGGAAAATAGAAAAAGCTATTTCGAAGGCTCAATCCTAAGACGACCGACGACTACGACGACGGGTTGAATGTATTTAAGTGGAAAAGGCAATGGAAATGGAAATGGGAATAGTGGAATCTAGGAGTTTATTATAGTGAAATGGTGTGGCCTCTTGGGTGTGGCAATGACTATGAGTGTTCTTATGGCAAAGAGTTGTTTTTTTTTTTGCTTAGTATAAAGTGGGGATTTATTAAATTGGGTTCAATAGACATAAGTTGAAGAAGGCTTATGTTAGGGCCGAAAATATTTTGGTTTCTGCTCCACTTCCACTATGTATATATTCCTTGGATTTATTTATATTTTTGTTTTTTGTCCTACACAAAGTTGGTAATCGATGATTCCGACTCAATGATCTTTATAACAATATTGGAAGGTCTTGATGATTTTATGTTTGTGTATATGGAAAAAGGCTCATGACACTCTGAGCCCAAAGGAGATTAGATACTAGGTATTTCGGATTGTTAAAATTACTCAGATGTTATTTTTTACAATTGCTTTGATATTGCTCATGAAAAAGAAACACTAAGAAATCTTTGTAAAAAGGGTGTCCTTAAATAATAACAAATGGTTTAAATATTTTCCAAGTAAATCAGTGTGACAACTTATATATACAGAAACTTAAGGGCACCACAAATAAGAGTGTCCCAAAAGTAAAGAGAGAATTAAATTTTTCGCATTGTCCCCATTTCTATAGCAAAGGGATGGAAATCTTAACAAAAGTATTATTTGACAGTTGAGATAATACGTCAAATTAGCGATCACTTCATATAAAAGGTGTCTTCTTGTTACTATGTGCTATTTGACAGTCTTGTAAATTAAGAATTACATAAAAAAGATGTCCCAAAATTAAATAGGAACTGATTTTGTGTATCAAAACGTTATAGAATTATTATTCGACATCATGACTATTTAGATCAAATAAAAATACTGCTTTACATGAAAAGGGTGTCCCAAAAATCTCAACACAAAATGAAAATTTATTTACCATAACCGTAAATGTCAAAAATTTATTAAGTACATTTTAGAAATAGTCTCCCAAATATTAAGTATGACTAGTATGAAGTTACTCAAGTAAGAACGTCTTGGTACAACTATAATATCAACTGTTTGGCAGCGTAATATTGTATACCTGAAATATTACATATATCGAAAAAGTTAAATGTTAGAAACACAAATTTATCAAAAATGTGTCCCAAAATAAATGTCAAGTCAAAGTTGCCATTATAAACTAAAAAGTAAAATGTTTTTTGACAGCATCTTTTCTTGGATGATGTCCCAAAAGGCCAAAACTAACGAAATGTTTGATTTTTCGCTGTTGAATGATGAATAACCTAAGAAAAAACTAATAAAACTATTTGACAGCTAACAACTTTCTTTGCGGTATGTCCTAATCTCATTGCAATTAGGACAAACTAAGACAGATGATAGTTTTTATCAAGTATAAAAAGGAATATTGGGACACTATTTGTTAAGGACTGTTTTTTGAATAGAGATCAACATGAAGGCAGTAAGGTACATCTTTTTAATAGCACCCTTTGGTGTAGGTAATGAAGAGAATACATCTTCTTGGGACAAAGTCACAAAACCCAAACTTATTCTTTCAGTCGTTAATGGAATCCGCATCAAACTTAAATCTTAACAAATGTCCAGAAGCAATATTTAAGTAAATTCCCTGTCATTCATTTAGAAGTCATTTCTAAGCCAACTAAACCTCTTCCTTATTTTAAAATCCATATTGCATTGCAACATCTTTAAAATGATCGATTTCTAAGAACTTTACTGTTAAGTGCATATTTCACTTCCTATAAAAGTATTTCCATCATCAGTTAAAGTTCTTACGTTTTTTTTTTATTCAGTGCTTCTTCTTATGGGGGTTGCCAAGAAAACATTTGTAAATGTCAAGAACTCAAGACCCATGTGAGTTTTAAGTGTCAGCAAAAAGCAAAAAAAAAAAACAGGATTTTCTCCAAGAAAAAGGATATTGTAATGCTGAATGCAGATGGGAATATTTTCCAAGAATAAAAAAGAAAAACCAAGAACACAGGTTCATATGTAAGTAAAGAACATTCATCGCCTTCGTCTGCATTTTACAAATTCCAGACGATGTCGACAGTCAACACTTACAAGAAGCATATCTACATACATATACTAGATATAGTGCATTATAGAAGAACGACAATGACAACATGAACGTGAACGTTTCATAGAAAATTACTGCCAACGAACCATCAGCTGAGACCGAAATAAACGATGCAAGAGTTGAAAATATAAGTCAATATTTCCAACTGTCAAGTGCGGTACTCGCACCGGGGGGGTGTCAATTCAAAAATAAATGATTGAGTACAAAAGATGAAGAAAAGTGAAAAAAAAATAGTTTACACGAGGGTGTTTATGTTTTTTTAAAACTTTTTGAGGTTAAGTCTTGATCCTCTTATAAAATGAAGTTAAACTATGTACATATTTATGTTTTTGTGTCAGCAAAAGGCTTTAATTATGTTTACAGAATATCGTCTTAGTGACATTCATTCCAATCAACAGACATTTGTCATTTCAGTTTCATAACGGGGAGTTTTAGATTTTTGACTAAATTATAAGCGATTGACGTTTGGCACTTACTTGGATTTGAAATTTCATTAATTCACATTCATTTTATTTTTAAAATTTTAACATATACTATTTTTATAAATAAGTATAAGTCAACTATGACTTTAGATCACTGACAATATGAGAAAGTGACAGTGACAGTTCTTAAAAGACGTCAAAAATGTCCTCATCGTTCAACAACATGTCAATTTCTAAATAGTTAAATTACTATTCAGTATATTTGGGACAAAGTTCAGCTTATGTTGAGACTTAAAACCAACAATTATGTCAAGAATGAAATGTCCCAATTTTGGTGTGATATATTTCGTACATTTTTTTAAACCTTTGCTGTATTAAATCTGTCTAAAGGACTAAAAACATGGTTTGGGTAAGTTAAGATGGAGATATGCACTTTGCCTTGAACTAGTATCTAACTAGAGAATCCATCGAATTTTCTACGAAATAAATAAGGACACTAGAGATGGCAATATTTACCTGTCAAAAAGTGTGGTGTAAGTTTTGACGTTGAAAGACTGTCATGCTATCATGCTATTATGGTTTCTATGTTCTTTTGATCTCTTAAATTTAAAAAGGTTACCAGAGAACCCTTTTAAAATAGACTCAAAACATAGAAATTATAGCTTACAAAACTGTCAATTAATTGACGGTTAATTATTAAGAATACATTACTAGGCCATTAACCATTCAATATAAGGTGTTCTTACCCTGGGCTTAAAGAAGTGCTTTAAGAACTTTACTAGAATAAAATAAAGCTGTGTTTAACTTCACAGTTAATCTGAATCACCCCGAGTTTTAAATTAAATAACTACATGATGAATTTAAAAATTAATTAATCCATTCTTCCAGGCTTCTAGCCATTACATAAGTCGCAATCTTTCACCGTTTTAGGTTAGGTACTTTATCGTAAGACCATGTCAGTCGTTAGCATTAATCAGATATGGTAATGTTAAGTTTGCACTCTTGACGTCTCTACATTAATTGGAATGTGTTCAGAAAATGTTTAATAGTTACATTTCTCAGGTTGAGTTGAAAATTGCATGAAAATGTAAATCGAGTTGAAATACCAATTCACGGAAAGTAGACTGAGTTGGTTTAGAGTTTTCCTTACTAGCCAGTAAAACTTTAGAAAAGGGTAGTCTAAAATTGAAAGTAGCTCAATTTCTTGGGATGAAAACGTGCTTAATTCTAATATTGATTTGCACTTGGTCTTGTCCACAAAGGACGGAAGTTTCAAGACTTTGTAGAGTTCAGCAAAATTCAGACTCTTCGATTCATGTTCAATGAATTGACAAATCTTCAATTCAATACCCCTCTCATTCGTGCCATTATTCGAATACAGAAATGGTTTAGTATTGTGATATTTCGAATTTAACAAGCGGCTTACTTATGGAATCGGAAAAACAGGCATTTTGGACATGTTTGTGGCCAAACTTTGTAAAAAGTTTTTCATACATTTTGTGTATACCTAATATTCGACAAAGCTAATGTTGTTATGTAATATTCTATTGTTCGGTAAAATATACTCATGATTATTATGATTATGCTGATCAAATTACATACTTCCACAAAATCCGTCTAAGAATTGGACGTGCGTTGATTAGATGGAAATAAGGTATTGACGTTCTGCATATATTGATTACACTCTAATGACGAAGGAAAATTGCTTGAGTTTTTTCCGATTTTTTCCTCAGAAATTCGTATACAAATTAAACATTATACAAATGTCCAATTTTGGCATGGAAAACTTATTCAGCAAATAGTGTCTACCAGGAAACCCACAGAAATTTCAAATTCAATCAATATTGAATATACCGAGTATACCGTTCTTCCTAGCTGTCTGTAGATACCAGTATATTTATGTATATGTATGTATTTCTGTGAATTTATTGACACTGAAGCATGTACTCACCACGACATATTCCATTCCAATATTATTCCACAATACTCCCCGCATTGTTCTCCCCAATATATTCTAACCCCAATGTTCATTCTGAAGATTTCCATTAGTTTCATCCTTCGTATTACAGTTATCTATTTTTTTCCGTTCCTTTTTGTTTTTTGTTTTTCAATCAATGAACACGTATCCTTGTTCCGCCATTAGCATATGTTGTACTTAACTTATATCCTGGTGGTATGCCGGGTACCAAGATGAACTCAGCTGTTGTCTCTGGCGGACGAACGACGACGACGACGCTTCTGGTGGTGATATCAGTATTAGCATCTTCAATTCCAGAGCTGCAAGGAGAACAAATACAACAAAAAATGAAAAAAAGTTGGTATGAAAAAACACAAAAAAAAAAAAGAAAAAAAAAAAAAGAAACTAACATGAGCCATAGAGTGGAGGGATAAAATGTAAATTTATATTCCAGGGATACGAGATACGGTACGGAACATGTATCTACCATCGAATGGTTGGTATGCACATTTTGCATAGCTTCACAGCAGCGATACAGTTAGGGTTTTTCCTAGCTGCTTTACTATATTCAAGTAAAAACCACTTTGTGTGGTTTGGAAACAAATGAAATAAGAATATCCACCCTATCTTCTAGCACCCCCTTTCACTGTAACTGCCCCCGCTACCGCTCCCGCACCGCCTCGTTTTACCATATCACCCTTTTAGTTTCGGAATGCTGGGCGCATCTTCATCGAGGAGCAAGTGGTTATGAAAAATTCATTAGGTTGCCTAGAGGGCGCACCTACTGGATTGCACACAAAACATGTGCCATATCATGTAGGAAGGTCCTGATACTCGTATCTATATGTATCTATATGTGTTGTGAGTTGTATGTATTTATAGATATTTTTGAAGTACACACACATAGATACACAGATAGGTACAATGCAATTCAAGGAGTTTTTGCTATGATGGTGCACGAGCACGAGTGTTACGTATAAAACAGCAAAAGGAAAAATATTGATAGAGTTTCCATCTCCTGCGGCTAGATAATTTTCAATCTAGGATCCAAGGACCTCTTTTTTCTTTTTTTTCTTTCTTATACCCTCGTATGTTTTTTTTTGTATTACTGCATATCATTATGCAGATGCAATGTATGTATTTGAATTCCACTAGAACTCAACACCCGCATCCAGGACGAGAAGGGAAAAAATGATGATAATGAAGATGATGAGGAATTCCTCAAGAGAATAATAGATCACTTGAGATGAGAGAGTGCGAGAATTTGAATTGAAAATGAAGTGAAAATTAAGGTGTTTTCTTGAAATTTTTAAAATTCATATTTTTGGTTATATAATGAAATACCATCGGTAAATATGAAGTGGTAGAGTTTGAAGATGGACGGGAATTCGATGAAAATGATGCTAAAGGCGTTCTCTAGGTGTCTTGACAGATTCAAAGACCCATAAGCTGAGAAAAATACAAGACGTATACATACATACTTCCGATCAAAAAATTGAAGACTGAATTAATCTGCATTAAATTTTTAGTTACGAAAAACTTCAAATGTCTTTTCTGAAAATTTAAGAATTTTGACTTATAGTGACAGCTTTTCAAGCTACGAAATGTCTTACAAAAGTTAACGTTTTTTAATATTAAATTCCATTGATATGATGACAACTTTTGTTTGTGTAATAATCTAAAAAATTAATTTTTCGGAATTATGTCCAATGACTCCATGGTGAAATTTCGATAGGACTTTATATGTCAAAATATGGAGCGATCAAATTTCATAAAAGGATTAAAATGTACGACTTTATTTGACAAAAAAATACGTTGAATACTAAATAATTTTTTGCTTCAAAAAAGAGTAGTTTTAGAGTTTGACTTGCAAAAGTCACTTAAGTATCTCCCTGTGACCAGACCTATTTCTGCTGAAAATTTAGATCATTTTAGAAAATAAAATTTTTATTGAAAATACATAGATAGATCCCTTAACAGGACTCTGCTCGTGAAAACAATCAGCAGTGCCAAAAAAGCCTAAATTCCAAGTCTTAAAAAGGTTATAATTGGCCCTTGGAAAAGTCAGATTTAGAATATGCTAGATTTCGAGAGGGTATAGAGTGAAAAAGTTCCCAAAGGAATTTAGAATAGAATCTTCACTTCAGTTAAATGGCAATAACTTTATAAAACCTGCAATAAAGCTAGCCATAAGGCTAACTACCAACATTAGAAAAAGTTAAATACGAAATTTAATGGCGGTTTATAATGTAACAGAACTTATCCTCAAACTAAAGTATACAATGATTAATTGTAACTTTCCGACCATGATTAAAAATAATTAAGTTCATCAAAATTGGTTTAGCAGTTCCGGTTAAATCCAGAAAATATGATTT